>CM060698.1:22105998-23493498 GCA_030686995.1 Artemisia argyi
AATGTTTATGTTAGTTTTAAACGAAATATTTGTTAAAGTTTGAGGTTGAAATTGAAAATAATTGAGGTGAAAGTGAATTATAGGTGAGTTATGGTACCATGGTAGAAAGTAGTGAATTAAGGTTAAAAAGTTGAAGTTGATGTGACGCTGACATGACAATGAATTATGGTATAACTCGCATGCAACTTACCTAGTGCTCTAAATATCATATACCCGTATATATGTAATCGAGTAAACTGCAAAATACATCCCTGTGGTTTGCAACTTTTAAGACCTTACGTCCATGTCAGAAACTATTGGCACCTTACATCCTTCATTAGTCAAACGTTTGCCATTATACATCCCTAAGAACGAACGACGCAAATATTTTTTCGTTAACTGCTAACGGGAGTCTAATGGAGGGCTGTTTTGGTCTTTTTACTTATAAGAGGGATGTATTTTGCAGTTTACTCTTTAACTTATAAAAGGGATGTATTTTGCAGTTTACTTTTATACAACTTATTATTATTATTATTATTATTATTATTATTATTATTATTATTATTATTATTATTATTATTATTATTATTATTATTAATTTATTTTTTTACGTTTTTAACGATTTTCGTCCGTCTTTTATTCGTTTTCATCCATTTTTTCGTTTTCGTTCGCTTTTTATACATTTTATTACGCTTTTATCCATTTCCATAAGTTTTAATACATTTTCGTCCATTTATCTCAGTTTTTATACGTTTTCTTACGTTTTTATCAGTTTTCATAACTTTTATACATTTTTGTCCATTTTTTTCCGTTTTCATCTTTTTTTTTCCATTTTCGTCTAATTTCTTACGTTATTACCCGTTTTCATCTGTTTTTATACGTTTTCGTATGTTTTTATAAGTTTTCATTCGTTTTTATACGTTTTCATCCGTTTTTATACATCTTTCTACCTTTTTATCCGTTTTCATTAGTTTTTATATGTTTATATCCGTTTATACACGTTTTCTTACGTCTTTACCCATTTTTGTACGGATGAAAACGGGTAAAAGCTTATGAAACGGATAAAAACATACATAAACGGACGAAAATGAAAAAAATGGATGAAAACATATACAAATTGATAAGAATGGATAAAAACGTATGAAAACGTATAAAAACGGATGAAACTGAGAAGAAATAGATGAAAACAGAAAAAACAAAAAAAATGAACAAAAACGAAAGAAAAAAAACCTAAAAATGTATAAAACTGATGGAAAGAAACTGCAAAATACATTTTAGATTTTTTCCTACGTTTTTGTCCTTTTTCGTCTTTTTCTTTCCATTTTCGTCCGTCTTTATACGTTTACTTACGTTTTTATCCGTTGTAATCAGTTTGTCTACTTTTTTATACGTTTTCATCCGTTTTTTCATTTTTGTCCGTTATGTATTTGTAACACCCTCAAAATCTGGTTTAGCGGAAGCATACATATTACTGGGGTACTACTCAATTGGTATCATGCACAAGTACAAAGAACGGTTTTTATCTCAACCATTTAGAATATCTTTCATTATCAAAAATATTAAATTTACATCGTTTAAAAAAAAGAGTACGGAAATATAGGCCCATAAAAGAGTTTAAGCGGTCCCTATGTGAGAGTTATCTATGACCATGCCATGCCATGCCAAAAGCCTTCAACAGTTAGCCATCGTCTTAAACCTGAAAATACATGCTAAAAAGTGTCAACACGAGGTTAGTGAGTTCATAGGTTTGTATCATAAAACAGTAGTATTGTGAGTTCAATCGAGAGTTTTGTGACCGCTGTGTGGCTCACAATGCCATGAAAATAGTGTTTACCTTACAGTAAAATTTGAATTGTGGACCATGAGTAGAGTGTGTGATCATTACAACAAATATAATGTCACATAGTAATTAGTCTATTACGCTAGCACTAAGTTCATGCAACCGAAGCTATAACAGTGTGCATGCTCAAGGAGCATGTAATCAAATATAGGGGCCCAGCAAGTGTTTATGCCAGACACTTGTGTTTCGACACTGTATACGTTCGCGTTTACCTATCCAATCAAACCGAACGGGGGAGTTACCCCCAATAGATCTATTTATAACATTCGCGCTTCCCAGCAGGAATTAACGGTTCATGAGATGGGCATAATTGGGACATAACAGGGCTTAGGCTAATCCACGTAATAGAAAAGTAATTAGTTATTTGCTTGTAAATTTGTAAATAAACTTTGTATTTATTTTGTAAGTTGTAAATAACTTTTGCCTATATACTTTTGTGTACTTTGTAGTGTAAGTCGAACCGAAGGTGTATAAAATACTGTGAAGCTATTTAGGTAACGGTTTTGAGCTTTGCGACTTTCACGGTATTCAAACGTATTTCAGGGTTTTGCTGGAATTCCAGTTTGTTATAAATAAAATACTGTGTAGCCGTATATGCTACCTCTGTTGTTTCCAAGCGTGATTTTATAATAAATATTATAAAATTATTGTTTTTCAGTTTGATTTCAACAAATGTGAGTGTTTGCCTTACTAAATTAGTGCTAGTACACGTGTGGTGTTTGGTGCGAAATAACCTCTCCTGTGTGATCAACAATGATCAACAACAGATAGAAAATGACACAATCACATTTTCTCATAAAATAACCAATGTAGTGAGTTACTGAAATTTACAGTGTGCGGGTTTGTTTCCCAAAATAGTTATGTAAGCTCATGCACGCTTAGATAAATAGTTGGGTAATAATAAATTGACATTTATTATTTAAAATTAGTTTGAAAGAAAAATTTTGGTTTGTTACAGTATTTTTATCTATTTTTTATATCTATAAAAACTGATGAAAATGTATAAAAACGAAAGAAAATGTATAAATTGATGAAAACGGATAAAAACGGATAAAAATGTAAAAAAAATGAATGAGAACGTATAATAACTTATGAAACGGATAAAACGGGGGTAAAGAGGTACGAAAACATATAAAAATGGACGAAAACGTATAAAAACTAATGAAAACGGATAAAAAGGTAAGGAGACGTATAAAAATAGACCAAAATGTATAAAAACTGATGAAAATGTATAAAAACGGACAAAAACTTATAAAAACAGACGAAAATGTATAAAGAATGACGAAAACGAATTAAAACGTAAGAAAACATACGTAAATGGTAAAAAAAATAGACGAAAACGGAAAAAAATGTCGAAAACGTATAAAAACTTATGAAATCATATAAAAACGGATTAAAACGTAAGAAAATGCACGGAAACGGAGAAAAACGGACGTAAATGTATTAAAACTTATAGAAACAGGTAAAAATGTAAGAAAACGTATAAAAACGGACGAATGCGAAAAAAAGGACGAAAACCAATAAAAAATGAACGAAAATGGATAAAAACGTAAGAAAATAAAATAAGAGTAAATAATAATAATAATAATAATAATAATAATAATAAGTAAAGTATAAAAGTATACTGCAAAATAGATCCCTCTTATAAGTAAAAGAGTAAAATGCAAAAGACATCCTTCTTGTAAGTAAAAAGACCAAAACAGCCCTCCATTAGACTCCTGTTAGCAGTTAACGAAAGAATATTTGCGTCATTCGTCCTTAAGGATGTATAATGGTAAACGTTTGATTAACGAAGGATGTAATGTGCCAATAGTTTCTGACAGAGATGTAAGGTCTCAAAAGTTGCAAACCACAAGGATGTATTTTGCAATTTACTCTATGTAATCTCACATTTTGTACACCCTAGTACGTACGGACAAAATGTTTTCCCATCACTAATCTAGCTGTTACCAACTTTACATTATTTATTTATTTATTTATTTATTTACAAACACTCACATATAAATACTTTAAAGGGTCTTTGCCCCTTATTAATATTCATTGAAGCCATTAAGCCAAGTTGAGAAAAACAAGTGTTTAAAGTGTGCTAGCTTGTGTTGTGTGAGAGAGAGAGATAATGGGAAACTGCTATCCAAAGTTTGATAAAAATATCCCAAACACCACTAAAACCAAAAAGAATGTCATCATAAAAGAAGAAGAACCCAAAAGTTCACAAGGGCAAATAGTAACACCAAGGTTAAAGGAATTTACATACGCTGAGCTACGAGGCGCCACCAAGAACTTTCGGCCAGCCACTATCTTAGGAGAAGGGGGTTTTGGCCAAGTATTCAAAGGTTGGGTTGATGGTATAACGTATGTACCTACGAAAACTGGTTTTGGGATCCCAGTTGCAGTTAAGAAATCGGATTCCGATAGCTTTCAAGGTCTTAAAGAATGGCAGGTTTGTGTTTAATTCTGTCTATGTATTTTTTGCTATTTTTCTTGCTTTTTAATTGAATTATTATTAGTTTGTACGTAATGGTTGCATGTCACAAGTGGGCACGTATGACGTCTGCATGACTATTCTTCTTTTGTAATAAAAATATTGCAGTTTGGGTTTATTTTTAATTTTATGTTTTGCGTCTTTTTATTTAATCATACCGATCAAGTGTACGTTTACTAAACTTATACTCATAATGATCACCACCACACGAATTTTTTACTCCTATTTGTAATAACTCAAACCAAAAAAATTAATTAATTAAATTAAATTAAATAAGTTTCATAATAAACGAAAATTTTGGAAATAATATTATATTGTGATAGATGTTCGTCAAAACTCAATAAATTTGATTTTGTTGGGTTTTTTTAACTTGTGCTCTAGGGGCACAAGTTAAGCACATCAAAAGTACACAATGGTCCACAGAAAAGTATATAGGAATTTATATAAAAATACACACAAATGTACTTTTATGTGGATCCCTGTTTACTTTTGATGTATTTTTGGTGTGCTTATCTTGTGCGTCTAAGTTACAAAAACCCTTCTAAAAATTGTAAATCAAAATATAAGCTGGATTCCATTCTGTGTTTTAAAAGTCAAACTCTTTGGCCGTTTCTATCCGTACGTAGTACAAGTTCATCAAAGTCAATCCATGTGTTACAAAACTCAATCCATGAATGTGTTGCAAAAAGTCAAGCAACTTGATAGTAAATTAATGCAAGTAGCTGAACTATATCTTTTGGGAGATTATTTGTACGCCTCGTTATTTATTTATTTATTTTTTTCACAGTTAAATGTACAACTACTTAAGACAAAATGTCAAATACTACAAGTATTTGATGCTTGGAATGTTGTGTCCCTATTAATTCTCAAAATACTCATATATAGTATTTTGTAACTGTACAAGTATTTGGCTTTGTTACTTGTTTGGCTAGTCAAATGTTGACATTTATGTAGCAACTATTTTTAACACCTTAAAAAAAAGTAGAAAACACCTCTTAGAGTGGTGTCAATGGTCACTACAAAAAAAAAAAACCATACCTCCCAACCCACCAATAATATCATTACACCTCACTCACACTTTTTCCATACCTCCCACCCTTATTTTAGTGGCAATGGTCACCTTTTTCATACCTCCCAAACCTCCAACTTTTTTTTTTCTTTTTTTTTTTCATAAATAAATAATTTAATAAAAACATAATATTTCATTAATAATAAAAATAAAAATACATAATAATTGAAAAAAAAAACATAATTAATAGAAAATTACATAATACGTAAAAAAAAGAAAATAAATAACTAGTCATTTAGGTATGCTAAGTTTTGAGCATCAACGTGTATTGGTGATCGCTACGCTTATATTGGCCTTTCAAATGTCTAGGACAATTTCGCCAAACAAAATGTGTACAATCAATGCTACCAAGCATTCCAGGAATGTGATGTTGTTCTTCATGTGCCTCGTATAAGCGTGCAATGTCATGGGATGTCGGCCTACGTAAGAACTCTCGACCATATAATTCAATAACCGCATTGCAGAAATAATCAAGGCATTCACCTATAAAAAATAATAACGAAAACATTATTTAAAAAAATAATAACGACAAAAAAAAAATAATAAAGACAACATTATTAAAAAAAAATAACGACAAAAAAAAATAATAACGAAAACATTATTAAAAAAAATAATAACGACAACAAAAAAAATAATACCTGACGTTCTTCGTGCCATGTTTAAATAGTCATCAAATCTATCGGGAGGTTCGCCCGTTGCGAGTTGCCGAATGGCCGATGTGCATTTATGTAATGCCGTGAAACTTTTTTTCCCCCTCGCATCATATCCCTCTTGAAACCATTCGAATCTCGCTTCAATATCACCAACAATTCTTAAAAACAATCTTTTATTCATACGAAACCTATCTCGAAAAATATGGTGGGCAAACTTTGGTCGTTCAACGAAATAGTCATTCTTTAGATTTTGTAAAGCTTTTTCACGAAAACGGGTGACAGACTCCCGTGTTTCGGTAGAGGTTGCCGTGTCCTCAATCGAATCGTACACGGCTAAAAAGGTTGATAGAGTACTACCCGTGGAAACATTTTGACCGAAACGTTGGGGGGAAAATACAAATCATCGGATGACGAAGATGATGACATTGTGTGAAATATTTAGTAGTAATTTGTATTGTGTGTGGGATATTTGAATATGTGTAGTGTATTTGTAATGTGTAGAATATATAGGAATTTTTTTTTTTTTTTTTTTTTTTTTTTTTTTTTTTTTTTATTTTGTAACCGTTGCCAACGTTAACTTTTTTTTTAAACACTCCAACGTTCACTTTCATAACCCAACGTTCCAATTTAACGGATACTTTTCTCCCAAACCGCAGCAGCGATCTTCCCCGCTGGAGCAAACCGTTGGACCAAACCGCTGGGGTGGCGGCGGTGTTCCTCGGCGGTTTGGGGCAAACCGCTGGCCACCCCGCTTCCATTGCCAGTACCCTTAAGAATCTGGGGTAAAGGCCATAAAATAACAACTTACTTTCTCAATTTTACCGAGATGAAACACTTACTTTTTTTTAAACATTTAAGCCAACGAAACTTTCAAATGTTGTTTTGAGGTGAAACACTTACTTTTTTATCAACATTTAAGCCAACGAAACTTTCAAATATTGTTTTGAGGTCAACAAAAGTACCCTTGAAAAAAGGTGTTTCATCTCAGAACAATATTTGAAAGTTTCATTGGCTTAAATGATGATAAAAAAGTAAGTGTTTCACCTCAGAACAATATTTGAAAGTTTCGTTGGCTTAAATGTTGATAAAAAAGTAAGTGTTTCATCTTGGTAAAATTGAGAAAGTAAGTTGTTATTTTATGGCCTTTACCCTAACAATCTGTATTACTACAACTTCTTTGATATTCGAAGTTTGAAGCATAATTCAATTTTATCTTCAACAATTCTCGCAATTTAAATTAAGTTTAGCGTGAACCGATAATTTTCTCTAAGTACTACCATTAAGATCATTCATTATTTCTTTAGAGAATTAACATTTGATTGTCCTCAAGCACTGCAGTTACATCATTAGTTCGCAAGCTTTCGACCATTATCTATTTTATGATATATTTTGGTGATCATATATTTTCGTATAATCATGGTAGCTGACAATACTAATAGGTCAACACGTACGCGGTGACTTACTTATTACAGTTGCTTATTTGATTCGACTTATATCTCACAAGCCTAACTCTTTTTCTTATTTTTCATCTTAACAACTTTGTTCAAAATTTAAGTCATAAGATCAAAATAAAAAAAGTAATCTGGAACATAAATTAAACAATAAGCTTAAATAAACACCCCACATTATCCTTTGAGACGAGAGGTGTTGACATATACTAGCATGAGCATTGCCATTTATCAATAATCTATACTACTATATAATGCATTTGGGACTATTCTATAATTAGAAAGGCTTAAAATGCAGACTTTTACTTGCTTATTACGGAATGATTTCAAAATTAATTGGTTAGGAAGCAGGTTGCTTAGGAAGTTTGTTAGGAAGCAGGTTGGTTGTTCAAACTAAAATTATTTGGCTTAACCATCTCTACCATCTCTACTTATAAAACATAAAGACAACTAAATGTGTAACCGAATAACCGAATAACGTAAAACATAGTCACATGTACCCGCCGTCGCATTGCGCGGGTACCGTTCTAGTGTACTAAAATGTATGATCACCAAACATGTTCTATCAAATATAGAAAAATTTGATCGGGATGTTCATGTATATGTATTACATATCCAATGCAAGATATATCTGATTTAAGTGTAACATACACTTTTCAAATTTAACTGATCATGGGTGCTTGATCATCATTATTAAAATGAGGGAGGTCTAAAGTTTAATTACTTCATACAAACAACTTTTATGTGACCGCACCGACCTTCCCAGAAAGGGATGACTTTGCCCGTTGTGTTGGTTAACTCAAACTCCGTGAATAATTCTATTAGACGATAAATATGGCCCAAGCACGATTGTGGGTTTGAGTCAGTTAGGGTTTCATGCTATGTATACCTTGCCTAAAAAGGCCAAAACTCTACCCGTATACTGTTTTGGCCATAACTTTTTAACCATTTGGAGTTAACTGATGCCGTTAGCACCATTCTCCTCGTTTTTCAATTACGTACAAAACCCCACCAAGAACACCTCTGTCAACCTCCGGATACATCGTCTAATAAATAATTCGGCCAAAAGGTCGGAAATCATGGTTAAAAATAATAGTTTTCCCTTGCTAACTAATTATGTAAACGATTACAGTAGTAACACAACATTTGCTACATTACAAGTGTTCTATTATATATATTTACATATGATTGAGTTTATAATAAACATTTGTAGTGTTTGTGACAGGCAGAAGTAGAGTTCTTGGGAAAATTTAGCCACCCAAATGTAGTCAAACTTTTAGGATATTGTTGGGAAGATAAAGTGTTCCTTCTTGTCTATGAATATATGCAAAGAGGAAGTTTAGAAAACCATCTATTTAAAAGTGAGTACTTTATCTCATTTTTGTGAAAATGATGAATAATTATTGTTACAATTTCTAGTACAAAGTTAGAACTAATCTTATCTTTTAATTGCAATTTACAGAAGGTAGAGAACCACTTTCATGGGAGACTAGGATTAAAATTGCAACTGGTGCAGCCAAGGGACTTGCTTTCATGCACACTACTGAAAATAAAGTTATTTATAGGGATTTTAAAACCTCAAATATCTTGCTGGATGGGGTAAGCAAATTAGTCATATAAATTTCACTTGTCTTAATTTACTTAAAAGTTAATTATATAAAGTTTCATTTCAAATTTTGTTTCAGGATTTTAACGCGAAGCTTTCAGATTTTGGATTGGCAAAGTTGGGTCCGATCAATGGAGAGTCTCATGTCTCAACAATGATAGTCGGTACCTACGGCTATGCCGCTCCTGAGTATATGATCACAGGTTAGTCGCTTGTCTCACTATGATCTTGTTTTTGTTAACACCATGCATATATGCCTTTGAAAGTTTGAAAACCTACCATCAAACAGTTAAAACAGACACGGAATATTAAGAAGGTGTTGCCAATCTAAGATAAAAATTGAAATCATTAAAAAATAATAATAATAATAATAATAATAATAATAATAATAATAATAATAATAATAATAATAATAATAATAATAATAATAATGATAAATAAATAAATAAATAAGCACCTGAATATGATCTAAAAACAACATAACTACTGGTTCATATAAAACTCGAAAGATTATATATTAAGCACCACTGCACCAGTAGCAAAAAGTTCGCTCAATCATCTTATTTGGCCTGCCTTTTCTTAAACATTTAGATCATTTTCTGAAGCGAAAGACTATAAGTGTATATTTAGACAAAATCAAACACGCACTTAACATGATATAAGAGCAAACTTATAGGATTTAGTTGTATTTAGTGTTATAAAGTAGGAAAATACTTATACTTGGACTAGGATTGCTTGATGTGAAAGACATGTAAGGAAACTATGGCATTCTAATTCGATAGGTATTGTAAAGCCTCATCTCAAGAAATAGAGGTGATCATATTGTTCTTTACTTTGTCGATTGTCTTGTGAAGGTATTGAACTTTCTTGTGCGTTCTTTGATCTAGTCCGCACTAAGCTAGGTTCGTTGGAGGCTTTTTCCAACAACATTAAATGTAAAGCAGTCGTAAAAAAATTATTTGACCAACCAACGACTGTACACCTATCGGATATATATACACACCATGAGCTAGCAACTTAGCCTTACAACTAAATACACACTATGAAATATGTAATGATTGTAGTAAATACATACCTATATTATGCACTCCATTATCAATTGACTTCATGTAAACTAGAATGATGCAACTACAGGTCATTTGTATGTCAAAAGCGATGTTTATGGCTTTGGGGTGGTGATGCTAGAGATGATTACAGGGTTACGTGTACTTGATCCTAATCGGCCTACCTCACAAATTAACTTGGTGGATTGGGCAAAACCTTTTTTAATCGATATCAAAAAACTACGTAGAATCATGGATCCACGGTTGGAACAAGATTATCCATCAAAAGGGGCAATTATGGCGGGCAAACTAATCATAGATTGTCTTGATCTAAATCCTAATCATCGGCCTTCAATGGAGCAAGTGGTGGTGAGTTTAGATGAGATCAATTCGATTAAAATGAAACCAAGGCGGTTAAAGGCCAATCCTAAACGTTTGATGAAACCACACCAAAAACAATATTCTGGTGATCATCTTCGTGAGAACCAATGTCCATCTCCCATCTATATAAAGAATACATGAAGTGCTTGTGTTGATTAATCAACACAATAATTCAGCAGTCACCAAAGGTGTGCTCAATTCATTTACGTGTTCTATATTGTCAATTCATTTACGTGTTCTATATTGTCCACGATATTGTGATTATAACCATGACCACAAAGATTTGGTGGTATATATATATATATATTTTCATTATAGGATCAACATCAAATATGCTTAGTACGTTTTTAATGGTTTAGTTACAAATTATTAATGCCATCAAATTTAGATCATGTTGGTGTCGTTGTTCTTAAGTTTTGAATCGATTGTTTTAATGGCGATATCTTTATTGTCGGTCATGGGGCATGGGCCGGCCCGAAAAGGTTGGTCACTTATGAGTTATGTATAGTTAGGCCCTCATATTGCAAACCGGTCTTTGAACGGTAAAGCCCTTCAACAAGATGAAAGTCCTCACGACCTCACAGTTACTATATATATTTGTATTTTTAATTAGTTTTACTCATTGTAAACTAAGGTGAGGTTACGCTGTTAGACAATTACGACTAGGGGTGTTCATCGGTTCGGTTTTTGGTTTCATGGGTTGTACGGTTCGGGTTAATCGGTTTGAAAATTTTAAAAGTTAAATCCAAAACCAAAGCAAACCAATTATAAAACGGATAAAACCAAACCATACACCAATTTAGAATTCGGTTTGGTTTCGGTTAAAACAAAAAAACCAAATTCAAGTAAACTTCTAAAAATCGCAAATAAAAACTTAAAAGTTCAAATAAAATTACCAAATCAAATGGTCTCACAAAGTGTTTATCTAAATCAACAAAATAAAAGTTGAAGAAACCAAAAGGTTTCATAACTTAACGGAAATAAATGAAAGCAAAATAAGATAAAATGTTCTTCGACAAAGGTCTACAGAAGTCTTATTCTTGAATATCTTATCTTCAAGCATCCTTGATTTAAGGAGTGGTTAGTTTATAAGATATTTTAAATTTTTAGGATTTTTGGTTATGAAGATAAACATATAAAATGTGTATATATATAATTTAAACTTTTTTGTGTGGATAGATATGTATTCGGTTTTTTCGGTTTGGTTTGGTTATGTATTTGTCAAACCCAAAACCAAACTAAACACCAATTAAATACTTCTGTTTGGTTTTAAACCAAACCATACACCAATTAAAATTTTTGGTCCAATTTTATTTGGTTTCGGTCCGGTTTATATTTCGGTTTGTTCGATGTCAAATCAAATACTGAACACCCCTAATTACGACAACAACTCGAAGTACAATACGCGGAATCACTAGATCGTGGCCGTTGTCAATCACAAATTAAATCACATGGTGAACATGATAACTTAGGGAACAAGAAAGACTAACTAGAGTTTACACAAACCATAGCTAGGTCGTTTTATGGATCCTAGTTAGATGGGATCATGAAAAATCAACTGGCATGAATCTTGGTGATCAAGCAGGTGATTTCCAAAAAATAATGAAAGATTTTGTTTTATGCAATTCAGAATCTGGGATTCTAAAAAAACAGGTTTTAAGATATTTAAGACATAACCATAGATTATGAAATAAATCTTTTATTAAAAATTCCATAATAAAATTTTTCAAAATTAAATATGATGACTTAGGGTTTTTTTGTTACCTAAGTCACAAATTATTAAAATTTTAAGTTTTTGAAAACACTAATTATGGTTTATTAAGTTTAAAAGTAAAATATATTAATTGGCAATAAGGTAAGAACCGTAATTCTTGGAGAATGACAGGTTGCATTAATATGCAACAATACATGTGAATCTCGTAATTTGCATTTACTATTAGGATGGCCAACAGACGTGGTGCATGTGCATGTGCATGTGTAGTAGGTCCTAGCGAATCATAAGTTAAATGTTTCACCTTTACTTTATTAAATAGTACTTTTCTGCTTAGCTTAAAATCATGCATGACACGAGCCTGAGCCATACACCAAAAAATACATTGCGTGGTTGTGATGTAGCAGTAGTTATTGTTTATATTTTATTATTAGGTTTAAGGGAGGCATGTGTGCCATTGTTATTCCCGCTTGTAATTTATTTTAAATAAAGTAGCTTTAAATAAACGTATACCGAAACAGATGTGACACAAGGAAGCCCAGACGAGGTAAAAGAACCTATGGAGTATGAAGAAAAAGGAGACTCAATGGGAGCATTGAGGAATGGAGATCCACTAGGAGCAAGGAGAATCACCGGATGCTGAGAAGGCACAGAGTCCGAATAAGCATTCTTGCCTTGTGTCATGTTTTAACCCTTAGGAAAAGACCCAAGTTGATTCTTGAAGTGGCTCTTAGGATCAACATTAGATAATGCCTTGGTTGTGTCAACTGTGTTTTATTTAAGTCTCATATGCATGTTATATGGTAAGTAATATGTCAATCGGTATAATTTGGAGACTTAATACAACCGGGCGTCTCTGCTAAAGTCACGGGAAAGGATGTACTTAAGCACCGAGTACCTGACAGTGAGTTCGCGTAATAAAATGGTAGTGTCATGAATTTAGTTGAACCTATTTAAAAAAAATGGTTTAGGAAGGGTTACCCGAGTTTGAACACTTTTATTACAAACTGATTTGTGATTCTAATTTAACAAATCGTGGTATGAATTCATGTATAGTTCATACGTAAAACGAATTTTTGTGGAAAATCATTTTAATATTGTAAATAAAAAGAAAAGACTACTAAACTGATGAGTTTAAGATTGATAAGGATTTATTTGGTACCTTTTTAAGGTGTCATTTAAGCCCAAAATCGTATTAATATGATCAAATATTGCCCTAAATTGTTTCTTTTTGCATTTTAGGTACTTGGGACGAGAAATACGGAAATCGGCATTTTTTGGACGTATTTGGACGAAAAAGTGAAGAAAACGAAAAAGTCGCAAAAACCCATCAGAAAAGGAAGGCTGACGGCGTCACAAGCTACAAGGTGACGCCGTCACTTGATGTTGGAGCTGGATAATGATTTACACACGTCGCTTAAGAGATAATTCATAAATTAACACCTGACGGCGTCAGGTGTGTTTTGAAGTAGGGAGTCACATTTTAAGTCAACAAGAGACGGCTCAGATATACTACTAAAGGACGGCGTCAAGAAGAAGGTGACGGCGTCAGGGTTTACTGAGTGACCCTATCAGAACAGCGACATGTATAAGACGAAACCCTAATCACGCCGAGCTGACGGTGTCAGGGTCCATAAGCTGACGCCGTCAGAGATGTAAAACTGTATATATTTTCGTATGTTTTTCATTGTAAATGGGGACATTCAGTGAGACATCTTGGAGTAGGGTTTTAAGAACAATTTTCTCAGCTTTTGTAAGGGTTCTACAGCACTCAAAACACATGTTTTGTTAACGATAAGTTATCATTTTAATCATTAAATATGTTTATATGTTGTTTGATTACTTGTCTATCTTTCCTTTGCTTTAACATGCTAGCTTAAGTTAATTAGTGTTTGCTTAGATTTGATGAAACCTAGTTATTGAGTATTGATTTATTGTCTATTGTTTAGTTGATTGCTTTGCGTTAGGCTAAGAAAACTGGCTGACTTCTTATATATAACTAGCTTGAACGTCTTAGAAACGCAACCGTAGAGTGCACTATTGGTTTTTCTTGTTGTATTTATTGCATGAATTGCAGCTTGTAGATCCTAGAAAACTTAATAGACTTTAAGGGTTTTAAGGGAGACTAAGATTCATAGAGTTGGGGACTTCGGCACCTCCCCACAAACGATATTAAGGAATACAACGCTTCAATTGAAACAAGGACGTGACAGTTCAACCAATTAATAGGAGATAACTAGGGAGTTATTTTATCTACGTGAACACGTTTTCCCCATCGTAATAAGTTCACCACTTTACTTTTCTTGTTATTAGTTTAATTTAGTTTAGGTATTAGTTTTTAGGTTAGTTAAATAGCATAATTGAGACCACCCCTTCAAAACCTATATTTTAATTTGCTTTCATAAAAATATAGAAATCCAAAAAGAATCATCCCTCATCTCTAGACCTAATTCGTCATACATCTTGACTTTTCCACAACTATTACGAGTCTATTCCCCTAGAGAACGATCAATCCCTCGGACTTTCCTACACTACACTATAACGGTTAGGTACACTGCCTGGAGGATTGTAAAGCTTCGTTTCGAGGTCTTACAAATCTTGCATCAAAGGCCTTACCCTATGTGTAATTTTAGACTAATTCGCCGTCCATAAATTGTTCTACTATTTTAGGTCAGAACCTACAGACAGTTGATGCCCTAGCATGTTGTCTGTGGGTACATGGCTGACACGAGAGAGGTGGTTATTGGGTTCATTAGTAGTATGCTTTACCAGAGATCAATAAATTGCAAAGCTATTGGATTTTATGGTAGAGTTTATTGTTTATCCGCCATAGCGGACCCAAGGCTGTATGGGAGACTAAATATGCATGACTAGTGTTGGAGTCTCAGCCCTAGGAGTTGTCTCTTAGAGGCAATTGGTGGCAGTAAAGCACCTACCTAAAAATCATTACAAGGTAGTTTTACACCCTAGCAGTGTGCCTTGTAATGGTCTGTAACACCCCCAACATTGGTGCAGCGAAAGCATTCGGGTCATGGGGTGCTACTAAATTGGTAATCACAACACAAAGCAATAAAGAACAGATCACATTATCCGTTTTAGAAAATACCTTAACTTGAAAAGAAAACGAGTTTCATCATTGTTTGAATTTCGAAAATGCAAGGCCCAAATAGTGTTGTTCCATAATACAAAAGTTGAGAGTCTATCACCAATGCCCTGCCCTACCTTGAATCATCATACATCTTAAAGTTATGCACCTGAGAAAAGCATGCTTAAAAAGTCAGCATAAAGCTGGTGAGTTCATAGGTTTAAAGTAAAGCAGTAAAGTTGGACCATAAGCAAAGTGAAATAGCACTTAAAAGGGATGTCTATTACGTCAGCACTAAGTTCATGCAACCGAAGCTTGACAATGTGCATGCTCTAGAAGCACATTAAATAAAAGCCCTTGTAAGTGTCTATCCCGTGACACTCGTGTTTCGACATGTTATACACTCTCATTTGGTCAACCTAGCCAAACCGAATGGGGGTGTCATCCCCAATAGATCTATTTATAGCATTCGCGCTTCCCCGCAGGAATTGACGGTGCATGAGTTTGGGCATGTGGGATTCAGTGTCTTAGGCTACTTCTACGTAATAGTTTGATAAAAACATGAGTTCAGTTCAGGTCCAAATAAAAGTTTTACATGTTTCTCACCCCAAGGTTTTGTAAAGCAAGTAATAAGAGTAAAAGTGGGGCTATAAACTCACCTCAGCAAATAGTAGTCTGATAGTATAAGTCAAGTAGTGATAGTGTGCGGCACCGACACGCGACCTAGATTAGTACAGCAAGTTTAGTTCACAATTTCAATTTAAGACTCAACAAGGTTTAATTAAGTTTAAAAGTTTTAAAGTGTCCGCGTCGTTGTTGCTTGTGTGGCAACGTTTAAGTTTGAAAATAGTTTTCTAAATGTGTATAAGTATTGGCTCATGGAAGTGTATAATTAAATAAATAGAAAATAATAAATCATCAAGGATGAATAAACCCTTGGTTCGACAATGACCGAAAGACGAAGTACGGGAAAATAATAGCAATGAATGATAGACGCTAGTGGGATATAATGACATTGAGGTTAGAAGTATATACATATATTTAACTTAGTATATGCAAAAAATATTTGTTACTATTATAAATAAAATGTTTGTTACTAAGTGCATTTATAATATGTAATTAAGTGATGATTTTATTAAAGTTTTTATATTTAAAATAAGCTAGTAAAAGTATATATTTCAAGAGTTTAAGTTTGTTTAAAATGTTGCACTTATTTTGTCCGTTTTATTAGTTTTGTCAAAAACACTCTAAGTGACCCGCATACATATTTAGTTTTACCGAAAAGTTAAAGTTCCCATATCATGTTAGTTTAAATAAACCATGTGTATTATTTCAAAATAAATTATAATTTATGTTTTCATTAGTTTGACTTATACTTTAGTTTAGTGGTGCAAAAGCATTAAATTGATTATAAGTTTTAAAACGATTTGCGTTTAGTTCAAATACAAATCGAAAGTATAACAATAAGTTGACACCTATATTTTTAGTCTAGTCTATAGGTTAGAGCTTATAGTTTTATATTTAGATGAGAGTGAGTCGATCGAGTCATGAAATAAAACTAAATCGAGATAAGTCGTGACTATGCCGAAGCGAAACAGTAAGTAAAACACACCCCTCGCATGGAAAGTGGTCTGTGGCCCAAGGTGACACAATTTGACATCTGCATAGACACAAATGGGCCTGACCCAAAGATGAAACAACCAACAAACTACAATTTCACAAACATTATTATCTCCCAAATTTCATTTGCTCATTTACTCGATAATAGGAAAAAGTATGAATAAAATCAGTTTTGACTTGTAACTATACTCCATTGTGGATCGACCACAGTGAGTTTTTGAAACACAATTTTTCGTACCAAGGTTTAAAACCTTTTTCTACTCGAGGTTTAACTCAAAATATATCAAGTTTACTTAATATTTGATATTGTAAAGGTCACGGTCAAGAGTACCAGGATAACATACATGTGGGTTTCGACCTTAGCACAAACCAACCCCCACCGTTGGGTGGTGATTCTCGATAGTAGACACAAGAAAAAATGAATAATGGAACTATCTTCAATTTATCCAAAGACCAAACAAAACAAACATCACTGTGATTACGGCCCACGACCAAAACCATAGCTAAACAATAACACTTCCATGCTAAAGCCTATATTGTTTCAATCATAGTTTTAAAATTTTCCCAGTTCAATCATTAATAGTTTTGGTTTATATATTTATTGCCGCACAAAATCAACAACAACAACTCATGGTTACAGATTTTGGATTTAAACCAAATCGACACCGAAGTTGACCACATCAATAATTTTAGACAAAATCATGTCGAAAGTCTTATTAATATATTTTTTTTTTCAGTTTCATAATCAATAAAAAAAATTAAGAATCAGCTTTTAGAAAATCAAGTACAACTTGTAACATAATTTCTAACATCGAATAATTAAAAGACTTCATAAATTTGATATTATGATAACGGTTTAATTAATTAACAACACCACTTAGAACATAACATATACGAAGCAATGACATTAAAATAGAACAAGAGAGTTTTAGTTTCTTACAACACTTGAAGGCAAATCGAAACAAGAGTCTAATCCAAATCCAAGCAGCAACCACACCAAGGGAGAAGATGTGGTGCTCCTATGGTTCGATTTGGGGATAAAAAGAAAATAAAATAGAAACCCTAATCCCTACCTTTTGATCATTGAAAATCAACCATAACCAAAAATGAATTACAATACAAATCTTTGGGTCTTCTTATGACATCTTGTGACTTTTCTTTGGAAGGGGAGAATGGAAAACAGTGCTAGGCCGATTATTGAGACTATAATCAAGAAATAGTAATCGATTTCTTGTGCTTTTGGTTGAAGCATCTTCCTCTTTTGACTATAGATCTAGGTTTTGTGATATCTGGTTTTTGGGAGGGAGTGAAAGAGATATAACATGTATTTGTTTTGAAGAGAGATAGAGAGTAACGTGAATACTGATTTCTTGGAATATGTATCTGCTTTGAGGAGTGTGGGATTTTATGGGGCATGGGAAATTTTGTATCGTTTTTTTTAAATCGTTTATTATTTATTAAACGTGAATGAGGAATTAGACTAGGTACAATGTTTTGTTAAAACTTGAATTCATTAACAAATAGAGTGTCGTGTGTACCCCGTGTCCCGTAGAGCTCCGGTGTAAACGTGGTATTCTTGGTTTGATGCGAGTGCGGAAAATATAATTTTTCTGCGAGCGTGTTTATAGAAGTATTATAGAAACACATTTATCGACTCTGATTGTTAATTATTAGTTTTGCCGTTACTATCATAGTGTCGGTACACGTGTCGTGTCGTGATCGAGATATTTCTCGGTTTAATAAACAATAATCAGTAACACTCAGAGAATGATATACTCTCACTTTCTAGTAAAAATAAATGTTGTAGTGAGTTACTGTAAACCACAATGTGCGGATTTGTTTCCCGTAATAGTTATGTAAGCTCATGAATGCTTATTCAAATAATTTAGCAATAATAAATTAACATTTCTTATTAAAATATTAAGTGGAAAATTACCGTTTGTCACATCCTCCCTACCTTAGAAAGAAAACCGTCCTCAGTTTTCACTTAGAGTTACCCAATGGAGTTGAGAAAAATGAGGATATTTGTGTTGGAAATCATTTTCATGTTCTCTCATAAATTTGGGACCTCTCTTAGAGTCTATCGGGCTTTGGCAATGGGAATGCGGCTCTGCTTAATTTGTTGGACCTCGCAGTCCGTGATTTCGATAGGTTAAGGTATGCGGACAATCTTCTCATCCCTGATGGTAATGATATGGCACTCGGATATCCAATCCATACCATTGATGACGTCGGGGCTTCTAAGTGAAATTGGTAGGAGGTTGATGTTGTATGAGTCATTTGGGAAAGTTTTAGAGTACAATCTTGAAGAAGGGTGTTGATTGCTACTAGCAATTAGTCTATTGATTTAGTAGTGAGCTCAGTATCCAATGCTGAGCGTATTATTAAGGAACTGGAAGTAGTCGTCATAAAGATTGACATATATGCTTTCAGGTGAAAGTATGTTTTAATCACACGCAGGTTGTTTAATGGCAACATTCTTCAAATTTGGAAATAGGAAAATGAAACGAGGCATTATAAGATTGGGTTTCATACGAAATCCTAAGGTGGTAATCATAGGTAATCCCGTTGACTCAGGCTATGCTCTTTGGTAGGTGGGTTCACGATGGCTAGTGGTGTAATGCTTAGAGTAGGATGTGAGACAAGGCTGATTTTAAGAGGTAGATTGTATTGGTGTCCAATCGGTCACGGTGTTTGCCAGAATGAATGCCATTATTTTGCACTACTTTATGTACTCACACAAGTGAGTTTTGATTTCTTGAAACAGAAACAAAAAATTTTCCTTTTGGTAAAATTTTAAGGCAACCACTCCTAGCATAACATGGTCCTACCTGAATTATACATAGGTGATCAGGCTTTGTATAATTAAGGTCCAACAATGCAATGCTGAGCTTAGTTGAAATAAAATATTGGTTATTCGGTTGTGGGGTTACAACATAATATACTTCTTGAAGATGTAAACAGTACACACGGTGATTGCAGAATAATTTATAAAACTATTTGTAAAGCGGTTTCTAGGGTGATAGCAGCGCAATTTAAGGTTTTATAAATTAGTAGCTAAGGTGGTTCTCATACGCAAAATAATTTATAAGACGATAGTAAAACTTGTAAGGTATTTGCAACATAGTTTACAAGGTGTTAATAAAAACATTTGTTAGTTTATAAAATGGTAGTAAGGCAGCATATTTGATTTATTGCGTTGAAATAAAATAGACTGTAAAATGATTTGACAAACAGTTTGTATGTTGATAGCGACACGGTTTATTATTTTATGAGAGGGTTGCAAGGTAGAAAACTGTTTTATGATATGAATACAAATGGTCGCAAAATAATAAGTAGTGCAATGGCGACAGTTGATATATCTAGTTGATATGGGATTGTAGATACTTGTGAGTCAAATGAGTTTACAACTCAAGATAAACGTACATCCAATCCATACAATACGACAAGGTTTACAAGAAGATACTAATAAAGTCTTATAGGAATACAAATTAAGAGAGTCTAAAATTTGGTCTCGTTATACATGGCAGTCGACCGTTGACAGCACGTTCAAGTTCTGTTTTCTTCATGTTCTACGGTTTCTTGGTACTTTGGTTCCTGGCACTCATTTCTGTAGTGCCCCTTCTTCCCACACCCATAACAAGTCACCACAGCCTTCCGATTATTCTCTGGTGTTACCTGTGCTCTTGCGAAAGTTTTAGACCTACAGCCTTTGGCCATGTGTCCAATCTTTTGACAGTTGTGGCACTTTCCAGCACAATGCCCATTGTGGTGGTAGTTACAACGGTTACACAAGGGTAACTTCCCTGCATAAACCTTCTTCTCTCCCGAACCAGCAGTATAAACCTTGGCGACCTCTTGTCGCTTGTTCTGGTTGTTGTTGTTGTTCCTGGAGTGATCATCCCATTTCCTTTTGTTATCTACCACCCTTTTGGCGGTATCCTCGATTACTTAGTCCATTAGCTTGTTGGCCACTTCCATAGTCTCATGGAGATCAGTAGCCTTGGAGGTAGTAACACTACCTTTGATGGATGGGGGTAATCCTCGAATGTACCTCTCAAGTAAGCGAGTTTCAGTTTGGACCATCTCAGGGCATAGTAAAGCCAATTCTTGAAATCGTTGGTTGTATGCAGCCATATTGGTACCCTGTACCTTGAGGTTCTAAAACTCGACCTCCGACTTCATAACTTCGTTGCGAGGGCAATACTTTTTGAGTACCATTTCATTGAAATTTTCCCATGGCATGGCATAAGCGGCGTCATAGCCGGCAGACTTCAGATAATTATTCCACCAGGTTAAAGCAGCGTCCATAAAAGTGAATGATGCGTACTTAACCCTGTCTTCATCCGCACAACTGCATATTCGAAACACGGTCTCCAGCCTTTCAATCCATCTAACTAAAACAACGGCCCCCTCTGTTCCTCCAAAACCACCAGTCATGGTCTTTCGGAATTCCTGATAGGTGCAACCACGGTTGTTGTTGTTTGTAGGTCTTGAAGTTCCAGCATAAGTGGTTGAGTTGTTTGCATTTGCTACAGCCAGTACTGCTGCCACACGTTCATTAACCAAATGATCTAACATGGCTCGATTCATAGTAGTTGAGTTTGCTGCATTCCTAGTTGGAGGAGTGGTAGCAGCAGGTCGACCACGTGTGGTCCTGGTTGTCCTTCTTGTAGGGCCATTTATCTACATCACAAAAGATGACGGCTAATGAGGTTTCAGATTAGAAGTACAATATCACACGAGGGTTCAATCATCACAGATAGATAACGCGAGCAAAATCAACCATGGAAGAAGAAACACAATCGAATAGATAATCACACTTGTTATAGATTAACAGTCGTCACATAGCTGTGGAGACTAGGTCTTGTCTCCCCAAACGACATGTCCTTTCAAGATAATGAGGAAAGAGTGAGACCTAGTAGTGATGTGTCCTAAGATTAGATGTTTCGAGGAGGCATGTTTTAAGGAGATAGGTTGAGATCGTGACCAAATGAATTGGTGGGTTTCTAGATGATGGTAAAACAGAACTGGTCCAACATTCAAACCCAGAGTCGGGTAGTGAAATTACGTAAGGAAAGGTAAGGTGTGACAAGTACGGTATGTTTGTATAAGTATATAGAAAATGCTTATAGCAAGTAGCGTAAGTCAAGTATGTATAAGCATACAGAAAATACTTATAGTATATGTAGTAAAGTGAAATCAACAACAATAAGGTATAGCATATAGTCATGTCAAATAAACAGCAAGTTAAGTGGCAAGCAAGGTAGGCAGACAAGTGGCGGTCATAGGGACTTGTTTTTGTAAAAAGCGGTTATAGTTTAAGGTTTATAGATACCTAGTTCTCTATAACCTGGCTCTGATACCAATCTGTAACACCCCCAAAATTGGTGTAGCGGAAGCATTAGGGTCATGGGGTGCTACTAAATTGCTAATCACAACACAAAGCAATAAAGAACAGATCACATTATCTATTTTAAAAAATACCTTAACTTGAAAAGACAACGAGTTTCATCATTGTTTGAATTTCGAAAATACAAGGCCCAAATAGTGTTGTCCCATAATACAAAAGTTGAGAGTCTATGACCAATGCCATGCCCTGCCTTGAATCATCATACATCTTAAAGTTATGCACCTGAGAAAAACATGCTTAAAAAGTCAGCATAAAGCTGGTGAGTTCATAGGTTTAAAGTAAAGCAGTAAAGTTGGACCATAAGCAAAGTGAAATGTCACTTAAAAGTGATGTCTATTATGTCAGCGCTAAGTTCATGCAACCGAAGCATGACAATGTGCATGCTCTAGAAGTACGTTAAATAAAAGCCCTTGTAAGTGTCTATCCCGTGATACTCGTGTTTCGACATGTTATACACTCGCATTTGGCCAACCTGGCCAAACCGAACGGGGGGTGTCATCCCCAATAGATCTATTTATAGCATTCGCGCTTCCAATCAGGAATTGACGGTGCATGAGTTTGGGCATGTGGGATTCAGTGTCTTAGGCTAATTCTACGTAATAGTTTGATAAAAACATGAGTTCAGTTCAGGTCCAAATAAAAGTTTTGCATGTTTCTCACCCCAAGGTTTTGTAAAGCAAGTAATAAGAGTAAAAGTGGGGTTATAAACTCACCTCAGCAAATAGTAGTCTGATAGTATAAGTCAAGTAGTGTGCGACACCGACACGCGACCTAGATTAGTACGGCAAGTTTAGTTCACAATTCCAATTTAAGACTCAACAAGGTTTAATTAAGTTTAAAAGTTTTAAAGTGTTCGCGTCCTTGTTGCTTGTGTGGCAACATTTAAGTTTGAAAATAGTTTTCTAAATGTGTATAAGTATTGGCTCATGGAAGTGTATAATTATATAAATAGACAATAATAAATCATCAATGATGAATAAACCCTTGGTTCGACAATGACCGAAAGATGAAGTACGGGAAAATAATAGCAATGAATGATAGACGTTAGTGGGATATAATGACATTGTGGTTAGAAGTATATACATATATTTAACTTAGTGTAGGCATAAAATATTTGTTACTATTATAAATAAAATGTTTGTTACTAAGTGCATTTATAATATGTAATTAAGTGATGATTTTATTAAAGTTTTTATATTTAAAATAAGCTAGTAAAAGTATATATTTCAAGAGTTTAAGTTTGTTTAAAATGTTGCACTTATTTTGTCCGTTTTATTAGTTTTGTCAAAAACACTCTAAGTGACCCGCATACATATTTAGTTTTACCAAAAAGTTAATGTTCCCATATAGTTTGACTTATACTTTAGTTTAATGGTGCAAAAGCATTAAGTTGATTATAAGTTTTAAAACGAGTTGTGTTTAGTTCAAGTACAAATTGAAAGTATAACAATAAGTTGACACCTATATTTTTAGTCTAGTCTATAGGTTATAGCTTATAATTTTATATTTAGATGAGAGTGAGTCGATCGAGTCGTGAAATAAAACTAAGTCGAGATTAGTCGTGACTATGCCGAAGCGAAACAGTAAGTAAAACACACCACTCGCATGGAAAGTGGGCTGTAGCCCAAGGTGACACAATTTGACATCTGCTTAGACACAAATGGGCCTGACCCAAAGTTGAAACAACCAACAAGCTACAATTTCACACACATTATTATCTCTCAAATTTAATTTGCTCATTGACTCGACAATAGGAACAAGTATGAATAAAATCAATTTTGACTTGTAACTATACTCCATTGTGGCTCGACCACAGTGAGTTTTCGAAACGCAATTCTTCGTACCAAGGTTTAAAACCTTTTTCTACTCGAGGTTTGACTCAAAATATATCAAGTTTACTTAGTTTTTGATATTGTAAAGGTCAATGTCAAGAGTACCAAGATAACATACATGTGGGTTTCGACCTTAGCACAAACCAACCCCCACCGTTGGGTGGTGATTCTCGATAGCAGACACAAGAAAAACAGAATAATGGATATTTTCAATTTATCCAATGACCAAACAAAACAAACATCACTGTGATTACGGCCCACGACCAAAACCATAGCTAAACCAATAACACTTCCATGCTAAAGCCTATATTGTTTCAATCATAGTTTTAAAATTTTCCCAGTTCAATCATTAATAGTTTCGGTTTATATATTTATTGCCACACAAAATCAACAACAACAACTTATGGTTACAGATTTTGGATTTAAACCAAATCGACACCGAAGTTGACCACATCAATAATTTTAGACAAAATCATGTCGAAAGTCTTATTAATATTTTTTTTTTCAGTTTCGTAATCAATAAAAAAAAAATTAAGAATAAGCTTTTAGAAAATCAAGTACAACTTGTAACATAATTTCTAACATCGAATAATTAAAAGACTTCATAAATTTGATATTATGATAACGGTTTAATTAATTAACAAAACCACTTAGAACATAACATATACGAATCAATGACATTAAAATAGAACAAGAGAGTTTTAGTTTCTTACAACACTTGAAGGCAAATCGAAACAAGAGTCCAATCCAAATCCAAGCAGCAACCACACCAAGGGAGAAGATGTGGTGCTCCTATGGTTCGATTTGGGGATAAAAAGAAAATAAAATAGAAACCCTAATCCCTACCTTTTGATTATTGAAAATCGACCATAACCAAAAATGGATTACAATACAAATCTTTGGGTCTTCTTATGACATCTTGTGACTTTTCTTTGGAAGGGGAGAATGGAAAATAGTGCTAGGCCGATTATTCAGACTATAATCGAGAAATAGTAATCGATTTCTTGTGCTTTTGGTTGAAGCATCTTCCTCTTTTGACTATAGATCTAGGTTTTGTGAGATCTGGTTTTAGGGAGGGAGTGAAAGAGATATAACATGTGTTTGTTTTGACGAGAGATAGAGAGTAACGTGAATACTGATTTCTTGGAATATGTATCTGATTTGAGGAGTGTGGGATTTTATGGGGCATGGGATATTTTGTATCGTTTTTTTTTTCTTTTTTTCTTTTTAATTTTTAAATCGTTTATTATTTATTAAACGTGAATGAGGAATTGTACTAGGTACAATGTTTTGTTAAAAATTTAATTTATTAACAAATAGAGTGTCGTGTGTACCCCGTGTCCCGTAGAGCTCCGGTGTAAACGTGGTATTCTTGGTTTGATGTGAGTGCGGAAAATATAATTTTTCTGAGAGCGTATTTATAGAAGTATTATAGAAACACATTTATCGACTCTGATTGTTAATTATTAGTTTTGCCGTTACTATCATAGTGTCGGTACGCGTGTCGTGTCGTGATCGAGATATTTCTCTGTTTAATAAACAATAATCTGTAACACTCAAAGTATGATATACTCTCACTTTCTAGTAAAAATAAATGTTGTAGTGAGTTACTGTAAACCACAATGTGCGGATTTGTTTCTCGTAATAGTTATGTAAGCTCATGAATGCTTATTCAAATAGTTTAGTAATAATAAATTAACATTTATTATTAAAATATTAAGTGGAAAATTACCGTTTGTCACATGGTCTTTCAGGATCCTAGTGTAATTGGTGAAATGATAGGATTTAGTAGCCATTACGATAAAAGATTAAATTCACTAATTGTATTTATTAAAAATTGTAGATGCATGATATAACAACATTATTTTGTTCTTGAGTTTTACGCTTAGTAATATTATTTTTCTTTATTGGTAACTCTTCAAAAAAAATGTGTTGGATAAAACCAAGATAGTGTATAATGCGCCATCATACCAGTGGTTGGTATTTGCAGTCTTGGAGAACCTGTCATTGTCACATGACTGGTTCATTAGACATGCAAGGAGTCGCAACATGTATTTCATGCCAGGAGTATCGTTAGGTATAAGATAGCGAAATAACTTCAAAGTGTGTGCTTGATGGCAAGAGAACTATCTCATAATATTCATCATGTTGAGATGAAGGGGATTTAATCATCATAAGTAAGATGGCTATCCATAACAACTGGATAATAATCTCGTTCGACGGCGTTTTGAACAAGGAGGAGATTATGCGATGATGTGATGTAGAGAATGTGCCTAGGCTTAAGACCATGTGAAAAGTAAAATGATTAAAGCATAAGAACAAAATGAGAGATTAGGCTTGATAAAGAAGAATTGTCAATGCAACACTAAAATGCAAGTATTTTTCTCTGAAGATGCTTGATGTAAATCAATGTATCTTAAGGAACTGAGAAATCACGTAGACAGTGTATGTCTATTCGCGAGAAATATATGATAATAGATTGTGTTTGTTAATCACTACTATTAACATATGGTATATTTAAGAACAATTAAAGTTAATTAGTTATAAGAAGGTGCATAGAGTTACTTTAAGTGATAAGGAGTGCACTTGACTAAAGTTGTTGAAACAACTTTGTCGAGAAGTGTAGCTCTGCAGAAGGATGGTGTCCTGGGGGCGCGCATCAGTTAACAATTTGCAACTTTTAAGAAAGAATGACATATGGGACGCGCATTAAGTTAACTACCTTTTGGGATATAGAATTTATAAAACATTTAAACTTCTGATTAAAAATTGTTTTTGCCCTTCGGGGCTTATCCTTTAGATGAAGCCTTTAAGATTCATCAGAAAATAAAGGATATTAAAACTTTTAAAGGATTTCTATCATTTTCTCTAAAACTGTTTTTGAAATATTATCTAGCATAGATGTTTTAAAATCTATGGTTTTGCAAGTGTTTTTGATAAAACTTAGGGTACTCCCAAAGTGTTTGCCAGTGGTGAACAATCTATCTCATTTGTTCTTAGAAGATCATACTTTATGGGTTCTTTAAAGAATTAGTGAAGTAAAAGGAACTATTTTACATGAGCTTCAAAGCCAGTATGATAGACTTTGATGCAATCTATATGGGATGGAAATTCAAAGATAATCATGGACTTTGATGCAAATCCATCTGGGATAGAGGTTCAAAGTAACAAGAATCTTTGGCTAAGATATCTATCTAGTATAGATGAATCAAAGAAGATAGTCATGGAATAACAGGAAAAGAAACATTTATGCTAGAGTCTAAATATATAGAATTTCAATACTTCAACATGTTTCTTATCTTGAGTCTTGATGGAATCAAGGTGTATACCCAACGTAATACGATCATATATCACATATATTTGATAACGAATATGTCTTGTAAAAGAGAAATACTTGAGTGATAATATTGTTAGAAATCTAGAGATTGAGTAAAGCTCATATGATGTCGGGCAACATTTCAGATCTATAAGTCAAACTCGAAAGGGTATGAATTTGTAGATCATGAGTAAAAATCTCACACTGCATTGGAATGTTTAGATAAAGCTAAAAGATGCTTTATGGGAAGAACAGCTAGTCAGGTTAGCCCTTATTAAACAATATCAAATTAATGTGCTCAAGCCTAAATCCCTTAACCGGACCTAATCAGAGGAGTTCAACTCAGAGTTAAGTAATGAAAGCAAGAGCATGGGAAAAATAAATTTAGATCGTTAAAATAAAGAGTACAAAGCATGATAGGAATTTTAGATCTGGAGGATCTATGCGAGAATTCCTGTATTGCGAGATTCAGTGACTTAAAAGATTTGAAGTCTCATATTTCAAATCGGAATTCAAGGAGCTTGTATTGAAGTTCTCAATGACTTAGGAGAATTAGTAATAAGGAGTCATAATTCTTATTTGTTGAGAAAATTCCATTATGCCTGAAGTTAGAATAAAGTGCGTCGTTGAACGCTAGACTGAGTTTTACTCGATTTAGCTAAGTCTATCATCCACTAAGACTAAATCATTGGTACCAAAACTCCCTTAGGTTCATTGATAGTAGGACAATACTGAAGGATTGAGAAGTGAGGCTCAATGGTCCATTTGGGAAGGATCATCAGGAAGATATTGAATAATAGTGATTACTTGCTCCAAACACTTTCTTGTACGAGCTAATCACCGATGATCAAAATAATGTAGTAGACTTGTGCAAATCGAATAGACAAAACTGAGTTTCTACTTAGCATATTTTGAATCCATGAATGAAAGACATTTCATTCTAAAAGGGTCCTTAGCTGGTTATCATGGTGGGAGACCAAGATAATGTGGACATCTATTGTGAAATAAGAGTCATTCGGTGAATTGTTGAATTTCACATGCATTTGCAAGGCAAATGTTGGACGTAACCATGATAGAGAAGCGACCGCATGGATCAAAGTTAATGGTGTTCTTTAATCGTGATGGACTATCCTAATGACCTGAGGAGTTAGTTCATTTGATTTTGTTTTTCACTAGGCTTAGATATAGTTTCTAGTTACTGTGTAAAAACATAACGATGTGTGCTAGCATCAGGTTCAGTGAAAGGTAAGGTAAGATGACTTATTATCCAAGATGGCAATTCATAGCTCAAAGTTGAAATAGACTGAGAGAAGGATGTTAGTGCAAATATTACGATATTTAATATATACAGTCTCGTTTGTTTTGATTGATGACAAATCGTGTAACTTGTAATACATAACGTAAAATGTACAAGTTACTCGTAATCATATTTTGTCTCAACATACATTCAACATCTCTCGACTACTCAAGTCCTTGTATGCTACAACACAAGTTCATACATGTTTGTTATGTTGTGTTAAGATCAAAACCCAAATTAACCATCAAACATGTTTAGCTAAATAGTTTACATAAAACCTAAACAATTTTTATGAAACACTTCTAAGTAATATTTATAACTTACATTTTCATAAAATATATTCTTTAGAACCAACTAGTTAAATAAAATAAACTAGCTAATAGAGTTGGACTATCCATAACCCAAAACCAATGACCCATAACCCATGACCCATGTACATTAATGTCTTTGACATCATGCATGACATCACAATGGGTAAAAACCATGAGCCATGACCCAAAGTCCATAACCCATGACCCAAAGTCCATAACCCATGACATAAGATGTCTTTGACATCATGCACGGCATCACTTGACCCATGGACCATAACCCATAACCTAAGACCTATGATCCATGACCCATAACCCAAATAAATGAGGAGCATCGGCTGTTTCGGTTGATCCCTTTGGTTTAGGTTTCCGGATCCCTTTTAGAAGGGATCCGGGTGAACAGTAAACAACTTCTTCTTTTTTCCTATAAATAGCAAACCATTTCTTACCATTTTCTTACACCTTTAATACACTTTCTCTCCACCATTTCTAACACATTTGGATCGGTAAGAAAACATGTAGAATACCTTCTTTTCATATGATCATAATGCTTCTAACTTTCATCGTTGTTGTAAGCATACTCCCGAAGTGAGCCTCCAAAGCAAGGTTAAAGATCTTGCATTCTTATCTACTGAAGTGATCCTCATCCACCACCATCATACATACATGAAGATCTATCACAAAACGCTTAGGGAAATTGTGATCTTCATTGAAGACTTTCTACTAATGGAATTTTATTTAGATTAGGCATTCATATCCATTAGACACATTGTCATAGATCTTCTCTTGTATCATCTTCTTGTATCTCCAACTAGATTAGTTGGTTTATGTGTTTATACCATAAAACACAAGGTTTGTTATCTTGGGCCACAAAACATAACGAGTGTCATAGATGTGTTGTGTAGATCAGTGTAGTAGGGTGTTGGTCTCTCATGATGTTTTATGTTTGTTTGGTCCGCCGTGCTAAGGACTCGGTATCTAGCCTTGTACCAGATAAAGTGTAGGTGACGTTGTGTTGGTTTGGTCCGCCGTGCTAAGGACCCAGTATTTAGCTTTGTACCGGATAAAGTGTAAGCTACGCTATGTAAGGTTTCTCCACCGAGAATTGAGCTTGTTAATCTAGTGACGTAACTCTTGAGTAGGTGACTCGGGGAGTAGAGTAGGGCGAAGAGGAGCTTCATAATCGAACCATTATAAATCCTCATGTCGGTTTGCATATCCTTTTTACTTATCGATTTACTTTTATTCTTGTTTTATATTGTTGATTATCTTTGTGCTTGTTGTTTATGATTGTGTTGTGTACTTGTCTTACTCTATGCTTTCTATGTGTTCATATAGTCATAAACTATATTCAACACTTTACATAATATGTCAAGCTTGATCGGCAATTTGTCATAAGGATGTTTTTAAGAAAGAAATATAAACCGGACTAATAATTGAGAAACTTGATCTATACTATATTTGATACAAAAGTTTTTTAAACGGAAACGTATTCACCCCCCCTACCGTTTCCACAATTGGTATCTTAGCGGGTTGGCTTTAGTTTTAAAATAAATGATTTTTTAAACCGAGTAAGGTCCATGTATCAAATTTTCGGTAAATTCAAGCATAATATGAAAAGTGTATTGTTTGATTTTAACTTTGAAGTTTTGTTGTTAGATATCTTGTTATTCAAGATTGAACAAAGATTAAAATGGGCAATATAAGTTCACTAAAAAGTCTACAAAGATTAAGCCTTTTCATCGGGTCAAAATACATATTGCTATGAATCTGTGTCAGATCTACGGATCCTTTTGTTATCAAAGGGCGGATACCTTTTGGAAAGGATCTGGCAGATCCTTCTGCACAAAGGATATATATATATATATATATATATATATATATATATATATATATATATATATATATATATATATATATATATATATATATATATATATATATATATATATATTTTGTAAACTTCAAAAATTAATAACTAATTAACTGTAAGTCCGTTGAAGTCGTGCCACCTACCGTTTTAAACGTATTTAAGTCTACTTTCATATCAAAATAATTTCACAAACTGATTCACAATAAAAATTTATAGTATCCTTGATTTATAATAGAAAGTCATTTTTCAGTTATAACATTTCCACGAACTCATGGTCTAAATTAGAAACGAATGTCTACGTCTCTGAACATTAATGTGCTTTTGATGCGTGTTTTGCAACCTCACAAAAGTTTTTACCTCTCAAGGGATCTTGAGAGATTTTGCAATCCACCAGGCAGTGTACCTGATCGCTGTAGTGTAGTATATGGTATGTTCGGGGGATTGATCGTCTTCTAGGGGAATAGTGTCGTTAGGATTGAGATGTATGTTAACTAGGTCTAAAGGTGACAGATGATTCTTTTTGTATTATTATGTTTTATGGAAAGCAATAAAATCTCGGGTATTGGTAGAGTGGGTGGAATTAGTTGCTAGTCAACTAACCCAAAATTACTAATTAACCAAAATAAAATAAAATAACAAGAAAAATAAATGCGGTGGATTACTTACAGTTGACAAGTGTGTTTACTTATATTTCACTACTCCTTAGTTATCTCTTATTGATTTATTGATTTATTACAATTGTTTGATTGAAGGATTGTATTTGTTGGGAATACCACTGTTATGCATGAATGAAGAAACTGTTAGGTGAAATACACTAGCAGTGGAAACCTCATTACTACTGCTAGTACATATTGTTTCTACTGTTTATGTTAGCTGTTAATATGTATGTATATTGATAAGTATAGAAAAGATCTTGTGCATATCTTATGTTAATAGGTTTATACTTATCTTGTAAAGGACTCCTTGTCCTATAAAAGGAGGTCCTGGGTTTAGGTTTTAGACACGTATCAATTGCAAAAGCTTCAAGGTGTAACCCTAGTGATATTCAGATCACTCGTATTATTCTTAATAATATTGAAGCTACAAGTTTGGTTATATTTTGTGTTCTTACTGTTTCATTCATATACAAATCATACACATCACTCAAACACATCTTCTAAGTACTTATGGTAAATTTCACGTGCTACAAAGTATATACTCAAAATATCTATCTAATACAAGGCTTGTGTTTAGATACTCATCAAGTGGTATCAGAGCCAGGTTCTGATACTTTGAATTAGAATATCCAAAGAAAATAACTCACTTTTTACAAATCCAATGGAGAACAACCAGTCGAATGTTGCAGCAAGGCTTCCAAAGCTCAAACTCAATGAGTATGAGATGTGGAGGATTATGATAAAGTAGTACTTCCTTGTACAAGATTATGCTCTATGGGAAATCATCATGTTTGTTGATTCATTCAAGCCTAGTACTTCTTCAGAGACAATTGATGGCAAGACTATTCAGAAGCTTAATACTGGACCAGTTACCGGTGAAAAGAGGCTTCAGAAGAAGAATGACTTGAAGGCAAGAAGCCTCTGCTTATGACTCTTTCTAAGGATCAAATAATAGCATTCAGCAAGTACACAACAGCAAAGACCTTATTTGAAGAGATCTGCTCAGTTTTTTGTGGCAATGATGCTACCAAAAAGATTCAGAAAACATTGTTGAAGCAAAATTATGAAAACATATCTTCAACAAATAATGAGTCTATTGATAATATCTTCACAAGAATCCAGAAGATTGTAACACAATTGACTGTGTTTGGCATTGAGGTAGATAAGGTAGACCTCAATCTGACGTTTTTAAGGAGTTTACCTTCTTGAGATAGGGAAACTTGGTGTTGCTGTTAGAAAAAGCAACCTGTTGAAGCTGTTGTGTGAGGGTGTTGTTGTTGTTTTGAGTGACATCAATAGAGTCTGTATCATCCATGGGTACTAAATGAAAAGGTGTTTGAAGGTAAGTTTGTTTACAAAGATTATCCCACGGCTCTGATACCACTTGTAGGATCTACCCTTGATAGATCTTGAGCCTATGGATCGATAGCTTACTAATGTAATCACTAGCAAGGCTATATGAACAATCTCTGTGAGCTTGTATCTATTGCGGAATATAAATACAAACGGTATACTAAATACTTTGATCCTCTATGGATCATTTTATTATTCACTAAGAATTGTTTTGACACGTACAGAATACAATGACCTTGGGTTCCTTTTATACTACAAGAAACCCTAACCTTTCTTACAAGAAACGAATAACATTAAACTATGAAAGATATTCTACATATCTTGTCCTAAAATAACTAAACTCTATCTACGGATTAACTATATCCGCAGAAACTAATGCATCCGCAGAATCCAGATCATCAGCAGAATCAGTCTAAGCTTCAGCAGAATCCTGTCAGCAGTATCCATCAGCAGTATCTATATGCTGACTTCAGTAATTCCTTACAATCCTCCCCTATTCTTGAAGTTGACATTGTTAACTCCAAGATTCTTGATAGATCTTCAAAGCCCAGAAGAAGAGGATTGATCATGAACTTCAACAGCAAAGAATCTTCATCAGCAGTATCTCTATGATCAGCAAAAACTTGAAAACACTATTCTTTGTAGCAACAAATGACCAAATGTACATCAAAACATAAGTTTCATACTATTCTCATCACTTCCAGGTGTGTTAACTCCTGTGAGAGGTGAATCATAGAAAATAATGGATTTGATGTCTCTTTACCAATAGCCATTACTACTGGAGTAGCCAAATTTTTCAGTACACAAACTATGGTACACTGATGACCATATGGTTTTTAGCAAATCATCAGCTATAAATGGATTTGAGATGTCTTTACCTGTAGCCGTTTGCTCAGGACTAGTCAATTATTCTAGTTGATTAAATCACCTTGGTAAATTGAATACCAAATATGGTTTTCCACTGCCTTTACCACAAGCCATACACTTGTGGGCTAGCCAATTATTGGGAATCCCTAAGGAAAAATCCATGGTCAAGTGACAACCATCCAACTCTCAGCTGTTAAGCATGGATGAGTTGAGAACCCAATTGTTTTTAGCAAACTATTACAGCTATTAACAGATTTGACTTGTCTTTACCAAAGCTGTACCCTTTGGACTAGCCAGCTTTTTGATTGAATAGTCAACATCATGGTAAGTTGAGAACCAGATAAGGTGTAGTAAATAACCAACACCCAAAACCTGCAGACAACACACAAAAGACTATACAAATCTGTTAGGTTTTTTTTTTTTTTTTTTTTTTTTTTTTTTTTTTTTTTTTTTTTTTAATTTAAATACAAGAAATAAACACACAAAAATATACAATACCATTATTCAAGATGCCATGGCTGCCCTGATCCTAGATTTGAACAACCGAATCAAAGACTCAGCAAAGAGTCTAGCATTCCCAACTAGATCAAGAGGAATTTCCAAATGATGTAGAAGCATCTTCTCCATAAGAGTCACAGTCAAAGGATAATCCCTGTCTATAAACATAGCCACCATAATACCAGATGTAGTTTCCAAAACATGAACATAGGGAACAAGATAAAACCTCCAACTTAATACTTTCCACCTATGATTATTATTCCAAACTGCATAACCAGAACCAGTGGAAGACTCAGAGTCCATGAGGACTTGAAGATCACCCAATAGATATAACCCAACACCTTCAGGAGTATGATTAGCATAATTCTTGGTAACCAGGTCATAAAGAGTAAGTAAATCTTGATGATCCACAAGATGCAAAATCTCCTGCAGAAATGTGAAAGACATAGATGATCCATCAAGCCTATAAATAGTATTAGACTGCCCATTACTAGAAACCTCCCATCTAACCAACACATTGAGAAATCCCTCAGGCCAATCTTCAGGAGACCCTTCCTCAAGAAAAGAAGCATCATCAGCATTAAAGTCCAACTCCCTCTTTACACGAGGAGTTTTAGAGGCTTTGATTCTAGCCATTCTCTTGGCCCTTCTGCTAGGAATATATATAGCAGAATGAGGAGAAGATGGTTCATCAAAAGTCAGTGCAGGCTCATGAGTAACTGCTGAAGGATCAGGAGTAGCAACAGAGGAAGGTGGTGATTGGGGAAGAGCAGAATCCATTGCATAAGGTGAGACAGGGACTTGTTGAGCATCCATATCCAACCTAGCTTGTTTAGCCCTAGCAGCTTCAAGTTCTATGAGTCTGACATTTTCCTCATGAATTTGATCCTTATTCAACCTCTGTGCAGCTTCTTCACCTAATCTATCTTCCTCCATCTGTCTTCTGGACCTTTTCCTAGAAGGAATATCTTGTTCAACAACCTTAGCTTTACCCTATCCAGAGAGGAAGTACCAACAGCAGGAATATGATCAGCAGAAACACCATAGACGGATCAGCAGAAACATCATGTGTAGGATCAGCAATATGTGCACCCTTTTCAGCAGATGAAGTGTTATCAGCTGAATGAGAGGGTTCTGTATCGATAGCATCACCAATCTGAAGGCCTTGGGAAGACAGTTCTGTATTAGCAGGCTGCATACTTGGATGAGACTGATGAGAACCAAGAAGTCCATCCTTGTGAAGTCTAGTCTTAATTAAATTGTATTGGTGAATCAGCTGATCATCTGATAAGGACCAGACCTGAGTCTTAGTCTAGGGATTATTGTACACTGCACTACTCTAATTCTTCACAAATTCTCTGATCATCTTCTTTTGCTGTGCTTGGGTAAGAGGTTTATCCCTCTTTGCTTTGGCAATCTTTTCAGCATCAGCTTTCCTTCTTAGTTTAATAATCTCAACCATCCTAGGAGCATACTCAGATTCAGAGACATTATCTCCAAGAATTTCTCGAGCAAGAACAGGATTGGAAACCACTTGCTGTCCAATGTGCATCCAATCAGCTTCATCAAAGTTTGGAACAGCAGCATCCAATTCTCTTTGTCTTGCAAGAGGAAAAGTAGAAACATACTTGATTGTAGCAGATTGGATCTCTGAGTCATATTTAGCCTGTAATTCTTGTGCCAAATCTGAACTTTTCTTCTTATGTGCACATTCCTTAAGGAGTCTTTCTTGCTCAAGTTTTTCTTGTTCTGAGACAAGATCATCATCAAAAACTCCAGTAATATCAGCAGAATCATCCTTAGGAATGTCTGACTCCTCCATAGGATCAGCAGTGAAATCCTGAACAGCTGAATCAATACTAATATCAGTAGATCCTCTGGTAGATGGAGTAGCAGGTGCGTCTCCATCAGTAGTATGTTCTTGTACAACTGTACCAGGGCGAGGTGAGACCACATACTCTTTACTAGCAACAAAGAATGATTCAACTGATGTATCAGTGACCTTCTCAACAGCAACACCACTCATATCAACATCAGCAGAATGAGTATCAGCAATATTATCACTTGGTGTAGTAGTTTCTGTAGAAAACTAGAAGGGGGGGGGGTTGAAAGGTTTTGCGTCTTTTTCGTTTTAATAAAATTTTGCTTTCAAGTAAATAATGGTAGTTTGTAAAAAACCCTTTGAAGCTAAAGTATAGATACAAGATGATTCACATATGCCACATAAATACTTCTTATTTAAAGTGTTAAATAGAAATTATAATTTCATATATCTCACTTAAATATAAGTTTGTATTTATATATGTATATGTGTTTTAATGATTCTATATACTTTAATTTACTAATGTATAATTTATGTTTTGAATGGAACCTAGTTTGATCTTTATGTGAAATCAATATATGCACAACACACAAGCAACTGTAACTATGAATGATATGTAAGTAAGTAATTAATCAAAGAGTTAGAGATGGAAAGATCAAACCGAGAGACAAAGGATTTATAGTGGTTCGGCTACAAGGACACCTTCCTTGCCCTACTCCACTCCCTGAGTCACCTACTCGAGAGTTTTCTTCACTAGATCAAAAACCTCCTTTATGGCGGAGAAAACCTTACACACCAATTAGCACACCACAACAATATCACACCATAATCACAACTTCAACACAACTTCTTCACACCAATCTTCTTCACACCTATCTTCTACACACCAATCTTCTACACTTCAAATTTCTTCACAACTTTCTACTTTGCTCCTAGCTTCTTCACAACTTAATACTTCCTAAATCTTTTTCTTCACGCCACTAGTTTCTTCACACCTTCACTACTAAGTCCTATCCACTACCCCAAGATATATATACTACTTCACAACTTCTAGGCTTCAAGGTCTTTTCAACTTCAAAGCTTCAACTTCTTTGTCTTCACAACTATCTCCACTTCAACGAACTATCACAACTTATTTCTTCTATCACTAATCCTATCCACCTCTACTTCTTCACTTCTATTACTACTTCACGCCTTCAATAGATCTAGATCCTATATCTAAATCTATCTAACCAATGTATACAATATGTTCACAAAGAAATAAATGATATACAAGATGAACTAAACAAACAACTTAGATAGCAAGATGATACTAAGTTGTAATACTTCTAGTAGAAGTATTCTTCTCTTTGCACTTGAGTGTTGAGGCTTGAATCACTTTGAAACAAAGATCAAAGTATATAAGATCAAAGGATTTTTAGAAGATGGAGAGGGAAGTTTAGATCAGAAAGTTTTAGTGCAAAAAGGTGAGGAAAAAATCCAGGTTTAAGGTGGTTTTTATAGGCAACAGAATCTGACAGAGGAGCGTGGCCGGTCCCCTTAAATCATGGCCGGCCTCCTTAAAATTAAGGGGACCGCCCTTTATAATTAAGGGGGCCGCCCAGCTGAAACGGCCAGATTCTTTGTCTTTTAGTGGGAAAAGTTTATTTGGTGAAAAACTAACTGATTTTGGTTAAAAAATTGAATTCATATATTTAGTATGAATAAAACATTTTTCTTTATTACCAAAAGTGTTTTTCAAAAATATATAATATGTTTATATAATTAAGTAAACTTTGTAATACTTAATTAAACTTTCCTTTGATCTTATAATGCTTTAATCACTATGTTTATTCATACCTTAAGTGATTAGATGGTGAAAGTGATTATTAACTACTAAATACTTGTTTACGTCATTATCTTTGATTTAATGTGTTTTCATTTTGTGATCATCAAAACATAGAGATATCGAAAGATATGAATAACGTTTTTAGTCGTTTATTTATATCAACAATCTCCCCCTTTTTGATGATTACAAAACCTAAACTCATTAAATCTAAAAATTAATTTTTAGACAAGTATTAAGTGAGTTTACATTCACTTCTCCCCCTTTTTGTAGAATCAAAAAGGTTTAAGCCAATAAGATAAAAGAAACTCCCCCTTGATGTATGCTCCCCCTCGTTTGAGAGCACCAAGGGTTCGAGGAATGGGGTTCTTGCAAGAAAAATATTAGAAGCACAAGCATGGCACAAGCAAACACATATAGCATAGTACTAACTAATAATGAGCATGGCAAAAGAGAATTAGAAACATATATTAGATCGTCCATTAAAAGAAAATGATTACGTCCGCCCATAATCATTGTTACATAGGCTACAAAGATGAAATTCTAAGCTAAGTAGAATGTCCTAATGTGCCAACAAGAAGTGTCACCAAACTTTCTTGAATCCCAAAATGGTTGAGGAGATTTATTTGAAAATGAGAAACATAAGCATGTAAAATGCTTGATGGTTTAGTGGAGGTAAACATTTGGTTGCATGGATGTTGTTGGGTTTGGAGATGTGGAGCTTGTAGGTGGTGAAATTGAAGAAGGGTTTGTTGATTGAGGGTTTTGATGTTGTTCAAGTGATGGTGTTTGTTGAGATCTAGTAAGAAGATACTCAATCCAAGTAAAGTGCTCATTCAATGCAATGGTTTGTTGTTGGAGGAAGATGCAACAAGGGCAATTGTTAACATGCTTCTCAAGTTGGTTTTTGTTGTGCGGTGATGATGGTGAGCTTGATTGTGGTGGATCCAAATTGCGTTGAGCAAGATGTAATGCTAAAAGAGCACTAAGCTCATGTGCCTCTTTTAGCTCCTCAACGAACTTCAAGTGTTCGGAGGAAGGTGATGGTGGTGGAGCTTGATAGTTGTCTTGGGTGAAAGTTTGAACATGCAACATGGGAGTGGCATGTAAAGTTGTAGGATGTAAAACCCGAAAATCTAAAACATGCAAAATTACCAAAATGCCCCTGAAAACTTTAAAATTTAATTAAAGCTAAATTAAAGTTCCGAATCGATCCCAAACTTCTGGAAACGAACAAGATATGATACAAAATAATTTTGACGACTTCGATTAATATTTATACAAGATGTGAGATGACCAAAATACCCTTGTGCATACCGAAAATTAAATACACAATTATTATTAATTAAAAACCATTTAAATTTCAAGATTAATTAAGGAAAAATGAAACAAAAATGGTAAATTAAAATGGGCCATGATGAAGGCCGGTTCTTTAGCCTATAACCTCCCCAATGCTCGGCCTAACCTAAGTTACATCATTCCATAATTTATTTCTCACACTAAACCCTAATAAAACAATTAGCCGCCACCCATAAAAATTCCACACACCACATCCGAATTTTCTGAAGCAAAGAGGTAATTTTATAGAGTTCTTCATAGTGCCAAGAAGGTGTGGAAAATAGCCACAAAGTCCTGGAGTCGATCGTTTGGCTGTGGTGATTTATTTGGGTCGAAAAAGTACAACCGAGCAACAATAATTCAAAGCGTGTGAATCCCTTGATCTATAATTATTCTGGTATTTTTCTAGCTCTCTCTTAATCGTATATAACGTGGGAAAAATACTTAAATCAAACCATGCATTGTATTTTGGCCGAATAGAAAATAATGGTTTTATAAACCCTAAAATCTTATCTTGTACAATTCGAACCATGTATATATATGATGGAATTATTCGTTTTGATTATGTAAGACCTGTTATGGATCAACCTAAACATGATATGAACTCATCTATAATCGTTGTGTGTCAAGAACTAATGATTGGAATGCCAAAAACCTAAGAGAATACATGATATTATAAGAACTGCTGCTGAACTGGAATTTTGTTCGGCTTTAACCGGCTGTAAATAAATGATGTGAACGTATATTTTGGTGTTTCAAGAGTCTAAACATAAGTACTACTTGTCTACTTTCTGGAAATATAAGTTTCATGGTGATTGGAGGTCGGGAGGTAAGCTTTTTGAATTTTATGAGATCGTGTGTCGAACCTGAGTTTTGGAAACGTAAACATCAGTTGGAGTGTGAGATTTTTCATTTTTAAACTATAACGAGTTATGGGCTCTCCTTCTACAGGAGTGATATTTGGTATATATGTGACCTTCTGGAATTTTTGTAAATTTTTCTAAAGTGTTTAAATGGGTAAACGAAGAGCCAACTTTCGGGGTGTTTCTGCAGTTCATTTTCTGGGTAGGTCTGGGTAAACGATTTTTTCTTTGGGTATTTATACTTAGAAATAAATTCTGGGAAAATTCGTGTGTGTCCTAAATACATTGAAGTACATGTGTGAATTTTGGTGAATTTTTCTTTTGAGTTCTGATGTGGTTTAAAAATTCGGAAAGTGGTGACCTGTTTATGAATAAAAGCTGGGAATACAACTAAAAGACTAATTAAGGTTATAACTTGGTCGTGGAGGGTGAAATTGATCATAAGCTATGATTTTCCAATTAATGCGACGTTAAGGAAGGTTTTGAATATAATTAAACTTAAGGGGACATTCCGTAATTAATTTAACTTATGGGACTAAGTTGTAAATAACGAAACTTAAAGGGGTAATGTGTGAAATAAGTAAACTCGTACTTAAGCCCTAAAAAACTTGAGAGACTTACTTAAAATGGAAAGCTACAAAAACTGGAAAGCCGGCTAAGATGAGGAATCTGAATTGAATAAGTTATTAATAATAAGCCGATCATTAATTCGTGTAGATTCGCTGAAGAAGGAGTTTATTCCGATCCTTATGTTTCTAGTGTGTGTTTCCCTGGCGGTTTAAGGTACAGATATTCTGCTCTTCTTGTAAGGAGCCTTCGTTTCTTTTGATTTCTGATTTTGACTTGTTTAGGATTTCCCAAGCCATTGCTATGACCCCTTGTTCTGTGAACCTTGCTTTTGTTCCCGTGTATTGTGAACCTTTGATAAGATTCCCTTGACTTAAACCTTTACTTGAAACCTTGTCTCGAACCCTGTTACGTTTCCTTGATACTTGACATGACCTATTCATAACCTGGTAACCTGAATATTTAGGACCCTGAAAATACTTAAAGGTGCATAGGATTTTAAAACCTCTTCATATATAACTTTTGAACTTTTTCTTAAGAGACTTTTATTATGAAACTGTTCTAACGATCATTTTATTAAAACCATGTAAAAAGGATTTCTTATAATAAACCATTATGAACCTTCCAGTATTTGATCTTTTTGAAGTGGACCTCCTGATAATGAACCCCGGCATTTATCTCCTGTCTTGAACCCTGATATGATAACTGATACATGATACCCGAGACTTGATACTTGACCTTGACCCACAGTTTGAGACTACGAGCCATCCACTAGGCATGAGGGTTTCATGTCCATGTCTGTGATGCACCACCGGCATGACTAGTGTGTAGCCCTAGTGATTTGGTTACACCGTCCCCGACCTGATTTGATTGTTATGTAGAGAAGACCCTGTGGCCTGCGGGGGCGCATGGATGCATCCTAGACCTGTCCTGATTTATTTCCTGTTATATCCTGGTGACTGACGAGTGTGTGCGATACACGTCTTTCACAACCCTGGGAGCTCATGACTCCAACCCTGGAGGTATCCCCTCAACCCTGTACCTGGTATGCTGAGGTCACCCCTCCATACACCCTGATATATGATTTGATTTGATTTGATATGTTTGGGCTCGTAGAGGATTTCTGTTCTCCTGAAACCTTGTGACCTTATGACCTGATACTTGACTTGACATTTGACCTGACTTGATTTGACTTGGGATTGTGGTGGGTTCTGGTTTCATTTACGTTTACCTTTGTAACCATTCTTAACCCTTGGTATGTATGCGTATCTCTTTTATATTCCTTCCTGACTCTTGTTATACCTGGTATTATTCTTTTACTTTACTGTTCCGTTACCACTGCTTTGTTTCCATTATATCTGTTCACTGAGCTCTCGTAGCTCAGCCGCATTTCCTTTTCCTGCGGCAGGTTTTAGTAGGAAGCTGGGTTATGGGAAGAGAGTGTGTCTGGACTTAGAAGACTATGCTTTGATATAGTTACGCTGGACTAGAGACGATTAGAAGAAGTTTCACTCTATGAGACTTAGTATTTATTTTGTAACCTTGTAGTTTCAGATGTATCATTTGTAAACCCTGAATTTCTTTGTATTTATAAATCATATGTCTGTGGTTGTTCTGATATGTCACTGTAATGTAATACTTCTACCCTTATCGGGTTGGGGTGTTACAATTATGGTATCAGAGCGACAGGCTGCGATTTCGTAATACATTTACCCTTGACCTGTGTAAGTTAGGACCACTAAGTTTCCCTGTAGGCGCTCGTAAGACAACCTTTGAAAATTTGCTTTAAGATCTCCTTGTAGGGACGTAAGTTTTGACCAGTAAGGAATGGGTAGACTATAAGGCATTCGTTTAAGTATCTTTGTTTCCGCATCACTCTGATTCGTGCCTTGCTGTTGGTTAGATCCTGTTGATACCACTTTTGGGGAAGTGAAAGCTTATGCTTTGCATCACCTAAGATTTGAACCATATTTCTGTTAGAAGCCAATGTTCCTCCACCCTGAAACGACTATGTGTTTGTTTAAATTCGGAGCACGAAGTTTCCTTGCTGATGAATTGAGTTTGTTCTTGAAATCTCCTTCCGTATTTCGTAAACGATTGCTATGACGGTTAGTGACGCTAATAGTATTAGCTAAAGCCTTGACTGTTTTGTGAAATTGATAAATGATGTTTTCTCGTAAGTACTTGGGCAAATGGTCATCGTATGACTTAATGGTACATTCGGAAACGAGGAAAAGCATGAAAATCATTTCTTCGCACCTTCTTAGAAATTTGACGATCATTTGTGCATTCTGGGAGATGGATATTTGTTATGAGAATGGTGTTCTCTGCCTGACCTGGAGTTGAGGACAATAGAAGTACTAGGTGGATTAAGATAGGTGGTTTTGACTCACGACTTGAGATAGAGGATGACCACCATGAGGGCATGTTATGTGAGGCTAGTATTATGACGCCTGATCAATGTGATAATACTAACGTCATGTAAAGTGCACTTGTTGTGGGCATAGGATATCTTGAGGAGTGCCTTGGAGAAGCCTTAGATTTCTTTCCGTTGGCGACTATCCGCGAATAGTGAGATTTTAGGTTCATCCTATCTATCCATTCATTAGATATCTGGTTGAGTCTGAACTCTCGATTTGAATCCTGTTGACCTCAATTATAAGTCTTGAACTCCTTTTAGAACTTCCTCCTGTTGGTGGAATTAATTCGATTTGAATCTTATTCGTATTCTATATGAGCTTTTTGAAGATTCACCTATCATCCAGTTTATGTTGCATGGATCTTTTGTTCTTAACCAACCTAAGTTGTCTTCTTCTGAGAAATTTGAACCCACCTCATTTTGATTCGAGTCATGAGAAACTATCTGGTCTGAAGATCTTTTTGGAAGAACCTCCCCGAGCGTGAGGATATTTGTGACGATATTCTGTAAATTACTACGACTTCGTATAACTTTAGTGACTTCAAATTTCGTGGACGAAATTTTCTTTTTAAGAGGGGAAGAGTTGTAAAACCCGAAAATCTAAAACATGCAAAATTACCAAAATGCCCCTGAAAACTTTAAAATTTAATTAAAGCTAAATTAAAGTTCCGAATCGATCCCAAACTTCTGGAAACGAACAAGATATGATACAAAATAATTTTGACGACTTCGATTAATATTTATACAAGATGTGAGATGACCAAAATACCCTTGTGCATACCGAAAATTAAATACACAATTATTATTAATTAAAAACCATTTAAATTTCAAGATTAATTAAGGAAAAATGAAACAAAAATGGTAAATTAAAATGGGCCATGATGAAGGCCGGTTCTTTAGCCTATAACCTCCCCAATGCTCGGCCTAACCTAAGTTACATCATTCCATAATTTATTTCTCACACTAAACCCTAATAAAACAATTAGCCGCCACCCATAAAAATTCCACACACCACATCCGAATTTTCTGAAGCAAAGAGGTAATTTTATAGAGTTCTTCATAGTGCCAAGAAGGTGTGGAAAATAGCCACAAAGTCCTGGAGTCGATCGTTTGGCTGTGGTGATTTATTTGGGTCGAAAAAGTACAACCGAGCAACAATAATTCAAAGCGTGTGAATCCCTTGATCTATAATTATTCTGGTATTTTTCTAGCTCTCTCTTAATCGTATATAACGTGGGAAAAATACTTAAATCAAACCATGCATTGTATTTTGGCCGAATAGAAAATAATGGTTTTATAAACCCTAAAATCTTATCTTGTACAATTCGAACCATGTATATATATGATGGAATTATTCGTTTTGATTATGTAAGACCTGTTATGGATCAACCTAAACATGATATGAACTCATCTATAATCGTTGTGTGTCAAGAACTAATGATTGGAATGCCAAAAACCTAAGAGAATACATGATATTATAAGAACTGCTGCTGAACTGGAATTTTGTTCGGCTTTAACCGGCTGTAAATAAATGATGTGAACGTATATTTTGGTGTTTCAAGAGTCTAAACATAAGTACTACTTGTCTACTTTCTGGAAATATAAGTTTCATGGTGATTGGAGGTCGGGAGGTAAGCTTTTTGAATTTTATGAGATCGTGTGTCGAACCTGAGTTTTGGAAACGTAAACATCAGTTGGAGTGTGAGATTTTTCATTTTTAAACTATAACGAGTTATGGGCTCTCCTTCTACAGGAGTGATATTTGGTATATATGTGACCTTCTGGAATTTTTGTAAATTTTTCTAAAGTGTTTAAATGGGTAAACGAAGAGCCAACTTTCGGGGTGTTTCTGCAGTTCATTTTCTGGGTAGGTCTGGGTAAACGATTTTTTCTTTGGGTATTTATACTTAGAAATAAATTCTGGGAAAATTCGTGTGTGTCCTAAATACATTGAAGTACATGTGTGAATTTTGGTGAATTTTTCTTTTGAGTTCTGATGTGGTTTAAAAATTCGGAAAGTGGTGACCTGTTTATGAATAAAAGCTGGGAATACAACTAAAAGACTAATTAAGGTTATAACATGGTCGTGGAGGGTGAAATTGATCATAAGCTATGATTTTCCAATTAATGCGACGTTAAGGAAGGTTTTGAATATAATTAAACTTAAGGGGACATTCCGTAATTAATTTAACTTATGGGACTAAGTTGTAAATAACGAAACTTAAAGGGGTAATGTGTGAAATAAGTAAACTCGTACTTAAGCCCTAAAAAACTTGAGAGACTTACTTAAAATGGAAAGCTACAAAAACTGGAAAGCCGGCTAAGATGAGGAATCTGAATTGAATAAGTTATTAATAATAAGCCGATCATTAATTCGTGTAGATTCGCTGAAGAAGGAGTTTATTCCGATCCTTATGTTTCTAGTGTGTGTTTCCCTGGCGGTTTAAGGTACAGATATTCTGCTCTTCTTGTAAGGAGCCTTCGTTTCTTTTGATTTCTGATTTTGACTTGTTTAGGATTTCCCAAGCCATTGCTATGACCCCTTGTTCTGTGAACCTTGCTTTTGTTCCCGTGTATTGTGAACCTTTGATAAGATTCCCTTGACTTAAACCTTTACTTGAAACCTTGTCTCGAACCCTGTTACGTTTCCTTGATACTTGACATGACCTATTCATAACCTGGTAACCTGAATATTTAGGACCCTGAAAATACTTAAAGGTGCATAGGATTTTAAAACCTCTTCATATATAACTTTTGAACTTTTTCTTAAGAGACTTTTATTATGAAACTGTTCTAACGATCATTTTATTAAAACCATGTAAAAAGGATTTCTTATAATAAACCATTATGAACCTTCCAGTATTTGATCTTTTTGAAGTGGACCTCCTGATAATGAACCCCGGCATTTATCTCCTGTCTTGAACCCTGATATGATAACTGATACATGATACCCGAGACTTGATACTTGACCTTGACCCACAGTTTGAGACTACGAGCCATCCACTAGGCATGAGGGTTTCATGTCCATGTCTGTGATGCACCACCGGCATGACTAGTGTGTAGCCCTAGTGATTTGGTTACACCGTCCCCGACCTGATTTGATTGTTATGTAGAGAAGACCCTGTGGCCTGCGGGGGCGCATGGATGCATCCTAGACCTGTCCTGATTTATTTCCTGTTATATCCTGGTGACTGACGAGTGTGCGCGATACACGTCTTTCACAACCCTGGGAGCTCATGACTCCAACCCTGGAGGTATCCCCTCAACCCTGTACCTGGTATGCTGAGGTCACCCCTCCATACACCCTGATATATGATTTGATTTGATTTGATATGTTTGGGCTCGTAGAGGATTTCTGTTCTCCTGAAACCTTGTGACCTTATGACCTGATACTTGACTTGACATTTGACCTGACTTGATTTGACTTGGGATTGTGGTGGGTTCTGGTTTCATTTACGTTTACCTTTGTAACCATTCTTAACCCTTGGTATGTATGCGTATCTCTTTTATATTCCTTCCTGACTCTTGTTATACCTGGTATTATTCTTTTACTTTACTGTTCCGTTACCACTGCTTTGTTTCCATTATATCTGTTCACTGAGCTCTCGTAGCTCAGCCGCATTTCCTTTTCCTGCGGCAGGTTTTAGTAGGAAGCTGGGTTATGGGAAGAGAGTGTGTCTGGACTTAGAAGACTATGCTTTGATATAGTTACGCTGGACTAGAGACGATTAGAAGAAGTTTCACTCTATGAGACTTAGTATTTATTTTGTAACCTTGTAGTTTCAGATGTATCATTTGTAAACCCTGAATTTCTTTGTATTTATAAATCATATGTCTGTGGTTGTTCTGATATGTCACTGTAATGTAATACTTCTACCCTTATCGGGTTGGGGTGTTACATAGGATGTGGTGGTGGTACTCTTGGTGGTGGAGACATGGTTGAGCTTGGATAGTCATGAAAACATGAAATGTGTGGGAGAGGTTCTTCATGAGTGGGTGATGTTTTTGTTGAATGAGCAACATGTGAAGTGTTGATTGAGAGATTGGGATTGATGTTTTGGGATGGAGCATGCTCATCATAAGAAGAGGCATGAATGAGAATGAGTGGGTGATAGGTTGTGAGATGAATCATTGTTGTGGTTTTGAGGTTTAGTAGTTGGTTGACTTGGAACAACATCACTTGAGTTATGACAAGAATCAAGTTTCCTCCTCCAAACGGGTTTGACGGAGATCCTTGCGGTTCTTGAAATCTTAGGTTTTTGGTTGTTGGGAGATGACATGTTTTGGTGTGATGGCATTAATGATGGGAAGAGGGTATTTATAGTGTATGAGAAATGTGGTTTAGGAAGGTAAATTTTGAGGGATAACATAGGACAAAATATGTTTGTGAATTTTCGGAAGTATAGGCTGAGATGGGTCAAAAAGTGATAAAGAAGACAGTATCCCTGACCATCAGATGGCCGGTCCCTTTAATCATTAAGGGGGCCGCCTTATATAATTAAGGGGGCCGCCCATCTGGTGATTCCCAGAATTCCAGAAATGGATTTTTGGCAGAAAATTTTCAAAAAGGTTGTGTTTTTGGATTTGGATTCAAGTAAGTTTGACTCTTTGAGGCAATATAGGGCATACTATTCATGAATGTAGAGATTGATATAGAAATAATAGAAATAAGCAATAAATTTCTAATAATCATGCAATCTATTTATTTAATATTTAAGATATGCAATTAAGGAGGCAATAAAGTAACTAGGCTAAATAAGCAACTTACATGAAAATGATAACACTTAGCCTAGAGCAAACATGTTAATAATTGTTAACAAGTAACACATAGGTGGATATGATTATATGGACTTCAAACTTGTTACAAACAAGGTCCATATGGGCAAGTCATGATTCTCATGAAATGATTTGATTAAATTGTGACTGTCATTCCCAATAGAGGTGTATGACACATGTGAGAAGGTTAAATATGTTTTAAGCAAAACATTTTTAGTTTTATTCAACAATGTTTTGAAGTAACTTCAAGTGTGCATTACAATAACGAAGACGAAAAAAAAAATATTTAATCTTGTTTTTGATTAAAATAATGGTTATAAGGAAGTTTTAGTTAAGTAACGAAATACTTCTTTTTCAAAAAGAGAGAAGTTTTAAACATAATGTTTTGACCATAATAATCAAGAAATTGCAAATGAAGGATTTGAAATGGAAGCTTGTCATTTTTAAGAGAATCAATTAAGCCCATTGTCACATATAATCATCTTTAATGACACCTAAAGATATTATAGTGAAATGATAGATACTTATGATCTAAATGCAATGGGACAGGAAGAAGCAAGGTAAATAGTTCATGGATACAAGATAGACATATATATATATATATATATATATATATATATATATATATATATATATATATATATATATATATATATATATATATATATATATATATATATACACAAAGAACATCATAATATCAAGTTGCAAGCAAGTATCAATAATAATGCATCTATTAAGGCAACTAGTAAGACATATAGCTTAAGTGGAAGGGTTCTACTATAGATCATAGAAGATTTAAGAAAAATGATACTAGACTAAACAACAAGAAGGTTAATAATGCTAATATCATGTATGCATATATTAGTGTTAATAATCTAAGAGCATGGCAACATATCAGTTAAATTTTATTCACACACTAATTAAAACACTCTAAAGTATAATATAACATTGACAAATTTTGGAAAGGAAAAACTTATCTCAGGTCCAGCTTTTCAAAAAAGGATGGGCATGATGGTGAAAGAAGAAATTTAGGAGGCTTCATCATGAAAAAGTAACCGATACACCATGATACCAATACTCCAAGAGTGAAGAACAAAATGCCGATACATGAATAAATCCGCAACATCGTCATAGGTGAAACATTTGTAGAAAGTGAAACAATATGATAGAGACCAATATCCGTAAATTACCTAAACAAGGTAATAGAGCGAGATGAGTAGATTAACATGTAATAGGCTCTTCATTCGTAAATTACCTAAACAAGATAAACAGCTTGGTACCCAGATTCTCATGGGTCCTAGTTGGTTAGATAACAACATCCATTGCATTCGAATGCACATGATGTGGATGTCGTCGATAAGTACAAGAATTCATGAATAGTTTGTTTTAATAAACAAACAATGACTTTCTTGACTAGAATAAAAAGTGATGAATGTTAATAGTATTAGTTCTAGATTTACTCACTAGATTTAACAAATTTTATTTGTTTTAATGCATTTGTTGAAGGATCATTTACGATAAATCCTAACCCGGTTTTATCATAGAATGGCTTTTGAATGTCGAGAAGATATTTTAAAGATTTAGAGCTATTTTCGAATTTTGCCAATGTTTTTGCTTTTTCATTTTCCATTTTAATTTCATGTTTGTAGTCTTGACATTTTTTACATACAAGATCGATTTCAATATTACTTTTAAGTCTAGACATTTTGTCTTCTAAAATGATTTCTTTTTCAAAGTTGCTTTCAGCGGATGTTGAAAATTCGTTCTTAAAAATAATTTTTGAGTCAATGTTGCAAAAATGTTTGAAGTTGTTTTCCATTTTTAAAAATTCTAATATAAATTGATCATAACAAAAATGTTCAGTTTTGAATTGTACCTTCTTTGTAGTTGTACATTCCTCACATGCTATACGGTGATCAATTTCATTTTCCAGGTCGCTCCATGTTTTGTTTGTAGTTTCACTTGGATCTAGGAACATGTATGTAACACCCCCTATTCATGGTTGCAGCGGAATTCAAACTAGGTGTTACTCGACGGCACAATAGTCACAATAATAGAAAACGAACTCCAATTGAGTCGTATAAATATCAGAGATTACAAAATGAGGTCCCAAATGGTTCCATGTTTACAAATCACATTAAATGAGTTTTCGAATGATAATAAAATTTATAGCCCTCTTGAGTATCCGTGTCCTTCCGTGCCATCCTTGATCGTCATGAACCTGGAATACATGCTTGAGAGGTCAACACAAAGGTTGAGTGATATTCATAGAGTTTGTTTAATGTTTGAACACAATGTGTTGGTAGTTAAATCTTTGAACACAATAATCGTAGTGTGAGCTATAGACTCACACTCATAGTTAGAAAACAAAGATGGGCTACGTTGTTATATGCCCGGAAAGGTTATTATCAAATACTAAGCTTATGACACCAAAACGTTAACGTGTACCAATATCGATCGGCGGAGTTATCCCGGTAGGTACTTTGCCGTCATACCTAATGTTTCAAATATTAATGCATTTGTTTGAACTTAGTCAATACAAATGGGATTCGTCAATCCCAATAGGCCTATTCACAATATTCGCGCTCACTATTTCTAGTGATTAAATGGTTCATAATAAGGGATCTCGGTTTGGTAAGGATGGTACTTAGTGATAATAAAACAATCAGGCAAGCATACAATTTAAAAACATTGTGCTCGGTTAAAAATAGCATGTATTCCCCCAAAGGGTTTGTAAAACAATTAAGTAATGGAAAATGGGGCTATGAACTCACCTTGAGTTGGATGATGTATAATGAGAATGATGGATATGCCGTAAGAACTTCTACGAGCAACCTAGAATAATTGTTGTAACTTAGGTTTGGAATAATGTCTAAGGAAACATAAACATGCCAATATATATATCTTGTATTTAGTCCATGATGTGGTATGATGTATAGTGTAAGTCTTTGAAAGAAATGATTCATGAAACATGTACGGTTTATATATCGTTTACTACCGTTCGGGCCGACATAATTCAGAAGTCATGTAGTAAACGTTCGAGGAGCTAGGACACTTTAATTCGTAAATCCACAACTCATCTCGACGGCTTACATAATGAACTCCTCACATGAGGCTCCCTACTATTGTAGTAGTTGATAAAATATATATGTATAAGTTTTGATCCGAAAAGCTACATGTCCAATATTTGAATAAACTTAAGAAAGTTTATGATTACATGAAGATTGTTATTAGGGTAAGTTTCTTAAGTCTTGAATGACAATTACTTGTAATATCTCATGGTTCTTTAGATGGAGTAGATCCAAATTGCATGTTTAAGTTATCGCCAACTCTTTAGTTCATGTATTTTCCTTGGTAAGTGTATATAGTCGTTAGCTCATGTTTTCGCCATGGTATGTATATATGGTCTTAACTCATGTTTTCGCCTTGGTATGTATATATGGTCTTAACTCATGTTTTCGCCTAGGTATGTTTATATGGTCTTTAGCCATGGCTTTGCTATGACCTTTGGTCAATGTTCCATGGTCTTGAGACTCAACCTTGGCTCTAGCCATGGTTGTGGTCTTGAATCTAGGTCATAAGACCTCTTGGTATTTATAAACCATAACCTTTATATAATAACTTTGGTCTAAAAATGGGCTGTTAAGAATTTGAAGAAATTATCACTCGGAAAGCGTTTTCAAGGCTCGAGCTTCTTTTTACCTGAACGAAAACGTCGTTCCGGACAACTTTTGTGTTTTAACTTTTTGATGAATCGGAGCAGAAGGGTGACTTTCAAAATGGCAGAATGCAAAACAGTAGGTATCGGCAGTTTCGGCGTTTTGGTTTTGCTAACTTCAAATGGTCAAAACTTTTGACTCGGGTACTCGTTTTGGGTGATTCAAATTGCTATGTTTTCCTTGTTAAGTCCTCTTTAACAGTAAGTAAGTTTCAAATATCATAGTTATACTATTTTGGTCGTGGTTCTCCATAAAAGTCATTAGTTTACTTGTTTAAAGATCATAAGTTAACATATATATATCATAACTTGTTTTACTCATTTTTATACATCATGGACACGATAACAAGACAATATATAGCATGAATGATTTGTAAATAGCATGAATATGATATTTAAGCAAGGAAGTGTATTAGAGTTTGCTTACAACTTTTGTGAAGAAACTAACTAGAACCAAGATCAAAACCAAGAATCACTACTTAATCTTCCAAAAATTTACCAACCGTAGCCATGCTTCCATATCAAAAACCCTATCTTATAATCCCTTGATAAACACTAATCTATCACAAAAACAAGCCTTAGTAAAAAAAATCTTGAAGAAGAACTCATGGAAATTGGATGAGTTTTTGTGGTGATTTTATAGAGTTTTATGGCTGAAAAGTGTTAAGGATCAACTAGGAACTATGACTTGAACTTGTGATGGAATGAATGAGCAAGATCAATGATCAAAATGGTGTATTTTGATGATGTTGGGTCGTTGGTATTGAGAGAGAAAGGAAGAGAATGAGTCTTGATCTTATAAGGAAATGAGGAGGTTAGTTATGTTGACTTGTCAACACTTGGTGAGCAAGTTTGGACACATGTAATCATCTTAGAGCACAAGGAAGGAGATCAAGCCACAAGGGTGGTGAATCCCCCCCCCCTAAGTCAGTTTGGATGCGGATAAGAAGAATGAATTGGTCTAGTTGATATTATCCTACTTATGGAGCTAGTTTCGACTCTGTAAAATGCTAACCGTAAGTTGTTACGTCACAAAACGTAAAACCGGGTATCGTAAAAATACGAAACTTGGAAGAATGGTTAAACTTGTCAAAATACTCCATAATAAAATATAAAATGAGTGGTAGGTTCCATTGGGGTGCTAAAACCCTGCTAAAACTGGAAACACGGGTCTAAAACGCGTAATACGTAAAACGTACGAATATTGCGTAAAATTGAGAAAAGTAAAATGTTACTTTTCTAATAGAATATAAATAATTTAAAATGACTTATAATGTCTAGACTGGGCTCAGTCTAGTGTCGGTTGGTATTAAATGTCTTTTAGACATCAAACCGTAAGCCTAAAAATCAAGGAATGACTTATAAAATCAAGGAAATGATTTTTGGTCAATGGAGGAGGGAAAAATATGTTGACTTTTTCTAATAAGTTGAAAACTTAAATCGTCTTAGAAATGCGGTGCAGGTATAGGCTAAGGTTACGGCTGAGTAAAAACGCTTAAAAACTGAAAATTCCAGTTTTTCACGGCCGAGGCTTATTTTGGTCATGTTTTTCACAGTCATGATTAATTCTCAAATAAATCATGAGTGTGTCAAATATTTTTCTGATGCGGGGTCACTTAACGCGGTCGAGTTTCGATGTGCGTAGAATTTTTGAATGACGTTTTACCCTAAAACGTGTAATTCCTTATTAACTTTCACGAAAATGAGCTTATGAATGTCAAACTTTTAATTTGCCATGGAAATGATTTATCAATCGAGGCCAAGAAACAAAAAATCTGATTTCGGGAAAATTTCGGGAAAAATGAATAGTAAAAGTGAATAGTGAAATTTTCCGGGAATAGTGATTAACCTGAAATTGTGAATTGTTACAGTCTCTACCCCTTACGGGGAACTTCGTCCCGAAGTTCTATGTGTGTTATATGTTGGAGTTGTGTCAATGAAAAGGTGTGGTTACTTATGAGGACTAAAGTCTGGGATTACCAGTGATGCAGTTTGATTTGTCATTTTAGTATATGGCGTAGGATGAGGCTTACTTTTATGTAGGAAAGGTATGGTAATAGTCGAATATCAAAGGAAATTGATATAGCAGTCGAATATTAATAGGAATTGATATAGTAGTTGTATATCAATGGAAATTGGGATATTAGTTGCAATCATAGTCTAGTAGGTAATCTGTTGTTGTACCTAGTGTTTATTGATTTCATACTTATGTTATTTCGGATACAAATAAGCCCACTTATTTATAATTCTTTATTTACATAGAGAGGCATCCCAAACAATGTAAGTAAAGGAATATAAACTTATGCTTCGGTGATTTACAATTTCTTTATTTAAATGAAAAGGCATCCCAATCCATTCAAATAATTATAAATCATCCTACTTAAGAATTCCCAACACAACATTCACAATTAGCCGGTGAGTTACAAGGTAGTGTATTATGAGATGATACTGGTGTTCCAAAAGTACAAGATGAATATTCAATCTTGTAAAGCTGATGAGGGTACTTGTGGTGTAACTATAGATGATTTGAGCTTTAAAAGTGCATCAAGATCTGTTAATGAGCTTATGGTTGCAACGGTTGTGAAGATAATGATGTGATATGTTGATGAACAAAAGTGTGTAGTGTATGCTTAACATTAATACTCTTAGGTATAGATGTTGAGTTTGCTTTAAAAATCTGAAGAGATTTTAAAAGTTTATGATGGAATGGTATCCTTAGGACCTAAACAGGATAGTACTTCTACAAGATGAAGAGAAGAATTGATAACTATCCCAAGATAGTAGTTCGGATTATCTCATAAATAAAAAAATTTCAAGAATGAAATTAGATCATACAAATAAGGTGTTAAGATCTTGCTGAGTGGTAAGGCACTATCGTGTCTCTAGATTGTTTTAATGTATTCTGGTGGTTTATCGTGTTCATGTAGGAAATCAATCTAAACATAACCCTAGTACAACTATTCTCAGTATTTGAAAATTTTAAGTCGAATATAGTTAGTCAGACTATATTCCACTGTCCCTAGGTTAAATATAGGTGACTAGTCTATATTTAGCCAAGGTTCGATAAAATTTTCAAATACCTAAATTAGGTATACTTGTGATATGTCCGTTGCTTTTGGGAAACTGTCCACTAAACAAAGGCGATGTCAAACCCTTCAGTTGTAAGTCCCGCTCATACATGACTTGTAACGTATGTTTTCACATTCCATTGCATAGAAGATAGTACGGGTAGATATGTGTGGAAAGGAAGTTTTAAGTAGTTCTAAAACAGTCCATGCTTGGCCAGGATCACGAGCTTTTAATAATGAAGGTTTCATAAGAAAACTTTGATGAATGTAGAGCTAAACTTCAGCTTTTGTAGGTGATGGATTAGTTTGTCTTTTAAAAATCTCATATTTCTATTTAGAAATCGATAGATTGTGATGGGTTTTTGATATCATATGAAATGATATTGACGATGTGATGGAATGATTCTAGAGACCATTGCGCAAAACACAATGTCTCGGAAGTAGGTTAGACAATTGTGCAATTCACAATGTCTGGGAAGTAGGTTAGACCATTGTGTGACTCAAAACATTTGAGAAATGATTAAGACCATTATATAATACAATGTCTTGGAAAATAGGAAAGACCATTTGCAATCAATTACAATGTCTTGGACATAAAATGTTGGAGTAGGAACATGATTGGGATAATCTAGTTGTGTCGTAATGCCCTAGAATAGGCATACGCAGATATGTTTAGTCCATTGTTTAGATAAATGATTGAAAATAAACCGAGTTTATATATCAATATACTAATATGTTCATGTAGTATAAAATGCTTACGGGGAAATGCTCAATTATGTTTAGGGTACATATATTAATATGCAATTATGTTTGTGTAGCATAAAATGTCTACGGGGAAATGCTCAAAATGGGTATATATGAATATACTAATATGTTTGTGTAGCATAACATGCTTACTAAGTCCATAATCATCTGGAGGATGGAAGACACGGAGAGCGGAAGGCTATAAAAATGTTTTTGCTTGTAATTGTAGTTATAGTTTAGGTCTCAATTAGACCCGTTTCCCTATAACCATGGCTCTGGTACCAATCTGTAACACCCCAATTCATGGTTGCAGCGGAATTCAAAATAGGTTTTACTCGACGGCACAATAGTCACAATAATAGAAAACGAACTCCAATTGAGTCGTTTTAAAAGATTTATCATTCAAATTGTATAAATATCAGAGATTACAAAATGAGGTCCCAAATGGTTCCATGTTTACAAATCACATTAAATGAGTTTTCGAATGATAATAAAATTTATAGCCCTCTTGAGTATCCGTGTCCTTCCGTGCCATCCTTGATCGTCATGAACCTGAAATACATGCTTGAGAGGTCAACACAAAGGTTGAGTGATATTCATAGAGTTTGTTTAATGTTTGAACACAATGTGTTGGTAGTTAAATCGTTGAACACAATAATTGTAGTGTGAGCTATAGACTCACACTCATAGTTAGAAAACAAAGATGGGCTACGTTGTTATATGCCCGGAAAGGTTATTATCAAATACTAAGCTTATGACACCAAAACATTAACGTGTGCCAATATCGATCGGCGGAGTTATCCCGGTAGGTACTTTGCCGTCATACCTAATGTTTCAAATATTAATGCATTTTTTTGAACTTAGTCAATACAAATGGGATTCGTCAATCCCAATAGGCCTATTCACAATATTCGCGCTCACTATTTCTAGTGATTAAATGGTTCATAATAAGGGATCTCGATTTGGCAAGGATGGTACTTAGTGATAATAAAACAATCAGGCAAGCATACAATTTAAAAACATTGTGCTCGGTTAAAAATAGCATGTATTCCCCCCAAGGGTTTGTAAAACAATTAAATAATGGAAAATGGGGCTATGAACTCACCTTGAGTTGGATGATGTATAATGAGAATGATGGATATGCCGTAAGAACTTCTATGAGCAACCTAGAATAATTGTTGTAACTTAGGTTTGGAATAATGTCTAAGGAAACATAAACATGCCAATATATATATCTTGCATTTAGTCCATGATGTGGTATGATGTATAGTGTAAGTCTTTGAAAGAAATGATTCATGAAACATGTATGGTTTATATATCGTTTACTACCGTTCGGGCCGACATAATTCAGAAGTCATGTAGTAAACGTTCGAGGAGCCAGGACACTTTAATTCGTAAATCCACAACTCATCTCGACGGCTTACATAATGAACTCCTCACATGAGGCTCCCTACTATTGTAGTAGTTGATAAAATATATATGTATAAGTTTTGATCCGAAAAGCTACATGTCCAATATTTGAATAAACTTAGGAAAGTTTATGATAACATGAAGATTGTTATTAGGGTAAGTTTCTTAAGTCTTGAATGACAATTACTTGTAATATCTCATGGTTCTTTAGATGGAGTAGATCCAAATTGCATGTTTAAGTTATCGCCAACTCTTTAGTTCATGTATTTGCCTTGGTAAGTGTATATAGTCGTTAGCTCATGTTTTCGCCATGGTATGTATATATGGTCTTAACTCATGTTTTCGCCTTGGTATGTATATATGGTCTTAACTCATGTTTTCGCCTTGGTATGTTTATATGGTCTTTAGCCATGGCTTTGCTATGACCTTTGGTTATTGTTCCATGGTCTTGAGACTCAACCTTGGCTCTAGCCATGGTTGTGGTCTTGAATCTAGGTCATAAGACCTCTTGGTCTTTATAAACCATAACCTTTATATAATGACTTTGGTCTAAAAATGGGCTGTTAAGAATTTGAAGAAATTATCACTCGGAAAGCGTTTTCAAGGCTCGAGCTTCTTTTAACCTGAACGAAAACGTCGTTCCGCACAACTTTCATGTTTTAACCTTTTGATGAATCGGAGCAGAAGGGTGACTTTCAAAATGGCAGAATGCAAAACAGTAGGTATCGGCAGTTTCGGCGTTTTGGTTTTGCTAACTTCAAATGGTCATAACTTTTGACTCGGGTACTCGTTTTGGGTGATTCAAATTGCTATGTTTTCCTTGTTAAGTCCTCTTTAACAGTAAGTAAGTTTCAAATATCATAGTTATACTATTTTGGTCGTGGTTCTCCATAAAAGTCATTAGTTTACTTGTTTAAAGATCATAAGTTAACATATATATATCATAACTTGTTTTACTCATTTTTATACATCATGGACACGATAACAAGACAATATATAGCATGAATGATTTGTAAATAGCATGAATATGATATTTAAGCAAGGAAGTGTATTAGAGTTTGCTTACAACTTTTGTGAAGAAACTAACTAGAACCAAGATCAAAACCAAGAATCACTACTTAATCTTCCAAAAATTTACCAACCGTAGCCATGCTTCCATATCAAAAACCCTATCTTATAATCCCTTGATAAACACTAATCTATCACAAAAACAAGCCTTAGTAAAAAAAATCTTGAAGAAGAACTCATGGAAATTGGATGAGTTTTTGTGGTGATTTTATAGAGTTTTATGGCTGAAAAGTGTTAAGGATCAACTAGGAACTATGACTTGAACTTGTGATGGATTGAATGAGCAAGATCAATGATCAAAATGGTGTATTTTGATGATGTTGGGTCGTTGGTATTGAGAGAGAAAGGAAGAGAATGAGTCTTGATCTTATAAGGAAATGAGGAGGTTAGTTATGTTGACTTGTCAACACTTGGTGAGCAAGTTTGGACACATGTAATCATCTTAGAGCACAAGGAAGGAGATCAAGCCACAAGGGTGGTGAATCCCCCCCCCCTAAGTCGGTTTGGATGAGGATAAGAAGAATGAGTTGGTCTAGTTGTTATTATCCTACTTATGGAGCTAGTTTCGACTCTGTAAAATGCTAACCGTAAGTTGTTACGTCACAAAACGTAAAACCGGGTATCGTAAAAATACGAAACTTGGAAGAATGGTTAAACTTGTCAAAATACTCCATAATAAAATATAAAATGAGTGGTAGGTTCTATTGGGGTGCTAAAACCCTGCTAAAACTGGAAACACGGGTCTAAAACGCGTAATACGTAAAACGTACGAATATTGCGTAAAATTGAGAAAAGTAAAATGTTACTTTTCTAATAGAATATAAATGATTTAAAATGACTTATAATGTCTAGACTGGGCTCAGTCTAGTGTCGGTTGGTATTAAATGTCTTTTAGACATCAAACCGTAAGCCTAAAAATCAAGGAATGACTTATAAAATCAAGGAAATGATTTTTGGTCAAAAGAGGAGGGAAAAATATGTTGACTTTTTCTAATAAGTTGAAAACTTAAATCGTCTTAGAAATGCGGTGTAGGTATAGGCTAAGGTTACGGCTGAGTAAAAACGCTTAAAAACTGAAAATTCCAGTTTTTCACGGCCGAGGCTTATTTTGGTCATGTTTTTCACAGTCATGATTAATTCTCAAATATAATCATGAGTGTGTCAAACATTTTTCTGATGCGGGGTCACTTAACGCGGTCGAGTTTCGATGTGCGTAGAATTTTTGAATGACGTTTTACCCTAAAACGTGTAATTCCTTATTAACTTTCACGAAAATGAGCTTATGAATGTCAAACTTTTAATTTGCCATGGAAATGATTTATCACTCGAGGCCAAGAAACAAAAAATCAGATTTCGGGAAAAATGAATAGTAAAAGTGAATAGTGAAATTTTCCGGGAATAGTAATTAACCTGAAATTGTGAATTGTTACAATGTAGTTCTTGCCATCAATACTTGTGTTCTCATTTGTTTGAATATTCTCATGAGCCGTATTATCATCGTCTTCTTTGCACTTGTTGCACCATGATTTATTCACGCTCTTTCTTTGGATTTGACTCATGTATTCTTCGTTGTATATACCTTTAATGATCACATTTGAACTAGTAGTACATGTATTTACATCAACTAAATATTTATTTACTAAATTTTCTAGATTAACTATTTCTTGTGCAATATCAAGTTTATTATCTTTGGTTTTACATTTCTCTTGGTGAATCTTTAAAAGATATTTTCAAATATCATTTGCCGTTTTACAATGAAATAATCTTTCATATTTAACTTTTGGTAGAGTTTTGAAAATAAGTAATTTGGCTTTAGTGTTTTTATCAATATTAGTTTGAAGATTATTATATTGATTTTCAAATTCTATTTTGGTTGGTTTAAGATCACCAATTGAAATGATATGCCAAAGATCAAGATCTATTGATTTCACATAGTTTTCAAATTTGTTTTTCCATTCAAGAAAATGATCATTTTCAAATAAAGGTGGTTGTTGTGCAAATTTCCCTTCTACATATTTTTCAAATTCCATTGATCGTTGCAAGTTTTAAAATACAATCTATTTTAAAAAAATCTTGCTAGACGTGACTCTTGATACCAATTGTAGAAAACTAGAAGGGGGGGGGGGGGGGTTGAATAGTTTTGCGTCTTTTTCGTTTTAATAAAATTTTGCTTTCAAGTAAATAATGGTAGTTTGTAAAAAACCCTTTGAAGCTAAAGTATAGATACAAGATGATTCACATATGCCACATAAATACTTCTTATTTAAAGTGTTAAATAGAAATTATAATTTCATATATCTCACTTAAATATAAGTTTGTATTTATATATGTATATGTGTTTTAATGATTGTATATACTTTAATTTACTAATGTATAATTTATGTTTTGAATGGAACCTAGTTTGATCTTTATGTGAAATCAATATATGCACAACACACAAGCAATTGTAACTATGAATGATATGCAAGTAAGTAATTAATCAAATAGTTAGAGATGGAAAGATCAAACCGAGAGACAAAGGATTTATAGTGGTTCGGCTACAAGGACACCTTTCTTGCCCTACTCCACTCCCCGAGTCACCTACTCGAGAGTTTTCTTCACTAGATCAAAAACCTCCTTTATGGCGGAGAAAACCTTACACACCAATTAGCACACCACAACAATATCACACCACAATCACAACTTCAACACAACTTCTTCACACCAATCTTCTTCACACCTATCTTCTACACACCAATCTTCTACACTTCAAATTTCTTCACAACTTTCTACTTCGCTCCTAGCTTCTTCACAACTTAATACTTCCTAAATCTTTTTCTTCACGCCACTAGTTTCTTCACACCTTCACTACTAAGTCCTATCCACTACCCCAAGATATATATACTACTTCACAACTTCTAGGCTTCAAGGTCTTTTCAACTTCAAAGCTTCAACTTCTTTGTCTTCACAACTATCTCCACTTCAATGAACTATCACAACTTATTTCTTCTATCACTAATCCTATCCACCTCTACTTCTTCACTTCTATTACTACTTCACGCCTTCAATAGATCTAGATCCTATATCTAAATCTATCTAACCAATGTATACAATATGTTCACAAAGAAATAAATGATATACAAGATGAACTAAACAAACAACTTAGATAGCAAGATGATACTAAGTTGTAATACTTCTAGTAGAAGTATTCTTCTCTTTGCACTTGAGTGTTGAGGCTTGAATCACTTTGAAACAAAGATCAAAGTATATAAGATCAAAGGATTTTTAGAAGATGGAGAGGGAAGTTTAGATCAGAAAGTTTTAATGCAAAAAGGTGAGGAAAAAATCCAGGTTTAAGGTGGTATTTATAGGCAACAGAATCTGACAGAGGAGCGTGGCCGGTCCCCTTAAATCATGGCCGCCCCCCTTAAAATTAAGGGGACCGCCCTTTATAATTAAGGGGGCCGCCCAGCTGAAACGGCCAGATTCTTTGTCTTTTAGTGGGGAAAGTTTATTTGGTGAAAAACTAACTGATTTTGGTTAAAAATTTGAATTCATATATTTAGTATGAATAAAACATTTTTCTTTATTACCAAAAGTGTTTTTCAAAAATATGTAATATGTTTATATAATTAAGTAAACTTTGTAATACTTAATTAAACTTTCCTTTGATCTTATAATGCTTTAATCACTATGTTTATTCATACCTTAAGTGATTAGATGGTGAAAGTGATTATTAACTACTAAATACTTGTTTACGTCATTATCTTTGATTTAATGTGTTTTCGTTTTGTGATCATCAAAACATAGAGATATCGAAAGATATGAATAACGTTTTTAGTCGTTTATTTATATCAACAGTTTCAAGAACATCAGCAGCAGGTTCACTAAGAAGCATCCCTAAGTCAGCAGCCAAATCCATAGCATTAACTGATCCTTGTGATTTCTTTCCCATATAAGATCAGGGACGCCTTCTTTGATACTTGATAGGTCCCTGAGTCTTAAGTGGTGTAGCAGATGTAGATGCAGGTGGAGGTGGTGGCTGAGCCAGAGTCACATCAACCAAGACATGAAGAGACTCAAACTGCACATCATCCTGCTCATCTTATGATTCAATAACCACTTTCCTCTATTTCTTTTGTCCTAGTTGTCTGATGTGCTAATTAGCAACCATGTTTTAAGTTTATAGAAACAAGAATTACCGGTTAACTAGAAACACATTCGGACAAGTATACCCTAGTCAATTGTAGTATAGGAGTGGTAAATCAAGGTCGTCCCAAGAGACTTGGTTGCACTCAAGTGTCGTTTGTTTGTTTAATCAAATAACAAATTGGTGGTTATGATTGTCACAGATCAAACCACAAGATAAGCAATAAGAGAACAAGCACACAAAGAACATTCATCACAAGAATCACATCAATAACAAACATCTTGAAATATAAAAGTAACAAAGTTCACCCAAAGTATGAATTACAATAGGCATAGGTGAAAGATTATAGCAACCTTCAAGCCTCCAATCAACTACAACTTCTAACCAAGCCAAAAAATTATACCCGAACACTTGCATGAGCACTTGAGCACTACTTCTGGAAATGGCAGTGGGTTGTGGTCTTTTGGGTGAGATAAAGGTGGTGGAAATTCGTCCTTAAGGGTGGAGGATACAATTTCACACTCGTAAAGTGGTGACAAATTCGTCCTTGAGGGTGGAGGCTCGAATTGCACCTTTGTTCTGGTGGAAATTCGTCCTTGAGGGTGGAGGCTCGAATTGCACACTTTTGTTTTGGTGGAAATTCGTCCTTGAGGGTGGAGGCTCGAATTGCACACTGAAAACTAAGGCTAGGCACTCTTATAAGTAGTAGAAATCAACCTTAGCCTCCAAGCAAGTTTCTTGGGCACTAAGTGTCATAAAGTAGCAGTAAATGGAGTTATTAGGGACATATGATCGGACTTGGGGCATAATGGCACCTTAATTGAGCATTAAAAATAACTTGGGGAGGTCAGATTGGTCCATCCGATCGGATACGGGGCCATGCCGATCGGATGGATGAGACATTTAGCTCCAACCGAATCAGTTGGGATCCATCTGATCGGATGGTTCCTCCTGGGCAGAAATGATAAACACCAAAGTTGTAGATCTTTCTCTTAGCTTTCCGTGGTGACTTGAATCACCTAAATCGGAGTTCGTATGCTCAAGATATGGCCAAAATGGTGAAGGTGTGTCGGGAACAATGAGTCTTCCATTATTTCTTCTTTTTAACTTCTTTCCTTCATTTCACTTCTCATTTTCCTTCTTGTGTTTTATTCTTGAGTCCTTGGAGTGACAATCTTCAAGACTTTATCTTCTCGAATATACTCCAAGAGACTTTCATTTGTCGGGAATTCCTCCGTACATTCATAAATCTTCATTTTTGTTCATTTCTACGTCTTTTTCTTGGTTTTCTTCGTCATGAACCTAAAATAGAGAATATACTTCATTAAGTACCATAATTTCATAAAAGGGACCAAAATATATGCATAAAATCCACAATAACGCTCCTAAAAACATGTTAATTTTGAGCGTTATCATTGTCTTTCCAAATCCTGAACCTTTGCTGTAAGCATCTCTATCTAACCACCGAAATTAACTTTTGTTTCTTTGAGTTCTTTCTCCAAGTCATGAACCTTCTTTACATACATGTCAAGCAAAGTACACATGGAGGTGAGAGTAACAGGACCTACAGCTCCACTAGCAGGGATATCTGTGGTATTGGAAGCATCATTGGTCCTGACAGGAGAATTATAAAGTCCTGCATCTAAATCCTCATAACCTTCAGAAGTAGGTCTCAATGGACTTGGTGTGGTAAATCTTGTTATCTGTGGAGATTGTGCAGGTTGGTCAGGGCCAAAATTCTCAAGTGCCACATGCTCAGTAGGAGCATCAACACCAGGTGAGGGTATATTAGCATCAGCAGGTTCATGACCACCAGCAGCTGCATTGCCTGCAGACAACATAGCAGGTAATAAGGGCCTATGTTCCCCATTGTATTTGGTTTGCATAAAAGCAAATAGTTTGCTAGACAAGCCCTTAACAGGCAGATGGGTAGTGTCATTGGTCTGAATACCTAAGATTATTTGAAGAAACCTAGGATACATTAAAAGTTTAAGTTTGGTATCCTTAACATTTTTAACCATTTCATCAAATATGTACTTAGAGAAATTAAAAGTTCTACCCTGAGATAAGCACACAATGGCATGAGCAATATCTCTGAAGAATTGATCCCAACCTCCAGACTTAGAGCTCATACACTGAAGCAGAGTGTGTGTCAAGAATCTCCATTTCGGGCAAAATTGATTTTTGTACCAGACCTTTCCATCTCCACCATATCCAACAGCCTGAAGACCTGCAAGAATCTCCTCCTTAGGTACCTCATGCTCTCCACCTTCATCATTGAGCTGTAATTGAGTCCTAACCAATGACTCTGTAATCACATATTCTTCCCCATCAACAGTAGCCACAATTTCCTTTGGTCCTTCTTCAACAGACCTCTCTCGAGCTGTTCCCCAAAATTGTTTAACCAAAGATTCATGTATAATGTCCATGTATTGAGTTAAGGCAAAGTGAATCTTTGACCGTTGGATAAATTCCATCATCTGAACATAATGAGCATCCCCTTTACCACGATCTAGGAAAGCTTGTTTGTTGTGATCACCTTTGAATAAAAGTTCTGCTATTGATTGATACGAGAAAGTAGGGTTTAAATGCTGAGAGGTTTTGAAATGGTTTTTGAGTTTTATAAGGAGAGGGAATCAGTTATTTTTGAGTGGGATTTACACGTTTGGGTTATTTGAAGTAAGTTTCCAAACGTGGAGTGTAATTGACAAGGATTGTGGAAACAATCTTTGACCAATATTTGACTTTAATAACATGCCAAATAAAACCGACTCGTCAACAGAAACCAAGTCAAACAGCAGGAATCATATGGTCAATCAACATAAACCTATGTAATGTTAGACTACGGTCAACCATTCCATCCATCAGCAGCTATGATATGGGCAATCAGCAGAAACACTCCATCAGTGGTAACCATTCTTTAGTAAAACATCTCGTTTGCTAGTCAAACTTTCTTTCCCAATTACATTGAAACTGCCTAGCATTAATGGCAATTACTTCTTTGAAACCTATGGCTTAATTGGATTTATAAATAGAGGGTAAAAATCCCCAATTCTTCAACAACCATATTTGCAATCCAAATCCCTAATTAAAATTCCATAACCTCACATTCAAACGTAACCATGAAATCCAACCCGAATATCGTCAATATTTCTTATGACTCCTCTGATTCATCTGAATCATTAACATCTCCACCACCATTCCAATTGCCAACCCAACCAAGAGGGCTCACAAAAGAACAAGCGAAGAAGAAGAAACATGATGTGGGAATATCAAGTAGACCTCCCAATCCTTGGATCCCATATCAACCACCATCGAGTGAACTCGTGTCACCCTTCCTCTGTACCTCCTCCGATGAAGATGAAGATGAAGATGAAGATGAGGATGCAGATGACAACCTTTACAATCCTCCCTCAACACCAGAGAGGCCCCAATCCGCCCGTCCAAGACCAACAACAAGACCAAGATGGTCAAACCCTCCTCTGCCAGAGGCAAGAGAAGTGGTGATTCGGCTGCCTTGCCCTCAACAATATGAGACCTTCACTAGGAACAAGGGCAAGACCAAGGTGTCAGAGGTGATAGGGAAGGGAAAAGGGAAAGTGGAGTAGTGGTTTCAGGGTTGATAGGCTAGGTGTTACGTTTTGGAATTGTTTTGCTTGTTATTCAGTACATTGTAATCTTCATTCTGCTTGTACTTTTGATGCTAATGAATAAAAACTTTGTTTCTTTTGTTTATTATCTCTTGATTGTCTTGTTTGAATGAAAGAGATTTAGTGCTTTGCTACTGATGAATATACATTCCACTCATGTAAACAATATTGGTAGGAACTATCAGCAGGAACACATATCCAACATCTTGTGTGATCAACTTGTATTATCAGCAGCAATTGGTCAAACCATAGGATAATTCATCCATAGAATCTTCTTTATGGTCAACTTGCTAAATCAGTAAATATTACAGACTCAACTACCTCCCATTAAGTGACATTAACTCTCATTAATCTCCAAATCAGATCTATATAAAGAAGCCTTCAAGTCACAAGCTACCCAAATCAAATACACACTAACACCAAACACACCAAAAGCTTTCCAACAACACCAATCATGAACCCTAAGTCCAATGTCATTGAAATTTCTTTTGATTCATCTTCTAACTCTACCTATGATATACCCCAAATCAAGAGGGCATATTACTACATTGGTGAGGGACCTTCTGAGGTCTATCCATCTCCTTCTTCATCAGAGGAAACTCTAAATCCAACTCCCCTAGCAGTTGTTCTCCCAGACTTCACTCCAGTCACTGAGTTTCTCACTAGTGAGATGGAAAGGGTTGTTGCTAATATGAGCAAAATCTCATTCCCTGTGGAGCCTCAATCTTTCCAAAGGTACAAAGGTCCACTCAAGGTTGTCCTAGGGCTTGCTGTTCCCAAACTATGGGAAAAAGATATGCAATCCAGAGGAGTCCACAAGAGGATGCCTGACCCCAAGGACCTGGGAAAGGGGAAGAGGAAGATGGAGTAGGAGTTTGGGTAGGTGTAGGTTGTGGGGTAGTTGTCTTTTGAGGTTGTTGTCATGTTGTTTGTTGATCTTTTCAATAATCCTGAATCACTGTATGGTTGAAGTGCTCCTTGTAATAAATCTTAATAATGAATAAAACTTCTACTTTCTGTTTTCTTCTATTCTACTGATGTGTTGTATAATGAGCTTTTGTCCATCAGCAAAAACAGAACATAGAAAACAAACTCATACAATATTGTTAGTCTAATTAGAAAGAAACCTGCAAAACAAACTTAGCAAACATAATAATATACAAACTTTACAACATCAATATCAATCCTCCCCAAAGGCATGTGCCTCCCCCCAGGCTTATGCCTCCCCTCAAACATAGCATTCAAGGGTTAACCATCCCAATGTGGACAACTAAGAGGTTAAACCTAGGTCCATCAAAAGCCTTTGTTAACAAATCAGCCACATTATCATCAGTGTGAATTTTAAGCACCTGTATTAAATGTTTCTCATTTGCATCCCTTATAAAATGGTGCCTAATTTCAATATGTTTAGTTCTTTGATTAAAGACTAGATTTTTAACAATTGAAATGGTACTTTGATTATCAATATAGATTTTAGTGTTCATGGAGTTGAACCCATAATCAAGCATTTGATTTTGAATCCAAAGTACCTGACCACAACAGTTAGCAACAGCAACATATTCTGCTTCAGTAGATGAGGTGGCCGTAATGGTTTGTTTCTTGCACTGTCAAGAAATTAGCCTTCTGCCAAGGAATTGACAACCTCCTGTTGTGGATTTCCTGTCGAAATTAGCTCCAGCATAATCACTGTCACTATATGCTTCCAACACAAATGGTGATTCTCTTGGATACCAAAGACCTAACTTAGGTTGGCCTTTTAGATACTTGAAAATCTTCTTCACTGCATTCAGATGGGAAGTCAATGGAGTGACCTGGTGTCTGGAACAAGCACTGACAGCAAAAGTGATGTCAGGTCTTGAAGCTGTAAGGTACATTAATGAGCCAATCATGGATCTGTATAGATGAACATTGACAGCATCATCTAGTTCATTCTGATTCTTAGGCTTGGGAGGTTCATAGGGAGTAGTTGCAGTCCTCAAATTCTCAAAATCAAACTTCTTCAGGATGTCTCTAACATACTTCTCCTGATGGATAAAGATCCCTTCAGGTTGTTTCTTGACTTGTCGCCCCAAGAAAAATGTGAGCTCCCCCATGGCACTCATTTGAAATTCACTTTTCATTAAGTCCTCAAATTCTCTGCACCAAGCTTCCTTTGTGGAACCAAAGATGATATCATCCACATACACTTCAACAAGCATGATATCCCTGGAATTCTTCTTAATGAAGAGAGTCTTGTCACTAGCCCCTCTTCTATAGCCATGCTCCAAAAGGAATGTAGATAATCTTGCATACCAGGATCTTGGTGCTTGATGAAGTCCATAGAGTGCTTTGACAACCTTGTACACCTTCTTTGGATGTTGTGGGTCTTCAAAACCTTGTGGCTGAGTGACATAAACTTCCTCTTCAATCTTGCCATAGAGAAAGGCACTCTTTACATCCATCTGATAGACCAAAAAACCCATGTATGAGGCAAAGGCCAAAAACAACCTTATGGCCTCAACTCTAGCAACAGGTGCAAAAACCTCATCATAATCAATCCCTTCTTATTTAAAACCCTGAGCAACCAATCTTTCTTTTTTTCTGACCATAATACCTCTTGCATCCCTCTTGCATTTTAAAATCCACTTGGTCTCAATTGCAAATTTTCCTACAGGTAGATCAACAAGTACCCATACATCTTGATTCTAGAATTGTTGCATCTCTTCCTGCATAGCCTCTACCCAACTAGGATCACTTAAGGCTTGTTAAATACTGGTTGGTTCAACTTGAGATAAGAAACAAGCAAACAGACAATGTTGTTGATCTGTATGATTGTCCCTCTTCTGATTAGAAACATAAGTGAGAAAAGCACATTGTCCAAACTGTGTCTTTTTCACTACACTTCTGGTGAGAACCATAGCATTGGGATCACCAAGTATATTAGTTTGAGGATGAATGGTATTTATCCTCTTAGTGAGAATAGGATTAACATCAACAGAAGTTTCAAGATTGGTCAGAGTTGGAGCAAAATCATCATCATAAGAAGCTGATTGAAAAATGCCAGCACTTTGTCTATGATTGCCAAGGTCTGAGGGGCTGGGAAACCTTGTAAAAGGTTCATCTAAACTTGTGGATGTAGCAGTAGAAGCAGGTACAACAGTAGAAATGCCATAAGGAGAATTGGCATCAGCAGCAACAGGGGATCCATCAGCAGAATCTGCGTTTCTGCTGGCATCATGAGCAGCTTGTCTAAAGAGTGCCTTAGTATCCTGAGCAAACTCAAGACCAAGCCTTTTAGCTTCTTCATTTGCTGCATGCTCTTGCTTTTTAAGTCTAGCAAGATCTTCTGCAAAAGTTGAGTTATCCACATCATCAGCAACTTTGTCATCAGAGGCAACATTATTAGGACCTGCAACATGAATAGGGAGAGAAGAAATAGCAATAGTGGGTTCATCACAGTCTGAATCACTGTCTGAGTCATCTTCCAGGGTACCTGTAATGTTAGTAGGTGACTCTTGTGTACCTGCAGATAGGTTATTTTTAAATCTTGTATACCCCAAGTGATCTGTCAAGTAGTCAAGGTCAAAGTACCATTCATGACCTTTTCCCTGAACATTTTCATTGTCTTCCAGGAATCTCAGGTTTAGAGTCTCCTCAATCTTCTTTGCAGCCAAATTGTATACCCTGTAAGCCTTACTATGAGCTGAGTACCCAACTATGTACCCTTCGGCAGCTTTTTCTTCAAACTTTCCTAGGTGATCACTTGTATTCAGGATTGTCACTTGATATCCAAAAGGTTTAAAGTACTCAATGGTGGGTATCTTCCCAGTCAGAAGCTCATAGGGTGTTTTATTATGTGGTCTTGCAATCAGCACCCTATTTAGTACATAACAAGTAGTGCCAACTGCTTCAGTCCAAAACATAGTGAGAAGTTTAGAGTCAGCAAGCATAGATCTTGCAGCCTCTATCAGGGTTCTATTCTTCCTTTTAGCAACTCCATTTTGTTGTGGAGTCCTGGCATTACTATAGTCCCTTTTTATACCCTTTTTCCCACAGAGTTCAGTGAGATTAGTATTTTTGAACTCTGTCCCATTGTCACACCTTATCCCTTTAATCTTATTGTTGAGTTGGTTTTCAATGAGGGCCATAAATTCTTTTAGAGTCTGAAAAGTTTGGTCTTTGATCCATAAAAAGAATGCCCAACTAAACCTACTATAAGCATCAGTGATCACTAGCAGAAGTACTTATGGTCAATACTTTTGATGGATGTTGGACCAAAAAGATCCATATGTAGCAGCTGCAAAGGTTTTGAAATGGTGCTCACAGCAGTGATGGCTTTATAAGAAGCCTTGTGTTTCTTTCCTTTGTTGCATGCAACACAGTTGTGTTCATTAGTGAAGATCTTGGAAGGAAGTCCATGAACCAGTCCATCCTTAGCAAGCTTGTTGATAACCTTGAAGTTTACATGTGCTATCCTTCTGTGCCACTTTGTAGATTCATCCAAGGATGCTGATACGTGGGAATCGCACCAGGCTTTACCTCTTGAGGGATCTCAAGAAGCTTACAACCCCCATCAGGCAGTGTACCTGATCGTTGTAGTATAGTATAGTGACAAGTACCAGGGGATTGATCGTTCAACTCAGGAATAGTGTCGCTAGGATTAGAAAGCCTAAGAACTAGGTCTGGAGGTGAGGGATGATTCTTTTTGTATTTTTATGTTTTTATAAAAGCAAGTAAAAATCTCGGTTTTTGGAAGAGTGGGCGGAATTAGTTTCTAATCAACTAACCCAATTACTAAGATGCAATCAAAATAAAATAACAAAAATGAAAATAAATCTAATTAAACTAGTGGTGTGAACAATGATAGGGAGAGTGATGAGTGTCTAAATACTCATCATTTTATACTAATCTGAACTGCCAAAACATACAAAAACACTCAAATATGTATCAAAATACTTAAAATATCTTAAAGGTGTGTTTTATATGTTTCAAATACAAAATATGCAAAAACTGATGAAAAACGTACAAAGTTTGCATATTTGGCAGTTTCAGTCCCTCAAGTTTCATAAATTGGCAAAACTAGTCCCTGGTAAATCAAAACTTGTAAAAATATCATAAAAGATCCTTGGGATTCATAAGTTGTTAGGAAAAGTCCTTTGAAGTTAAAATTCACAAATTTACAACTTTGGTCCCTCAACTTTGGAAAAGTGTCAAAATTAGTCCCTAAGGTTTAAAAATAAGAAAATATTCAAAATAAACCTTATACTATTCTAAAATGACATAATTGGTCCTTTGTGTTAACTGTCAGATATTTATAGGTTAAGCCCTTCAAGATTCAGAAAATTACATAATAGGTCCCTGGAGTTTGAAAATGAGGAAGTTGCATCTTAGGTCCTTGGGGTTTTCAAGTATGGCAATAATGGTCCCTTAAACTAAATTGGAAAGTTTACACATCAGGTCCCTACACTTTGGCAGATTTACACTTTTGGTCCTTGTGTAACTTTAAACCAATCCGGACCCTTTTCTTTATTAAACCCAAATCCTAAAACCAAATTACTAAACCCAGTTACAAACCCAACACACCCTACCCCTTGGTCAGGCCCAAACACAAAACACAAGCCCAACCCCATACCCCCGTTTATTAATAAAACGGGGTCAAACAGTCAAACTCCCAACCAAACCGCCCTTCTACTATTCATCGTCTCCCAAACCACCCTAGTCACCAATACCAGGTGGTATTCCTGCCAACTATCACCTCCACCTCATCACCTCCACCTCACTAAACCTACTCCCACCACCTCTGTACACCCCACATCACCATTAAATGCACTTCCCACTCGAATTTCCTTCCAAACACATTTCATTCCTCTGTTTTTCTTCATAGTACCCCAACTTGCATAAAAATCTCCCAAAAGTTATCATACACCTCATACAAGCCAACAAAAACCCTTAATTGGTTTATAGAGGCTGCAAGCAACCTAAACCACTTTTCTTGCCAAATCCATCCAAATGGTTGAATCAACTTTGACTCATCTAAGGGTCTCAAATGAATGTGGGAAATATCTAGGAGACTTCCAGGAATGTTTTTGAGTCCTTATAAAGAAAGAATGAAGCCAGAGGAAGCCATATCATAGAATACGTTTTGTGATCAAACTTTTATTGCTTATCTTTATTACTTGTCTTTTAAAAAGCTTTCAAGGCTTAATTACTCTTTGACACATTGTAATCAAACCTTATTTACAGTCTGTAGTTTCATAATCTTTACATACTTGTCATTTAAATACTTGTCTTTTACTTAAATTGTAATTTAATTACTTGTCTGTTATAATTGTTTAGAGGACATTCAAATTGTCACTTAGGCTCCTGACAAAAGCTCTAAGGCTTTTAGAAACCTTAAAATCAGTTATAATACATAAATCTCAAAAATCACAAAAAGAAATCATCAAGAAATAGTTTACAAGAAAGAACAAGTGGAGCAGGGTGAAGTTTGGATTGCTTAGGGATATTAGAAGCTTATGGTAAGCTATAGGTGTAATCTAAGTCCTGGGGGTGGTTCTATTTGATCAGTATTCACAATGGACACTTTTGTAAGCAATTTCTCACAATTTTGGTAATTTACTGTATACTAGTTAAATTGCTTTAATCTTTGTTTTTTCCTGCTTATTTTGTGTTGTCTGATGTTGTTATAGTTTAAAATTAATAGGTTGTTAATTGTTTTTGTTAGTTGTTAAGTTTTCATAAAAACAGTCACATAGTGTAATCTTAGTAATCTTTGGTAATTTTTGTTGTTATTGTTGTTTATTTGTGTATTTAAGTATAATATTATGATATTTGTTCTTGTGATTCAGTAGTTTAGGTTTAATTAAAGTTTTTGATTGATAATCTCTTTAGTAAACCTGTTTAAGGGGTGTTTGGATTGTTCTGTTTAGACCATTGTGGTTGTTCTCAGTTGTTGTTGAGTGTTTACTCAGTTCACTCACAGTCTAAATATACCTAATCAAGTCCCTGTTTAGTGTCTAAAAACACAATAGTCAAAATCCAATTACAAATCCCTTGACAGTTAACTGTCAAGGATTTTTGTTTCATAAACCCAACCATTAGCTTATATCTTTAAGCTTTAGCTTATTTTAGGTCTATCATAGCTTAGTATAACTTAATCAATCAGTTAGAAGTGTTAGAATCTCAAGAAAGTCAAACTAGCAAAGTTCTATCAAAAGTCAAAATTATCCATTCTCAGATTTTACCAAAACTTCAAGGATTTTTATAGAATTTAGTAGAAGGATTTAAGCTTTGATCTTTTGTAGTTTAACACTCTACCACCTCATCTTTAAGTTCCTACTGAGCTTGTATTTTTAGCATTTTTACACTGGGCCCCACTCAACCTCAAAATCACTTGCAGGGAAGAAACCTCCCCTGCACACCAGCAGACTCATCCATCACCACCACTTTGGTGGTAGTTTGTGACCACCTCAGTGGGCCCCACCTGTCATATCTTGCACCATACAACCCCCTCCTACCAGGGAGTGATAATTGACCAATAGTTTGACCATTAGACCACTGGACCCCACCTGGAATAAGCCTAAAAGTCTGTCCCAATTCTGAGTGACATTTGGAATTTGGAAGTGCTTATTTGAGCCTTACTGCTTATATTGTGAGCTTATTCAGTTAAATCTTGCTTCCACTAGTTCACACAACTTATTGGAACTAGTTTCATCCATAGTGGGTCCCACATAAGCTCAGTTGAGCTTATTTCCTTGTTTGGTCAACTGTGGTCAACTGCCACACTAATAAGCTTACACACAGCTTATTATTGGCTTATAAATTAATTGTTTTTACAAAAGTTGTTTATTTTTAGGTATAATATAGTTTTATAAAAGAAAAATCCAGAAAAGACAACATAAAAATAAGTGATAGTTTCTATTTAATTTAATTTAATTTTAATTTTCATTTTTAAATTTTTATTAAGTAAATTGTAATTTTATATTTTTATTAATTTCCTTATATATTAAAGTATTTTTAATAATTATCTTAGATTTTTATTTTGTAATTTAGTATTTATTAGAATTAATAATAGTTTTATTAGTAATTAATTAATAAGTAAGTTATAAATAGCATAATTAGTTTTTATATAGTAACACCTAGTTTTTATATTTTTTATAGCTTTTATAGGTCATAAAATAGTTTTATAAATTTTCTCATAATTTTCTAAGGTAATTTAGTATTATTAGTAATTCAAAATAGTTTAATTAGTATAATTATTATAAATAGTTTTTAATTAATAAAAAGCTTATAAAAAGACAAAAAAACATTTATTTTTATTTTTTTATACTTTCTTCAAGTTCATTTTTAAGTTTAGAATTTATTTTTATAAGTTTTTAGTTTAATTTGTAATATTTATCATTTTTAGTTTGATTTTAATTACATAGTTAAATAGTTTTTACTTAAATAATTAATAATAAATAATATAATAATATAAAAAATAGTTTTCTTTCTAATTTAATTTTCTTTTTAGTTTAAGTTTATAGAATTTTCATTTTTAACCCCTGTAGTTTATTTTTCTTTAAAACTCACCTTTTTCTTAGTACGCAATCGCGTACGTTTTTAATTCCTTTTACGTTTTTTAAGTTTTCTTATTTCAAGGTTTTGTTTATATAGCTTATTAAAGCTATTTTCTTTTCTATTAGGGTAATCACAATCATATACCCTTTCCTATTCAATAATTCCCGATCACAGATCTGTTCTAATTCAGGATATCACACTTCCAAGGGACATAAACGACCCGGGGACACTAAACTCCTTTGATATATTGAATTCAGGTTTCTTTAGTTAGTCTTTATTACGGTTGACCATTCACAAGTGGTTGACTAAATAAAGTTGACTAGAAAAGAGTAAGTCAATTTTTGGCGCCGCTGCCGGGGAGGTGTGCTGCGTTGAACAATTCTGAAGTATCAGATTTGTTGAATACCTATCCATAGTACATATATCTTATATAAATATCGTATTTAAATCTTCCATAAACATATAAAACACCAAAAATATTTTCTTTTTCTTTCTATATATATATATAACATAAAAACCTAAAAATACTCTTCTCATCCTTATCTGAGTTTCCTTTTCTTCAAGGATCCTTAGACACGTCCTAGTGCATGCGAACTCGTTCTTCTAGGTCTACAAGCCCTTTCCGTGAGCTTGCTGACATACCTCGAAGAATCTGTGGACGTTCAGCTCCATCAGTCATACCCGAGATACGAACTGATCCTAAACCCCCTGTCATAATGACAGAAGATCGTCCGATGAATGAGCTTCTCCAAGCACCCACCGAGGGTTACGGAGATGCTATTGTTGTTCCAGCCATCGCAGCTGAGAATTTTGAGCTCAAGACTGGGTTGATTAACCTAGCAACCCAGAAGCAATTCTATGGTTTTGATAGGGACAATCCTCATGATCACATTAGATGGTTTAACCAAATCATTGGTACCATCAAATGTAAAAATGTCCCTGAGGAATCAATCAAACTTCTTCTTTTCCCATTTTCCATCGAAGGCAATGCCAGGATTTGGCTTGATAAACAACCCCCTAAATCGATTGAAACATGGGGAGATTTGGTTCATAAATTCATTAATGAATTCTTTCCTCCTTCCAAGACCACATTTCTAAAGAATGAAATCATGAAGTTCTCTCAAAGGTTTGATGAACCATTTGGAGAGGCATGGGATCGTTTCAAAGAATTGCTTCGTAGATGTCCACATCACGGTTTCACTGAATTGATGCAAATGGACACTTTCTACAATGGGTTAAACCCATCTGATCAGAATTCTCTGAATGCCTCAGCTGGAGGTAATTTTCTGAGCAAATCCACAAAGGAAGCCATTGCTTTAATTTAAAACATGTCTAAGGTCCGTACTATGAGAGATAGAATTTATAATTCTCATGCTAGTGCTGGTCCTTCTACATCATCTCCCGTGACTTCTAGCACTGATTCTCAGATTGCTGAACTCACGAAGGCTATCCAAGCTTTGGTTTCCAAGAAAGAGTCCGCTCCGCAAACTTCTCAAACTGCTGAAATTAAAAAGGTAGACGTTTGTGTTACTTGTGGAGGTCCTCATCCATACTACAATTGTACCCACACCGCTGGCAATGCAATTGAAGTCAATGCTATAGCAGGCAGTTCCAATCAAGGAGGAATTCCATTCCGTCCTCAAGTGGAAACAAACTACCGTGCTAACAACCAAGGAGGATAGCCTGGATTATACCAACAAAACAATGCTAATAGGTTCATTCCTAACCAGCAAAGAGGGCAAAACACACATAATCAATATCATGCCCCGAGCAATCAAATGGTTCCTTTTCAATACCCACCCACAAGGGATATTCAAATCAAGGGTATTCAGCTCCTGCTCATCAAATGGTTCCTTATCAAGAATCTCCCTCCAATGACCTCGCTAACCACATCAAGGTTAATGATGCTAACATGAGGGCAATGCAGAACCAAATCTCCAATTTGAAGAATGAATTTAATTCTTCAATTGCAAAAAACAACCATGAGCTGAGGAACGATATTAAGGACATGTTTGCTGGTTTAGTAAAACAACTAAATCCACCATCTACCTCGGGAACTCTCCCAGGTAACACTGTTCCAAATCCAAAGGGTGAACTTAAAGCTATTACCACTCATAGTGGTAAAGCTCATGATGGACCATTGATTTCTATTCCTTCTCCGGTGAAGGAAAGAGAACGAGAAACCAAGGTGACAAAGGACCCGGTACTTCCTTCTAATAATAGAAGTGCTCATTACGTCCAAACCACGGTTGTCCCAAAATCTACAACCCCTGTCACTCCTACATCATCAAGAATAGATCCTACTCTTTCACGATTCACGGTTAAAAGTTTGTCAAGCAATCTTAATGACCAAAGGGCAGCTGTGACTTATTCTCATATGCTTAATTCTGCCCGTAGGAGTGTATTAGACGACAGTGATGATGAGGAGGAGGATTCCAATGTCATCAAAGCTATCACCACTCGTAGTGGTGCTGCTTATGATGGACCCTCAATGCCTATCCCTCCTCCATTGTATGATGTGGAAAAAGAGGTGGAGGATACAACAGACAAAGTGCAAATTCCAAGTTCACAAAGTACTGCACAAGTCTCTCCTCCGGTCCTCCCTAAAAAGAAATCCAAATCAAGAGTTGTCTTTGAATCTGTAGAAACTCCTGCGGATACCGTCCCTAAATCCAAACCTTATCTTCCGTACCCATCACATATGAATGAGGATAGGACCCGTGAAAAGAATAGTCAACAAATAGATAAATTCTTTCAAATCTTTAAAGAATTACATTTTGACATTAGTTTCGCGGATTCCCTCATTCTAATGCCTAAGTTTGCAGCGACAATCAAACAACTGCTAAACAACAAGGAAAAGCTGTTTGAGATGGCAAAAACTCCAGTAAGCGAAAACTGCTCGGCAGTTATCTTAAAGAAGCTTCCTGTAAAGCTTGGAGATCCTGGGAAATTCCTAATACCTTGTGTATTCCCAGGAATGATTGAATGCTACGCCTTGGCCGATCTCGGTGCTAGCATCAATCTAATGCCTTATTCAGTGTGGAAGAAACTTTCTCTTCCTGAACTCTCCTCTACCTGCATGACTCTCGAGCTTGCAGATCGTACCATATCTATGCCCCTCGGCATCGCTGAGGATGTATTTGTTAAAGTAGGGAGGTTCCATTTTCCAGCAGACTTTGTGGTCGTTGACTTTGATGCCGATCAAAAGGTTCCTCTCATTCTTGGGAGAGGATTCCTTAGAACCGGCCATGCTCTTATTGATGTTTTGGAGCATGAGATCACTTTACGTGTTGGTAAGGAAGCTGTTACATTTGGTCAAGATCAAACTTCGAGGTACTCTTCAAACTATAACTCTGAATCGGTTAACCGAATCGATTTCATTGATGTTACTTCAAAGGAGTATTCTCAAGAAAATCTTGATTATTTTCATAATTCTGTGAGTGGTAATCCCACTCCATCTTCTACTACTATCTTAGCCGACTCTTCATCTTCTCTCACTCTGGATGAAACTGAAAGTGATCCCATTTAGGATGAAGATGAGACTGATAGTGATCCCATTTGGGATGAAGATGAAATTGAGAGTGATGAGGAGGGAGATATTCTTCTTCTTGAGGAATTAATGCATAATGATCCAATTCCCCCTCCTCCGCTAGAAGAACTTCATAATGAGTGTACTGATTCTATTCTGGATGAAATCGATGTTTATCTCGATTTAGACACATTTATGCCAGGTATTGATGATGCCGAGAGTAATCAGGAGGGAGATGTCAGTCTTCTTCTTGAACAACTGTTATACCCAGAAAATTATCCCACCCTCCCACTCAAACAACTTCATAAGGAGGAATTCAAATCAGTTGAAGAAACTGATAAAATTCCTGAGATCAAGCACAAGACCTTGCCTCCTTCACTTAAATTTCAAATTCTTGAGGAGGAAGTTCTTGTGATTACTGCTGTTCTGATCTCCCTACTACCTTTCACCTACCCGGTGATTTCTCCTTCTCTTCACTCATTCGAGAGTGAGGATGTTACCTTTGACCGTGGCATTTTCCATATAACATTGGTTTAAATGCCAGATATATCTCTCATGGTGTGGAACTTTCATGTACTTCAATGTGTATGCAAATATTCTATATGAAAGTCCGATGGAGATGGTTTCTTCCACTTACTTCCCCATAGATTTTTAAATTGCTTTTTCTCCCGGCCTGTTCAGGAGCTCTTTATTACAGTTAACCGTTCACAAGCGGTTAGCTTGCGTGATAAACCTGACAGTTTGGGAGGAAAGAAATTAAATACGGGGTCGAGTCAAGCTAGTGACTCGGGAATCAAAAACATTAGCAAAAACATGGGTTTTCACCCGTGTGTAACACTCTAGTGTGGGGGAGATGCCCCACATGTTGTATATATGTAAATATCAAAGTTCAAAAAAAAAAAAAAAAAAAAAAAATGTACATATAGTGATAGCTTCTATTTAAGAAGTTTTATCTAAAAAATAATTGTATGTATATACATCTTAAATAATGGCTAAGTAATATTTCCCTTTTACGTTCTAAGTTCGGTTTACCACCCGGTACTTTGAATATTGAGGGCAATATTCAGTTCTAAGTGTGGGGGGGGGGGGGGGGGGGATTCTCACGAATTCAAACACATGTTCCATCAGGAACTCCCAATTTAGCCCAAAAAATTTAAAATTTTTTCTCACTTAGAACGCAATAAATGGTATCAATCCTCCATGTCTAACCCACAACAGGATTGGCTAATCCAGGAGAAACGGTTCTTGGTAAAGATAACTCAAACCCGTTTATGGCTTGCAATTTGCCAAAAATTGTATGGTTCCTCAACTCCCCATTATCCTCAAAAGCTAATGAGTTGGCTAGCCCGCAAGATTATGGCTTGTGGTAAAGGCAGTGAAAATCCATAATTGGTAATCAGCTCACCAAGATGTTGACTATTCCATCAAGAGTTGGCTAGTCCAGAAGCAAACGGCTTTTGGTAAAGACTAATCAAATCCGTTGACAGCTGGTGGTTTGCTCAAAATCACACGGTTATCAGGTGTTCCACAGTTCTTACACCTGGCTACTCCAGAAGTGATGGCTTTTGGTAAAGAGTTTTTCAAATCCATTTAGTTTTTCTCAATAGATTGCTAGGGACTAGCAATAGTTTAGTGTGGGGGATTGATGAGTGTCTAAATACTCATCATTTTATACTAATCTGAACTGCCAAAACATACAAAAACACTCAAATATGTATCAAAATACTTAAAATATCTTAAAGGTGTGTTTTATATGTTTCAAATACAAAATATGCAAAAACAGATGAAAAACGTACAAAGTTTGCATATTTGGCAGTTTCAGTCCCTCAAGTTTCATAAATTGGCAAAACTAGTCCCTGGTAAATCAAAACTTGTAAAAATATCATAAAAGATCCTTGGGATTCATAAGTTGTTAGGAAAAGTCCTTTGAAGTTAAAATTCACAAATTTACTACTTTGGTCCCTCAACTTTGGAAAAGTGTCAAAATTAGTCCCTAAGGTTTAAAAATAAGAAAATATTCAAAATAAACCTTATACTATTCTAAAATGACATAATTGGTCCTTTGTGTTAACTTTCAGATATTTATAGGTTAAGCCCTTCAAGATTTAGAAAATTACATAATAGGTCCCTGGAGTTTGAAAATGAGGAAGTTGCATCTTAGGTCCTTGGGGTTTTCAAGTATGGCAATAATGGTCCCTTAAACTAAATTGGAAAGTTTACACATCAGGTCCCTACACTTTGGTAGATTTACACTTTTGGTCCTTGTGTAACTTTAAACCAATCCGGACCCTTTTCTTTATTAAACCCAAATCCTAAAACCAAATTACTAAACCCAGTTACAAACCCAACACACCCTACCCCTTGGTCAGGCCCAAACACAAAACACAAGCCCAACCCCATACCCCCGTTTATTAATAAAACGGGGTCAAACAGTCAAACTCCTAACCAAACCGCCCTTCTACTGTTCATCGTCTCCCAAACCACCCTAGTTAGCAATACCAAGTGGTATTCCTACCAACTATCACCTCCACCTCACTAAACCTACTCCCACCACCTCTGTACACCCCACATCAACATTAAATGCACTTCCCACTCGAATTTCCTTCCAAACACATTTCATTCCTCTGTTTTTCTTCATAGTACCCCAACTTTCATAAAAATCTCCCAAAAGTTATCATACACCTCATACAAGCCAACAAAAACCCTTAATTGGTTTATAGAGGCTGCAAGCAACCTAAACCACTTTTCCCGCCAAATCCATCCAAACGGTTGAATCAACTTTGACTCATCTAAGGGTCTCAAATGAATGTGGGAAATATCTAGGAGACTTCCAGGAATGTTTTTGAGTCCTTATAAAGAAAGAATGAAGCCAGAGGAAGCCATATCATAGAATACGTTTTGTGATCAAACTTTTATTGCTTATCTTTATTACTTGTCTTTTAAAAAGCTTTCAAGGCTTAATTACTATTTGACACATTGTAATCAAACCTTATTTACAGTCTGTAGTTTCATAATCTTTACATACTTGTCATTTAAATACTTGTCTTTTACTTAAATTGTAATTTAATTACTTGTCTGTTATAATTGTTTAGAGGACATTCAAATTGTCACTTAGGCTCCTGACAAAAGGTCTAAGGCTTTTAGAAACCTTAAAATCAGTTATAATACATAAATCTCAAAAATCACAAAAAGAAATCATCAAGAAATAGTTTACAAGAAAGAACAAGTGGAGCAGGGTGAAGTTTGGATTGCTTGGGGATATTAGAAGCTTATGGTAAGCTATAGGTGTAATCTAATTCCTGGGGGTGGTTCTATTTGATCAGTATTCACAATGGACACTTTTGTAAGCAATTTCTCACAATTTTGGTAATTTACTGTATACTAGTTAAATTGCTTTAATCTTTGTTGTTTCCTGCTTATTTTGTGTTGTCTGATGTTGTTATAGTTTAAAATTAATAGGTTGTTAATTGTTTTTGTTAGTTGTTAAGTTTTCATAAAAACAGTCACATAGTGTAATCTTAGTAATCTTTGGTAATTTTTGTTGTTATTGTTGTTTATTTGTGTATTTAAGTATAATATTATGATATTTGTTCTTGTGATTCAGTAGTTTAGGTTTAATTAAAGTTTTTGATTGATAATCTCTTTAGTAAACCTGTTTAAGGGGTGTTTGGATTGTACTGTTTAGACCATTGTGGTTGTTCTCAGTTGTTGTTGAGTGTTTACTCAGTTCACTCACAGTCTAAATATACCTAATCAAGTCCCTGTTTAGTGTCTAAAAACACAATAGTCAAAATCCAATTACAAATCCCTTGACAGTTAACTGTCAAGGATTTTTGTTTCATAAACCCAACCATTAGCTTATATCTTTAAGCTTTAGCTTATTTTAGGTCTATCATAGCTTAGTATAACTTAATCAATCAGTTAGAAGTGTTAGAATCTCAAGAAAGTCAAACTAGCAAAGTTCTATCAAAAGTCAAAATTATCCATTCTCAGATTTTACCAAAACTTCAAGGATTTTTATAGAATTTAGTAGAAGGATTTAAGCTTTGATCTTTTGTAGTTTAACACTCTACCACCTCATCTTTAAGTTCCTACTGAGCTTGTATTTTTAGCATTTTTACACTGGGCCCCACTCAACCTCAAATTCACTTCCAGGGAAGAAACCTCCCCTGCACACCAGCAGACTCATCCATCACCACCACTTTGGTGGTGGTTTGTGACCACCTCAGTGGGCCCCACCTGTCATATCTTGCACCATACAACCCCCCTCCTACCAGGGAGTGATAATTGACCAATAGTTTGACCATTAGACCACTGGACCCCACCTGGAATAAGCCTAAAAGTCTGTCCCAATTCTGAGTGACATTTGGAATTTGGAAGTGCTTATTTGAGCCTTACTGCTTATCTTGTGAGCTTATTCAGTTAAATCTTGCTTCCACTAGTTCACACAACTTATTGGAACTAGTTTCATCCATAGTGGGTCCCACATAAGCTCAGTTGAGCTTATTTCCTTGTTTGGTCAACTGTGGTCAACTGCCACACTAATAAGCTTACACACAACTTATTATTAGCTTATAAATTAATTGTTTTTACAAAAGTTGTTTATTTTTAGGTATAATATAGTTTTATAAAAGAAAAATCCAGAAAAGACAACATAAAAATAAGTGATAGTTTCTATTTAATTTAATTTAATTTTCATTTTCATTTTTAAATTTTTATTAAGTAAATTGTAATTTTATATTTTTATTAATTTCCTTATATATTAAAGTATTTTTAATAATTTTCTTAGATTTTTATTTTGTAATTTAGTATTTATTAGAATTAATAATAGTTTTATTAGTAATTAATTAATAAGTAAGTTATAAATAGCATAATTAGTTTTTATATAGTAACACCTAGTTTTTATATTTTTTATAGCTTTTATAGGTCATAAAATAGTTTTATAAATTTTCTCATAATTTTCTAAGGTAATTTAGTATTATTAGTAATTCAAAATAGTTTAATTATTATAATTAATATAAATAGTTTTTAATTAATAAAAAGCTTATAAAAAGACAAAAAAACATTTATTTTTATTTTTTTTATACTTTCTTCAAGTTTATTTTTAAGTTTAGAAATTATTTTTATAAGTTTTTAGTTTAATTTGTAATATTTATCATTTTCAGTTTGATTTTAATTACATAGTTAAATAGTTTTTACTTAAATAATTAATAATATAATAATATAAAAAATAGTTTTCTTTCTAATTTAATTTTCTTTTTAGTTTAAGTTTATAGAATTTTTATTTTTAACCCCTGTAGTTTATTTTTCTTTAAAACTCACCTTTTTCTTAGTACGCAGTCGCGTACGTTTTTAATTCCTTTTACGTTTTTTAAGTTTTCTTATTTTAAGTTTTTGTTTATATAGCTTATTAAAGCTATTTTCTTTTCTATTAGGGTAATCACAATCATATACCCTTTCCTATTCAATAATTCCCGATCACAGATCTGTTCTAATTCAGGATATCACACTTCCAAGGGACATAAACGACCCGGGGACACTAAACTCCTCGGATATATTGAATTCAGGTTTCTTTAGTTAGTCTTTATTACGGTTGACCATTCACAAGTGGTTGACTAAATAAAGTTGACTAGAAAAGAGTAAGTTAGAGAGTTGTGTTTACTTAGGTTTCATTACTCCCAAGATATCTTTTACTGGTTGATAGTTTGTTACAATTTCATGGATGACGGGTTGTATTCCTTAATTCTAGTCGTAGGGCCGTGTACAATATTCCCTAACTCTATAGGATCCTACTTCACTCCTATGTCGAGCCGTTAGAAGCTCCTAACATGGGATCATTAGAATTCTCCTACGCATTAAATACAACCAAAAATCATAGTACACCTCTGATCATGTTTCTTAAGACGTTCAAGCATGTCACCAATGGAAGTCTGCCAGTTTTCTTAAGCCTAACATCGAACACAATCATCCGTAACAACTATAAACAAACAATCAACCCATAATTAACATCTAGGTTTCACTACATCTAAGCAAACACACAAGAGATCTAGCCAGGCATGTTAAATTCAAGACAAGTGTAAGATATATTCAAACAACACATAGACATATTGAATGAATTGAAAGAGTACTTATCTCAATTGAACATGAAAGGTTTCAAAGGGTCAAAACCCTTGAAAAAGCTGTAATATTCGGACTAGGGTTTCTCTCCAAAGTTATACCATACTTACTCATCTCTAATGAATGAAAATTGCAAAACTATATATAGATTTTACAAGGTGACGACATCAAGAAGAAAATTCTGACGCCGTCAACTCGCCGCCCATAATGAAATTGGATTGTCTAGATCCACTTTTGACGCCGCCATGTGCAATTCTACTCTGGGCCGTCACTAACATTTGGACCATGACGGCCTATGGTGACACCGTCATGTCCATAGTGTAAAACTCTTCTGGATCGTCACGGACTTTATCCACTTCCACCTCTTGTATTACTCTTGACGCCGTCACTTGAGAACTCTTGACGCCGTCAGGTACTGTTCCCAGCAAGGAAAATTAAGACTTTGCCGTTTTCATCACTTTTATGCTCCAAAAACGTCCAAAATGCTTCCTTTTCCAAAATTCACTCCAAAAGTACCTAAAATGACAAAATGAACGATTTAGGGCATTATTTGATCAAATAAATTCGAATCTGGGCTAAAATGACCCCCTAAAAACGGTTCATTTTTCGCCTCCTCAAATACCATTACACTTGAGATTTGCTTGTCCTCAAGCAAATGCGCTTTTATTCTAATCAAAATACAAGTTAGGGGTCATTTAACACTAATATAAAAGTAATTACAACAAATAATCATTCCACTAAAGACCAAAGACAAGCATGGAGGTCATACACTAGCACCTCACAAATAGTGTTTAGATACTCTCATCTCTCGGGTGTAATAAAGTATATATCACAATATGGAAACGGAAAACATCTCTCACTACCTGTCATAGCAAAATAGATTACCATAGGCTTGGGAAAGGATCAAACCTCCACCACATGGCGTAAGCACCTAGGATAAACTATCAAAGAGGTCTTTCAAAGGGTTATAACGTTAGGTGTAGGAATATGGAATACACAGTTTTGTTGGATATAGGCAATATTTACTGGTGGCCAGTTAATCATCTTGGTTAATTACATGTACAATATGGCGTTGCTAAGCCAAGACTAGACTCGACTTAAGCTAATAAATCAAAAATAACAAAGACATAAAACAAACGTAAAATGAAACGGGATGGTAGTCCGTATGTTTTTTTCTCTTTTCTCTTTTTCTATTTTTTTTTCTTTTTCTTTATTTTTTCAATTTTTTTCATACACTCTTACCCCACCATCCAAAATAATACATCATAGGGATTGAACATTCCCCTTACACTTGAATTTTTACATACTTTATGTGGAAAACTAGAAGGGGGGGTTGAGTAGTTTTACGTCCTTTTAAATTTATAAACACAAGTTTGTTTTAAAAACTTCGATTCTAGTTTATGTGAATTCAATACTTGCACTATATGAACAATTGTATGGTAACTAACTAAAAAAAACTTATATAGTAAAGGTAAATAAATAAGTAATGAGAAGAGTTAGAAAGATCAAACCACAACACAAGGATTTATAGTGGTTCGGCTACAAGGACACCTTCCTTGTTCCTACTCCACTCCCCGAGTCACCTACTCGAGAGTTTTCTTCACTATGTCAACAAACTCCCTTTTGGCGGAGAAAACCTTACACATCGATTTACACACCACACAACTTCACAACTTGATCACACCTTCTACACAACTTCTTCACACCAATATACTACACACCAATCTTCTACTTCACACCTATCTTCATAACTATCCTACTTCACTACTTATCAACTTCTATTATCTACACAACTAATCACAAGCACAACACAATATTCACAAATGAATATATATATACACTATGCACAACTATTCTTCAACACTTCTTGAGCTTGGTTGTAGAGAGAGTATTCTTCTTTTGCACTTTGAATGAGAATGGATGATTAGGGATTGAATCACTTGAAACAAGGATTAATATACTAATGATCAAAGGGTTTTAGAGGATGTTTAGAGAGTTATAGATCTGAAAATTTCGTGCAAAAGGTAGGGAAAAATTCCAGAATTAAGGTGGTATTTATAGGAGAAGAATTCTGACATTTTCTGACAGGGGAGCCTGGCCGGTCCCCTTAAATCGTGGCCGGCCCCCTTAAAATTAAGGGGACCACCCCTTATATTTAAGGGGGCCGCCCATCTGTAACGGCCAGAAAACTTGTCTTTTAGTGGGGAAAGTTTATTTGGTGAAAAACTAACTGATTTTGGTTAAATATTTGAAATCATATATTTGGTATGATTAAAACATTTTTCTTTTATTACCAAAAGTGTTTTTCAAAAAAAATATAAAATATGTTTATATATTTAAATAAACTTTGTATTAGTTAATTAAATATCCCTTTGATCATGAGATGTATTAAGCACTTGTTTATCCATACCTTAAGTGATTAAGTTGGATATAGTGATATAAACTAGCTTAATACTTGTTTACGTAGTAATCTTACGATTGACGAGTTTACATTTTATGATCGTCAAAATATAAAGATATCGAAAAATATAAATAACGTTTTCATACATTATTTATGTCAACAATCTCCCCCTTTTTGATGATTACAAAATTTAAACTCATTAATCTAAAATTAGTATATATTCAAGTATTATTGTGAGTTTATATAACTTCTCCCCCTTTTTGTTAGCATCAAAAAGGTTACCCCATGTTAATGTAAGCTCCCCCTTGAAGTATACTCCCCCTCGTTTTGAGGCCAAAAGGAATCGAGATATGGATATCTTGCAAAAATATTTAGTGGCAAGCAATATATATATGTATATAGCATGCAAGAGTAGAGACTAAATATAACCATAGCATTAATAATATGAAAAAGATACATCAAGCATTACATTAACAACCATAACAAGTAATGCAACTAACAAAAGCCTTAAAGGCTTAGAATCATCATTAAAATAAAAGACCAAGTCTCAAACATGAGAGTCCTCTCTAGAGCTTGCCATCCAAAAAGGTTTAACACAATTTTATTTGTAAAACACCAAGCATGTTTAATTGGGAGGAATGGATGGTGAACATGGAGATGGTGATGGTGGAGGTGTGTTTGTTGATGGTGGTGGAGGTGTTGTGTTTGTTGTTGGTGGTTGATGCAACAAGTTTTGAATATGAGAAAACATGTATTGGATCTCATCTCTTAATCCGAACACAATTGTTCGGTTGTGAATGCAACAAAGGCAAGTGTCTCCATGAGCTTCAAGTAAGCTCCATGGGACGGGGTTATAGGTTGGTGGATTGATAGGAGATGATGAGAAATGTGCATCAAGAGGTGTTAATGGTGATAATGAGAGAGTAAGTGCAAGAGATGTGTTTTCATTGGTAGGTTGTGATGGTTGATCAATTGTTGGAGGAGATAAGTGGGTGTTGATGTAGTCATTGATGGATGAAGTGGATGGTATGGAGGAAGTGGAGTTTCCATTTGTTGAAGGTGTTTTGGACGGTGCATTTGGTGCACTAGGAGATGAACATTGAGGAGGTGGAGATGGAGTAGTGTTGTCTTCATTTGTAAGATCAATGAAGAGTTGTTTGGGTGGAATGATGACAAGTTTTTGTTTCTTGGCATTGTTTGAATAGGTGGTTCTTGGTGATGACATGATGATGTTTGATGAATGTTTGAGGATGATGGAATGTGAATTAAACATGCATGGGGATTATATAGTGGGAAAACATGTTTAGAAGTGGAATTAATTTGAAATTGTAATGTTATATTCCAAATCAGTTTAGTTTTTAAGGGAAATGGTAGCTGGGACTAGCAAAAGGGATCACAAGATGCAAAAGAGAACAGTGTAAAAACTGTTTCAGATGGCCGGTCCCCTTAAATGGAGGCCGGTCCCTTTAATTTTAAGGGGGCCGCCCTTTATAATTTAAGGGGGCCGCCCATCTGACGACCCAGAAACCAAAATTTTTCAAAAATTTTCTGGAAAAAATATTGTGTTCTGTTTTGTATTTGCAGCAAGCTCTATTTGGACATTTCACATTTGTTTTGGTCTATTATAAAGCAAACATGTCATATAAACATTAACTAATCATGCAAATATATATATATATATATATATATATATATATATATATATATATATATATATATATATATATATATATATATATATAGATTAAGAGAAGCATGCAATAAAAAGCATATATTAAAAACAATCAAGTTAGCATCCTAAACAAATATCCAAATAACAAGTACTTCCGAATACACTTCGGACAAATAGCACATAAGACATAAAAATAAGTATCGTTCAACACATATAATCCAAGCACATCATCACTTTTTCTTCCCGAATATGCCCTTCAATGTCTTCCCGATAGATTTGAAGCCACCTCTAACTTCATGCAAACTCTTTTGTCTTCTAAGCATCTCGGTAGTTTGTTCATGAAGCACTTCTTCGGTTTGATCACTAGGAGATGGGGTAGAATACTCAGGATAGTCAAGATCCTCTAAATTGTCAACGAACTCAGAAAACGAAGGGGTACTAGCATCATGGATGTTTTCCTCCTCATCGTCATCGTCTTGCCTTGAAGATGATCCATGAAAGCTATGACGACGAGGTTTACCCTTGTCACTTCGAGTTCGTCGAGCTTGTTTTAGAGCGAGAGAACGTAGAGTGGGGTAGATGGACTCATAGATACTATTGTCAAGATCAGGGTAGTACTCGATAACATGACGATAGAGACGAGTAAGGAATATTCCATTTGGAAGGTTGGCTTTTGGAGTTTTTCTAGCACACTCAATCCGTTTGATAAAGAAGTAGGCCAAATTGTACGGCTTTTCGACAGCTATACAATACAACATGTGAGCAAGGCACGCCGGGAGATGGTCCCGATGACCTCCGGTACCAAACGTATTCTCACGAATGAGTTCTTCCCAACGCTTCATGTGTGGGCTTAATTCTTTGAGGAGAAGTTGGTATGGAGAGATTTGAACGTTTTTGGATTTTATTTTTCGGCTTGTGGTGGCACGGTCCACACCAAGGATTTGACGAATTTCGTCTGGATGAGGAATTTCGTTGAAATAGAGACCGAAGGTTGGTCGATAGCGATTAAGAGATTCGAGGTCCCACTCGTTTGTGAAAACGGCTTGACTTCTAAAAGGAATTTGGAGGATATGACCAAATTGTTCAAGAGTGAGGGTGATAAATTCATTTTGAATCATGAAAGAAATGGTGATGAAACCAAGATCATTGGTTTGGACGGTGACTTGGCTATAGAAATCCATTATGAAATGAGGAATGATAGGTTCATTTATTTCATAAAGACAATTGAAGTTGATGCTTGTAAACACGCGATTTATGTAGTCGGATTGAGCAACAGCAAGATCTACTACACGTCCTTCATGAACATTTCTATCTTCAATTTGACGATATATAAGTCCAATGGAAGGAGATGTAGTAGGGAGTTGGGAAACTTTAGGAATGTAGTTTTTAGTGTGAGAGAGATCTTCGGTAGTTGCTTTGGGCATTTTCACCTAAACACATCAACAATACAAAAAGACCAAAATAAATATAAAAAAAGGTAAAAGTATATGTTTATTGTTAAGGCTTATGTTGGAACGTAAACATACTTCGTTACTAATCCTAAGAAGTAGATTACCATGTTCCTTAATATTGTTTTTAACTCGTTCTAGATATACTTTACGATGTTTAATGACTAGTTATGGACAAATCCAAATGCCCCTTTAAACATCTTAATATATCATGAAATTTACTAGATTTACATTAGATTGTAAGACTAGCTATTTCTTGCGAGTTTCTTATGCATGTGATTTGTTTTTGAAAAAGATGGTTTGTATTTTTACTTAAAAATGTCATTTTTAGTAATAAACCAAACGCTTCCTTAACTATTGACTTATACCACTAGTATGTCAATATATATATGAATTATATATCTTGACAAGTCCGATTAGTAATTTTTAGGTTTATAATTATAACAAAGTTTTATAAAAATTATAATGACTATGTTTCGATATTATTTGGACATAATCCAAACACCCCTATATTGTGAACCAATATAATTTTTCTTAGTTGAAAAATGTAATTTCAAGTTTTACAAGTTACAAAAGTATAATGTGATTAGTTTTAACATGTTTTCAAATCATTATTCAACAATGAGTTTACTAAAAATTTTGAAAAGGAGTGTATGAGATTTTTCAAAAATTTTCGACATAATAGTTTATAATAACTAGTTACTAGTGTTTATTAATCATCCTAATCCTAGGGGAAGCATTTGGTTATGGAGTTTTAAGGCTTAATTCGAAGGAAATTATGAAATTTGACGAATTTTATAAAACATGCATAATCATGAGTATGATCAAATAAGATGAAATTAGATGAAATGTGTTATGAAAAACTTACAATAAGTAATGGTGATAGTGTTAGATGAATTTGCCCTTTGCGAATTAACCCGAATTATGTGATTTGGAAGTGATTTGAGAGGTTTTTGGGTTTTGGTTTTCGTCACAGCAGAAGCTGTCACACCCCCAATTTACCTGACTTGCAGCGGAATGGAATGCCTGAGGGTGTAACTGTCATAGCACCATAACAAGGAAATATTGAACGACCTAAAGTGTCGTTTGGAAAATACATATCGTTTGATTTATTGAAAAGCATCCAGTGCTACAAAACATAGGTCCCCAAAGTGTTGAAACGTTTACAGAAAACAAGTTCTGAAAATGTCAAACGATAATTTACACAAGTGCATGAAAATCCCAAAATGTAGTGCATCATCCCTGGCACACCCTAATGACTCCATGCATGTAATATGATGATGATGCCTTAGTTACCTGAAAATACATTGCGAAAACGGTCAACACGAATGTTGGTGAATAATCATAGGTTTATGAAATAACATGTTTGTACGGCCACCACAAGTATAAATGCATGACAAAAGTCACGTAAAAATATAGTACAATAGCCTTAAGCTCATGACACCGAAGCTATGACTGATGAAATTCTATGCCCCTCCCGAATGTTCTGCCAAACACTCAAATGTAAAAGACATGACATGCATCCGCTTACTGTTGGTACTTACTACCACGGATGGAGGCGTCACCCTCGATAGATCTATCCACTCACTCTCGCTTAGCGGTAAATTAACGGTTCATGATGTTACAGGGGACTTATCACATGGCAGAGAAGCTACTTAAGCTATGTACATAGGTTTTGATACTTGGGCTCGTACTAAAATGGTGCAATGTATTCTCCCCCGTGGGATTTGAAAACAATAAAAATGTATACGGGGCTATGAATACTCACCTCAACTGATGATACTGCGATGATATGTAATGAACAACAATGATCGGTTAACTGCCGCAACCTATAATGAATGATGCATGATCTCGTTAAGATCACCAAATGATGTTTATGAATGTCCATGCTCATGTTTCTATACCACTCTACTCTTTAGAAAAACACTTGTGTTATCAAAATATATAATCCAAGACTTTGGAAAATATTGCTATTAGAAAATATAAATGGCTAGTTATAATATATATACTTATATATATATAACGTAAGCTTCCATGTTAGTGTTGAAAAACTCGGGTTGAAATCCTTGAATTGATGAAAACATACTCATAATAACTAATACTACGTTAGTTATAAAGCTCGGTACTTGATATTATGTTTAGCTTAAAAATGCACTTCGTAGTTTTTGCGCCAAATTATATTAAAAGCTGTCAATTATAAAAGGGTTTTAGCCGATATTCAAACGGGTATATCTTTGTCGTTACTTGTCCGTTTTACTTGTTCTTTATATCCACGGTTTCGTCTTAGTATGTAGTAATATATTTTGGAAAGCTCGGCTCCTCCGGGTTACGTTTAAAGCCTCTTTTTGACCGACGAAAAATGTCCAACAGCAACTATTTTTCCAGAAAATACTTTTCGTCTAAAATCTTGCAAAAATCATAACTTCTTCGTTATAAGCTCTTTTTAATCCGTTCTTTCGCCTACGGATTCGTTTTTGAAAGTATTTTCTAAAAATTTTGCCAAAGTTTCCTTGGTGTTTACGGATTTTCCAGATTTTTACAAAACGGGACAGCATGTCTAAAATAGGTTCCAAATCAAGTTTCCAAGGTTAAAAACCAATTTCTACCATCACCAATCCTCTTGTAATCACCACATGACTAATCTAATCTTACCATACACCTTCTTAGGGTGCCATGGACTCCTAACCAAGTTATTAGAGCAAGGGGATTCATAACAAGAAAGTTAGGGTTTGTATGTTTCTTTTTAGCCAAAATAAAGTGTAGTATAGCTACTTATACATGGTTTTTAGCATGATTCTTATGTAATACATGTAAAAATAGGATGATTCATGAAAAAATAAAGATGAAAACTTACTTGACCAAATGAGATGATTATGCTTGATATTCTTGTGTTTTTGTTGCTTGATTCTTGATTAGACTTGTAAAATGAACAACTTTTGTATTTTACTTCATGAAAAATGATCACTTGATCAATGAGTTTGATTATGGTCGTGGGTTTGAGAAGAGGGCAAGAGAAAGATGAACTTTGATCTTTGTTAAAAAGTGAGATTATGATTATGTGATTTTTAGTAAAGTTAAGTTTTTAGGTTTATTAGTAAAATAACTTAGGAGTTAATGCAATAGGTTAAGGGGTGGTCTTGGGGCCGGTTTTCAAAGGGTAGGAGGGGGGGGGGGGGTTAGGGTACTTGGTAGTTAATTAGAAACCTTGTAAGAAATTTGCACTAGTTAGCGTTTTTAGTTACGATCGGGTATCGGTTTTATTAGAAATAAATGTTCACGAAGTATACCGGGATGAAATTAGTTATAATAATGTTAAAAACATATTAAAAATATGTTGGGTACATTTACTGAGTGATCGGGTGATTATTGTTTAGTTTTAACGAAAACCGTCGTTATATTCATACGCGTACGTTAAAAATAAAATAAATTTCCAAAATACTGGGTAACTGAATGTTATAACTTTTATGATGTTAAAATGGATATAAAAATATGTCGGGACCATTGTGGGAATATTTAGATATATTCGTCGTGTATAAACCGAGTGTTAACGTTTACTATAAATACTTATACGTAAAAACGTTAAATGTACTGAATGTAGAAATTTGAAAATCCTGAGAGTGGTATAACATGAAAATGCTGTTATGATGATATGCAGACTATCCCCAGTCCGTATGCAGTGTACTCAACACTAATGAAATGAATTCGCACCTAAACCAATCCGGTTACGCGAATTTAAATACCCGTAAACTAAATTTACGATGAAATGATTAATGCAAGCGAATGGTGAAAACTTTTCCGGAAATGAATAGTGTTCGGTGAATAGTAATTTTCCAAAAAGTTTCTCAGAATATCAAACTGACCTCGAAAACGATGAATAGTAAAACGATGAATAGTGTTTTGATGAATAGTGATTTATGAATAGTAAAAAGTCGAAGTTTCGGAAAATGACCTGAAATGGTAAATGACGTGAAATGTGAGTTGTGACATCCGCCCACCCAAATAGGAATTCAGTCCCTGAATTCAGCTAGTGTTGGTCTCGGTAATAGGTTTGGTGAAAAGGTGTGGATACTTGCGTTGCATTTGGTCCTCTCGTTCCCATGTAAACTCAGGACCTCTTCGAGAATTCCAGCGAACCTTAACGATCGGAATTCTACTCTGCTTTAACTGCTTGACCTCTCGGTCCATGATTTCAACTGGTTCCTCCACAAAGTTAAGCTTGTCATCTAGCTGAATCTCTTCTAATGGTATAACTGAAGACTCATCTGAAAGGCATTTCTTGAGGTTTGAGACATGAAATGTATTGTGTACGTTGCTAAGTTCTGCTGGTAGTTCAAGCTTGTAAGCTACTGGACCAATCCTTTCCAGTATCTTAAATGGACCAATGTATCTCGGATTCAACTTCCCACGCTTTCCAAATCGTATCACGCCCTTCCAAGGCGAGACCTTTAACATGACCTTGTCTCCAACCTGGAATTCCAATGGTTTAAGTCTAACATCTGCGTAACTCTTCTGTCGACTTCTAGCTGTTTCAAGCCTATCTCGAATCTGTATTATCTTTTCTGTTGTTTCCCTAACCATTTCTGGACCTGTGCATTGTACCTCTCCAACTTCTGCCCAACAAACTGGTGAACGACACTTACGACCATACAATGCCTCAAATGGTGCTGCTTTAATACTTGAATGATAACTGTTGTTATAAGAGAACTCGATTAATGGCAAATGGTTAGCCCAACCATTCCCAAAGTCAATCACACACGCTCGCAGCATGTCCTCCAGTGTCTGAATAGTTCTCTCACTCTGACCATCAGTCTGTGGATGGTAAGCAGTGCTCATGTCTAACTTGGATCCAAAGGAATCTTGTAATGACTTCCAAAAGTTTGAAGTAAAACGACTATCCCTGTCTGAAATGATAGAAACTGGTGCTCCATGCCTCGAGACTATTTCCTTGACATAAAGTCTGGCAAGCTGTTCCATGGAATAAGTCTCTCTAATAGGGATAAAATGTGCTGATTTAGTAAGACGATCAACAATTACCCATATAGCATCGAAACCTCCTGACGTCTTGGGTAGTTTAGTAACAAAGTCCATTGTAATACGTTCCCACTTCCATTGTGGAATTTCTGGTTGTTGAAGTAGTCCTGACGGTTTCTGGTACTCGGCTTTCACTTTAGCACAAGTAAGGCATTTGCTGACGTACGTAGCTATTTCTGCTTTCATGTTCGGCCACCAATACAGCTTTTTGAGATCCTGATACATCTTGTCAGAACCTGGGTGAATAGAGTACTTTGACTTATGTGATTCATGCATAATCAAATCTCGTACTCCACCATAGAGTGGTATCCAACTTCGCTCCTTGAAGCATAACACTCCATCTGCTCTCTTAACAAAGCCATTCTTGCTTTCTGGCATACCATAAAGTTTCTCCTGTGGCCGATTTTCTTCCTTGAGAGCCTCAATCTGAGCTTCCAAGATTTTCGATGGTAATGGTGAAATAATAGTCATTCCTAATGACCTGACCCTCAAAGGTTTGAGTCGTTCCTTTCTGCTAAGTGCATCTGCTACGACATTTGCTTTTCCTGGGTGATATCGGATTTCACAATCGTAATCACTCAACAATTCTAGCCAACGACGTTGTCTCATGTTAAGTTCCTTCTGATCAAGTATATGCTGTAAGCTCTTGTGGTCAGTAAAAATTACACATTTAGTACCATAAAGGTAGTGTCTCCAAATCTTGAGTGCAAAAACAACAGCACCCAACTCCAAGTCGTGTGTAGTGTAATTCTTCTCGTGTGTCTTAAGCTGTCTAGATGCATAAGCTATCACCTTCTCATTTTGCATTAGCACAGCTCCAAGTCCTTTATGCGAAGCATCGCAATATACCACAAAGTTCTTAATACCTTCTGGTAGTGACAAAATCGGTGCACTACAAAGCTTCTGCTTCAATAACTGAAATGCAGATTCTTGTTTCTCTCCCCACTCGTACTTCTGATTCTTTTGTGTCAGCTTAGTCAGCGACTTCGCTATCTTAGAAAACCCTTCAATAAACCTTCTGTAATATCCTGCAAGTCCTAAGAATTGACGAATTTCTGTAGGAGACTTGGGCGTAGCCCAATCCTTTACTGCTTCAATCTTTGCTGGGTCGACTTGTAATCCTTGGCTATCAATGACATGGCCAAGAAATTGAACTCTTTGTATCCAAAAGTCACACTTTGAAAATTTGGCATACAATTGCTCCTTCTTGAGTAGTTCCAATATTGTTCTGAGGTGTGCTTCATGCTCTTTCTTACTCTTGGAATAAATCAGGATATCGTCAATGAACACAATCACATATTTGTCAAGATATGGTTTGCATACTCTGTTCATGAGATCCATGAATACCGCAGGTGTATTCGTTAATCCAAAAGGCATCACTTGAAACTCATAATGACCATAACGTGTTCTGAATGCTGTCTTCGGAATATCTTCTTCCCGAACTCTGAGTTGATGGTAACCTGATCTTAAATCAATCTTAGAATAAAAACAGGAACCTTGTAGCTGATCAAACAAGTCATCAATCCTAGGTAGTGGATAACGATTCTTCACCGTTAACTTGTTCAGCTCACGATAGTCTATACACATCCTGAAAGATCCATCCTTCTTCTTCACAAACAAAACCGGTGCTCCCCAGGGCGAAGAACTCGGTCTAATGAATCCTTTGTCTAAAAGCTCTTGCAACTGGTTAGACAATTCTTGCATTTCAGAAGGTGCAAGTCTATATGGTGCTCGTGCAATTGGTGCAGCTCCTGGCACCAACTCAATCTGAAACTCAACCTGACGTGTAGGTGGCAGTCCTGGTAATTCTTCCGGAAATACTTCTGGAAATTCCTTAACAATTGGCACATCTTCAAGTCGTTTCTCATCCGACTTCTTTTCCGTTATGTGTGCCAAGAATGCATAACAACCATTCTTTATGTACTTCTCGGTTTTAATGCATGATATGATACTGAGTCTAGTTCCACTTCGCTCCCCGCGAACAACCAAAGTTTCACCTCCATAAGAAAGATGAACAACTTTCTCATCACAAATGATCCTTGCACGATGTCGAGACAACCAATCCATACCGATAACGATGTCAAAACTTCCAAGTTCTACGGGCATAAGGTCTATATTGAATGGGTGATTTAGGAAATTGATGGTGCAACCACGGATAACTGTGTTTGTGTTAACTAAAGACCCATCGGCTAATTCAACAATGTAGGGAATGTCTAAGGTAGTTGGTTCTATGTTAAGTAAAGGTGCAAATGTAGTAGAAACAAAACTTCTATCCGCTCCTGAATCAAATAAAATGGATGCATAACGATTATTAACGAGGAACGTACCCGTAACAACATTCGGGTCCTCACGGGCATCTTCTCCTCCCATGACATAAGCCCTTCCTCGAGCTACTCCACCCTGATTCCCAGCTCTTTGATCATTCCTCCTTGGGCAATTGTACTGGAAATGACCCAACTCTCCACAACCATAACATGCTCCTGGTTGGTTCTGATTATTCGTTCCTCGTGGTGCTTTGCAGTCCTTAGTCCAATGACCGACCTTTCCACAGTTCTGACAAGCTCTTGGACAATTCCCAGGGTTATGATGAGTTCGACATTTGTTACACTTGGGTAGTTTTCCAATGTATCCTTTTCCTTCTGTTGGTCCTGCAGCATAAACCTTTGCCGCATCCTGCCTCTTTGGTGCTGGTTGGTTAGCATTCCCACCTTGGTTATTATCAAACTTCCTCTTGTTGTTATTGTTGTTTTGGTTATTGTGGTAGTTGCGGTTTCGGTTATTGTTATAGTTGTTGTTGTTGTTGTTGTTTCGATTGTTGTTGTAGTTGGTGTTGTTGGAACGGTTATTGTTGTTACTTGCAGCAGACTTTCCTTTCAACACTTGGACCATAAGTTTCTGAGTTATGCGAATGGCCTCCTCCATTGTTTGTGGGTCGAAAGACATCACATCCCCTCGGATGCTTTCGGGTAATCCCCCAGTAAAGTTCTCCATCTTTTTCTCAGCGTCCGGAACCATAGTTGGACACAGTGTAGCCAACTCCTGAAACTTCCTGATATAAGTTTCAATGTCATCTCCTTTAGTCACTAGCTGGTAGAACTCTGTTTCTAGCTTTTACACCTCAGTACGAGGGCAAAACTTCTTTGTCATCAGCTTTTTGAATTCAGCCCAAGTAAGTTTGTAAGCATTCTCCATGCCAATGGGCTGAGCATACGAATTCCACCAAGACATGGCTTCATCCAGCAGCATACCTGTAGCAAACTTCACCTTGTTAACCTCCTGACAACCACACATGAGAAAGACGTTCTCAGTCTTCTCGAACCAGCGGATTAAAGCAACCGCTCCCTCAGTTCCCTTATACTTGATAGGATCACTAGTCTTGAAATCCTTCCAAGTACATTCACGCCTAGTAGTGGGTTGAACCACTTCAGCAGTAGGTGGAACCTCAGCATTCCTAGCAGCAACTTCAGCTCTCTCAGTCTCTAGAGCTTCTGCTATACTATCCCTGACCAACTTGCGGATAGCTGCTTGTGTCATAGCAGGTTTTGGCGCCATATTTCTGATAAATAATAATCGACAACAACCATGAGAAAACTATAATAGAAATAGTCATCGTACAAAAATATACACCCACAACATGTATATTTACAACCACAACAAGTATAAATACAACCACGACATGTATAGATACAACCACAACAAGTATAAATACGTTAACCATAAAGAGCAACCATGAAACATCATAAATATAATCACAACACATGAATATAATACATGAAAATTTCGGCCTACATGGACCGATATATATATATAGCACAACATTTCCAACATAGTAGAGTCGCACTTGATATATTTGTTTGTACAACAACAAAAGACTACAAGTTCTTGAACTACGTCCCACACCTCGGGACTAGGAAATAGTAAAAGCTAATATAATACTAGTCTATGTCTATGCTCCTCCTGGTGCTCTAGATGGTCCAGGAGCTCCAGATGCTCCAGGCTCTCCCCTCAAGCGGCGAATCTCACGATCCATCGCAACCACGATCTCCTCCAGATGCTGGACTCGTAACTGAGTAGAAACATCCCTGCTCTCCATCACTGTCAACCTCTCACGAAGCAATGCCAACTCCTCAATCTGCTCCTCGACAGCCTCAAGTCGAGTAGTAATGATCTCATCAACTCTATACCCCAACCTATCTACTTGCTCCTGCTGAGCACCCAACTGATCCTCTAATGTGACAGCTGTAGGGCTACTAGCCGCAGCCGCTCTAGAACTCTCACCTAACAGTAAACCCTCGATCTGCTTCTCAGCCGCCTCTAGTCGAGGAATGATATCCACATCAACCCTATAGTCTAAACTATCAATCTGATCCTGATGAGCCCCTAGCTGGCCCTCCAATGTAACATCTGCAGGCTCCCTAACAACAGTAGGCTCACTAGCCACAGTAGGCTCACTAGCAACAGTAGGCTCCCTAGCTGCTGCTGCTCTCGAACACTCCCCTACATGGTACACTGGTGGTGGTTCTGCTGATTCTGACTCTGTAGTGGTAGGTGAATCTGGAGTGGTAAACCTTGCGCGCTTCCTGAGCGGCAAGAGTGAGGTGGATATAAGGGTAGCAGTAGGTATGGTTGGTGGTGGTGTAGGCACAGTAGGACTAGGTAGGTTCCTATAAGTAGATGTAGGATAACGAACTCTCTTACTAGCAACCTGGATAGTTTTCTCCCTACGAAACATAAGTCTAGGTTCTGGTGGACTAGTGGTAGCAGGGGATGATGTATCAGTGGGTGTACAGGTAATCTCGGGTGGTACAATAGGGGCAACATAAGGAGTAGGAGCCGTCTCCTCATCCTCAAAAGGCTCTGTGTCATCATCTGATGCCAAACGTGGCAACTCAGGTACAATAGGGCTAGGTGGTGGTGAATGGACAGTAGAAGACATATTGTCTTCAATAGGTGGTGGTGAACGGGCAGTAGAAGACATAGAGTCTTCACTATCGGAATCTGTGATGGTGTACAGTACAACAACATTTGGGTTTGCAGACATGGTTCTGTGATAATCAAGGTGAAATAAAATGAATAACTCGGAATGAAATCACTATAAACAATGAACATGCACTTATGATGAAATGATGAGATGCTATGATAATGTGGTTATAGTCTAGGGTCAATGATACATCCTAGTTCTCTATAACCTTAGCTCTGGTACCAATCTGTCACACCCCCAATTTACCTGACTTGCAGCGGAATGGAATGCCTGAGGGTGTAACTGTCATAGCACCATAACAAGGAAATATTGAACGACCTAAAGTGTCGTTTGGAAAATACATATCGTTTGATTTATTGAAAAGCATCCAGTGCTACAAAACATAGGTCCCCAAAGTGTTGAAACGTTTACAGAAAACAAGTTCTGAAAATGTCAAACGATAATTTACACAAGTGCATGAAAATCCCAAAATGTAGTGCATCATCCCTGGCACACCCTAATGACTCCATGCATGTAATATGATGATGATGCCTTAGTTACCTGAAAATACATTGCGAAAACGGTCAACACGAATGTTGGTGAATAATCATAGGTTTATGAAATAACATGTTTGTACGGCCACCACAAGTATAAATGCATGACAAAAGTCACGTAAAAATATAGTACAATAGCCTTAAGCTCATGACACCGAAGCTATGACTGATGAAATTCTATGCCCCTCCCGAATGTTCTGCCAAACACTCAAATGTAAAAGACATGACATGCATCCGCTTACTGTTGGTACTTACTACCACGGATGGAGGCGTCACCCTCGATAGATCTATCCACTCACTCTCGCTTAGCGGTAAATTAACGGTTCATGATGTTACAGGGGACTTATCACATGGCAGAGAAGCTACTTAAGCTATGTACATAGGTTTTGATACTTGGGCTCGTACTAAAATGGTGCAATGTATTCTCCCCCGTGGGATTTGAAAACAATAAAAATGTATACGGGGCTATGAATACTCACCTCAACTGATGATACTGCGATGATATGTAATGAACAACAATGATCGGTTAACTGCCGCAACCTATAATGAATGATGCATGATCTCGTTAAGATCACCAAATGATGTTTATGAATGTCCATGCTCATGTTTCTATACCACTCTACTCTTTAGAAAAACACTTGTGTTATCAAAATATATAATCCAAGACTTTGGAAAATATTGCTATTAGAAAATATAAATGGCTAGTTATAATATATATACTTATATATATATATAACGTAAGCTTCCATGTTAGTGTTGAAAAACTCGGGTTGAAATCCTTGAATTGATGAAAACATACTCATAATAACTAATACTACGTTAGTTATAAAGCTCGGTACTTGATATTATGTTTAGCTTAAAAATGCACTTCGTAGTTTTTGCGCCAAATTATATTAAAAGCTGTCAATTATAAAAGGGTTTTAGCCGATATTCAAACGGGTATATCTTTGTCGTTACTTGTCCGTTTTACTTGTTCTTTATATCCACGGTTTCGTCTTAGTATGTAGTAATATATTTTGGAAAGCTCGGCTCCTCCGGGTTACGTTTAAAGCCTCTTTTTGACCGACGAAAAATGTCCAACAGCAACTATTTTTCCAGAAAATACTTTTCGTCTAAAATCTTGCAAAAATCATAACTTCTTCGTTATAAGCTCTTTTTAATCCGTTCTTTCGCCTACGGATTCGTTTTTGAAAGTATTTTCTAAAAATTTTGCCAAAGTTTCCTTGGTGTTTACGGATTTTCCAGATTTTTACAAAACGGGACAGCATGTCTAAAATAGGTTCCAAATCAAGTTTCCAAGGTTAAAAACCAATTTCTACCATCACCAATCCTCTTGTAATCACCACATGACTAATCTAATCTTACCATACACCTTCTTAGGGTGCCATGGACTCCTAACCAAGTTATTAGAGCAAGGGGATTCATAACAAGAAAGTTAGGGTTTGTATGTTTCTTTTTAGCCAAAATAAAGTGTAGTATAGCTACTTATACATGGTTTTTAGCATGATTCTTATGTAATACATGTAAAAATAGGATGATTCATGAAAAAATAAAGATGAAAACTTACTTGACCAAATGAGATGATTATTGGATGATTATGCTTGATATTCTTGTGTTTTTGTTGCTTGATTCTTGATTAGACTTGTAAAATGAACAACTTTTGTATTTTACTTCATGAAAAATGATCACTTGATCAATGAGTTTGATTATGGTCGTGGGTTTGAGAAGAGGGCAAGAGAAAGATGAACTTTGATCTTTGTTAAAAAGTGAGATTATGATTATGTGATTTTTAGTAAAGTTAAGTTTTTAGGTTTATTAGTAAAATAACTTAGGAGTTAATGCAATAGGTTAAGGGGTGGTCTTGGGGCCGGTTTTCAAAGGGTAGGAGGGGGGGGGGGGGGTTAGGGTACTTGGTAGTTAATTAGAAACCTTGTAAGAAATTTGCACTAGTTAGCGTTTTTAGTTACGATCGGGTATCGGTTTTATTAGAAATAAATGTTCACGAAGTATACCGGGATGAAATTAGTTATAATAATGTTAAAAACATATTAAAAATATGTTGGGTACATTTACTGAGTGATCGGGTGATTATTGTTTAGTTTTAACGAAAACCGTCGTTATATTCATACGCGTACGTTAAAAATAAAATAAATTTCCAAAATACTGGGTAACTGAATGTTATAACTTTTATGATGTTAAAATGGATATAAAAATATGTCGGGACCATTGTGGGAATATTTAGATATATTCGTCGTGTATAAACCGAGTGTTAACGTTTACTATAAATACTTATACGTAAAAACGTTAAATGTACTGAATGTAGAAATTTGAAAATCCTGAGAGTGGTATAACATGAAAATGCTGTTATGATGATATGCAGACTATCCCCAGTCCGTATGCAGTGTACTCAACACTAATGAAATGAATTCGCACCTAAACCAATCCGGTTACGCGAATTTAAATACCCGTAAACTAAATTTACGATGAAATGATTAATGCAAGCGAATGGTGAAAACTTTTCCGGAAATGAATAGTGTTCGGTGAATAGTAATTTTCCAAAAAGTTTCTCAGAATATCAAACTGACCTCGAAAACGATGAATAGTAAAACGATGAATAGTGTTTTGATGAATAGTGATTTATGAATAGTAAAAAGTCGAAGTTTCGGAAAATGACCTGAAATGGTAAATGACGTGAAATGTGAGTTGTGACAGAAGCAGTGGAAGGGGTGTATGAAAAAGTGGAGTGTTTGGCAAAAGGAAAAAGGAGAAAAACGAATTTGAACAATCAGATGGCCGGCCCCCTTAAACATTAAGGGGGCCGCCCTTCATTTGGCTGCCGGTCCCCTTAAACATTAAGGGGGCCTCCCTTCAAAATTCGATTTTTGAGATTTTGGGTTCTAGAAAGAGCAGAAAATTATTCATATGTATGTATTAGATTTATATTTAATCAAAAATACGTTGGAGTGTAACACCCCCAAAATACCGCAGCGGAAGACTGTGTCATTGGGATGCTACTTCAGGGCACAAAGTACAAGATATAGAAAACGACCTCTAAATGAGACGTTTTGAAAAGTTATCATTCGAATAGATAAAAGTCATAGTTTACAAAACAAAGATCCCAAAGTAGAATAATACATAAGTTTTTAAAGTGTATCGAATGGTAAACGATAAAAGCGAAAGTCTCCAAAAGCATGCCCTAAGACTCTCAGCTCCACATACCTGCTATCGCCCTTCTAACCTGAGATAAACATGCTTAAAAGTGTCAACACAAAGGTTGGTGAGTTCATAGAGTTTGTCTTAATACAGTTGAAAAGCCTATAAAGAATGTTCACACAGCAAAGGCATCGTAAATCCACTCAGTTGTAAGTCCCGCCATAAGAGACTTGCAACCTGTGTGTTCACAACCCACTGCTACAATATAATATGATTAAGATATGTATAAGTTCATAACAACAGTTAAGCAATTAGTAGTGAGTCCACACTTCATCTCCGAAGACCTCACATAAGTATGTTGCTCACAAGGAAGGTAGTGGCATTGGTTCCACTTCATCTCCGAAACCCAATGCATGTGTTATCCAAGGAGACTTTATGTTGCTCAGAAGGAAGGTAATAGCATTGATTCTACTTCATCTCCGAAACCCAATGCATGTGTTATCCCAAAGAGACTTACAAGTTTAAGTATAACGCCATCAAGTATAATGCAATCAAGTATAATGTAATCAAGTATAATGTTTCCAAGTATAAATGTTATGTGAATTTGTACAAGTAAACAAGTAGTAGCATGTATCTCCCCCAAAGAGTTAAAACAAGTATAAAAGAGTAGGGGCTATGACTCACCTCGAAGTGTTAGTGCAATGCAATGGAATGATAAGGACAACAAGGACTGAATCAACCGCAACCTATGATGAATGAACATGATCTAATTTAGATCATGAAATGATGTAGAGAAATATGCATGCACATGTTAACTATACCACTCATAACTTGAAAATATAGTAGTTATAGGCTTATGAAAATACATTCCATACTTGAGAAAAATAATAAGTCTTAACTAGACTTGTGTAAACTTGTCGTAATATATATGTATAGAAAGTTAGTGTTATATACTTCGTCTTGAAAACCTTGAAGTAACATCTAATGGTCGTAAAAATAAGCTCATAAGCATAAGTACTTCGTTAGTTATAAATTTCGGCAATTTAGTAGTATTTCTAGAAAATCTAGAATTTAGTACGTAGAAGTAGTATTATTATTATTTCTATTAAAAGCTGCCAATTATAGTGAGTTTTTGTCGATATTGAAACGTGAATATCTTTGTCGTTATAAGTCCGTTTTACTTGTTCTTTATATCCACGGTTACATCTTAGTATGTAGTAATATATTTTGGAAAGCTTAGCTCCTCCGGGTTACGTCTAAAGCCTCTTTTTGTCCGACGAAAAATGTTCAACAGCATGTATTTTCAGAAAATATACTTTTCGTCAATAAACTTGCAAAAATCATAACTTCTTCGTTATAAAATCTTTTTAATCCGTTCTTTCGTCTACGGATTCGTTTTTGAAAGTATTTTCTAAAATTTTTGCCAAAGTTTACTTTGTAGTTCCTGATTTTTCTGGGTTGGGCAATTTGGGACAGTATGCATATATACTTGTTACAAATTCATTTTCAAGGTTCAAAACAAGTTTCTAACATCACCAAAATCTCTTGTAACCACCACAAAGCTATACTAATCCTACCATACACCTTCTTAGGGTGCCATGGGTTCCTAATCACTACTAAACAAGTTAATTTAACAAAGGAGTACCTAAAACAAATTCTAGGGTTTGTATGATCAAAAAGTCTTCAAAAATAAAGTGGTATAGCTTGTTTGTGCATGAAATTAAGCATGAATACCATGAGATACATATGTTAATTAGATGAAAACATGAAAATAAATTTGATAACTCACTTTGAAATAATAGGTGGTGAGATGATGAGAAACCTTGGATTACTTGTGTTTTTGTGTTATGATTCTTGATTAGGATGATGAAATGAACAACTTTGATGCTTTATAATTTGAAAAATAATGGATTGATCATGGATCTTGGCAAAAAGTCGTGGGTTTGGAGTGGAGAAGGAAGGAAAAAGATGAGCTTATGATTCTTTGAAATTATATGTTCGTGTGAAAGGTGTTTATGTAGATATTTACTTAGGTTTATATTGTATTATACTTGATCATATAAGCATGAGGTTAAAAGTAAAGGTCAAGTGGTCTAGGGATGGTATTGTGGCTGGTTTTCAATAAGTGAAAGAGTAGCAAAGTCGGTTTTGAGTTGCTTAGGAAATGTAATGTAATATTGGTGTAGTTTAGTGTAAGTATTAGTTATAATCGGGTACCGGGTTTGCTAAAAATAAATATTAACGAAGTTAACCGGGACTTAATAAAGTCATAAAAATGTTAAAAATATGTGGTGTACAATTACTGAGTGTTCGGGTGATTATTGTTTAATTTTCACGAAAACCGTCTTAATATTCATAAGCTCACGTTATAAATAAAATAAATTTCCAAAATACTGGGTAAATGAATATAATAAATTTTATGATGATAAAATGGATATAAAAATATGTCGGGACTATTGTGGGAATATTTAGATATATTCGTCGTGTCTATAAACCGGGCGTTAACGTTTAATTAAAATAAATAAACGTTAAACGTACTAAAAATAATAATATGAATATTCTACGAGTGGTATAGTATGCACATGCCATTATGATGATATGTAGACTATTTCTAGTCCGTATGAAGTGTCCTCTATGATAATGTATGAATTCGCACCTGAACCAATACGGTTACGCGAATTTAAGTACTCGTAAACAAAATTTACGACAAAATGAACAATGCACGTGAATAGTGAAAACTTTTCCGGAAATGAATAGTGTTTTGTGAATAGTAAAAATTTTGAATGCTTCTCAGAATATCAAATTGACCTCGAAAATGATGAATAGTAAAACGATAAATAGTGTTTTGATGAATAGTGATTTTGAAAACTTCGAGAAATGACCAGAATTTACGAGTTGTGACAGTCTCTCTCCCTAAAAGGAACTTCGTCCCGAAGTTCAGCTCATTTGTTCCACATATGTGCCTAGGGGTCTGATTCGACAATGTAAGCTTTCCCAGCTTGCTATAATTGCTTACACTAATCTAATTACTATTGTTAGTATGACTAAGGTTAATGCTGCTAGGTCTCAGATTAGTCAATGTTGTGTATAGGTCCTATATTAAGACTTAAGTGCTACAAAAATACGATAGTTGTTCAAGAGAATGTACCCGTTGTGCTACCGCGGACATGTTGGGTGATAGGATTTCCTAGGAAGTAAGCTCTGCCAAGTGCGGGTGGAATCTCATTGGCCTCATCTCGTGGCCCTTCAATTGCTGCTGCTAAGTTTGGACGATTGCCTCCTTGGTTAAGATTCCTTTTCAACTTAGGACAGGTGTTCCGAAAGTGATCCGGGCTGTTACACTCATGGCATGTCTTTTGATTGTTCGTCATATTGCCCACATTCACTGGTTCTCTACACTGGTTTGCATAATGACCAGACTGTCTGCAATTAGCACACATACGGCAGGGCACAGTCTTTTGGTGATGAAAATTACATTTCGTACATTTAGGATGCTGGCCTAAATACTCTCTCTGACCAGAACTAGTCGCCGCAAAGGTCCTTGCCCTTTTGTTGTCAGCTATCGCGCCCATATGCTTGTTCGACTCGCTTGTTCCCGTCCTTTTATCACTGTTCCTCAAGCTTCCATTTCTAACCATCTCATCTGTCAGAGTCCCTGCTCTCAATATTGTACTTTGAATTGTAGAAGGCTCAGTTGTTTTCACAGTCCCACGAATTTCTGGGACAAGACCATATATGTACCTCTCGATCCTCTTGGACTCAGGGGTAACTAGGTGTGGAACTAGTCTGGCTAATTCATGGAATCGATCTGTATAGGCTGCATGTCCAGCCCCTATCATAGAGTGATGATAAAGTTCATCCTCCAGCTTCTGCATTTCATTGTCCGGGCAGTATTCCTCCTTCAGTAATGCCTTAAAATCATCCCATGTCATACCTACAGCTGCCTCTCTACCCCTAGCTTGAACCTGAGTATTCCACCATGTCAATGCCTTTCCTGACAGCAAGCATGCGTAGTACTTCACCATTTGATGTGCTGCACAGTTACTAATGTCGATCACCGACTCCATCTTTTCAACCCATCGAGTATACACTAACGCGCCTCCTACACCATCGAAATCAATTGGCTTACATGACGTAAATTCCTTATACGTACATCCAGTCCTAATGTTGTTGTTGCCATTACCATTCTGGCCTATACCATTGGTGTTGTTAATTCCGCTTTCGTGGTTTGCCAAGTTATTCATATGATCGCCAACTTGAGTGACAATAGTGGGGAGAAAGTTTTGAAGTTGTCGAGCGATGATGGCTTCAAAATCAGTATTTCCACCGTCGTTGTTATCATTGTTTTCAACGCCGTGACCACCTCCTCTACCTCCACGTCCACCAGTTCTTCCACCATCGTTACTTGGGTTACTAGTGTCATGAGCAGCTCCTCTACCTCCTCTACCTCCACGTCCACCAGTCCTTCCACCCCTTGGTGTTGCGCCTCCTCGACCAGAGCTATGAGTCACTCTCTTTGGTGCCATGATTTCCTGAGAGGAAGGACATTTAGTGAACATCAGAGTTGAGGGAAAATCGTTGATTAACCAAAGTCTATACTTAACATCCTCATATAGAATACCGCGCCACCAGTTGTTTCCTAAGTTGTGCCAACACCGATCTACATATGCAAAGTCATATGTCCACGTGTGTCGTGAAGCACTTATAATTATGTTGGCCACCAAAATTATAAATGTTTCCTTTCACAGGTGTACATATCACCAGGCACACATATCTCAGTGGTAGACGTTGCTTAAATGGGAATCTAGGGAATGTCACGCTCAGTACGAAGGAACAAAGGATTCTCCCTTAAGTGCTAAAGTCACAGGGTAGTCTAGTTTCTAACGGTTTCTAAAGAGTATCTTCAAGAGAACTCCCATCCTCGGGCAAATCATCAAATCTCTACAGCTAAGTAATAACCTTCATTTAACTTAGTCTCATGTCTCATCAAACAAGAACTGTCACAAGATTAAGTTAAATGATCAGTTATTACCGAGCTCCATATTTCTGATAACTTGCCTAGATTTTGGGACTTCCCCATCGGTACCACAAAATATCTAATAGCGTAGGTCTAAGAAAATTATCAGCAAGCGTACGTGTATGAAAAAATGCAAGGCGATAGGGAGGAGAGTCTAAATGTATGTAGTTATAGTCTAGACTCTAAAAACAACCTAGTTCTCTATAACTAAGGCTCTGGTACCAATCTGTAACACCCCCAAAATACCGCAGCGGAAGACTGTGTCATTGGGATGCTACTTCAGGGCATAAAGTACAAGATATAGAAAACGACCTCTAAATGAGACGTTTTGAAAAGTTACCATTCGAATAGATAAAAGTCATAGTTTACAAAACAAAGATTCCAAAGTAGAATAATACATATGTTTTTAAAGTGTATCGAATGGTAAACGATAAAAGCGAAAGTCTCCAAAAGCATGCCCCAAGACTCTCAGCTCCACATACCTGCTATCGCCCTTCTAACCTGAGATAAACATGCTTAAAAGTGTCAACACAAAGGTTGGTGAGTTCATAGAGTTTGTCTTAATACAGTTGAAAAGCCTATAAAGAATGTTCACACAGCAAAGGCATCGTAAATCCACTCAGTTGTAAGTCCCGCCATAAGAGACTTGTAACCTGTGTGTTCACAACCCACTGCTACAATATAATATGATTAAGATATGTATAAGTTCATAACAACAGTTAAGCAATTAGTAGTGAGTCTACACTTCATCTCCGAAGACCTCACATAAGTATGTTGCTCACAAGGAAGGTAGTGGCATTGGTTCCACTTCATCTCCGAAACCCAATGCATGTGTTATCCAATGAGACTTTATGTTGCTCAGAAGGAAGATAATAGCATTGATTCTACTTCATCTCCGAAACCCAATGCATGTGTTATCCCAAAGAGACTTACAAGTTTAAGTATAACGCCATCAAGTATAATGCAATCAAGTATAATGTAATCAAGTATAATGTTTCCAAGTATAAATGTTATGTGAATTTGTACAAGTAAGCAAGTAGTAGCATGTATCTCCCCCAAAGAGTTAAAACAAGTATAAAAGAGTAGGGGCTATGACTCACCTCGAAGTGTTAGTGCAATGTAATGGAATGATAAGGACAACAAGGACTGAATCAACCGCAATCTATGATGAATGAACATGATCTAACTTAGATCATGAAATGATGTAGAGAAATATGCATGCACATGTTAACTATACCACTCATAACTTGAAAATATAGTAGTTATAGGCTTATGAAAATACATTCCATACTTGAGAAAAATAATAAGTCTTAACTAGACTTGTGTAAACTTGTCGTAATATATATGTATAGAAAGTTAGTGTTATATACTTCGTCTTGAAAACCTTGAAGTAACATCTAATGGTCGTAAAAATAAGCTCATAAGCATAAGTACTTCGTTAGTTATAAATTTTGGCAATTTAGTAGTATTTCTAGAAAATCTAGAATTTAGTACGTAGAAGTAGTATTATTATTATTTCTATTAAAAGCTGCCAATTATAGTGAGTTTTTGTCGATATTGAAACGTGAATATCTTTGTCGTTATAAGTCCGTTTTACTTGTTCTTTATATCTACGGTTACATCTTAGTATGTAGTAATATATTTTGGAAAGCTTAGCTCCTCCGGGTTACGTCTAAAGCCTCTTTTTGTCCGACGAAAAATGTCCAACAGCATGTATTTTCAGAAAATATACTTTTCGTCAATAAACTTGCAAAAATCATAACTTCTTCGTTATAAACTCTTTTTAATCCGTTCTTTCGCCTACGGATTCGTTTTTGAAAGTATTTTCTAAAAATTTTGCCGAAGTTTACTTTGTATTTCCTGATTTTTCTGGGTTGGGCAATTTGGGACAGTACGCATATATACTTGTTACAAATTTATTTTCAAGGTTCAAAACAAGTTTCTAACATCACCAAAATCTCTTGTAACCACCACAAAGCTATACTAATTCTACCATACACCTTCTTAGGGTGCCATGGGTTCCTAATCACTACTAAACAAGTTAATTTAACAAAGGAGTACCTAAAACAAATTCTAGGGTTTGTATGATCAAAAAGTCTTCAAAAATAAAGTGGTATAGCTAGTTTGTGCATGAAATTAAGCGTGAATACCATGAGATATATATGTTAATTAGATGAAAACATGAAAATAAATTTGATAACTCACTTTGAAATAATAGGTGGTGAGATGATGAGAAACCTTGGATTACTTGTGTTTTTGTGTTATGATTCTTGATTAGGATGATGAAATGAACAACTTTGATGCTTTATACTTTGAAAAATAATGGATTGATCATGGATCTTGGCAAAAAGTCGTGGGTTTGGAGTGGAGAAGGAAGGAAAAAGATGAGCTTATGATTCTTGGAAATTATATGTTTGTGTGAAAGGTGTTTATGTAGATATTTACTTAGGTTTATATTGTATTATACTTGATCATATAAGCATGAGGTTAAAAGTAAAGGTCAAGTGGTCTAGGGATGGTATTGTGGCTGGTTTTCAATAAGTGAAAGAGTAGCAAAGTCGGTTTTGAGTTGCTTAGGAAATGTAATGTAATATTGGTGTAGTTTAGTGTAAGTATTAGTTATAATCGGGTACCGGGTTTGCTAGAAATAAATATTAACGAAGTTAACCGGGACTTAATAAAGTCATAAAAATGTTAAAAATATGTGGTGTACAATTACTGAGTGTTCGGGTGATTATTGTTTAATTTTCACGAAAACCGTCTTAATATTTATAAGCTCACGTTATAAATAAAATAAATTTCCAAAATACTGGGTAAATGAATATAATAACTTTTATGATGATAAAATGGATATAAAAATATGTCGGGACCATTGTGGGAATATTTAGATATATTCGTCGTGTTTATAAACCGGGCGTTAACGTTTAATTAAAATAAATAAATGTAAAACGTTAAACGTACTAAAAATAATAATATGAATATTCTACGAGTGGTATAGTATGCACATGCCATTATGATGATATGTAGACTATTTCTAGTCCGTATGAAGTGTCCCCAATGATAATGTATGAATTCGCACCTGAACCAATACGGTTACGCGAATTTAAGTACTCGTAAACAAAATTTACGACGAAATGAACAATGCACGTGAATAGTGAAAACTTTTCCGGAAATGAATAGTGTTTTGTGAATAGTAAAATTTTTGAATGCTTCTCAGAATATCAAATTGACCTCGAAAATGATGAATAGTAAAATGATAAATAGTGTTTTGATGAATAGTGATTTTGAAAACTTCGAGAAATGACCAGAATTTACGAGTTGTGACATGGAGGGTATTCGCACGAAAGGAATTACTTGACACTTTTGATCGACAATTTGCCAATTAAATTTTCTTGATCGTTTCGGATGAAATTTATCAAGTTTTCAAGTACACGAGAACGTTGTGAAAGGTTCATAAGTATATGTATATATATAAATATATATGTATGTAGTATGGGCTTATAAGACGAGAATAAAGGAAGGAGACGAATGCAACGGGAGCCGGGAGTTTGTTTCATCCATAGATTTTTCGACTCATCTCTCTTCATTAGCATGAGTGTTGTTGAACAATAAAGTTCAATAAGGCAAATGGGGAAAAGAAAAGGTTCGTAAACGAACAATTTCTAGTTCTAGAAAATCAACAAATGAGTTTTCTAGGTTATAAGATCCTAGATATAACTAAGTGTATATATATATATATATATATATATATATATATATATATATATATATATATATATATATATATATATATAGATATAGTATAAGTAAATAAGTATATATATGTATAGAAGTAAAGACTAGAGAGAATAATGAACCAATCAAAGTCACATAAAAGCTAGATACTAAACTAAGCATGTATTTGTTTACAAGGAGATAAAAGGAAATGTGTACCTTTCGTCTTCAATGCGTTAAACTTCAAAATCTTCAAAGGAAAGTCCGAACACGAGGTGGCATCAAAGATTTCCATGTATGAATGGCGAAAGTTTTCATGTTGGTCCCCATGGTCTCATTTGACCAAAGTTGTTTGTCCCGAACATGTTATGTATTTGACTTGGGTGCATATATGGTGGAAACATTCCCCATGGATTGAAGTTCCACATTTGTTGATTATTGTTAAAGTTTTGTCTACTTTGGTTTACTCTTGGTTGAGGTGTTTTAGGTCTAGGGTAAGAATTATTTGGTTTCCTAGGTGGTGGTGTTTTAGATCTTGTTTTAGTTTTGGATGATCCTACTTCAGTTTTAAAAGATGGTTTATAAAACGGTTTTATTTCTACATTACTAGCTAGATGTATTTTCTTATCATTTATGAGTATATACTCAGGATTAGATTTTGAAGGTTTTAGTTCCTTAAGTTCGCTTTCAAATTTAACATTTTTAACTTCACTTGTTGAGGCTTCGGTTGAGTTGAAACCTAGACCGGTTTTATCTCCGGATATTCTTTGAAAACTTATAATTTTACTAAGTGAGTTACTACTATTTTCAAATTTATCAAGTTTACAAATTTCTTCCTTAAGTTTGTTGTTTTCACTTCTAAGTGCTTGACATGATTTACATTCTTCAAAAGTTTCTTTACCTTTCTCAAGTTGATGTATTTTAATTTTTAGTTCAAGTACTTCATTTTCTAATTGGTTATTTATGTATTTTAGTGATTTGTTTTTAGCCATAACTTGTTGTCCTAGTTTGCATAATCTATTGTATTCACTATCTAAGTCTTTTTCATCTAATGATAAATTTTCATCACTAAAATATTCGGTTTCGGAACGTACCTCACTTGATGTTTTAGCCATGAGACACTTTTCTTCCTTTATTTTTTCTTTCTCATCTTCATCGCTATCACTCCAAGCACCTCCAAAAAATGCTCTTTGATTTTGATCTCTTGTCATCATTGGACATTTTCCAATAAGGTGATTCGGATCACCACACTTGAAACATTTTCTTTCATTCTTGCTATACTTGTCATCATTATTCTTTTGAGATGTTCTTCTTTCATCGTGTGGTTGTCTAACGAATCTTCCTCGCCTTTTGAAGAATTCCTTGAAATCTCTTACGGCCATGGCATATTCTTCATCTTCGCTTTCGGAAGATGAGCTATCTTCGTTGTTGGATTCCTTTCTAGCTTTCAAGGCGATTGACTTGCTTTGCTCTCGTTTCCCTTTAACCATTTCGGAGTCCTTTATTATAGCTTCGTAGACTTTTAAATTACCAATTAATTCATCAAGTTGTAGCGTTGACAAATTCTTCGATTCTTCAATAGCCGTCACTTTAGCTCGCCATTTTGGGTGAAGAGCTCTAAGAAACTTCCTAACAAAATTCTTACTAGAGAAATTCTCATCAAGTGCTTTTAAACTTGTGATTATGGTGTTAAATCTAGCAAAAACATTATCAATTGATTCCTCTTCCGGAATCGTGAATTGCTCATATTGTTGAACAAGTAGGTCTATTTTGTTATCTTTGACTTGATTATTACCTTGGTGGGTTATTAACAAAGAGTTCCAAATTTCTTTTGCGGTTTCACACATAAAGATCCTTTCGTACTCTTTACGTGGTAGCGCATTGTAAATAACCATTTTTGCTTCATTATTTTTAGCAAGTTTTCTTTTTAAATCATCATTTTGTTTTTCAAAAGGTACGATTTCATCTTTCTTAGTTTCGGGGTTATTTTGAATAGGTAAAAAATCACCATTGGTAATAATATGCCAAAGATCTAGATCTTTTGATTTCACATAAGTTTCGAATCGATTTTTCCAATATAAAAATCCATCACTTTCAAATAGTGGTGGTCTTTGCATAGATTGCTCTTCTAAATATTTTTCAGATTCCATAGATCGTTACAAGTTTTAAAATACAATATATTTTAAAGATCTTGCTAGACGTGGCTCCTGATACCAATTGTGGAAAACTAGAAGGGGGGGGTTGAATAGTTTTACGTCCTTTTAAATTTATAAACACAAGTTTGTTTTAAAAACTTCGATTCTAGTTTATGTGAATTCAATACTTGCACTATATGAACATTTGTATGGTAACTAACTAACAAAACTAATATAGTAAAGGTAAATAAATAAGTGATGAGAAGAGTTAGAAAGATCAAACCACAACACAAGGATTTATAGTGGTTCGGCTACAATGTAACAACCGTGGTTTTAGCAGGTCAGTTTGACTGATAGTCTTGACTCGGTTGACGTTTGTTTGATGTGTTATAGGTGATTGTAGTGTTATATGAGTGATATGGGTGAGTTTTAGCACCAAATCCCTTCGCGTTGTGGTTGTTGTTGTGATTTTTGATAATGTTGATTTTGGGAAAGTTCATTTTGATCACTTATATGGTGTAGAAATGACTTGTGTATAATTTGGCGTTTTGAGTTTTTGCGTAACGAGTCTTCGTTCAAGTTATTGAGCGTTAGTAAGTTATGGGGATGTTGTTTTTGTGAGGAAATGCTCATGGAGTGTGTAAAAATCTATTTTTGGAAATTTTATTTTGAAAATGAATATTTTCCGGTTTGTCGTAAAATTAAGGTTTATCGCGAAAGACGTTAGGTTTTGTTATGGGAATGCATAAAATATGAAAAGTATGAGGTTTTGAGTGTAATAAATAAATTTGATAAAAAAAATAAAAATAAATATATAATAATAGGGGGCGGCCGAATAAGGTGTTAGGGGGGAAAAAGGAAACCAAATTTGATACCAAATACAACTCTAAACTTTAGGGATTATCCAAATTAATTATAAATACAAAATCAACACTCCCCTATCCCTTTTTCCTGCATTCAAGTCGACACAAGAGGGGGATCCAAGAGGAAAATTAGGGTTTCATAATTGTCTAGCAAAAATCAAGAATCAAGGTAAAATCTTTAACCCTTATGTGTAATTAATCAATTATTGTTATGATTCATGTAATAATTAATATGATGGAATCTAGGGTTTATATACTTCTGTAAATTATTGAAGTAAAACATGTTAGGATGATTAGATGTTAATATTATGGTTAATGGTTAAGGGAATTGAGTGTAAAATATGCTAGTTATTGAGTTAGGGTTTGGACAGATTTGTAAGGCTGTAAAGATGTGAGTGTACATAGCAGATGGTGATGAGTTAGATCACGAATTTTAAGTCTAAATTGTAGTATAATGAAAGATCTTTCCAAAAAGTCCAGCCACGATCAATTTTGAGGTCAGGAAGTCAGTCTTTTGATTTTTCTTTGTTAAGGTGTCAAAGCTGTCAAACCGGGACAGATTTTGGGTAAAAGTTTGTGGTTGGCATGTGGTTGTAAAAGTGGTATTTTGACTTGGTCTTCTGGAATAGTTAATTTTTAGGTTATATGAGACTACCACGAAAAGTATTCGCGATAAAAACTTATGGAAGTAATTATTAAAAATAAAAACTTTTTGGTGTGCGTTCAGATCTGAATTTGAGTAGTTGACAAGTTTGAATTTTATATGAATACTTGTGTGTGTTATTGTTACATGGCCTTCTGGGTTTAGCTTCTATGCTTATGAGAGACCATGGTAAATTTTTGGTGTGAGTTTTTAAGCTTTATTTATCATAATTTCATGTGAGCGAATGTACTCAAAAATTCTGCATTTTTTGAGTTTTAGAATGCAAGGGATTTAGTGAGTATTAAGTTATAGTAGTGGTTAGTGTGGTGTCTAGGAGATCCATGGTGGGTCATATGAGTCTTAGACATCCATCATATGTGTATTACATGGGTTGTAGCTTTTAGCTTGACCTTATGTAATGTGGAATATTTTTGTGTATTATAGATTGTGTATTGTTTGTGGAGTTACGGATTGTAAGGTGAGTTCATAGTCCCATATTTTTACTTTGTTTTAAACTTGGGATGGGAATGATGCTTGTCTTAAATGTTTTGGGTTTACTGTGATTATGTGTGTGATATTAAGGAGCTTGGACTTATAATGTTATTGTATGTATGCTATGTGTGATTATTTGCTTGTGTGAATGTTTTGGGATTCAATTAGGATAGCGACCTAATTGATGATATATTTTTGGGATTCAATTGGGAGGGTGCTTACTCTGTTGCTCGCGCATGCGACCTAATTGATGGCATATTGATGGGTACTACTTTGGATCGGTGGGCACGTTCCGCCCAATGGTTGCCTTATGAGTGTTGTTGCCTTTATGTGTGGATATTAACTTGCAAATGCATGTAGCAATATGATAACTATAATTTATTTGTCCAGCTATATTTTGTAATCACAGTAAATTCGGTTGCCTAGTATGTTGAGTCTAAACCTATGAATCTCACCAACGTTATGTTGACATTTTAAGCATCATTTTCAGGTGAGCATTCTAAGGCCAAAGTTGAGGGCAGCAATTAGACGAGACCTTAGTTGCATTGGAAGTGATTTATCCTCTATGTTTGGATTTATGTTTTGTTTTGGTTATTTTATTTTGGGGTATTGTTACAACACTTTGTGTTTGTACATTACTCTATTTATGTGCATGTAGTTGTTCTCTATGTAGACACCAGGTGTTGTGATGATATCCATGAAGTTACATCCGCGCGTTTCCGCCGTGGCGGGGTGTGACATACAAGGACACCTTCCTTGTTCCTACTCCACTCCCCGAGTCACCTACTCGAGAGTTTTCTTCACTATGTCAACAAACTCCCTTTTGGCGGAGAAAACCTTACACACCGATTTACATACCACACAACTTCACAACTTGATCACGCCTTCTACACAACTTCTTCACACCAATATACTACACACCAATCTTCTTCACAACTATCTTCTACACACCAATCTTCTACTTCACACCTATCTTCACAACTATCTTACTTCACTACTTATCAACTTCTATTATCTACACAACTAATCACAAGCACAACACAATATTCACAAATGAATATATATATACACTATGCACAACTATTCTTCAACACTTCTTGAGCTTGGTTATATAGAGAGTGTTCTTCTTTTGCACTTTGAATGAGAATGGATGATTATGGATTGAATCACTTGAAACAAGGATTAATATACTAATGATCAAAGGGTTTTAGAAGATGTTTAGAGAGTTATAGATCTGAAAATTTCGTGCAAAAGGTAGGGAAAAATTCCAGAATTAAGGTGGTATTTATAGGAGAAGAATTCTGACATTTTCTGACAGGGGAGCTTGGCCGGTCCCCTTAAATCGTGGCCGGGCCCCTTAAAATTAAGGGGACCGCCCCTTATAATTAAGGGGGCCGCCCATCTGTAACGGCCAGAAAACTTGTCTTTTAGTGGGGAAAGTTTATTTGGTGAAAAACTAACTGATTTTGGTTAAATATTTGAAATCATATATTTAGTATGATTAAAACATTTTTCTTTTATTACCAAAAGTGTTTTTCAAAAAAAATATAAAATATGTTTATATATTTAAATAAACTTTGTATTAGTTAATTAAATATCCCTTTGATCATGAGATGTATTAAGCACTTGTTTATCCATACCTTAAGTGATTAAGCTGGATATAGTGATATAAACTAGCTTAATACTTGTTTACGTAGTAATCTTACGATTGACGAGTTTACATTTTGCGATCGTCAAAATATAGAGATATCGAAAAATATAAATAACGTTTTCATACATTATTTATGTCAACACTTTACAATAAACTAATCTAATGACTCGAATCAAGATAATCAAAACACTTGGAGTACTTTTAAGATTAACGAACATATGGGGGTAATAATATGATGTTCTTCCCCATTACTCCATAGCATAAGTACTTTACCCATGAGTCCCAATCGTCCCAAAACAATATGTACAAGATATGACTCGACTTAGCAACCATGTAATCAATTAGATAATTAACTAAGGGTTTAAACATGTAATAATAATGCACTAAAGATGAGTGCATACACGGAAGGCTAAGGCGATTTGGTTGTACATTTAAGTGGGTTGTAACAAATTCTTCCTTTAAGTAAGATGCTTAAAGTTAGAAACGAAAAGATAGGCTCGGAGGGGTGTACTAGGGCTTTCGTGTACTAAAAATGAGTACAACGCTAAGGTGTGGGAAAAATTAATTGACTTTACTATCCAAGTAATATGACTTAAATGGTCAAGTAATTATGATACGGGTTTAACACAAGGGTGATCCTAATGCCTCTTATCATGTAGTAAATCCTACTACACGAATATAGTCTCACTAGCGGTCTCGGGATGCATCACTAACGCAAGTTCTAGAATCTAAATGCTACCGGTACACTCATAAGCACTAATAATGAATGCTTTTCTTATCAAATCTAAAGGCGAACCTCAAATATTTGGGTGGAAAATTTTTCTGAATAGTACGGTTTTGTGCTAGTCATACGACTCCTATCCATGAGACGCTTGCTAAAGCTAAAGTTTCACTCCTAAATGTTGTAAAAAAATTTAAATTTGGCTCTAAAATTACACTAACAAGTATTTCTCTTAGTTTTATTGCACACCTACCATCAAACAAACAAACTCAAGTGCAAGTGTATCCTATAAGTTATCATCATTTACCCTCCCCTTACACTTAGGATGAACATTGTCCCCAACGTTCAATTAAAGAATGTAAAAGTGAATTAGGTAAAAGAATGAAAGCAAGTACTCCCCTGATTCGTTCGGTGTGGATAGTGCGGTAACAAGGTTAGATCTTCCTCTAAGAAAATGAACATTCAAAGCTTCCCTTCCAGAAAAATAAATCATCTTCTTGTCATATATAACCTGTTAAACCTGAGAAAACAATCACAAAAACCCAAAGCATCAATCCGAACAAAGTAAACTCACAACTAGATGTAATTCCAGACTTAGGAATAAAAACAAAACAATTAAAGATATATTGCTTGTGGAATGAATGTTTGCAGATTTTCTGGAGTTTATAAAACTAAAGAATCAACAAAAACTTTAAGACTCCGTTTGAAAAACAAAACTCGCAAATTTTCCAAAATTTTACACATGACGCCGTCAGGAATTAATTCCTGACGCCATCAGAAGTGACCTGCAGAAATCTTTATGTTAAGTTTCTGGAAAAAACTTATGTCCTACTTCCTGGAAAATCCTGCAAAACATCATTATGACTCGATACAATCATTTGACTCTAACAAATACTAATACACATATCCATTTAATATTGTGGAGAATCATGATCAATTTCGTTCTTAAAAACAAATTTGGGGTTTTCCCTTACACTTATCTTTTGCAAAATACCTTTATATGAAGTTAAGACGAAGTTAAACAATAAAATAAAGCATTTTCACAATTTTATTTTGAAACATGATCTACCAATAATAAAAATAAAGCATGCATACGGAAGCAAATAACAATCAAACAAATAAAAATCACACAAAGCATGGGTTGCCTCCCAAGAAGCGCTTGTTTTTGTTTGAGTCACGAGCCTGACTCTACCCTTATTTAACGGAAATAGGAGAGGTTTTCCCTACACTTTGGATTAAGTGCGGGTGGAAGTAGCGATACATACCCTTAGGGCGGAAATATTCCACGTGAGGTGAAGGGGGTGAGTGAATGGCTTCCTTCATCCTAAAACTACTTGGATATTATTGGTTGATGGGTGGGTCAGTTCCTCTTTTGTCTCCTATAAATATATCTAAGGATGGAAAGGTGTGTAAAGATTGAGGTTCCGGTTCATCAACACTAGGAAATTCCCTAGAACTAGGAGTAAGGTTATCACTACAAGTATTCAAACCTATATCCTCAAGTGGTGCTTGGTCCAAGGGTTCTACCTCCATCGGAATTCCTAAAGTTTCTTCTACTTCTTTCGGGTAAGTCACAGGTGGTGTGTGTGCCTCAAATGATGCTTGAGTATTTTGTAGGCTTATGTTATTGACCTCATCATTCCATGTGTCAAGATCACCTATATCCTCATCATGTGTTTTGGTAGAATCTATCCTAAGCATTCTCCTAAGTATCTCACGTGCTTTTCTAGGCATCTCAACTTCTATGTCCGAATCATAAGGATCATCCTCAATAATCTTATATTCAATTTGCCAAAAGGATTCATCATGTGTTCCTTGAGATTCAAATTCATTGGTCATAAAACCTAGGTCTTTTTGATCAATGTGATCATGCTCGGCTAAATCCTCCTTAATTGTTTTCTTAGGCAGTGATAATAGCAAACCTAGTGCTTCATCTAACTTATGGTTTGTTGCAACGTCTCTCTCCATAATTCAATGGTAAACTAGGTCGCATTTCCTATTGGCCTCACTAAAACAAGATCTTAAACATGGAGGTTGTTCATAAAAATCTAACCTAGGTGAAGGCTCATATGATTCATAGATGTCTCTAAATGAGGTATTCTGAACTCTTTGGTGTTCTAGCCGCTCAACCTTATCTTGCAATCTTAGAAGTCTAAGTGTAAAGTCCATTTGAAGCAAATTACAAACAAAATCACAAAGAAAAGATAGACTACGAGAAAGCTACAAAATAAAAAGAAAAATCTCACTTGATAGGAATCTAATGAGTAGACCTAATAAAAATAAAATTCAACCTAAACAATAACTATTCCTCGGGCTGCGGCGCCAAAAACTTGATACGTGGAAATTGCACCAGGCTTTACCTCTCGAGGGATCTCGAGAAGCTTACAACCCCCACCAGGCAGTGTACCTGATCGTTGTAGTATAGTATAGTGACAAGTTCCGGGGGATTGATCGTTCAACTTAGGAATAGTATCGCTAGGATTAGAACGCCTAAAAACTAGGTCTGGAGGTGAGGGATGATTCTTTTTGTATTTTTATGTTTTTATAAAAGCAAGTAAAAATCTCGGTTTTTGGAAAAGTGGGCGGAATTAGTTGCTAACCAACTAACCCAATTACTAAGATGCAATCAAAATAAAATAACAAAAATGAAAATAAATCTAATTAAACTAGTTGTGTGAACAACGATAGGGAGAGTTGTGTTTACTTAGGTTTCATTACTCCCTAGATATCTTTTACAGGTTGATAGTTTGTTACAATTTCATGGATGACGGGTCGTATTCCATAATACTAGTCGTAGGGCCGTGTACAATATTCCCTAACTCTATAGGATCCTACTTCACTCCTATGTTGAGCCGTTAGAAGCTCCTAACATGGGATCATTAGAATTCACCTACGCATTAAATACAACAAAAAATCATAGTACACCTCTGATCATGTTTCTTAAGACGTTCAAGCATGTCACCAATGGAAGTCTGCCAGTTTTCTTAAGCCTAACATCGAATACAATCATCCGTAACAACTATAAACAAACAATCAACCCATAATTAACATCTAGGTTTCACTACATCTAAGCAAACACACAAGAGATCTAGCCAAGCATGTTAAATTCAAGACAAGTGTAAGATATATTCAAACAACACATAGACATATTGAATGAATTGAAAGAGTACTTATCTCAATTGAACATGAAAGGTTTCAAAGGGTAAAAACCCTTGAAAAAGCTGTAATATTCGGACTAGGGTTTCTCTCCAAAGTTATACCCTACTTGCTCCTCTCTAATGAATGAAAATTGCAAAACTATATATAGATTTTACAGGGTGACAGCGTCAAGAAGGAAATTATGATGCCTTCAACTCGCCGCCCATAATGAAATCGGATTGCCTAGATCCACTTTTGACGCCGTCATGTGCAATTCTACTTTGGGCCTCACTAACATTTGGACCATGACGGCCTATGGTGACGCCATCATGTCCATAGTGTAAAACTCTTCTGGATCATCTTGGACTTTATCCACTTCCACCTCTTGTAATACTCTTGACGCCGTCACTTGAGAACTCTTGACGCCGTCAGGTACTGTTCCCAGCAAGGAAAATTAAGACTTTGCCGTTTTCTTCACTTTTGTGCTCCAAAAACGTCCAAAATGCTTTCTTTTCCAGAATTCACTCCAAAAGTACCTAAAATGACAAAAGGAACGATTTAGGGCATTATTTGATCAAATAAATTCGAATCCGGGCTAAAATGACCCCCTAAAAACGGTTCATTTTTCGCCTCATCAGATGCTTTGGCCACCAAGCTTGCTAGATCACCTTTTGGCTTGACATCAATCAAGTTGAATGTGTAAAGATGATGATTTCTTAGAACCCTTAGCAATACAAGACTCTAATCAGGGATTTTGAAGTCTTGTGATACAATGAGACAGTCATCCTCAGTTAATAGCACATGAATCTTTTTGTCACAAATTTGTGAAACAGAGAACAAATTAAAATTTTCAAGCTCCTTCACATAATAGACATTCTCAAAATCCACCTTTGGAGTTCTGATGGTTCCTTTTCCAGTTATCCTTCCTTCTCCACTTCTAAATGTCACTTTGCCTCCATTAAAAGGCACAAAATCATGCAGCTTCGCTTGATTCCCAGACATGCTTCTAGAGAAACCACTATCAACAATACCTAAGTCTTTATTTAAAAGAGGATGTTCCTACAACAACATGAGTACCATAGAGAGACTCAAGTCATGAAAGACTTGAGCCTGCCTTGTGGATCATTAGAATGAAGCCATGTAGATGAGTTAGATCCACCATTGTTCCTGGAACCCCTGTGTATGAATGGTTTATTAAATTTCCAGGAACAATCTGCCGAGGACTTTACAGCAGAATCCCAATATGCCCTTCCCAAAAACATTGGGTCATAATATCCAGGCCAATAACCATTTTGAAAGAAATTATTGTTATATCCAGAAAATGGTCTAGCAAATTTTCTATTCCTATCAGCAGTAAAATATCTACCAGCAGAAACAGACCCAGCAGCAGGAACAGACCTATCAGCAGAAACTGAGTTGGTTCTGCTGGTGGTGTGGGTTACCTGTGGAACATACGAGGGTTTGGCATGAACTTGGGTCCACTTTGGTCTAGGTCTATTATGAGGAACAGAAACACCCGTCCTCTTTTCATAAAAATCACAATCCTTAATCAAATGCAATTTACTACCACAAACAAAACATTTCTTCTTTCTAGAAGATTTATTCAAACCAAAAGATGTCTTATCAACCACAGAATTATTCAAATAAATACTAGAAATAGAATTGTTTTGTAATGACTGAAAGGAATTGTTTTTAAAAGAAGTAAATAACAAGTCTTCAGGAGAAGCTGTCTTTGAAATAACTTCATCAGTAGCAACTCTAGAGTCAGCAGACTTGTAAGAGGACTTGACAGAAAACTTTGGTGAGGACTTGGGTGAATCTGACTTGGTCTTGGAATCACAACTGGCATAACTAGAGGTAGAGGTCTCTGTGGTCTTGTCACTGAAAGAACATGAGACACATTCATTAGAATCAATACTAGAGACACTACTAGAGTCAGGGGAGTTATTAGACCTAGTGCCAGTTTGCATATGTGATTCAACTAAGTCTAAATGGTGGGATGTGGGCTTAGAGGTTCCTACGGTAGTGGGAGAGACAGAGTCCTTAGTTTTACAAACAGGGTTTGGCAAGTCATCTGACTTTTTGACATACAAATGATGTGAACCATCAAAGTCTGAGGTAGTGGTGGTGCGCATAAATACTCCTCTAATTGGTCCTGGAACTGCATGCATCTCACATTCTTTTAAGAATTTTATAGGTTCAGGGTTATACTTACTTTTCTTATCTAAATTATGGTGTACCTCAGCACCTACATATTTCTGAAAACCTAAACCTATCTCAGATGTTACAGACTGACTACTATAGAGTAAACTAGCTAACTTATCACCTGAAATTAGCCATTCTTTATGCCTAGCCACTTCCTTATCAAACTTATCTTGCAAAACTTGTTTCTTTGATTCAACTCTAGCCTTTTCTTTCTCAGAAAATTTTAACTCATTACTAGTCATCTCTAAATCCCTTTTTAACACTCTAATTTTCTTCTCATAAGCCAGTTGATTTTGTTGAAACCAAACTTTTTGTTATTCTAATGTTTTAACAGCTTCTTTATTAGCTTGTGCCTCAATAAAACTGGTTTTATATTTTGGTTCCATAACATCAAAAGCTTCTTTAAGAGCATTATATTTTCTATCACACCCAAAAACACAATCAGATACCTGAGGAGATATTCCCATGAAAGCAAATTCAGCATCACAACTAGCCAGGCAGGAGATTTGCTGAGAAGTACTGCTTGTAGCATCATCAGTATTATGCTCATTCCAATCAATGCAAGCATCCACAACAGTCACCAAAGCCTTTGAATCTCCAGCTTCCAACTCCTTCTTCTTGTAGGCTGAATATCTTGTATTATCTTCAGCCTTCTTAGCCTTGTACTCTCTTGAAAAGTGTCCTAGCTCTCCACATGAATAGCACTTTACCTTTCTCTTGTCAAATCGAGCTGTATCTCTTCCATTAACATTGAGATTTCTCCCAGCTTTTTGCTCAAACCTTCTAACTTTGAGAGAAAGCATTGCCATTTGCTACTTTAAGTCCAACTCTTCCAATGCTAGCTCTTCAATCTGCTCAAAATCTTCATACGCTATTTTTTGCGTTTGATCATATTCAGCAACAAACGAATGAAGTACATCTTCCATCACATTACTAGTCTGTGGATGACTCTTTGGAACAGTAGATGTGAAGGATAATGTTGTAGAGGAAGGGCTTGGACTAGGAGCATGAGACAGTCTCTTTGAATGAGTGCTTACAAATGCAGAGTGTGATGGAGTTGCTGTATAAGAGGAGTGCCCCTTGATGTCAAGCTCCAGGGCTCTTAGCTTGTTGTATAAGTCATCAAACGAGAGATACTCCAGGCCACCTTTAGTTTTTAATGAGATGCTGACCTGAGACCATGAAGGAGGTAAAGCCCTTAGAAACTTGGAGTTCACTTCCTCATTTTCAGGTCTGGCTTGAAGCTGATGCAGCTAATTTAAAATCTTCTGGAATTTATCATAACCCTTGTGAATGCCCTCCTCTTCTGATATCCTGAACTCCTGAAATTCCTGCTTAAGCATAGATTTTCTCATTCTTTTAGATTCCTCATTTCCCTGAACCTTGCTTTTATGGCCAACTAGATGTCTCTGGCATCATCAAGAAATTGAAAATCTCCTATGTGATCATCTTGGATTGCTTGAAGCCAGATGGTTCTTACTTTGTTCTCCCTTTGTACAGCAATGATTTCTTCAGCAGATGAAGGGGGATATATTTTAACATGGCCATTAGGGTCTTTTCCTGTCTTCTTAGGACTGTTTGCATTCAAGATCACATTCCAGATATTGAAGTCAACACTAGCAATCCAGTTTTGCATCCTCATAGCCCAAATCTCATACTCATCTTTCTTGAGATAGGGAAACTTGGCGTTGCTGTTAGAAAAAGCAACCTGCTGAAGCTGTTGTGTGAGGGTGTTGTTGTTGTTTTGAGTGACATCAAAAGAGTCTGTATCTCCCATGCGTACTGAATGAAAAGGTGTTTGAATGTAAGTTTGTTTACAGAGATTATCCCACGGCTCTGATACCACTTGTAGGATCTACCCTTGATAAATCTTGAGCCTATAGATCGATAGCTTACTAATGTAATCACTAGCAAGGCTATATGAACAATCTCTGTGAGCTTGTATCTATTGCGGAATATAAATACAAACGGTATACTAAATACTTTGATCCTCTATGGATCATTTTATTATTCACTAAGAATTTTTTTGACACGTACAGAATACAATGACCTTGGGTTCCTTTTATACTACAAGAAACCCTAACCTTTCTTACAAGAAACGAATAACATTAAACTATGAAAGATATTCTACATATCTTGTCCTAAAATAACTAAACTCTATCTACGGATTAACTATATCCGTAGAAACTAATGCATCCGCAGAATCCAGATCATCAGCAGAATTAGTCTAAGCTTCAGCAGAATCCTGTCAGCACTATCCGTCAATAGTATCTATATGCTGACTTCTATAATTCCTTACATTAATGATCTTTACGATAATTTTAAAATTATTGAGCAAAGATTGAAGAAGGCTGGAAAGTTAAGTACAAGTTCTGGGAATTTGGCACTTATATCGTCTTCTGTTGATAACAGTTCTGATGATGATAATGATGAAGATGATGATACTGCTGATGTTGATGTTTCCACTGGTAGTACAAGTGTTACCACTGCTAGCTCTAAAAAGAATGTTGCTCGACTAGGTGACCCTACCTTCTATGCTTTCTTTTCAAGTCAAGTCAGTGGTTCACTTCTAACTCATGAAGATCTGGAGCAAGTGGATGATGATGATATTGAAGAGATGGATATCAAGTGGCAGGTTGCACTCCTAAGTTTGAAGGCTAAGAAGTTCTGGCAAAGAAAAGGAAGGAAGATTATCATTAATGGTAATGAAACTGCAGGCTTTGATAAGAAAAAAGGTGGAATGTTTCAACTTCCATAAGTTGGGACACTTTGCTAGAGAATGTAGAAAACCTAGGAAGCCAGACAACAGATCTACCTGGTACAAACAAGAAAAGAAGAATGAGCCTACTGTGGAAGAACCAAAGGCCATGCTAGCGATAGATGGTGTTAGCTATAATTGGAGTTACATGGCTGATGAAGAAGAAGCACTTTTAGAATCTGTAGTTGTGGCAACTGAATTTGCTCTAATGGCTTTCTCTGACTTTGAGGTACATTCTAATGATAGTTGTTCTAAATCTTGCAAAGCTTTAAAAGAGTTTGAATGACTTTGGGAACTTTTAGAAAACACAAACCACAGAGTTAATGGACTCTAACTATACTTTGTCTAATTATAAAAGAGGTTTGTCAGTCCTAGAAACTCAGATAGAACATTTTAGAGCAAATGAGTCTAAATATAATGATGATATTGCTGTTTTAAAAAGGGATTTAGACTATAAGGTTGCTGCTAATGGGGCCCTAAGAGAAGCGATTGAAAAACTTAACAAGTGTAATGAAAATGTTAAAATAACTTGTGATACACTTGCTTTTCAGGCTCAAAGTATAGATAATGATGAAAATGTTAGAAGAACCAATCATGACTTATGGCCTAAAATTTGTGAAAAGTGCTAATGATGAAAAGGTTAAGGTAGAGACTGATGCCTTTGAGAGTGCTAGTGATTCGTCTCTAGTGGATGAATGTGTTAAGATTAAGGTAGAAACTTCTATTCCCAAAATTGTTGAAGCTGATACTGAGGTGTCTAAAAAACAAGTTCATCAAACTAGACCAACTATAAAATATGCTGAGATGTATAGGAAGAAGTCACCAGATCCTAGGGGTAACCAGAGGAACTGGAATACTCTTAAGTATCAACAACTTGGTAGTGATTTTGTGATGAATAACAAAGCATGGCATATCTGTGGAAGTTTTGATCACTTGCATCCTAAATGTAACTACCATAAGGGAAGGAGGGAAGCTTTTGGGAACAAGAGGGTGAATGAAAACTATTTTCAAAAATATACTCACCCTACTTCACACAGCAATATGATTCCCAAAGCAGTTCAATTTAAATCTGGCATTAAAACTTTTACACCTGCTAGAAAAATTAACACTGCTTTCCCAAAACCACCTGTTTCAAATGCAAAACCAAATACAACTTTTGTTAAATCAGCACAAATAGGTAAAAGGACCTTTTATGAGAAAAAGGTTGTTTACAATCAGAAATGGGTACCAAAAATCAAATTTTCTAAGCCAGCAGTTCCCACTGCTAGGCCAAATGTTACCACTGCTGGTCGTGTAAACAATAATATGGTAAATTTAGGAAATGCTGTGAAGGCCTCAGCACGTTGGGAATGGAAGCCAAAAGGAATAAACACCTTAAACAATCCTAATGGTGTATCAATGACCTTTGATAGATACAATTATATTGATACACGAGGCATATCCAAGTCAATAATGGCTTGGGTCTCCAAAAGGAACTAATTCATTTGTTTTATGTACAGGAACATCCAAAGACTAAAGTAAAAGATCAAGGTTATTCAGATAGTGGATGTTTAAGGCACATGACTGGCAATAAGTCCTATCTCTCAGATTTCAAACCTTTTGATGGACAATTTGTCAGCTTTGGAGGTGGAATTGGTGGTAAAGTTTCTGGTAAAGGTACAATTAAAATTGGAAACTTGGACTTTGAAAAAGTGTACTATGTGAAAGAGCTTAAGTATAATCTCTTCAGTGTATCACATATGTGTGACAAGAAAAACAATGTTTTAATTACTGATAATGAATTTTTTGTTCTATCTAAGGATTATAAGTTGTCTTTTGAAAGTCAGGTTCTACTTAAAATTCCATAAAAAGCAATTTATACAGTATTGATATGAAGAACAGTGTTTCTAACGATGATCTTACTTGCTTGCTTGCAAAGGCCACATTATATGAGTCCATGTTGTGGCAGAGAAGGCTTGGTGAGATAAACTTTAAAACCATTAATAAGATTGTGAAAGATGGTTTAGTAAGAGGTTTGCCTGAGAAGAGATTTGAAAATGACCAAACCTGTGTTGCTTGTCTTAAACGCAAGCAACATAGAGCTTCTTGTAAGACGAAGGCCTATAACTCTATTGCTCACCCACTTTATATGTTGCATATGGACTTGTTTGATCCTACATCTGTGAGTGGCATAAACTTTAAGAAATATTGTCTTGTTGTGACTGATCATTTCAGCAGGTCTACATGGGTTTTCTTTCTTAAAACTAAGGATGAAACAACTGGTATCCTTAAGACCTTTATCACTGAAGTAGAAAACCTAGTTGATAAGAAAGTCAAGATTATCAAGTGTAACATTGGGACAAAATTCAAAAATAGAGTTATGGATGATTTTTGTAGAGAAAAGGGTTTTAAAAGAGAATTTAATGTAGCTAGAACTCCTCAGCAGAATGGTGTTGCTGAAAGGATAAATAGGACACTGATAGAGGCTGCTAGAACCATGTTAGCTGATTCCAAATTGCTAATTACTTTTTGGATTGAAGCAGTTAACACTGCTTGCTATGGTCAAAACAGGGTTTTAGTGGTGAAAGCAAAGAATAAGACACCTTATGAGCTATTTAGAGGTAGACCCCATACCTTAGATTTCATGATACCATTTGGATGTCATGTCATAATTCTCAATACCATAGATCATCTGGGTAAATTTGATGGAAAATCAGATGAGGGTTTCTTTGTTGGATACTCAATGGTTAGCAAAGCCTTTAGGGTATATAACTTGTGAACCAAAAAGATTGAAGAAAATTTGCATGTTAAGTTTCTTGAAATTAAACCAAATGTTGCAGGTGCAGGTCTAGAATGGTTTTTTAATCTTGAGACTCTAACCCATACTATGAATTATGTACCTATTGTTTCATGTACAGACACTAATGATTTTTTAGGTTCAAAAGAGTTTGTTGATGATGATGAACCAAGAAAAGATTAAGAGGATGATCAAGATCACAGTGTTAAGCCAATTTAAGATTTTGTAGGTGATGACTTTTTTTCAAAGAATGGAGATCCACAACCTTCAAAGGATGCTGGAAAAGAAGGTGGTGCTCATACGCCCACAGCTGTGAATATGGATGCTCAAAACAAAGATATTCCTGAAAGCAGTACAAATGAAGTTAGCACTGCTAGGTTAGAAGTTTCCACTGCTGTACCAAATGTGGAAATTACTACTTCTGCTATTCAGGAAACACATGCAAATGATGTAGAAATATCAAATACGCCTAGTACATATGATGTTCCTCATACTCCCCAAGCAACAATTCACAAGATGCATCCACTTGATAATGTAATTAGAGATATACAATCTGGTGTGAAGACAAGAAAATATACAAGAATGGCTGATCATCATGGCTTTATCAGTGAAGTTTATAAATCCAAGAATCATGAAGACAAAAATAAATGTCTATTTTTCTATTTTTTGTCACAAATGGAACCTAAGAGTGTGTATAAGGCATTGGAAGACTCAAGCTGTGTTGAGGCAATGCAAGAGGAATTGATTCATTTCAAAATTCAGAAGGTTTGGGTTCTTTGTGATTTGCCTAATGGTATGAAGGTTATTGGTACAAAGTGGGTTTTTAGGAACAAGAAAGATGAAAGAGGCATTGTAATCAGAAACAAGGCTAGGCTAGGAGCTAAGGGATACACTCAAGAGGAGGGTATTGACTATGAAGAAATGTTTACCCCAGTTGCAAGAATTAAGGCTATAATACTTTTTATAGCCTATGCATCTTTTATGGGCTTTACTGTCTATTAGATGGATGTCAAAAGTGCCTTTCTTTATGGGCAAATTGATGAGGAGGTATATGTTTCACAACCTCCAGGTTTTGAAGATCCTGAACATCCAAAAAAGGTTTATAGAGTGGTAAACGCTCTGTATGGTTTACATCAAGCTCCAAGAAAGTGGTATGAAACTCTGGCTTCTTATCTTTTAAATAATGGGTTTAATAGAGGAAAAATTGATCAGACTTTGTTCATCAAGAAATACAAGGGTGATATCTTATTGGTTCAAGTATATGTTGATGATATTATCTTTGGTTCTACAAAGCAAGAGATGTGCAAAGAGTTTGAGAAGCTGATAAAAGATAAGTTTTAGATGAGTTCTATGGGTGAACTCACTTTCTTTTTGGGACTACAAGTACAACAAAGAACAGATGGTATTTTTATCAGTCAAGACAAATATGTGACTGAAATACTAAGGAAGTTTCACTTTACTGATGCAAAGCCTTCAAGCACACCTGCTAACAAGGATACTCATCAACTTTTGAAGGATAGTAGTAGTGAAGCAGTTGATGTACATACTTATAGATCCATGATTGGTTCTTTGATGTATCTCACTTCATCCAGACCAGAAATCATGTTTGTAGTATGTGCTTGTGCAAAGTTTCAGGTCACTCCCAAGATGTCTCATTTGACTGCTGTGAAGAAGATTTTCGGATATCTCAAAGCATATCCTAATTTGGGATTATGGTATCCAAGAGAATCTCCTATGAAATTATTCACTTATTCAGATAGTGATTATGCTGATGCAAGCGGAAATCAACCACAGGAGGATGTCAATTTCTTGGATGCAGGTTGGTTTCATGGCAGTGTAAGAAGCAGACAATGGTAGCTACTTCATCAACTAAAGCAGAGAATGTGGCTGCTGCAAGATGTTGTGCTCAAGTACTATGGCTTCGAAACGAATTACTTGACTATGGGTACAATTTTATGAATACCATTATCTATATTGACAATAGCAGTACTATTTTCATAATTAAAAATCATGTACAACACACTAAAGCTAAGCACATTGAAATTAGACATCATTTTATAAGAGATTGTTATGAGAAAAAAGTTAATTCAAGTTGTCAAAATTCATACTGATGATAACTATGCTGATTTATTAACAAAAGGTCTTGATATGGGAAGGCTTCAGTACTTGGTAACAGATGTTGGAATGCTTAACCCTTAAAACTCTGATGTCTAAGTGTTTAAGTTGGGTGTAGGATTTTTGTACTACTAGTTGTGTCAAATGCTTTGTATAGTTTATACTGATTGTGTCTATAGTTAGTCATATGCGAACATTGTTTAAAGGAAATACACTGGTTTATATTTTCTTGGTTTTGGACTAACTTATGCAGGTATATAAGCAAATTTGATGGGAGTTGATAATATGAAGTGTGTATCTGAGACACACCACAAATGGTTATTGGTTCACCATGTCTAACTTACATAAGAACCAACTAGTCCAGAGCAAATGGCTACTGGTAAAGACTCCTCAAATCCGTTTATGGTTGATAGTTTACCAAAAACTATATGGTTATCAACTCACCTTACTTAACAGTTAAGAGTTGGCTAGTTGATGCGTGGGAATCGCAACAGGCTTTACCTCTCGAGGGATCTCGAGAAGCTTACAACCCCCACCAGGCAGTGTACCTGATCGTTGTAGTATAGTATAGTGACAAGTACCCGGGGATTGATCGTTCAGCTTAGGAATAGTGTCGCTAGGATTAGAAAACCTAATTACTAGTTATAAAGGTGAGGGATGATTATTTTTGTATTTTTATATTTTTATGAAAGCAAGTAAAATCTCGGGTTTTGGAAGAGTGGGCGGAATTAGTTGCTATTCAACTAACCCAAAACAAAGATGCAATCAAAATAAAATACAGAAAATGAAATTAAACTAATTATACTAAGGTTGTGAGCAGTAATTGGAGAAAATTGTGTTTACTTAGACTTCACTACTCCCTAGATATCTTTTACAGGTTAATTACTTGTTATACTTGTATGGATGACGGATTGTATTCCTTAATACCATTCGTGGGGTGGCATACATAACTCCCCAACTCTATGAGCTCTTATCTCCTCCTACACCATGACCCAGCACAACTATAGGGATTGTAAACAGTGGCTCATGCATTAAATACAACCAATAAAGACCTAGTACGCCTCGGTTCATGTTTCTTAAGACGTTCACGCATGTTACCATTTGGAGATCTGCCAGTTTTCTTAAGCCTAACATATAAAATCATTCATCCAAGAACAAGAATAAACAAGTAATCAACACATAATCAACATCTAGGTTTCATTAGATCTAAGCAAACACAAAAGAGATCTAGCCTAGCATAATGGAATTGAGACAAGAACAAGATATAGACAACCAACACATAGACATATTGATTGAATTAGAAGAACACTTATCTCAATTACAATGCAAGGTATCAAGGGTTTGGAACCCTTGAAAAACCTGTAAAAGATACACCAAATTCGTCTTTAGGGTTTCACCAAAACTTCTCTCCTTTTTTTAATGAAAAAACTAGAAAACTATATATAGGAAAACTGGGCTGACGGCGTCAAGACAACCATGTGACGCCGTCACCTCGCCGCCAAATACTTCCTCGGACGGCCTTGATCTACTTATGACGGCCTATGTGACGCCGTCACCAACCACGGTATTTTATTCTTTGTACTTTGACGCCGTCAGGATGACTTTTGACGCCGTCATCAACTACGATGTTTAATTCTTGATGTCTGACGCCGTCAGGGTGTAACTCTTGACACCGTCACCTAGTGTCTTCAGCATGGAAAATTGATACTTTGCCGTTTTCTTCACTTTTATGCTCCAAAAACGTCCAAAACGGCTTCTTTTCCAGAATTCATTCTCCAAACACCTAAAATCACAAAAGGAACGATTTAGGGCAATATTTGATCAAATAAAGTCGGATTCGGGCTTAAATGACCCCCTAAAAACGGATCATTTTTCGCCTCATCATATACCCTTACACTTGAGATTTGCTTGTCCTCAAGCAAATGAGCTTTTATTCTACTCAAAAGACAAGTTAGGGGACATTTAACACTAATATAAAAGTAATTACAACAAATAATCGCTCCACTAAAGACCAATAGACAAGCACGGAGGTCATACACAAGCACCTCACAAATAGTGTTTAGATACTCACATCTCTCGGGTGTAATAAAGTAATATAACATTATGGAAATGGAAGATATCTCTCACTACCTGTCATAGCAAAATAGATTACCATAGGCTTGGGAAAGGATCAAACCTCCACCACATGGCGTAAGCACCTAGGATAAACTATCAAAGAGGTCTTTTAAAGGGTTGTAACGTTAAGTATAGGGATATGAATTACACGGTTTTGTTGGATAAAGGAAGTTTTACTGGTGGCGAGTTAACAATCTTGGTTAATTACATGTACAAGATGGCGTTGCTAAGCCAAGACTAGACTCGACTTAAGCTAATAAATGAAAAATAACAAAAACATAAAATGAACATAGAATAAAACGGGATGGTAGTCCGTATGTTTTTTTTATTTTTTTATTTTTTTTCTTTTTCTTTTCTATATCTTTTTTTTTTCTTTTTCTTGATTTTTTTGATTTTTTTTTTTTTTTTTTTTTTTTTTTTTTTTTTTTTTGTGCATACAATCTTACCCTACCATCCAAAATAATACATCATAGGGGATGAGAATTCCCCTTACACTTGAATCTTTACATACTTTACAATCAACTAAACTAATGACTCGAATTAAGAAAATCAAAACACTTGGAGCACTTTTAAGATTAACGTACATATGGGGGTAATAATATGATGTAATTCCCCATTACTCCATAAAATAAGTACTTACCCATGAGTCCCAAAACAATATGTACAAGGATATGACTCGACTTAGCAACCATGTAATCAATTAGAAAGTTAACTTAGGGTTTAACAAATAACAATAATGCACTAAAAATGAGCGCATACACGGAAGGCTAAGGCGATTTGGGTGTACATTTAAGTGGGGTGTAACAAATTCTTCCTTTAAGTAAGATGCTTAAAGTTAGAAACGAAAAGATAGGCTCGGAGGGGTGTACTAGGGGTTTCGTGTACTAAAAATGAGTACAACGCTAAGGGTGTGGGAAAAATTAGTCGACTTAACTAGCCAAGTAATATGACTTAAATGGTCAAGTAATTATGATACGGGTTTAACACAAGGGTGATCCTAATGCCTCTTATCATGTAGTAAATCCTACCACACGAATGTAGTCTCACTAGCGGTCTCGGGATGCATCACTAACGCAAGTTCTAGAATCTAAATGCTACCGGTACACTCATAAGCACTAATAATGAATGCTTTTCCTATCAAATCTAAAGGCGAACCTCACATATTTGGGTGGAAAATTTTTCTGAATATACGGTTATGTGCTAGTCATACAACCTCCTATCCATGAGACGCTTTCTATGGCTAAAGTTTCACTCCTAAATGTTGTAAAAAATTTTAAATTTGGCGCTAAAATTACACTAACAAGTATTTCTCATAGTTTTATTACACATCTACTATCAAACAAATCAAACTCAAGCGAAAGTGCATATGTAAGGTATCATCTTTTTACCCTCCCCTAACACTTAAGATGAACATTGTCCCCAATGTTCAAGTAAAGAATGTAAAAGTGAAAAAGTAAAGAGAATGAAATCAAATACTCCCCTGATTCGCTCGGTATGGATTATAGGTTGGCCAGGTTAAATCTTCCTCCAAGAAAATGAACAATCAAAGCTTCCCTTCCAGAATATAAATCATCTTCTTGTCATAAATAACCTGTAAATCCTGACAACAATAGACAAGACAACCTCGCGTAAAATCGGCGGCATCCTATATAAGTTACTAAATCCTAGAAAACAAAGTAAGATATAATGCTTGTGGAATGACTTTTGCAGATTTCCTGGAGATTATAAAACTTAATAATTCACAAAAACCATAAGACTCCGTTAGAAAAACAAAACCGGTAAAATTTCCAGATTTTTAACTCCTGACGCCGTCAAGAGTAATACTCTGACGCCGTCAAAATGGACCTGCAGAAATTCTTATGTTAAGTTTCCGGAAAATTTTTGGAAAAACTTTGTCCTACTTCCTGGAAAATCCTGCAAAACTTCATTATGACTCAATACAAGCATTTGACTCTAACAAATACGAATATACATGTTCATTTAATATTGTGGAGAATCATGATCGGATTGTTTCTTAAAAACATATTTGGGGTTTCCCCTTACACTTATCTTTTGCAAAAATACCTTTAGGTTGAAGTTAAGACTAGGCCAAACAACATAATAAAGTATTTCCACATTTTAATTGAGAAACATGATCATCCAACAATAAAAATAAAACATGCATACGGAAGCAAATAATTATCAAACAAATAAAATCACACAAAACATGGGCTGCAAAGATTAACCATCAATAAAAATTAAAAGCTGAACATGCATAATATTTGTTAAAAGAACAAAAATAGAAAGTGTCCAAAGCCAACAGAGGCTGAATCCTAAACTATTACAAGACCAAATGTTTCAAATCATACAACCAAGAATAAATTGTTCAAGAATCACAGATATCAAAATGAATCACTGAGGGGGAGGACCAAAGCGATAATCATAGCCTGGTGGGAGGTGTCCAGTGTACCCATAGGGAGGGTAGTCAGTCTCTCGGCCTTGGAAGGGGTCAATCTGCAGGTGAGGCTCAAGCTGATCTCGGGTGGAGAGGTGCTGCATCTGGCGGACGGTATGATCATACATCCAATCAAAGCGCTGGTCAGTAATGGCTCGCCATGTATCCATCTGACCCATCCAGGCACCCTGGTGTGCCTGCCAGTCTCCCCGACTCATGTGTCGGTAGTAATCAGCCGTCCCCTCCTCATACCCAGCAAACTGATGCTGCTGGGGCAGTCCCTCATCATCACCATCATCATCCTCATCATCAGGCCCTGCTGCCACGTGCCATGTGTAGGACCCATCCACCATCTGCATCACAATGCTCATCTGCCTAAGGGATTTCGCCCTCACTACCCACAGTTCCCACAGTCGCTCAAGTACCCCATGATCTGAGGAGTAAGAAGACCATTGGAACGAGCCAACCGGGTCACGAACATCCCCCCATAAACCTTGTCAATATCCCTCTCACCCACACTAGTCCTCAAATAACTGGCCACCCAAAACGGGATGTTGCAGTAGACATCTGCAGAAAAGATGGTGTACAAGTAGAACAGGTCCGAAGCAGTGATACGGTGAGTGGTGCCATGACGTGCAGACAGGCTGTATGTGATGCACCTGTGAACTAGCCTAACAATGGGGTCCCTGATCGATGCAGCCCCAGTAGTCGAGGTGTAAACCCCATCCCCTATGGTTGGCCAAAAGGTGACACACCTCATCTCACTCCTCTGAGTCTCTCCATGTAACAACCTCAGCAGAAAAGCCCCATCAACCTCTTCACTAGTATATAGCCCAAGCCACCAACCAAACTCAGCCACAGAACATGACCTCAACTCTCCCCCTAGCCTAAAATACACAGTGGTGCCCCCCATATCTCCCCTAGCCCCAGCCTGATCAAAACGGAAGGTCGCAAAGAACTCCCGTACTAACTCACTATATACTGTCTCTCTCAACCTAAACAACCTCTCCCACTGCAGACCCGCAAACCCATCTGTGCGGATCCTCCCTAAAAATGCAGCCTCCAACCCACTGGCTCTTAGAAAATCCCAGTCAACCACAGCCCCAGCATCAATATGGTGGTTACACAACTCCTCATACTTGGTACTAGTACCAACATCGCCAAACTCGCCCCAACTGTGCACTAATTCCCCATAATTGATCCCTTGAGATCTAGAAGAACTACCCTTTTGTTGGCGAGATCTTTTGCTCATTTTCCTGGAAAAAGGTGGAGTGAATGGAAACGATTAGAACGCGAATTTTTTCATGAACTTTATGCAGTCAAACACATCTGACGCCGTCAAGAGTATTCTTTGACGCCGTCAGATGGATCAGAATAAGAGCCATGCAAATGCGAGGGAAAAAATCAATTTTCAAACTCTTAACCCATTACCCAAACGCTCCTTTAATCAGGAAACAGGGGTGGGGGTCAAAGAATCCGAGTCATGATGGGTTTTCCCTAAATTAATGCATGATTTCGGTGAGACAACATCATCAAATGGTAACCCCACGATTACAAATCACCAATTGGATGGCATTACGATTTACTAATAGTGGGTCAAGAATGGGGTTTCGGGCGAAAGGGGTTTTTCAAATTGACGGGTCCTAAGGATAATTAATCGAGAAAAGATGAAGAAAACTTACTCACAAAGTAGAGATCGGACGCGGAAGATGTCGAATTGGGAGGTTGAGAATCGGAGTAGCAGCAGCACTTGGGTGAGATTTGTGGGGTATGGGTTGAAAGTGATTGGTTTTGGGTTAATATTGCTGATCCGTCGAGCTGACGGCGTCAAGAGTTAAATCTGACGCCGTCAGATGCCCGTGTAGGGTGAGGTTTGGAGTAGTTTCATGTTTAGTCCCTGCTCTTTACGTGAATAACTAAACACTAGTAAAACCCATGAGTAGCTATTCCGTTAACGAGGTCCACCAGGGTCGAACGTCTCATTACTGTCGCGGAAAGAGGTGAGGTAGTAGCGGGGGTCGGGCGACGTTTTGGCTAAGTTGATCCTTATGCACCGGTCATTGGTGTGAGAAGAAAGATGTTGTTCCAGAGGAGGTTTCAAATCAGTGGTATTTTTGAGGTACGACCTCTTTACACCGGGTTTAAAACCAAAAGAACGTTTTTTGGATGAGATCAGGAATGTAGTTCGCAAGCATCCAATGAAAATGCTATGGATTTGCGAGCTTTTCTCCGCATGGGGGTGTTTATGAGAACGGGGGGTAGTTAATGGTAAAGCTTTTGAGGAAAATCTCCCGTTATCCTCTTGGTCAAATACCAAAGGGGTTGACACCTCGAAAACTTTTTCAATTTTTTTAGGTATAGAATTTTCTTTGATCTTTTCTTTGACCCTTGATATGAATTGGTCTGCGAAATTCATAAAGGCTTTATGAGTGCTTTCCATGCGCGCCTCTAGGTGCTGGATTTATTTTTTCTGATTATTCATGAAGGTCACCATTATCCCTTCGAATTCCTCTTGTCGTGAGCGTTCAGGAAAATTTTGGCTGATAACCGTATTCCTACGTGGATTAAGACTCCACACGGGTTCAGCGGCAAGTTTCTTTACCTGCTTCTCGATGCTTCCTAACAATTGTTCTTGGGTGGCACATGCGTAATAAAGTTTTGCCTTGCTTGGGAGCATCGGGTCCTCCCATCCTTCCTCTTCGTATTGTGCCAACTCCTCAAGAACTTTCCAGCACTCGTCAACGCTAAGTCTATCTAGTCTACCCTTGGCTGCGTAATCAATGGCCTTCCTTGTTTGATAGTCAACTTTACCATAAAAGATTTGGATCTGCAGCCATGGTTCGATCCCATGATGAGGAACTTTTCGAAGTAGGTCTTTATATCGAATCCATGCTTCATAAAAGGTTTCATTTTGACGTTGTTGGAACATCAAAATGTCATTTCTAAGCTTAGTAGTTCTCCCCGGTGGGAAAAATTGAGCAAGGAAACGAGTGGTGAGATCATCCCATGTGGTGATGGATCCCGCGGGTAAACGCTCAAGCCATTGACTAGCTTGATCCCGTAGAGAGAATTGGAATAGGCGTAAACGGGTAGTCTCTCTAGTTTCAACACCTAGGTCTATGGAATCTACGATTTTGAGGAAGTCCTTAAGGTGTTGGTTTGGATCTTCGGAACGAAGTCCATGGAATGCACATCCGCTTTGCACCAACCGGATGGTGTCGGATCGCAAGGGGGTCACATTGTCTCCGGTGAGCTCAATGGTGTTTCGGTAGCCTTGGTGGATAGGTCGGGAATACTCTCCTAAGGTTCGGGGCCTAAGGGGTTCTAATGGTGGGTTTTGTTGTGGTGGGATGATGGGTTCAAAGATGTTACCACCTTCCATGATGTCGGATGGTAAAGAGTTACGAACAAAGGCACGAAGAAATAAGACAGACTAAAGAAGACCTAAAAATAAAAATAAAATCTTACTAGAAAGGAATCTAGCAAGTAAAATCTCGGGTTTTGGAAGAGTGGGCGGAATTAGTTGCTATTCAACTAACCCAAAACTAAGATGCAATCAAAATAAAATACAGAAAATGAAATAAAACTAATTATACTAAGGTTGTGAGCAGTAATTGGAGAAAATTGTGTTTACTTAGACTTCACTACTCCCTAGATATCTTTTACAAGTTAATTACTTGTTATACTTGTATGGATGACGGATTGTATTCCTTAATACCATTCGTGGGGTGGCATACATAACTCCCCAACTCTATGAGCTCTTATCTCCTCCTACACCATGACCCAGCACAACTATAGGGATTGTAAACAGTGGCTCATGCATTAAATACAACCAATAAAGACCTAGTACGCCTCGGTTCATGTTTCTTAAGACGTTCAAGCATGTTACCATTTGGAGATCTGCCAGTTTTCTTAAGCCTAACATATAAAATCATTCATCCAAGAACAAGAATAAACAAGTAATCAACACATAATCAACATCTAGGTTTCATTAGATCTAAGCAAACACAAAAGAGATCTAGCCTAGCATAATGGAATTGAGACAAGAACAAGATATAGACAACCAACACATAGACATATTGATTGAATTAGAAGAACACTTATCTCAATTACAATGCAAGGTATCAAGGGTTTGGAACCCTTGAAAAACTTGTAAAAGATACACCAAATTCGTCTTTAGGGTTTCACCAAAACTTCTCTCTTTTTTTTAATGAAAAAACTAGAAAACTATATATAGGAAAACTGGGCTGACGGCGTCAAGACAACCATGTGACGCCGTCACCTCGCTGCCAAATACTTCCTCGGACGGCCTTGATCTACTTATGACGGCCTATGTGACGCCGTCACCAACCACGGTATTTTATTCTTTGTACTTTGACGCCGTCAGGATGACTTTTGACGCCGTCATCAACTACGGTGTTTAATTCTTGATGTCTGACGCCGTCAGGGTGTAACTCTTGACGCCGTCACCTAGTGTCTTCAGCATGAAAAATTGATACTTTGCCGTTTTCTTCACTTTTATGCTCCAAAAAGGTCCAAAATGGCTTCTTTTCCAGAATTCACTCTCCAAACACCTAAAATCACAAAAGGAACGATTTAGGGCAATATTTGATCAAATAAAGTCGGATTCGGGCTTAAATGACCCCCTAAAAACGGATCATTTTTCGCCTCATCACTAGTCCATAGCAAACGGCTCATGGTAAAAACATATCAAATCCGTTGATAGCTTGTAGTTTGCTAAAAACTATGATAGACACAATCAGGCCTATGTGTTTACAAAACCCTAATTGCTTATCCAAAACAATTTGAAAGTGTTCAAGGCTTATGTATGAGTTACCTTAGGAACAATAGGATATCTTAGCACCCTTAGACCTTAGTACAACCCCTTAGAGCTTAGGTATAAGACCCTTAAGCACAAAACCATAACTAGGTCATAACTTCCCAGAATTAGGTCTAAACTATCCCAAAACATCACCATAAGCTACCACCACTTAATATAAGCCTCTTAGGACCTAGGATTAGTCATTAAACACTCATAGGACCCTAACCTAGGCACTAAAATTTAGGATAAACCCTAATCTCTTACTAGGTAAAACTATGTCTAAACTAAACATAAACTAGCTAAAACCTAAACATAATAACCTAAAGCACCTCAACCTAGTACCCTAGCACCTGAGTCACCCTAAGGACACACCTTAGCACCTTTAAGCTAGCAAGCAAGGAGGTGGATGACCTCCTTGTTACCTCCTTCTTGCCACAGCCAAATAACCACCACACAAACCCTAAACCGCCATTGTAGACATCCTTGTCACCATAGTAGCTTTCATTAATTAGCTAGTAGCTTGTATGAGTCACCTCCCCCCCTGACACCTCCTACTCCCGTTACTTGGCCACCAAGCCCAACGAGGGCTATAAATACCCTCGTACACCCACACTTTCCAAACCACACAATCACACTTCTTCACCTTTCATATTCTATATCTACTAGTAGTTTAGGAACCTTAGAAACCTTAGAAGTCAAGTAGCTAGGCCTTGCATGCTTGTCAAGTTCCATGTTGCCCTAGAAAATCTTAGGAACCCTTGTTCCCCTACTTCTGGTCTCGTAAGCTTTCTTTACTTGTTCTATTAGCTTAATTACAGTCCCAGTATAGATATTAGATGCCTTAGATCATATAGGAACCCTTGCTAGTTTTCATTTTGAAACCCTAATATGAGTTGAATACATGTTTATATGTTATAATTGCTTTTCATAAGCTATAAGCTAGTTTAGATAACTTAGATAAGCTAATATTATTTAAACATAATCTAGGAAAACTTTTTATTTTCTAAAAATATAGTTTGCATGGAATTAGGACTAGTTTTGCAAAGTTTTCCATGCATAGGGGTATATATGGTAACTTTCTGAAAATATTAAGTCTAGGGACTATTTTTGACATTTCTTAGAAGTTATAAGTATAAGTACCATTTTTGCAAAGTTATATAACCTTAGGATAAAAAGTAAAATAGTTATAAACTAATAAGGACCATTTTTGCAAAGTTATATAACCACGTCTGGTTTGTGTCGTGTTCACGAGGTCAAATACATCAATGAGTCCAACAGTAATTGTTTTATTTTTGCTTGCCTCAACTCACAAATTCAAATTCAAAATGATAAATTAAGTAAATTGTGTTTTGCACTTAGGTCGAATGATTTGCGTGTGTCAAGAATAATGGGGCCAAAGCCCAACCAAGAAGCCAATCAAGCATAACAGTAGGGGCGTTTGGTCATTGCTTATTTCCAATTTAAACTCAAGCACTCACTTGAAGACTTAGTAACATATTTAGTTTTAATATGAAATTAATAAAATGGGTCGTGATTGTGTTTGAGTCAAGGGTCCAACTGGACGACAGCAGAGCGTATGGATTTGCCCAATTTGGTTATTTCTTTCAAAATGCTTATTCCGACTTCGACTTAATTCACGGCTTATTTTGAATTGTTGACTCGACTTATATTTCGTTACATAGACATACTTATTTTGAAGCCTTAAATTTCTTAAAACTCAAAACTATAAGTTATTTAGCACTTATTAAAAACTGGATCAATAATATAAGACGCAACCTATTTTGGAAACTTTGCATATCATAGCTCATCAAGTTTAATGTGACTTATATGGAATTCATAAATTTGCTTATCAAGTTTAATGTGACTTATATGGAATTCATAAATTTTCATATAAATATACACTTAACGTATTTAACCAAAATTCAGCTAAAAGACGTAAACGAAACATAACTTAAATTTTTTTTATCATCCACAAACTGTTTTTATCTACATATGGACACTAATGTGTATATGTACATATATAAAATTTATTTTCCAACAACTTCTAATACTCACGACGCTTTATTGGTAATTACTCTCCGTACCTCCTCTTTCGGTTACTGTCGAACCGAAGACCTAGTCGTCTTTGCTAATTTTACTATATCATATCTTATTCACTTCCAAGAGCCAATACTCCAACACTTAGAAAACTATTTTAAACTTAAATGATGCCACACAAGCAACAATAATACAAATACTTTAAAAAAAAATTTAACTTATTTAAACTACATCGAGTCCTAAACCTGAAACTGTAAACTAAATCATGCCTTACTAATCTAGGTCGCGTGTTGGTGCCACACTCTATTTGAGTCACTTGGTTTACTGCATACTCCATTGAGGTGAGTTCATGGCCCCTACTTTTACTTGTTTTATAACTGTTTTGGGGGAGAATACATGCTCGTTTTTAACTAAACTCAATGCTTGTTTATACTTGAAATCATTACTTACTCTTACTTGAAACATGACTCATTTACTTATTGCATACTTATTTCCTTATTAAGGACAAAATCATATATGTGAGTTTATAGCCCCGCACTTTTACTTTACTTTGCTTTGCAAAACTTGGGGTAAGAAACATGCAAAACACTTATATGGACCACACTTAAACTTATGCTTTATTTAAACTATTACGCGGATTAGCCTAAGCCCTTGAATCCCACTATGCCCAAACTCATGAACCGTCAATTCCTGCTGGGAAGCGCGAATATTATAAATAGATCTATTGGGGGTAACTCCCTCGTTCGGTTTGACCGGATATGCAATCGCGAACGTATACCATGTTGAAACACAAGTGTCTGTGATAAACACTTGTCGGGTCGCTATATTTGATTACATGCTCTTTGAGCATGCACACTGTTATAGCTTCGGTTGCATGAACTTAGTGCTAGCGTAATAGACTATTTACTATGTGACATTATATTCGTTGTAATGATCACACACTCTACTCATGGTCCACAAATCTAATTTTTACTGTAAGGTAAACACTATTTTCATGGCATTGTGAGCCACACAGCGGTCACAAAACTCTCTATTGAACTCACAATACTACTATTTTATGATACAAACCTATGAACTCACCAACCTCGTGTTGACACTTTTTAGCATGTATTTTCAGGTTTAAGGCGATAGTTAACTATTGAAGGCTTTGGCATGGCATGGCATGGCATGGTTATAGACAACTCTGACATATATTTGGGACCGCTTAAACTCTTATATGGGCCTGTATTTCCGCACTATTTTTGAACGATGTAAATTTGAATATTTTTGATAATGAAAGTTACTCTAAATGGTTGAGATAAAAACTGTTATTTCTACTTGTGTTATGATACCAATTGAGTAGCACCCCAGTAACATGTATGCTTCCGCTGGACCCGATTTTGGAGGTGTTACAGATTGATATCAGAGTCTTGGTTGTAGAGAACTGGGTATTTTTAAAACCTAGACTATAACTACTTTGACAAAAACTTAACTCTCTGACCGCCACATGCCTGCCTGCCAAGCCTGCTGCCTTACTTATTATAAAACATTTTCTATTAAAATACAGGACATATTGCTAGCGTAACTGAGTTGAGTATTTCAAAATTCATTGAACCTCGGTAGAATATTGACTGATCACCCATATTTGACCAAGGACAGTGGGACATAGCCTGATCACCTATGTCCGACTCAGAGGTGAATTTTGCGATACTGAGAGTAGTTATACTAGAATTATGTCTAGTTTGATTTTCTACTTGATTTCTGAAAGTTTCAAAAAATTTCTGTTTGTGTGTACATAATCATTGCATAACATGAACATTCACATCTACACACAACACACTGGCATCAAAATACTTTTTCTTAATTGGAATACTCTTTTATCACAATCTGGTTATGTTACAGTCACCTCCACCTCAAACCGTACACTCAATCGATGTTGTACCTTCCATGTTAAGTACTAACTACACTACTGAGATATCCAACTGATTGCTAGTAGCAATCAACACCCTCCTTCAGGGTCGTACTCTAAAACTTACCAAACTCCCAATTCAGCATAGATGTTATTCCCAACAAAAACCTTAAGAACTTAAGGAGCAACCTAGACCACTATATTTTGAATAGATACCCAATACTTCATGTATCCCTCGAGAATACCAGTTTTCTACCTTGCTACCCTGTTATAAGATAATAAATTGTGTCACTATTGGCATACAAACTATTTTTTTAATCATTTTACAAAACATTTTACGATCATCCTACAAAATGTCTTACTGCTATTTCATGAAATCAAGATTTTAACCTTGCCACTATTTTATAAACAATAAATTGTCTTCCTACTGTCCTATAAACTGTTCTACGAATCATCTTTACAACTATTTTATCATAAACCGATTCATTACCTTACTACCATTCTATAAAACAACAATCTGTTTCGCTAGCAATTTATAAACAATATTACAATTATCCTACAAGTCTTACTACACTTCACAAACTATTTTACTCCCCTGTGAACTCCTTACTACTAAATCACAAAACTAAACTACAATTTTGCTACAATTTTACAAATGATAAATTGTTTTCCTATTACTCTATAAACTATTGTACAATCCGTTCTATAAACAATCACCATGTGAACTATTTGCCCAATTGAAAATCATTTTATATTACTACCTCTTGGTCCTCTTAAAGTAAATTGAATACTTACATTTATGAAATTCGCATGATATTAAACATTGAACCACATTCAGGTTTGACAACTAGACTCCGTCATTAAGCACCTCAAATTTGTTGAAACAAACATGCCTGGCTAGACCTCTTTCCTTGGCATTTGTTTAGGACTTCCCTTTTGAAAATATGCTTATAGAAATCACAAAGCTCGTAATAGTATTTTTCCCGAGATACCCATTTTGATGTGCCAAAATTTATCTAGTCAAACTTTATGGAGACTTTTGTATATTAGAGGAGTGACTAAATGTTAGCATTTGAGACATAGTTTTACCCACACCATGTTTAAAGACTGTTTAACTGAAATCATGAGCCTTCTGAAGTCGCGTCAGTTTACCTAACTACAAATTTTCAGCAAAGAATTTTGTATTACTCCCTCATAGACAAAGATGAGCCTTTACCATCTCGTAAGACTCAAATAGTTTGTGAGTACCAATACCTATCCCTATCAACACAGTTCATAGAAGCTCACAAAGGCCCTGAATTCACATGGGAAACGTGAAGATGAATTCACGTGCGAAAAATACTCATCTCTTTTTGATCTAAATGGGTAACTAGAATTGAATCGCGAGGACGCGATTCTGTTTAAGGAGGTGTGACTGTAACAAACTGAAATTTTCCAAACTAATTTTCAATAATAAATGTCAATTTACCTAACCATACATGAGCTTACAAAACTATTTCGGGAAAACAAACCCACGCACTGTAAATCACTACATTGGTTATTTTATCAGAAAATGTGAATGTGCCATTTTCTAGCTGTTACTGATCATTGTTGATCAACCACGAGAATTATCTCACACCAAACACCACACGCGTACCGACACAAATCCTAGTAAAGGCATGAACTCAATACGGGTTATCCAGAAATAATAAATTTTATTACGATTATAGAAACGTCCTCATTAACAACATTTTAGCACTCCCGCTAACCTTGAAAACACAATTTACACTGGAGCTCAACGGGACTCGGAATACACTTAATACCAAGGTTAATAACACACAATTAATTCTCTTATACATTTTACACCACATTCCACTCTTCTCTTTTTATAAACCGTATAAAAAATATATATAGAATAAATAAATAAATAAAATGATATATGTATAAACGTATCCCCCCTCTCTCTCACTTATCCCCACACGTTTTTATCATCTTCCCAACACTACCTCTCTTATCAATGATAAAAACAAGAAACTCCAAGCATCAGACTAATCTGAAACCCAGCTGCTACGCTTCAAGAGGACCTCATCTCCCCTTTTTCATCTCAGTATAGCCACGAGGTGGTCACAACAAGCCCCAGACCCTTGTCTTTTTGGGTGTCAGCGAGGCAGAGTGGAGCGTGGAGGAGGGGACGACTACCTTTTTTAGCTACGAATTGACTGACATAAAGAGGAAGTGGAATTAAACCATCCATTGTTTACATTTTTATAACCAAATCAGAGTTCACAAGGGTTCCACACACTCAAGCAAACAATCAAACCAAAAAATAAAAATCTTCATTTGATTTCAAGTGGGAACGAGATTCAATCAAGGGGTGTGTGGAATTGCTTGTTGAATCAGTTTGGAGCTTTTGTTTTGTGTTTCCTTGAATATTTGTAACCGACTTCCTGGTGTAAGAATTCTAACTTTTATTTCTTTTCCGTCTTTGATTCGAGCCTGTGAACATGTTTGTGTTACTGATTTTGGTACATTCGAATATGGGAATACATTTTTCTTAGTTGTTGTTGCTAATTTGATGTGGCAGTTAATGAATTTCAAACTAAACTAAATTTAGGCTCGGATTGGAAGTGTTATGTTGCTTGGCTTATCTTTGGTTTTGCTTGATTGCGTTATCGTTGTGTTGTATTGATTTTCTAGCTTAATCGACTGGGTACAAAAGATGGTTAAAACTCGAATTATTAAGAATATAGTTGGTGTTAATATCGGTTTCACTTTGTTTATCCATTGTCCTATGTTCAAATCCCACAAGTGCAAAAAAAGGGATAAAATCATTTTGGTTAGTCATAACGCAAGTCCAATCTAGGGTCATTAGTATGAGTAGTATTGCGAGGCCGTAAGTGTTCGGGTTTCACTCCGCCCTCACGTCAGAATGACCAGCCTACTGGTACACTTCCTTTTGATGAGTATTGTTGTTAAGTCAAACTTTTATAAGAACTCAAAAAGAGTGCAAGTTTGTAATACAAACCAGGCCACCGCCCAACTAAGAAGGGTGTTCAGTTGTGTTCCTTCTTTGTGTATGCGTCAAATTTCTGAAACATAATTCTTCATACTGAGTTTTCTGTATTTGGGATTGGTTTTGTTCGTTGCTCTTTACGACATTTACAACTCAAAAACATGGTGGTCTTGGTTTACTAACTCACCTTTAAAACCTATCTACAAACTTAATGTTTAAAATGTGTTTGGCTCGGAATTGGGTCGAATCACTATTTGGTCGAACCCCAACAAGTGAAATTAAGTTATTATGTTCTTGGTTCTGAAATTGTTTTAAACTTGTAATATGGGTTGGTTTTGGGTGAAGTTGTGAGCCGAGTAAGTGCTGGGCCACAGCCCAATCACGATCTCCTGTGACACAACATAAGACCACGTCTGGTTTGTGTCGTGTTCGTGAGGTCAAGTACATCAATGAGTCCAACAGTAAGTGTTTTATTTTTGCTTGCCTCAACTCAAAAATTCAAATTCAAACTGATAAATTAAGTAAATTTTGTTTTGCACTTGGGTCGAATGATTTGCGTGTGTCAAGAATAATGGGGCCGAAGCCCAACCAAGAAGCCAAATAAGCATAACATTAGGGGCGTTTGGTCATTGGTTATTTCCAATTTAAACTCAAGCACTCACTTGAAGACTTAGTAACATATTTAGTTTTAATATGAAATTAATAAAATGGGTCGTGATTGTGTTTGAGTCAAGGGTCCAACTGGACGACAGCAGAGCGTATGGATTTCCCCAATTTGGTTATTTCTTTCAAAATGCTTATTCCGACTTCGACTTAATTCACGACTTATTTTGAATTGTTGACTCGACTTATATTTCATTACGTAGACATACTTATTTTGAAGCCTTAAATTTCTTAAAACTCAAAACTATAATTTATTTAGCACTTATTAAAAACTGAACCAATAATATAAGACGCAACCTATTTTGGAAACTTTGCATATCATAGCTTATCAAGTTTAACGTGACTTATACGGACTTAATAAATTTTCATATAAATATACACTTAACGTATTTTAACCAAAACTCGGCTAAAAGACATAAACGAAACATAACTTACATTGTTTTATCACCCACACATTGTTTTTATCTACATATGGACACTAATGTGCATATGTACATATATAAACTTTATTTTCCAACAACTTCTAATACTCACGACGCTTTATTGGTAATTACTCTCCGTACCTCCTCTTTCGGGTACTGTCGAACCGGAGACCTAGTCGTCTTTGCTAATTTTACTATATCATATCTTATTTACTTCCAAGAGCCAATACTCCAACACTTAGAAAACTATTTTAAACTTAAATGCTGCCACACAAGCAACAATAATACAAACACTTTTAAAACTTTTTAACTTGTTTAAACTACATCGAGTCCTAAACCTGAAACTATGAACTAAATCATGTGTTACTAATCTAGGTCGCGTGTTGGTGCCACACTCTATTTGACTCACTTGGTTTACTGCATACTCCATTGAGGTGAGTTCATGGCCCCTACTTTTACTTGTTTTATAACTGTTTTGGGGGAGAATACATGCTCGTTTATAACTAAACTCAGTGCTTGTTTATACTTGAAATCATTACTTACTCTTGCTTGAAACATGACTCATTTACTTATTGCATACTGATTTCCTTATTAAGGACACAAGTGTTTAAATCATATATGTGAGTTTATAGCTCCACTCTTTTACTTTACTTTGCTTTGCAAAACTTGGGGTGAGAAACATGCAAAACACTTATACGGACCATACTCAAACTTATGCTTTATTTAAACTATTACGCGGATTAGCCTAAGCCCTTGAATCCCACTATGCCCAAACTCATGAACCGTCAATTCCTTCTGGGAAGCGCGAATGTTATAAATAGATCTATTGGGGGTAACTCCCCCGTTCGGTTTGACCGGATAGGCAAACGCGAAGTCTGAGATAAACACTTGTCGGGCCCCTATATTTGATTACATGCTCTATGAGCATGCACACTGTTATAGCTTCGGTTGCTCGAAATTAGTGCTAGCGTAATAGACTATTTACTATGTGACATTGTATTCGTTGTAATGATCACACACTCTACTCATGGTCCACAATTCTAATTTTTACTGTAAGGTAAACACTATTTTCATGGCATTGTGAGCCACACAATGGTCACAAAACTCTCTATTGAACTCACAATACTGCTGTTTTATGATACAAACCTATGAACTCATCAACCTCGTGTTGACACTTTTTAGCATGTATTTTCAGGTTTAAGGCGATAGTTAACTATTGAAGGCTTTGGCATGGCATGGTTATAGACAACTCTGACATATATTTGGGACCGCTTAAACTCTTATATGGGCTTGTATTTCCGCACTATTTTTGAACGATGTAAATTTGAATATTTTTGATAATGAAAGTTACTCTAAATGTTTGAGATAAAAACCGTTCTTTGTACTTGTGTTATGATACCAATTGAGTAGCACCCCAGTGACATGTATGCTTCCGTTGGACCTAATTTTGGAGGTGTTACACTTCACTCCCCAATGCCTACTTACCAGAGCCGTATGTGCATAAGATCTGCATAATATGTATTCCTTAACTTATATGCTAGCTTACATTATTTTGTCGGTTATTAGATAGTTATGCCTGCTCCCCACTACTCTACCTTTACCCCACCCGAATCACTTATGGAGAATGCTCTTCCCTCTCCTAATGATTCGGACCTTTTGTTTTAAAAATCTTTTTCCCAATTCCCCGGAAACCCCTAGGAATAGTATAGATACACCGTCACCCTTAGGTTTTACACCTTTCGTAGATGACCCACACTTAAAACGTATAAGAGAATTCTATGCTAAGGCATCACCTATTACTCCCCCCAAACACTATTTTACACCCACCATTTCCCTCCCCTAGATTTGAACCACATGGATTCTTTCTTCCTAGAGATCCTTATATACCTAGGAAACCTATCCCTGCCTATATCCCTAGATATGAACGTAGACAACCCTATACCTTAGCACCTACACCTTACTTAGTAAACCCTCCCACTTCACTTTGGAAATCTGAATTAGGAGAAAAATCCACTAGGACAACTTTAGAAAACCAGGAAAATCAGGTAGAAGATATTTTAAATAACTTAGATGAAATATTTCTTGACCTTATTGAGAAGATAGAAGAAGGTCATGATAATAACCTAGGCACCTGACCTAATTATAGTAGTTTAAGAAATACCCTAGAACAATCCCGTTTTAAGATAGCTAAATTACAGAAAAATCAAATGAGACACCACCATAAGATAACCTTTTTGCCCGTTTTAGGATTTGTACCTTTGAAAAGATGATTGATGATGATGAGGAAAGTCATCAATCAAATTTAGGAAATATTACAACCCTAAACCCTTAGATTTAAAAAAAAAAAAAAAAAAAAACTCAGAAGAAATCCCTAAGTAATATGCCGTTAGGAGTTTAGCCTTAAAATAATGCCCGTAGGAAATGTAATATAGGAAACCAATAATATAAGTTATACCTTAGATACCCCCTACTTTCACCTCCTAGTGCCCTTAATTTAGGATAACCTAGCCAACCTAGAATTATGTATGCCTCTTCTTGATCACCCTAGGACATCCCAAACCTTATAAGAACCCTTAGGAAATTAGGAATATCCATATGACAAGTTGGGTACTTGTTATAACCTACCTTAAACCCTTACCCCGCAATAACCCTTAGGAACCCGGGATAAATGGTCCCGATGCCTTAGATTCATAGATTCTCAAAAACTTTTAAGTCTTAACTCGTTTGGGTTTCGATTTCAAACCCAAAACCTTACTGAGAATCGTCTCGTAAGGATACTTATTCTTGAACTTTAGGCATTATAGGGAAGCCTAAAGTGTCATTCTATTGAGTTCGTTCCCTATTCCAATTTCAACCTTCCTTTTTCCCTATCCTCTTAAATCTAACAACAAGACATTTGGCATAAATAGCAACATTAGTTGAAAAACAAGTTATTTATGACCTTATGTAGTGGTAACTTCCACTCCCATTATCTGATGATATTATATGTCATGAATAACAACTTCCTTCAAACTTCATCCCTTTTCTACCTCCTAAAAACCAAATTCCATAAAACCCTTCCTTATCATTTCTCATGATACAAATGATGAGAATTCCTATTCTAAATCATAGAGATCTGAATCCTTTCCAAATTTAGTATCCCTAGGCCTCGCTACTTCCTTAGCCTTCCTTCTCAAATTTTCCCTTCCTTACACCTCTAAATTACTATGATACCTAAAATAGTTATTCCCCCTTAGAAAACCGTATTACACTCTAGGATTCACATACTTGAGGTTAGAAATAACTTTAGGATTCCCATACTTAAGGTTAGAAATAACTCTAGGATTCCCATACTTGAGGTTAGAAATAACTTTAGGATGCCCTTAGGTAAACATAAGAATAGACATAGGATACTTCGAATAGACCATCTCTAAGAAATCATTGAGGAAATATAAAAATTAAGATTAGAAATCTTCGAGGTCTTAATAACTAGAAATCAAACTAGAGAAAAACCTATTACAATAGGATGAATTTAGCCTAAGGAATTTTACTTAATATCAAGGATATTAGAATTAGTCATAGATTAAACATAAGAAGCTTTTAGATACAGCCTAGGAAACTTAGGAATGACTGAGGATTAAATTAGTAAACTACCTTAAGCCTTTAGCACCTAGTCTAGTTATAAGGTAGAAATACTAGTCAAGATTTCACTATATAAGTCATTTTGATGATATAGTTTACCTTGATCTAAGTAGCCTACCCCATACTAAGATTTTCCACATATATTTGAGGATCTAGATATACCTAAGAATGATATACCATTAGGATAACGCAGACTTAGAATTCGAAGTTACTAGTTATAACTAGGAATAAAACATTTGAGGATTTTAGTCTACCGATACTTAGTTTCTTAGGATTTGACATTTTATAGGATACACATTAGGAATTCTACTTAGAACATACTATGGATACTACCCTAGCCGGATTTAAGTACCTCGGAATAGTGATACTTATAGTAATAGTGATACTCGTAGTACTAGACAACATAGGACAAAAGAATAAGCGTGAAACCCTACCTAAGCATAATAACACTCCTAGTAAACCACTAGATAAGAAATTACCTAGCCCTTCTCCCAACATAGGATCTTCCTTACCAGTTAAGAGTAGTACACACTCTTTAGAGCCTTAGGACTAGTTATGAAAACTAGAAGAACCTTAGGGGGAAAAAACTTTGAAGGAATCTAGTAAATCTTAATTCCATTAGGAATGCCATCTTTTTAGGTATCCTATACTCTCACTCTTTCGTTTAATCCTATTCTCCCGTTTCCTTACATTCTACTGTTTAAATCTCATTTAAAACCTCATTCTCCCGCCTTTTTCTCACTCTTCCTTTTAAATCCCATTCCCTCGCCTTTTTCTCACTCTTCCGTTTAAATCCCATTCTACCGCCTTTTTCCCGCTCTCATATTCAAATCTTACTCTTCCGCCCTCCTCACTATACCGTTTCATCCTATACTCCTATCCTTTTCCCACTCCACCTATTCCTACTCTTCTATCCCTTCATTATCTCCCACTCTTCCATATTTTCCTATTTCATCCCTTTCCTTCCCTCTTCCTCTTCACTCCTTCCTATAAAAATCCATCCTTCCATCTTTTCATTCCTCCGTCATTTTACACTCTATTTTTCTTCACTCTAAACTCTCTCCCTATCTCATCCTACAATGTTCTAAAAGCTAGAACATGTATTTCTCGTCATATCGCAAGATTATATTAGTTAGAAGTTGTAAGAATATCTACATCGAACTTTAATCCTCATTATGTTCGACTATGATATTAAGTCTCATTTTGCAAGAGTTGCAAGAATGAGATCTACAACGTCCGTCACTCTAGTCATAACATGGGAAGTTACCATGAGACAAGTTGCTAAACAGGGAGACTGTAGAACTTGTCTCCACCATGACTAGAACTTGTCTATACCATGACTAAAACTTGTCTTTATCATGACTATAATGACTAGAACTTGTCTCTATCACGACTAGAACTTGTCTCTATCATAACTAGAACTTGTCTCCACCGTGACTAGAACTTGTCTTCATCATGGTTGGAACTTGTCTCTAAAACATTCCTGTACCACATTTCCTTAAGTGTGGAAAACTCTCTCCATTTTCCGCCGATACTACTTAAGGATGATTTATATTGACTATCCTATTAAAATGAACTAGGGAGCTTCTTCATTTTAATGAGAAAGTTATAAATCAAAAGGATTATGAATTTATAAGCTCTTGTTTACAAATATTGGGATGCCTTTATTTGTAAGTAATGAGATATAAATGAATAAGCCTAAGTATCTGGCATTTGTGCAAGCATTTCCCACTCCGCTTGTACAAACCTACCCTTCTTTTCACACCACTCTTCTTTGGTATCAGAAATTCTTCCCCACAACTTCTACGTTTAACTAAATCTCGGGACGAGATTTTCTCCAAGGGGGTAAGACTATAACAAACCACAAAACTCATCACTATCATTTCCACTACAAATACCTATGTCAGGTATTTCACAGGTAAATTTTTGCTTTTTATGGGCATTCATTACCTGCATGACTCTCTAGACTTGCTCACGTATCCACACAAGCCAAATATCTCTACCCACACATCCTATAAACCTCTAGTATGTCAATCATAAGATCACAACAACACCACAATAAGTAATCTACCAACCTAACACACTAAACTCATCACAAAACACTAATCTAACCCTAATTAAGCCCTAATCAGGCCTATGTATTTACAAAACCCTAATTGCTTATCCAAACCAATTTGAAAGTGTGCTAGGCTTATGTATGAGTTACCTTAGGAACAATAGGATATCTTAGCACCCTTAGACCTTAGTACAACCCCTTGGAGCTTAGGTACAAGACCCTTAAGCACAAAACCATAACTAGGTCATAACTTCCCAGAATTAGGTCTAAACTATCCCAAAACTTCACCATAAGCTACCACCACTTAATATAAGCCTCTTAGGACCTAGGATTAGTCACTAAACACTCATAGGACCCTAACCTAGGCACTAAACTTTAGGATAAACCCTAATCTCTCACTAAGTAAAACTAGGACTAAACTAAACCTAAACTAGCTAAAACCTAAACATAAGAACCTCATAAGAACCTCAAGCACCTCAACCTAGCACCCTAGCACCTTAGTCACCCTAGCACCTCTAAGCTAGCAAGCAAGGAGGTGGATCACCTCCTTGTCACCTCCTTCTTGCCGCGGCCAAATAACCACCATACAAACCCTAAACTGCCATTGTAGACCTCCTTATCACCATAGTAGCTTTCATTAATCAGCTAGTAGCTTTTATGAGTCACCTCTCCCCGCCCCTGACACCTCCTAATCCTGTTACTTGGCCACCAAGCCCAACGAGGGCTATAAATACCCTCGTACACCCTCACTTTCCAAACCACACCATCAAACTTAGTAGTATTTTAGGACCCTTAGAAATCGTAGAAGTTGAGTAGCCGGGCCTGGCATGCTTGTCGAGTTCCATTTTGCCCTAGGAACCCTCATTCCCCTACTTCTGGTCTCGTAAGCTTTATTTACTTGTTATATTAGTTTAATTACAGTCCTAGGATAGATATCAGATGCCTTAGATCACATAGGAACCCTTGCCTGAGCCTTGATCACTTAAACTTGCTAGTTTTCCTTTTGAAACCCTAATATTAGTCGAATACATGTTTATATGCTATAGGTCCTTTTAATAAGCTATAAGCTAGTTTAGATAACTTAGATAAGCTAATATTAGTTAAACATAAGCTAGGAAAACTTTTTGTTTTATAAAAATATAGTCTGCATAGAATTAGGACTAGTTTTGCAAAGTTTTCCATGCATAGGGGTATATATGGTAACTTTCTAAAAATATTAAGTCTAGGGACTATTTTTGACATTTCTTAGAAGTTATAATTATAAGGACCCTTTTTGGAAAGTTATATAACCTTAGGATAAAAAGTAAAATAGTTATAAACTAATAAGGACTAGTTTTGCAAAAGTTATAAAGTTAAGGGTATAAATAGTAAACTTTGAAAACTTATAAGTCCAAGGGTCATTTCTGCCATTTTCATAAAATATAGAAGTATAGGGACTAAAATTACTAAAGTTAGATAGTTATTAATATAAGTATATAAGTCTAGGGTAGATTTTGTCAATATATAAACTATAAGGGTATAAAGTGAAAATATTTTATAAATATAAAAACCTAATTTAATTTAGAAGCATAATACAATACTAGGGAGCTTCATGTGAGGAGTACCATGTAGATATTTTGTTTTGATGAGTTTGTTGGGTTTACGGATTAAAGTGCCCCGGCTCCTCAAACGATTATTGCATGTACTTCTGGATTTTGATGGCTCAAACGGTGTTATATTATAACTAAACTTAATAACAACATAGCTCAATAGTAGGGAGCTTTACGTGAGGAGTATTAACTTCTGAATTATGATGGCCTGAACGGTATTGTGTTAATAACATAATACAATAGTAGGGAGCTTAATGTGAGGAGTCTTATACTTCTGGATTGTGATGGCCCGACTGGTGTTATGTTATATCAGAAACATTAACAACCCTAAGAATGATTACATAAGAAACTTAAACGAGATAACTAAAGCTTGACATACATCGACACCAACAATACCACCAGGATACGTGAGTAGGCAGTCTAGTATCCGAGTCACTTTTCACATCAATTAGATTTCCCTAAGCCGAGGTGAGTTTTCATAGCCTCACTGTTTTAAATGCTTTACAAACCCTATGAGGGGGATACATGCTAAATGCTTTAAATCAAATACAAGTCTTTTTCTTTGGTTGTTGCTCGAGTAAACTATCTGCCACCCCTACACAACAAAATTAATGAATCTAATCGCTTGTGATATTTTACACAAGTTAACGCGAATATAATAGATAAATCTATTGGAGTTAATTGACAACTCCCGTTGGTACTATCTCTCACTGGAGAGTACCAATAAGTATTATATTTGAACCCTCACTGAAGGATTAACTTTGGAAAGTTATCCTTCCCATCCCCTCATGGTTGGGTCTGTAGCCCCCATGACCCGGATTGTTAACATGTGGTTCATGAGCTTAGTGCAACAGACCAACTGACCAACTCGTGATAATTGTACATGCATTAGAATTATCACACACACACACACTACATTTTCCTTGGAGGGTGTAACAACTAAACCCTGAGGAACTTGTATTCACTAACCCCTAAACCTATGACTCTCACTCAACACCTAGTGTTGACTTTTAAGCATGTATCCTAGGTAAACGGAGCTCTGTGGAAATTATGGAATGGAGAGGCACGAGACTTGAAAGACTTTCTATTTGGTTATCATTCAAACATAACAACTCACACTTAGATTTACGGGACCTCATTTTATAAAACTCTGATAATTTTAATGAATGATAACTCATTTTTATAAAATGTCTCTTTTTGAGTCATTCCCTATTACTGTATCTATGATCCATAAGGTAATACTCCAAACACTTAATCCGCTACGATCAGTGAAAAATGAGGGTGTTACAGTACCTAATCCTGAAATTTTCAAATGTATCTCTGATATGGTTTATGATACATCCAATAAATTACTTACTTTTCAAAAGGGATGTTTTTCCCCACAATGGAGATTTTTCATACATACTCTTCTATATTGCTTAAGTCCTAAACAAATTTTATTATGAGCAATTTAGTTCCACAATTATTGTACCTCTTATTTGCTTAGCAACAAATAGGACTCTCAATTTTTCAAAGTTCATATTTAACAATATGGTTAGCAATGTGAAGAGTAAATACAAATATTTAATGTATCCAAGATTTGTTTAAGCTGTTTTACAAGAACACTAGTTGCTACCTCACAAAAACATTTATCCTACTCCTTGCCTACAACAGAACATTTTTCAAAATATAACACAGGCAACTAGTGGTTATAATGGGGTAGGAACTGAGCTTTTTCCACAAATGCTTGCATTAATTGCACAGGTGCAGGGTGGAGGGTCAGCAAACCCATCTGAACCCCAACACACACACCCAATCATTGTTCCATCAACCTTCCATACTCTACATGTTACTCACACATATAGGAGGAGGCAAAAACAGCCAATTCCTCCTATCTCAACACTCAATGTGCATGGACCTTTTGGTGTAGGTACAAGCAGTGGTGGTTTAGGAGTACTTTATAGTCCAACTAGGGAGGAAACTGAGCCAATGCCCCATGATGCACCTCTCTCAGTAGGTAACACAAATGGAAGTGCAGAGGGTAGAGTTAACTTACATGAATTGATGGAAAAATGTACCACACTAGAGGCAAAAGTTCAATCCCTGGAAGATGAACTCAAGAAGACAAAGCAACTCTACAAAGATGGTTTCTCTATGCTTATGAAGAAGATGCAGAATATGCAAGCAGAGATCAACACACTTAAGAAAAAGAGGGCTGCTCAGCTTGTAGTTTCTTCTCCATCCTCAGGACAAGATGGTGATTCTAATAAATCAAGTGATGATTTGGGTGATTCTCCTAAACAGGGGAAGAAAACAGATGCTAGAACTGAGGTGAGGAAACTGGACTTTGATCAAGGAATTGAAGATTTTGGAGGATTTGAAGGTTTTGATGAGCCAATAGATGAACAAGTTGCAGAAGACCAAGAAACAGAGGAAATGGCTCAACAACAACAATCAGAGGAAATGGCTCAAGATGCTCCTACAGAGATAGTTGATCTAGATGCTCAAGTTATACCAGAAGTCTTTTTGGGCACAGCATCAAGTCAACCCAAAGTACAAGTAGAAGGTACTGTTGCATCAACTCCACAAGCAGTTGAAACTTTAGAAGGTACTGCTTTCACACATCAAAAATAAACAACTGATGCAGAATATGAAAGAAAGAGAAAAGAAAGGGGTAAAGTTCTAGCCAATGTAGATCCAACTGAGCAACCAAGAAAGGTTAAACCAAGAACTCAAGCTCAGATTGATATGGATGTTGAAGTAGCTAAGAAATTTGAAGAAGAAGATGTAGCAAGGTTTAAGGAACAGCAAAGAATTCAAAAGGAGTTCATAGAACCTACAAAGATAGTTCCTATTTCACACATTTCAAGTTCTTATCAGCCAACTGAAGAAGAAATTGAACACATGATCAACACAAATCCAGAAGTAAAGAAAAAGGCTATTGAGCTTGTTGCTGATAAAAGTCTTACAGCTGAACAAAGATTAGCTCGACTAGTTGATTTTATTATGATGAAAACTGATCAAGTACTCAATGTTATAATAAGTTCAATCAAGAAGAATCAGAAGAAGCAAAGGCAACAATCCAAGATTCAAGTAATTGCAGGCATGAAGAAATTCTTATGTAATATGGCTGGATGGAAGATGTCTCAGCTCAAAGGAAAATCACATGAAGAGATTGAAGGTTTGTACTACAGGGCTTTCAGAAAAATAGAGATTTTGTTCCAATGGATTCTAAAGAATAAGCCATAAGATATAAAAGGCCAGGTACAACTATTGAATCCAAAGCTGCTAAGAAATCTAAGGCTAAAGAATCATCTCAAGCAAAGAAAAATGATGTCAAGTTAACTGAAGAGCAGTTTGTAGGAATGATTTACATTGAACCATAAGTTTTGGATGTAGAACCTCTACAATTAAAGCATCCTATTACTGGATGGGTGATTTATTCTGATGATTTTGGTGATGCTTGGAAGATTATCAGAATTGGAGGTGTCACATGTGTCTACAGAGATTTTGAAGACTTTGTCAGATCTTGTGACAGGGAAGATTTGGACAATTTGTGGAAGATGGTTCAAGAAAGATGAACTCATTGAAGTAAACACTAAGGAATTATGGGTTCACTTCAAAAGATTGTATGAACCTGATCCAAGCGATAGATATTGGAGATTTGAAGCTGCAATACATCATGTTTCTAACAAGCTGGTGTTGATGTATACATCATGTTTCTACAAAAGCTGGTGTTGATGCATTCATGTTAATTGAGAAAGAATATCCTTTGAGAGCAGGAATCCTTACAGTTATGATATTTGTAAAGCTAAGATGCTGGGAAAGGACTGAGATGGTTGAATATTTGCTACAAAGAATCTATGATCAAAGTGTAAGAGCTGACAAAGAGTTAAGAAGAAAAACATGGGTGTTTGGAAGAATCCCCCATCATCAATGAAGAAGGTTGATTCCAAGAAAATTAGTGATTTGCACAGAAATCATAAGTTTAGGGGAGGATTGTTGGGAATAAACTAACAGTTACCACTGGTATGCATGAATGAAGAAACTGTTGGGTGAAATACACTAGCAGCGGAAACCTCATTAATACTGCTAGTACATATAGTTTCTACTGTTTATGTTAGCTGTTAGTATATCGTGTATATTGATAAGTATAGAAAAGATCTTGTGTATATATTATGTTAATAGGTTTATACTTATCTTGTAAAGGACTCCTTGTCCTATAAAAGGAGGTCCTAGGTTTAGGTTTTAGAAATGTATCAATTGCAAAAGCTTCAAGGTGTAACCCTAGTGATATTCAGATCACTCATATTATTCTTAATAATATTGAGGCTACAAGTTTGGTTATATTCTGTGTTCTTACTGTTTCATTCATATGCAAATCATACACATCACTTAAACACATCTTCTAAGTACTTTGTGGTAAATTCCGCGTGCTACAAAGTATATATTCAAAGTATCTATCTAACATAAGGCGTGTGTTTAGATCCTCATCAGTATTCCTTAATACCGGTCGTAGGGGCGTATACATCCTTCCCCAACTCTATGAGTATCTATTTCTTCTTATGATGACACGTTTAGTGTCCTACCATAGAATAAGCAACATCTACTCATGTATTAAATATAATCAATAAAACCGCAGTACACATCCGATTACATTTCTTAAGATATTCAAGCATATTACCGTATAGGAGATTAGCCAGTTCTCTTAAGCCTAACATAAGTCAATCAACCAAACAATCAATAACAAATCAATAATCAATAATTAACAACTAGGTTTCATTAGATCTAAGCAAACACAAAGAGATCTAAGCTAACATGTTAATGAAAAGAAAAGACAAACGATTAATCAAACAACACATAGACATATTGAATGATTAAAGGAGAACTTATCTTTCAATTGAACATGGAAGAAAATAGGGTTTGAAACCCTAAAAGTGCTGTAAAATTTGGACTAAAAAAGTTCCCTACAAAGTTCCACAAGTTCCACCCTTTTAATGAAAAAAATCTAAAAGTATATATAGAGATAAATAGGTGATGGCATCACGCTTTGGGTTGTGACACCGTCATCTCGCCGTCATTAGGGTTTTGTGATGCCCAATTAATCATCTTGATGTCGTCACTTGTTTTTTCCTCTAGGTCGTTTCTTGTTAATATTGTACATAACGCCCTACTCCAGATAATATGTGACGCTGTCAAATGTTAATCCTCAAAAAGTCCTCTGGCTGTCATTTGCAAATAAATTCCACCACTTGAATCTTCAAGTGACGGTGTCACCCTGTAAGGTGTAACATTGTCACGTGTACTTTTCAGCATAGTTTCTTGATTTTGTCATTTTCTTCACTTTTGACTCCAAAAACGCCCAAAAGGCTCAATTTTCCAGAATTCTCGTCTCAAGTACCTATAAGGACAAAAGAAGCAATTTAAGGTAATATTTAACCATATATTTACGATTTAGGGCTTAAATGACCCCCTAAAAGCGTATCAAATAAATCCTTATCAGGTTTCTTTCGAAACTAAAAGTTTTGGTCACATTTAAATATAAAAGAAATTAATGAAGCTTGGTATACATGTTAATATTTAACATAAAGCGATGAAAAGAACTTTTGTATGCTATGCTAAATGATTAATTGCTTTGCCTTGCTCTACTTGATCGTATGCTTATCTTAAATAGTTTTTGTGCTTGTTTGTATGTGTAACATATGTGTCTTCCTTGCCATGTTATTCATTTTCTTGTTTGTCGTTTTAGTAATATTTACTAATCAGTGTGCTATTTGAAGGAGGGTTTGGGATAACATCTAGTTATGATGAAAATGTTATTTTTATTAAATGCTTGGATAAGACATATAAGTTGAATAATGTTTAAAACATATAATTTGCTATATGACTTCTTGTTGAGTTTGTTATTTGTGCAACATAAGTGTATTATGTGCTTTTATGTTAGTTGATTTCTTGATTTTATCTTTTCTTGTATTGTATTCTGAAACGACAAGAATGTACATCTTCTTCTCCTTGATCGCTTTCCAAGCTTCACAGCAGGATTGACAACTTGATTATTTCATCCAAGATACTTAAGTAAATTATTTTGCAACACAAATATAATTGGTCATATCCGAAAATCCAAACTCAAGCTTTTCAACAACGTATGTTGAATTTGCTCTCAATACATGTTCTCCATTTTGTTCTCCATATGGACTCCTTTAAATCTTTGTGTTTAAACATAACTTCTTCGTCACCTTAGAATTACTAATCAAACAAGTAGTAAATTTGAGTTTTCTTTCACAACCACTTGCCTCATAAAGCGATTATCTTGATTTGATTGAGAAGAGATACATGACTTCAACGATGAAGTTCATTGTATGCTAATCACCATCCGTAATGACTATACTTAGCTCATCACCTTCATTAAACCAAAGCAACCTTCTAAACAATCTACTTCCTTATCTTCTTGCTAAACTCATTATGTTGGATGTCCACCAATTATGAGGGAGGGAAATTCATTCACATAATTATCTTTCAAGAACACATATACATGTGTCTCTTACTCCTCTAAACACATAGGTAAACATCTCTTAGCTAAAACCAACTCACAAAGCCGCACTTGCTTCAAGCCCTTTTAATCCAACACTTACTCTTCATCAATACTTCATCATGAGTTTGACAACTCTTTCACCTCCCACCTCACCAATTGCTCTCTTCAATAATCTTGAAGATTTACCTCTACCATCCATCATCTCATTAGAACACCTAGCTAAACAACCTACACTATCTCATTAGTCATTCTAAACCAATCACTCTCTTCCAAACTTTCAACCAAACCTTCCGCAACCAACGTGGATGTATGAATCTCTACCACCTCTTCCTCACCATATCTTTTGAGAACATTGCCAAAGCTCTAGGGATCTAACCATAGAAATTAAAGGACAAAATGCGATTCATTCTAAAACACCTAATAAGAACTACTTAGGACTCCGAAAACAACTCCATCTTCTAAAGCCTAGTATCGTCCTAAACTAGCACATCACAACTCTTTATCTAGAACACTATCACATACCCTCTTCACTCTTGACACATACCTTGCACACCATTGTTAGTGCAAACGATGTACTAATCTAGACCATCTCTCCAACACTTATTATTATAAAAAACTTCTTTTGAGTTTTGATATGTGTAAGTTATTTTCGCGAGCCCACTGTGTTATTTTAGTTCTCAAATGCCGGATCCCTTTGGGATAACTGGCCGGATCCATTTTGAAATGGATCCGGAGGAACCGGTTGAACATACATAGATTTTACACCTTTCTACCTCTCTTCTAATTTCGAGACCATATTAGATTAGTTTCTACAACACTCGCAGTCACAATTAAGCTATCCTCAACCTTAGTAGTTCTTATGTTCTTTTATGCAAGATTTAGGATCGTTATAAGACGTTTTTGATTTATCATTTCTAACGAACTCACCAGTTTTCCATTCCACCTCTTATATCACCTTTCGCTGAACCTAATCCACCTACTCACACAATGAATACATTTTTCAAAAATTTATTTTAACCATCTTACCCTCAAAATGCTCTAAAATCAAATTTTCATTTCTTATAATTTTTAAGAAATTTTCTAATTATGTTCTAGACCACTCTCTGATTCCTATCGTCATTAACCACTTCCTAAGTAAACTAGTTTCATTCTTGCTCACTTATTGGCGTTCTTTCAGTCCCATCTCTCTATATAAACCATCATTGTTCACTTATTGGCGTTCTTTCAGTCCCATCTCTCTATATAAACCATCATTGTTCACCTCACATCACTATACTTAAGCTCTCAAGATTTATACTATTAAAGACATCTTCTTACATTCATCACCTCAAATTATACAGACTAGAGTTAGTAACTCTTAATCATTTTTTCTTTTGTATCTCAGTTAGCCGGATCCCTTGGCTATAGCTAGCCTGATCCCTTCTGAGAAGGATCCGGTGGATCTGGGAAAACAGAGCAGTTAAAAACATATTCTTTCATCCATAATCTCCCTTTCTTCACTCAAACACTAGCTCCACACCTAGGATTATCAGTTTCCTTTCAAGGACTTTTTCTATAGTCATTCTCTTTAAAGCTTGTTGTGACACTCATGGAAGAAGAAACTTTTTATTTGTTTCATATATCTGACTATTAATGTGTTCTCTGTTATTTCCATGATATTATGTGAACACTATCTTTGTTTGTACTAATTAATTTAATTGTTTTCCTTTTGTACTAACTCGTTTGGATTTGTGTAGGTTGACAATGGTCGATTTCATTATCAAGCCAAGTTGTGCTCATTCGCACATTTATATTATTTCTCATCTTGCATCATCATCACCATCTTCTTCCACTTCTTTCACTACTCACAAAGTCATCATGTCTACCACTACAAATCTATTGTATCAAATTCTATCAAACCATCACTTTCAACTCTTAAACCAACCTCTGCTAAACCTACATCCTAAAACACTCTACACAACATATATTAGTTTCACCTCTTGAACCTCAACTTCTCTCCTCTACTACACCTCATTCTTACTTGTGTCAACCACATCCTACTAGAGTTTCACTAGCACTACAATTCTTGGTCGTTGAACCATCTTCCACAAACATCCATGTTGTCGAAAGCCAAGTGAATTTCGTAATGAAATGCGTCTCATTCCCAAATACATTCTTTCTACCTTGAATAATTTACAAGCTCTAAACTAACCACGATGATGCAAGTAGTAGGATTACTCTCTTTTGACACTAATCTTTTCTTTGTAGGTTCACTCATATACATGGTTTTGTATATGGCATACTTGTCTTCGGACGAGGTTGACTTATTTTTTTTTGTAGGTTCTTCTTGACACCTTCGAGCAAGGGGATCTTTAGTCGAGCATCTACAGAGTGCATCATGTGACTCACTCGTCCAAGGATGAATATATTTTTTACACTAATTCTTATTTTGTATATTTTCAAAAACACACTTGGAGCACTTGACGCCCTCACTAAGGGGGGCCAATCATCAATGGGAGCAAAGACCTTTCTTTCTCTTGTGTTTCTCAAAGTTCTTCCTACAAGGCGATATCACACTTCTTTCATACAAGTCTTCCAAGCTTCAAGAAAAGTGTTGCTAGTCATAGGGGAGTAATAATGGGTTTTCAATTTAACTTCATTAGGGATGATGCAAACTCGTCATTCTTGGGAGAAATAAAGCTTAACTCCAAGGACACACCCTTTTTGTTTCGACAAAAGGGGGAGAAGAGAATGGAAAAGGTAATGTAAAGGAATTACGGACACAAGTAACTTCGACATTTACCTATCTATTACCTTTACATATATTTTGTCATCACAAAAGGGGGAGATTGTTATTGTAAATATTACGATATTTAATCTATAGAGTCTCGTTTGTTTTGATTGATGACAAACCATGTAACTTGTAATACATAACATAAAGTGTACAAGTTACTCGCAATCATATTTTGTCTCAACATACATTCAACATCTCTCGACGACTCAAGTCCTTTTATACTACAACACAGGTTCATTCATGTTTGTTATGTTGCATTATGATCAAAACCTAAATTAACCATCAAACATGTTTAGTTAAATAGTTTACATAAAACTAAAACCATTTTTATGAAACACTTATAAGTAATATTTATTACTTACATTTTCATAAAATATATTGTTTAGAACCAACTAGTTAAATAAAATAAACTAGTTAATACATTTTTGGACTATCCATAACCCAAAACCCATGATCCATAACTCCTGACCCAGTGCATTAATGTCTTTGACATCATGCATGACATCACAATGGGTTAAAACCATGACCCATGACCCAAAGTCCATAACTCATGACCCAAAGTCCGTAACCCATGAACCAAGATGTCTTTAACATCATGCATGACATCACTTGACCCATGGACCATAACCCATAACCCAAGACCCATGATCCATGACCCATAACCCAAATAAATGAGGAGCATCGACGGTTCCGGTGGATCCCTTTGGTTTAGGCAGCCAAATCCCTTTCAGAAGGGATCCGGGTGAACAGTAAATAGCTTCTTCTTTTTGCCTATAAATAGCAAACCATTTCTTACTATTTTCTTACACCTTTAACACACTTTCTCTCCATCATTTATAACACATTTAGATCAGTAGGAAAACATGTAGAACACCTTCTTTTCATATGATCATAATGCTTCTAAATTTCATTATTGTTGTAAGCATACTCTCGAAGTGATCCTCCAAAGTAAGGTTGAAGATCTTGAATTCTTATCTACTGAAGTGATCCTCATCCACCACCATCATACATACATGAAGATCTATCACAACAAGCTTAGGGAACTTGTGATCTTCATTGAAGACTTTCTACTAATGGATGTTTATTTAGATTAGGCATTCATATCCGTTAAACACATTGTCTTGGATCTTCTGTTTTATCTCCAACTAGTTAGTTGGTTTATATGTTTATACCAGAAAACACAAGGTTTGTTATGTTGGGACACAAAACATAACGGGTGTCATAGATGTGTTGTTTAGATCAATGTAATAGGGTGTTGGTCTCTCATGATGTGTTTTGTTGGTTTGATCGTTGTGCTAAGGACTCGTTATCTAGCCTTGTACCAGATAAAGTGTAGGCGACGTTGTGTTGGTTTGGTCCGCCATGCTAAGGACCTGGTATTTAGCTTTGTACCGGATAAAGTGTAAGCTACGTTGTGTTAGGTTTCTCTTCCGAGAATGAAGCTTGTTGATCTAGTGAAGTAACTCTCGAGTAGGTGACCCGGGGAGTGGAGTAGGGCGAATCCTTTTAACTTATAGCTTTACTTTTAACTATAAATCCTCGTATCGGTTTGCATATCCTTTTAACTTATAGCTTTACTTTTATTCTTTCTTTATATTATTGATTGTCTTTGTGCTTGTTGTTTATGATTGTGTTGTGTACTTGTCTTACTCTATGGTTTCTATGTGTTCATATAGTCATAAACTATATTCAACACTTTACATATTATGTCAAGCTTGATCGGCAATTTGTTATAAGGATATTTTTAAGAATGAAATATAAACCGGACTAATAATGGAGAAACTTGATCTATACTATATTTGATACAAAATTTTTTTAAACATAAACGTATTCACCCCCCTCTACCGTTTCCACAAAGGATATTTTTCCAGGCGCCTTGTGTGAAGTAATTTGTGGAAAGCACGACCGTGCAGCAAGTGTCTGGGACACTATGTGAGACAAATCAAATTAAGGAGAAAAAAAGGACGAAAGTATTACGAGGTTAATATATCCATGCCTGGCACTTTCTAAAAATATCAGTAAAGTGCGAAGGGATACAATCATATACCTGGACTTAGCTTGGTAGAGCTTAAGTCGGAATTAGGTTGGTGGAGCTTAATTCAGGATAAATCACTACTTGGGTAGTGAATCGGTTTTTGTGAGTGAGGTACTGCAATGTCTTGCTTGTGACCTATTGGTACAGTGAAACCGATTCCTATATTGTTGTTTTTGCATAAGTGGTAGTCTAAAAGGATTATATTCAAATAACACATCGACTTTTACACTTGCCTTCTCAGAAATGCTGAGGGGTCACAACGATACACTAAACAGAACACGCAAGCATAAATAAGAAACAAGTTAGGAAATGAATTGGAAATGAAGAGGAAATGAAATATGTTAGTATTTTCATTAAGGGGATAAGCGGTATTCATCTGGGATAAATATTAAAGGGTAATTAATGACAAAAGACAAAACCAAAAACCCTGAACCTTAGGGAAATTGGTCGAACCCGTTAAGGGGGCGTATTTGTGTTTTTGTCAAACTTGTTTACTTAGTAAACAAGTTTATGGTGTATCCTAATTATTCTAGAATACTCCTTGGTACCCTATAAATACCAAGGCACTTAAAAACAATTCATTCACTCTCCATATCCCTAAAAACAAAAATCCCTTCTCCTCTCTATGCAATTCGGTCGGTTAGGGTTTAACAAACCCTAAGTCAACTAGTCAACTTCTAGTCGGCTTTACCCACTTCATTCCCTAACTTACATAGGTACGAAGCCATAGTTCTAACTGTGCTGTACCGGTTGATACCTGATCATCCAAGTGGCGATTCATCTACGCAAACCCTTTTATGGATTGATCAAGGTAGCATCAAAAAAAAAAGACGATTTCGTAAACGTAGCTAATGGCAGACTGCAGTAGAAGCTTGCACCATACATGAGATCTTGGTATTAGGGTTTGGTATACACGGTAATTTTGTGAGTGTTTTGGTCGAATAATTGTGTGAGGTTTTGATAAAATAAAGTTTTCTAGTGGTTAGAAAAAGTTTTTCGGTTAATCAGAAAAATTTTCCAATGAACGGAAAGGTGGTTTAGTGGCTATATTGTTGTGTATAGCACGGATGATGCCATATTTACCTATGCTAAATATTAAGTGGTGGAGCTAGCTAACCTGTTTAGTTTCTCACATTCGGTAAGGATCCGAGGTTTGTATGGAGTCACGAGTTGGGGTAACACCTCACGGTGTAGCTAGTGTGTTAATGTAGGAATTCACTGTGTGTGAAGGGTTGGTTCATTCGTTGGAATGAACTTACGATTTATAGGGATGGTCTTAGGGTTTTGAGTTGCTTTGGGAGTCCATCGATAGTTTCAGGATGGTCAATGTGGTGGACATTCAATGAAAGAGACAAGAATGTCGCGTGTTGTATTTCCCTTTGCCTCACTAGATGCATGGAATGATCTATGCATCATTGCAGAACTACCTCTTAGCAAATGAGGTAGTGCAAATTATCTGCTTGTTGCAATAGTCCTAAGGAAAGCCCCGAGTCATGTCATTGCATGAGCGTATTCGTCAGGCATTCGAGCCTGGTCTAGGGGTTTGTTTCCTAAGCGTAGTATGATGAGTTATGGTTGTTGTTAAAAAAATACCTTTTTAAGGGGTCATTTAGTCCCTAAACTCGTATGTATTTGATCAATTATTGCCTTAAATTGTTACTAATCACATTTTAGGTACTTGGGACGCGAAATATGAAAACCGGCATGTTTTGGGCTAATTTGGATAAGAAAGTGAAGAAAACGACCGAGTCACGAAAAAGGGCTCCAGACGGCGTCACACTTTACATGCGACGCCGTCACTTGTATTTGGACTTGAAGATTCAGAGTAAGTTTCACACGCGACGGCTAAGACTTTTTAAAGAGCGACGACGTCACACTTCACCACTTGGCGTAAGCACCTAGGATAAACTATCAAAGAGGTCTTTTAAAGGGTTATAACGTTAGGCGTAGGGATATGGAATACACGGTTTTGTTAGATAAAGGCAATATTTATTGGTGGCGAGTTAATCATCTTGGTTAATTACATGTACAATATGGCGTTGCTAAGCCAAGACTCGACTCGACTTAAGCTAATAAATCAAAAATAACAAAAACATAAAACAAACATAGAATGAAACGGGATGGTAGTCCGTATGTTTTTCTCTTCTTTTTTCTTTTTCTATTTTTTTTCTTTGATTTTTTCCATTTTTTTTTATTTTATTTTTTATTTTTTATTTTTTTTGCATACACACTTACCCTACCATCCAAAATAATACATCATAGGGAATGTACATTCCCCTTACACTTGAACTTTTACATACCTTACAATAAACTAATCTAATGACTCGAATCAAGATAATCAAAACACTTGGAGTACTTTTAAGATTAATGCACATATGGGGGTAATAATATGATGTTCTTCCCCATTACTCCAAAACACAACTACTTTACCCATGAGTCCCAATCGTCCCAAAACAATTTGTACAAGATATGACTCGACTTAGTAACCATGTAATCAATTATATAATTAACTAAGGGTTTAAACAAATAACAATAATGCACTAAAGATGAGTGCATACACGGAAGGCTAAGAAGATTTGGTTGCACATTTGGGTGGGTTGTACCAAATTCTTCCTTTAAGTAAGATGCTTAAAGTTAGAAACAAAAAGATAGGCTCGGAGGGGTGTACTAGGGGTATCGTGTACTAAAAATGAGTACAACGCTAAGGTGTGAAAAATTAACTGACTTTACTAGTCAAGTAATATGACTTAAATGGTCAAGTAATTATGATACGGGTTTAACACAAGGGTGATCCTAATGCCTCTTATCATGTAGTAAATCCTACTACACGAATGTAGTCTCACTAGCAGTCTCGGGATGCATTACAAAAAAAGTTCTAGAATCTAAGTGCTACCGGTACACTCATAAGCACTAATAATGAATGCTTTTCCTATCAAATCTAAAGGTGAACCTCACATATTTGGGTGGAAAATTTTTCTGAATGGTACGGTTTTGTGCTAGTCATACAACTCCTATCCATGAGACGCTTGCTAAGGCTAAAGTTTCACTCCTAAATGTTGTAAAAAAATTTAAATTTGGCGCTAAAATTACACTAACAAGTATTTCTCTTAGTTTTATTACACACCTACCATCAAACAAACAAACTCAAGTGCAATAGTATCCTATAAGGTATCATCATTTACCCTCTCCTTACACTTAGGATGAACATTGTCCCCAATGTTCAATTAAAGAATGTAAAAGTAAAATAGGTAAAAGAATGAAAACAAATACTCCCCTGATTCATTCGATGTGGATAGTGTGTTAACAAGGTTAGATCTTCCTCAAAGAAAATGAACGTTCAAAGCTTCCCTTCCAGAGATATAAATCATCTTCTTGTCATATATAACCTGTTAAACCTGAGAAAACAATCAAGGCAACCTCGCATAAAATCGGCTGCAATCTACATATATACTAACAAATCCTAGAAAGCAATTTAAGATATAATGCTTGTGGAATGAATGTTTGTAGATTTCCTGGAGTTTATAAAACTAAAGAATCAATAAAAACTTTTAAGACTCCGTTAGAAAAACAAAACTCGCAAAATTTCCAGAATTTTACACGTGACGTCGTCAGGTGTTAAACCCTGACGCCGTCAGAAGTGACCTGCAGAAATCTTTATGTTAAGTTTCCGGAAAATTTCTGGAATAACTTATGTCCTACTTCCTAGAAGATCCTGCAAAACATCATTATGACTCGATACAAGCATTTGACTCTAACAAATACTAATATACATGTTCATTTAATATTGTGGCGAATCAAGATCATTTTCATTCTTAGAAACAAATTTAGGGGTTCCCCTTACACTTAGCTTTTGCAAAATACCTTTATATGAAGTTAAGACGAAGTTAAACAACAAAATAAAGAATTTTTGCAATTTTAGTTTGAAACATGATCTACCAACAATAAAAATGAAACATGCATATGGAAACAAATAAAATCAAATAAACAACCAAACAAATAAAACGGGCTTGGGTTGCCTCCTAAGAAGCGCTTGTTTTTGTTCGAGTCACGAGCCTGACTCTACCCTTATTTAACGGAAATAGGGGAGGTTTTCCCTACACTTAGGATTAAGTGCGGGTGGAAGTAGCGATACACACCCTTAGGGTGGAAATATGCCTCGTGAGGAAAGTGTGGTAGATGAATTATATGCTCAAAGGGGTGTGCTCCTATCATCATAACCTTACCTAGTTCACTTTCGCCAATGGGTGAGTTGAAGTTTTCTCCTAAAAAGGGATCATCTACTATCAACTTTTAGAGACTCCTAGTTGGGAATCCATCTTGACCTAATAAACCTGGTTTAAACCCATAATGTTTCTTGTGATCGATCATGAATGGGTGATGTAAGCATGTAAGGTTATGTTCCACTCCTATATTGGCTTCCACCCTACATGGCTTAAATTCTACCACTTTTATCCTAAGACTACCCGGACTACATGGGTTGATGGGTGGGTCGGCTCCTCTTTTGTCTCCAAGATGTATATCTAAGGATGGAAAGTTGCGTGAAGATTGAGGTTCCGGTTCATCAACACTAGGAAATTCCGTAGAACTAAGAGTAAGGTTATCACTACAAGTATTCAAACCTATGTCCACTAGTGGTGTTTGGTACAAGGGTTCTACTCCCATCGGGGCTCCTAAAGTTTCTTCTACTTCATCTGGGTAAGTCACGGGTGGTGTGTGTGCCTCAAATGATGGTGGGACTTGTGAAGCACTTAGTGGGCTTATATTATCCACCTCATCCTCCGTTGTATCTGGATTACCTATGTGTTCATCTTGTATTATGGTGGAATTAAACCACTCCATGTACCTAGGTATCTCATCTATAGGCCTATTATCCCTAAACAAACTTCTTGCTTGTTCCCTCAAACTTACGATCAATTGATCTGCAACAACGTTTGTTGGGTTGTCCATTTTCTTGGCAAGTATGGCACAATTCTCTATGGTTTCCCATGCTTCATCAGCACTTAATCCCCAAAGGTCTCAATCTGCGGCATGGTCAATGTCCATTTTGGTATAGTGGTCGACACGATGGTAAAATATTTCAATTTGGGACCACAGATCGAAATTATGATGAGGGACTTTTCAGATTAAATATTTAAAATGAGCCCATGCATCATAGATAGGTTCATCTTCATGTTGTTTAAACATCAAGATGTCATTTGGAGTGGGTGAATTTTGTGGTCGGTAGTATGGTGGATTCACGTTCTCCATAATGGTGAATGGAATAGTCAATGAAAATTACGAACAAACACACAAAGAAAAAGATAGACTAAAGAAAACCTAAAAATAAAAATAAAAATCTTACTAGAAAGGAATCTACCAAGTAGACCTAATAAAAAAAATTCTAACCTAGACAATAACTATTCCCCGGCAGCAGCGCCAAAAACTTGATACGTATGAATTGCGCCCTCACAACAGGTTTTACCTCTCAAGAGATCTTGAGAAGCTTACAACCCCCACCAGGCAGTGTACCTGATCGTTGTAGTATAGTATAGTGACAAGTACCGGGGGATTGATCGTTCAACTCAGGAATAGTGTCGCTAGGATTAGAAAGCCTACTAAACTAGGTCTGGAGGTGAGGGATGATTCTTTTTGTATTTTTATATTTTATAGAAAGCAAGTAAAATATCGGGTTTTGAAGGAATGGACGGAATCAGTTGCTAGCCAACTAACCCAATAAACTAAAGATGCAATCAAAATAAAAATAAAAGAAATGAAAATAAAACTATTATACTAATGTGGTGGAAACAATAATGAGAGAAGTTATCTTTTACAGGTTGATTAGCTTGTTACAATTACATGGATGACGGGTTATATTCCTTAATACTAGTCGTAGGGCCGTGTACAATATTCCCTAAGTCCATAAGATCCTACTTCACTCCTATGTCGAGCCGTTAGAAGCTCCTAACATGGGATCATTAGAATTCTCTTATGCATTAAATACAACCAAAAATCGTAGTACACCTCCGATCATGTTTCTTAAGATGTTCAAGCAAGTTACCAATGGAAGTCTGCCAATTTTCTTAAGCCTAACATCGAATACAATCATCCGTAAAAATTATAAACAAACAATCAACCCATAATCAACATCTAGGTTTCACTACATCTAAGAAAACACAATAAAAATCTAGCCTAGCATGTTAAAGAGTAGACAAGCGTAAGATATAATCACACAACACATAGACATATTTAATGATTTGAATAAGTACTTATCTTCAATTGAACATGGGAGAATCAAGGGGTTGAAACCCTTGAACAAGATGTAAAATTCATCTTAGGGTTTATGCCCTAATATCCCACACAAAGTTCCACACTAATGAATGAAAATTAGAAAACTATATATAGATTTTACACCTTGACGGCGTCATGTGTTAACCTCTGACGTCGTCAACTCGCCGCCATGATGAAATTCGTATTGCCTAGATCCAATTGTGACGCTGTCATGTGTAAATGAGCTCTGGGCTATCACGTGTATTTGGACCCTGACAGCCTTGGTAATGCCGTCAGGCCAATAAGCTTAAAAACTTTCTAGGCCTTCACGTTATAAGTTCCACATCCACCTCTTTTGTCACTCTTGATGCCATCACATGTAATCCCTTGACGTCGTCAGGTACTGTTCCAGCAAGGAAATTGAGACTTTGCCGTTTTCTTCATTTTTATGCTCCAAAAACGTCCAAAATGCTTCCTTTACCAGATTTCACTCCAAAAGTACCTAAAATGACAAAAGGAACGATTTAGGGCAATAATTGATCAAATAATCATGAATTCGGGCTTAAATGACCCCTTAAAAGCGGTACACTTTTTGCCTCATCAATAGGCGAATCCCTGGACGAATTTCACAGCTTTTGTAAGGCTTTTCAACCACTCTGCTCATGTTTTATTATAGTTAAGTAATCCATCTTTAATCATTCAATATGTTTATATGTTGTTTGATTATATATTTTTCTTTTCTTCACTTTAACATGCTAGGCTAAATTAATTAGTGTTTGCTTAGATCTAATGAAACCTAGTTGTTTATTATTAACTGTCGTCTCTTGTTTAATTGGTTGTCTTGCGTTAGGAGTAGGAAAATTGGCTATAATCTTATATGTGTTAGCTTGTGAATCGGACTTAATGCCTTCATACCCTAGAGTGCACTGGTGGTTTATTTTCGTTGTATTTATTGTGTGAGTTGCGGCTTGTAGATAGTAGGAGATACTAAGGAGATGACTTAATTGTCACTTGTAGATCTATGGTTTTCTAAAGAAGACTTATACACTCATAGACTTAGGGACATTGGCACGACCCTATGACAATATCAAAATACAATGTGCCAATTAAACAAGGACGTGACAATTCGACTAATCAATAAGAGATAACTAGGGAGTAAAGAAATCTAAGTAAACATGTTTACCTATCATAAAAGTTACCACTTTTACTTTTCCGTTTATTAGTTTAATTTTATTTTTATTAGTTAACTAGCTTATAGACCTGCGGAATCTGCGGGATTTTAGAGGGTTTTTGATAAAAAAAAAATGTAAGTACGTTAATAAAGTAAGGTGTTGTTTGTTTATTAAGATGTTTTGAGTCTGAATCTTATTATCATGTCTGAATCTGAATGTTTAGTATAAAAGTCTGAATCTAAATCAAATAATGATGTTTGTTTTTGTTTATGTCTGAATGATTTAAATATAAAACAAATTCATTATTACTAAACAAAAAATGCATTTATACATGAAACAAAGCATTTGAATCCTTAATTTGATATAGTTAAAAACAATTAAACATGTTTTGCAACAAATTAAACAAAATATATATGTATATGTATTTGTTTTATGTTAATCGCTTATTATATTTGGAACTTATATATGAAAACAAAGAATATAACATAAAGTAAAATAGACCAAAATCAATATATATAAACAAGTGAAAAGTTATCTTCTTCCACACCTCAATAACTCACCCTAACATATACGGTATGTGTTTGCCTTTTTGCAATTTTTTTTTTCGCGTATTATTTTGGGCATCTATAATTACTTCTTCCTCTTGTCTCTATTCATGAAAATATACATCCATCTAAAATCTATCAAACACAGTAGATTAATCTCCATATTAATCATGAATCAAGTTATAAGATTCAACATTATAGAAAAGCAATTCAAGTGTCAATCACCTAGAATCAAACTGTGTCACAACTCGTAATTTCATGTCCTTTTTCAAACGTTGAAATGTCATAATTCATCTCGGGAAGTTACTATTCATTTCTACTATTCACTATTACTATTCATTTTCACTATTCATCTCTAAAATTTTTATTTCATATTATCGTAAGTTAAGCTATTTTAATGATAATCCGAGAGTTTGGCACTAATCCGATCATTTCTGCAAAAATCACGAAGCCGTGTCCGAGATTTACTTTTGGGTTTAAACGTCGATCCAGCATCCCGATATGTCCATAAAACACTATAAACGATAGAAATATGATTTTCTCTCATTTTACGACAATTCTAAAAGTTTTGGAATTTTACGTTTTCCAGTTCAGCGTTTTACGCGAATTACGCGTTTTAAACCCGCGTTACCAGTTTTAACAGCGTTTAAGCAACCCGATGGAACTTACCATTCATTTTATATTTTATTATGGAGTATTTTAACAGTTTTAGTCATTCTTTCAAGTTTCATATTTTTACGATACCCGAATTTACGTTTCGTGATTTAACAATTTACGGTTAGCGATTAACGGAACCAAAACTGACTCCGTGAACTAGATAATTAGCCAAGCTTCCCACACACTCATCTTATCCTTCCATGTTCAAGAGTTTTACTTCTAATTGATCACTTATTTACCATTTTGCCATTTGCTTTAGATATTTGTTTGAAAGCTTCAAGTATACTCTTCACTTTTTCATCTCATAATATCCTAACTATCAAAAAGTTTCATTCTCCTTCTCTCTTGCTCAAAACCCACGACCCAAAACAGCAACATACACCATTTGGATCTTGATTCTTGGCCATTTCATCCATTAGAAGTAAACCTTATGATCCTAGCTCGATCCTAGTGTGTTACAAAGGGGTTTTGGTTAATAATCTTGAAGTTATTACAAGGTTTTCATCATCTTTTTCACATAACACTTCAAGTAAGCTTACATATTATTTTCATCACTTTCATACATGTATTTTTGATCCATTACAATTGTCATATAGATTTATGCAAGTATACTTATGTTATTATACCACTTATTACTCATTTTCTTTATAAACAGAGATCTATAATTTTTATTAGCAATCTCATGAGATCCACCATTTTTGGTAAAGACTAGGAACCCATGACACCCTAAGAAGGTGTATGATAGGATTGGGTACTTGTGGAGTTGATTTGGAGTAGTTTGGTAAAGATTTGAACAAGTTACAAACTAGGAAAATCAATTTTTGAAACAATATATAAGCTACTGTCACAAAACGCGAAATATAGAAAACTTAGGGGTTTCCGGGTAATATTGGGCTAGAGAATCAGAAAATACTTTCAAAAACGAAGCCGTGGGCGAAAGAACGGATTAAAACGGGTTTATAACGAAGGAGATATGAGTTTTGCAAGTTTAACGACGAAAACTATTATTTTCTAAAAATAGTAAGCTGTCACATGATTTTTATGGGTAAAATCGAGGCGTTAGACGTAACCTAGAGGAACCGAACTATCAAAAATATATTAGTATATGTCAATACGATTCCGGGGATATAAAGAACGTAGAAAACGAGCTTATAACGACCAAGATACAAGCGTTTAAATTTTAGACAATTATAATATTTTCCTTCAGCTCAACACTAAGAAAATTTTCCAAGTATTAACCATTTCGCCAAGTGACCAGGTTGAGAGTCATTTTCCTCATTGATAAACTCATTACTGTAAAATTTACATCATTGACAAAAAGTTAGTTCATCCAGCCTAGTTTTGAAAACATCCAACCGTCTGTCAAAAGGATTTATAACGAATATCTTATGCTCTTCTAAACTTTCCCAAAAACTGCCCAGAATCTGCCAAAACAACCCAAATACCTCACTTCACGACTATTTTCTTTATGATCGAGACCCGTATGGACAAACTTCAGTTCTATGACTTTTTAGATAAGGTGAAAATCTTCCTAAAACTACTGATTTTCTTTCCTAACTCTTAATATTCACTATTTCGCGACTAGTTTTACGAGGCCAGTTTGGACATATTTTCAAGTAATGAAAATGTTATATTTTGCGACGAAAACCTTATATTTGTCAATAGAACACCAAACGAGGATCGTGGAGTACCGTTTCAACCTATTTACATGGAAAGTATTTATCAACCTAACAAGACGTCAAAAACGTATTTGTCGACGATAAACGTTATTTTCAAAACTAATGAGTGGTATCGATAACATAAGTATTTGCATGTGTAGCATCATTTCATTTCTTACATTAGACCATATCATTCATATTAGGTTGCGGTTAGAGATTGTGCCTCATTTCTGTGTATTCACTGTTGACATCGTAGCTATCGCACCAGGTGAGTCATAGCCCCTACTCTTTTAATAGTTTTGTAAACTCTTTGGGGGAGAATACATGCTCGTTTTACTTAAAAGCATTACTTGCTTTACATGGTTGATTACTCAAATAGTTTCAGCTTTATCTAAATATATGTTTGATCGCCTGCATTTCATTGGTATGTTTGATTACCTGTATTTCTTTGATATGTTTAATCACCTGCATTTCATTGGTATGCTTGATTACCTGTATTTCATGGGATTGATCATCCTTGTTTATATGACCTCATGGTCACCAATTGTTCCTATATGTTTATTGTAATATTGTGGTATTCCCCACTTGGCTGTGATGTCAAACGTAATATTGTGGTATTTCCCACTTGGCTGTGATGTCAAACGTATTGTGGTATTCCCCACTTGGCTGTGATGTCAAACGTAATATTGTGGTATTCCCCACTTGGCTGTGATGTCAAAAGTAATATTGTTGTTTCCTTACTTGACTGATTTACCATATGACGTCACTGTCTGAATTATTTATATAGCCATTTTGCTATATTTATCTTGGAATTTAAATATAAGTATTACTTTTGTTCACATAGATCATATTTGGCAGTGGGTTGTAAACACACAGGTTACAAGTCTCTTATGGCGGGACTTGTGACTGAGTGGATTTACGATGCCTTTGTTAGGAAATCTTCATTCATATGCATTACATTCTTTTTCACAAGACTCTATGAACTCACCAACCTCGTGTTGACACTTTAGCATGTATTTTCAAGTATTAAGCAATGGCACGCTACAGGAGGTTTTGGCAGGGCATGGCATGGTCATAGAAGACTCTGATTATTCATTCGGGGACCATTTTAAACTATTTTAAGGGCCTACTTCCGCACTACTTTTAACAATGTAAATTCAACATTTTGATTAAACTATTTTATTCTAAATGATTCAAGTGAAAACCATTTTTGAACTTGTGTTGTAATACCAATTGAGTTACACCCCAGCTACATGTATGCTTCCGCTGGACCCGATTTTGAGGGTGTGACAAACTGTGATTTTTAATGGGATTATTAAATTTGGGGAAGAACATTGATTTTAAGATTGAGCAATAATCGAAAAGGATCATCAGATCAAGATATGGAGCAGCAAATGGAGATGTGGTTATTATTTGGTTTCTTTTACGTGGGCTTTCAGAGGCAAATAGAAGTTGTCCAACCTCTGATAGAATAAGAGATTATTTAGACCTTTTCACCTCTTAACTCTGAAAGAAAACAAACAATCAAAATGGCAAAATGTCTGACTGATTCAGACTTCAGAGGTTGTTCAGACTTTTTCTAGAAAAATAAACACCACCTAAGAAAGAACAACGAACGTAAACCCTATAAAATTTTCTTGTAATGGAACAATAAGTTATAAGTGATTAAAAGTATAAAATACAATGCTTGTAAATAATTGTGTAATAAACGTTCATTTCCTCTTGATCTCCAATATGTTTGTCTTGAGAAGCAAATGCATGTATTGACCATTTTAACACTTCAACAAAAGTCCATGAACACCTGATAAGTATAAAAAAAAAATCTATCAAGAAATTAAGTGTGAAAAAACTTGACGTGGCAGATACAAACCAACATTTGAAATTGATTGACCTTGGCTCATGTTTATTGTCTAACGGAGTAATTTTCATCCTCGGTATGATCACCGTCTTTCCAAATTGACTCGTGAAAAATGGCACCATATATTTCTGTAAAATCTTTGTCAAGGGCTTCTCGACCTCTGGTTTCTTCAATGCCATAGGTGATGCAACCACTCAAGTTCTAAATCAACATAATAACAGGACATATTTAAGTAGGCCAAATATTTTGAAAGTTTTAGTATCTTTATATACATGGGTTTTAGTTAAAATAAATCCTCATATACTACCTTTCACAATTTTGATAACTTCACTAAAAAGAGCAATACCTTTTGAATAAGATATCTTGTTTCATTCACTTAAGGAATTAGAGATTTTAAATCAAGAAATCAAAATTGCATAGTACGAGTAATAGATACATAAACAAAAATAACTGGAAATTCACAAATAGAAAGTCTTACATGGGTCATTTACAAGGTCAAAGTGGGTCATTACTCATATGTGTCACATTAGTATGGCTCGATAAAAATTTTGGTATGTTCTTTTACATTTTAAAATACTTAAGTCACCCTTGTTATCATTTTATAATTACCATTCACAGTATAGAATATGAAACCAAAATTTTCATTTAGAAAAGACACTCTTGACTTTATACAGATTCAATGGGAATCCCATCTTTGGGGTATATATATTAAAACCTCTCTGCCATTTGCTTCATCAAGTTCTTCGTCTCCTACTTTCAATATACATTCTACAAATTCAAGAATCTCACTTACATATTCAGGGCATGATCCAACAATCAGCCTCATGTTGGCGGTTAACTTGAGAACTTTGCAATGATCCGATAAGTAAGATTGCTTTAAAGATTCTCTAACAATGTCTTGTCTCGAACCTTTTGGAATAACGGGGAGCACCTATCTAAAATCACTACCAAAGACCACCGTCACGTTACCGAATGGTGTTTCACAAGTGTCATACCTGCTCTTACGTAGTACATCTCTCAAAGAGCGATCTAAGGCCTCAAAAAAGATAGTAGGATCGTCGTAGTTATTTTTGGATTTACGGCACATATATGTAGAAGTGATGAGTATATAATTTTATGTAATGAGTTCACCTTATACTGTACTCTAGCAAGAACCCAAAAAATCAGAGACATTTAGTTTGCGGGAATCACCTACCGGCTACCATGGATTTTATCATGCACCATGCTTAAAGATGTTATGTGTTCTACTTTATTGTGTTTGTCACGTATTAATCATCATTCGCCATGTAAACATACTGAACATTTCTACGGCCGAATGCACTTTGGATTTGATAAATACATTGCTTGTGAAGTATTCTACAACCCTTTTCCATGAGAGATCGGCACATAAAGAGTATATAAAAAAATAACTTTGTGCCATGAAGACAGAGAGCTTCCAAACGAATGCACTAAAAAGATATCTATTGCACATATATAATGACCACAAAAATATCAAAACAACCTAAATTTGTATGGTTGATCGAAGTGGCTACTGGATAGACCTTCATAAACTTGATAGACCTTCATAAACTTCAAATAACTATTGCACAAATGTTGATTAGGGTTCATTAGAAAGTCTTTCATCAATTAGTAATTTATAGCGTGGGATGATTAGAAAAGAACTTATCCTTAGAACTAAACTGGACAATTTCAAATCAAAAGAGTCGCATTAAATCCATATATATGGCTTCATGCCAAATTCAATATTTTGGTCAAATTTGTATAACTTCAAACGCTGGCATGATATAGTTTTTGTGTACCAAAGATCCTCATATCATTCTTGTACAGATGTACCTATAGAAGCAAACACGCTAATATGTTAGTATAATGTAACTAACTATTCGTATACATTATACATACAAAACAAATACATAATGCCACCAAGATAAATAATGAATCTACTTGCAGTTACTGTAATATGCATAAAATAATTATTGTAACCTGTAGATATATAAACAATACATTTTATTAATTACGTATTCTGAATCATTTTTAGAAAGTAAATGTAAAGTCCACAAAAAATATATTGCCAAATTATCTGTCCATATTGGTCAAAGTGAAACAAACCTGAAGGTTACTTGCATCAATCACCTGAGTTTGTTTTTGCCTCTTTGCTCTTCCACCACATCTGAAACAAATAATAAATAGCCTTTAGAATTACACAAGATATATAAACAATAGCTCCATTAGAGTTGTTTAAGTCTATCAGTGATTCACTCCCATCATTAAACTTGACAAAATATAAACAAAAGTGGTTAAATGAAGTAATTGAAATGATGTGAATGAAGTAGGTTAGGTTAGACTTAACATAAGTAGCAAAATGAATTATCAAATTTAGGAATTTCAAGACTTCTATCAGAAGACGCCTTAAGGCGAGATGTAGCAAAATTATTTTTCTTTGTTGGTCAAAAGTCTTTTGGAATATCTACACTTTAAATATCACTCTTCAAACCTTGAGATTTTTACTTGCTTTATAAAAAATATAAAAAGCACAAAAAGAATCCTACCTCACATTTAGATCCGGTGCTGCATTCATCATCTCTACTATTGTGAGGTTCATCAAAATTACACATATATATAAGTACCAATTTACTGATATGATTTTATCTATTTAATTATCTGTACACATTATACAAATTCTTATTATTGCAAACGTATTGCGTAACATACATGTTCATATAAAACCCTGTTAAGTGCAACATATCAATGCAAAATGGTTTTATATGAACATGTATGTTACGCATGTATTTGTATTAAGGTGTATGTAAGAAAACATACATGTTTTATATGAACATGCATATTTTCTAATGCAAAATTGGAGTTCTCGCAGTTCCCGCACTTAGCAGGGTTCTGAAAATAAAGCCTATATATATATATATATATATATATATATATATATATATATATATATATATATATATATATATATATATATATATATATATAATAAAGCCTATATATATATATATATATATGGAAGGGATCAGGTACGATTTTGGATTTTAGTGCGGACGTACGGACGAATCTAAGCCCTCCATCTAGTCAACCATCTGAAAAAGGCGGAGTGGCAAAATCATAAATATCCCGTCTTTTTTTAAAAATGTTAATATCATAGTAGTTTTTTTTCTTGAAAAAAATTCAAAAAAATCTGAAAAAAATTAAAAAAAGAAAAAGGATAACAAATAATTAAGAATTGTTGGGAATTAAATAATCAGAAGATTAATCATAAAGGCTTAAGGAAATACATCAAGTATGTTTCTGCTGATAAAGCTCAAAGCACGTTTCCACTGATGAATTCTGCTGAAGAAGGTTTCTACTGATAATGTTTCTGCTGATGCTACTATGACTCATACAACAGCTGTGTAGATAAGTACGACTTATTCTACTGACTCATATACAAGAAAAATATCTTTGTTGTAGTCATCAAATTGAACACTCCAAGTGAGTTGTAATCCTAGATACATGTTGTATCTTAATAACTAACATGATAAGTCATCATCTATCTAGAATAAAGATAAGTCATAAGCTAGTAATTTGATGAGTCATATAGATTGTAAAAGATCTTTTCCTTGGACTATAAAAGGAAGATCTTAGATATGACCAAATAGTACGTGTGTGTAAAAAGTGTAATACGTGTGTAGTACGTGTGTGATAAGAGTGTGATAGAAATAGAGATATACATAGACAAAAACATTAGAACAAAACACAAGATTCAAGGTCTTTGTAACCCTAGTGATATTGAAGATCACTCGTATTATTCTGAATAATATTGAATCGTTTGGTGAAATACCTTCATTGTTCTTTGTTAAATAAACACAAGCGTCACAGTTCCATTTCCAATAAACTTTCTAAGTGTGGTTAAGTAGATTCCGCATACTTAATCATATTCACTCAAAGTATCATATTTACACATTACAAAGGTCCAACACCTCATAGTGTGTGATCAAATCAAGTGATCCTCTCAGTTGGTATCAGAGCTTCCAGGTTGATATCTTTGATTTAGAAGAAGAAATGGATACAGAATCTATTCAAGCAAATGTTGCTGCAAAGTTGCCAATTCTCAAACAGAATAAGTTTGAATTGTGGAGGTTAAGAATAGAACAGTTTTTCCAGGTGCAGGATTACACTCTCTGGAAAATCGTTGAAGATGGAAACTCTTTCAAACCCACAACCACTTTATCAACAGTTGAAGGTAGGGAAATTACAGTTGTTCAAACTATCCCTACAACTGCTGATGAAAGAATAAAGAAGAAAAATGACCTCAAGGCCAGAAGTATGCTGATGATGACCATTCCAAATGATCAACTTATAAACTTCAGCAAATTCAAAGATGCCAAGTCATTATTTGAGGCAATTGTTGCAAGGTATGGAGGGAATGAAGCCACCAAGAAGACCCAGAAAACCCTTCTCAAGCAGCAGTTTGAAAATTTCTCATCAACCATGAATGAATCTCTTGACTACATGTTTACAAGGCTACAGAAAATTGTGAGCCAACTTGCTGTTCTTGGGGTTGATATACCTCAAGAAGATTTAAACTCAAAATTTTTGAGAAGCTTACCAGAAGAGTGGGCTATGCATGTTGGTTTCTGGAAGAATAAACCAGACATAGACACTATGGATCTTATGGATTTGTATAGCAACTTTAAAATTGAGGAACAAGAAGTAAAGAAAACTGGTGTCTCTAGTTCATATACTGGGAACATGGCTTTTATGTCATCTCCTAGTAGTTCAAACCCAGTTAAAGATGAAAAGGTTGATAATGGAATTGGTGCTGCTAGTTCATCAAGCAGTACCTTTGGTATATTGAATGAAAAGGCTTGTTGTGCCTTTTTCACAAGTCAGAATGGTGGGTCCATGCTCACTCATGAAGATCTTCTAGAAATCAATGATGATGATTTAGAAGAGATGGACCTAAAATGGAAAATTTCTCTTCTTAGCATGAGGGCTAAGAAATTCTATCAGAGGACGGGGAAGAAACTCACCATCAGCAGCAATGATACTGCTGGTTTTGACAAGTCAAAGATAGAATCCTATAACTGTCATATGTTGGGGCACTTCTCAAGAGAATGTAGAAGGCCAAGGCAGCAAGATAGCAAGAATAGAGGTTTTGGAAGCAAGTCCAAGACAGGGGAATCAACCAATCCAAAGGCTATGGTAGCCATTGATGGATTAAGATTTGATTGGAGCTTTACAGCTGATGAAGAAGAAGAAGCTTCTCCTCAGACAGCTCTTATGGCTTTCACCACAGAGGTACAACCTGATAAAGTTTGTTCAAATAATTGTTCTGCTCTTAAAAGTTTAGAAACCTTAACCAAACGTTATGAGAATCAAAGGAAAGAATTAATTGATACAGCTCATAGCTTAACAAATCGTAAAAGAGGTATAGCTACTCTAGAGGAACAATTCATACATTTTCGAACAAATGAATCTACCTTTACTGATGTCAAAATTCTTCTTGAAAGAGAAATAATGTTTAAAGATAATGACATTAGTAACTTAAAAGCTGAAGTAGATAGGCTTAGTAAGGCTAAAGAGAATATTCAAATGAGTGTAGAAACAATAGATTATGCATCTAAGGGTGTGACTAACTTAATTGAATGTCAAGTTATAAATAAAGCTAAGTCTGGTGTTGGATACAAATCTGTTCCTCCACCATATAGAGGTATTCCTTCACCCCCAGGAATTGACCTAGAACACACAGGATTACCTGAATTTCAACTACCTGAATTAAATTATGGTGTTCAACCAAAATCTAATGTAGTTGTTAATGAACCTTTGAAAGAAAGTGAGAGTTTAAGTAAAACTTTACTTCCTAAGGACAAGGTGTGTTCTTGTAGAAAGTCAGATGGTCCAATCATTGAGGACTCAACATCTGATGATAAAAAGTTTACACAGGTTATGTCTAAACCTGAAGTGGTTAAGAAAGCAAGAACAAAAGTTCCTAAGATAGTCAAACACAATACTGATGGGCCTAAGACCAATGAAAAACATGTTAGGCAACCAGTTAGATATTGTGAACAATATAGAACCATAAACAAGCCTAAAGGTAACCAAAGGAATTGGTATAGCCTCAAGTCTCTCCAACAAAGAGATAACAAAGTTTGTTACACATGTGGTAGTTTTGACCATCTTGCAGCTTTCTGCAACCAATGGGTAGCTGGGTATGAAAGTAATAGAGTGAACTACAAAAGGCAAACACCTAAATCTCATTTTCACTCTAATTCTAAAAGATCAAAACCCAAAACAGTCACAAAAGCAGTTCCTGCTGATAGAGCAAAAACTGTTCCTGCTGAAAGGAAAATGGTTTCTGCTGAAAAACCAACTTTCAAACATGCATCTAATATTGTTCAAAGGCCCATTCAAACAAAAGCAGTGGTCCAAAAACAAGTTTGGAGACCAAAGGGTACAACTACAAAGCTAGTAGTTTCTGCTAAGCATACTACTTCTAAGGGAAACAGGGCAAATGATGTTAAGGCCTCAGCATGTTAGATTCTTAAATCCAATGTTGCATCAACAATTCTCAAAAGATTACATCCCATTGATGCAAGAGGCGGATCCAAGTCAGAAATGGTTTGGATCCCAAAACAAAACTAATTCCTTTATTTATGTGCAGGGACATTCATCAGCAGATACTGAAGATCAAGGATTCACAGATAGTGGATGTTCAAGACACATGACAGGCAACAAGTCTTATCTCTCAAATTTTCAATCAGTAGATGGAGGCTATGTTACCTTTGAAGGAGGAATTGGAGGAAAAATTACTGGTAAAGGTACTATTAAAACTGGTAAATTAGATTTTGAAGATGTGTACTATGTGCAAGAGCTTAAGTATAATCTTTTTTGTGTATCACAAATGTGTGACAAAAAAAACAAAGTTCTCTTTCTGACACTGAATGTCTTGTATTTTCTTCTGATTTTAAGATGCCTGATGAAAGTCAAGCACTTCTTAGAATTCCAAGAAAAGGCAACATGTACAGTGTTGATATGAAGAAGATTGTTACAAAAGATTCTCTTACTTGCCTTATTGCTAAGGCCACATTGGATGAATCTATGATATGGCATAGGAGGCTTGGTCATATTAACTTCAAAACCATAAATAAGATTGTCAAAGATGGTTTGGTAAGAGGTTTACCTCAAAAACGATTTGAAAATGATCAAACATGCATTGCTTGTCTTAAAGGCAAACAACACAGAGCCACTTGTAAGCCCAAAATTTTTAACTCTATCAATCAATCATTGTTTATGCTGCATATGGACTTATTTGGTCCTACAAATGTTAGAAGTTTGTTGCATAAGAGATATTGTCTAGTTATTACTAATGACTTTAGTAGATTTACATGGGTATTCTTTTTAGGAACTAAGGATGAGACTTCTAGCATCCTTAAGACCTTCATTACAGAGATAGAAAACCTAGTAAGCAAAAGAGTAAAAGTCATTAGATGTGATAATGGGACAGAATTTAAAAATAGAGTTATGGATGATTTCTGCAAGAAAAAGGTATTAAAAGAGAATTTAGTGTTGCAAGAACTCCACAACAGAATGGAGTTGCTGAAAGGAAAAATAGAACACTAATAGAAGCTGCTAGAACTATGTTAGCTGACTCTAAGTTGCCTATAACTTTTTGGGCAGAAGCAGTCAACACTGCTTGCTATGTTCAAAATAGAGTTTTAGTTGTAAAACCTCACAATAAGACATCATATGAACTTTTTAGAGGTAGAACTCCTGAGATAGGATTTCTTAGACCTTTTGGATGTCATGTGACAATTCTAATACCTTAGACCATCTTGGAAAGTTTGATGGAAAAGCAGATGAAAGATTCTTAGTTGGATATTCTATCAATAGCAAAGCATTCAGAGTATACAACATGAGAACTAGAAGAGTAGAGGAAAATCTACATGTGAAGTTTCTGGAAAATAAAACCAATGTAGAAGGTCAAGGTCCCAAATGGCTATTTGATCTTGAATCTCTATCCAAATCAATGAATTATGTGCCTTTTGTCGCAAAACTAATGAATTTTCAGGTTCACAAACTACTGATGCAACAAATGGAGAAGGATTAGAGAATGAGGGAAATCAAGATTATGTGATAATGCCAATATGGACAAAAACAAGTGTGGATTCAACTTCAATAAATGGTGAATCTTCTTCTGATAATTCTAAAGAAGATGTTGAAGATGAATACAAGGAAGAAGGAGCTAAGGAACAGGAGTTTCAAGTCAGAAGTAACACTGCTGTTTCTGCTGATAAGCAAATCGTTCACACTGATGAGCAAAATGTTTCTGCTGATAAACCATCAGAAGAAACACAAGCAAATCTCTCAGACAATGAGGTGGATTTCAACAACCTTCCACCTGATTATCAAGTTCTTTCTACTCCACACTCAAGGATTCACAAAGTCCACTCCCTGGACAATGTAATTGGAGATGTACAATCAGGAGAGAAGACAAGACAACAATTGATGTCTTCAGATCGACAAGGGCTTCTTGATGCCCTTTATGCTTCAAAACAGCATGAGTTTTCAAACTCTTGCTTATTTGTATGTTTTCTCTCACAAGATGAACCAAAGAATATTCATAAAGCCCTAGAAAATTCAAGCTGGTTGGAGGCTATGCAAGAGGAGCTTCTTCAGTTTAAGATTCAAAAGGTATGGGTGCTAGTTGATTTACCTAGTAGTGTAAGGGTAATTGACACTAGATGGGTTTTTAGGAATAAAAGGGGTGAAAGGGGCATAGTGATAAGAAATAAAGCTAGATTAGTAGCTCAAGGGTACACACAAGAAGAAGGGATAGACTATGAAGAAGTTTTTGCTCCAGTAGCAAGGATTGAAGCCATTAGACTCTTTTTGGCTTATGCTTCATTTATGGGATTCACAGTTTATCAAATGGATGTCAAGAGTGCTTTCTTATATGGTACTATTGAAGAGGAGGTGTATGTCTCACAACCTCCTGGTTTTGTTGATCCTGACCATCCAGACAAAGTGTACAAGGTTGTTAAAGCTCTATATGGCCTACATCAGGCACCAAGAGCTTGGTATGAAACACTGGCTTCCTACTTAATTTCAAATGGATTTCAAAGAGGCAAGATAGATCAGACACTTTTCACCAAGAAGCATAAGAAGGATCTTTTGCTAGTTCAAGTGTATGTGGATGATATCATCTTTAGATCTACAAGGAAGGAGATGTGTTTGGAGTTTGAGAAGCTTATGCACACTAAGTTTCAGATGAGTTCCATGGGGGAACTTACATTCTTTTTGGGTCTGCAGGTTAAAATCAAGAGAAGGAATCTTTATTAGTCAAGACAAATATGTTGTAGAGATTCTTAGAAAGTTTCAATTTGCTGATTCCAAAATAGCAAGCACACCAATTGATCCTGAGAAGCCACTTCTTAAAGATGTAGAAGGAACTAATGTGGATGTACACACATACAGATCTATGATAGGTTCTTTGATGTATCTCACATAATCAAGACCTGATATCATGTTCTCTGTTTGTGCTTGTGCAAGATATCAAGTAACTCCTAAGGTTTCTCATTTAACAGCAGTCAAGAGAATTTTTAGATATCTCAAGGGTCAACCTAGGTTGGGTCTGTGGTATTCTAAGGAGTCATCTTTTGACTTGGTAGCATACTCAGATAGTGATTATGCTGGTGCTAGCTTGGACAGAAAGTCAACAACTGGAGGATGTCAATTCCTTGGGTGTAGACTTATCTCATGGCAGTGTAAGAAGCAGACAATGGTGGCTACTTCAACAACTGAAGCTGAATATGTAGCTGCTGCAAATTGTTGTGGTCAAGTCCTATGGCTTCAAAACCAACTTCTTGAATATGGGTACAATTTCTTACATACCATTATTCATATTGATAATAGTAGTACAATTTGCATTATTAAAAATCCAGTGCAACATTCTAAAACAAAACACGTTGAAATTAGACATCATTTTATTAGAGATTGCAATGAAAAGAGGTTAATTCAAGTAATGAAAATTGCTTCAGAACAAAACTTTGCAGATCTTCTTACAAAAGCTTTTGATGTTGGTAGATTTTAGTACTTGGTAGCAGGTATTGGAATGCTTAATCTTTAAATTTTTCAAAATAATGTGTTCTTGTATATAGATTTTGTTAATGCATCTAACTTTGTCATTTAAAACTACTATTACCAATTTAAAAGTTATTCATACAGTTAGTCCTATGCATAATTCTAATTCAAGACAAGTACTTTGTACTTTGTTCTTTTGGTTTTAGACTAACAATTTCAGGTATGAATGTTTAAGCTCAAAGGCTATTTCAAGTGAAATCTGTAAGCAACAAATTTCTGATCATTGCTGCTGAATGCTGATCATTGCTGCTGATATAATAGGTTCATGATAGAAAGAGTTTGGGATTTCAAAACTCCTTAAAACTTCTTTCTTGGAACCTGATTATGATGTTTCATATTGAATTGATAAATTAGTTGATCAGTTAATAACTGATACAACTCACTTTCTATCATTTTATACTCTCAAGTATAATGTGATTAATCTACGAATATCTGATAGAAAGAACAGCGAGCAAAAGTGAATCTAACACTTGTGTTAGAGGTAACAAATGCCACGAGCTGGAAACCCTGTAAAGAATGCCTTTTGAATAGGTTTATCTGTACACAGGCAGTTATCTATAAATAAAAACATTGGTTCTCACACAACCAGAGGTTGCTTTAAACCGAAATTTTGATTAAGTGTTAGTTACCACACTTAATCCCTTCAAAATGGTTAGAAGTAGTATGATTTTTAATCATAAAATCATGTTCATACTGCTAAGTCAAATATTTCTTAAAAAGGATTTTCAAAGAGGCTCAGAAAATCATCTAATGATGGATTATGAGTCAATGCTCAGTGATTCACCACTCATAGGAGGTTACACACCTAGAAGTGATGAAGGCAGCATTTAAACTCTTAAGGAATTGATGGCTTCATGTACAAATTGTCTGAAAACATGAAAATTGCTAGATCAGATGATATGATATGATTGTGAGAGATCTTCCAAACAGGGGAGGAAATTGCTCAAGAGAGAAATAAATCTCAGGGGAGGTTACAAAAAGCCCTTTAAAAGGAAGATTATCCAATGAAAAAGAAGGAAAAGATAAGAGCATATAAGATGATGACATGGTTTCTACTGATAAAGAACAAGAACAGAGCTGATAGGAGAAAGTTCTATCTAGATCAATTGATGAAAGGTTTCAATTTCAGTTCACTACGTTTGTTCATCACTTCCAAAGACATGCTGAAAGATGATTTCTACTTCTTGGAACAAGCATCCAAGATACACAGCATCATTGTCTCTTATAAATTCTTCAAGTTGTATATTGCATCATCTTTTAGTCCAAGATTGGAGCAAAGAACAGAAAGCAGATGAGTTACAGAGAAAGACATTCAATCACTCAAAAGAGAAGAAAGTTCAGATCACAGTCTGACAATGAAGTGTTTGAAAGATCTTCACAAAGTCCTCATTTAATTCAGAAAACCAAGTTTGAATGTAATTAACATGTTTAGGGGAGGATTGTTGGGAATTAAATAATCAGAAGATTCATCATAAAGGCTTAAGGAAATACATCAAGTATGTTTTTGCTGATAAAGCTCAAAGCACGTTTCCACTGATGGATTCTGCTGAAGAAGGTTTCTACTGATAGTGTTTCTGCTGATGGATTCTGCTGATGCTACTATGACTCATACAACAGCTGTGTAGATAAGTACGACTTATTCTACTGACTCATATACAAGAAATATATCTTTGTTGTAGTCATCAAATTGAACACTCCAAGTGAGTTGTAATCCTAGATACATGTTGTATCTTAATGACTAACATGATAAGTCATCATCTAGCTAGAATAAAGATAAGTCATAAGCTAGTAATTTGATGAGTCATATAGATTGTAAAAGATCTTTTCCTTAGACTATAAAAGGAAGATCTTAGATATGACCAAATAGTACGTGCGTGTAAAAAGTGTAATACGTGTGTAGTACGTGTGTGATAAGAGTGTGATAGAAATAGAGATATACATAGACAAAAACATTAGAACAAAACACAAGATTCAAGGTCTTTGTAACCCTAGTGATAGTGAAGATCACTCGTATTATTCTGAATGATATTGAATCGTTTGGTGAAATACTTTCATTGTTCTTTGTTAAATAAACACAAGCGTCACAGTTCCATTTCCAATAAACTTTCTAAGTGTGGTTAAGTAGATTCCCCATACTTAATCATATTCACTCAAAGTATCATATTTACACATTACAAAGGTCCAACACCTCATAGTGTGTGATCAAATCAAGTGATCCTCTCAAGAATCGCTGAAAAAATTTTCAAAAAAAAAAATCGTTTTCAACATTAAAAGTATTGTGATATTAGCGTTTAATTTTGACTTTTTTAACAAAAGTCAAGATCTGATATTGACTTTTGTAAAAAAGTCAAAATCAGATTTTGATATCACATAAACCTTTTTTTTAATAAAAATTTTAATATCACAATAACTTTTTTGATATCATAGAATATTTTTTTTATATCGCGGTTCATTTTTACATGTAAAAAAAATTAGTATCACGGTTGGTTTTATAATATCACCGTTTTATAAATATCACTGTATCATAATATTGTTAATATCACCGTAATTACTATGCTTTCTTAATATCAAAGTTAAATTTTTTAAATTTCAACGTAACTTTTCTTAATATCATAATAATAAAAACAGTGATATTAAGGTTTTTACTAATATCAAAGTAACTTTTTTAAGTAAATATCGTTAGTATCATAGTAGGACTCATAAATATCCTTAATATTACGGTACCACTCATAATCACAAAACAAAAAAGTTCCCAGAAAAATCTGAAAAAGTAAAAAAAAAAAAAAAAAAAAAAAAAAAAAAAAAAAAAAAGTAAATAAGACAACAATAGTAAGGAGCGCTTAAAAGGAAAAAAATTTAAAAAAAAAACATTTACATGGTCAGTTGATTGATTGAAGTTTGCGTTGGATTTTGACTTTTTTACAAAAAATCAAGATCAGATCTGGAATGAGCGGCCCAAATCTGTCCGCACCTGATCCTTAGTCTTAATATCGTAAATTTGAATTTAGGATATCAAACTTAATTTTGTGTGCAGTGTAAGGTTTTTTCAAGGTTTTATCGACTTTTCGAAAGATGTTATCGGACATTTTTTTTTGGCTGACATGGTTAATTTATGTGGTGCATGAGTGTATATCATTCAAGTTAGGTATTTTAAAAGTTATTTTGACTAAAACTATGACAGTAACTTCTTTCGAAAAGTTAAAAAAGTAACACTGCACAAAAAATTAACTTTGAGAAAAAAATAGTTGAATACCTTATATTTAAATTGACGTAAAATATAATACCTTTTCGTGTGATTTACCTTTAGTAAAAATAATAGCAAACATTAGAATTTCTTTCACATTCTCATACTTGTATTTCATATAATATAGTACAACACATTATTGAATATCGATCCATCTTCGACAATATTATGACAAGACACCAAAACTCTAAAGATGATGTATAATAACATTAATACAAGAAAGAGGAAACAGAATTAGAGTTTGTGAAAGTTAATGAATTTGTCACTGAACAATAATATATATATATATATATATATATATATATATATATATATATATATATATATATATATATATATATATATATATATATATATATAGATATACACGGAAGGGATCCAATAAGAAGAATAATTAAAATAAGAAGGGTAGGAAGTAATTCTAGCCATATATTTTAATTTGAGAGGGAAAATTTGAATGAAGATGCATTTATTTTTGTAAGTGCATCTAAAATGAGTGGTTGTAATTACTTCCTATCCTTCTTATTTTTATTATTCTTCTTATTTGATCATATATATACTAGCTTCAAGACCCGCCCGATGGGCGGGCTAGCTTTGTAAATTATTTTTTTAAATATTAGAATGCTAATTTGTAAAGCCAATTATCTCAAAACATCATAACAAATTGGTGACGATTTACACAAACATATTGACCCGTGAAATTTACGGGGCCTTAAGAAACCGTTGACAGTGTTTATATGAAAGATCAATTTATGATATTATTTTAAAAAATTACATGTTAGATGTATGAATAAAGAATATTAATGCTAAGCTCGTTTAAACGTCTAAAATGGTTAACCGAGTAAAATGATATGTTAGATGTATGAATAGATAATAGTAATGTTACATATAAAAAATAAGATGAAAGATATTAAAATTATGGAAGGTATAATGTATAAAGTAAGGTAACTCGAGTAGTCCATATTCATTCAATGAACACCTAAAAATTTTTAAAAAACAAAAGTCAAACAAAAAGAAAATTGTTAAGAAGAGTATATGTATAGTTAAAAAATGGTATAAAACATGTCATATATATATTGTTATACATACCTATTGAACATTGATCATACACCTTGAAGTACTTCTTTGTAAACAATGTAGTACTTTTCGATATTACTTATTATTGCCTTCATAAAATAATGGAACCTATTTGCGTTCATTGTTTTTTGTTAATTTATTCACACACGTAACTCATTAGTGAATAATTCCTTTCAAGATCCCCGTGATTTCATGAGTACTATAACCTAGTTAAAAATAAATGAAAGCCCATGTTTAAATAATTAGGAAAAAGATTCACTACCTGATGAATTAGAGCAAGCTTTCACTGGATACACATGATATTTTAACAGATCATGTGTATATATATGTTTGGCATGGAACACAACTCAAAAGTCATAATTTTTATGATTTTAATATAATCACATTTTTCATGATTTTAACACAACGATTGTTTTTATGGACATATTCAAAAGTCATAATTTTTGTACGTAACAATTGAGAGTGAATTATGTTTGGCATAACTTTTTGAAGGACATAGTTGTAAACTTGTAAATTTGTAAGTTTGATGTCTCTTTTCCTCTAGAACACTTGCACATAAATGTGTAGTTATCTCCTCATTCCTTTCTAGTTCTACCCCTATTTGTCCTACTAAAAACACAAAGCAAAATAACATACTTCTTGTGTTCCCTATTCCCTTCCTCATATTTTCTTAACCCTAAAAAAATCCCAAGAACAGAGGGTTAGTCATACATTATAGCATCTTGCTGCTTTTGATATTTCTAAATAGGAAAGTTGACTTTGAACTTGTACATGATAGAAATGAGAATAAGTGAACCATTCAAAAAAGTCAAAAGATGTTTTTAGCATTTATATTGCCAATCGAGTAGCAGTCTAAACTTGAAGCAGTATTGGTGACGTCTGCACTTCTTCCATTCACAAAAGTAGATGCATCATCAACAATACTGAAGGCTCGTGGAGGTTTAGCTTCGTCAGTTGATTTGGCGTTATCCTTAATGCGCTCTTGAGTAGCTAAGATTGTAGCAAGTACTTTCAAGGACCGAAAAAAAGATATTGCAATTACCTTCATCTTCAAAGTAATTTGACTTGGAACGATGTATAAGTTAAATCACCAATCCCGAAAAACCAATAACAGAAAGATAGACTATTTGTATGCTTAATAGGCTTGTACTGTTATCTAATAACCAAAGCACCAAGACTTCCTTCAATATTGGCTATCTGCATCTCACTATGGCCAAATAATGTTAGATATATATCAAGAAAATTAGTGATGCGGCTACACAATGTAATATAAAATAATTAGTAAACCAAGTTATGATTCTGCACTTCTACATTCTACTTGATGCAAAATGTTATCCATGATTCTTTAATTATATATTGATGATCTACTTAAAATCTTCTAATAGAATACATTGGTGAGAAAAAATAAGGAATTCGTTGGTCACAATACTAAAGGGTTGTAACAAAACTCTCACATGTTATAGAATAGACATTTTACGCATGAAGTAAAATGTGGGAGACACTAATTGAGAAACTTAAATTGCCCTGTCTATAGATTTCAAACAACTGAAACAACAAAACCACGATAAAGCAACCCTTATATGTACAAAATTGCAATTGTCAAAAACACAAAATGGGTAATCTGTGGGTCATGAGGCTTAGGTTTTTGAGTAATGGGTCAAAAACAAAAAATGGTTACTTTTCTGGTGGTACGGGTCAGGTTGGATTAGGGTTGCTTCAAACATCAGTGATGTCCAATCTCTAATGGGGGTGTTTGGATTTACATGTTAAAATTGATTATCAAACTACTCCTATCTGAAGATTGAATAATCACTATATAATGTTTAAACAAACATAAATAAGTCGGTTAGCTTATATTAGTGCTTATCACTAAGCACCTAAGCAATTTTGAGTGTTTGGGGTGAGAAAGTGGTATTTTAGAATTACACAACCTAATTTAAGACACTTCAACAGTTCAACTTCCATTTCACAAAACGTATCTCTTTTTCACAAGAATGCCATTTTAGTAATTCTAAGTTTCTAACTATTAGTTTTCTGCAATAATCGAAATTTTCAAAACTGAAGATTATAAGTTATTTGAAACAGAACCATCGAAAGTTTTCTGCAGTTTTATAAGTCAAAGTTTTAGCTATTAGTGTTTAGAATAGCATAACAATGGGTAGATTCAGGTATCTTTTATTTCGAAGCATGAAATTTTAAAATATTTTAGAAAAATATACCATAAATATATGAGCATTATCCTACCATTTTAAGTTATCTTACTTCTCAATAGGCCTGATCATTTGTATTTACTCAAGTCTTAATAGTGATTAATCTCTAATTCTCTACATATTAGTAGTTGACATAAACAAACTCTAAGGTTCTAAATAAAAACTATATTAGTCAATGAAGAGCACAAATATACAAAGATATCGAAGGTAAATGGGCAGGGGCAATAAGAAGGATGGGTTAAAACGGGGTCACAATATCTTGGTCAAAACAGATCATATAACATTACTTGTAGACACTAATTACTCATTTGAAAATAATAAAAAGTTTCATAGCAAAAGTATTTCATAACAGCGTGTAGCGAGACATTTCAAGTTTTTAACATGTAAAAAAGGAATGGTATAGATAAAGAGTAGGTAGTACCTTGTAGGTGTAGCTACATGTGTATTCATGGTATCGTTCTACATATTGAGGTCTCACTTGAAAACTGTAAGCATGTCTAACCTGGATAATATGTAAACTCAATTAACATCTAATTCCAGTACACCATTTCCGAATATAAGTTAACTTTAAGGTAATAAGAAAGTTATTGATCATTTACGAAAAGTCGATTATTCATCAACAAAGATGAATCGAGCCTACAATATATAAACTTATTAGAGTGATAAAAGCGAACAACCTGACAAAAAATAAATCTGGAATTTATAAGGATTCGGAGAAGCAAGTTCTTATGAATGACATTCCCGACTGTTTGTTCAACTTTAAACTACTTATGAGCATTCGTATGGTAAATCACGTGACACTTCCAAAATTACTTTCACCGGACAAAGAGTTGCTACTTAGGACTAATAACACTTCAAATACCTAAGTAATAAAAAAATGAAGAAGTTTCTCAAAGGGGTCAAATGGATCCGAAGAAAAAAATAAAAATAAAAATAAAAATAAAAAAATAATTAAAAAAAGCTTAGCTAATAGGGGACTTGTTCAATAGGTTGGAAGTCACCCAAAATCTATTATGCAACTTCCTAAAATCTTTTATTCAAATATATAAGATCTGATTGTAATAGTAATGTTTATTTAATCTTTCATTCAAACACATGTATTATTAATCTTTTTTTAATGGACCAAGAAGTGTTTGTGAGTCAACCTAATCTTGTGTGGTCTATTTGAACTCATCCCAATAAAATGACTAATTTCAACCTGAACTCATTATGACCCATTTTTCCAGCCCCACCTATCTTGCCACCTCTACTCAGTGGGTGCAGAATACTTTAGTGCTCTATAATTGACATGATACCTTAGCTTTTGGGGTAAAAGCCATAAAATACCATCATACTTTAAAAAATATCCCAACTTGACCAATTTACCTTTTTATTGCGGACTTTACCAATGAACTTTCAAATTTTTAGCCGACTTGAACCAAATTTAGCTAAAAATTTGGTTCAAGTCGGCTAAAATTTTGAAAGTTCATTGGTAAAGTCGGCTAAAAATTTGAAAGTTCATTGGTAAAGTCCGCAATAAAAAAATAAATTGGTCAAGTTGGGACATTTTTGAAAGTACGATGGTATTTTATGGCTTTTACCCTAGCTTTTGAATAGAGTTTGATATACCATTATTTGCGCTTCTGGAATCAATATGAGTGAAATAAACAACCTTGTGATGTTTCAAAAAGCGGCACAATCTCCATCTTATAATAACTAACCTGAAAGAGTAATAAACAGTAAATGCCACTTTTAAAGTAAACATAACTCTATAGAAAACCAGGTTTAAAATAAAGTCTACATTTGTCAAACCTTTGATCTTGAAATTGGAGTCTTGGCAAAAGGTTCAAGTCCAGCATATTCAGGTGGCAACGTTTCAACTATGTGGACATCCTCTTTCAAGGTTTCAATAAAGTATTGCCTATCAAATAGATCTTTGAAGCTACTGGAATATAAAAGGAAAACAAAACCATGTTAACACCAGAGTGGAATATCAGATATATGATAAATTTTGCTGTGGAAGGCAAAAGCTTTTTCTGCATACGTATACATACCTCTCATCAGCCCAGAAGGAAGTGTGATCAATGATAGTGAAATCGATATATAAATATAGCTAAACAAAACTAAAAAAATACAATTACACCATAGTTTACCTCGATATTTTCATCCACCATTTCCAATGGTTTAATGAGATCTATTACACAGTAGACTTCTTTCAATTTCTCCTCTTTCAAATCCACCTCAAAGTATCTCGCAAACTTCTCCCAACAATCCTATGAAACACGGGCGCATGAAACGAACTGATTATTTGAGTAAACTATTTTTAAGAAAAATGAGCAAATGGATCATGATTGAAACCTGCACGCTAGATCCAGTAACAATGTTGGGCCTATCATAAGTTTTCCCAAGTGATTTTCTCTTGGCTTGCCACTTCCTTTTGAATGTGAGTCCTACAAGATGAGGTGTCAAATTGTTAGTAACTGGTCAAGACAATGTTCGCCCTGTTTGACCAATTCCGTTTTGAACCAACCTTTAAGTTTAACATGTTTGATCCTTAAAAATAAACTTGCATTGACATATTAATAATTACATCTATCAGATTCATCACCATTACCTGCAAGCATTATTGCCTCTGATGATCCCACAATTCCCACACCAACTGCAGTATCGTCCTCTCCGATAAGGGCATGGAACGGATATGTAATCACGTTTACGCAATAATTCTGAAATGTTAAACAACATAGGCTAAGTACAGACCAACAAATCATTTCTTAACATGGGTAAGAGTGCACAATTCATCAATAACGGCACAAACGTATGTAAGGGAAGTGCATACATGTAACACTCATATGAACTTCTAAGTTCCATGGAAGATACATGTTGTTTCACCAAGATCCAACTACACGAACCAATAAGCTTTCCTATTTCTCTTTATAGATATATAAATTCACAAATATTAAATCAGGAGATAATAACTCATTTGAGGACTTCATTGAGAACTAATTTAGTATCTATAGTTTTTTTTACCTGCTAGAATATAAAGAGCAATTTTAATCAAAACAACCACTAATAGTTTCTGAACATGTAGATGGATTAAAAATTGATAGAGAAAAAACGAATGAGCATTTTATTCAACACATAATGCGCATTAACAAAGTACTACCATAGACTTGTTGTTCTTCTTTGTTAAAAATATCCAATCAATCATATCATAGCGTAACCATTATAATTTTTACATATATATCGAGACATGTTGATTTCAGAAATTAAATCAATAACCAAAATCCATAATTGTATATATAACTAATCAATAAATAATTAATCATTATACAACAAAATTGATCTTCAAACCTAATTGGATTCGATCATAACAAAAATTAGGAATATACCTCCGATTGGTAGATGATATAGCCGGATCTGTATGTGTTTATTCGAATCCCTCTAAAAAAATCATTCGAAAATAGTTTAATCCTTAAAAATAGATGATGGATTTGTCAATGAGTTTTGCTCTGTGTGTTTTCGAATTTTGTTAAGAAGACCAAAAAAACCAGATCTTGAATCATAAATTAAATATATTTTCCTCCCTATTTTAGCTCCTCTTTTTTCTCCTGATTTTGGTTTCAAAAAAATTTAGAAAACTTTCTAATAGTAGATATTATACACGTGTCGTTTTTTCATGATTTTGGGATGAATTTATGCCTCTAAAAATAGCAATCACACTTGTATTGTATATAGGTTGGATATATATATATATATATATATATATATATATATATATATATATATATATATATATATATATATATATATATATATATATTCTCGTACTTGTCATCTTATCCTTTACAGTATATTCTAAGTCATTCGTTTCACACTTTGAAACTACAAATATATGAAATAAGAAATATAACAGATTAGTCATCAACTAACGCATTTGCATATTAAATTTCATTTTAACATATATTTTAATGACTAGACGATTACTCGCACATAGCGGCGATGGTGTATAGTAGCGTTAGTTTGTATGTGTAATATTTTTTATGTATATATGAGTGTGGAGTAAGTGAAAGTGAAGAAAGTTATTGGTTTTAATTGTAATTACGTATTTAAATATTTAATAGATTGTGTTGCCGGGTATTCTAGTCTAACAACATTACTCATTTTTTAAAGGGTAAATTGCAAAAATGGTCCTTAACGTTCCACAAATTAGCAAAAACGGGACCAAGACAAAAAGTAGCGCAAAAAAGACACCCACGTTCCACATTTTCGCAAAATCGCCACCGAGAGGCCTTTTTGGCTAACTTCCGTTAGTTTTCCCATCAGTCAAGGGTATAATCGCCATTTCACTCGCTTCCCGCCTTTGACTACCCCAACTTTATTTCAATGACCAAATTTGCAAAGTTATAAAACTTAATTTTGGAGGCACACTTGGCATCCGAAGCGATTAACCTTTCCCTCTTTTTTTGTGTAACTCGGCAACCCAAGCAATTGCATAGGACTATAAAGTTCATGTTTATCCCGCTTATTTAACCATAACACACACAATCCCAATGATCAAAACAACCGACGATGGCAAACAATGGAAAAGGGAAGAGTATCTACATTGGTACCGAGGAAGAGGAATTTGATAAAGTTTTAAGAACCTATTATCTAAACGATTTACTTCTTGATGCATTTGGCGGAGAACCAATTGATGAGTATGGTTCTTATAGGAAGATACCTAAGGAGTTAAGAACAAAGATTCTGACCTATCTGAGGAAACAAGATGACTACTATGAAGCGCTTTTGAGTGATGAGGAGGAGGAGGAGGAGGAGGTGAAGAAAGATCCTGTGGATACCGTTTTACCAAAGTCTGATGATTTGGGAGAGAGGATTTCCCGTCTTGAAGTTGCGTTTAAGTATCTGAAGGATATGAAGGACAAGAGAGAACAAAAATTGAAGAAAAAGAAGAAAAGGGTTGATGCAGAGGGCAGTGGTTCAAACTACTAAACAAGTGTTTGTTTAGATATGTGTTTAAAAATTTTAATGGTTGTGAACTCCTATGATCAATGAAACTTCTAACGTTTATGTTACTGATATGTCTATATTGATAAATGAGCTTATGCACAAAATGTTAGCTAGGTGATGTTTGCCATGAAAGTCAAACGAGTGAACGTCTAAAAAAGTGTTTGGTTCTGTTTGGTAATTAATGGGTGAAAACACATGATTCCAATTCAACATGTGCAGTTTGACTTTTGAAAGTCTAAGTGCACTGGGTGCAAACATAATGTTCTTGCAGTATGTTTTTTGATAAGTATTGAATGCAAGTTTGACTTTTGAAAGTCCAACTGCAATGGGTGCAAGCCATGGTTGATGCAAACAAACATAGAATACATTAGAAACATAAACATTTTTGCAAGTTTGACTTTTGAAAGTCCAACTGCAATGGGTTCAAACATATTGTTCTAAACACAATGAAGTTAAACAAAGATTACAAATATAGAATCCAACAGACAATAACGTTAAACATATTGTTCAAATATCAGTGGGTAATACATGAAGAAGTTGGAAGTGCATGCTCATCATTTGACTTCATCTTTTTAGTTGGCCTGTCAACCTGAGGTCTGTGATTGGGTGGTACTATAACTGTTGTAGACTCAATTCTTGGCCAGTATCTGTGGCCAGAACACCCATTGATCTTGAATGAGTACATACGCGCCCATGTTTCTAGGATGTAAGCAGCATGAACCCACTCTTCAGGTACAACAACTCCTTTTCCATCCTCATTCATATAGTTTATTGCAGCCACAGCATGTTTACATGGTATTCCAGCCAGCTCCCACATCCTACAACCACACTCCTTCCTATCCATGTTAGCAACACAATGATCCTCGTTAGGCACAGATACTTTATATAACGAAGCTGCAATCCATTCAACAACACAATTAGTAGCTTCTTTTTTGTTTGCATCAACCATGGCTTCCACATACCACAATCCTCTTCACCAAGTACTCCCTGATATATTCAAGACAAACGATGATGGATTTATCTCTGACATCATTTAGCTGGCTACAGAACACCTCACATATGTTGTTTAAGAGTAGTTCTCATAGGGCTTTGCCTGTTAAACAAATCACACATTATGTATTAATATATGATCAATTATCAGTATGCTTTTGTCCTGTGCCACTTAATGAATTACCTAAAAAATGTGATCGGCTCCATTGTTCAGCTGGAATCTTCAGCAACCAATCATAAGCTGCAACATTGTTATTCTTCAGATGATCCATCTCTTTGTTGAATTTAACAACAGTTGTGGCTCTTGCAGCCTTCCAAAGCATGTCCTTGTAAACACCTCCTTTCAAATGTGACTTCATTTCCTCATGAATATGCTTAACACAAAACCTATGTGCAGCATTTGAAAACACACTAGCAACAGCTTGTATCAATCTCTGTGAACAGGTAAGGTTATGGATGGTGTTAAAACTTTACATGTTCTCATTGTGCATAAAACACATGATTAATTATACAATAGAAATGTGCACCTTTTGCCTATCAGAAATGAAAGTGAACTTGCAGTTGGTTTCTATCCCAAGATCCTCTCCTAGTAGTTTCAAAAACCAACACCAAGTTGCCTTATTTAGTGCCTCAACTACAGCATATGCTACTGGATAAATCCCATTGTTTGCATCAATCCCAACTACTGTTAGTAATTGACCTGGAAAAGGACCTGACATGGAGAATCCATCTAATCCTAAGAATTCTCTGCCACAAGCTTTGAAACCTTGTTTCATAGCTCCCAAACACACATACACCCTTTTAAAAGTTCTTGTTGAACTCGCTGGATTTGGTTCTATCTGTACATCAATCCTAACAGTAGTGCCTGGATTTTGATTAACCAACTCTTGGGCATACTTTCTAAGCAGTGCATAATGTTTGGTAAAAACAAGTATACCTGATTGAATTTCACAGGCTTTATGGCATAGCAAATCAGACTTACTTACGGGAACATCTTCAATTACCTGATCATCGTCATCAAACACTTCATCATCATTTCGATTATAGTCCAAATCCTCTGAATCACTCCCGCCACTCTGTTCTTCTGTTTCATTATCTACCTCTACTACTTTCACATTTCCCATCTGACCACCTACAATTGTAAGTCCATAACATTAACAACAAATACACCTTTTAACAAAAAAATAAAAATAAATAAATAAATAAAACAGGAGGGAAATTAAAGAGGAAAATGCACTATGTCTTACCGTATCGTTCAAAGGCACGGACGATCGATGTAATCTAACCGGAACTATATGGATCTATACGTATCGTTCAAAGGCAGTGAATAGGAAAATGCACTGGTAAAGATATGGCGGCAACAATTAGGGTTGTATCTGAAGTTAAAGGGGTATATTTGTCATTTCATGCGATTATACCCTTGACTGACCGGAAAACTAACAGAAGTTAGCCAAAAAGGCCTCTCGGTGGCGATTTTGCGAAAATGTGGAACGTGGGTGTCTTTTTTGCGCTACTTTTTGTCTCGGTCCCATTTTTGCTAATTTGTGGAACGTTAAAGACCATTTTTGCAATTTACCCTTTTTTAAATTTCTAAATTTTGAGCAAATATATCAACTTATTGATAAATTACACTACCGTGTTGATTGTGAGAGACCTTTTTTCGCAACAATTGTCTATGGGGCCCTTACATTATTGATCACGTGTTGAATGTTTAGTAGCCACACGTTCATTTAATAATACAAAGATGTCTACATCTGAGTAAGCAAAATTGGATGCCGCTGAGGGAAATGATGGGCATGCTGGCTTAGTTGTTTAGAAAGAAAACAAACTAGCTAATTTGGTTAATGTTACTTTTTTACTAATCAATTTATTTTACCTAAAAACAACAGTAACGAAAATGAGTTCTGCACTACCAGGCTGCTAGCCACCAAAGTTGACTAAATCAACTGTCAGCGAACCATTGTGCTTTCACATTTCCCCCACTGACTTGTATTGTTTGAAATTTTCATCTCTGTCGGCTTCATTTATTTTAGTTCATATGATGTTCAATCCTTCAACTAGAGGTGCACATTTTGGTTAACCGGTTCGGTTTTACCCGGACCGGTTTGAGTCAACGTGGTCAAGAACCAGTCGGGGCGGTTAACCGGTTCGGTTTCAAACTGGCATCGAGAGGAAAAAACCCAAACATATCCGAACCAGTTTGGTTTCGGTTATATGCGGCTTGGTCACGGTTAACCGGTTTGGTCCCGTTTGTATTTATTTTATTTTTTTCCATTTTTGGGCCTATAAATACTAGTATACTTACTACCCATTCACATAATTATCAGTTCTCACTTCTCAACATTCAAAATTCGATGTCTCGCAAAGATTTCTCGCAACAATTCTCAAGTCCTCACAAAGATTTCTCACAACAATTCCCAAGTCCTCCAAATGAACCGGTGATTGTGAACACTCCACCACCTACAGAAAATGAAAATCAACAACAAAACACTCCAGCTGAGAATGAACCGGTAAACAATCTGTGGAAAACTAGAAGGGGGGTTGAATAGTTTTACCCGTTTTTTGTTTAATTATCTTTTGAAACTTTCCGTTTAATCAAAGATATAACCTCAAGGACATTATATAATATGCAAGTATAAAGAAAGAAATGATCAAACCACAACACGAGTATTTATCGTGGTTTAGCTACAAGGACTCATTTTCCTTGCCCTACGTCCACTCCCCGAGTATCCAACTCGAGAGTTTCTTTCACTAGTCAACAAGCTCCTTTCACTGGCGGAGAAAACCTTACACGTCGCTTACACGATTACCGACACTAAGCTAGATGTCGAGTTCTTTTACAAGGGTACAACCACTCCCGTTAGTTCTTTTACAAGGGTACAACAACTCCCGCCACACTATGTATTTTAAGGCCTAAAATACTAACCGATCACAACTGAAAACACATAATCAAATGAAGTATAAACTACACAAAGTCTACACGATGCTAAGCTAACAAGTCTTGCAACATTGTGTTGAATACTTGTAACTTTATATGTACTTGTGAACTTCTTTGCTACAAAAGAAACTTCACATAAAAATGAAATGTTAAAGGGTTAGATGAATGATATAAATGTGTATGTGTAAAATGTAATGAGAAATGATAAAAAAAAAAAAAAAAAAAAAAAAAAAAAAAAAAAAAAAAAAAAAAAAAATCTAACAAATGGGTTAGTATTTATAGCAAGACCTTCAGCAGCTTTGGCAGATACAGCGGAACCCTCAGATGGGTTCCGCCCGTGTACCTCCAAGGTTCCGCCAAGCTGACAGAAGGTTTTGCAATAAATCATTCCAAACTAACCAAAGTCACATCAACTTATTTCTAGTCAAACACTTACTTGTGTAAGAAAGCTTGTGGTGAGTCAAACACACAAACTTACCATAAATGTATGATGTGATGTTAACATTTACTATATTAAGAAATATGTAATGTTTTTCTATTTTAAGAAATATAAAAAGTGTTGTATTTTATATGAAATGTAAATGTAGCAAATGTCTAATTATGCAAGTCTTTAAACTAAAATTCTGTTTTACTAAAAACTAAAGTTTATACTTTGTCGATAACAAAACTTAGCAAAGATCGTAAAATATAATTAACGTTTTTAGGCGATATTTGTATTAACAATCTCCCCTTTTATGTTGATGACAAAACATAAACTTTGTTTTTAAGTGACTCACAAATTTTAGTATTAAGACTTAAACAAATATGTTATATTAAACTTGTTTTACTTAAGTGATGAAAATCATTTTAAGTTTATAATTTTATATATCTTTCTCCCCCTTTTTGTCGAAACAAAAAAAAGAGTAGCGAAGCGGAACTATGCACGTGCTCCCCCTTGGTTGATACTCCCCCTAAAAGGAGTGCCAAGATGGGAAACATGGATTTTGAACCTACAAAAAAATGGTTAGTTGATGATAATGACACATAATCAAGCTTGTAGTCACCACACTATATGAAAATATAAGCAACCACAATCACAACTCATATATATGATCAACCAACAATGCAAATAAGATAGTAGTAAAAGATGTCATTTCAAGTAAAATTTGATTTTATAAAAGTCAAAGACAAGAAATGAAAAATATCCTCCTACTTCTAAAAATAAAAATAAAAAAATAACCAAGAAATAAAAGGAAAATAAAATCCTACTTCTATAAGTAGAAGTCATTCAACACATTTCCTAAATGGGGCAAACGGCCCCCAAAGTTGGTCTAGGATTGGTTTGGGTGGGAAAGAGCATCCAAACGTTCGATGATGTGTTGTATAGCAAAGTGGGTTTCATCTTGAAATTGGTGAAGCAACATCTTGATGCTTTCACCTATTTTGACCATTTGCTCACATTGTGAGCAAACATGGGGATGAGTGGGTGAAAGCGGGTCGTTTGATGATGGTGGTGGTCGTGGATTGGTGTTGGTTTCTTGAATGGAGGATGGGTTTGGTACGGAGTCAAGCAAGGTCGTTTGAAATTCCATTGCATGATGGAGGTGATTTTCGACCGTACTTTGAATTTCCTCATAAGAAGGAAAGAAAGACTCAAAGAATTGGGATTAAGAATGTGGTGATGTTGGGTGATCATGGTGTTCATAGTTGGGTTCTCCATATAGAGGACCATGGATGTCATTGAAGATTGGGTGAAACAACAATGGTTTTGGGTGGTGGTACTCTTGTTGTGATGATTGGTTGTGATCAAAAGGTTCATTAGGCTCAAATGATAGCCTTGGTTTTTCATTTCTCAAGGGTAGTTGATTTGTTGATCTTGGTGGAAGATCATTGAGATCTTGTACAAAAGGATGTGGTGATGTTGGAGGAGACTTAAATAACTCCATTGGTTCAAGTTTAGGTAGTGTTGATGGTGATGGAGTTTTGGATGTTTGGATTAGTGCACTTGGTGGAGTTGGGTCAATGGGTGATTCTGTTGGTGGTGGAGTGGTGAGCTCATTGGGTCCTTTGGGTAATGGAGATGGAGATGCAAGGTTTAGAAAATGTTAATTTTTGATGGGTGAGGAGAATTCATCCGAGGATGAAGAACTTAAGTTGATTGTGTGATTTGACCAAAGTGGTTTGACACTTATGCGGGCGATTCTGCAAATGGGTCGAGATGGTTGAGAGGTGATTGTTGACTTTGTCATTGTTAAAATGGTTGATTAGAGGTTTAGGATCAGAGATTGTGATGGTGATGGTGTGATTTGAGGGTGTTCTATGATGGTTAAATTTATAGTGGTGAAGAAGTGTAGGAAGGAGTGTTTGGATTTGATGTTTAACCATACAAAAATGGAGGTTGCTAATGATTTGGAAGATTAATGAGGGTTGTCAAATCATTGGAAGTCAATCCAATGAAAATAGTGGAGGAAGAAGACAAAGATTTGCACTAAATGCTTAGTGGTTTTGGCAAATTGGTTGAAGGTATATGTTTCACAGATTGCAAGGAACCTTTGGAAGGATTCCTTCCCTTATGGGTGAAGGTTCCTTGAGGTAGTTATGGCTAAGTTTGAAATTTGGCGGGAAATGGTTTTCTATGAGTTCTAGAGGCTGAGAATCAATCTAATGATGTTATAAACTAACAAGGAATGGGTTTCTCACCTAAAATATTGTTTTGAAGTATTATGGAAATCGAGAGTTTGAAAAATACAAGAAAATTTGCAGGTTGATTGGCGGAACCCTATTTTGGGTTCCGTCCGGTCCGTTGGGCCAAAACTGGGTTGCCCAGAAATTTACACTAACGGAACCCAATATTTGGTTCCGCCAGTTCCACCAGACCTGAAAATCGAGACAGTCCGCATTTTAAAGTGCCGAGACGATTTTTAAATTTTTTGAAAATTCCTAAAAACAAAAATCTATCCTATTTCTGGTTAGGAAAAGCAAAAATTGGACATGTAAACACTCTTACCATTGGACTTTGACCGGGGGACTAGCGAATTTCACTATACTTAGTGAAATTTTCATAAACTTGAAAATTTAACAACATGCCAAATGTTGTCTTCCTGCATCATTGTTAGTTCATACAAGTTCCAAATGTTACCAAATATCCCTACAAGCACATAAAATCATGGAACACATTGTTTAACAACCAAATTGTTCACATAGCACCTTGTGCCAAACACTCCTACACACCCGCTCTCATTGACGGTCTATCTTCTTCTTGAGCTTTCCAAGGAATCTCCTGAGATTTTTGAACATCCACTTTGTTTGCTTGAACTCCGCCGACCCATTTGGAATATCCGGAAGTTGGGAAAGGTATTCTAGAGGTGGGAGCCTAGAGTTGGGCAAAGTCTCATCTTCACTCATTGAGGATGATGATGAGGAGGTAGGAGGATGAGGACGTTTTCCTTGGGCTTTGTAGACTTTCTTATCACTTAGTGGGACAAAAGTGTGTGGAATGAGAGAGTAGTCTAGGCGAAGACCTCTAGGGGTTGCCGAAATGGGGGAAATGAACCTAAAGAGACGGGTCAAGAGCATTCCATACAGCATAGCCGTTGTGCCTTGCACGGGAATGTCGGCCATTCTCTTGGCCATGTAGTAGGCAAGGTTGAAGGGTTGCCTAACGGACAAGGAGTAGAGCATGTAGCAAAGGCAAACATTGATATGATCCCGGTTTCCTATGGTGCTAATGACATTGGCTCTAAGGAGTTCTTCCTATGTCTTGAATTGGGGCTTGAGTTCATTGAGTTCCATTCCATATGGGTCCTTGTTAACCTCATTTCCCGTATGGGTTCTCCTAGTGTTGGTGGTCCTAATGAAGAGGTGGTCATGAAGTTCATCCTTGGACACAAGAGGGGTATCATAGGGATGGATGCGGTCAATGAGTGTGTCAAGAGTTGAGAGGGAATGCTTGTCGGAGTAGATGCAAGTACCACGGTTTGGGACACCTTGGATTTGATCAAATTCATCGAGAGTGAAGGAGTATTGATGACCACTAGCCAAGAAGTTAATAGACATGCGACCATACTCATCCGTGGAGAGAGTGACGGATGCATAGAATTCTAAAATAAACCTAGGACAAATGGGCTCATTTATCTCTAAGAGACACTCAAAGTTGATGGTGGCAAGTTCCGTGTGGAGGTTTGTAACTTCTAGGAAAGAGGGGTCAATGGTTCTACCCTCATGGACATATCATTTTTCTAAGGCTTTGAAAATGTTGATTTGAGCTTCCGTAAGACCTTTGGTTTTGTGGTGTTTGGGTAGGTACTTAATGGTGTCCTTGTGGTCGTAGTGGGTTAAAGGAGGCATGATGATTCCTAGAAAAACAAAATTTCACATTTTAGTCTAAGTAAACGACTATTGTAATGTGGATGTTCTAGCGTGTGCCTATATGAAAACAATGTGGAGGTGCGGTTATCTTGACTCATTTTCATGCTCAAAAACGTTTTAGAATGCAAGTTTTGTAATACAACAAAAGATAACCCAAGCGCTCCTAGTTCAATGTAGCTTTGTTTGAATGTACCCGAAAATACATATTGGTTATGTGTTCCCTTTAGCATTCAAGAGATATTATGCAAGTGATGTTTTTTAACATAACATTCAAACAAAAATAGAATTTGTGAGAAGTTTTTGCAAGTATTTGACATGGGGTGTTTTAGTAAACATATTAATAGCTTATAATAATGCAATTCCTAACTATGGGAAACATGATTAGGTTTGTTAAGCACCTAATTTCATGCATGAGTTTCTCAAGTTTTTGCATAACCCCAAGTTTTTGTTTTTGTGCAAAAATAGAATTCCTAGACTCAGATCAGGAGTGTAATTATGTTTAGAATACTTACAATGATGATTGATGAGCAATGTAAATGAAGGAAGGACCAAAAATTCGTAGTTGTGGATGAATGGTGAAGTGAATAGTAGCAGTTTGGAAGTGGTGGTATGAGATAATGGGTGTTTGGTTTAATATAAACTAAGGAAAAAGTTTTGCAGGTCGGTAGATACGGCGGAACCAAAAAGAGGGTTTCGCCCTTTATGGCTGAGGGTAGGGGTGTTCAGTATTTGGTTTGACACCGAATAAACTGAAATATAAACCGGACCGAAAATTTTAATTGGTGTATGGTTTGGTTTAAAACCAAACCGAAGTATTTAATTGGTGTTTGGTTTGGTTTTGGGTTTGACAAATACATAACCAAACCAAACCGAAAAAACCGAATATATATCTCACAAAAAAGTTTAAATTATATATATACAGATTTTATATGTTTATCTTCCTAACAAAAATCATAAAAATTTAAAATATCTTATAAACTAACTACTCCTTAAATCAAGGATGCTTGAAGATGGAATATTCAAGCATAAGACTTTTGTAGACCTTTGTCGAAGAACATTTTATCTTATTTTGCTTTCATTTATTTCCGTTAAGTTATGAAACCTTTTGATTTCTTAAACTTTTGTTTTGTTAATTTATTTAAACACTTTGTGAGACCTTTTGATTTGGTAATTTTATTTGAACTTTTAGGTTTTTATTTGTGACATTTAGAAGTTTACTTGAATTTGGTTTTCTTGGTTTTAATCGAAACCAAACCGAATTCTAAATTGGCGTATGGTTTGGTTTTATCTGTTTTATAATTGGTTTGGTTTGGTTTTGGTTTTAACTTTTAGAATTTTCAAACCGATTAACCCGAACCGTCCAACCCATGAAACCGAAAACCAAACCGATGAACACCCCTGGCTGAGGGTTCCGCCGACCCTACTGAGAAAAAAAACTTATTGATTTGTTTTGATTTTTGTGATTTTTGTCTAATGTCTAGAACTACAAGATAAGTTCTATAAGTCCTAAGCCTAGCCTAAGGAGGTTAAATGGTTCTCGTTTAAGAGGTTTTGTGAGGATGTCGGTTATGTTGTCTTCGGAAGAAACTTTCTCAATTGAGATGTTTCCTTTTTGAACGTTATCACGAAGGAAATGATGACGGATTTCAATATGTTTGGTACGAGAATGTTGAACCGGATTTTTGCTAAGATCAATGGCTCCTTTGTTGTCACAAAGAGTGGTGATGTCGTTAAGTTGAATTCCGTAGTCGACAAGAGCTTGCTTCATCCAAAGAGCTTGTTGACATGCCTTTCTGGCTGAAACGTATTCGGCTTCCGTTGTTGAGATAGCGAGAGCCGTTTACTTTTTAGAGAACCATGAGGTGAGACAATGTCCAACAAAAGTACAAGTACCACTTGTGCTTTTTCTATCAACATAGTCACCGGCATGATCCGAGTCGGCATACACTATGGTGTCCATTCCCGTTCCTTTGGGATATCATAAACCTAAATGTGTAGTGCCCTTAATATATCTAAAAATCCTTTTAACGGCTTCAAGATAAGTTGTCTTAGGATCTTCTTGAAAACAAGCACATAGACAAACACTAAACATAATGTCGGGTCTACTAGCCGTTAGGTAAAGTAGACTTCCAATCATAGCTCTATATTTAGTACTATCTACGGATTCACTTTCCTCATCCTTGGTGAGTTTTGTTTCCGTGGACATAGGCATTTTGATTGGTTTAGAATCTTCTAATCCAATTTTCTTAAGCATGTCCTTAATATATTTAGATTGGTTAAAGAAGATACCATCTTCTAGTTGTTTAATTTGGAGTCCTAAGAAAAAATTGAGTTCTCCCATCATACTCATTTCAAACTCGTCATGCATGATTTTTGAGAAATCGTTGCATAATTCTTGACAAGTTGATCCGAATATAATGTCATCAACATAGATTTGGACTATGATAATATGTGAACCTTTCTTCTTAGTGAGGAGAGGATTATCGACTAAGCCCATGGTATACCTATGGTCAACTATGAAGGTTTTAAGTCGATCATACCATGCTTTTGGAGCTTGCTTAAGTCCGTATAGAGCCTTTTTAAATTTTTTAACATGATTAGGTTTTTCAAAATCAATGAAGCCTGGTGGTTGAGCAACATACACTTCTTCATTTATAAACCCGTTTAAGAATGCACTTTTGACGTCCATTTGAAAGAGTTTAAAATTGTGTGCACATGCATATGCAAGTAAGATTCTAATTGACTCGAGCCTAGGCACCAGAGCAAAAGTTTCATCGTAGTCAATGCTTTCTTGTTGATTATATCCTTGTGCTACTAGCCTAGCTTTGTTTCTAGGCACAATTCCATTTTCATCTATTTTATTACGAAAGACCCATTTTGTTCCAATTATTGTTTGACTCTTTGGTTGAGGAACTAATGTCCACACATCATTCCTAACAAATTGGTTTAACTCTTCCTGCATGGCTATTACCCAAGACTCATCATTTATGGCTTCGTTAAGGTTTTTCGGTTCAATGGTTGACACAAAACAAAAGTCGTTACTTTCATTTTGGGCTTTAGATCTTAGTGTTCTCTCATTTATTTTTCCTATGACATTATCTAATGGATGACTTTTGGATTTTTTAACATTAACAATTTCTTTGTTTAATGGATCACTTTCTTGTCATTTTCTAAGATCACTTGATTTTCAATAGCTTGACTTTCAACTAAGTCATCATCTACCAAAGGTGATGTCTTAGAGGTAGGTGGATTCTCGTCGAATGTTACGTTTAACGATTCCTCGACTCTTAAGGTTTCTTTGTTTAAAACAATGTAAGTTTTACTATTTTGTGAATATCCAAGAAATATACCTTTATAAGACTTTGGGTCAAATTTGGTGAGATAATCCTTGGTGTTAAGAATAAAGCATTTACTCCCAAACACTCTAAAGTATCCTAATGTAGGCTTTTTACCTTTATATAGTTCATAAGGAGTTTTATTCAAAAATGGTCTAATTAAGACTCGATTTAAAATGTACGTTGATGTGTCAACGGCGTTACACCAAAACTTTTGTGGAATGTTTTGTTCATTAAGCATTGTTCTACTCATCTCTTGCAAAGTCCGGTTTTTACGTTCTACTACACCATTAGATTGAGGAGTACGTGGAGCCGAAAAGTTATGAGTAATACCATTTTTATCACAAAAGTTTCCAAATTGAAATTCATTATCAAATTCACGACCGTGATCCGTTCTAATAGACACAATACTAGACCCTACTTGATTTTGAATTTTCTTACTTAGAATCTCAAATTTATCAAAAGCTTCATTTTTACTTTTCAAAAATTTTGTCCAAGTATATCTTGAGTAATCATCTACTATGACCAAAGTGTAGAAGTTACCTCCATAACTTTGTATAGCGGATGGACCAAACAAATCCATATGCAAAAGTTCTAGACACCTAGATGTAGAAACCAAGTTTTTAGCCTTATGGCTACTATGGACTTGTTTACCGACTTTGCAAGCGTCACAAAAGTGTTGGTCATATTTCAACTTAGGTAGGTTTCGAACTAAGTCTTTGGAGGAGAGTTTTTGAATTAGTCTCATGTTAGCGTGTCCCAAACATCTATGCCATAAAGTTGAAGATTCATCTAATGAAGTAAGACAAAGTTTGTCTCTAGATGTGTGATCCATCTTCATAACATACACATTGTTCTTAAGAACACCTTTGGCTATGGTTATGCCATCTTTAAGTATTTTACTTCCATTTTCACTAAAAAGGACGTTATACTTATTACGTCAAAGTTGACTAATACTAAGGAGATTAAAACCTAAGTTATCAACATGAGCTACATCATCTATAAAAAGAGAGTCATGAGAGATTGTACCTTTTTCGATGATTTTGCTCTTAGCTTTACTACCAAAAGTAACATTACCTCCATCATATTTGTGATAAGTTGAGAAGAGGCTTTTGTTACCCGTCATGTGCCTTGAACAACCGCTATCTTTAATCCATTCATCCGGTTCCAAACATACTTTGAGGCACACCTATTTTATGAAAAACACTCAAACATTTGGTCCCCAATTTCTCATGGGTCCATTTTGGTTAATCATACCATTAACTTGGTCCAAGTATGAAAATAGAACATAAGGGTTCCATGACATGTAATTTGGAGTTTGGTAATGTCCAAGAGTGTTTTGGTTCCAAACATGTTGGTAGTTTGGTCGTGTGTTGTAGTTACTCTTTGGAAAGCGGCGTTTGGGAATAGGAGTCTTAGGTCTCGGTTGAGTAGTTCTAATTCTAAATTCATTTTTACTAAGTCCTACTCCAGTTTTAACAGCAGGTTTTGTTTCATTTTTGTATGTGACTTTAACAAATTTTGAACGATCCGAAGTGGAAGCTGTTACTGCTGCTGCAGACCCGGCGGAACCTTTGGGTTCAACGGGCGGAACCCTATTTTGGGTTCTGTCTGTTCCGCGGGCTGCTGTAGCAGTTTTGTTAGTTTTTTATGCTTTCTTTTCTTGTTTCGTTTGACTCTTCGAAGTTTCTAGTGATGAGTGCTCAAACACTCATCATTTTTGATCTAATCTGAACTGCAAAACATACAAAAACACTCAGTAATGCATTAAAATACTGAAAATATTTCAAAATTGTGTTTTATATGTTTTAGATGCAAAATGAGCAAAAACAGACGAATAACGTACAAAGTTTGCAAAATTGGCAGTTTCAGTCCCCCAACTTTTATAAAATTACAAAATTAGTCCCTGGTCATTCAAAATATAGAAAATTATCATCAAAGGTCATTTTGAAATCATAAATTGTCATATTTAGTCCTTTGGTGAAAAATTGGAAAAGTTTTGGAAATTTACAGTTTAGTCCCTGGAGTTTCAAATATTGACAGATTTGGTCCCTGGTGGGGTATTTTTGAAAGGAAAATCATTTTTTGTCCATGGAAAATCAAAATGTGTCAAAAATAGTCCTTGGAATGAAAGATTGGTGAAATTGCAAGTTTAGTCCCCGAGGTTTGGAAATTTACACATTTAGTCCCCGGGAATTTCAAAAATGGAAAATTTGCAAATGTGGTTCTTGGATTATGGAAAATGGCATTTTTGGTCCTTATGAGCATTTTGGAAGATTGGAAAATTCAGCCCCTCACTTTGCATAAATTACAATATTGGCCCTTGTGTATTACTATTATCAAACGGGCCCTTTTATTTATTTACACCCCAAAAACCAAACACCATCCCAAGACACCCCTGATCCATCAAAAACCCCAGGCCCAAAAGATAAAAGCCCACCCCCACTTCTAATACTTCTCCCCCGGTCAACACAGTCAAACACCAACACCTCGTCCACTGTTCATCCCCTACCCCCCTTCCATGATTTCTGCAACTGTGTTCCCCCCCCCCTATCACCAAAGTCTAACCTCCAATTAATACTCTTCTCCAACCCTTACCTTCCCCCCCCCCCCTCCTCATTAAATGTACCCACCAAACCCACTCAACTGCTCCAATACCTTTTTCCCGCCAAAAAGGATTCAAAGGGTAGGATTGAACCAAAGCCATCCAACGGCTAACAAAAGGTGTGGGAAAGAAAGAGAAGAATGCCAGGGATTATAAAAGTAAAAAGAAATGAAGAATGAAGTGGTGTTAGAGTAGTTAGTCAGTTTTTCAATTCTTAGTGTAACTGTAGGTCGAATTTAGTTAAATCCAATGTAATCATTCAAATTAAGCTTTGCAACATCTTCTTTTAGTATTGTAATCAAGTTTAAAAATCAATATCAGTTCAGTTACTCTTTAAATTCCTTGTTTGAACTTTGCTTTAATGTTTTAAAATAAGTTTCTTTGCTTTGGATTAATGTGTTGTTTCTTAAACTGTTACTCTAGTTTCTAAGCTCACACAAGCTTAATCATAGCTTGTGTAGAGCTGTGGTAGACTTAGTATCTGATTTAAGCTTCAAATCCTAAAAGTCAACATAAGTCAATGTTCATGGGTATCATGGTCAATTGGAAGTAGCAAGGTGTTTGGGATTGCTTTCTGTCTCATGTGAGCTTGGTGATAAGCTTTGATGAGCTTGGTACAACTGACTTGAGGTTTGCCTCATAAATTACTCCCTTTGGCTCTTAAATTAGCTTTGATCATCTGTTTTTGTTTATGTTTGTTAGTAAGCTTATTTCCTGTTCATTATAGCTTGTATCTAGTCCATATAGCTTATATAATAGATTAGTGTCAGTTAGATTGCTTCAAGTCACCATTTCCTTCACAATATTCAAATCAGTCATCTGTTAGGGAGTGTTTGGATAAGCATTTTTGACCACTGATTTCTGTGGTTTGTTTGTTGTTTTTAGTTTTAATAAGTTACATTAGGTTAGTATATGTCATATAAACCTTAAAATCTGCATGTAATTTGCACAAAAGTCAAAACAACACCAAATCCACCACAACAGTTAACTGTTGTGGTTTTTGGATTCCAAAACTCACCAATTTGTTTAAAAGTTGTTTTTCTACCTTAATTCAATCATAATATAGTTTCTTACATCAGTTTTAATGTTTATGATCCATCCAAAATCCACAAAAGTTAAAGTAGCAAAGTTTCTTCAAAAGTCAAAATTTGCACAATTCAGATTTTTCCAAAACTTCAAGGATTTTAATTGAATTTTGTGTTTACTTTTAAGCATTGAAACTTGTTGTGGTTATAGTTCAACACCTCATCTTTGATATCCCACATCCATTTTATTTTTGTGAATTTTGTGGTGGGTCCCACAGCTTTCCAAAGTGAGCTGCAGGGCTGCAAACTGCTCTGTCTCAGCAGACACACCACCACCACCACAACTTGGTGGTGGTTTTCCAGCCAACCCAGTGGGCCCCAGGCCATCAATCTTGTTCCTCCCAACCCCCTCCTACCAGGCTTGAAACATTGACCATAACTTTGACCTCAATCCCTGTGGACCCCACTTGAATCAAGCCAAACTCTTTGTCCCATTTCTGAGTGCTACTTGTTTTTTGGAATTGCTTATTTTGACCCATATAGCTTATTCTGAGGTCCACTAGTGCTTTTTCCAGCTTAAATAAGTTCAACTAAGTTATTTGAGTCAGAAAAACCCATAGTGGGTCCCACATAAGCTGGTTCAAGCTCATTTCCTTGCTTGGTCAACAGAAGTCAACTATTGACCAAATAAGCACCTCAAGTGCTTATTTTAGATTTTCATAAAAGTTGTTTTTGTAAAAGTTTGTTGTTTTTAGTTGTAAAATAAGTTTCTAAAATAAAAATCAAGAAAAATCAATTTAATTATAAGTGATAGTTTCTATTTAATGTAATTTAATTTTAATTTTCATTTTTAAATTTTTATTAAGTACTTAGCTATTTTATATTTTTATTAAATTCCTCATATATTAAAGTATTTATAATAATTTTTTCAGATTTTTATTTTGTCATTAAGTATTTATTAGAATTAATCTTAGTTTTATTAATTATTAATTAATAATTAGTTTAAAATAGCATAATTAGTTTTTATTAAGTGAAACCTAGTTTTTATATTTTTTTTTAGCTTTTATATGTTATAAAATAATTTTTTTAAATTTTATTAGAATTTTTACTGTTCATTTGCTATTTTTCTTAATTTAAAATAGTTTAATTAGGTAATTAGTATTTAATTAGTAATTAATTAATAGAAAAATCACAAAAAGACAAAAATACATATTTTTATTTTTAAAACTTGTTTTTAGTTATTTTATAATTTTAGAAATTTATTTTCACCTTTTTAGTATTTAAATAATATTGTATTATATTTAAGTTACTTAAATATTATTAATAAGTAGTAATTAGTATTTACTTAATATTAAATAATTAATTAGTGTTAAAATTTATTTTCTTTTTCTAAAAATTTTCTTTTACTTTTAAGTTTGTAAAAAAGTCATTTTCACCCCCTGGGTGTTTTCAGATTTCCGTTTTCACTTTTTATTTTGTACGTTTACGTTTTATTTAAACGTAACGTACGCGTTTTTAGGTTTTAATCATTTCTGGTTTTTCCTAGTTTCCCGTCTTATTCATATAGCTTCTTTAAGCTATTTCTTCGTATATTCCTTAGCTTAATCACACTCAAACCCCTTTTCATCCAAATTCACCCGATCACGAAACCGTTTGTTAACCATTCACACCTCGTCGGGACATAACGACCCGGGGAAACACTATATTCCGCGGAGCATTGGTTTTAGACGTTTGACCTTGTTGACCATCACCTGGTCAGTTTAGGTTGACCGTTTGGAGCCAATCACTAGTTTCATGAAACCTAGTCCTGTTTTATCAAATGGTGACTTTTGAAGTTTCATAATTTCATCCGCACAACAAATACTTTTATCAAACTTCTTAAACTTTGTGGTTTGTTTTATTAGATCATCTTGAGTAATTCTAAGTTTCTCAATTTCAAGTTTAAGCTCTTCACATGATTTGCACAATGTGTCAATACCTTTACTCTTTTCTAATCTCTTAGCTTTTTCACAAAGTTTGTTATATTCTTTTTGTAAGGTGTCATCATCAATAGAAGAATAAGATTAATCAGAGAGTACCCCATTTGAGTCGTGAGCCATGAGAGCAATTTCATCATTCTTTGACTCATCGTCATCTTCTTCATAGTCACTCCAAGCACCACTAACAAAAGCTTGTTGAGACTTGCTTTTGGGTGGTTTTGGACATTCTCCTATGAGATGACTTGTGTCTCCACACCTAAAGCATTTCTTTTCAACCTTTCCTTTCTTATCATTACGATCTTTTCGGAAGGTTTTCCTGTCATCTTTAGGTTGCCTTACAAACTTCCCTCGTCTACGAAAGAACTTCTTGAAGTCTCTAACGGCCATGGCATATTCTTCATCATCACTATCCAAACTAGATTCTTCATCATCACTTGATTGGACTCTAGCTTTCAAGGTAATTGACTTAACATTTTCTTTCTTACCTTTAACTATTTCCGAATCTTTTTTCCATTACCATTTCATGAACTTTGAGGTTTCCAATTAGCTCGTCAAGTGACATGCTTGAACGATCTTTGGATTCTTCAATTGCCGTCACTTTTGCTCTCCACTTCGGATGGAGTACTCTAAGGAATTTCCTGACAAAATTCATGCTACAAAAAGATTCATCAAGTTCTTTAAGTGAAGTAATAATAGTGTTAAACCTAGCAAATGCACTATCAATAATCTCATCTTCGGGAATAACAAATTGTTCATATTGTTGAACAAGAAAATCAATTTTGTTATCCTTAACTTGTGAGTTTCCTTGATGAGTGACTATTAAAGATTGCCAAATTTCTTTGGCGGTTTTACACATAAAGACTCTTTCATATTCTTTCTTAGGCAAAGCATTGTAAAGAATCATTTTAGCTTCATTATTTTTAGCAATCAATTTCTTTTGATCTTCATCTTTACTATTCGTAGCTACATTATCACCATCAATGATTATATACCATAAATCTATATCTTTAGATTTCACGTAAGTTTCAAAACGGTTTTTCCAATATATAAAACCATTTGCTTCAAAAAGTGGTGGTCTTTGCATAGATTGCCCTTCTTTGTAATTTTCAAAATCCATGGATCGTTTCAAGTTTTAAAACACAATATATTTTAAAAGCTTGAGTAACATAGCTCTTGATGCTAATTGTGGAAAATTAGAAGGGGGTTGAATAGTTTTACCGGTTTTTCATTTAATTATCTTTTGAAACTTTCCGTTTAATCAAAGATATAACCTCAAAGACATTATATAATATGCAAGTATAAAGAAAGAAACGATCAAACCACAACATGAGTATTTATCGTGGTTCGGCTACAAGGACTCTTTTTACTTGCCCTACGTCCACGCCCCGAGTATCCAACTCGAGAGTTTCTTTCACTAGTCAACAAGCTCCTTTCACCGGCGGAGAAAACCTTACACGTCGCTTACACGATTACCAACACTAAGCTAGATGTCGAGTTCTTTTACAAGGGTACAACCACTCCGTTAGTTCTTTTACAAGGGTACAACAACTCCCGTCACACTATGTATTTTAAGGCCTAAAATACTAACCGGTCACAACTGAAAACACACAATCAAATGAACTGTAAACTACACAAAGTCTACACGATGCTAAGCTAACAAGTCTTGCAACGTTGTGCTGAATACTTGTAACTTTATATGTACTTGTGAACTTCTTGCTACAAAAGAAACTTCACATAAAAATGAAATGTTAAAGGGTTAGATGAATGATATAAATGTGTATGTGTGAAATGTAATGAGAAGTGATAAAAAAAATTTTAACAAATGGCTTGGTATTTATAGCAAGTCCTTCAGCAGCTCTGGCGGATACGGCGGAACCCTCAGATGGGTTCCGCCCGTGTACCTCCAAGGTTCCGCCAGGCTGACAGAAGTTTTTGCAATAAATCATTCCAAACCAACCAAAGTCACATCAACTTATTTCTAGTCAAACACTTACTTGTGTAAGAAAGCTTATGGTGAGTCAAACACACAAACTTACCATAAATGTGATGTGATGTTAACATTTACTATATTAAGAAATATGTAATGTTTTTCTATTTTAAGAAATATAAAAAGTGTTGTGTTTTATATGAAATGTAAATGTAGTAAATGTCTAATTATGCAAGTCTTTAAACTAAAATTATGTTTTACTAAAAACTAAAGTTTACACTTTGTCGTTAATAAAACTTAGCAAAGATCGTAAAATATAAATAACGTTTTTAGGCGATATTTGTATTAACACAATCCACCGGTGGAACAACAAGCGTTGACTGATGAAGAACTCTTTGAGCAAGATATGCAAGTCGTGAGTGAGGTTATAGAATCTGAAAAACGTGAGGCAGCTGCTCGTAGGGCTCGGGAAAATGCTCATAGGGAGCGGCTAAATAGAGAAGCACCACACCGATGGGCCTTGGGGTTAGGCCATTAGCCATCAGAGTCTTCTTCGAGTGAGGAGGATGGCTGGGTCTCTGATGATTCATTTTATTAATTCGTAGTTTTATTTTAATTACCGTATCGTAGTTTCTATTAATCGTACTTTGTATTTCATGTTTTAACTTTAATGTTTAATGTAATCCGTGTTTTAACTTTAACATTTAATGTAATTCGTGTTTTAAATGTTATGTTAGTTATTTTAGTTTAGGTGGAAATTACAAAGTAAACTGAATAAACTTCAACTTTTATTTAATACAACGAAAATACACTTAAAGGAAATACAAGATCAAACATTGAGCCTTTCTCGTGCTGAGCAATACTTGAACAAATGAGCCCTCAATGCACATTTGGAAACGGGATTCACTAAAAAAGAGCAATGCTTACATTGAGCCTTTCTCGTGCCATCCGACATTCGGACGTAGTTCAAGTTATTAGTAATAGTTGGATCATTACGGTTCCATTGTAAAATCTCAACAATCACCGGTGGTGATGGCGGTGCAATTGGTGCAACTGGCTCCTGTCCTTGATTTGCCATTTGTGATTTACTTTCGGTTTGCAAGTTATGAATAAAAAATCACAACATACTTATTTATAGTATCTTAAAAATTTACAATCATACAATGGCACAAGTTAATAGCACAACTTTGTTGAAGTTTTTAGAGTACGTATCTGACATAAATGTTCAATTACAGAAGCAATAAATGCAAAAGTTAATAGCACAACTTTTTTGAATTTTTTTGAAGTAGGCCGGTTTTGACCGGTTTGGCCGGTTTTAAAACCGGCTTGAAACCGGTTAACCTCTATTTATTTATTTATTTTTCCCGCCTTGGCGCCTAGTTCAAATTTTGAATATTTTGGACCGGTTTGACCGGTTTGGGACCAGTTTTAAAACTGGTTTTATACCGGTTAACTTTTTTTTTAATTATTATTATTATTATTATTATTATTATTATTATTATTATTATTATTATTATTATTATTATTATTATTATTATTATTTCCGTTTTTCGTCGTTTACACAAAGTAACTTCTGTTTAATACATTAAAAAAAATACATCACATATATTTCACAAACACTTTTATTTAATACATCGAACGGGAATACATCACACATAATACATAAACTTAGAACGTAATACATCGAAATACAACACCCTTACACACCTAATACTGAAAGGAAATACATCACACATGGAAATGAAACACACATAATACATAAACATAATAAAGGAAAAGCTACTTGTAAATCTCTTCCTCGGATTCGGAATCGACGGACCTCCTAGCCGTGGCTGCAGCTTCATCTTCTCTTATTTCTTCATCGGAAAGCAACTCGACCGTACCCTCTTGCACCTCTACCTTGTAGACCCCTCCTTCCATTTCTAAGGGGTCTTCAAGACTTGTTTTGTGTTGTCTTCGCTTGATTGCGTCCAAATGATATTTCAAACACATACACATTTCCAAAGAAGCCGATGTGAGCTTTGTTCTTCTGTTTGAGAGCACCCTTCCACGTGTTGCAAAAGCGGATTCAGAAGCTATCGAAGTAGCTTGTACACTAAAAAGATCCCGAGCCATTTTGGATAGACCGGGAAACATTGTTTCCTTTGATTTCCAAAACGCCAAAACATCAAAGTCCACTTGTAGCTTGGCTGGAATACATGAGATAAAGTCGGTTCCGATATACCTTGTATATTCATTGTTTTGGAGACGATCACTCTTTGCCCGTTTGTTGGGATTTTCTCTTAACTTTTGTAACAAGCCTTGAATCGGATTCCCTCTATGCGACGACCTCGATGATGAAGAAGTCTCATCCATAGAAGGAGCCGGGTTCCCATATTTTTCTAAATAATAATTCCACAAACCTTTAAAAGAATTGTTAAAATCCTTTTGTGCATCTTCAACAAAGTTCACTTTATCCGCGGTTAACCCCAAATCATTTGAAATCGATTCAATAAGTAACTCTACCCCGCATAAATTATAACATGGATTTAATGCGGCCGCACAAGTAATTACCGGTGGCAAAGATTCAAAATACTTAATGAGCTTTTCTTTCATTGGTATAACCATGTTTGAAAATACATCACCACTTAATTCAAATGATGACAAACTTGAACACATGTAGTAAAGTTGCTCGCGTACCAAATGGGATGTTGGATAATAAACTCCCGATAATTTTTTAGTGGCGTTGTAAAAAACTTCAAGTAATCGGGTTAATCTTTCAATAGTATCCCAATGTTCGACATTAAATGGAACAACCTTACCCTTTTTTGCCAATTGGTCATGAAAATATTGTAGAGTCACCTTTTGTCTTATACCACTTAGGAACATGATATAGGTGGAATTCCACCTTGTATCACAATCTATATTGGGTGACAACCAATGTTTTTTTACCTTCGCACACATCCTAACATAATTGTTAAATCTTTTAGAACCCCTTTTGAAAATATCATGCAACATTTGTTTAAAACAATCTTTCATTTGTTGCATTACGGGATGGTTTAATCCCGCTTGCACAGCCAAGTTTATGATGTGTGCAACACATCGAGAATGATAAAAATCGCCATTCAAAGGTGGCTCAAATTCCATTTTCAATTATCCAACGTAATTGAAAAGATTTTTTGTTGCAAATGATATTTAGTATACACTTTTCTAAACATTTTGAATAACGCAATTCCCGTGTGAGGAACCGGAAACTCTTCAAATGCTATGACCCGCTTCATGATTAGCAACTTTCGGGTTCAACCCAATGTGCGGTAACACAAAGTTACAAATATGGCGAACCATGAGGAGCGGACCAAACATCCGTTGCCATGCTAACACAAATATCTAAATTATGAAAAAAGTTTTTTAATTCTTGTTTGGCCGCTTGCCACATGCTCATTGCATCACGTTTTAGAGTCATACGGCTTACATGAGTGTACGTTGGTTGGACATGAGTCTGCATCACCTCCGTCGTATCCTCGTCGTCCCAATGGTTGAATGGCAAACCTCTTTTGTGTAACACCCCCAATTCATGGATGCATTGGAATTCAAACTGGGTGTTACTCGACGGCACAATAGTCACAATAATAGAAAATGAACTCTAATTGAGTCGTTTTAAATGATTTATCATTCAAATTATTTAAATATCAGAGATTACAAAATGAGGTCCCAGATGGTTCCATGTTTACAATTTACATTAAATGAGTTTTTGAATGATAATAAAATTTATAGCCCTCTTGAATATCTGTGCTCCTCCGTGCCAGCCTCGTTCATTATGGACCTGAAATACATGCTTAAAACAGTCAACACAAAGGTTGAGTGGAATTCGTAGAATTTGTAGTTGAATCGTTGAACACAATAATCGTAGTGTGAGCTATAGACTCACACTCATAGTTAGAAAACAAAACCGTTATTATTGCACTAAGCTCATGCAACCAAAGCATTAACATCGAACCAAAAATTGGCATTATAGAAGCCCTACCAAGGTAATTTTGCCATTATACCTCTAAATCTCAAATATAGTGCATTTGTTTGAACTCGTAGTTGTTCAACACAAATGGGATCCGTCAATCCCAATAGGTCTATTCACAATATTCGCGCTCACCATAGCTAGTGACTAATGGTTCATGATATAGGGACTTCAAACATGGCAATCGTTACTTAGTGACAATAAAACATAGTCGGGTAAGCATACAGTAGAAAGCATTGTGTTCGAGTAGAAAAATAATAGTATGTATCCCCCCATGGGTTTGTAAAATAGTTAAACAATAGAAAGTGGGGCTACGAACTCACCTTAAGTTATGTAGTAAGTAGTGAAAATGATGGTCGAATCGCAAAGGTTTCTACGAGCAACCTATAATAGGATGTTGCGACTTAGGATTGGAGTAAGGAATATGAAGAATTGCCTATATATGTCTCGCATTTGGTTTATAATGTAGTACTTAGTATAGTGTAAGTCTTTGAACAAAAATGGTTTATGAAACATGTATAGTTTGTATATCGCTTACTACCGTTCGGGCCGACATAATTTAGAGGCCATGTAGTAAACGTTCGAGAAGCCAGGACACTTTAATTTGTAAATCCACAACTCATCTCGATGGTTTACTTTAATGAACCCCTCACATGAAGGCTGAAGCTCCCTAGTGTTGTAGTATTTGATAAAAATAATTAAGTTTTTGATCCAAAAAGTTACATGTCCAAATAATTGAATAAACTTAGGAAAGTTTACTTTTGGATGAAGATTGTTATTACAATGAGTTTCTTGAGTCTAGTATGAATATTACTTGTAAAGTCTCATGGTTATTTTGATGGAGTAGATCCAAATTGGATGTTTATGTTGCCATTAACTCTTTGGTTAATGTTTTCGGCTTGTTAAGTTTATATGGTCTTTAGCCGTGGCTTTGCCGTGACTTTGGTCATTGTTACCATTGTCTTGAGACTCATCCTTGGCCTTAGCCATGGTTGTGGTCTTGGCTTTAGGTCATTAGACCTCTTGGTTTCATTTAACCATAACTATTACATGGTCATTTAGTCTTAAAATGGGCTGTTAAGAATTTGAAGAAAAATATCACTCGTAAAGCGTTTTCAGGGCTCGAGCATCTTTTGTTCCTGTAAGAAAACGTCGTTCTGGACAACTTTCGTGTTTTAATTTTTTGGTGAATTGGAATAGAAGGGCCACTTTCAAAATGGTCGGAATGTTAACAGGTTGTTTTAGGCAGTTTCAGCGTTTTGGTTTCGCTAAGTTCTTTTGGCCATAACTTTTGACTCGTGTACTCGTTTTAGATGTTTCAAATTGCTATGTTTTCCTTTTTAAGTCATCTATAACAGTAGGTAAGTGTTTCATATCATGGTTATACTATTTTGGTCGTGGTTCTCAATATAAGTCACTAGTTTTCTTGTTTACTTAACATAAGTTAATCTATAGTTTCCAAAACTAGTTTTAATAGTTTTTATACATCATGAACATAACACAAATACCATATATAGAATGAATGAAACATAATAAGCATGAAAATGATATTGAGTAAGAAAGTGTATTAGGGTTTCTTACAACTTTTGGCCTTAATGAAAAGGGAAACATGAACTAGGACAAGAACTATACACTTCAATCGAAAACCCTAGCTTCTAATCCTTCACCACAACCACCACAACTCTTGCAAACAATGCTAGCCTTGATATAGATCTTGTGAAACCCTTATTAACTCAGCCCTAGTACCCTTGTGTAGCTCCTAATTCATCCATGGAATCACCAAATAAACACTAGTTTCATGTAGAGAATAACTAGGCCTTCAACTCTTATGTGTAACTTGGAACATGGAAATCAAAGATGAAAGGTTGTGTGATTTAAGTGTGTTATGTGTGGTGAAAGACTAGGAGAGGATGAGGAAGGGTATTTATAGTGCCTTAAGGAGGTTAGGAAGGTGCAATGAGGAGGTGCAAGTTTAGGATATTTTCTAAGACTTTGTGGCCAAGTTTACTTAATATACATGTATCCTAAAGTCCAAGGCTTATAACCAAGCCACCAAGGCTTGGTGAATCATCATATACACGTTCATATGATGGGAGGAGTGACTAGATGGATAAACTTGGTATTATCTAGCTTACGGAGTGAGTTTTGGTCCCGGTAATCGCTAACGGTAAGTCGTTAAGTCATGAAACTTAAAATCGGGTATTCTAAAAATATGAAACTTATAAATATGTTAGAACTTATTAATATAACCTATCTTAGCATATTTAATAAGTGATAAGTTCTATCGGGTTGCTTAAATGCTGTTAAAACTGGAAACGCGGGTCTAAAATGCGTAATTCGCGTAAAACGCTGAACTGGACAACGTAAAATTCCAAAACTTTTGGAATTGTCGTAAAATGAGAGAAATTCATATTTCTATAGTTTATAGTGTTTTATGGACATATCGGGATGTTGGAATGACATTTAAACCTAAAAGTAAATCTCGGACATGGTTTCGTGATTTTTGCAAAAATGATCCGACGAGTGTCAAACTCTCAGATTATCATTAAAATAGTTTAACTTACGAGAATATGAAATAAAAATTTCGGGAGCGAATAGTGAAAGTGAATAGTAAAAATTGAATAGTAATAGTGAATAGTAAAAATGAATAGTAATCCAAAAATGCAAATTGTTACAGTCTCTACCCCTTAAGGGAACTTCGTCCCGAAGTTCTGTGTGTGTTATATATTGGAGTGGTGTCGATGAAAAGGTGTGGTTACTTATGAGGACTAGAGTCTGGGATTACCAGTGATGTAGTTTGATTTGTCTCAGAATACGGTGTGTCAATAGAAATTGATAACATAGTTGAATATCAGTAGAGATCCATATAATAGTCGAATATCAAAGGAAATTGATATAGCAGTCGAATATTAATAGAAATTGATATAGTAGTTGTACAGAAATTGATATAGTTGAATATCAAATAGAAATTGATATAGTTGTTAAGTATCAATAGCAATTGATATAGTAGTTGAACAACAATAGCAATTGACATAGGAATCGAATAAATGGAATTTGATATAGTAGTCGAATATCAATGGAAATTAGGATAGTAGTTGCAATCATAGCCTAGTAGGTAATCTGTTGTTATACCTAGTGTTTATTGACTTTATACTTATGTTATTTTGGATACAAATAAGCCCACTTGTTTATAATTCTTTATTTTCATAGAGAGGCATCCCAAACAATGTAAATAGGGGAATATAAACTTACGGTTCGGTGATTTACAATTTCTTTATTTAAATGAAAAGGCATCCCAATCCATTCAAATAATTATAAATCATCCTACTTAAGAATTCCCAACACAACGTTCATACTTAGCCGGTGAGTTACAAGGTAGTGTATTACGAGATGATACTGGTGTTCCAAAAGTACAAAATGAATATTCAATCTTGTAAAGCTGATGAGGGTGCTTGTGGTGTAACTAAGGATGATTTGAGCTTTAAAAGTGCATCAAGATCTATTAATGAGCTTGTGGTTGTAACGGTTGTGAAGATAATGATGTGATATGTTGATGAACAAAATTATGTAGTGTATGCTTAACATTAATATTGGTAGAGATGTCAAGTTTGCTTTAAAATTTTAAGAGATTTTAAAGGTTTATGACGGAATGGTATCCTTAGGACCTAAACAGGATAGTACTTCTACGGGATGAAGAGAAAAATTGATAACTATCCCAAGATAGTAGTTCGGATTATCTTATAAATGAAAACTTTCAAGAATGGAATTAGATAGTACAAATAAGGTGTTAAGATCTTGCTGAGTGGTAAGGCACTATCGTGTCTCTAGATCTTTTTAATGAATTCTGGTGGTTTATCGAGTTCAAGTAGGAAATTAATCTGAACATAACCCTAGTACAACTATTCTCAGTATTTGAAAATTTTAAGTCGAACATAGTTAGTCAGACTATGTTTCATTGTCCCTAGGTTAAATATAGGTGACTAGTCTATATTTAGCTGAGGTTCGATAAAATTTTCAAATACCTAAATTAGGTATACTTGTGATATGTCCGTTGCTTTTGGGAAACTGTCCACTAAACAAAGGCGATGTCAAACCATTCAGTTGCAAGTCCCGCCCATACAAGACTTGTAACCTATGTTTTCACATTCCATTGCATAGAAGATTGTACGGGTAGATACGTGTGGAAAGTAAGTTTTAAGTAGTTCTAAAACAGTCCATACTTGGCTAGGATCACGAACTTTTAACAATGAAGGTTTCAGAAGAAAACTTTGATGAATGTAGAGAAAGTTGCTGAACTTTGATGAATGTAGAGAAACTTCAGCTTTTGTAGATGATAGATTAGTTTATCCTTTAGAAATATCATATTTCTATTTGGAAATCGATAGATTGTGATGGGTTTTTGATATCATATGAAATGATACTGGTGAGGTGATGGAATAATTCCAGAGACCATTGCGCAAATCACAATGTCTCGGAAGTAGATTAGACCATTATGCAATTCACAATGTTAGGGAAGTAGATTAGACCATTGTGTGACTCAAAACATTTTAGAAATGATTAAGACCATTGTATCATACAATGTCTGGGAAATAGGGAAGACCATTGTAATTCGTTACAATATCTTGGACATAAAATGTTGGAGTAGGAACATGATTGCGAGAATGTGGTTATGTCGAAATGCCCTAGAATAGGCATACGCGGATATGTTTAGTCCATTGTTTAGTGATGCGTAGGGATTGCACCAGGCTTTACCTCTCGAGGGATCTCGAGAAGCTTACAACCCCCACCAGGCAGTGTACCTGATCGATGTAGTATAGTATAATGACAAGTACCGGGGGATTGATCGTTCAGCTAGGAATAGTGTCGCTAGGATTAGAAAACCTAAAGACTAGGTCTAGAGATGAAGGATGATTCTTTTTGTATTTTTATATTTTTATGAAAGCAAGTAAAAATCTCGGGTTTTAAGGAGTTTGGCGGAATTAGTTGCTAGTCAACTAACCCAATACTGAAGATACAATCAAAATAAAATACTAGAAATGAAATTAAACTAAATTATACTAAAGTTGTGAGCAATATGTGGGAGAATTGTGTTTACTTAGACTTCACTACTCACTAGATATCTTTTACACATTAGTTACTTGTTATAGTTGCGTGGATGACGGATTGTATTCCTTAATACCATTCATGGGGTGGCGTACTTACTTCCCCAATCCTATGAGCGCCTACTTCACTCCTATGTCGAGCCGGCTAAGAAGCTCCTAACATGGGATCACTAGAATTTGATCAGGCATTAAATACAACCAATAAAACCTAGTACACATCGGTTCATGTTTCCTAAGACATTCAAGTATGTTACACAATGGAGATCTGCCAGTTTTCTTAAGCCTAACATTGAAATCATTCATCCAATACAACCATAAACAAGTAATCAACACATAATTAACATCCAGGTTTCAATAGATCTAAGCAAACACAAGATAGATCTAGCCTAGCATGTTGAAATCAAGACAAGTAAAAGATATAATCAACCAACACATAGACATATTGATTGAATTAAGAGAAGACTTATCTCAATAGAACATGAAACGATTCAAGAGGTGAAAACCCTTGAAAACACTGTAAAATATGACCTAGGGTTTACAAAGTTCGGCCCTAGTTTTCTCCACACAAGTTCCTCTCTCATGAATGAAAAAAATAGAAAACTATATATAGAGTTTCATAGGTGACGGCATCAAGAACAAAAGTTTGACGCCGTCATCTCGCCGCCAAATAGTTTCTCGGACTGCCTAGATCTGGGTCTGACGACGTCATGTATTCACATTATGCAGGCCGTCACCAATTTAACTCTTGACGCCCTTGTTGTGACGCTGTCAGGTTTGCACTGGGTCGTCATGGATTTTACTCTTGACGCCGTCAGGGTTTTCCTCTTGACGCCGTCAGGTACTGTTCTCAGCATGAAAAATTACGTCTTTGCCATTTTCTTCACTTTTATGCTCCAAAAACGTCCGAATTGCTTCCTTTTCCAGATTTCACTCCCAAAGTACCTAAAATCACAAAAGGAACGATTTAGGGCAATATTTGATCAAATAAATTCAATTCCGGGCTTAAATGACCCCCTAAAAGTGGTTCATTTTTCACCTCATCATATACCCTTACACTTGAGATTTGCTTGTCCTCAAGCAAATGCGCTTTTATTCTAATCAAAATACAAGTTAGGGGTCATTTAACACTAATATAAAAGTAATTACAACAAATAATCGTTCCACTAAAGACCAAAGACAAGCACGGAGGTCATACACTAGCACCTCACAAATAGTGTTTAGATACTCTCATATCTCGGGTGTAATAAAGTAATATCACAATATGAAAATGGAAAACATCTCTCACTACCTGTCATAGCAAAATAGATTACCATAGGCTTGGGAAAGGATCAAACCTCCACCACATGGCGTAAGCACCTAGGATAAACTATCAAAGAGGTCTTTTAAAGGGTTGTAACGTTAGGTGTAGGGATATGGAATACACAGTTTTGTTAGATATAGGCAGTCTTTACTGGTGGCGAGTTAACGATCTTGGTTGATTACATGTATAATATGGCGTTGCTAAGCTAAGACTAGACTCGACTTAAGCTAATAAATGAAAAATAACAAAAACATAAAATAAACATAGAATGAAAAGGGATGGTAGTCCCTATGTTTTTTTTTTTTTTTTTTTTTTTTAATTTTTTTCTTTTCTTTTTCTTGTTTTTTCGATTTTTTTTTCTTTCTTTTTTTTTTTTTTTTTTTTTTTTTTTTTTTTTTTTTTTTTTTTGCATACACTCTTACCCTACCATCCAGAATAATACATCATAGGGAATGAAAATTCCCCTTACACTTGAATTTTTACATACTTTACAATTAACTAATCTAATGACTCGAATTAAGAAAATCAAAACACTTGGAGTACTTTTAAGATTAACACACATATGGGGGTAATAATATGATGTTCTTCCCCATTACTCCATAAAATAAGTATTTTACCCATGAGTCCCAATCGTCCCAAAACAATATGTACAAGGATATGACTCGACTTAGCAACCATGTAATCAATTCGATAATTAACTTAGGGTTTAACAAATAACAATAATGCACTAAAGATGAGTGCATACACGGAAGGCTAAGGCAATTTGGTTGTACATTTAAGTGGGGTGTAACAAATTCTTCCTTTAAGTAAAATGCTTAAAGTTAGAAACGAAAAGATAGGCTCGGAGGGGTGTACTAGGGGTTTCGTGTACTAAAAATGAGTACAACGCTAAGGTGTGGGAAAAATTAATTGACTTAACTAGCCAAGTAATATGACTTAAATAGTTAAGTAATTATAATACGGGTTTAACACAAGGGTGATCCTAATGCCTCTTATCATGTAGTAAATCCTACTACACGAATGTAGTCTCACTAGCGGTCTCGGGATGCATCACTAACGCAAGTTCTAGAATCTAAATGCTACCGGTACACTCATAAGCACTAATAGTAAATGTTTTTCCTATCAAATCTAAAGGCGAACCTCACATATTTGGGTGGAAAATTTTTCTGAATGGTACGGTTTTGTGCTAGTCATACAATCTCCTATCCATGAGACGCTTGCTATGGCTAAAGTTTCACTCCTAAATGTTGTAAAAAAATTTAAATTTGGCGCTAAAATTACACTAACAAGTATTTCTCATAGTTTTATTACACATTTACTATTAAACAAACAAACTCAAGCAAAAGTGTATCTGTAAGGTATCATCATTTTACCCTCCCCTTACACTTAGGATGAACATTGTCCCCAATGTTCAAGTAAAGAATGTAAAAGTGAAATAAGTAAAAAGAATGAAATCAAATACTCCCCTGATTCGCTCGGTATGGATAATAAGGTGGTCAGGTTAGATCTTCCTCCAAGAAAATGAACAATCAAAGCTTCCCTTCCAGAATAATAATCATCTTCTTGTCATACATAACCTGTAAAACCTGAGAAAACAGACAAGGCAACCTTGCATAAAATCGGCGGCAATCTACATATGCTAATAAATCCTAGAAAACAAAATAAGATATAATGCTTGTGGAATAATGTTTGCAGATTTCCTGGAGATTATAAAACTGATAATTCAACAAAAACTTTAAGACTCCGTTAGAAAAACAAAACTTAGTAAAATTTCCAGATTTTTACACGTGACGCCGTCAAGAGTAAACTCATGACGCCGTCAGAAGTGACCGGCAGAAATTCTTATGTTAAGTTTCCGGAAAATTTCTGGAAAAACTTATGTCCTACTTCCTAGAAAATCCTGCAAAACATCATTATGACTCGATACAAGCATTTGACTCTAACAAATACGAATATGCATGTTCACTTAATATTGTAGTGAATCATGATCGGTTTTGTTTCTTAAAAACATATTTGGGGTTTCCCCTTACACTTATCTTTTGCAAAAATACCTTAGGGTGAAGTTAAGACTGGGCCAAACAACAAAGTAAAGTATTTTCACTTTTTAGTTTTGAAACATGATCTACCAACAATAAAAATAAAGCATGCATACGGAAGCAAATAACAAACAAACAAAAATAAAAATCACACAAAACATGGGTTGCCTCCCAAGAAGCGCTTTTCTTTATTTACGAGTCTTGTAGCTAGACTCAAGGTCATGGGTTACTACGTGACCTCATTCCTTGAAATGATGTACCCCATGTAGTTGTGGTCATTATTATCGTGGTGGTGGTGTCTCAACCTGTCGATACTTGCCATCACCTTTCCTCCTACCTTACTTTTCAAGTTAGCCATCCCATCTTGGCTTATGCTTTCAATTGTAAAAGGCCCATACTACCAGGGACTTAGTTTATCGGGAGGTATCGTCATCTCCAAGTGTCTTAAGCGTACTGAGTTCCCTTCCTCGAATGGTACATGGCTCCTTGTTGTGTGACTGTGTTTGAACTCGACATTAACTTTATTGTTTTCGCTTCTTTCATGTTTAGCCTCTTTGTAGCTTTTGATTCTTGCCTCCCATGCAAGTATTTTCTCCTGAACATGAATAGGTGACGAGTCGATGTTGTTTTTGAGCTTTCTCCCCCTCAAACTCTCTTGCCCATATTGTGGGGTCATGGGGAAGCTGATCTTTCTTTTTCCTGATTTAAGCTCAATTTTTCTACCTTCATACTTAATGACAGCCCTAGCGGTGGTGAGGAATGGTGCCCCAAGGATTATTAGCATGCACCCATCTCCCTTATCATCGATGATCATAAAATCAACGGGGTACATGAACCCGGCGACATTAACCAACACATCTTCTGCAACTCCTAGGGGGTATACGTAAGAGTGTCCAGCGAGGGATAACCTAACACAAGTGGGGGCTGGCATTTTTGACGTTAGTTGGGTGTAAATAGTTAGGGGCATAAGATTTACTTCCGATCCTTGGTCGGCGAAAGCACTAAGATATTTCAAATCCCCGATGCTAGCCGGTATCTCAAAGTTCCCACACGCCATCTGCTTAGTAGCCACTTTTTGTACCAATAGTTTCTTGAATATTGGCCCCCCAGGTAACGTATCTGATTGCTCCCAAACTAACTGTATTTTATTTCTCAACCACTTGTGAATGGTCAATAGTAAAAGTCAAACAGCCTGGGAGAAATGCTTCCGTGGAATATAGTGTTTCCTAGGGGCGTAATGTCCCAATGAGGTTGTGATAGTATTAAAAACGAGTTTGTGATCGGGTGAATATGAACAGAGATATGAATAAAGTGTGTGTGAGTGATTAATCTAAGGTTTTATAAAACGAAATAACTTAGATAAACTATTTTAACGATTACGTGAAAGCTAGATATTTAAAAACGTTTAATAACTAAAACGCGTACGTTTAATTTAATTCTACGTAAACGTACGAAACAAAAACGATTTTAACTAAAGTATTAATTTATATGCCTTAGGGGCTTAAATGAAAATTAAATAAACTTAAAATATTTATTTTATAATTACTAATTATTTAATTAATTATTATTATTTAATAACTATTATTAATTATTTAATAATACACTAATAAATAAGAAAATGTAAAATAAGTCTAGAAAATTAAAATTAAAATTTGTAAAAGTCTAAAATATTATAAAACTTATTTTAAAAATAAAATTATATTTTTCTTACTATTTATCTAATTATTATTAATTAATAACTATTTAATTATTAATTAACTATTTATATGATTTAAATTATTATAAATACTAAAAAGACTTAGATAATTAAGAAGATTTTTATAAATCAAATTAACCATCACAAGAATCCTAAAAAATTATAAAAACTTTATTTTATGTATTTTTAAACTAGTTTACTAATTATTATTCTCTTTATTAATTAATATCTAATTAAACTATTTAATTTATAAAAACTAGTAAATGAACAGTAAAAATTACAAGAAAATTACTAAAATTATTTTATGTTATATAAAAAGCTAGTAAAAATATAAAAACTAGGTGTTGCTTTATAAAAACTAATTATGCTATTTAAAACTTAATTATTGATTAATTATTAATAAAACTAATATTAAATCTAATAAATACCAAATGACAAACTAAAAATCTGAGAAAATTGTTAAAAATACTTTAATATATAAGGAATTTAAGAAAAATATAAAAATAAAGGTTACTTAATAAAAATCTAAAAATGAAAATTAAAATTAAATTATATTAAATAGAAACTATCACTTATTATTATATTTGTTTTTCTGGATTTTTCTTTTACTAACCTATTTTATACCTAAAAATAACTAACTTTTGTAAAAGCAACTATTTTATAACTTAATAATAAGCACTGTGGAAGCTTATTAGCTCCACAGTTGACCTTGGTTGACCAAAGAAGCAAATAAGCTCAACTGAGCTTGTGTGGGACCCACTATGGTAAAATCTAGTTCCAATAAGTTGTTTAAACAAGTTTGAGTAAGATTTGGCCAGATAAGCCCTTGGAATAAGCTAATAAGCACTTAATAAGCTCTTTGCAACTTGTTAATTAACTGAAAATGGGACAGATTTAAAGGGTTGATTCAGGTGGGGTCCACTGACTCCTAGGTCAAACTAAGGGTCAATACTAAGAGTCTGGTAGGAGGGGGTTCAAAGGTCCAAGGTTTGACAAGTGGGGCCCACTGAGGTGGCCACAAACCACCACCAAAGTGGTGGTGATGGACTGTGTTCTGCTGGTGCAGGGGAACACCTTGCCCTGCAAGTGACTTTGAAGGTGAGTGGGACCCAGGGAAAAATTGCTAAAAATATAGGAATGGTGAGAACTTAAAGACAAGGCGGTGGACTATTATTCCTACAAAGCACAAGATCTGAATCCTTCTATTAAATTCTATAAAATTCCCACAATTTTGGAAAAAACTGTGGAAGGTGCAATTGACTTTTTGATAGAAACTTGAATTTTGACTTTGATCACTTTTAATTTAACCCTAATGATTTAATATGATGTTATAAGCTACAATGTTACTAAATTAAGTTACCTTAACACATAATGAAGTGATTTGATGAGAAACTAAGATGAAACACCTAACAGTTAACTGCTTATACTAGTTAAAAGCTAATTTTGACTTTTATCTAATAACCACAAGTTTTTATTATTGTTTTGATGTCTAATAACCTAATGACACAGATTTTAATCAACAACAATAACCAAAAATTCCTCTGAGTCCTTAAACTCAGCTGATCCAAACACCCCTTATGTGGGTTGTTTTACTTATTTATGAAGCTAAACACTAATCTAAACCCTAAACTTACTTGATTACTGTATAATAAGATAAAACAAACTCAAATAGGCATAAGTAAACAACCAAATACAACAAAGTACCTTAAAATACTAATATGAGAAAACTGAATGCAATATCCTTACTTGAAATCTAAGCATGAAGAAAACTCAGTACCATGAATTTAATCACACCTTATTATCCCCTATAGGATTCTAAACCATGATCATCATCCATATATGCCAATGCTTCCTTCTTCTTTCTTTTTGTGAATTTCTTTTCTTTATATATATATTTTTTTATATTTCTTTTATTTTTTAGTTTTCTGAGTTACACTGTTTTAAATGACTAGAAAGCTTTTAAAAGTTTATCAGAGACCTGAATTGAGCTTAAATGAACATACAACAACAATATTTAACAAATGAAAAAGAATTTTTCAAATTCTTCAAAATTGCTAAATTCTAATTTGATGAACAAGATTGTAATTAAAGGTTCCAGAAAGATTAAATTACACTAAGATAACTGAGTACAACATGTTTTGATTGAAATTACAACTGAAATTGAAGATTACACTACCTACGATTAAGTTACGCTAAAACTAAACTAATACTCCTTCTCTTCTGCATCTCTTTGCTTTATAAAGACTTTTCTTGTTCCTTGCAGCTTTCTGAATCTATCCCACTCAATTTGAGCCATTGATATGGTCAAATGAATCCCCACCCTTCAAATTACCTTTTCGCGCCAAAAAGTCCTAGGGGACAGATGGGATTGCTTGTTACGTTTTAGGGCAATTAAGGTTTCTTGGGAGCATGTGTGAGGTGGAGGGATAAGGTAGACAGCTGGGGACCAAGTGGTGGTGAAACCACTACTGGTTTAGTAGTTGTAGGGTGTGTGAGAGGGAAGGGGTGAACAGTGGGTGGTGTTTGACTGGTGAGTTTGACCCTGGTATTATATAAGTGGAATTTGGCTTTTGCAAATTGGGCCTTGGGGAAATAAGGGTGGGCTGGTGGATTAGGATAGTGGATTAGATTTGGTTTTATTAATAATAAGGATCCGTTTGGTTTAGAAGTTACACAAGGACCAATTTTGTAATTTATTCAAAGTTGGGGGCTGAAAATGTAAATATCCAAAAGTTATCAAAATGGTGTAAAATGACAAACTTGAATAGTACAAGGTCCTATTTTGATATTAATTTCATTTTTGAAATTCCAGGGACCAAAACTGCCAACATGTGAAACTTTTGGGACCAATCATGTAATTTCTCCAAACTTTTCACCCAAGGACCATTCCTGCCATAAAAGATTAGTATAAGGACCAAAATTTATTTTTTTCAATGTTTTTTACATCCCAGAGACCATTTATGTCAATTTGCAAAGTATAGGGACTAAACTTGTAATTTTATGAAACTTTTCACCAAAGGACTAAATATGTAACTTTGTGATTAAAAAGGACCTTTGGTGACTTTTTCAAGTTTTTAGAATAACCAAGGACTAGTTTTGACAATTTTTGAAACTTGAGGGACTGAAACTGCCAATTATGCAAACTTTATACGTTTTTCATCTGTTTTTGATTATTTTGCATTTGAAACATATAAAACACACTTCTTAGGTATTTTCAGTATTATGATGCATATTTGAGTGTTTTAGGATGTTTTGGCAGCTCAGATTGGTATAAAATGATGAGTATTTAGACACTCATCAATCCCCCACACTAAAACATTGCTAGTCCCTAGCAATCTTTTGAGAAAAACTTAATGGATTTGAAAAACTCTTTACCAAAAGCCATCACTTCTGGAGTAGCCAGATGTAAGAACTGTGGTACACCTGATAACCGTGTGATTTTGAGCAAACCACCAGCTGTCAACGGATTTGATTTGTCTTTACCAAAAGCCGTTTGCTTCTGGACTAGCCAACTCTTGATGGAATAGTCAACATCTTGATGAGCTGATTACCAATTATGGTTTTTCCACTGCCTTTACCACAAGCCATAATCTTGCGGGCTAGCCAACTCATTCGCTTTTTAGGATATGGCGTGTTGAGGTACCATACAATTTTGGGCAAATTGCAAGCCATAAACGGATTTGAGTTATCTTTACCAAGAACCGTTTGCTCCTATATTAGCCAATCCTTATGTGGGTTAGACATGGCGGACTGATAACCATTTATTGCGTTCTAAGTGAGAAAAAATTTTAAAATTTGGGCTAAAATGGGGGTTCTTGATGGAACATGTGTTTAAATTCGTTAGAATAATGAATCTCCCCCCACACTTAGAACTGAATATTGTCCTCAATATTCAAAGTATCGGGTGTTAAACCAACACTTAGAACGTAAGAAAGAAAATTCATAGCCTTTATTTAAGTTTATGTACATTTTTTTTTTTTTGAGAATATATACATATATACAACATGTGGGTTAGTATTTCCCCCACACTTAGGGTGAAAACCCTAAGTACATGCTACTGTTTTTGATTACCGAGTCGCTAGCTTGACTCGACCCCGAATTTATTTGTCCATGGGGAAGCATGATGTGGAAGAAACAATCTCCATCGGACTTTCATTCAAGATGTTTGGATAAACATTTGAAGCACGTGAAAGTTCCACACCGATGAGATACACAGACACCCGGCTCAAAATTTATAAATGAGAATGCCGGGGTCAAAGATAATGTCCTCACTCCCAAAAGAGTGAAGAACAGGAGAAGCCACGGGATATATGAAGAAAAGAAAGAAAGTCATGATGAAAATCATGATTAACTCCTCATCTTCAATAGGAGAATTCATTGTTTCATGAATCTCCTCTTTTAAGCTCGTTTGATCAAGACATATTATGGGTATGTCTAGATCAAAATAAAAGTTATCATACTCCGGTGGAGATATGACATGAGTGAGTTCACCGGAGAACTCCTCAAAGGTGAATGATTCGTATTCGGGATTGATTTGAATGAGTTCACTAGGGAACTCCTCAAAAGTAAATGATTCATATACAGGAAAGGAATTATAAGAATGAGAAGTGGTACTGCCACTTATCTTCTCTCCCGTATGATCAAAACGGAACGTTTGCAATTCCGGAATAGAATCATTGATCAAAACCTCACTATCCTTGACGGGGATAGGAGATGAAATAGGCTTTTCATTAAATGCCTCGATTCTAGAAATGAGAAGATTAGCATTTAATAATGTAAGACGAAGAGCTTCGTCTTGGATTATTTCTTCATCATTCTCTTCTTCTGAGTTGACAAGCTCAGAAGGTAATTCCCCCACATAACTTATGTCTCCACAAGATAAAGAATAGTCCTCATCAGAATCAGAGAACATCTCAATATGATCATTTGGAAAGACAATAGGGGGAGGGATATCACACATATGATCAAGAATTCCCTGTGACTCACTTGGGATTGAGACAAGGTTCTCAACACTAGACTTTATGAATTCGTCCGATTCCTTTTTAGGAACAGTGTCAAGATGCTCGTCCCCCATGCTCAGAGAGTGAGTGGGAACCTCGGGTGTGATAACAGTAGACTCAGGGAGTTGAGAAGGTCTAGCAGTTATGGTTTCTACAAGTTCCATAATTTCTACTGCTAGTGATTCAGTCATATCCTTTTCTCCCTGTATTTCCATGGAAAGAGTCTCAACTGATGAACTTGATGAGGTATCATCACTTTCATCATCTTCATCGAGAAGAGCAGCATTTTGAAATTTGGCACGTGTTATAGCTGCTTGTTCTAAGACTAGTAATTCTTCCATGCTTCTTTCGTCTCTAGCTGCATGTTCTTCTGCAAGTAATTGCGCGATAGATTTATCACGAGAATATGGAATGAGTGGAGACTGTGGGGGTGTGGATGTGTCAAAACCGGATGTATCAGAACTAGAACAATGTTCAGGTTTATAATACGGTTGACATTTGAAATCATCATGAGGACCCCCACAATGTACACAAGAAAAACTTGACACATTGTGAAACGAAATATTAGCCAACTCCTCCTTAAGGTCTTTAAGTTTTTCAAGAACCTCTAGACAAAGGTCTTGCGGGTATTGAGGAGTTGCTTGGATCATTTGATACTGTGGAGGTGGGTCTTGAAACGAATAGTCGTAATTGTTGCAAGGAAATGGATTCCCTGTTTGACAATTCGAGCTAAAGTGAGGACCTCCACAGTACTCACAATAGTTGAACTGATGTGGCTGTGAGTCGTATGTGCTTAAGTTATAATTGTTATCAGGAACCTGCTCATAGATAAGCGTGCTTCCTGATTGACAATTAGAACTGTAGTGTAAACCACCACAATACTCACAACAGTTAAACTGCTGAGTCTCATGGTGTGGAAGCTGATGGTAAGAATCAGTCGTGTCAGGGTAGGAATAGGGATTCTGGTTATAGACAGACCCGTTTCTTGACTCTACCATGCCACAACTGGGACAATTACCACCATTATAAGGACTACCACACCATTGACAGACAAGAAGGTGAGAATGAGACATAGAAAGAATCAAAGGGTTTAGGAGGGTGAGAAATGAATAATCAAAAAGGTAGGAAGGTAAAGGTGAATATTTTTGGTATTTTTGAAAATTTTTGTAGTAATAATAATAAGGAAAATATTTTTGGGTTTTTGTGTTCGTTGAAAACTAATTTTAAAATGTTTTCGGGAACAGTTTTGGTTTTATATGATAATAATATGAACAAGGATGGATAAATATACAATGAGCGTGTATTCAAATTCACTAATACGCAAAACCGTTTAAAATATGCGCACAACCTCCCCGGCAGCGGCGCCAAATTTTGATTGCTCCCAAACTAACTGTATTTTATTTCTCAACCACTTGTGAATGGCCAATAGTAAAAGTCAAACAGCCTGGGAGAAATGCTTCCGTGGAATACAGTGTTTCCCCGGGTCGTAATGTCCCAACGAGGTTGTGATGGTATTAAAAACGAGTTTGTGATCGGCTGAATATGAATAGAGATAAGCATAAAGTGTGTGTGAGTGATTAATCTAAGGTTTTATAAAACGAAATAACTTAGATAAACTATTTTAACGATTACGTGAAAGCTAGATATTTAAAAACGTTTAATAACTAAAACGCGTACGTTTAATTTAATTCAACGTAAACGTACGAAACAAAAACGATTTTAACTAAAGTATTAATTTATATGCCTTAGGGACTTAAATGCAAATTAAATAAACTTAAAATATTTATTTTATAGTTACTAATTATTTAATTAATTATTATTATTTAATAACTATTATTAATTATTTAATAATACACTAATAAATAAGAAAATGTAAAATAAGTCTAGAAAATTAAAATTAAAATTTGTAAAAGTCTAAAATACTATAAAACTTATTTTAAAAATAAAACTATTTTTTCTTACTATTTATCTAATTATTATTAATTAATAACTATTTAATTATTAATTAACTATTTATATGATTTAAATTATTATAAATACTAAAAAGACTTAGATAATTAAGAAGATTTTTACAAATCTAATTAACCATCACAGAAATCCTAAAAAATTATAAAAACTTTATTTTATGTATTTTTAAACTAGTTTACTAATTATTATTCTATTTATGAATTAATATCTAATTAAACTATTTAATTTATAAAAACTAGTAAATGAACAGTAAAAATTACAAGAAAATTACTAAAATTATTTTATGTTATATAAAAGCTAGGAAAAATATAAAAAATAGGTGTTGCTTTATAAAAACTAATTATGCTATTTAAAACTTAATTATTGATTAATTATTAATAAAACTAATATTAAATCTAATAAATACCAAATGACAAACTAAAAATCTGAAAAAATTATTAAAAATAATTTAATATAGAAGGAATTTAAAAAAAATATAAAAATATAGGTTACTTAATAAAAATCTAAAAATGAAAATTAAAATTAAATTATATTAAATAGAAACTATTACTTATTATTATATTTGTTTTTCTGGATTTTTCTTTTACCAACCTATTTTATACCTAAAAATAACTAACATTTGTAAAAACAACTATTTTATAACTTAATAATAAGCACTGTGGAAGCTTATTAGCTCCACAGTTGACCTTGGTTGACCAAAGAAGTAAATAAGCTCAACTGAGCTTGTGTGGGACCCACTATGGTAAAATCTAGTTCCAATAAGTTGTTTAAACAAGTTTGACTAAGATTTGGCCAGATAAGCCCTTGGAATAAGCTAATAAGCACTTAATAAGCTCTTTGCAACTTGTTAATTAACTGAAATGGGACAGATTTAAAGGGTTGATTCAGGTGGGGTCCACTGAGTCCTTGGTCAAACTAAGGGTCAATACTAAGAGCCTAGTAGGAGGGGGGTTCAAAGGTCCAAGGTTTGACAAGTGGGGCCCACTGAGGTGGCCACAAACCACCACCAAAGTGGTGGTGATGGACTGTTTTCTGCTGGTGCAGGGGAACACCTTGCCCTGCAAGTGACTTTGAGGGTGAGTGGGACCCAGGGAAAAATTGCTAAAAATATAGGAATGGTGAGAACTTAAAGACAAGGTGGTGGACTATTATTCCTACAAAGCACAAGATCTGAATCCTTCTATTAAATTCTATAGAATTCCACAATTTTGGAAAAAACTGAGGAAGGTGCAATTGACTTTTTGATAGAAACTTGAATTTTGACTTTGATCACTTTTAATCTAACCCTACTGATTTAATATGATGTTATAAGCTACAATGTTACTAAATTAAGTTACCTTAACACATAATGAAGTGATTTGATGAGAAACTAAGATGAAACACCTAACAGTTAACTGCTTATACTAGTTAAAAGCTAATTTTGACTTTTATCTAATAACCACAAGTTTTTATTATTGTTTTGATGTCTAATAACCTAATGACACATATTTTAATCAACAACAATAACCAAAAATTCCTCTGAGTCCTTAAACTCAGCTGATCCAAACACCCCTTGTGTGGGCTGTTTTACTTATTTATGAAGCTAAACACTAATCTAAACCCTAAACTTACTTGATTACTGTATAATAAGATAAAACAAACTCAAATAGGCATAAGTAAACAACCAAATACAACAAAGTACCTTAAAATACTAATATGAGAAAACTGAATGCAATATCCTTACTTGAAATCCAAGCATGAAGAAAACTCAGTACCATGAATTTAATCACACCCTATTATCCCCCATAGGATTCTAAACCATGATCATCATCCATATATGCCAATGCTTCCTTCTTCTTTCTTTTTGTGAATTTCTTTTCTTTATATATATATTTTTTATATTTCTTTTATTTTTTAGTTTTCTGAGTTACACTGTTTTAAATGACTAGAAAGCTTTTAAAAGTTTATCAGAGACCTGAATTGAGCTTAAATGAACATACAACAACAATATTTAACAAATGAAAAAGAATTTTTCAAATTCTTCAAAATTGCTAAATTCTAATTTGATGAACAAGATTGTAATTAAAGGTTCCAGAAAGATTAAATTACACTAAGATAACTGAGTACAACATGTTTTGATTGAAATTACAACTGAAATTGAAGATTACACTACCTACGATTAAGTTACGCTAAAACTAAACTAATACTCCTTTTCTTCTGCATCTCTTTGCTTTATAAAGACTTTTCTTGTTCCTTGCAGCTTTCTGAATCTATCCCACTCAATTTGAGCCATTGATATGGTCAAATGAATCCCCACCCTTCAAATTACCTTTTCGCGCCAAAAAGTCCTAGGGGACAGTTGGGATTGCTTGTTACGTTTTAGGGCAATTAAGGTTTCTTGGGAGCATGTGTGAGGTGGAGGGATAAGGTAGACAGCTAGGGACCAAGTGGTGGTGAAACCACTTGTGGTTTAGTAGTTACATGGTGTGTGAGAGGGAAGGGGGTGAACAGTGGGTGGTGTTTGACTGGTGAGTTTGACCCCGGTATTATTTAAGTGGGATTGGGCTTTTGTAAATTGGGCCTTGAGGAAATAAGGGTGGGCTGGTGGATTAGGATAGTGGATTGGATTTGGTTTTATTAATAATAAGGATCCGTTTGGTTTAGAAGTTACACAAGGACCAATTTTGTAATTTATTCAAAGTTGGGGGCTGAAAATGTAAATATCCCAAAGTTATCAAAATGGTGTAAAATGACAAACTTGAATAGTACAAGGTCCTATTTTGATATTAATTTCATTTTTGAAATTCCAGGGACCAAAACTGCCAACATGTGAAACTTCAGGGACCAATCATGTAATTTCTCCAAAATTTTCACCCAAGGACCATTCCTGCCATAAAAGATTAGTATAAGGACCAAAATTTATTTTTTTCAAAGTTTTTTACATCCCAGGGACCATTTATGTCAATTTGCAAAGTATAGGGACTAAACTTGTAATTTTATGAAACTTTTCACCAAAGGACTAAATATGTAACTTTGTGATTAAAAAGGACCTTTGGTGACTTTTTCAAGTTTTTAGAATAACCAGGGACTAGTTTTGACAATTTTTGAAACTTGAGGGACTGAAACTGCCAATTATGCAAACTTTATACGTTTTTCATCTGTTTTTGATTATTTTGCATTTGAAACATATGAAACACACTTCTAAGATATTTTCAGTATTATGATGCATATTTGAGTGTTTTTGGATGTTTTGGCAGCTCAAATTGGTATAAAATGATGAGTATTTAGACACTCATCAGTATCATACTCATCTTTTCCCCGTTTCTCCTTCTCAGAACCCTGTTTGGAAGATTGGTTATGCCCGTCACCCTTTATCCAATTTGTTATAGTGTTTTCGTTTATATCATGTTTCAGGTAGTAACTTAGAGGTTGGGATTTTGATGGCTCTTCTACAATTTGTTCAGTAGGGGTTTCTACCTTCTCATTATCCTTGTGGACAATTGCAATGGAATTAACAAATCGGGTAGTGGGGATGACGCTTTCTTTCCTTAGTAACATCCTTTCGGGGGTTCTCTGGTTGGCATACTCTTCCATCAGGCTCATCATCTCATTCATTTTCTCTTGCATCTCCTCTTTTTGCTTATAGACTGCTTCCTCGAATCTAGCGAGCCGATCTGAATGAGTTGCCATGTATTCTCTCATTCTAGCTTCAAACTCCGGGCTAAGTTTCTCGGGAGGGGAATAAGATGGGGCATAGTTTTGAAAAGTCTCGACATTCTCTCTAGAGGGTGACTCTGACAACGGCGTTGAAGTCGTTTTCAAGACAGAATTGACAGTAGCCCGTCTAGGACTTAGGGGTCTCCTTTGCCTTTCCTCAAAATAGTCAACTTTTGCCTCAAGTTTGCATAGGAGTTCATCAGGGATTTCGGCAGTCCCTTCAGGTGTTGAGATTGCATTGATGGCCGCTTTTATAGTATGATTAAACTCCCATATCTCTTGATTATCGGCGGCAAGCTCTTCAATAATCGCCCAAGACTCCTCGGCGTTCTTATCACGCAATCTACCTCCCGCGGCCCTATCGATTGTACATTTAGTGTGATAGTCGACATGATCATAGAAAATCTGAACTAATAACCAAAGGTTTATACCATGGTGAGGGACCTTATGGAAGAGATCCTTGAAACGAGCCCATGCTTCGTAGAAAGTTTCACCCTGATGTTGTTCAAACATCAAAATGTCATTTCTAAGCATCGCAGTCTTCCCCGGTGGAAAGAATTGGGCAAGGAAGCGAGTGGTGAGATCATCCCATGTGGTGATGGATCCCGCGGGTAAACGTTCAAGCCATTGGCTAGCTTGATCACGTAGAGAGAATTGGAATAGGCGTAATCGGGTTGACTCTCTAGTTGTAACATCAAGGTCTATAGAATCTACGATTTTAAGGAAGTCCTTGAGATGTTGGTTTGGATCTTCGGAACGAAGTCCATGGAATGCATATCCGCTTTGCACCAACCGGATGGTGTCGGATCGCAAGGGGTCACATTGGCTCCTTGGGTGAGCTCAATGGTGTTTCGATAGCCTTGGTGGCTAGGTCGGCAATAGTCTCTTAAGGTTCGGGGCCTAACAGGTTCTAGTGGTGGATTTTGTTGTGGTGGGATGACGGGTTTAAAAATGTTCCCATCGTCCATGATGTCGGGTGGTGAAGAGTTACGAACAAAAACACGAAGAAATAAGATCGACTAAAGAGAACCGAGAAAATAAAAATAAAAACTTACTAGAAAGGAATCTAGCAAGTAGACCTAATAAAAAGAGATTCTAAACTAGACAATAACTATTCCCCGGGCTGCGGCGCCAAAAACATGATGTGTAGGGATTGCACCAGGCTTTACCTCTCGAGGGATCTCGAGAAGCTTACAACCCCTACCAGGCAGTGTACCTGATCGATGTAGTATAGTATAATGACAAGTACCGAGGGATTGATCGTTCAGCTAGGAATAGTGTCGCTAGGATTAGAAAACCTAAAGACTAGGTCTAGAGATGAAGGATGATTCTTTTTGTATTTTTATATTTTTATGAAAGCAAGTAAAAATCTCGGGTTTTAAGGAGTTTGGCGGAATTAGTTGCTAGTCAACTAACCCAATACTGAAGATACAATCAAAATAAAATACTATAAATGAAATTAAACTAAATTATACTAAAGTTGTGAGCAATATGTGGGAGAATTGTGTTTACTTAGACTTCACTACTCACTAGATATCTTTTACACATTAGTTACTTGTTATAGTTGCGTGGATGACGGATTGTATTCCTTAATACCATTCATGGGGTGGCGTACTTACTTCCCCAATCCTATGAGCGCCTACTTCACTCCTATGTCGAGCCGGCTAAGAAGCTCCTAACATGGGATCACTAGAATTTGATCAGGCATTAAATACAACCAATAAAACCTAGTACACATCGGTTCATGTTTCCTAAGACATTCAAGTATGTTACACAATGGAGATCTGCCAGTTTTCTTAAGCCTAACATTGAAATCATTCATCCAATACAACCATAAACAAGTAATCAACACATAATTAATATCTAGGTTTCATTAGATCTAAGCAAACACAAGATAGATCTAGCCTAGCATGTTGAAATCAAGACAAGTAAAAGATATAATCAACCAACACATAGACATATTGATTGAATTAAGAAAAGACTTATCTCAATAGAACATGAAAGGATTCAAGGGTGAAAACCCTTGAAAACACTGTAAAATATGACCTAGGATTTACAAAGTTCGGCCCTAGTTTTCTCCACACAAGTTCCTTTCTCATGAATGATAAAAATAGAAAACTATATATAGAGTTTGATAGGTGACGGCGTCAAGAACAAAAGTCTGACGTCGTCATCTCGCCGCCAAATAGTTTCTCGGACTACCTAGATCTGGGTCTGACGCCGTCATGTATTCACCTTATGCAGGCCGTCACCAATTTAACTCTTGACGCCCTTGTTGTGACGCCGTCAGGTTTGCACTGGGTCGTCATGGATTTTACTCTTGACGCCGTCAGGGTTTTACTCTTGACGCCGTCAGGTACTGTTCTCAGCATGGAAAATTACGTCTTTGCCATTTTCTTCACTTTTATGCTCCAAAAACGTCCGAATTGCTTCCTTTTCCAGATTTCACTCCCAAAGTACCTAAAATCACAAAAGGAACGATTTAGGCCAATATTTGATCAAATAAATTCAATTTCGGGCTTAAATGACCTATCACACCCCGCCACGGGTGAAAGGCGCGGGTGTAACTTCATGGATATCATCACAACACCTGGTGTCTATATAGAGAACAACTACATGCACAAAAATAAAGCAAAGTACAAACACAAAATGTTGTAACAATACCCCAAAATAAAATAACCAAAACAAAACATAAATCCAAACATAGATGATAAACCACTTCCAATGCAACTAAGGTCTCGTCTATCCACATCCTTTTATCCTATCCTTAGAAAGCTCACCTGAAAATGATGCTTAAAACGTCAACATAATGTTGGTGAGATTCATAGGTTTGAGACTCAACACACAAGGCAACCGAATTCACTGTGATTACAAAATATAGCTGGACAAATAATTATAGTTATCATATAGCTACATGCATTTGCAAGTTAATATTCACACACAAAGGCAACAGCATTCATAAGGCAACCAATAGGACGGCTCGTGTCCTCCAACCCCAAAATAATTACAACAGGACGGCTCGTGTCCTTCGACACCACAATGATTACATTAGGACGACTCGTGTCCCCCGACCCCATTAAACATCAATTAGGTCGCATGCGCGAGCAACAGGATAAGCATCCTCCTAATTGGATCCCATTAAACATCAATTAGGTCGCATGCGCGAGCAACAGGATAAGCATCCTCCTAATTGGATCCCATATATATCCACACAAGCAAATAATCACACATAGCATGCATACGATAACATTATAGGTCCAAGCTCTTTAACACCACACACATAATCACAGTAAATCAAATCATTTAAGACAAGCATCATTCCCATCCCAAGTTTAAAACAAGTAAAAATATGGGACTATGAACTCACCTTAAACTCCGCAGCTTCCACAAAAACAATTCACAATCTATAGCACACAAAAATAATCCACATTACACAAGGTCAAGCTAAAAGCTACAACCCATGAAATACTCATATGATGGATTTCTAAGACTCACATGACCCATCATGGATCTCCTAGACACCATACTAACCACTACCATAACCTAACACTCACTAAATCCCTTGCACTCTAAAACTCAGAAAACGCATAATTTTTGAGTACATTCACTCACATAATATCACGACAAATAAAGCTCAAAAACTCACACCAAAAATTTACCATGGTCTCTCATAAGTATAGAAGCTAATCCCAGAAGGCCATGGAACAATAACACACACAAGTTCTCATAAGAAATTCAAACTTGTCAACTACTCAAATTCGGATCTGAACGCACACCAAAAAGTTTTGATTTTAAATAAATACTTCCACAAGTTTTTATCATGAATACTCTTCGTGGTAGTCTAATATAACCTAATACTTAACTATTCCAGAAGGCCTAGTCAAAATACCACTTTTACAACCACATGACACCCTCAAACTTTTACCCAAAATCTGTCCCGGTTTGACAGCTTTGACACATTAACAAAGAAAAATCAAAAGACCAACTTCCCAACCTTGAAATCAATTGTGGCTGGACGTTTTGGAAAGCTCTTTCATTATAATTCAATTTAGACCTAAAATTCGTGACCTAACTCATCACCATCTTTTATTTACACTCACATCTTTACAGCCTTACAAATCTGTCCAAACCCTAACTCAATAACTAGCATGTTTTACGCTCAATTCTCTTAACCAAACATCATACTATTACTAATTATTGATCCCAACATGTTTAATAACATTAATTTACAGAAGTTAACACAAACCCTAATCCATCATATAATTATTACATGAATAATATTAATTAATCAAACAATTGAACATGTATTTTAAGAATTTTACCTTGATTCTTGATTATTGCTTCAAAATTATAAACCCTAATTTTATCCTCCTTCCTTTGCCTCTCTTGAATGACCAAAACCAGTAAAAAAAACGTTCAAGGGTGTTTAGGTTTGTATATATATTGATTTTGGATAATCCTTGGGCCTAAGAGTCATATTTGGACTCAAATTAGGTTTCATTTTTCCCCCTTATCCCTTAAATTCGAATTTTACATATATAAAATATATATATTTTTATTTTTTATTAAATTAATTTATTACACTCAAAACCTCATACTTTTCATATTTTATAAACACCCGTAGCTAATCCTAGCGTCTTACGCGATAAACCTCAGTTTTTACGACAAACCGGAAAATATCATTTTCACAACAAAGTTTCCAAAAATAGAATTTCACACTCTTTTTGAAATATAACTCATAAAAAAAACTCCTCGTAACTTGCTAACGCTCAAATACTTGAACGAAGACTCGTTACGCAAAATCACAAAAATACCAAAACTACACAAGTCATTTCTACACCACAAAGGTGATCAAAATGAACTTTCCCAAATTTCAAACTTTCCAAATCACCATAATAACCATTTACGCAAAGGGATTTAGTGCTAAAACTCACCTATATCACTCATATATCACTTCAAACACCTAATACACACCAAACAAACGTCAACCGAGTCAAGACTATCAGTCAAACTGGCCTGCTAAAACCACGGTTGTTACATGACCCCCTAAAAGTGGTTCATTTTTCGCCTCATCATTTAGATAAAATGATTGAAAATAAATCGAGTGAATATATCAATATACTAATATGTTCATGTAGTATAAAAAGGCTTACGGGGAAATGCTCAATTATGCTAAGAGTATATATATTCATATGCTAATATGTTTATGTAGTATAAAATGCTTAATAAGTCCATAATCGTCTGGAGGATGGAAGACACGGAGAGCGGTAGGCTATAAAAATGTTTTTGCTTGTAAGTGTGGTTATATTTTAGGTCTCAATTAGACCCGTTTCTCTATAACCATGGCTCTGATACCAATCTGTAACACCCTCAATTCATGGATGCAGCGGAATTCAAACTGAGTGTTACTCGACGGCACAATAGTCACAATAATAGAAAATGAACTCTAATTGAGTCGTTTTAAAAGATTTATCATTCAAATTATATAAATATCAGAGATTACAAAATGAGGTCCCAAATGGTTCCATGTTTACAATTTACATTAAATGAGTTTTTGAATGATAATAAAATTTATAGCCCTCTTGAATATCCGTGCTCCTCCGTGCCAGCCTCGTTCATTATGGACCTGAAATACATGCTTAAAACAGTCAACACAAAGGTTGAGTGGAATTCGTAGAGTTTGTAGTTGAATCGTTGAACACAATAATCGTAGTGTGAGCTATAGACTCACACTCATAGTTAGAAAACAAAACCGTTATTATTGCACTAAGCTCATGCAACCAAAGCATTAACATCGAACCAAAAATTGGCATTTTAGAAGCCCTACCAAGGTAATATTGCCATTATACCTCTAAATCTCAAATATAGTGCATTTGTTTGAACTCGTAGTTGTTCAACACAAATGGGATCCGTCAATCCCAATAGATCTATTCACAATATTTGCGCTCACTATAGCTAGTGACTAATGGTTCATGATATAGGGACTTCGAACATGGCAATCGTTACTTAGTGACAATAAAACATAGTCGGGTAAGCATACAGTAGAAAGCATTGTGTTCGAGTAGAAAAATAATAGCATGTATCCCCCCCATGGGTGTGTAAAATAGTTAAACAATAGAAAGTGGGGCTACGAACTCACCTTAAGTTGTGTAGTAAGTAGTGAAAATGATGGTCGAATCACGAAGGTTTCTACGATCAACCTATAATTGGATGTTGCGACTTAGGATTGGAGTAAGGAATATGAAGAATTGCCTATATATGTCTTGCATTTAGTCCATGATGTAGTACTTGGTATAGTGTAAGTCTTTGAACAAAAATGGTTTATGAAACATGTATAGTTTGTATATCGCTTACTACCGTTCGGGCCGACATAATTCAGAGGCCATGTAGTAAACGTTCGAGGAGCCAGGACGCTTTAATTCGTAAATCCACAACTCATCTCGACGGTTTACTTTAATGAACCCCTCACATGAAGCTCCCTAGTGTTGTAGTATTTGATAAAAATAATTAAGTTTTTGATCCAAAAAGTTACATGTCCAAATAATTGAATAAACTTAGGAAAGTTTACTTTTGGATGAAGATTGTTATTACAATGAGTTTCTTGAGTCTAGTATGAATATTACTTGTAAAGTCTCATGGTTATTTTGATGGAGTAGATCCAAATTGCATGTTTATGTTGCCATTAACTCTTTAGTTTATGTTTTCGACTTGGTAAGTTTATATGGTCTTTAGCCGTGGCTTTGCCGTGACTTTGGTCATTGTTACCATTGTCTTGAGACTCAACCTTGGCCTTAGCCATGGTTGTGGTCTTGGCTTTAGGTCATTAGACCTTTTTGTTTCATTTAACCATAACTATTACATGGTCATTTGGTCTTAAAATGGGTTGTTAAGAATTTGAAGAAAAATATCACTCGTAAAGCGTTTTCATGGCTCGAGCTTCTTAATTCCTGAACGAAAACGTCGTTTCGGACAACTTTCGTGTTTTAACATTTTGATGAATTGGACCAGAAGGGCCACTTTCAAAATGGTCAGAATGTTAACAGGTTGTTTTAGGCAGTTTCGGCGTTTTAGTTTCGCTAACTTCTTTTGGCCATAACTTTTGGCTCGTGTACTCGTTTTAGGTGGTTCAAATTGCTATGTTTTCCTTTTTAAGTCCTCTATAACAGTAGGTAAGTGTTTCATATCATGGTTCTACCATTTTGGTCGTGGTTCTCAATATAAGTCACTAGTTTTCTTGTTTACTTAACATAAGTTAATATATAGTTTCCAAAACTCGTTTTAATAGTTTTTATACATCATGAACATAACACAAATACCATATATAGAATGAATGAAACATAATAAGCATGAAAATGATATTGAGTAAGAAAGTGTATTAGAGTTTCTTACAACTTTTGGCTTTAATGAAAAGGGAAACATGAACTAGGACAAGAACTATACACTTCAATCGAAAACCCTAGCTTCTAATCCTTCACCACAACTCTTGCAAACATTGCTAGCCTTGATATAGATCTTGTGAAACCCTTGTTAACTCAGCCCTAGTACCCTTGTGTAGCTCCTAATTCATCCATGGAATCACCAAATAAACACTAGTTTCATGTAGAGAATAACTAGGCCTTCAACTCTTATTTGTAACTTGGAACTTGGAAATCAAAGATGAAAGGTTGTGTGATTTAAGTGTGTTATGTGTGGTGAACGACTAGGAGAGGATGAGGAAGGGTATTTATAGTGCCTTAAGGAGGTTAGGAAGGTGCAATGAGGAGGTGCAAGTTTAGGATATTTTCCAAGACTTTGTGGCCAAGTTTACTTAATATACATGTATCCTAAAGTCCAAGGCTTATCACCAAGCCACCAAGGCTTGGTGAATCATCATATACACGTTCATATAATGGGAGGAGTGACTAGATGGATAAACTTGGTATTATCTAGCTTACGGAGTGAGTTTTGGTCCCGGTAATCGCTAACGGTAAGTCGTTAAGTCATGAAACTTAAAATCGGGTATCCTAAAAATATGAAACTTATAAATATGTTAAAACTTATTAATATAACCTATCTTAGCATATTTAATAAGTGATAAGTTCTATCGGGTTGCTTAAATGCTGTTAAAACTGGAAACGCGGGTCGAAAACGCGTAATTCGCGTAAAACGCTGAACGGGAAAATGTAAAATTCCAAAACTTTTGGAATTGTCGTAAAATGAGAGAAATTCATATTTCTATAGTTTATAGTGTTTTATGGATATATCGGGATGTTGGAATGACGTTTAAACCTAAAAGTAAATCTCGGACACCGTTTCGTGATTTTTGCAGAAATGATCCGATGAGTGTCAAACTCTCGGATTATCATTAAAATAGTTTAACTTACGAGAATATGAAATAAAAATTTCAGGAGTGAATAGTGAAAGTGAATAGTAAAAAGTGAATAGTAAAAAATGAATAGTAATCCAAAAATGCGAATTGTTACATTTTGATCACCAAACCGGAAAATGCTTGACGGACTGCTTCATGATCATATGCAAAAATACTCCCGTCACGAGCCATAGAAGATTGACCCGCTTCCGAAACATTTTTCAGTGCCTTGCAATACTTCTGGTTGATATGAGCCCTCAACGTCGAGTTGGAACCCGCCGACATTATACTCAAGCAATGCTTACATTGAGCTTTTTTCTTGTCGTCCGACAATAGGACGTAGTTGAAGTGATCCCAAGGATCGTTGACACGGTTACATGGTAAAATTTTGACAACCGTTGGTGCACTTGATGAACTAGCAGCGGTGGTGTGGGTGGTGGTGTTTGAAGCTGAACTATCCATTAGTGAAGATTAGAGAAAATTTAGAGTGTTTTTTGCTTTGTTTGAAAGTTGTGATGAAAACTAATAAACAACACTTCTATTTATACTAAATAAGAAATGGTAAAATGGTAATTTTGAGCCTAAATAAATAAAAGTCGGTCCCCCACGCTCCTTCCCGTTCAAATTCAAAATTCAAAATTTCAAATTTCAAAAATTCCAAAAAAAACCCGCCCCCTACTGCCAAACCGGTTAGGAACCGGTTAACCGGACCGGTTCAATTAACTGGTTAATAAAAACCGGTGTCCAAACCGGCTATATGCTTGAAATGTCCAACCGGTCCCTAACCGGCGGTTTGTGGAAAAACCGGACCGGTTTGGGTTAAAACCGGGTTTGACTGGTTTGGTTTTTCGGTTCGCTGTCAGTCGCGGTCCGCTTAACCGGTTCGGATGTGCACCTCTACCTTCAATTATTAGACCAAATAATATAAAGATTCGAGGCAATCAAGGCATGAACAAAATCAATTTATTAGGAGGGTCAAAGTCAACTTCAATATTCAGGATTCCCCTCCATCCTTAGACTTTGAAAATATCTTGTTGCATTACTGACTGTAATTCACAACTCTAAGAAACATGTACGTATCCACTGCTCTTATATTTATCCTTATTGTACTGGATATTCTCGTTTATTACTTAGAGAAACAAGTAGAGGAAGAGGCTTGTGAGGAGAGGAATATACCACAATCACCGTCATTGGATCAACATCATGTTAGTAAATTTAGTGCACTTGAGGGATCAATTTACACCTGGTAATGGGTTTGGATGTATGGAGAATACACCCATTTGGTCACTGAATTCCCTGACTCAATAGTGGTTATGTATTGATCAAGGTACTGCTTGATCAAGGTACTGCTAGTAGACTCTGCTGCTAGTGTTGTGAATCTGCTGCTAGGATTCTGCAGACAGCTGATTCTGCTGCCAGCTGATTCTGCTGCTAGTTGATTCTGCTGCTGATAGTGTGATTATGCTGCTAGCGTTTCCACTGATGTGTTAACATTACCACTGCTAGTGATAATGTTTCCACTGATAACCACTGATCCCTATTATTATGGAAATTATTATGATATAATTAATGGGCCGTTAATTATACATAATACCATGGGCTAGGGTTTAAGTATTCTCTATTATAAATAGAGGTCACATCATTCTGCATGGAGATATGTTATACTATACGATTAACACAAAACCCTAAACACTTAAATATGCATCTGGTTCTTGGTTTGCGCCTAAAGCAAGAACATCACTTGGTCTTATCCCATAGAGATATTCGTGTAACCCAGGCATAGGGTCGAATAGTTTCTATTGGAAAGTGATACCACGATTTCAAGTGAATATCCGGTACCTTTATTGATTATCTTAACCCTAATCTGGGAACCCGTTTACAAGTAACAACCAACAATCAATAGAAACTATTAGTGACAATCAATGGCTGCTGCTATGAGACAAATGGCTGCTAACTTTTCCAAGTTGGAAAAGTTTGAAGGTGTTGATTTCAGAAGGTGGCAAAAGAAGATGCACTTCTTATTGTCAAGTAAGAATGTGGTGTATGTTCTCACGACTGAGATTCCAGAAGATCATGGAGATGATGCTACTATGGATCAGATAAGGGCAAGGAGCAAATGGGAGAATGATGACTACATATGCAGGGGTTTAATTCTCAATGGTATGTCTGATTCTCTATTTGATATTTATCAGAATGTTGAAACTTCTCAAGAACTATGGAATTCCTTGGAAGCCAAATATATGGCTGAGGATGCATCAAGTAAGAAGTTCCTTGTAAGTAATTTTAACAATTACAAAATGGTTGATTCTAGACCTGTCATGGAACAATACAATGAACTTCTTAGTATACTTGGTCGATTCACACAACACAAGATGAACATGGATGAGGCTATTTCAGTCTCTTGTATCATCGATAAACTACCTCCTTCTTGGAAAGAGTTCAAGCATACGCTTAAGCATAAGAAGGAGGAGTTAACTCTTGTTGAGTTGGGCAGTCACTTGCGCATTGAGGATTCACTCAAAGCTCAAGACATTGACAAGCCAAAGAGTAGCACTGCTACTGGTCCATCAGTTGTCAATATGGTGGAGCATAACAACTCCACTAAGTACAATGACAACAAGGGCAAGCGTAAGCATCAAGATAACACCAAATCTGATCTTAACAAGAAACCTAAAGTGACTTGTTGGAAGTGTGGGAAACCTGGACACTTCAGGAAAGATTGCAAGGGTGGTAAAGTTGGAAACAAATCCAATGGATCAGGCACAAGTGGAGGGAATGGTAACACCAATTCTCTGAAAGGCCAGAATGTGTTTAATAAGTCTTTTAAGATTTATTATGTTACATATATATCTGATATTTACTTTGTGCAGGATGATGATGTTGCGTGGTGGGTTGACTCTGGAGCAACAATTCATGTGTGTAAAGATAGAAGTTGGTTCAAGACCTACAAGTCAATGAATGATGGTTCTATTCTTCACATGGGAAACGAGTCAACTGCCCTGGTGCATGGAAAAGGATGTGTTGATTTGAAGTTTAGTTCTGGAAAGATTGTTTCTTTATTTAATGTTTTACATGTTCCTGATATTAGAAAGAATTTGGTTTCTAGTAGTGTTTTGAATAATTGTGGTTACAAACAGGTTATTGAATCTGATAAGTTTGTTTTATCTAAAAATGGTGTGTTTATTGGTTTTGGTTATTTATGTAATCATATGTTCAGACTTAATATTGTTCATGATAATATTGATTCTGCTTTTATATCTACATCTAAACTTTATGATTCAAACCTATGGCATGCAAGACTTGGCCATGTACATTTTAAAAGAATGCAAGATATGTCCAAGGATGGGTTAATACCTGCTTTTGATATGAACACTGAAAAGTGTAAAACTTGTATGTTGAACAAGATAACTAAGAAACCTTTTCAAGGAGTAAAACGTGAAACTAAAGTTTTGGAGTTAATTCACAGTGACCTTTGTGATTTACATGCTACTCCCTCTTTGGGGAATAAGAAATACTTTGTGACTTTTATTGATGATGCTTCTAGGTTTTGTCATGTTTATTTATTACATTCTAAAAATGAAGCATTAGATAAATTTAAAGTATTTAAAACTGAAGTTGAATTGCAACAAGGGTCTCTAATAAAAAGATTAAGGACTGATAGGGGAGGTGAGTACATGGATACTCTGTATTTTCAGTCTGTTGGTATAATCCATGAAACGACTGCCCCTTATACACCTCAGCAAAATGGTATTTTTGAAAGGAAAAACAGGGTGCTGAAGGAGATGGTTAATTCCATGTTGTCCTATTCAGGGCTGAGTCAAGGATTCTGGGGTGAAGCTATGTTAACAGCTTGCTATTTATTAAATAGGGTTCCCAACAAAAGGAACAAAGTTACCCCTTATGAACTTTGGACTAAAAAGAAACCTAACCTTAATTATCTTAGGATATGGGGTTGTAGGGCTGTTGTAAGACTCCCTGATCCAAAGCAGAAAACTTTGGGTGAAAGAGGCATTGAATGCATCTTTGTTGGATATGCTGAGCATTCCAAGGCATATAGGTTTTATGTTATAGAACCTAATGAGTCTGTTTCAATTAACTCAATAATTGAATCAAGGGATGCACTCTTTGATGAGAACATATTCTCATTTATCCCTAGACCAAGTCAAAGGATTCCAAATGGAACCAATGACAATGGTGTTTCAGAGGTTCCTGCTGATGAGGTTCCTGCTGATGAGGTTCCTGCTGAGGTTGTGGAACAACAACCTGAACCTGAGCTCAGAAGGAGCAATAGGGTGAGGACTCCAAAGACATTTGGACCTGAGTTTCAATTATACTTAATTGAAGGTACAAGGAGTAAGGTCTCTGACCAATACTCTTATTGCTTCATTGTGGAGGATGATCCCAAAACATTTGAAGAAGCAATGAAGTCCCAGGATGTTGCTTTCTGGAAAGAAGCAATTAATGATGAGATGGACTCTATCATGAGCAATAACACTTATGTGTTGACTGATCTACCACCTGGTTGCAAACCTCTAGGTAGCAAATGGATTGTCAAAAAGAAAATGAAGGTAGATGGAACTGTTGAAAAGTTCAAGGCAAGATTAGTTATTCAAGGCTTTAAACAAAAGTCAGGAATAAACTACTTTGATACTTATGCTCCAGTGGCATGTATCAGTACCATAAGATTGCTAATTGCTATGGCATCAATTCACAACCTGATTATTCATCAGATGGATGTGAAGACAGCTTTCTTGAATAGTGATTTAGATGAGGAGGTTTATATGAACCAACCTCAGGGCTTCATCATGCCTGGCAATGAAAACAAGGTGTGTAAACTGATTAAGTCTCTTTATGGACTAAAACAGGCACCTAAGCAATGGCATCAAAAGTTTGATAAAGTGGTTTTGTCTAGTGGTTATTTACTTAATCAAGCTGACAAATGTGTATATAGCAAATTTGATGAATCTGGTAAAGGAGTCATCATTTGTCTATATGTTGATGACATGTTGATCTTTAGCACTGACCAAAATCAAGTTGCTCTTACAAAAGAATTTTTGTCATCAAAATTCTCCATGAAGGATATGGGGGAGGCATATGTTATCCTTGGCATTAGGATTAAATATGAAAGTAACAAAATTTCTATTTCTCAGTCTCATTACATTGAGAAGGTGTTAAAGAAATTCAATTACTTTGATTGTACTCCAGTGAGTACTCCCATGGATACAAGTGAGAAGCTAATGCCTAATACTGGCAAAGCTGTATCTCAACTTGAGTATTCTAGGGTGATTGGCTGCTTGATGTATGCCATGACTTGTACAAGGCCTGATATTGCTTTTGCTGTGGGTAAACTGAGCAGGTATACTAGTAATCCTAGTGCTCATCATTGGCAAGCAATTCAGAAGGTCTTTAAGTATTTGAAGAGAACTATGGATTATAGTCTCTCATATACTGGTTATCCTTCAGTATTAGAAGGATACACTGATCCAAGTTGGATCAGTAACATTGAAGACAATTCGTCTACTAGTGGCTGGGTATTCCTACTTGGTGGAGGTGCAATCTCTTGGGCATCCAAGAAACAAACTTGCATTACCAGATCAACCATGGAATCTGAATTTGTGGCTTTAGCTGCTGCTGGCAAAGAAGCTGAATTGTTGAAAAACTTGCTTCTTGAGGTTCCATTGTGGTCTAAACCTATAGCACCTATTTCTATCTGTTGTGATAGTGCTGCTACATTGGCAAAGGCCTATAGCCAGATGTACAATGGAAAGTCTAGACACTTAGGTGTCAGGCATAGCATGATTCGTGAGCTTATCATGAATGGGGTGGTATCTATAGTGTTTGTTAAATCTCAACAAAACTTAGCTGATCACTTGACGAAGGGTTTGGCTAGAGACTTGGTTTTGAAGTCTGCTAAAGGGATGGGTTTAAGTCCAACTTAGTCGCTGAATGCAAGGATACCCAACTCCCTTCTAAGGAAATTTGGAAGCTGAGTTCAATGTGGAAAGCTGATCATTTAGTGGACTGAAGCACATGTATCACTAACATCCCAAGGTTGTGCTTGTTACCTGCTAAAAGGAGGATGAAGTCTTCACTTCTTAATGGTTAATTTTCTTTGAAAAAGTGCTAAGCAGGAGCATGAATTAAAGATGAACCACCTATGTAAATGTTGAAGTTTTGCCGCTTCAGGAAGCTTTGGACTTTTAGCTTTTACAACATTTATGAATTGGATATGAACACATGACTTATATAGTGTCAGGAGTATTTTAGTGTTTGAAAACTTGTGTGTATTTATCATCAGGTATTAAATGGGTTGAAGGGTTCAATTCTTAGAACACCCTGATTCTCGAATATTTGAAAGTATATGTACTAATGTGGAAATTCAATCCTCAGGATATTTTCATTTATGCACTTGTTTTGTTTTGTGTTTGATTATTTCATGCAAAGGAAGTGAACTAAATTTGGGGAGGATTGTTAGTAAATTTAGTGCACTTGAGGGATCAATTTACACCTGGTAATGGGTTTGGAGGTATGGAGAATACACCCATTTGGTCACTGAATTCCCTGACTCAATAGTGGTTATGTATTGATCAAGGTACTGCTTGATCAAGGTACTGCTAGTAGACTCTGCTGCTAGTGTTGTGAATCTGCCGCTAGGATTCTGGTGACAGCTGATTCTGCTGCCAGCTGATTCTGCTGCTAGTTGATTCTGCTGCTGATAGTGTGATTCTGCTGCTAGCGTTTCCACTGATGTGTTAACATTACCACTGCTAGTGATAATGTTTCCACTGATAACCACTGATCCCTATTATTATGGAAATTATTATGATATAATTAATGGGTCGTTAATTATACATAATAGCATGGGCTAGGGTTTGAGTATTCTCTATTATAAATAGAGGTCACATCATTCTGCATAGAGATACGTTACACTATACGATTAACACAAAACCCTAAACACTTAAATACGCATCTGGTTCTTGGTTTGTGCCTAAAGCAAGAACATCACTTGGTCTTATCCCATAGAGATATTCGTGTAACCCAGGCATAGGGTCTCATACAACAATTTCAAGTGAATATCTTAACCCTGGAACCGTTTACAAGTAACAACCAACACATCATGGCCAGAGGAACATCGTCACTTGATAAACAGTGTCGAGTTTTTTCACTTGCTGAAATCAAATTGGCGACAAATGATTTTGATGATGCACTTGTCATTGGAAAAGGCGGGTTTGGAAAGGTTTATAAAGGTAAATTTGATTTTTGGGAAGGAATTGATGTTGCAATCAAGCGTTCACATCTTAATTGGCAACCCAGTTCTGGGCAGAGGTTGACATGCTTTCCAAGTGTCGCCATTGTCTCTCTATTAGGAGGATATTGTCAAGAAGTTGGTACACGAGAGATGATTCTGGTAATGAATACATGCCTAATGGTAGCCTTGATGATCATTTACACAAAAAATGATCTAATTCTTCTCCACTGGCATAGGTGCTGCTCGTGGTTTAGACTACCTCCATACGGGTACCAGTGTTCAAATCAGAGTCATACACCGGGATGTCAAGAGCGCAAACATCTTGTTGGACAAGAATTTGGAAGCTAAGATATCGGACTTTGGGGTGTCCAGAATTAGTCCAGCATATCTCGCAGGCACTACTACTAATGTTTATACTCGTCAGGTCATAGGCACATTTGGGTACCTGGATGCTGAGTATTTCTCAACTCATAGAGTGACACGTAAGTCTGATGTGTATGCATTCGTAGTCTTATTGTAAGTGTTATGTGGTAGGCGTGCTCTGGATTTTTCATTGGATGAGCAGCAACACAGCCTGGGCTGGATGGACCAAACACTGCATTAGAGAAGGTAACATAGGTCGAATTATTGATCCCAACTTGAGGGGGCAAGTCTCAGTTAACTGTTTGAAGGAATTTGGGCAAATTGCATATGAATGCCTCCGTACATGCTCAAAGGACCGACCCACAATGACTAAGGTGCTGGCAAGGTTGGAGTTTGTGCTAGCATGGACGTTACGGAGTCGGCAGAGTGCCAGTGACCGGAAACACATTGGAAGAGCCATATTAATCGAGAAGGCAAGGTCGTTGTTTTCGATTAAAGCTCCGAGTAAGTTTATACTTTTATGTACTTAAAAGATATATCTTACATAAATACACGACATTATATAACCTAATGCCACTACTAATTCATCAGCATTAATAACTATACTGGACAGTGGAAACCTATAAGATTGCCCATTAGTAGAGCATTTTGGGCATCTTGGTTTGACCTTTCATATATGAGAACAATATGTCATATTGGCTACAGCTGCAGACCTTAGAAATAATTATACCAACAATGGGTTATAAGTTATAAAAGGCCGAGCTTGCACTTTACTCACCAATATCTAATGTGGTCTGTTCATTTAGTTATATTCTGTGTTCATTCCTATTACATATTTTGTCAATTTCTCAAATACCAATTATTATTTCAACAGTCCGTATTAGTTCTGAGACAAAGATACTTGGGCAAAGCGGTGGTGTTGCAACTGTTTCTCAGCAGGTGGTGTCACTGAATGAGGAGTCAAAGACAACAACCTTGAAGGAGTTCACATATTCTGAGCTACGCACGGCCGCTATGAACTTTCAGCAGGATAGGGTCATTGGAGAGGGAGGTTTCGGGAAGGTTTTCAAAGGGTGGGTGGACAGTGTAACATATAAGCCACAGGGTGTTGATGATCAGCTTGCAGTGGCAGTCAAGAGATCCAAACCCGGTAGTGCTCAAGGTCTTGAAGAGTGGCAGGTTTGGTTCTTTTTTATTCTGTAGCTGTCTTTGCTATTTGTCAAGTTTTGTTTTTTCATCCTCATGCATTTAGTGTATAATGATGAATGTTCTTTACGGCATGCATGAGTTATTAAATAATCATTTGATACTTGGATGACGATACTAATGATGTTCTTTGTTAATGACGATTTGTAGACCCATACTAAAGTATCATATGCATGTGTAGATGCAGATAATACTAAAGTATCATATGCATGTGTAGATGCAGAAATTGACTGGCTGCCATGATCTGGAATTTCGTACTTTGTAGAATATTTTACCCATGGATCTATGGAAAACCCTTGGAAAAACGAATCACTTTAGACCCATAAATGTGACATGAATTGGCTGTTTAAGTTCAAAACATATTTGGAGTCTCCTTTTTTCTTGGGTAACCATGGTTTCCTACCTTTTGGCCGACTAATCCATGGGGTTTGAGCCCACCGTCCCATATACTCAAACTGGGTAAAACCCTCTCATTTTCATATGTAATTGACCATTTCATATAACTATATAAGTATGACAGTGATATTAATGTTTTCACAAAATGTTTGAAGTGGCAAGATCATCTAACAGCTAGTTGATGGACTGCACAAAGGGATGGAAAAACCAAGTTGATAATTTTATGCAAATTTATGACAGGCGGAACTGAAATTCCTGGGAAAGTTGAGCCACCCTAATCTTGTTAAACTCTTTGGATATTGCTGGGAAAATGAGGATTATTTTCTCGTTTATGAATATATTCAAAAAGGAAGCTTAGAGAACCATCTCTTCAATAGTAAGTATCTATATCAATAGTATCTCCTCAAACTTACCATTTATTTTGCCAAGTGTATGGTGATATTTCTTAGGCATAAAATTAGGCATGCCAATTAGGCATGTCAATCACTACTATAATTTTAAATGTGCAGAAGGTGCAGAACCACTTCCATGGTATACAAGGATTAAAATAGCGACTGGAGCTGCCCAAGGCCTTGCCTTCTTGCACAGTTCAGAAAATAATATCATTTGTAGAGACATGAAACCTTCAAATATTTTGTTAGATGAGGCAAGTTAAAAATTGATCGATTAAATTTACTTTGGAAAAGTGTATATATTTTAATATATGTGGTTGCACCTTCTAACATTTTTTTGGGGGGCTAAATGTTTTTGCTTAAATTTTATCATAACCAATCTTTATTAATGAATTTATAACAGAATTTTAATGCGAAGCTCACAGATTTTGGACTTTCAAAGTTATGTCCAGACCCTAGTAGGAGTCATGTCACAACACGCATAGATAGTAGGCACCTATGGTTATGTGGCTCCTGAATATATTTACACTGGTTAGTTTTCTTATCTCATTGTTTATTACTATGTGTTTTAACAGACATGCAATAAAATTATGGAATGATTGTATCATTGTCTCAAGATCATTACAATGACGTTGCTTTCCATTTATAGGTCATTTTTACTATAACAGCGATGTTTATTCTTTTGGAATGGTAATGCTGGAGATTATAACCGGGTTACGAGCTTGGAATGGTCAGGAGAACTTGTTCTATTGGGCAAGACCTTTCTTAAGTGGTAAAAAGAGGCTGCAAAAAATCATGGACCCACGATTGGAAGGAGATTACCCTACAAAAGCCGCTAGTAAAATCGCTGAGCTCATCCTAATTTGTCTTCGTACTGACCCCAAACGACGGCCTTCTATGGAGGAAGTTGTATTGGAATTGCAAGGTATTAATGAAATCAAAATGAAACCAAGGTGGTCAAAGGCAAAAGCCAGGCAGTCGAGTGATTGGCATCAACAAAATCACCATTGGTCCCTCTTTGGTACAAAGCAAGATACAGAAGCTCTGTCCGCCAGCAGTTGGCTATCAGGTGTAAAAGTGCTCTTTAGTTCAAAACAAGACCGAGCCTGGACAGAAACAAACCGAATGAAACCCAAAAAATGAAAAAGCTGAAATTCGATCGAGAGGAATTGATGGCTTTTGTTTTGAACCGGGTTAGGCTTTTCATGCTTACCGGGACCAAGTAGTGATACATAGTTATCGGTCCATGTCTAGGTTAGATTTACTGTCTCTATTTATATAATTATAGATGCAATCCCTCATTTTTCTGGAATACATAATCAATGAATCATATTGCAGACTCATTATTCAATTTTTAAATTCTTGTTATCATGGCTATGGTTGCGTGGCCGTGTGATTAGCGATCTTATTACAGAAAACTGGCTGGCCCTACAAGGGTGGCACACCTAAGATGATTGATAATACCATATTATGAGGGTAGATAAAGTTTTTTGTTTTTTGGGTAATATCAGTCAAACAGAATAGAAAAGATGGCCTTAGAAGCGTTCATCTTACCCAAGTTCAACACATCATAATAAATTGCTACATTGGCTTCCAGGTAAACTGAAGTGGATGTCCATTGATTGAAGTGGGGTATAACTGTGCTTTCATATTTAAAAGCTTTGCGTGTTCATTTGAAATTTGCTTCTCCGTATTACAGTATTACTTAATTAATTTTATCTCATTTTGATAAGACAAGTGTTAAGATTTGAGAAAATCCAAGACATAATATTTTTCTACTTGGATGACGCGATTTAACTCCAAGAAAACCCATCTTTAGATTTAAGGATCTTTTGTTGAATTGCAGATTGTCATCCACAACTCTAAGAAGCATGTACTATTCCACTGTGCTTATAGTTATCTTTACTGTGTTGGACATCTTGGTTTATTATTTACAGAAACAACATGACGAAAACGATGATGAGCAGAAGACTTCGTCACTGTTATATCAGCAATCTGCACACAAGGGTTCTTCATCAACATTACCTGGTAAACAGTGTAGACGTTTTTTGCTTGCTGAAATCAAATTGGCAACCAATGATTTTGATGATGCATTCGTCATTGGAAAGGGTGGATTTGGAAAGGTATACAAAGGCACAATCGACTTTGGCGGAAGTATTGAAGTTGCCATCAAGAGGTTAAATCTCAAATCTAATCAAGGGGTAGCCGAGTTCCAGGCAGAGATTGAGATGCTTTCCAAGTTTCGCCATAGCCATATTGTCTCTCTACTAGGATATTGTGAAGAAGAAATGATTCTTGTTTATGAATACATGCCGAATGGAAGTCTCGAGGATCATTTGCACAAGAAAAGAGCTAATGAAAGTAAATCTTCTGCTTTGACATGGGTTCAGAGGGTCAATATTTGCATCGGTGCTGCTCGTGGTTTGGACTATCTCCATACAGGTACTGGTGTCCAGAGTAGAGTCATACACCGCGATGTCAAGAGCTCAAACGTTTTGCTAGACAATAATTTGGCGGCTAAGATTTCTGACTTTGGGTTATCCAGAACCAGTCCAGCATATCAGTTAGGCACCACTGATGTTTATACAGATCAAATTAAAGGGACATTTGGGTACATGGATGCTGAGTATTTCTCAACTCGCAGAGTGACAAGAAAGTCTGATGTGTATGCGTTTGGTGTGGTTCTATTGGAAGTGTTGTGTGGTAGGCCTGCACTTGATTTTACATTGGATGAGCAGCAACACAGCTTAGCTATGTGGGCTAAACAATGCATTAAAGAAGGTAACGTTGATCAAATTATTGACCCTTGTTTGAGGGGGCAAGTTGAAGGTAAATGTCTAAAGGAATTTGGGCAAATTGCATATGAATGTGTTCTTAATTCTTCCAAGGATCGGCCCACAATGACTAAAGTGCTGGCTAGGCTCGAGTTTGTGTTAGCCTGGACATTACAGAGTGTGCAGAGTGCTAGTAAGCAGAAAAGCATTAGAAGATCCATGATTATTGAGAAAGCTTGGTCATTGTTCTTGACGAAATCTCCAAGTTAGTTTTATTATATTATGTTGTCATTTTTTATGCATCTTTTTTTATAATTTCTTATTCAAAAGTTACTTATTCTTTAAGCAGAACGTATGAGTCCTGATAAAAAGAAACATGGGCAAAGCATTGTCAACAAAAAGAAAGCCTTCATGATGACAGATGGCGGCGATCATAGTCGTGGTGTGGCAGTTGCTTGTCAACAAGTTGTGCCACCTAGGCGGCAGACAAAGATACCAATCTTGAAGATGTTCACATTATCTGAGTTACAGGCCGCCACAAAGAATTTCAGGCAAGAAATGTTCCTTGGGGAGGGTGGTTATGGGAAGGTTTTCAAAGGGTGGTTGGACGGTGTAACATTTGTCCCACGGAAGGCTGGTGAGGGGATTGCTGTGGCTATCAAGAAATCTAGTCCCAACAGGGCTCAAGGCCTCAATGAGTGGCAGGTCGCTTATTTGTCCATGTATTGCTGTCTTTAGATTCTGCAAATTCTGTTAGTTTTTCATTCTCTTAAGCGGCCATGTGTCTTTGCTGCGAAATGACGAATGTCCCAAAAGGCATCCGTGAGTATTAAAGATACCTTTATACTTGGGTTATTCTACTTGTGCCTTTTTTGCAACATGCACTACAGTTTTAATCAGTAAATCATTTTCTTATGAAATTTGTCTCCTTCAAAAATATATCTGTAACTAAATGATTCATTAGTATCTAGTCATAGTGTATGCATGCACGAGTTCAGACACTACACTCTGCTAGTCTTGATCCCGATATTGATTTATGTATTATCTTTATAAGTCAAAACAGAAACAAAAACTGTTAACTTTGTATGTTTTCGTGACAGGCAGAAGTGAAATTCTTGGGAACATTTAACCATCCGAACGTTATTAAACTTTTTGGATATTGCTGGGAGAATAAGAATTTTCTTCTTGTTTATGAATATATGCAAAAAGGAAGCTTAGATATGCTTCTCTTCAGAGGTAAAGATGCAGAAAAAGCTGTCTGTTTATATAACAAATAATATATTAATTTGAAATATGGATATTGCAGAAGGTGCAGAACCACTTCCATGGGACACTAGGATTAAAATAGCTATGGGAACAGCTCAAGGCCTTGCTTTCTTGCACACCATGGAAAATAATGTCATAGTCAGGGATGTGAAATCCTCAAACATTTTGTTGGACGAGGCAAGTTAGAAACTAATAAATTCTACTTTGAACATGCGTATAGGATTATGGTTGCAAATTTCATAATTCTAATGTTCTGTGTTCAGTAATGAAGTTTGATTTTTTTTTTTTTTTTTTTAATTAATGATGTCATTCTTATGTTGAATTTTTCAGGATTTTAATGCGAAGCTCTCAGATTTTGGACTGGCAAAGTTTGGTCCAGTCAATGGAGAGTCTCATATCTCAACAGACATAGCAGGCACCTACGGTTATACGGCTCCTGAATATGTGGGCACTGGTTAGTCCTCGTATTCACTAAGAGGTGTTTGGATTATTACATTCAGCTTCTGATATCTTGGGTCGAATAATCAATTTTTGATGGTCAGTTTCATACCAGATTACCAGCTGTAACAAAACAAAACTGATTATTTCAAGAGACTTTTACTCCATTTCACAAAAAAAAAAAAAAAAAAAAAAAAAAAAAAAAAAAAAAAAAAAGCCTCTCTTTTTAAATGTTTATTTTCTATTTGATCATTTTATCTACTAATTGCTGTAACCATCAAAGATAGTTAATTTGGTTATTACAACTTTAAAGAGCAAAAGCTTATCCATACACACAAATAATCTCTCTATCCCCTTATAATATACAACTGATTATCTTATTATGATTGTTTAATATCACAGTGATACACACATCCTTCGATTACATAGTTAGCTTATCATCTCATGCTGATCATTGTTATTACTATCTAGTTTGATAGATGCAACTTTAATTTAGACAAGTTAATTATCTCACTGTCAATGGATCAACAACGATGCTGTTTTGCAATTACAGGTTGCTTATATTTCAAAAGTGATGTATATTCTTTTGGTGTGGTGATGCTAGAGATTATAACAGGGTTACGAGCATCAGAATATAGTCAAAATGGTGTGAAGCAAAACTTGATTGAGTGGGCTAAACCGTTCTTAACCAGTATTAAGAGATTACAAGTAATTATGGACCCAAGATTGAATCAAGATTACCCTTCAAAAGGTGCTAGTAAAACCGCTGCGCTTATCTTAAGTTGTCTTGAATCTGAACCCAGAAAGCGGCCTTCAATGGAGGAAGTTGTATTGAATTTGCAAGGTATCAATGCAATCAAAATGAAACAGAACCAGTCAAAGTCAAAGGCTAACACCAGGGAGTCAACGAGTAGATGTAACCAACAAAGAGCTAGCAATTCCCATCATCAAAGCCACCACTGGTCACCTGTTCGTACAAAGCAAGGTAGAGGAGTTTGGTCCACCGGCCCTCGCCTATTGGGCTTAGAAATGTGCATCGGTCTAAAGCAAGACCGAGACCAAGAGGAAACGTGTAATGGACCAAACCCAGAACTGGAGAAATTAAAGTGAGGGAAAGAGCGTAGACAGCTGGTTGTGGTTTTGTATCTGGTTGGTCTTTGTACACTCATAGGGACGAGGTATAATAGTAATACCAAGTAGTGAATTCATTATGTACATGTAAATTCTCTTAAATGTATAAATAAATGCAAAAAGTTTATTGTGAAAATTTTTAAAAATGAAAATGCCAAATGTTATATATATGGAGTGCCAGTTGGAGCTCACTGCTTCAACATTGGGGTCAACGTCTGTCAGTTCTTGTTTGCAACTTTGACTTAGTGTTCTCTTTGAAGGCTCCATCTCTTTTTCATCACAATTAAGCTCAATTTATGTGGGGTCCATGGCTTCTGTGATGCTAACCTTTGAGTGCCGGCCAAAGCTGAATACTTTACTGGTCAATCAATTATTGTGGTTTCATATTTCCAATCCTTGGCTTGTTCTTGAAAAGCTATTCATATTCTTTGGTGCTCAGTATATCATTACTGGCTGAACCAAAAAGAACCACACTGAAGAATCTACTATGACAACCATTGAACGGAGGCCATATAGCTGCACATAATTTAAGATATTCACATTTCACGAGTTAAGGGGTGCCATGCGTAATTTTCGACCATCAGCAACGCTTGGAGTATCTGATGGTGAGTCTGTCTATAAAGGGTGGGTGGATGGTTCATCATACACACCATCAATATGTGGCGTTGGGATAGCTGTTACCATCAAGATCTCAAGCACAGATAATGCTCAAAATCTCAGAGAGTGGCAGGTATGTTTCTCTTGTATACCATTAAATATCGCTTCTTATGATAGATCAGCATAGAAACTACTATAAAACTGCCACTGTGTTTTATTTACAAAGAATGGACAGTGATCTATTGTGTGTTGCATGTGACAGGCGGAAGTGAATTGGGGAAAACTTAGGCATCCTAATCTCGTTAAACTCTTGGGATATTGTTCAGAAGAGAAAATGCTTTGCGCCTTGTTTATGAAAATATACCAAAGAGAAACTTAGTAAACATTCTTAACCGTAAGCACTCCCAACTTCTATGATGCGTATATTGTTTGTTACTACAAGCACAATCAATCAGAGATATTTGTTAATCGACCAAAACCTTAACGGTATGTTTAATGGGTATAGAAATCAAAATCAGGCCGGGAATAAAACCCATAGGCTGGTACCCAATGAGGCAGCTAAGTTTAATGAATCCATAACCATAGTAATTCATAAATGTTAATAAAAAAAAACCCTTCTTTTAAGTGTGTCACCTTTTCCTCTCCCAAACCGTTTAGTGGCCGACTATGATCCTTTTATTAAAAAGATTTGCTCTGCATGCTTATAAGTTATAACCTGAATCTGTAGAAGGAAAAAACCAATATAAAGCTACTAGTATCCCTCAAAATTCTTTTCAAGGAATTGTCGTTGGTAACACATCCGGGTGAATAATAAACAGTTTCTCTAAGACAATAACTAATTTTAATCGCTTTATCTGGATGTTTGCAGGCCGGCCGCTTCCATGGGTTAGAGCAATGAATATTGACATCGGAACAGCCAATAGCCTTGTATTCTTGCACAATGCAGAGAACGCACCCGTAATTTAATCGCTTTATCTGGATGTTTGCAGGCCGGCCGCTTCCATGGGTTAGAGCAATGAATATTGCCATCGGAACAGCCAATAGCCTTGTATTTTTGCACAATGCAGAGAACGCACCCGTATATTCAACCCGAATAACCATTTATCACATGCAATTTCCTAAAGATAGAACCATTTTAAACATAACGTTTGAGTTTATTTATCTCGTTTCGTGATTTTGGTGTTAGGATTATGAAGCACAGCTCTATTTTGGATCAGCATCATTAAGCCGAGCTCATAGAGCATTACCTGCCGTAATGAGCGATGTTGTCACAAATCGTTACACCCCTCCCGAGTATGTGGCTACAGGTAACTGGTATATCAAGAGTGACGTCTATGCCTTTGGAGTGATGATGCTAGATATGATAGCAGGTTCACAGTTTCTTCGCGACTATCCGTGCTCTTCACCAGAGTCTAATGGAGTGGGCTAGACCTATTTTAGCCGATAATGCAAAACTACAAAGAATCAGGGACCCATGGTTGGAACAAGGTGACCCTCCAAAAGGAGCAGGCAGAGCAGCTGATCTCATTCTAAGCTGTCTTGAACTCGACCCACAAAATCGACCTTCAATGAAAGAAGTTGTCACTAGCTTAGAAGTTATAATGCAAGACTTTCACCTTTGCTGATGCCATATAAATAATGTGCATATTTGAGCTTGTAACACTGTCTTATATTGTTTTAAGTACTGAAAGATGCAATAAATTTCAAATTATTAATAGTCACTGAATGACTGAACGTAAATGGATACGTCGAATACCAAAAACAATAGGGAGTCTACTTATATTAGCCATACAACACGCAAAGTAACTTACAATGTTTGAAATACAACAACAATACCCAATCCCGTCTGAGCGAGGTATGAGGGAGGCGGAATGTAGACATATCATACCCCTACTCTATTACTCTAAGATAAACTCGAGAGTAGGGAGACTGCTTCCATGACCAATGTTGACATAATACACAATAGTAACTTATGCTTCATTGCTAGTTGTACCATACTACATTCTAATACATGTACCAATACAAGCTCCTAATTATTGACTTCGCTGTAACTAAAATTAACAGCATCAGTTTCACCAACACCCTGCATTTCTCCCAAATTTTACTTCAACCGACAATGTCATCTCAACGGTACCAGCCCGAAATTGCAAAAGGTACGATATCACTATTATACTATACAACCCCGAAAACCCGAATACCGAGACTCCGTGTTCAAACCCCTGGAAAACGCGCATATGGACTCCATGCGCAAACCCCCCGAAACCCCGAGCTTTCATGCACCGGGCTCAACTGACCATGAATCTTGGTGCATCAGGGTCACCCTTCTTACAAGAGTGCGTTGCTACCTAAACTACTTCCAACACGAAGTTGTGGCTCACGAAGAGTTAGCCTAATGGTCCCACCCTTAAATGATCGATACACATCGATGCACTCCTCTACATCAGCATCACAAGTTAGTAATACCCATTCGGAATCATCATCGAGGTATCTTAACTGATACCCACTGATATCATTCAAGCTAAACCTTTTTGCAGTTTCTTGAACTAATTCATTGAAACCCCAACCTTTTTGCATCCGAAAACGAATGTTTTCTTCGCCAAAAGTCACTTTTACCCTCCAAAGATGACCTTCTGGTTTAATACGCGGTTTCGGGGGGAGTTTTTGACATTTTGGAGGCTTGGTGAGGGATTTAGCTTCTTCATCTTGGTCTTGGTCTTGGTCTTGGTCTTGATCTTGATCATTTGATGCACAAAACGTATGAATATCTATATCACTCTTGGTTCTTTTATGAGTACCTTCACCGGTATCTTCATCGCACAATGGGACCTGGTGGAGCCGACCAGAGAAAGAATGACCTGAACTCGAACTTGGACTGCCTGAAGTGGCACCATCAGTGGTCTTTAAGTCCAAAGTTTCGATCTTTGTGGTGGAAAATGGGAGATTGGTCGGTTTTGACGGGTCAGGAGAAGCGAGTTTTGGAAAGTTTGAATAGAAAGATTCGATCTGAAATGAACCCGAACCGCCATGAACTGAGTCCATCACAAGTTGGATCTTTCTTAACGAGTGGCCTACTTTCTTGATCTTGCGAGATGGCCAACGTTGTATCCCATGTTGTCTGCATATCCGTTTCAAAGTTGTTGGGCAAACTGCATTTACAAAAAATGATTAATGATTCAGTACATTGCACTATTATTAAAATTACAGAATATTTTATAAGCATGTTCGGGATTAACTTAACCTGACCCCCCACCCACAAGTACCCGTTACCCAACCTACATTTGACACACAATGGTTTCTTTGACATGATTGAAGATTCAAGAAACAAACTGACAATTTTGTTAGACTATATTACTTAAATTACTCATTATTATCACGAAAAGTTAAAATTTTGGACCCAAAATTACCCGTAGCCAACCCAAACCCCTGTGCCACAAAATGGTTAATATGCAACAAAAAACATGAACCTACCACCCATATTCTTGGCAGCATCTTTCAGGCTGCCAGCAAAATGTTGCCTTAGCATTTCTAAAGTGATAGTTTTCTCCAGCTTGGCACCAGCACGCCGCTTTTCCACACCTGAACCCGACCCAGAACCTGAGCCTGAACCAGGACCAGGACCATCAATTTCTTGAACTCTTGGCATGGTTTCTGTATCAGAACCAACAATCAGCCCATCATTAACACCCTCCTGCAACTCCATCTCTGTAACGAACCTTAAGCTTCCACAAACCTTTTGTATAATAATCAACAAGGAATTAATAATCCCCTGTTGATCTTCAGTCTTCTTGCAGTCAACAGGCAAAAAAAACTCCAACACAAAGTCAACCGTGGCAGCATAAGTAGTTCTGAGACGTATAGCCACAGCAGCGTGCAAATCAAAGATGCTTGCATGATGAGCAAGTGGGTAGTCGGTTTTTTTGTATAATGTCACGTCAGATGAGTAACACGGGCCCATTGTGGTGAATGTTTTGCCTACCACACCTTGATCTATAAAAAGGTGATGCTCGGAACAAGCTTCTTGGAAATCTTTGAATCGTGGGTCCGATACATAGGAAGCAGAATCAACTGTGGAGATGCAACGTATTAAGTTTTCGTTTGAGTGGCGACAGCCGCCTTTGTTGTCTTGTTGGATGCATGGGATCCATGTTTGTGCTAATGGTAGATTGTGTATTGTGCATGCGGATTTTAGAGCTTCACAGATTTCCGATAAAGCTGGATGATAGAAGCCGTTGTTTACCTGATCATAATCAGAAAACTTAAAATATAATTTCTTATATTGTAATACAATTTCTTAAAATTTTGTTTATGTTGAATTAAGGTTTCAGTTACCTTGATTTTCTGAGTGTTTGTATCTTCAGAACTCCTTAGGTCAAAAGCCTACAAGAATCAAAAGTTCTTTGTGATTAGAAACACTTCAAGCCTTTCAAACAGTTATAATAATTCTGGAAAAAAAAGAAAGACACATACCTCAAGAGCCTTACAAACACTTTGAATCTCTGAAGAGTAGTTACTCTTTTGAGTAGTCATTATAACCTCAAAAACACCAATGCAACTTTCACTATCTTGATAAAAAACTGGAACCGCAACACTCCCACGAACACCCTGTGCTTGAGCGTGAGAAACTCTTGGGTACTCTTCAATCTTGAAAAGTCGAACATCAGGAGTCCACTCAGGAACTTTTTCCTTAAATACCCTTCCGGGCAACCCAACACTCTCTTTAGCATCCCCTTCTGCTGGAAAAATGTAAGTTTCTGATATATTTCTATAATTAGAAAGCTGGGGACAATTCAATTCAAGTGAGAAAAGCCGTTGACTTGTACTTAAATATTTCTTTCCTTTTATGGTTTGCGGTAACCATACTTGAATAAGTACATTCTTGTCAACAGTGTAATTTTTTATGTTATCAATAGCATAAATCAATCTTTCCATCACAGAAATTGAAGGGCCAGAACTTGCTTGCGGTGCAATCCACCATCGTTTGCTTTGCTCAGCAAGATTTTCAGATTGGTTCGGTAAAGTAATTAGACTTTTGACATGGGATTTCGACGAATTTCCTTTGGGAACTAACAAGTTGTCGTTAGGCTCCGGATTTTCAGTGTTGGAATCTAATTTGGGCCATTGAACTGAAGGGTCAAAAGGGGGGTTGGAAGCAGAAGTATTACTGTTTAAGATTTCGGATCCATCAGTTGCTTGTAACCAACATCCATCTAATAAAAGCTCATCCATATAATCAAAATCCATAAGTGAATCCGATGGATTTTCAAAAGTAAACACATTTTCATCCATAGCTAATCTTTACTCTAACTCTTAAAAAAACTCTTTAAAATACATAAGATTTGCTGTTCATACTCTTCGGCTCATATCTGTCAAAACATGTAAACAATCAAAACCTTAGCACATCAAAAAGCATTACATAAAAGATGCAACTTTTACTTATCTAATTGGTCAAACATGTAACATAGCCATCAATAAATGAAAAAACTTTAGTTAACTCAACCCAACCCAACATATGTCAAATTTGAGATAAAGTGGCAGGATAAAAAGTAAAAACACTACACAAAATCAAATTTGGTGAGCTCGTGAGGGAGTGCCCGGCAGACCAACGATTATTTATAGGTGGTGACTTGAACGGTCATATAGGAGCTTCTGCAGATGGATACGCGGGGGTTCATGGAGGATTCGGGTATGGAGGTAGGAATGATGAAGGATGCTCGATACTAGAATTTGCTACTGCTCACAACTTAGTGGTTGCAAACTCTTTCTTCAAGAAGAGAGACGTCCACTTAATTACCTTCCAGAGCGGGGGTCATAGCACCCAGATTGATTATCTGTTGGTGCGCAGAGATGACCTTAGGGCATGTAAGGACTGCAGGGTTTTCCCTGGCGAGACATGCGCATCCCAACACAGATTGGTTGCCTTGGATACTCTTTTCCAGAGGAGTCGACACAGGAGAGAGGCGACAGGGATGCCAAGGATTTTGTGGAAGAATCTTAGCGGAGATGCGGTGGAGGCGTTTAGAGCGAAAGTCTCAGAGGGTCTTTCGGCTCGGGCAGAGAACTTGACTACTGGGGATGCGGATCAGATGTGGTACACCCTTGCCGGCACCATCAGAGACGTAGCAAAGCTTTCCCTAGGCGTGACTAGTGGGTCAGTGAGAACCCAGTCAACACGCAGGGAATCTTGGTGGTTCAGAGAGGAGGTACAGATCAAAGTTGCAGAGAAACAGGCTCGGTTCAAAGAGTTTCTTTTGAGTAGAGAGAGCCACCAAGCGGATAGTGCAGCTGCGGAAGAGAGGTATAAAGTGGCTAAAAGGGAAGCAAAAAAGGCGGTAGCAGAGGCGAAAGACAAGGCGTACGAAGATTTGTATAAGAAATTGGACTCCAAAGAGGGAGCAAACGATATCTTCAGAATTGCTAAAGCCCGTGAGAAAAGAAGAAGAGATTTAGGAAACATTAAATACATCAAAGATGAAGGAGGATGTACCATCGTGAGTGAAGAAGGTATTAGAAAGAGATGGGGAGAGTATTTTTCCTCTCTCTTTAACGAGGGGAACACCGATGGAAGGGGGGAAGGAGAGAACCCTAGCCAGCATTTGTCACCAGAATGCTACTACTCGAGGATCAGCCAAGAAGAAGTGAAGGTTGCATTACAGAAGATGGGTAGAAACAAAGCTGTAGGCCCGGACCAAATACCCATAGAAGCTTGGAGGAGCCTAGGAGATGAAGGGGTGAATTGGTTGACCTGCCTTTTCAACAAGATCTTCTCTAGCGCCAAGATGCCAGAAGAATGGAGACTCAGCGAAGTAATCCCCATCTTCAAGAATAAGGGAGACGCGCAAGTGTGTAGCAACTATAGGGGTATTAAGCTACTTGGTCACACCATGAAGCTCTGGGAGAGAGTTATTGAGAGGAGGTTAAGAAGGGAGACAAGGGTGTCAGAGAACCAATTCGGATTTATGCCAGGGAGGTCCTCGGTCGAGGCTATCCACCTCCTCAGAAGTCTTATGGAGAAGTATAGAGAAAGACAGAGAGATTTGCATATGGCTTTCCTGGACCTAGAAAAGGCATACGATAGTGTCCCACGAGAGTTGATTTGGAGGACTCTAATAGAAAAAGGAACCCCAAGGAGATACTTAAGAATCATTAGGGATATGTACGAGGGGGCGAAGACCCGCGTACGGTGCACGGTGGGGTGCACTGAGTTTTTCCCGGTGGAAGTTGGACTTCACCAAGGATCAGCCATTAGTCCGTACCTCTTCGCCCTGATTCTTGATGAGATTACTAGAGGGATACAAGAGGGCATTCCTTGGAGCATGATTTTCGCTAACGATATTGTGTTGGTAGCAGAATCGGCCGAAGGGCTAAACTACAGACTGGAGCACTGGCGAGAGGCATTGGAAGACAGTGGTCTTCGGGTAAGCAGAGAGAAGACTGAATACATGAGATGTGATTTCGGTAGCAACGAGATCGGCCACAACGAGGAGGAAGTTCGTATCGGCAACCAGGTTCTTCAACCTAAGGAGTTTTTTAGATACCTTGGTGCGGTGATACACAAATCAGGAAGGATTGACGATGACGTAACCCACCGTATTAGAGCTGGATGGGCGAAATGGAGGGCGTCGTCAGGTGTGCTCTGTGATAAGAAAGTCCCCCTTAAGCTTAAGGGAAAATTTTATAAGGTGGCGATCAGACCAGCTATCTTGTACGGGTCAGAGTGTTGGCCTATCACGAAAGCCCAAGCTAACAAAGTGGAAGTGGCAGAACTGAGAATGCTAAGGTGGATTTGTGGGAAGACTATGCTGGACATGATACCGAACGGAGTTTTCAGAGCAGAACTTGAAGTTGAAACTATAATCTCAAAGATGCGAGAAGGAAGGTTGAGGTGGTTCGGTCATGTCAGGAGAAGGCCACAGACGGCGCCAGTAAGGAGAGTCGAAGAGCTGAGGGTCGACGGTTTGAGAAGGAGGGGAACACCTAAGCTCAGGTGGGAGGATAGACTTAGGCTAGACATGAAGGAGCTTCTCTTGTCCGAGGACATGATCTCAGATAGGAACGAGTGGAGAGCTAGGATTAGAACTTGCGGGTAGTTTAGGTCGTGTGGTAGGTTGTCTTTGCCTTGCCCTTTTGCGTTTTAGGTCTGGTAGGCCCTTTTGCACTTTAGGCGTTTTGGTCTCTTTGCTTGTCCCCTTTTAGGTTTTTAGTAGGCTAGTGGTGTCTCTTTTCCCTTTGCCTTAGCTTTTTCCCCCTTGGCCTTTGCTTTAGCCCCCTTGCCTTAGTTTTTGCCCTTTGCTTTGCCTTTGCTTTTGCCCCTTGCTTTGCTTTGCTTGTTCTTTGTGTTGTCTTCTTGCCTGCTGCCTGCTTGCTTGTGTTTGTTTTGCCTTTGCGTTCTTGCTTGTGTTTGTTTTGCCTTTTCGTTCCTTGTTTCTCTTGCGTTCCTCTATGCTTTGTTTGCTTGCTTTACTTGCTTTGCTCCTTGTTATTTGTTTGGTTCTCTGTGCTTTGTTTGTCTTGTTGCTCTTTTGCTCCTTGCACTTTGGGTTTCTTTATCACTCACACATGTGCACGTGCCAGAGGTCTCCCTGGAAGCAGTCTCTCTACTCCTAGGCTTTGCCTGGGGTAGGGGTAGGATCTGTCTACACTTCTACCTCCCCCATACCTCGCTCTTGCGGGATTGGGCATGTTGTTGTTGTTGTTGTTGTAAAGATGTGCTATTTTGACTCATCTAACTAGTCAAACATGTTGAACAATAATCACCAAATGAAAAAAGATCAAATAATATCTATAAAATCACAAAAACTTTTAGAAATCAAATTATTTTGTTAAAAAAAATGCAATCCTTAAAGGGTTTGCGTCCAATGGTACCTTATGTTGTGTGAGAAACTCTCCAAAATGGTTGTGGGTTCAAGTCTTGATTGATTTTTAATATAAATACGGTGAGATAGTTAAAATTGCCGACTAAGAAAAAAAAATTCAAATAAGTCAAACATATGAAATAATCATCCAAAGATGCAAAAAAAATCAACAGTAAATAAAAACACCTCATTAAATTCCATAACATTCCAAAATTAAATACTGAAAACAGTAGCAAATCAGAATATTCTGCAAAGATTTGCTAGTTTGACTTTTTTTAACTGGTTAAACATGTAACATAAATCATCAACACAAGCATAAAGATCAGATATTGATACAATCCCACTTACGATTACTTCATATATAATCATAACAACACTTCCAAAACCAGATTTTTATATAAAGTTTCAATCTTTACTAATTTAATAAGTCAACATACCAACAAAAAAAAACCAATCAATCAAGAAACAAGTAAAATATATGAATAAAAGTTACAATAGTTATCAAGAAAATAATAATAACATTGAAAAAAAATTGCACATTTTCTTATGGGTATGAATTCATTTCCTTAAATATCCAAAAAACAAGACTAATCAACTTTGTTCAAACTTAATGAATAGACATACATAGAAATAATCTTAGTATTAATATTATACCTTTGTAATATCTTTATATCCAACGTTCTGAAACATATATTGTGTTCCTTAGCTTTGTGTCTTTGTTGTTTGTTGAAGCCCCACCATGAACCCCCTCCTAGGAAGTGATCAAGATCCTTGAGTAAAGATGGAAAGATTCAGTTTTAATGATGTACTGTTCAATGATTCAAAAGAGAATACAAGTACAGAAGTAACTAATGGCTGATGTAAGATTGAATAAATAATGGTTGGTTTTGTTTTTTTTACTATTTTTTTAGTGTTGGTCTGTTTGTGAGGTATGCACATTTTCAAACCACTTGCGGCAAATGTTTGTGTTTTGGTACTTGAGTTGACAACATTTGTGTTTTGGCCACTATGGTTTTGTTTGTTGCTATTTGGGCATATGTGTTTTGGCCACTTGGTGTAAGTTATTACAAGAATGTAATGAAGAAAATTTCGCACAAACCATTCATGTCACAAACTAGTGGCATGAATCACTTTTAAGAGGCTAAAAGTCTAACGAAATCCATCTCTGAAAGGAATGATTTTTGGCATTTTATGAATTATGCCTGGAAAAATGGTATTCGTTAGATTTTGGCCTTTCAGAGATGATTCATGCTTGATGTTTTGTGCCGAAACAAGCAAACCGCGGGGCCGAATCTTGCAGCTTGCTCCTTTTAGAATTATTAATCTGGTTAGCTAAGGCTAGATGGTAAGAGGGAAACATATAAATCTGGTTAGCTAAGGCTAAACATAGTAAGGAGGGTCAATCCATCCTATTTTCTCTGCTACGTCAGCTTTATGTCTCCAACGACTTACATGTGATTGGGTGTCACATTAAGGGCGACATTCTTTTTTATTTTTTATTTTTTTATTTTTTTTTAATTTTTTTCAAAGAAACCCTTTCTTTTTATATTTTCAAAACCAACCGTATTCAATTTAATAATTCAATATCATAATTCAATTTCAAATTAAATGGTACAGTTCGAGCAGGATAACCAAATTCAAATTCAAAATTCAAATACGAGCGGGTTTATTTAATTTGAAATTTGAGCAGGATTTATTCAAATTCAAATTGAATTTCAATTTGAAAAGATGCCTATATATACAACTCCACCGGAGTTGTTTATCACACACACAATACACACAACTCACACAAAGATTCTCAACAACGTCTCGCAAAGATTTCGAGTGAGGAGGGTGAAAACTCAGACTTTTCATTGTAATTTATAGTTTCATTTTAATTATCGTATCGTAGTTTATATTAATCGTACTATATATTATGAATTCGATGTTTAATGTATCTTCAATTCCTAGTTTAAAAACATTACAACTTTTATTGACAAAAAAAAAGGATAAAATGGGGCGATCTAGATCACCTGGACGACCTTGATCCCCCAACACAACTACTCGATCGATTCTTCACACTAAGGATGATCTATAGCGATCGCTTGATCGATCGATCGTGTATGCCTTACTGTGGGAAGTCTAATATTTTTCCCATTTTAAGTACTTATTCTAACTTTAAACAAACTAAAATGCTTAGTTGATGGTGAACGTACCTATTTTAGGCTACTAACTCCAAACAGTGACGGAGTTGGCAAGAGATGAAGAGATTATATGTAATAACTAACAGAGTCGGGGTGCTAAACATGATAGATACTGTTGTTTCGCAAGATGATACGAAAAATAAAAATATTATGGTGTGTTGATACAAAAGTTGGGTGTTCCTAGTTTGGGTTCCTGCTCTCATACCAATTAGCTCTTAATGCTTGAAACCTGCGCACTAAGAAAATAAACAAACACCGTTAGGCTTATCGTGGGATTGTCTCCCACGATTATCTTCCGGCATGAGAGTAAGTAATCGGTTTAGGGTATATTGATAAGTTAGGGTTTGTAAATCATACCTTTAATGAGAATTATGGCATTGTTTATATAGATACGAAATCCTTATAGATTTCGTGTTCCTCACTCTTCGCACGCGTAGTGCTTATCCGGCCTATGGATCTTTATCCGTAAATAGAAGATCCTTATCTAGACCATAAATAGTTTGGTTGGGTTTGGGCTTTCGTGAGTCCAAACCGTTAGTAGTATGGCCCAAATCATTGTCATGATAGCCCACTCATAGTGGACTTGGGCATTAATAATGTTTATTTGGGCTCGTGGCCCAAATGTAGACTATACGTCATCATGTCCCCCCAGTCTAGTGTGCGCGGGTCGTAGCCGCGGATGCTAGACTAGTGAGAGCAGTGGGAAGCGTGGCGGGAAGAACTTTAAATAATTACCGCCCAATATTTGGAACCATGTATCTAGTCCCAAAATATCTCAAAGATACCTTGGGAAACGGGGAGTGTGTCCACGTATTTATCGGGAAGTGGGAAAAAGCGCTTGTACTTCCTTGCATTCTAGCAACATGATTAACGTTAGTGGAATCCACGTGTCGTGCATCCGAGACAAGGGGAAACCCTATATAAGGGGCTCCTCATTTCACTGTTTTAACCACAGTGAAAAAACGCGTTTCTCCCTTAAAAAAAAATCTTTCCTCCTCAAACTAATATCTTATAGAGGTAATTACGCGTGCGCTCTTCTTAGTAAAAATGGTCAAAGAGTTAGAAGAGTTCCACTCTGAAATGGACGAGGATGAACTACGTCAGTTCACCTCTGACTACTTGATCCCGCTTGCCGTGCATCCGGAAGTACCGGATGCGAACGCATGTATAGCGGATTTCCCTGAGGGAAAGATAGGGGTGTACACGTGCTTCTTTGAATTTGCAAACCAGAGCGTACCCATATCCCGTTTTCTGAGCGACGTGCTCAATTTTTATCAGCTCCATATTTCTCAGCTGCACTGCATAGGTGCAGCGAAAATAATAAATTTCGAAATAAATTGTCGCTTACTTGCGATAAATCCCACTATCAACCTCTTCCGCGCGTTTTACCACACGTCGTGGTCGAACGGGTGGGTGACGTTTTCCAAACGTCCAGGGGGTTATCAGTGTTATACTGAAAAGGTAGATGCCCTGAGGGGTTGGAGAGAGAGGTTCTTTTGGGTTGATAGCTGTGTATTTCCCACGCCCTCTAAGTTTTTTGCTCAAGGGGGGCTTCCAAGGGATGAGCGCCCGGACCCCGGTATGTACAGTGTGGAGGATGCGGAGGTTATTAATGATAACCGCATCCCAATAAATTCCTATCCCGAGGAGTTCTTGGTGCACATGGGGATGAGCCGCAATTACTTCGAAGGAAGTGGTGAAGTGCCCACGTTCTTGGATGCAAGCAGCCGGAGTGGGTGCTCGTCCTTTCTTGTCCTTGCGATTATAAGCCTCTTTTTATACGATGATTGTATTCACTAACTTGTTCCTCTTTTTGTGTGTTTATATGTTGTGTAGAGATGGATCTGTTCGCCGTAGTGAAGCTGACGAAGCCGACACAGGTAACTGTGGGCGTGCGCCCCTTGAGGAAGGGTGAGGTACCTATTCTAGAGGCTACTGCTGGGCATCTGCAGGAGCTGGCGCGAGAGGAGTCTTCTGGCGCGTCGCAGCCTTTGGTGAATGCGACCCCAGTCCAGACGGTGCCTGCGCAGGTGGTGGTGACACCTGAAATTACGCGCGTTGAGTCGTCCACGAGTGCTGGGATTCTCAAAGTGGACACGAACTCTGAAGAGGAGCGTCAAGGTGTGAAGCGCAAGGCTGTGGTTGATGATGGTGAAGGGACCTCCAAGCGTAGGCGTCATATCATCAGTGTGGATGAGTCCACAGACGAGGAGACATCATTGTCTGTTGCTGCGCATCAGAATGCTCAGACTTCTCCCTTTATGTAAGTAAGCTGAGTATTTATGGTTATACGCGTTTTTGCACAGCACCATTCTCTAACTTTGATTATGTTTGTTTGTAGTGACGATGCTGCAGGGGGTGATGCAGCGTCCGTGGAGGGGTCAGTGCCACCTCAGGCGGCTCATACTCATGTGGAGGAGCCGGTGAGAGCTGATGAGGGGATGTCTGCGCAACAGCTGATGGAGGAGCCGGGGGCTGTTGTTGCGCGTCAGTCTGAGTTAGTTACTCAGCTGAAGGCGCGGTATGTTGGAGAAGGTAGCAGTCTCACTCAGAAGGATGAGGAGATTGCCTTGCTCAAGGCGCAGTTAGCTGATGCGCGAGCAGAGGTAGAGGCTACCACTGCGCATGCTAGGAAAGTTGCTGATGAGAAGTTGTCCATAATGGCTGAGCTGAAGCACGAGCGCGGGGAGATGCGTCAGTTCAGTTCTAACTTATCTTGGGGCTTAAAGTACCTTGAAGAGAAGAAGGTCGAGCACTTCGGCCATATTAATGAACTTCGCGCTCAAGTGGAGAATGCTCTGAAGGTGCAGGAGGGCAAGCTGCGCAAGCTAAGTATAGAATACGATGAAGAGTTATATCCTCATCTCATGTCTACGATTGCTGAGCACAGGTATGTGTTGTCTATTCCGAAATTTTGACTTACTATATGTATTAATGTTCCTTTTACTTTCTAATGCATCCGTTGTTGCTTGTGTAGGTGGTTGATCAGCCATGGTTTGCGCCTAGCTGCTATGGGTACGTTGGAGTCCCCCGAGGTCGTAGAGGCATTTAGGAAGGTCGTGGAGTGCGCTGTGGCACACGGCAAGTCCCAGGCTCTGGAGGAGCTTTATAAGAGCAAGATGCTGAGTGTGCCACTTGCAGAAGTCCCTGGATACAATGCAGATACGTTTGATGAGCTGGTGGAGGCGATGGAAAAGATGAAAGTCTTTGACTTTCCTCAGATTGCCCGCTTGGAGCGTGACCAGGACTATCCCATTAGCGTGATCATGTAGGGCCTAACGCTGGCTAAGCACATAGCTGAGGATGCAGAGGTGCACCCTGATTACTTTTTGAAGCCAGATGAATCGCAGCTGATGGTGCCTGTTTTTACCCGCCCTCGCCACATGCTTAATCCCTTCACTCTTGAGAAGGAGATTTTGTTGAAGGAGTGCCTAGAGGCACATGAGACAAGAGCTGCTCGCAAGAAGGGTGTGAAGGGAAAAGCCATCCTATGTGGTGTTGGTGCAGCCCATCTTCCCCGGTCTGATGGGATTCCCGTTAGCATACCAACGGTGTCTCAGGACGATAGCAACCTATTGAGGAGGCTAAGTGAGGCTGGGGAGTTGGCATCCACAACTAGTAGCTCAAGTCACAGGCGTGCTCATAGCGTTTAGATGTGAATTTTTATATTTATAACTTGTATAAACTCGTGGTTCTCATTAATAATAATGTTTATTTTGTTTCGTACATCTTGTTATCTGTAGTTAGATTGTTTTCTTTTTAAAAGATCATCCAAGAGCCAAATTGATAATGCGACGTACTTAAAATGATTTAGATTAAGTACATAACTTAAAAAATCATAAAGGTGAATACGAACTTGTTGTTGTTTTGCAAAGAGTATATCAAAATGACCAAGAGTCTTGGCTCGTGAATTGCTAATCATGTACGGTGTACGTGATATTGCGCAGTCTTCATGGAATGCGCATGTAAACTTACTTCAACGTCTTGAAGGTAAGGCGCTTAGCAAGGATGCGTGATCCAGTGTTGATGGGTTTGCAACCCTCTTACTCAACGAGTTAGTTAGTAGGTTGACTCATCCTTTCTGCCATCGTAGGTCTTAATAAGTGCATGCACGCCATGTAGGCAAAATATAAAATAACAATATTGAAACATAATAAAAATGTGCGCAATAAAGTTAAGTGTGTTATGGAGTTAGCTAGAAACCACAACGTTTTATTAATACTTGCAAGTTTTTGGAAGATAAAAGACAATTCCTAAAAAAATAAAAAAAAAAAATAATAAAAAAAATAAAAAAAAAATTCAAAGACAGACATTTATTGGGCACGTGCTAAAGTGCAAGGTTGTCTGTTTGTGGGCCGTAGCCTTTCCTAAAGATAGCATCTCTTTAGATTGCAGATATTCCAAGTGCGTGCCAGCTCGTGGCCTTCCATATCGCGCAGCTTGTATGCACCATTACCTAGTGCATCCGTGACCTCATAGGGCCCTTCCCATTTAGGTCCAAGCTTGCCCGTGTCTTCTACGTGGCTTGCATCATTAGCGCGGTATACAAAGTCTCCTGGCCTGAAAGAAGTGTGTTTGACCTTTGCATCATATAACTTCTTCATCTTTGCTTTAGCCTTTGCTTCGCGTATAGCTGTGCGTTCACGCCTTTCTTCCAGCAAGTCCAAGTCTATGCGCCGCTCCTCGTCATTTGTTGTGAAGGTGTGAAGAAACAAGTGGCATGAAGAAAAAGAGTTAGGAAGTAATAAGTTGTGAAGAAGCTAGGAGCGAAGTAGAAAGTTGTGAAGAAGCTAGGAGTGAAGTAGAAAGGTGTGAGAAAGAATTGGTGTGAAGAAGTTGTGATTGTGTTGTGACAAAGTTGTGGTGTGTAATTTGGTGTGTAAGGTTTTCTCCGCCATAAGGGAGGCTTTTGATCTAGCGAAGAAAACTCTCGAGTAGGTGACTCGGGGAGTTGAGTAGGGCAAGGAAGGTGTCCTTGTAGCCGAACCACTATAAATCCTTTGTCTCTCGGTTTGATCTTTCCATCTCCCACTTTTTGATTACTTACTTATTAGCATTTCATAAATAATTATTATTGCTTGTGTTGTGCATATATAGATTTCACATAAAGATCAAACTAACATTCATTCATAACATTAATCTTACAAAAACAAACCAAGTACATAAACTTATATTAAAACACTTATACATACATACATACATACATACATACATACATACATACATACATACATACATACATATATATATATATATATATATATATATATATATATATATATATATATATATATATATATATATGAAATTATAAATTCTTTCCCAACATTATACATAAGTAGTGTTTATACAAAATCGTAAATAAACTAGTATCTACACTTTTGCATTAAAGAGTTTTGAAATTGTACATTATACATAAGTAGTGTTTATACAAAATCGTAAATAAACTAGTATCTATATTTTTGCATTAAAGAGTTTTGAAATTTTCGTCTAATCTTTGGAAGCTAACTTTTACAAAACAAATAAAACGAAAAAGAAGTAAAACTATTCAACCCCCCCCCCCCCTTCTAGTTTTCCACAATTGGTATCAGGAGCCACGTCTAGCAAGACTTTTAAAATATATTGTATTTTAAAACTTGTAACGATCTATGGAATTCGAAAAATATCTAGAAGGGGAATTTATGCAAAAACCACCATTATTTGAAAATGATCATTTTCTTGAATGAAAAAATAAATTTAAAAATTATGTGAAATCAATAGATCTTGATCTTTGGCATATCATTTCAATTGGTGATCTTAAACCAACCAAAATGGATTTTGAAAATCAATATAATAATCTTCAAACCAAAATTGATAAAAATACTAAAGCCAAATTACTTATTTTCAAAACTCTACCAAGAGTTGAATATGAAAGATTATTTCTTTGCAAAACGGCAAATGATATTTGGAAATGTCTTTTAAAGTTTCACCAAGAGAAATGTAAAACCAAAGATGATAAACTTGATATTGCACAAGAAGTAGTTACTCTAGAAAATTTAATAGATAAATATTTAGTTGAAATAAACACATGTACTACTAGTTCAAATGTGATCATTGAAGGTATCAATAACGAAGAATACATGAGCCAAATCTGAAGAAAGAGTGTTAATAAATCATAGTGCAACAAGTACGAAGAAGACGATGATAATACGGCTTGTGAGAATATTCAAACAAATGTGAATACAAGTATTGATGGCAAGGACTACATGCTTCTAGATCTAAGCGAAACTACAAATAAAACATGGAGCGACATGGACGATGGAATTGATCAACATATAGCATGTGAAGATTATACAACTACTAATAAGGTACAATCCGAAACCGAACATTTTTTCTATGATCAATTTATATTAGAATTTTCAAAATTGGAAAACAAATTCAAACATTTTTGCAACATTGACTCAAAAATGATTCCTAAAAATAAATCTTCAATATTCATTGAAAACAATTTTGAAAATGAAATAATTTTAGAAGATAAAATGTCTAGACTTGAAAGCAATATTGAAATTGATCTTAAATGTAAATATTGTCAAGACTATAAACATGAAATTAAAATGGAAAATGAAAAAGCAAAAATATTAGCAAAATTTGAAAATAGCTCTAGATCTTTAAAATATTTACTTAACATTCAAAAGTCATTTTATGATAAAACCGGTTTAGGATTTACCGTAAATAATCCTTCAACAAATGTATCAAAACAAATAAAATTTGTTAAACTTAGTGGAGAAATTTAGAACTAATATTATTTACACTCATTATTTATTACTCTAGTCAAGAAAGTCATTGTTTGTTGATTAAAACAAACTATTGATGAATTCTTGTACTTCTCGACGACATCCTCATCATGTGCATTTAAATGCAATGGATGTTCTCAACTAACCAACTCGGACCCATGAGAATCTGGGTACCAAGCTCTTTATCATGTTTAGGTAATTAACGAACAAAGAGACTATTACGTTTTGGATTGCTCACCTTGCTCTCTTACTTTTGACGACTATTGGTTCCTATCACTATGTTTCACATTCTGCACATGATTTGCCTATGACGTTGTTGCGGTCATTTATTGTCTCCGCATTTTGTTCTTCACTTTTGGAGTATTGGTTTTATGGTGTGTCCGTTACTATTTCAAGACGAAGGTTTCAAAGCACAACTATTCTTAGTCTTCACGACTTGTGATGATTGGTGTGATCGATTAAGCATTTCGGATCAAGCTCCTTTGATTTCTATTGCGTTGGAATTTTACTTTGCTACTTCGACATGTTTTGGGCAAACTTTTAAGATATATTCCATTACTCTCATGCCCACTCTTAAAGAAAAGCTGGACCTGAGGTAAGTTTTCTTTTCAAAAACTTGCCAATATTACATCATATTAAAGTAGGCTTTAATTAGTATATAAATATGATTTAATTTATAAGTTGCCATGCTTTTAGATCATTAATACTAATATATGTATACATGATATTAGGATAATTAACCCTCTTGTTGTTAAGTCTATTATCATTTTTCTTAGTCTTCATTTATATTGAAGATCTTCTATGATCTATAGTAGAATACTTACCATCTAAGCTATATGATCTTACTAGTTGTATTAATAGATGTGTTATAATTAAGACTTGTTAGTAACTTAATATTATGATGCTCTTTGTGTATATATATATATATATATATATATATATATATATATATATATATATATATATATATATATATGTCTATCTTGTATCCATAGATGATTTACTTTGTCCCTCTCTATCTCATTGCATTTAGACTATAAATATCTACCATCTCTCTTCCATATCTTTAGTTGCCATTAGAGATGATTATATGTGACAATGGGCTTAATTGATTCTCTTGAGTATGATATGTTTCCATTTCAAATCCTTCACTTGCAATTTCTTAATTATCAAAATCAAAACATCATGTTTAAAACCTCTCTCTTTGAATAAAAATCTTTCAAATATCTATATTATTTTTCTTCAAACAACATGTTTAACTATAAGCTACCATAACTTTAGTTTAATCAAAATCAAGATTGAAATTTTTTTTCTCATGTTATGAAACAAACCTCAATTTATTTTATTGTAATACACACTTGAATTTATTTCAAAACATTGTTGAATAAAACTAAAAACGTTTTGTTTAAAACATATTTGATTATCTCACATGTGTCATAAACTTCTGTGGAAATGACATTCACAATTTAATCAAATCATTTCATGAGAATCATGGTTTGCCCATATGGATCTTATTTGTAACAAGTCTTGAAGTCCATATAATCATATCTTCCTACTTGTTACTTGTAAGCAATCATCAATACGTTTGCACTAGCCTACATATTATCATCTTCATATAGTTGCATATTTAACTAATTTGTTTATTGCTTCCTTAGTTGCCTATCTTAATTGATAAATTAGTAGATAGCATGATTATTAGAAATTAATTGTCTACTTTACTTATTTCTATAACACTCTCTACATTCATGAGTAGTATGCCCTATATTGCCTCAAAGAGTTGAACTTACTTGAATCCAAATCCAACAACACAACCTTTTTGAAAATTTTCTGCCAAAAACCCATTTCTGGCATTCTGGAAATCACCAGATGGGCGGCCCCCTTAATTATATAAGGCGCCCCCCTTAATTTTAAGGGGACGGACCCCTAATTAAGGGGACCGGCCCCTAATTAAGGGGACCGGCCATCTGATGGTCGGGGATACTGTTTTCTTTATCACTTTTTGACCCATTTCACTCTATACTTCCCAAAATTCACAAACATACTTTGTCCCATACTATCCCTCAAAATTTACCTTCCTAAACCACATTTCTCATACACTATAAATACCCTCTTCCCATCATTAATGCCATCACACCCAAACATGTCATCTCCCAACAACCAAAAACCAAATATTTCAAGAACCGCAAGGATCTCTGTCAAACCCGTTTGGAGGAGGAAACTTGATTCTTGTCATAACTCAAGTGATGTTGTTCCAAGTCAACCAACAACTAAACCTCAAACCCACACTAATGACTCATCTCACAACCTATCATCCACTCATGCCCTCATTAATGCTTCTTCTTATGATGAGCATACTCAATCCCAATCTCTCAATCAATACTTCACATGTTGCTCATTCAACAAAAACACCACCCACTCATGAAGAACCTCTTCCACCCATTTCATGTTTTCATGACTACCCAAGCTCAACCATGTCTCCACCACCAAGAGTACCACCACCACATCCTACAACTTCACATGCCATTCCTATGTTGCATGTTCAAACCTTCACCCAAGACAACTATCATGTTCCACCACCATCACCTTCCTCCGAACACTTGAAGTTCGTTGAGGAGCTAAAAGAGGCTCATGAGCTTAGTGCTCTTTTAGCATTACATCTTGCTCAACGCAATTTGGATCCACCTCAATCAATCTTACCATCATCACCACACAACATCAACCAAATTGAGAAGCATGTTAACAATTGCCCTTGTTGTATCTTCCTCCAACAACAAACCATTGCATTGAATGAGCACTTCACTTGGATTGAGTATCTTCTTACTAGATCTCAACAAACACCATCACTTGAACAACATCAAAACCCTCAATCAACAAACCCAACTTCAAATCCACCACCTACAAGCTCCACATCTCCAAACTCACCAACATCCATGCAACCAAAAGTTTAACTCCACTAAACCACCAAGCATTTTATATGCTTATGTTTCTCATTTTCAAATAAAACTCCTCAACCATTTTGGGATTCAAGAAAGTTTGGTGACACTCCTTGTTGGCACATTAGGATGTTCTACTTAGTTTAGTATTCTATCTTTATGGCCTTTGTAACAATGATTATGGGTTGACATAATCATTTTCTATTAATGAATGATTTAATATATGTTTCTAATTATCTTTTGCAATGCTTATTATTAGTTGGTATTATGCTATATGTGTTTGCTTGTGCCATGCTTGTGCTTCTAATATTTTTCTTGCAAGAATTCCAATACTCGAACCCTTGGTGCCCTCAAACGAGGGGGAGCTTCCTTCTTATTGGCTTAAACCTTTTTGATTTTACAAAAAGGGGGAGAAGTGAATATAAACTCACTAAATACTTGTCTAAAAATTAATTTTTGGATTTAATGAGTTTAGGTTTTGTAATCATCAAAAAGGGGGAGATTGTTGATGTAAATAAATGACTAAAAACATTATTCATATCTTTCGATATCTCTATGTTTTGATAATCACAAAACGAAAACACATCAAACCAAATATCATGACGTAAACAAGTATTTAGTAGTAAATAATCACTTTCACCATTTAATCACTTAAGGTATGAATAAACATAGTATTTAATGCATTATAAGATCAAAGGGATATTATTACAAAGTTTATTCTAATATATAAACTTACTATATATTTTTGAAAAACATTTTTGGTAATAAAGAAAAATGTTTTAATCATACAAAATATATGATTTCAAATTTTTAACCAAAATCAGTTAGTTTTTCACCGAATAAACTTTCCCCACTAAAAAACAAAAATTCTGGCCGTTACAGCTGGGCGGCCCCCTTAATTATAAAGGGCGATCCCCTTAATTTTAAGGGGGGCGGCCTTGATTTAAGGGGACCGGCCACGCTCCTCTGTCAGAATCTGTTGCCTATAAATACCACTTTAAATCTGGAATTTTTCTCACCTTTTTGCACTAGAAACTTTCTGATTCAAATCTTCATTTCAATCTTAATAACCCTTTGATCATATAATTCATAAGCCTTTGTTTCCAAGTGATCCAAAGCCTCATTCATTCAAGTGAAAAGAGAAGAATACTTCTATTCATCAAGCCTAGGAGTATTACAACTTAGTATCATCTTGCTATCTAAGTTGTTTGATCATTTAATCTTGTATATCATTCATTCTTTGGTAAATATAGTGTATACATTGGTTAGTTAGATTTATATATAGGATCTAGATTTATTGAAGGTGTGAAGTAGTACTAGAAGTGAAGAAGTAGAGGTGGATAGGATTAGTGATAGAAGAAATAAGTAGTGGTAGTATATTGAAGTGGAGATAGTTGTGAAGACAAAGAAGTTGAAGCTTTGAAGTTGAGAAGACCTTGAAGTCTAGAAGTTGTAAAGTAGCATATATCTTGGAGTAGTGGTTAGGACTTAGTAGTGAAGGTGTGAAGAAACAAGTGGCGTAAAGAAAAAGAGTTAGGAAGTAATAAGTTGTGAAGAAGCTAGGAGCGAAGTAGAAAGTTGTGAAGAAGCTAGGAGTGAAGTAGAAAGGTGTGAGAAATAATTGATGTGACGTAGATTGGTGTGAAGAAGTTGTGTAGAAGTTTTGATTGTGTTGTGACAAAGTTGTGGTGTGTAATTTGGTGTGTAAGGTTTTCTCCGCCATAAGGGAGGCTTTTGATCTAGTGAAGAAAACTCTCGAGTAGGTGACTCGGGGAGTGGAGTAGGGCAAGGAAGGTGTCCTTGTAGCCGAACCACTATAAATCCTTTGTCTCTCGGTTTGATCTTTCCATCTCTCACTTTTTGATTACTTACTTATTAGCATTTCATACATAATTATTATTGCTTGTGTTGTGCATATATTGATTTCACATAAAGATCAAACTAACATTCATTCATAACATTAATCTTACAAAAACAAACCAAGTACATAAACTTATATTAAAACACTTATACATATATATATATATGCTTATATATATGATAAATGAAATTATAAATTCTTTCCCAACATTATACATAACTAGTGTTTATACAAAATCGTAAATAAACTAGTATCTACACTTTTGCATTAAAGAGTTTTGAAATTGTACATTATACATAAGTAATGTTTATACAAAATCGTAAATAAACTAGTATCTATATTTTTGCATTAAAGAGTTTTAAAATTTTCGTCTAATCTTTAGAAGCTAACTTTTACAAAACAAATAAAACGAAAAAGAAGTAAAACTATTCAACCCCCCCCCCCCCCCTCTAGTTTTCCACAATATTGTTAAGCCAAGAGTGATGACTCGAACTTGTGACTCGAAACAAACGATAACTTAAAATAAATAATACGAAAACTTGTAAACATATAAGAAATGGGAAACAAGAATAAACAGGAATGTTTTATAAAGAAAAATATTTAATAACAAGTAATTAACTTGTTGTTTAATATTTAAAACAAAACTAATAACTTAAAACAAAAGTTTTCATAATAAATGAGTTATTAAATGTTTCGAAGGCACGTAAATCTAAAAGTGCCATACATAATAGCAATTTAGTAATTGTGGAGTTTATGACGGGTTATGATAATTTAACAGTGATATATTTAACTCACATCGTTAACGTACTTATGGGTTTAACAAACCCAAAGAGAGCCCATTAATTATGTCGGAAGAACCTATTAATTGACGTGTTGATATAAATAATGCTTAAAAACGTTATTAATATTTCTCAATAACTCTACGTTTTGATAATCACAAAATGTAAACTAAATTAAGTCAAGATTATGACGTAAACAAGTATTTAGTAACAGATATTTACTTCTACAACTTATATCACTTAAGGTATGCATAAACTAAGCATCTTATGCATTACATGATCAAAGGAAATATTTTCTTAACACAAAACATTTTATAAAATGACATTAACATTTTATATATTTTGAAAAATCATTTTTGGTATTGTTTTATTAAACTACAAAGATATGATTTCAAATTTCCAACCAAAAAGGGCAAAATCTCTCCAGAAAAACCTTCCCCACAAAAAGACAAACAAACCCAACGTTCTAGAGGGGGCGGCCCCTTAATTCCTGGGCGGCCCCCTTAATGATTAAGGGGACCGGCCCCTAATTAAGGGGATCGGCACGCTCCAGAACAGTATTTTTTAGCCCTTTAAATACTGGTTCATTTCATAAATTTTCCTCACCTTTTTGCACTCAAAACCTTCTGATCTCATCTCCATTTCTATCCCAAAATCCTTTGATCATATAATTCATAAGTCTTTGTTTTCAAGTGATCCAAAACTTCATCCACTCAAGTGCAAAAAGAAGAACACTCCTCAACATCCATACAATTGTAGTAGTGTTGTGATTAGTTAGTATCATCTTGTAGTAGTGCTAGATATTTGTAAAGTGTTGTGTGAATTAGTTGATTGTAGATACTAGGTGTGTTGTAAAGTAGTGTAGTAGTTGTGATTTTGTTGTGCATAGAAGAAGGTGTGAAGTAGACAAGAAGAAGAGGTTGTGAAGCTATCTTGAAGAAGTTGTGAAGGTGTGAATAAGGTGTGAAGTCGTGAAGAATTTGTGAGATTGGTTCTAGCTACGATTAGAACTCGAAATTTAGCTTAGTGTCGTTAATAGGTGTAAGCCAAGGTGTCTAAGGTTTCTCCGCCATAAGGAGTTTGTTGACATAGTGAAGAAACTCTCGAGTGTGGTACTCGGGGAGTGGAGTAGGGCAACGAAGGTGTCCTTGTAGCCGAACCACTATAAATTCGCGTGTTGTGGTTTGATCTTTCTAACTCTATCTTTTTTTCACTTTATTTCAATACTTACATTATTAGATTAGACTTGATTTTATTTGTTGACACTTGAATTCACGTAAGATCGAAAAGTTTTTATAAGCTACAAAAGATTTTGAAAATTAATTAAAAAGATGTAAAACTATTCAACCCCCCCCCCCTTCTAGTTTTCCACAATTGGTATCAGGAGCCACGTCTAGCAAGATCTTTAAATATATTGTATTTTAAAACTTGTAACGATATATGGAATCTGAAAAATATTTAGAAGGGCAATCTATGCAAAGACCACCACTACTTGAAAGTGATGGATTTTTATATTGAAAAAATCGATTTGAAACTTATGTGAAATCAAAAGATCTAGATCTTTGGCATGTTATTACTAATGGTGATTTTTTACCTATTCAAAATAACCCCGAAACAAAGAAAGATGAAATCGTACCTTTTGAAAAACAAAATGATGATTTAAAAAGAAAAATTGCTAAAAATGATGAAGCAAAAATTGTTATTTATAATGCGCTACCACGTAAAGAGTACGAAAGGATATTTATGTGTGAAACCGCAAAAGAAATTTGAAACTCTTTACTAATAACTCACCAAGGTAATAGTCAAGTCAAAGATAATAAAATAGATCTACTTGTTCAACAATATGAGCAATTCATGATTTCGGACGAGGAATCAATTGATAATGCTTTCGCTAGATTTAACACTATCACCACAAGTTTAAAATCACTTGATGAGAATTTTTCTAGTAAGAATTTTGTTAGGAAGTTTCTTAGGGCTCTTCACCCAAAATGGCGAGCTAAAGTGACGGTTATTGAAGAATCAAATAATTTGTCAATGTTGCAACTTGATGAATTAATTGGAAACTTGAAACTCTACGAAGTAATTATAAAGAAGGACTCCGAAATAGTCAAAGGAAAACGAGAGCAAAGCAAGTCAATCGCTTAGAAAGCTAGAAAGGAATCTAGTAACGAAGATAGCTCATCTTCCAAAAGTGATGACGAAGAATATGCCATGGCCGTAAGAGACTTCAAGAAATTCTTCGAAAGGCGAGGAAGATTCGTTAGACAACCACACGATGAAAGGAGAGCATCTCAAAAGAATAAAGATGACAAGAATAGCAAGAATGAGAGAAAGTGTTTCAAATGTGGTGATCCAAATCATCTCATTGGAAAATGTCCAATGATGTCAAGAGATCAAAATCAAAGAGCATTTGTTGGAGGAGCTTGGAGTGATAGTGATGAGGAGGAGAAAGAAACGACAAAAGAAGAGAAGTGTCTTATGGCAAAAACATCAAGCGAGTTACGTTTCGAAACCGAATATTTTAGTGATGAAAATTTATCATTAGACGAAAATGATTTAGATAATGAGTATAATAGACTATGCAAATTAGGACAACAAGTAATAACTAAAAACAAATCACTAAAACATATAAACAACCAATTAGAAAATGAAATACTAGAACTTAAAATTAAAATACATAAATTAGAAAAAGGCAAAGAAATTATTGAAGAATGTAAATTATGTCAAGATCTTAAATGTGAAAATGAAATACTTAGAAATGAAATTTGTAAATTTGACAAATTTGAAAATAGTAGTAACTCACTTAAGAAAATAATAAGTATTCAAAGAATATCTGGAGACAAAACCGGCTTAGGATTTAACCCAATTGAAGCTTCATCGAGTGAAACAAAAAATGTTAAATTTGAAAGCGAATCTTGTAAACCAACATCCTTAGAAAAACATCCAGAATACATACTCATAAATGATAAGAAAATACCTCTTGCTTGTAATGAAGAAATAAAAACGTTTTATAACCGTCTTTAAAGACCGATGCAGGATCCTCTAAACCAAAAACAAGATCTAAAACTCCACCACCTAGGAAACCAAATAATTCTTATCCTAGATCTAAAACACCTCAACCAAGAAGAAACCAAATTAAACAAAACTACAACAACCCTAGTAATCAAATGTGGAACTATCAACCGAGTTACAACCCTTGGGGAATACTACCACCTTTCATGCATCCTAGCCAAATGTTGAACATGTTTGGACCAAACAACTTTGGACCAAAGAGGCAATGGAGACCAAATAGCTAGATCAACATTCCTTATTACTATCTTGGAGTTCTATCGCCATAGACTTTTGCAAAGTCTACTTATCATCTTGAAGATTTAGCAGATTTTCTTTTTGAGGACCGCCGGGTATGCCATTATTTCTCTACTCAATTGCCATGCGTAGATATAATTTACTTCCTCATTTCTCTTGAACATACATACATACATACATACATACATACATACATATATATATATATATATATATATATATATATATATATATATATATATATATATATATACATATGCGTGCACATAACCTAGATACATCATTAGTTGACTTTCTAGAACTCCAGGAAATTGTTCGTTTTTGAACCTTTTCCTTCCCCATTGGCCCTTTTGAATTTTGACGTTCAACTCGAAAATCTTTTATGTCCACTATTAGAAAACTCATGATGATGAAGGGATGTGAGTCAAGTGGATCAACATAAAGGAAGAACGCCTTCGAACAAGAATGCTATAGATGAAACAAACTCCTTTCGCTGACTAATACTTATCTTCGTCATCATTTCTCAACTCCACCCAATAACCCACCATTTATTCACACTTACACACTATATATATATATATATATATATATATATATATATATATATATATATATATATATATATATATATATATATATATATAGGGGGCCATTCATGTGAGAACTCTAAATTTTGTGAGAACGCGAGAAGAGATCCTAGCCATCCATTTAATCCCTCCTTTTTTTTAGATCTAATGGCTAAAATCAGTCCAAAAATTAAACTGACGCATTTCATACCACTATAAAAAAAAAAAACACACACATGTCAAATTTAAAAGTGTGAAATCACAAATACGCTCTCAAATTTTACCAGTTATCACCACCTACTTCCACCGCCTACCATCACCTATTTCCACTGCCGACCACCACCTATTTCCACCGCCGACCACCACCTACTTCCACCGCTGACCACCATCGCGTTCATCACCTATCACCACCATAAAAATACCACCGCTAATCACGATCATCATAATCAAAACGGAAAAAATCTCACAATTAACAGTTATAACTAAACAATCATCCAACCCAGAACATGAAGAAGATGAAAAATACAAAATTACTAAACAGAGATACATTGTAAGTGTGAATTTAAGTTTTTTTTTATTTATTATTAATGAATATTTTTTATTCATTTATTCCTGGCAAATTATTTTTAGTGTTTGTAATTTTTTAGTAATTACTTATCTGGATGAATAATTTAGATGATTTTGTAAAGGTTGATGAAGAATATGAAGATATAGATCCAAATAAGATTGTAATTTGTCGTTGTTTTTTATTGCACACCAAGTGTTTGATGAAATGTGTAGTTTTTTTTCACATGTGAAGAATTTATTCACTTGTGAAAATATACGTCTAGTAGCTTTTTAAGATGTGTGAAGAATTTCTTCACTTGTGAAAATATACGTATATTTTGGATTATTTAAGTATACTAAAAGTTTTTTGGATTATTTAAGTATACTAAAAGTTTCTTCACGAGTGAAAGATTAGCGTTTTTTTTTATTATTTAAGTATACTAAAAGTTTCTTCACGAGTGAAGAATATCGAGATTAGCGTTTTTTGATTATTTAAGTATACTAAAAGTTTCTTCACGAGTGAAGAATATCGAGATTAGCATTTTTTTGATTATTTAAGTATACTAAAAGTTTCTTCACGAGTGAAGAATATCGAGATTAGCGTTTTTTTGATTATTTAAGTATACTAAAAGTTTCTTCACGAATGAAGAATATCGAGATTAGCATTTTTTGATTATTTAAGTTTACTAAAACTTTCTTCACGAGTGAAGAATATCGAGATTAGCGCTTTTTTGATTAGTTAAGTATACTAAAAGTTTCTTCACGAGTGAAGAATATCGAGATTAGCGTTTTTTTGATTATTTAAGTATACTAAAAGTTTCTTCACGAGTGAAGAATATCGAGATTAGCGTTTTTTTGATTATTTAAGTATACTAAAAGTTTCTTCACGAGTGAAGAATATCGAGATTAGCGTTTATTTGATTATTTAAGTATACTAAAAGTTTATTCACGAGTGAAAAATATCGAGATTAGCTTATGTGTGTACTGTTATACTGTAATGATCGTGTTTTGTGATTAAATATTTTGCTTCAGTTATTCTTGAGCATTGCTCTATTGATAGCTAGTATAATAGGTTTTTGAAGTTAGTAGGATTTTAGGTATTATTGAATATGCAATATGCTTATCAGTTGCAGAAGGAAATATTCGGAAACTTGACCACCATGTGCGGGGTAAATAGATGATGTGTATAAAGTCTAATTAGCCATGCTTATTAGTCATAGTTATCATTGGTATGATTGTTTTCTGTGACGTTTGAGGCTAAACTCACTGAATTCTTTGACAGAGTGTTACAAAGCCGCCTTTTTGGACTGACTTTTGAGGCTATCTATCCTTGGACTGACTTTTTGGTCTCGTTGTTTCTGGAAGTTGCAAGTTGCAAAAGGGGATCCTGCAGCATCGACACCTAGAGAGCAGCCTATGAAAAAGAGTGCATCGAAGCCCCCTTCACGGCAGTCAAGATCTGGAGCTGAGGTTGCGAATGACACATCCGTCATCGAAGGTGAAGGTAACTATCTGATATATGTAACTACACAATAGTCAGTTTTGATGCTTTGGAATCAGATGTTATATTCTTAGTAGTGAGCTTTTGGAACTTTGATTTGTAGTTGATACAATTACCTTGTTTCTTGGGTGCTTTCTTGTGTATTTGTTGTTCTGTAAAATTTCAAAGTATCCGACATAAGGGTATTAATTACTTGTATATTAATTTTACTAGCTGAGGTGCTGTCGGTTTACGTGAAAAATGTGCCGTCCATTGCACTTGCTTCCCAGATTGAGGAGGATTTCAAGAAGTTTGGTAAGATCAGGCCAGATGGTGTTGCAATCAGAACCAGAAAGGTTGGTTCATTTAACATCATGCATAACATGTCTTTTGAGCGTTAAAAGACACTGATTATGAGTTCCTTATATGGATGCAGGATATCAATGTGTGCTATGCATTTGTTGAGTATGCACTGGTGTTAACAACGCTATATGTTTTAAATCTCTGAAGTCTCTTATTAAGTGTAAGGTTCTGATTGTCCCTTAAACAGTTAAGTTTCTACAACCATCATAACCCGCTATATGTTGAGTATGCAGGATATCCTGATTGTCCCTTAAACAGTTAAGTTTCTGCAACCTTTTATCATTCATAACCCGCTAACATGATCCGCATGTGCCCATATGTTTTAAATCTCTGAAGTCTCTTATTAAGTGTAAGGTTCTCTTTTGGGATCTTCCTGTCCCTTAAATTTCAGTGCTAATTAGAGTTGCCTTAATAGTATCCTAACTATTCTAAACGGTAGATTGTCACTCCTTCAGTTATATCACGATTTAGATTTTCTTTTTTAGTATACTGTTTTGTTCTGCTTTGGGGAGGCCATCTTGGGGTCGGAAAGAGTCACACAGATACCTCACTAAGTAAAATCTTGGGGGTGGCCAAGGAAAACAAGGGAAACCTCATCCTTTACTCGTATATATCAGTACACATTAAGTATCGTGAAGCTTTTCATACCCAATTTTTATAATCTCTAGTTAACGTAACTTGTTCGAGATGTTGGAGATGATTACTGACTGCCGAATTTCTTATAAACAAAGGTGGAATATTTTCGATTAGTATTTATCATACATCGCATTGTACAAGAAAGTATAAATAAAATGCATAAATAAAAACAGAAAAATCGGTAGTATAAATGGCTCTGTACTTCTTTTGTTCATGCATATATTGTTGTTGCCTTCTCAACCAATCTCCCGTCGTATTATATTCTGGTATATCCGATGTGTTTTAACATCATTCTGCCAGTGTACTGAATTAATTTGAGATAAGGCCTTCAAGTTGAAGACATGTCTGGTTTTATTCTATGTTGTATATAGATTTTTCAGTAAGTACTTATTGTATTTATTGCTAAAAACATGGTGGGAAAAACATTATTGATGTGACTAGTGTATGATGCTAACTAACTGATTTAGTCAAATAACAATGGTATAGATAGTGAATGTAGTTGAAAAATCAGATTCTTGAGGGGATTGTGTAACACCCCCAAAATACCGCAGCGGAAGATTGTGTCATTGGGGTGCTACTTCAGGGCACAAAGTACAAGATATAGAAAACGAACTCTAAATGAGACGTTTTTGAAAAGTTACCATTCGAATTGATAAAAGTCATAGTTTACAAAACAAAGATCCCAAAGTAGAATAATACATAAGTTTTTAAAGTATATCGAATGGTAAACGATAAAAGTGAAAGTCTCCAAAAGCATGCCCTAAGACTCTCAGCTCCACACACCTGCTATCGCCTTTCTAACCTGAGATAAACATGCTTAAAAGTGTCAACACAAAGGTTGGTGAGTTCATAGAGTTTGTCTTAATACAGTTGAAAAAGTCTCAAAAGAATGTTCACACAGCAAAGGCATCGTAAATCCACTCAGTTACAAGTCCCGTCATAAGAGACTTGTAACCTGTGTGTTCACAACCCACTGCTACAAAATAATATGATTAAGATATGTATAAGTTCATAACAACAGTTAAGCAATTAGTAGTGAGTCTACACTTCATCTCCGAAGACCTCACTTAAGTATGTATATCTCCATGGTTGTGCCCAGAAACTTAATCTGGGGCCATTGGAAGTATAAATGTCTCCATGGTTGTGCCCAGAACTAAATCCGGGGCCATTGGAAGTATGTATGTATGTATCCATCACAGTTTAGTATAACACAGTTAAGTATAACACAATCGCGTATGTATGACATCAAGTGTAATGTAATCAAGTATAATGTTATCAAGTATAATGTTTCCCAAGTATAAATGTTATGTGAATCTGTACAAGTAAGCAAGTAGTAGCATGTATCTCCCCCAAAGAGTTGATAGAACAATTAAAAGAGTAGGGGCTATGACTCACCTCGAAGTAATAGTACAATGCAACGGAATGTTAAGGACAACAATGCACGGTTATCTGCCGCAACCTAAAATGAATGATGAATGATCTCATTTAGATCACCAAATGATGTTATGAATGTCCATGCTCATGTTTCTATACCACTCTAGTCTTTGGAAAAACGCTTGTGTTATCAAAAATATATAATCCAAGAATGTGGAAAAATATTGCTATTAGAAAATATAATAAGCTAGTTGTAATATATATATACTTATATATATATATCGTATGTTTCCATGTTAGCGTTGAAATACTCGAGTTGTAATCCTTGAAATGATGAAAATATACTTGTAATAACTAATACTACATTAGTTATAAAGCTTGGTACTTAATATTACTTCTAGCTTATAAATGTACTTCGTAGTTTTTGTGCCACTTTTATTAAAAAGCTGTCAAATATAAAATGGTTTTAGCCGATATTCAAGCGTGTATATCTTTGTCGTTACTTGTCCGTTTTACTTGTTCTTTATATCCACGGTTACGTCTTAGTATGTAGTAATATATTTTGGAAAGTTCGGCTCCTCCGGGTTACGTCTAAAGCCTCTTTTTGACCGACGAAAAACGTCCAACAGCAACTAATTTCCAGAAAATACTTTTCGTCAACAATCTTGCAAAAATCATAACTTCTTCGTTATTAACTCTTTTCAATCCGTTCTTTCGCCTACGGATTCGTTTTTGAAAGTATTTTCTAAAAATTTTGCCAAAGTTTCCTTGGTGTTTACTGATTTTCCAGATTTTTACAAAACGGGACAGCATGTCTAAAATAGGTTCCAAATCATGTTTTCAAGGTTTAAAACTAATTTCTACCATCACCAAACCTCTTGTAATCACCACATAGCTAATCTAATCCTACCATACACCTTCTTAGGGTGCCATGGACTCCTAACCAAGTTATTATAGCAAGGGGATTCATAACTAAAAAGTTAGGGTTTGTATGTTTTATTTTAGACAAAATAAAGGGTGGTATAGCTAGTTGTACATGGTTTTTAGCATGATACTTATGAAATACAAGTAAATATAAGATGTTTCATGTAAAAATAAAGTTGATAACTTACTTGATAAAAGGAGATGATTAGATGATGATTATGCTTGATGTTCTTGTGTTTTTGTTGCTTGATTCTTGATTAGGCATGTAAAAGGAACAAGTTTAGTGTTTTAACTTATGAAAAATGATCACTTGATCTTGGTGTTAATTATGGGTCGTGGGGATGAAGAGGAAGAAAAGAGATGAGCAAGTTTTGATCTTAGCTAAAAATTGTGAATTATGATTTTGTGATTTGGTAAAGTTAGTAATTTAGAGGTTTATTAGTTAAATACTAATGAGTTAATGCTAGAGGTTAAAGGGGTGTCTCATGGCCGGTTTTTCAAGGGTGAAGGGGGGGGGGTAGGGGTACTTGGTAGTTAATTAGGAATTTGGTGTAGCGTTACGTGTTATTACGTGTTATTCGTTAAAATCGGGTACCGGGTTTAATAGCAATAAACGTTCACAAAGTTAACCGGGATGAAATAATGTTATAATAATGTCAAAAACATATTAAAAATATGTTGGGTACATTTACTGAGTGATCGGGTGATTATTGTTTAGTTTTCACGAAAACCGTCGTTATATTCATACGCGTACGTTATAAATAAAATAAATTTCCAAAATACTGGGTAACTGAATGTTATAAGTTTTATGAGGTTAAAATGGATATAAAAATATGTCGGGACCATCGTGGGAATATTTAGATATATTCGTCATGTATAAACCGGGTGTTAACGTTTACTATAAATACTTATACGTAAAAACGTTAAATGTACTGAATATAGTAATTTGAAAATCCTGAGAGTGGTATAACATGAAAATGCTGTTATGATGATATGCAGACTATCTCTAGTCCGTATGCAGTGTCCTTAGCACTAATGAAATGAATTCGCACCTAAACCAATCCGGTTACGCGAATTTGAATACCCGTAAACTAAATTTACAATGAAATGAGTAATGCAAGTGAATGATGAAAACTTTTCCGGAAATGAATAGTGTTTTGTGAATAGTAAATTTCCCAAATGTTTATCAGAATATCAAAATGACCTCGAAAATGATGAATAGTAAAACGATGAATAGTGTTTTAATGAATAGTGATTTATGAATAGTGTTTTTCCAAAGTTCCCGAAATGACCTGAAATGACCTGAAATGATGAGTTGTGACAGTCTTCCCCTCTAAAAGGAACTTCGTCCCGAAGTTCAGTTAATGTTAATCAGTTAAGTGTGTCAAAGCTTATGTATGTGGGTTTCTATCCAACTAGGTATGTTCTCGTGGTCAGACTTGATGAGGCAAACCTTCCCAATCCCGAGCATAGTCCTCAAAAGACCTCTTTTAGGTTAATCATTTAGGTAACCGATTTTCACTTAAGCCCACAACCCAATCAAACAAGAACAGTCATGAGATTAAGCTAAATCGGTTTGAGTGATGACTTTAACTTTTAGCTTGATTTTCGCAATCCAATCAAACAAGAACAGTCACTAGAACCAAGCTAAAAATCAAGGTCTGGATTCAACATCCTTGAAAAAGATCTTTTGAAAGATTTGCTCGACTTTGGAATTGCTTATACTAATCAAATTTCTAATGTTAGTATGACTAAGGTTAATGCTGCTAGGTCTCAGATTAATCAATGTTGTGTATAGGTCCTATATTAAGACTTAAGTGCTACTAAAATACGATAGTTGTTCAAGAGAATGTACCCGTTGTGCTACCGCTGACATGTTGGGTGATAGGATTTCCTAAGAAGTAAGCTCTGCCAATTGCGGGTGGAATCTCATTGGCCTCATCTCGTGGCCCTTCAATTGCTGCTGCTAAGTTTGGACGATTGCCCCCTTGGTTAAGATTCCTTTTCAATTTAGGACAAGTGTTCCGAAAGTGATCCGGGCTGTTACACTCATAGCATGTCTTTTGGATGTTCATCATATTGCGTTCTCTACACTGGTTTGCATAATGACCAGACTGTCTGCAATTAGCACACATACGGCAGGGCACAGTCTTTTGGTGATGAAAGTCACATTTCGTACATTTAGGATGCTGGCCTAAATACTCTCTCTGACCCGAATTAGTCGCCGCAAAGGTCCTTGCCCTTTTGTTGTCAGTCTGCTTGTTCAACTCGCTTGTTCCCTTCCTTTTATCACTGTCCCTCAAGCTTCCATTTCTAACCATCTCATCTGTCAGAGTCCCTGCTCTCAATATTGCACTTTGAATTGTAGAAGGCTCAGTTGTTTTTACAATCCCACGAATTTCTGGGACAAGGCCATATATGTACCTCTCGATCCTCTTGGACTCAAGGGTAACTAGGTGTGGAACTAGTCTGGCTAATTCATGGAATCGATCTGTATAGGCTGCATGACCAGCTCCTATCATAGAGAGATGATAGAGTTCATCCTCCAGCTTTTGCATCTCATTGTCCGGGCAGTATTCCTCCTTCAGTAATGCCTTAAAATCGTCCCATGTCATACCTACAGCTGCCGCTCTACCCCTAGCTTGAATCTGCGTATTCCACCATGTCAATGCCTTTCCTGATAGTAAGCACATGGAATACTTCACCATTTGATGTGCTGCACAGTTACTAATGTCGATCACCGACTCCATCTTTTCAACCCATCGAGTATACACCAAAGCGCCTCCTACACCATCGAAATCAATTAGCTTACATGACGTAAATTCCTTATACGTGCATCCGGTCCTAATGTTGTTGTTGCCATTACCATTCTGGCCTATACCATTGGTGTTGTTAATTCCGCTTTCGTGGTTTGCCAAGTTATTCATATGATCGCCAACTTGAGTGACAATAGTGGGGAGAAAGTTTTCAAGTTGTCGAGCGATGATGGCTTCAAAATCAGTATTTCCACCGTCGTTGTTATCATTGTTTTCAACGCCGTGACCACCTCCTCTACCTCCACGTCCACCAGTTCTTCCACCATCGTTACTTGGGTTACTAGTGTCATGAGCAGCTCCTCTACCTCCTCTACCTCCACGTCCACCAGTCCTTCCACCCCTTGGTGTTGCGCCTCCTCGACCAGAGCTACGAGTCACTCTCTTTGGTGCCATGATTTCCTGAGAGGAAGGACGTTTAGTGAACGTCAGAGATGAGGGAAAACCGTTGATTAACCAAAGTCTATACTTCACATCCTCATATATAATACCGTGCTACCAGTTGTTTCCTAAGTTGTGCCAACACCGATCTACATCTGCATAGTCATATGTCCACGTGTGTCGTGAAGCACTTATAATTATGTTGGCCACCACAATTATAAATGTTTCCTTTCACAAGTGTACATATCACTAGGCACACATATCTCAGTGGTAGACGTTGCTTAAATGGGCATCTAGGGAACGTCACGCTAGTACAAAGGAACAAAGGATTCTCCCTTAAGTGTTAAAGTTACCGGGAAGTCTAGTTTCTAACGGTTTCTACAAAGTATCTAATAGCGTAGGTCTAAAAATAAATCACCAGCAAGCGTATGTGTATGTAAAGTGCAAGGCGATAGGGAGGAGAGTCTATATGTATGTAGTTATAGTCTAGACTCTAAAACAACCTAGTTCTCTATAACCAAGGCTTTGGTACCAATCTGTAACACCCCCAAAATACCGCAGCGGAAGACTGTGTCATTGGGGTGCTACTTCAGGGCACAAAGTACAAGATATAGAAAACGAACTCTAAATGAGACGTTTTTGAAAAGTTACCATTCGAATTGATAAAAGTCATAGTTTACAAAACAAAGATCCCAAAGTAGAATAATACATAAGTTTTTAAAGTATATCGAATGGTAAACGATAAAAGTGAAAGTCTCCAAAAGCATGCCCTAAGACTCTCAGCTCCACACACCTGCTATCGCCTTTCTAACCTGAGATAAACATGCTTAAAAGTGTCAACACAAAGGTTGGTGAGTTCATAGAGTTTGTCTTAATACAGTTGAAAAAGTCTCAAAAGAATGTTCACACAGCAAAGGCATCGTAAATCCACTCAGTTACAAGTCCCGTCATAAGAGACTTGTAACCTGTGTGTTCACAACCCACTGCTACAAAATAATATGATTAAGATATGTATAAGTTCATAACAACAGTTAAGCAATTAGTAGTGAGTCTACACTTCATCTCCGAAGACCTCACTTAAGTATGTATATCTCCATGGTTGTGCCCAGAAACTTAATCTGGGGCCATTGGAAGTATAAATGTCTCCATGGTTGTGCCCAGAACTAAATCCGGGGCCATTGGAAGTATGTATGTATGTATCCATCACAGTTTAGTATAACACAGTTAAGTATAACACAATCGCGTATGTATGACAGCAAGTGTAATGTAATCAAGTATAATGTTATCAAGTATAATGTTTCCCAAGTATAAATGTTATGTGAATCTGTACAAGTAAGCAAGTAGTAGCATGTATCTCCCCCAAAGAGTTGATAGAACAATTAAAAGAGTAGGGGCTATGACTCACCTCGAAGTAATAGTACAATGCAACGGAATGTTAAGGACAACAATGCACGGTTATCTGCCGCAACCTAAAATGAATGATGAATGATCTCAATTAGATCACCAAATGATGTTATGAATGTCCATGCTCATGTTTCTATACCACTCTAGTCTTTGGAAAAACGCTTGTGTTATCAAAAATATATAATCCAAGAATGTGGAAAAATATTGCTATTAGAAAATATAATAAGCTAGTTGTAATATATATATACTTATATATATATATCGTATGTTTCCATGTTAGCGTTGAAATACTCGAGTTGTAATCCTTGAAATAATGAAAATATACTTGTAATAACTAATACTACATTAGTTATAAAGCTTGGTACTTAATATTACTTCTAGCTTATAAATGTACTTCGTAGTTTTTGTGCCACTTTTATTAAAAAGCTGTCAAATATAAAATGGTTTTAGCCGATATTCAAGCGTGTATATCTTTGTCGTTACTTGTCCGTTTTACTTGTTCTTTATATCCACGGTTACGTCTTAGTATGTAGTAATATATTTTGGAAAGTTCGGCACCTCCGGGTTACGTCTAAAGCCTCTTTTTGACCGACGAAAAACGTCCAACAGCAACTAATTTCCAGAAAATACTTTTCGTCAACAATCTTGCAAAAATCATAACTTCTTCGTTATTAACTCTTTTCAATCCGTTCTTTCGCCTACGGATTCGTTTTTGAAAGTATTTTCTAAAAATTTTGCCAAAGTTTCCTTGGTGTTTACTGATTTTCCAGATTTTTACAAAACGGGACAGCATGTCTAAAATAGGTTCCAAATCATGTTTTCAAGGTTTAAAACTAATTTCTACCATCACCAAACCTCTTGTAATCACCACATAGCTAATCCAATCCTACCATACACCTTCTTAGGGTGCCATGGACTCCTAACCAAGTTATTATAGCAAGGGGATTCATAACTAAAAAGTTAGGGTTTGTATGTTTCATTTTAGACAAAATAAAGGGTGGTATAGCTAGTTGTACATGGTTTTTAGCATGATACTTATGAAATACAAGTAAATATAAGATGTTTCATGTAAAAATAAAGTTGATAACTTACTTGATAAAAGGAGATGATTAGATGATGATTATGCTTGATGTTCTTGTGTTTTTGTTGCTTGATTCTTGATTAGGCATGTAAAAGGAACAAGTTTAGTGTTTTAACTTATGAAAAATGATCACTTGATCTTGGTGTTAATTATGGGTCGTGGGGATGAAGAGGAAGAAAAGAGATGAGCAAGTTTTGATCTTAGCTAAAAATTGTGAATTATGATTTTGTGATTTGGTAAAGTTAGTAATTTAGAGGTTTATTAGTTAAATACTAATGAGTTAATGCTAGAGGTTAAAGGGGTGTCTCATGGCCGGTTTTTCAAGGGTGAAGGGGGGGGGGGTAGGGGTACTTGGTAGTTAATTAGGAATTTGGTGTAGCGTTACGTGTTTTACGTGTTATTCGTTAAAATCGGGTACCGGGTTTAATAGCAATAAACGTTCACAAAGTTAACCGGGATGAAATAATGTTATAATAATGTCAAAAACATATTAAAAATATGTTGGGTACATTTACTGAGTGATCGGGTGATTATTGTTTAGTTTTCACGAAAACCGTCGTTATATTCATACGCGTACGTTATAAATAAAATAAATTTCTAAAATACTGGGTAACTGAATGTTATAAGTTTTATGAGGTTAAAATGGATATAAAAATATGTCGGGACCATCGTGGGAATATTTAGATATATTCGTCATGTATAAACCGGGTGTTAACGTTTACTATAAATACTTATACGTAAAAACGTTAAATGTACTGAATATAGTAATTTGAAAATCCTGAGAGTGGTATAACATGAAAATGCTGTTATGATGATATGCAGACTATCTCTAGTCCGTATGCAGTGTCCTTAGCACTAATGAAATGAATTCGCACCTAAACCAATCCGGTTACGCGAATTTGAATACCCGTAAACTAAATTTACAATGAAATGAGTAATGCAAGTGAATGATGAAAACTTTTCCGGAAATGAATAGTGTTTTGTGAATAGTAAATTTCCCAAATGTTTATCAGAATATCAAAATGACCTCGAAAATGATGAATAGTAAAACGATGAATAGTGTTTTAATGAATAGTGATTTATGAATAGTGTTTTTCCAAAGTTCCCGAAATGACCTGAAATGACCTGAAATGATGAGTTGTGACAGATTGTTTGATGTTTCTGATGCTTCAATTATTGAGCACCACCATTCGATTCATTTTTCTTGACCAGCATTCTTGCAGTGAAACCCGCTGATCATAGACTACCTTTTGATTTCTTTCTACGTCCTAGGTTGTGGATCTGGCTTGTCCTAAGGACTTTGATATGAAATTATTTTTCATTGGTCTTATTTCTTTTACTCATGCGCACTGCTGATCTTCTTGATATGATTTATTGTTTTGTCTGCTTTTAGTCTGCAAGATTTATGTTTTTTGGCGAATTGGATATCAAGTCTCGCACCAAATTGAATATAGGAACCTTCAGGAACAACAGTTAGGCTAATCACTTAAGAGTGCTCGGTTTAGGCTAATCACTTAAGAGTGCTCGATGCAGTGGTTTACCCATACTTTGTTTGTCACATTATCACTTTGCTTATTTAGTAAGACCCGCTAACATGGACTTGTTATCACTACATTATTTCAATTTCATAAGCATTGATTTGTAGATACAAATGTTGCATCTACCGTTTTGACAAGTCTGTATGTTATCTTCACCAAGTAGTGGAAAGTTGAAGGCGGGTTGGTCAGCTGTAAAAGCCAAAGGAAAAGGGTTAGGCAGAAAAATTGCAGAGATTGAGGGTGTAGAAGATACTAGAATCAGAGCATATAGTAGTGATGGTGGGAGAAGTGATTATGATACGGATGATGTTATTGAGGAAGGAAGCTCCACCATCCTTCTTGATGAGGTCCTTGATGTACTAATTCAGAGATGGGACTGGGTTCACAGAGCAAATGCCTTGAGACTCTTGCCTAAAGAGACCAAGCTACAGGTAACACCTATCTAGTGATCCTAGTTTCTACCTGCTTACTTGCGATTTGGTCTATAGGTTGTGTTTTCATCTCAACTGGGTCATATGTGTAGATTGCAGAATCAAAAAGTTTAGCTAAATGAGGAAATAGGTTTAAAGTTAAGGTTTCTATAAATTCCTAAAACCTCCTAAATGGTTTCTATTCAAAGATTTAGATAATCGTTGTGACAAGCGGTGTATGATTTTTAAAAATGATGTGTCAAAATAGTTATAACTTTTTTTAATGGACAAAAAAGTGTTGATGGGTCAACCCAACGTGGCCAGGCTTGTTGTGACCCGCAGTAAAGAATGACCAGATTTGACACTACCTAACCCGCTCGACCTGGCCATCTTACTACCTTCACACATTTCCCTTCTCTTCTTCATTTATGTACATATTCAAACAAATATATGTTAAAATTGTGGAACAGAAGAGAACAGTACTAAATATCATGTGGACGGTTTGGAAACCGATATTAGAGTAATCAAAAACTGCTCTATCTTGATTGATTTTATGAGATTCCAGGCTAAAGTTACATTTACACCCAAACCTTTTTCTCATCACTGGCAAACTGAGAACAGTACCATGTCAGCGTGTCCACAATATTCCATAATACTATTGATATCTTTACTTTGTTAAATTGTGTCTCTGGACATTTGAGCAATAATCTTATTTAGATATTGCCATGTATCGGTAACTAATAGGAATAAGTTTGGAATCTACTACTTTAGATTCAATTTGATTTCATGATTCAAATTATAATAATTGAAGCAATTGTAGATAATTAACAGTAAGCTCGTGCAGGTTGAGGATCGGTTTTACATATAGCTAGAATATGTACATCCTGGTTCAATCAATAAGTATATTCGCGAGCATTGTGGAGGAGTGACAGAGTCTATTGTAAGAAACTTCACACATCATATTGTGTCCGGTCTGGCCTACTTGCATAGCAAAAAGACTATACACAGGTAACAGATACACACTTACATGGTTTATTACATTTTGAAATTTTTGGCAAAATTTTCTTAAGCAATTTTTATATACCCTGCCTGGCTCAAAGGGAACCTAATATTTATAAGCAATACAACTTATTGCCACTATTTCTATGTTTTAAACATCTTCTTTCTCTATAATTTTGAACACAATCTTATCATGCAGTGATATTAAAGGGGCTAATTTGTTAATGATTGTTTGAAAAGTGATCTGAATGGATGGTTTAAGTTACTATTTTACCCATGGGAAGTTCTCATTCAGAAATCAGAATAGTTAACAAACGTCATTTTTCTAATTATTGACTTGCTTGATTATTTTTCAGCACAGGGTCTAAAAAAAGGACACTGGATGCAATGTGCAAGACCAAAAAAAGTGAACAATATCTTGCAATTGAACTTGGTGGAGGAAACGTTATCTTTATAACTACCACCGAGACATGGGATGAAAAGCTATCAGAAGTAATGAATTGCAGGAAGATGGTTCGTCTTTTTGTTCACTGTGTTTTTTAGTAAGACGATAATCACAAAGAAAATACACATGCACAAAATGTTGCTGGAATTGCTTATGTTTTTTTCTCAATAGGTTGTGGCCAACTTTAGCACTTCTTGGAGTACTCCCTGTCGTTTCATTGCAACAACATACAGAAACCTGGCTGATAAATATGACTCACTTGTGTTCTTGACTGTTGATGTTGAAAAATTACATGTAAGTCCAACAATTATTAAGGGTGAAAATTAATTTCTGATAACTTCTTTAAGTTACCCATTTGACCTTTAACTATAAAACATATCCTGAATCAACCCGTTAAAGAGTAAATAGGTCAAATTACCACCTTTAGACGACATCATATGGCAAACAAATCAAGTTTTGATATTTTTGATGGTGTTACAGGAATTTATCGAAGTTGCGGTTGTTGATATCTCTGTACCTCGTATCACAGCCTCGAACAGACACCAGCTCCCCATCTATGAACCAGCCCTAGATGAGATTGTGAAGTATTGTCATGGCAAGAACCTGATGTTGAGAAGCACATATGTGAGACTGACATTGTATTTGTTTCGGTAAGTTAGCTCATAATGATTGAGTCTTGTTAATGGATGGAACCAGGTATTCTTGATTGCACTCATGGGAAGGACAACAAAAATGCAGGTTAGATCCAGGGACACGGAATAGTGGATGAATTGCTGAAAATTGCCATCTGATTTGATTAAAAGAGTTCGTCATTTTGAGAGCCAAAGATGGTCCGCTTTGGGAGGTCAAGATGCTATGGAAATGGTTAAAATCTCCCTAAAGGAAGCAGATGAGATATCAAGCATTATCTTGCTTGGACATAGTAAAAAAGGTATTACTCACTTTGAGCCATATCCTCTTCAGCAACCGCTTTTGATATAAATATTGCTAATCTAAAAAGTTTCAGACATCATTATTCAAGTTATTGGATGATGTTATTCTTGACGATTGTGACCACGTTACGTATCTCGTCTACTCAAAGGGTGAAAAGGTGTCGTCCCAGTAGCAAAGCTAATGAAGTTAGGTTCAAGTTATATAAAAACATGTGTACAGTTGGACCAAATCTAAATCTACATAACAAGATCAACAGTTGTAGCCATAAGCCCATAACTCCAAACTGACAAGACCAGTAACCATGGTTATCATGAAACCCCTTTAGAATGTTTACAAAGTTCATAAAGTGAAGTACAGTAAGAAAAAACCCATATGAGCCTATCAAAAGATGATCTGCCAAGTAGATGCCACATACACCATGTGTTGCCCGCATATACCTAGGCAGCATACTTAATAGTTGAATAGCAAAGTTTGCACTAGCATCCGTTGTTTATTGGTAAATATGAGCCTTTCAAAAGATATGGGGAAGTTTTACTCTTTTCATATGTTTTGGGTGACCAATTTGCCCTTGTTAAAATGTATCATTGTCTTTCTATGGGATGTTTTTCTTACTTTTTTATAATTTGACATTAGGAAATATTTTAATTTTTGCTTTTCGTTACCTCTACTTGTAGGAGGGATTGACAGGTGAGGAGATACATTGCAAAGAGCCTGAAGAGGATGCCCAGGTGCAGGTAGTGTATTCCTTTCAAGTTCTCTTATGCTTCGCTCATTTGCAGCCTTAAAAATTTTAAACATCATACATATCAATCCTCAATACACCTCTGTTATTATGACATCCAACATTTTCATCACAACGTCAATTTGACTTTTAAGTATTTTAAAGCCCAATAATCATGTTTTACCCCATTTTTGTATTTAACATTCATATTCTCTCTTTATAGTTGATGTTAATTTCCATGTTAATATCACATATGAGATTCAAATATATGAGTGAATTAAGAAACCTTAACACAATAGATGTAAATAAGTTGGAGTTTTTTTCATGTAGATAACCGAAACTTCTACCAACTTTTCAGAAGTGTTCAATAATAATAATAAAGTCAATGGTTATTCAATATTCGATAATCATGGGTGTTCTGATTTTCTGAATGTTAGTACTTATGTACTGATTTGTTCGATATATAGTAAAAGATCCAGAGCTCTTTAGTTGTAACTAGTAGTGTGACAAATAAGTTATATAATCTAGGCAAGTTCGAATGGTGAAGCTAGTGATTAGTTTACTAAGCAAGTGATGCATAAACTTGATTGGGAGCTGTGACTGGGAACATGTTACAACATTTGTCAAAACCTTAGAATGTCCTCAAGCTTGAAATTTGAGTCTTAGTCTTTGTTTTGACATATAGATAGTAGCTGATATTTTGGGATCATGAGCTAGCTTTTGCTACTTGAAAAGCTTTGCTCCTTTTTGCCGTTAGCTATCCTTAACCTTTGGTAAATAGGAAAAGTTTCCATGGACTATGGATAGTAAGAAGAAAAACTAAGACTAAAAAGACGTTTCTATAGCAACACATACAAAATAAAAAGCTATGTGAATAATGGCTTGAAAATGCTTTATTAGCTTCAATGTCAATAATTTGCCTTCCCGTGACAATTTCCGTGCACATTCTGTAGTCTACACGCTGTTTTTTCTAAAAATTTAATATGCATAGTATTGAAAATGCGAGATGAATGTTTCAATCATGGAGAACCTGATTCATTTTGCGCTAAGATTACTTATCTATTTTTTATTTTTTAAGGTGCACTTGGTAATTTGACTTGCTATGCAAGATTGTTTTATCTCAGATTGGTGTGGCTCATGCACCTGCAAATACACAATTTGTTAGTTTAACAAATAGTGGATCCAGTCTAGCAGGAACTAATGACCATCAACGAGGTGGACAGATTATCCATTACATATTGTTTTTGCTATCAGCATGCTTTGTTTTCCTGATCATGGTTTACATATCATCTGTTTTCAGGGAAATATGTGTCTGTTCCAAAGAAAAGTGCACTAAAGATAGGCCAGTCTTCAGGATTTTTAACATATGTCAAATCGGTGGTACCGACGATTTCTGTATCTGTTGCTGAAACGACTCCGCTCTTAATAGTTCACAAAGAACCAAGCTTACATGGTGACGTGGACGGTCCAACTATCAGCCTTTTTGGTCAAACTGTTCCACAAAAACTTAGGCCATGTGGTGAGACTCAAGGACATTATAACAAGCAACCTATGGCAAATCTTTCTTACGCAGGTGACTTTCATGGCGGCAACGGCTTCCCTGATTCTGTGTCGTTGGACGAGTCTTCCACACCCCCTTTACCAGCAGAATGCTCTCAGCAAATGACTTCAAAGATGGAAGAGTTGAGGAATAACTCTCATCCTAATGTCGCAGGTTATAACAATCCCCATTCCACTTATCCTTATTATGTTCAGGGAGCAATGAATCAGGTTATGATGTCAGCACCATCATAATCACCATCGTCAATGTATCCTCCACATTATCCTCCTCAGCACATGCCTGGGATGACGTCATTCCCTTATTACCCTCAAGTTAATCTTTACATACAACCAGGCCAGATGCCCCACCCATGGCCTGCGTATGGAAGTACATTATCAAATGATGAAAAAAGTCAAACGGTTGGCCGTAGAGAAGCAGCATTGCTCAAGTTCAGGCAAAAGAGGAAAGAGCGTTGCTTTGACAAGAAAATTCGGTATGTTAATAGGAAGAAGTTAGCTGAGAGACGACCTCGTGTAAGAGGACAATTTGTGAGGAAGGTTAATGGGATAGATGTGGATCTTAACGGGCTCCCTACTAATGATTTTGATGATGAGTATGAAGATGAGGAAGAAGACTAAACAGTTCGACGTTATTCTCCTGAATGACTCGGCAGTTTTTGTGAATGACAAAAATAATTCAACTTAATGACGGTTAGCCCTTCTTAGCAGTGAAACTTGAGCTAATTGTTCACTGTGCTTTGGAGCAAATGCAAAATTCTGTGGTGGCCATGATTGATGTGGAGTTGCAGTTGCATAGAGCTGTTTTAGAAAGCATTGTCCATTTATATGTCAGCTCCTGGAAAGTGCCCCCCTTGCAATTTTGTTTTAACTGTGCTTTTAAAAAGGAAGTATCATTCAGTTCCAGTTAGCAAGAAAAGCAGCTACAATGATAAGTTACACACAATGTATTATAGTAGGGTAATTGCTAACTGACTATGCTCTCGAACACCTTTTTTTCCAGACAGTCTTTCTGTATCTTTTTGTACATTTATTATAACTTATATAGTCATAATTCTAGTTCCAGTTTTATCATGAGTAATATACAACCTGTAACACCAATTCTCAATTATCATGTTACTAAGTCTGGTCTTTGTTTTCCATGTTCGATGATCTGCTACAGGCAGTTGGCAACCATTTAAAAAAAAATTTAAAAATCATTTAAAATATATTTTTGAAAAAATTTTCACATGTGAAAAAAATTTTCCGAAAACTTTTCTTTCGTAATTTTTTTTCAAATTTTTTTTTTCGAAATTTTTTTTCGTCACTTGTGAAAAATTTCACATGTTTAAAAATTTTCACATGTGAAAGTTGAAAATTTTCGATTTTTTTTTTCTGAAATTTTTTTTGTTTGTGAAAAAACAATTTGGGTCATTTGAATTTTTTTTTCTTTCACATGTGAATTTTTTTTTTTCTTCACATGTGAAAAAAAATTCGTCACATGTGAAAATATTTATGACAGTAAAAAAAACTTTTTATTTTTTTATTTTTTTTTGTTTTGTTTTTGAAATTTTTTTTCTTCACATGTGAAATTTTTTTTTTCGTCACGTGTGAAATTTTTTCAAAATTGCATATAAGTCAGATGAATGAGTTTAATACACTGAATAGTTATAGTACTTAGATTATGATAATGACAATGTGTTATGTCTACGCTTTGACAGATTCAAAACAAATATATCAGATTTCATGTATAAAATAACCAAGTACATTTCTTTTGATAATATGCATAATTTAAGTTTGACAATCATGAATCAGAAAATGTGGAACATGTTGGATCTCGTTTTGCTTGGAGTTACTCTCGACAAGTACGCCATCAAAACCACAAGTACCAAGACTCGTCAATAATTAAGCTATTGTTCTGACCATCTCGCGGCAAAGAGTTATGATTTGACAAACAGATTTTAGAGAAAATTCTCAAATGAAGACATAAAAAACATCCAGGACTTGAAGAACTCATATTTGAGTTCTGGTTTCAACTATGTAATCAAAATGCTTCAAAATCGTGATTTTCCAAATTAAAACCCTCCGTTCAAGATGCTTCAAAATCATGTTCTGATAAATTGAGTAGTGTAAATCAATAAATATAAATTACGTTCGGAAATCAAGAGGATAAAAAAAAAAAAAAAAAAAAAATCACACAGTGACACCACCAAGGATGTGAGAACACACACCCAAGTCATATTTTACACGAAGTACACAGACAACAACCTTCTTACACATTTGAGCGTATGTCACGTATCTAGGAGAATAGAAACTTAAAAATTCAAGTAAAGTTCTTTAGACCAGACCACACGGCATTGTTAGCCTTAAAGAAGCAGGAAAACAACACGCCTCCAAAGTTTCTACTTTTCAGTAGCACTTGCGGCACTTAGGTCTACATTCAGGTCAATAACCTACAAAAGTAAGTTTGTTAGCATCCTCGAGAACAAAAGTAGCAATTTCAACCCGTTAACTTTTAATGCTAACAGCTCAAACTGGTAAATTTTGGAAAATGAGCTGAAAGGAAAGTGATCAATCAATGTGATTAGCTCATGATTAGCCACATGTTTACAACCTTCTATCATTAATTGAATTACTCAAGATGATCAAAACATTATATTTAATATCTTGATTCATGATACAGCTTAAAATATAAAACAAAGTTTTAACAGATCAATCCAATTGAGTCGTTTAGATCTGCTCCAAAAAAAACCTGTTTTGACCCGTTACCCATATTGAACCACTCAACTTGCTATATATGCTCGAGATTCAATATTGTATTGAACGAAAGTCTGACAAGTACTTAAAAAGGAAAAACTAAGTGCCTTACAATGAAGTTAGAGATGCAAAAATTGAGATATTAAAAGAAACAAATTGGTTGGCAAAGTAGGAATTGAAGTTATACCTTTCCAGTTATCATCGAGTACATGTTGAGCATATCACTAACAGTTGACTCGAAGTGAGTTGTGGCATCATAGCTCTGTTGAAACATGAGAAGAATTACAAAACCACAATAAAATATAAAGCAACTACTTGATCAATATGATGGGTTAGTAATACTCATAGTTGAGATAAAGCAATTATCAAGAGATGGCTCGTTGCATGGTTCAAATCTCACAAAACTGTGTTACAGAACCACGCATAGCGCTTTTGTAAGTCACTTTCAGTATCATAATTCACCTAAAACTGTCTAACATAATACACGAAAACCATCTTCAATTATTCCCACTTTTGCTATGCAAATGAAGTATACAGATACCTGAGGGAAGATCTGATGATGACGATAAGACGGGATCTCCATCTTAGCCACATCTCGAGCCAAATCCACCACCTTCTTATCTATTCGCTCCTTGTGCCTAGGGAACATGTTGTTGAACAGCAAACAACTTCCACATGGAATGCTATAAGCATCAAGTCCCTTGTCTACAAGCCATTTGATAAGCTCCCTTAGCGTAGGGTTGCCCTTAATTGTCCATAACCTTGTAGAACTCAAGACAGACCAAACCGGTAGCCATTGCTGATGACGTGGCAATTGCAAGGACGATTCTTTCAGCTATGAATTTGGCTCTCAGCTTGTCAGCTTCTCATGAGGAATATATATAACAGATGTATGAATCAAACTTTTATAAAGGTAGACTAGCGTCACAGTCATTCTTGAGGGAGAACTGGACGATAGCTCCCTTAGCGTAGGGTTGCCCTTAATTGTCCATAACCTTGTAGAGCTCAAGACAGACCAAACCGGTAGCCATTGCTGTTGACGTGGCAATTGCAGGGACGGTTCTTTCAGCTATGAATTTGGCTCTCAGCTTGTCAGCTTCTCATGAGGAATATATATAACAGATGTATGAATCAAACTTTTATAAAGGTAGACTAGCATCACAGCCATTCTTGAGGGAGAACTAGAGGTGTAATCGTCCTTGTGTTATATGATCTACAAGGTGGTCTACCATATGATTTCCATCGAAACCTTGAAGTTATCAAATAAATAACCTGAACCAGCATGCATTACATCTAAACTCTGTACACTGACTTAGAGGCATTAAGGTACACCGTTCAATGGCCTCAACTTAAAGCACCAAGGGCCTCGAAGTGATACTACTAGATTTACAAAACTAAACCTAAACCCCCTTAATCTCGAGATTTCTTAACCTTTTAAGAATCTCAACTTGCAGCATGTTAAGAGGATATAAATATGGGAACCTACTTTCAATCAACATTCTTAAACTCTTATTATTCCCGCACAACTTCTCATGACCAGTCACAACCAACACAAATTTTTCGGTGGTTAAAAGCTCATTTCTAAGTTGATTGCCTAAACCCCTCCTACTCTCGGACACAAGCACTTCATCATAATGTTTGACAATTGGAATATCTGATTTTCCCAAAACCATTTCTATAAGATCCAATGTGGATTGAAAAAATGGCCATTCTTTGTAAGCATCTTTTAGTTCTTCTGTGTGGCCCATATCACATACACCTTTTAGGCCTGCCCCGACTCCTAACCATACAGGAAGCACGAATCTGGTTTGAGTCCATGCAAAGATCCATGGAATGGCGCGTAGATGACCAATTCCTACGGATGTTTTTCTTCTGGTGGGACGGCTACCTATGTTTAAGTTTCCTAGCTTGGCTTGTGGTGTTGCTTCTTGGAAGTATGTTAAGAATTCTGGGTTTTCATAAACAGTACTTCGGTAGTTTTGAGTACTTATTTTTCAGATTTCTTCCATTAGGGTACGCCAATTTTGAATGAGGAGGGGTGGTTTTAGAGGGCTAAGGGTTGCAAGAAGTACGGTTGTCGTGTAGACTTCTAATTGTCGGACTGCTATTCCAGGAAGCCCAAATTTGGCTTGCACCATTTCTCCTTGTTCAGTTGACTGAAGTGTGCCCTGTAAAGTTTAGAGAGACGCAATGGTTGGTGCATATATATATATATATATATATATATATATATATATATATATATATATATATATATTACAACTTTAAAAGATGAATTTTAGATTTTCAGATAAAGATGACAAAAATGGGCAGATAAGGGTTTGGTAATGGGTCAAAATAGGTCACTATAAACTTAAATTTTAAATCCAGAATCTATAGGTATACAAAATAAATGAATTTAAGCATTTGAAAATACTTGGTGTGACTTGAGATTACAAAACGGGTGGGTAGCGGATCAGAACGTGTAATCTTGTATATACGGACTAACCCGTTTACTTGTCTTATTTCAATTTATTTTTAAACAAGAATCTAAAATCAGATTGTTAAAATCATAAAATAACTTTAAAAACAAAAATGATTTATAAGCTATGTTTCCAAATTTCCACTATGAGTACGCATTCTGTTAAATACCCCTTGAACACATGCGACCATTGGGCTACACAGGTGGGTAACTTGTTAGTATGGGTTCAAACAAGGTAGCAAGGCTAGTATGTGAACACATCTTTATTCATATACAACCCAAATCAGCCCATTTTTTAGATATATGGGTTGATATATTCAACTCTAGCTCTAAGTGACTAGATTTAACTAAGAACATACCATAACGGAACCAGGTGGTTGAGACTGAATAGCAAGATGTGTAGGACCACCACCACGGTCTATACTTCCTCCACGACCATGAAACAAAATAACTTTAATACCAAAGTCTTTACACGCAGCAACAACATCCTCTTGAGCTTTGTAAAGTTCCCATGCAGCAGCAAACCGCCCTGCATCTTGGCCAGAATCCGAGTATCTAACCATTACCTACATTAATTGTCCATTATTTTACAAGCTACCTTATACATGTGCTTAAAAAATATTGTAACAATTGCCATTTTATGCCTCTTTGTGTTATCTTCTCCTAAATCGCTTTATTATATTACAATTATGAATATACTTTCTGTAATCATATTCAACATGCTATTTATTTACAAATAGTGTAAAGGTTGGACAAAAAGTGTTTCAACCCGTATGAAGATCTATCCATTTGTAGAAAGAAACATACTTAAATATTATTTTTCCGGTTAATAAAGTGATATTCTCTTTTATCACTTTATTCAAAGAATTAGTTTATTTTAGTAATAGTATTAATTTTCCATCATAATTAACAAATTGTTTTAACGTTAGATATAATTTTGTAGCAACCAGCCCGGCTCAACGTGTTTCGACCCATTTTTTAATATGGCCTATTTTGACCTAAACTAGTTTTGACCCATTATCCAACCCGCCCATCAATACACCTCTAATCATCCCTAAACATGATGCATGTTCTAATAGTACAACACAAGTACATTAAAGCTAGCAAAATAGATCAAGCTGCAACCACGACACTGTTACTATCAGTTAAAAAAAGAGTTAAAGCAAACAAGAACCAACACGCGTCCATCGCAACTAATCGGAAGGAAAAGATATAGACACTACATGAAACTATTATAGGAACCTAATCATACCTGAAGGCTAAAACGAAATCAACTCTCTAATTGGGAACAACATATTTGTGTTCAGACAAAGCATCACCATACAACATCTACGAACCACCTCCTTTTGATGATAATTGTTGTGCTTTATTTTGTATGATTCACAAGGTTTAATCTGTTGCGTGCCATCTTTCTCTGAAGCCACATCAACGCTTCCATTCAACTTATCTGACCTATTATTAATGTCACCACTGTTATCTTTCACGGGATGAACATTCAAGAAATCCTTTCCCCATTGAATTACACCTATATATATGGTACAAGAAGGTATTATTATATCATCATTCATCAGATAGCAAAATAAGGTTACAGGATTGGTTCCAATTAACTAAAGAATATGGTACAATAACTTGGAAGAGAAGAAAAAAACCAGCTCAAATATTTCCATGGAAAGCAGGGGACAAAACCATTAACTTACTTTATTCATACACGTCAAACAAAAACGCTTAAACTTCGAAAAATGATACAAACCTGAAAGCAGTTTTCTAAATTACATAACTTGTCGACTTTCCTGGAAGAATGTCCGTCAAACAGAAATCATGATGTGGGGGGCCTGCAATAGTGCACGACAAAGATATCAACCAAGAATCCACAAATGAGAAAGTGTGATGGCAATTTACGCAAGTAACCTTTAAACTCAATTACTCAAATAAGGTCAGATTTCCAAAATGAAAATACAGTGGATTTTGGTAGTATAAGAAAGTTACCTTCTTGTCCAGCTAGAATATAAAACGGGATGTTGGCAATCATCTTTGTTTTACCCTCACTCCAATTGATCATCCCGGGCTTCTGTATGGACCCACTTAACGCTCCTAACGGATCAAGCACAAACAAGCAAATTGCAGGTTCATTCATTAAGCCCAAGTAATCACGAGCTCGCTTCCAGACTCTTGCATCAGAGATACGTGAATGAGCCACCTGTAAAATTACCATCAGCATATGAAAACAGGTCCATAGTTCCATAACTTAGACGAAAACAAACGTTCTGTAAAATTTAAAGATCCAGAGGAAGTTACGACCCTTGAAGGGTGTTTGCCATTGCGTTTTGAAGTTATCATCTGACTATTGCATTTTCAATTCTCAAATAATCAGTTTATACTTCTTCAATTTAGTGAAGGTAACTATGACCAAAGTTGCTTGAACAAAACTAATTTTCGATTGTCTGATGATCACAAACTTCAAATAGCAGAAACACACGTCCAAACACTTTCCTCCACCCTGATTGGCTAACGCTTATGTGGGTTACTTAAACGCTTATCATACTCTATACTTTTCACAGTTTCTTCATTTATAAACTCTAATTGCTCCTAATTGTTTGTACTAAGGGTTTTAGGTTAGATATGAGAGAACATATATAATTTTGGTTTCATGTCAAGTAAGCATCTAAGGCTAGATGCAAAAGGTATTCGATACCTAATTTCTTCACAAGTGAAGGTATTCGATACCTAATTTCTTCACATGTGAAGGTATTCGATACCTAATTTCTTCACAAGTGAAGGTATTCGATTCCTAATTTCTTCACATGTGAAGCATAATATTTCATTAATGATCGAAGAACTTGCTCACATGAGAAAGTTAAATATAGTTCTCACTTTCAATAAACCAAACATATGCATAAACAACAAAAATATACCATTTTTGACCTCATAATCTCTAAATTGCAAAAAGTTAGACTACATCTTAAACTGGATCCGATAAATAAGTCTAAGAAATGATTGAGCAGTGACGAACCACCATCAAAGACATCTATATTCACATGTGAAGAAAAACTATACATTTTATCAAACACCTAATGTGCACTGATAGGCCACCATCAAAGACACATTCATCTAAATCTATACACATTAAATAAAATAAAAAATTATGAATCAAAGACTTAATTCATACTTACTCAATACCTCAATTTGATGTAGTCGTTGATTTAACTCGATTCGAATAATATATAGTTATAACAGTTAATAATGGAGGTGGACGGTGATAAGTGATGATGATGATGATTGGTGGAGGATGCTGGTGATCAGTGATGATTACGGTGGTGGATAGTGGAAATCGGTGGAGGATGGTGGTGATCGGTGATGATTATGGTGGAGGATGGTGGTTATATGCGATGATTACGGTGGAGGATGGTGGTGATCGGTGGAGGATGGTGGTGATCGGTGATGATTATGGTAGACTGTGATGATCTGTGATGGTTGCGGTGGAAGTTGGTGCTGATGAACATTGAGAGAGTATATTAGTTTTTCACACTTTTAAATGCGACCTGTGTGTGTGTTTTTCGTTTTATACCGACCTTCAAAGTAAAAGCACAAAATGCATCTGCTAATTGTATCTTTTACTGTAAATATTAGAATTGATCTTAGCTGTTGGATTGATATTAGAAGGGGATTAGATAGAGGGCTAAGATTACTTCTCGCGTTCTCACAAAAATAACCCTTCTCATTTGAACGCTTGTCTATATATATATATATATATATATATATATATATATATATATATATATATATATATATATATATATATATATATATATTCACATATTTCCGAACACATCTCAAATCCTCCATTAACTTGACACTTTGATCATTTTATCCGAAACTATCAAAGGAACATTTTAATTAACGAAACGTTAATTAAAAATTGTCAAGTACCTCATCATCATGCCAATAGATCCTTACGTATTTTTGATATATTATAAATCTAAGTATATATATATATATATATATATATATATATATATATATATATATATATATATATATGTTTGTTCCAGAAACAAAAACCACGAAAAATTCAAAAATCAATGGGCGGCCCCCTTAAAGATTAAGGGGACCGGCTTGTTATCGAGGGCGGTCCCCTTAATGTTTAAGGGGACCGGCTTACTGAAACTTCCAAAATCATTTTTCACCTTAAATCTTTTGGCAAACACTCCATTTGTTCATAATTTCCTCACCCACCTCTGCTGTGAACGAACCAAAACCACCAATACCACTAAAATCCTTCACCAAATTACCAATTCGGGGTTGTTTCGCAAGGGGCAAACGCTAACCAAACGTATAACAACATCTTTTTGTAAGTTTTCCAACATACATTTCATCACATTTCATTCAATTTAGTGTCTAATCAATAATTAGGTATTTTATTAAAATTCATTTTAATCCAAATTTTAGTTAAATTGAAGTTAAGAATTGAATAACCAAATGCTTCCCATAGGATTAGAATGTAGAATTGCAAATCAAACTAAGTATAACACATCATATTGTCAAAATTTTTAATCGCCCATAAACCCTTATTAATTTAATTCTTCAAAAAGCACATTGTTGATATAACTCTTAAAAACTAGTTAAAACTTACTACATTGTAGTGGTTTAATGTTTTAAACAATCAAAACATACTTTTCAATTCATTGTAAAAAGTTTCATGAAGACAACATGGGCGTTTGGTTCATGAATAAATCATACTTATATAAACTTATTTAAAACTTAAAATTAATTCATTAAACTTACTAACATAATTCGAGTCTATAGATGTCATCAAGATATATAATCAATATATATATTGATATTTTAGGCGATATTCATCTAGTTAAGAGAGCATTTGGTTTATCTTGAAAAAGACATTTTGAAAACCAAAATTCATATTTTCACTTTTTAAACAAGTTTTATGTTAGTCAAACTCCTAAGAAAAAGCAAGATATATAATCTAATATATATCTAGCCTAACTTTGAAATAAATTATGATATCTAAAGTGATGTTTGGATAGTATTGATATTATATCGAACCTATTTCACAACTCCACTTTGACATCATAAAATACATTTTAAACGAGTTTAAAATTAAAAACAAGGAACATTGTGAAACTACTTCCTAGGATATTTTTAGGTCGAAGTAGGCTTCCGTTCCACATGTATTGCATATAGTTTGAATGTGAATATAGTAAACAAAAATCATTAGAATCAAAACCTAAGTATATACTTACGAAAGATAGAAAAATACCCATTGCAAATGATGAAAAAGCAATATATATATATATATATATATATATATATATATATATATATATATATATATGTATATATATATATATATATATATATATATATATATATATATATATATATATATATATATATATATATATATATATATATTGTAACACCCCGAAATTTGATAAAGCAGCGGAAGTCTTATCGGGGTCATTACAGTTTAGTACACAGTCATACTCATAGAAAACAATTCAAAAGATTACCAATATCATTCCATGAAAACTCAAATATTCAGAGTTACAAACATTTTTCCAAAATGTTAATTGTTTCACAAAAGTGGTGATGAGTTTGTAAAGAATGACATAATTATTGAAATAAAAAGGGAGGTCCTGTGCCCTTTTGCCAGCTCCGTGCCGCCATGCTTGCTAGTTTCCTGAGATAAACATGCTTAAAAAGTCAACACAAAGGTTGAGTGAATCCATAGTAGTTTAAATTGTAATAGTGTGAACACAAGTCAAGCATTTGAAATAAACAAGCCAAGATAGACAGGTCTTGACTAAATCGGGTGTAATATTGCTCCTAAGCCTCACGAAACGCAAGCCTTAACATTGATTTGACATATCATAAAGATAATAATAATCATCTACACCACAGCGGATGTAAATGACAAGGGGCCCTCGGTGACAAGAAATGTGCCAAATTTCCATAATACCTCGAATATAGCACACCTCCTGCCAAGTGATCACCTTGACAGAGGCGGGCTGCCATTCCAATAGATCTATCAACTATATTCGTGCTCACTCGCAAGTGATTAAGGTTCGTGATATGAGGGACTTGTAGCACAGGTGTCAACTTAGGCAATATCAGGTGATAACAGCATACAGAAAAATACTTGTGTTCGGTTTATAGCATGTATCTCCCCACGGGGTTTAAAAACAATTAAAAATGTGGGACCATGAACTCACCTGAAAGGTGCGTGTGAATCACAACGGTGCTCAAAAGTGATGGTGTATTGCTATGGCTAGCAATGAAATTCCTCCGACTTGCGACCTATAAATATATTGTAACCGGTGTTTTAGATTCGTGTCATAAATGACGTGTGATATATCACGTGTAAGGTGATATCCGTTTCGGGTGTCTTAAAATATATCCCAAATAACTTTACGTAGTTATTTGTTAGCGTTGATACGAATCGGTGCTTGATATATATTATCTCGTTATGAAAATAATATTGTTAAAAATATTTATGATTAAATATTTTTAATAAAGTTATATATATTAAAGTTAAAGAAAATACTTATATATATGTTTTCATAAAGTTTGTAAAATTAATTATAAAAATATAACTTGTCACATTTTAACCCTTGACTTTATTAAAATTACACTTTTTATCCTTGGTTAAAAGTAATTACAATTCTAGTCCCTTTTGTACTTTTTTTTCCACTTTAATCCTTGATCTTTTGAAAGTTTCAGTTTCTACCCCCGAGTTTTATTTAAAAATCGATAATATACTATTTAGTCCAAAAGTTTCCATGTTTTGTCATATATAGTCCCTCAACGTGGGACTTTTACAAACATAGTCCCAAATCTAGTTTTCGAAAAATTAACTTTTACTTTTATAAAAGTTACCATTTTTACTCCTTTTTATTTGTAAAACTCGGTTTTCTTGCAACAGTATTCACTTGAAACTATTAAGTTTCACATTCGAAAATTTTATAAGGATTTGTCTTGGGCTCGTTAGCCCGGTAAGGCCCAAATGGGTGTTTTCTTGTTTTAAAAATCTTGTTCGACTAGCATAAGGTTTGGGTCTAATTTTCGTGGTTTGAAAACGTACTAGCTTTGCATGTTTGGTGTTCTTGGTTAAGTTCGAGCCAAATAATGGGAGGGTCGAAGAAAGTACATGAGTTATACGTGTAGAAACAAAATGGCGAGGCCATAACTAAGGGTGTCGAGGTGTTTCTTAACACAATATACTAGTGTATTGTGAGATAAATAAAGAATGTGTGTCGTGTGTATGTGTGTGATATGCATAATACGAATCAAGTAGAAGAGCAAGAAGATGGTAACTTACAACACCAAGTATTTGGTGGTGATGAGGTCGTGGGAACGTGACAACGAGAATAAACCAAGGTAATACCCTCCTCGTGAGGCGCTCTTGCTCCAAAATCTCCTTCCCAACTAGCTCTTAATCCCAACCCTTGCTCCTTCAACCAAAACCTTGCTCGAATGTTTGTGTTTGTGCTAGTAACCAAAGAGTGTGCGTATGGGTTGAGAGATCTTCAAGTGTGTGTGAATGGTGTGCATTAAATGTTGTTTATATAGGGTGAAACATTTGGTAGCTATCTTCCCTCTCCATACGAGTGTCTCATGAGGTGAGACAAGAATGTTTCGAGTGTTCCTTGAGTAGTCAAGTGATGTTGCCAAGCATGAAGCTAGATTGATATAATATGGGTAGAGATTAGGCTTTAGAAGGTACTATTGTGATTAGTTTATTAGATGTGTAAGGGGATTTAGAAACATTGCATCCATTGGTCACAAGTGATTAGGGAGTGTTTAACATGGTTTAGTCGTGTAATGACTTTATCCAAAGGATCGAATGTCTAAAGTTTAGGTGTTAGGTCGGCTTAGGTTGCAAGTCAACTTCTCATAGGGTGTGTTGTGTGTCGAGTGAGGAGAAACAAGGGAATAAACATGTGTGAAATTCAAAGTGCAATGAGGGATTGATCCTTGTGTTCGTATGGCATGTTACGCAAAGAGAAAAGGATTAGAATGAGCCATACGGGCTTGTGTATCTTTGGCCCAACCGAAGCAAAAGACTAGTGGGCTTGTGAATAAATTCGGCCCAAGAAAAAGAAGTAAAAGTCGAGTGGGCTTGGGTGGGGTGTAATCGGCCCAAGTAAAAATAATAGAGTCGGCTTGTGGGGCCCAAAAATATGGGGTGTCGGTGTTCGTAAAACGTGAAATATATTTCGGTGTCGGTGTCGGTTTGTGAAAACCTCATTAATTCAAATGGTGACGTCGTTTATATATATATACTCATATATATATAAGGTAACTATAATTTGTCGTAATTATATATACTTGATTATATATAATTAATATTAATATACCGGTGTTAAAAATCAAATGTCGGGTCGCAAGTGGAGTTATCAGTGTTTAACCTCATTGGGTGATATCCAAGAGTGACATTCGGGTGATATCGGGTGACAATGCATAATCGGGTGTTAAACCAACGGTGTTCAAAACATTTGGGTGTAAATTAAACAGTGAACATAACAATCGGGTGTCCAAACAAACTGTGTCTTATGTAAAAAATTTCAAATTAGCCCGCAAAAATGGCTTAGTATAGAATAATGTTGGTAATTAGCATTAATAAATGACCTGGGATTTTACGGTGTATTACAGTACCCACCTGTTAGATTGGATTCGTCCCGGAATCCAAAGTTGAATCGGTGCTCGGGGTTGTCTCATCAAATAGTTGTGGGTATTTGGCACGCATTTGATCCTCGTGCTCCCATGTGTACTCGGGTCCTCTCTTAGAGTTCCATCTGACCTTAACAATGGGAATGCGACTATGCTTATGTCGTTTGACCTCCCTATCCATAATCTCAACGGGTTCCTCAATAAAGTGCAACTTATCATCGATTCTGATCTCTTTCAGTGGTATCACAAGTGTTTCATCTGATAAACACTTTTTTCAAATTTGACACGTGGAAGGTGTTGTGTACTCTACTGAGTTCCTCAGGTAGTTCCAATTTGTATGCCACGGGACCGATCCTTTCAATGATCTCGAAGGGTCCAACGTATCTGTTTTCCAAACCTAATCATTCCTTTCCAAGGTGATACCTTAAGCATGACCTTGTCTCCAACTTGAAACTCTATTGGTTTTCTTCGTACATCGGCATAACTCTTTTGTCGATCCCTAGCGGCTTGTAATCGTTGCTTAATTTTCACTATTTTCTCAGTGGTTTCAAGAATCAACTCGGGACCTGAGAGTTGTACATCTCCAATCTCAGCCCAACAAACTGGTGATCTACACTTTCTTCCATAAAGTGCTTCAAACGGTGCAGCCTTAATGCTAGTGTGATAACTGTTGTTATATGAAAACTCTGCTAACGGTAGGTGTTTATCCCAGCCTTTTCCAAAATCAATCACACACGCCCTAAGCATGTCTTCTAGGGTTTGTATTGTCCTTTCACTTTGACCATCAGTCTGTGGATGGTAAGCTGTACTCATATCTAACTTAGTTCCCAAGGCTTTCTGTAAAGATCGCCAAAAGTTAGATGTGAAACGGCTGTCTCGGTCGGAGATAATAGAAATCGGCACTCCATGCCGGGAAACTATCTCCTTAAGGTACAAACGTGCAAGAACATCCATATCATCAGTCTCTTTGATCGGTAAGAAGTGTGCTGACTTCGTGAGACGATCAACAATAACCCAAATTGTGTCCAACCCACTCGATGTCTTGGGTAATTTCGTAATGAAATCCATTGTAATCCTTTCCCATTTCCACATTGGTAGCTCGGGTTGAACCAAAAGACCGGATGGTTTTTGATGTTCAGCCTTTACTCTCGAGCAGGTCAAACACTTACCGACATACTCTGCAATGTCAGCTTTCATGTTTGGCTACCAATACAACTTCTTTTAATCTTGATACATCTTGTCCGAACCAGGATGAATGGAATATTTTGACTTATGAGACTCGTGCATGATGAGATCTCGTATTCCTCCATATAATGGAATCCAACTTCTGTCCTTGAAACACAGCCTTCCATCTGGTTTCTTGACAAATCCATTCGTGCTTTCTGGCATACCGTAAATCTTCTCGTGCGGTCTATTCTCTTCCTTAAGTGCCTCAGCTTGAACTTCAAGAATTTGGGACGGCAGTGGTGATCTAATTGTCATACCCAATGACCTAACTCTGAGGGGTCTAAGTCGTTCCTTTCGACTCAAGGCATCTGCTACAACATTTGCCTTCCCCAGGTGATAACGGATCTCACAATCATAGTCACTTAGCAACTCTAGCCATCGACGTTGCCTCATGTTCAACTCCTTCTGATCTAAAATGTGCTGAAGACTCTTGTGATCGATGAAAACCGTACACTTGGTTCCATATAGGTAGTGTCTCCAGATCTCCAGAGCGAATACCACCGCTCCTAATTCTAGATCATGAGTAGTGTAGTTTTCCTCGTGGGGTTTAAGTTGTCTAGAAGCGTAAGCGATTACTTTAAGTCTTTGCATCAATACGGCACCCAAACCTTGGATTGATGCGTCACAATATACCACGAAGTCCTCACTTCCTTCGGGTAGTGCTAATATCGGTGCTTCACAAAGCTTCTGCTTCAAAAATTGAAATGCCGATTCTTGCTCATCTCCCCATTCAAACTTCTTCTTCTTCTGTGTTAACTCGGTCAAAGGTTTAGCAATCCTTGAAAAACCTTCAATAAATCTCCGATAGTATCCGGCAAGACCTAAAAATTGGCGTATCTCGGTAGGACTCGTAGGTGATGCCCAATTTTTAACAGCTTCGATCTTGGCGGGATCAACATGAATACCCTTACTGTCGATAACATGCCCGAGAAATTGTACCTTCTCAATCCAAAAATCACACTTGGAAAATTTGGCGTATAATTTCTCTTCTCTGAGCAGTGTTAGTATCGCTTTCAAGTGTTCTGCGTGCTCTTCCTTACTACGTGAGTAAATAAGGATATCATCGATGAATACAATCACGAACTTATCCAAATACGGTTTGCACACTCGGTTCATTAAGTCCATAAATACAGCGGGTGCATTTGTTAGACCAAATGGCATTACTTGGAATTCGTAGTGACCATATCTTGTCCTGAAAGCTGTCTTAGGGATGTCTTCTTCCCTAACTCTCAGTTGGTGATAACCCGATCTCAAATCAATCTTCGAGTAGACACTCGATCCTTGTAGTTGATCAAACAAATCGTCAATCCTTGGCAACAGATATCGATTCTTAACCGTCAGTTTGTTCAACTCACGATAATCGATACACATCCTGAAGGTTCCATCCTTCTTCTTCACAAACAACACCGGGGCTCCCCACGATGATGAACTAGGGCGAATAAATCCTTTATCCGACAATTCCTCCAATTGTCCAGATAACTCCTTCATTTCCGACGGTGCAAGTCTATAGGGTGCTCGTGCTACGGGTGCGGCTCCTGGCATCAAGTCAATTTGAAATTCCACTTGACGAGTCGGCGGAAGGCCAGGTAAGTCCTCAGGGAAAACTTCTGGAAAGTTCCTGACTACTGGCACATCCTCGAGTCGCTTCTCTTCCGACTTCTTCTCGGTGACTTGAGCCAAAAAGACTTGACATCCTCGTTCGATGTACTTCACAATCTTGACACAAGAAATGACGCTCAAACGTGTCTTACTTCGCTCTCCGCGAACAACCAGGGTTTCGTTATTTAGTGGAATGTGAACGACCTTTTCGTCACAAATGATCTTAGCGCGGTTCTCAGATAACCAATCCATTCCTACAACGACGTCGAAACTACCAAGTCTAATAGGTATAAGGTCAATGGCAAATGGGGTGTCTAATAGTCGTAGGGTGCAACCTCGGAGTATAGTGTTAGTGCTCACTAGCTTTCCATCAGCTAGTTCAATCTCATACGTGGTGTCTAGTTGGGTGGGTGTAATATTAAGTAGGGGTGCAAGTGAAACAGATACGAAACTTTGATCGGCTCCGGAATCAAATAAAACTTTAACGAGGCGGTTGTTTAGAAAGAACGTACCCGTGACTACGTTCGGATCCTGTTGGACATTTCCATCTCCCAGCACGTATGCTCTCCCACGTGCATTGTTATCCTTATTAGGGCACTGTCGCCTGTAGTGTCCTTTCTCTCCACAAGCATGGCATACCACAGCCACGGGTTGCAAGTTGGCTCCTGTCGCCTTGCAATCTTGTGTCTTATGTCCAACCCTTGAACACTTCCCGCACTTAGCATAGCAGGGTCCATTGTGATGCATCTTACACATGTCACAGAATGGAAGGGGTCCAGCATACCTAACATCCTTAACCGGTGCAGCGATATAAGCTTTGACAACTTCCTGTCTTCGGTTCTGTTGGTTGTGGTGGGTGTTTCTGTTATGGTGGTAGTTACGGTTGGGGTTTCGGTTGTTGTTGTTGCTGCTGTTGTTGTTGCTGTTGTGTTGTTGTTGTTGTTGTTGTTTGTCCTTCGATCATCAAACTTCCTTTTGTGGTCGTTGTTTCCCTGAGCAGAGTTACGCTTAATCTCCCGGTCTAGCAGTCTTTGGGCAATGGACATTGCTTCATCCAAAGATTGAGGCTTAGACGAGGTGACGTTTCCCTCAATGCTCCTGGGTAATCCTTCAATGTACCTTCCCAACAACTTTTCCAAATCGGGAACCTTAGAAGGGCAAAGTGTAGCAAGTCCCTAAAATCTCCTGTCGTAAGCCCTGAGATCATTTCCTTTCACAACCAACGTGCGAAACTCATCTTCTAACTTTTTGATCTCACCTCTAGGGCATAACTTCTTCAACATCGTCTCCTTAAAATCAGCCCAGGTAATCTGATAGGCCTCCTCCACACCTATCTTCTGAGCAGTTGCATTCCACCAAGACAACGCGTCTTCCAACAATGTTCCAGTAGCAAACGAGACTCGGTTTTCCGCGGCACAACCGCTCCTCACAAACACAGTCTCAGTTCGCTCAAACCATCGAGCAAGCTCTGTTACTCCTTCAGTTCCTTTGAAGTGAGATGGTTTACAAGCAATGAAGTCCTTGTAGGTACACTTCCGAGTCGCAACAGACTCGCTCTCAGCAGTGGCTCGGTTATTGCTACTAGTTTGTGCCATTGCAGCAGCTTGCTCTTCTAAAGCTGCAGCAACACTGTCGGCAACCAACTTTCTTATAGCAGCCTGGGTCATAGCGGGTGACGAGGTAGCAGTAGTGGTTTTCCTTGGGGCCATAACTCTATAAAATCGCAAGTGCATAAGTACAAATCCCAAACATCAATAACAAGAGAAATAGTGTAGCCAACTCATAATAGTCGAGATCATCACAAAGTACATATCACAACCACACCATAAATACATACATCAACATAACCATATCATTCATAAATAAACATCACGACATGTAACAACACACATGGAAATTATAATGAATCTCAATATGGGAGCATAATAAAAAGAAAGATCAGACAACTAGAACATCATAAATCAATATCAATACGTTACAATCGTAACCAACATAAAGTTTTAATAATTTTTGGAATTCATTGTTACAAAACAATAAGTTACAACAATTATTAATGCCACAGGCGGCAAGTTAAGATGTCTCTGTAAGTAATGACATGTCATAGATCTATGAAGGTCCAGGTGCGCCTCCTGATCTCCTCTCCAGCTCTCTGATGATCTGGATCATCCCCAACATCTCCATATCTCTGGATCTCTCACGGGCCTGAATCTCCTCAATAGTAGCTGAAAGTGCATGGATGGTAGAACTGGATGCGGCTAACTCCTGCGCCTGATGCTCCATCATCTCCTGTGTAATGGCTGTAATCGCTCTCAAATCATCAATCTCGTGCCTCTGAACATCTAGTCGATGACCAAACTCAGTGATGGTAGCCTGTGCCTCCTCGATCTCTGTCCCCATCATCACAAATACCATCTCTAAAGCTGTCCTATGTACTACGAGGTTCGTGACCTCCTCCTGCATACACTCTATCCTCTCCAAGGATATATCCTCGATAACACTCAACAGCTCATCAAGTCGACTCTCGTGTCTAATCAATCTAGCAGCCAAAAGAGGGATAGTGTGGTGTATCGGCTCTCATGTGACCGGTAACACCGCTGAAGAGCCATCTCCAAGCTCAGCAACCCTAGGCGATCCCTTAGCTAATCTCCATCTACGTATGTAGTCTAACAAAAACGACCATCGACGAGCATCAACCAATCTATGAATACCGGGTGAGGTGGGTGTCTCGGTGGGAGCAGGTGATGGTACAGGTGATGTAGCAGGTGATGGAATCGGTACAGTGGTAGTCTGTGAGTAGAAAACTGTAGGTGGTGGCATGGGTGGCAAAATCTCAGAAGTAAGAGGTGCGGTGTAAGTAGGCAACATATAAGGATGTGGCTCAGGTGGGGGTGATACAGGTGATGGCGGGGGTGCTGGTGATGCCACAGGTGTCAAATCTGGCATAGAAACAGGTGGTAACACTGATATGGGTGATGGTACAGGTGTAGGTACAGGTGTAGATACAGGTGGTGTAACAGTAGAAGCAGGCAAAAAGCAGACTCGTTTCCGAGCCGTGCATTTGCGGGTATAGTCTCCCTCATGGTATCGAAACAACTCGCCGAAAGGCTCAGGCTCATAGGGCTCAAGAATCCTCACTCGCTTGCGCCGACGAATCGGTGCAGGCGGGGATGATGGTGGAACAGAAGCAGCAGTGTCAGAAGTATCAGAGTCAGAAGACTCGTCATCAGCATCTGAACTGGAGTGGTGGCTAGCAGGTGGTATGGGACGATCATCAGCCGCAAGAAACTGCTGAGATGTCAGGTACTGATCATAAAGGTACTGTCCCTGTGTCATAGGTCCACAGACAGGACGAAAGAGAGGCTGAATAGCAAAGGAATCAATGGGTGTAGAAGCAACCTCACCCTCCTCAAAGGGCTCGGTGTCAGCAGATGGGTCTCCAGATGGAACAGGAGATGGTATAGCAGGTGATACAGGTTGGGTGTCATGGTCAGAATCATGGGTGTCATAATCAGATAAGTCAATAGTAGGGTGAGTGGATGATGCTGGTACGACGTCGTCACTGTCGGACAAAATAATAACCGGGGGCGACATGGTACTGTAATATCCCAAAAATAGCAGTAATATAAGTCATTTAGTCTACATAATGCTACATGCACAGTGATCATGGTGTGATAGTGAGCTAAATGCAATGGGTGCTAAAAATCAAACCTTAAAACATAGCGTTGGAAAGCGCTGGCACGGAGGGCACTTCGGTGATAAATAGTTTGTTAAAAATCTGGTGAGGTTATAGTCCAATGTTTTGAAAAATCATTTGGTTCTCTATAACCATGGCTCTGATGCCAATCTGTAACACCCCGAAATTTGATAAAGCAGCGGAAGTCTTATCGGGGTCATTACAGTTTAGTACACAGTCATACTCATAGAAAACAATTCAAAAGATTACCAATATCATTCCATGAAAACTCAAATATTCAGAGTTACAAACATTTTTCCAAAATGTTAATTGTTTCACAAAAGTGGTGATGAGTTTGTAAAGAATGATATAATTATTGAAATAAAAAGGGAGGTCCTGTGCCCTTTTGCCAGCTCCGTGCCGCCATGCTTGCTAGTTTCCTGAGATAAACATGCTTAAAAAGTCAACACAAAGGTTGAATGAATCCATAGTAGTTTAAATTGTAATAGTGTGAACACAAGTCAAGCATTTGAAATAAACAAGCCAAGATAGACAAGTCTTGACTAAATCGGGTGTAATATTGCTCCTAAGCCTCACGAAACGCAAGCCTTAACATTGATTTGACATATCATAAAGATAATAATAATCATCTACACCACAGCGGATGTAAATGACAAGGGGCCCTCGGTGACAGGAAATGTGCCAAATTTCCATAATACCTCGAATATAGCACACCTCCTGCCAAGTGATCACCTTGACAGAGGCGGGCTGCCATTCCAATAGATCTATCAACTATATTCGTGCTCACTCGCAAGTGATTAAAGTTCGTGATATGAGGGACTTGTAGCACAGGTGTCAACTTAGGCAATATCAGGTGATAACAGCATACAGAAAAATACTTGTGTTCGATTTATAGCATGTATCTCCCCATGGGGTTTAAAAACAATTAAAAATGTGGGACCATGAACTCGCCTGAAAGGTGCGTGTGAATCACAACGGTGCTCAAAAGTGATGGTGTATTGCTATGGCTAGCAATGAAATTCCTCCGACTTGAGACCTATAAATATATTGTAACCGGTGTTTTAGATTCGTGTCATAAATGACGTGTGATATATCACGTGTAAGGTGATATCCGTTTCGGGTGTCTTAAAATATATCCCAAATAACTTTACGTAGTTATTTGTTAGCGTTGATACGAATCGGTGCTTGATATATATTATCTCGTTATGAAAATAATATTGTTAAAAATATTTATGATTAAATATTTTTAATAAAGTTATATATATTAAAGTTAAAGAAAATACTTATATATATGTTTTCATAAAGTTTGTAAAATTAATTATAAAAATATAACTTGTCACATTTTAACCCTTGACTTTATTAAAATTACACTTTTTATCCTTGGTTAAAAGTAATTACAATTCTAGTCCCTTTTGTACTTTTTATTCCACTTTAATCCTTGATCTTTTGAAAGTTTCAGTTTCTACCCCCGAGTTTTATTTAAAAATCAATAATATACTATTTAGTCCAAAAGTTTCCATGTTTTGTCATATATAGTCCCTCAACGTGGGACTTTTACAAACATAGTCCAAAATCTAGTTTTCGAAAAATTAACTTTTACTTTTATAAAAGTTACCATTTTTACTCCTTTTTATTTGTAAAACTCGGTTTTCTTGCAACAGTATTCACTCGAAACTATTAAGTTTCACATTCGAAAATTTTATAAGGATTTGTCTTGGGCTCGTTAGCCCGGTAAGGCCCAAATGGGTGTTTTCTTGTTTTAAAAATCTTGTTCGACTAGCATAAGGTTTGGGTCTAATTTTCGTGGTTTGAAAACGTACTAGCTTTGCATGTTTGGTGTTCTTGGTTAAGTTCGAGCCAAATAATGGGAGGGTCGAAGAAAGTACATGAGTTATATGTGTAGAAACAAAATGGCGAGGCCATAACTAAGGGTGTCGAGGTGTTTCTTAACACAATATACTAGTGTATTGTGAGATAAATAAAGAATGTGTGTCGTGTGTATGTGTGTGATATGCATAATACAAATCAAGTAGAAGAGCAAGAAGATGGTAACTTACAACACCAAGTATTTGGTGGTGATGAGGTCGTGGGAACGTGACAACGAGAATAAACCAAGGTAATACCCTCCTTGTGAGGCGCTCTTGCTCCAAAATCTCCTTCCCAACTAGCTCTTAATCCCAACCCTTGCTCCTTCAACCAAAACCTTGCTCGAATGTTTGTGTTTGTGCTAGTAACCAAAGAGTGTGCGTATGGGTTGAGAGATTTTCAAGTGTGTGTGAATGGTGTGCATTAAATGTTGTTTATATAGGGTGAAATGTTTGGTAGCTATCTTCCCTCTCCATACGAGTGTCTCATGAGGTGAGACAAGAATGTTTCGAGTGTTCCTTGAGTAGTCAAGTCATGTTGCCAAGCATGAAGCTAGATTGATAAAATATGGGTAGAGATTAGGCTTTAGAAGGTACTATTGTGATTAGTTTATTAGATGTGTAAGGGGATTTAGAAACATTGCATCCATTGGTCACAAGTGATTAGGGAGTGTTTAACATGGTTTAGTCGTGTAATGACTTTATCCAAAGGATCGAATGTCTAAAGTTTAGGTGTTAGGTCGGCTTAGGTTGCAAGTCAACTTCTCATAGGGTGTGTTGTGTGTCGAGTGAGGAGAAACAAGGGAATAAACATGTGTGAAATTCAAAGTGCAATGAGGGATTGATCCTTGTGTTCGTATGGCATGTTACGCAAAGAGAAAAGGATTAGAATGAGCCATACGGGCTTGTGTATCTTTGACCCAACCGAAGCAAAAGACTAGTGGGCTTGTGAATAAATTCGGCCCAAGAAAAAGAAGTAAAAGTCGAGTGGGCTTGGGTGGGGTGTAATCGGCCCAAGTAAAAATAATAGAGTCGGCTTGTGGGGCCCAAAAATATGGGGTGTCGGTGTTCGTAAAACGTGAAATATATTTCGGTGTCGGTGTCGGTTTGTGAAAACCTCATTAATTCAAACGGTGACGTCGTTTATATATATATATATACTCATATATATATAAGGTAACAATAATTTGTCGTAATTATATATACTTGATTATATATAATTAATATTAATATACCGGTCTTAAAAATCAAATGTCGGGTCGCAAGTGGAGTTATCGGTGTTTAACCTCATTGGGTGATATCCAAGAGTGACATTCGGGTGATATCGGGTGACAATGCATAATCGGGTGTTAAACCAACGGTGTTCAAAACATTTGGGTGTAAATTAAACAGTGAACATAACGATCGGGTGTCCAAACAAACTGTGTCTTATGTAAAAAGTTTCAAATTAGCCCGCAAAAATGGATTAGTATAGAATAATGTTGGTAATTAGCATTAATAAATGACATGGGATTTTACGGTGTATTACATATATATATATATATATATATATATGTATATATATATGTATATATATATATATATATATATGTATATATATATATACCTATATATATATATATATATAGGTATATATATAGGTATATATATATATATATGTATATATATATATATACATATATATATACATATATATATATACATATATATATATACATACATATATATATATATACATATATATATATATACATATATATATATATACATATATATATATATATATATATATATATATATATATATATATATATATATATATATATATATAACATATGCATGTTAATTGTTTTTGTCTTAATTTTATTTTTGTTGTTACATTGTTTAGGTGAAAATGCCTAAGACCACGGTTGGTGATGTTTCTCAAACCAAACAATACATTCCTCAAGTTTCCTCTACTCCCAGCATGTCTCCCGCCGTTGCATGTTACTATCATCCCATTGAAAATAGAAACATTCACGAGGGTAGAATTATCGATCCATCCTACTATGAATCTGTTCATATCGAACGATCATTCACCAATATCCGTCTTGATTGTCTGTTCAAAATCAACGAACCAATCATTCCTCACTTTGTTTTCGACTTCTATAGCCAATTGACGGTGCAAACCGATCCCTTTGGCCATCTCCTCATTTCTTTCATGATCCAACATCAATTCATCACTCTTACTCTTGCTCAGTTTGGACAAATCCTCAGAATCCCATACACCGGCCAAGTCATATACTCTAATGAATGGGATCTTTCCTCACTTGAATGAAATCGTCCTCAGGGTGGTCCGCACTATTCTGAGATTACTAGTCCTGAAGACATTCGTCGACTGCTTGAACTAGAACGTGGTACAACTAGTCGCAGAATCAAGTCGAAGAATATTGATATTCATCAAATCAAATTCTCCTCAAAGAGCTAAGCCCCGACATGAAAAATTAGGAAGAACTCATTCGGGAGAATGCGTTTGGTACCGGCGGTCACCATGATCATCTCATGGCTAGCATCGCCCACATGTTGTATTGTGTAGTTGCTGAAGAAAACTACAATTTGGCTTATCTCTTTGTCCATCGAATCATGACTGCCAAAAACACTCTTAATGCCAATCTTCCTTATGGTATGTTCCTCACTCGACTTTATCGTCATGTCATGGAACACTACCAAGATCTTCGAAATGATTTCTACGTGCAAATTCATCCCACTCTGAACCAACTCACTCTTGTTCGTACTCGTCGTTCTAGAAGTGACAAAGGAAAATCTCATGGTCCTTTGTTTTCTATGCCTCGTGGTTCAACATCTCATCGAGGTAACGATGATGATGAGGAGGAAAACACCTCGCGTCCTAGTACCCCATCTCCCACTACCTATGTTGATGATCTCCCTGATCTTCACTATACCCATTATCAAATTCCTCTTCCTCATGAGCGTACCGATGAACTCCTCTTCACTCGTCAAACATCCATAATTAACCAAAAACAACAAATGCATGAAGAAGTTCGAGGAGGATTCAAGTCCGTAGGAAAGATGTTCAGGAAGATGATGGGAAAGAAGAAGAAGTAGAGATGTTGATGTGTTGCTACTTTGTAATATTATTGCTCTATTAGACATTTGTGTGGTTTGTTCTTTGTCCGATTTATTCGGAAATACTTGTGTTCTTTCATGTTTATTTCTTGAATGATGCTTAGGTTTTAACTATTATCATGCTAGGATCTTGATCATAACTTAATGCTAATATTATGCTTCTTTTAAATTTGGCTTATTATATATTAGTTTGCATGCATTATTTTTTTATATATACTTATATTTCATCATTCCTAGAGTATATGCTTCAAATAGAGCTTGCTAGAAACACACACTTGAAAAACCACCCATTTCCGCAAATTTTTGGTTTCTGGTCACTTAGGAAAACACCAGATGGGCGGCCCCTTTAATTTTCCTAGGCGGTCCCCTTAATTATTAAGGGGGCCAGCCTACAATTAAGAGGACTGGCCATCTGGAACTGGATTTACTGTTTTCTTTTGCATCTTGTGACCTCTTTCTCTAGTATCAGCTACCATTTCTCCTTTTAACCCAACTAATTTTAGAATCTCCTTAAACCATTTCAAAAACATACCTAAATCAACCATTTCCATACTATAAATTCCCTCCAACTCAAAAAACTTCATCTCATCATTCATCATCTCTTTCAACCTAAACCATCATGTCTCCACCAAGCACCTCCAACTTTAAGGCCTCCATGAAACAAAAGATTGTTATCATCCCTCCAAAACAACTCTTCATTGACTTAACTAATGAAGACAACACAACTCCATCACCTCCTCCTAAATGCTCATCTCCAGGTGCACCTAATGCACCATCCAAAACACCTTCCACTCATGGAACTTCATCATCCTCCATACCTTCAACTTCCTCAATCAATGACTACATAAACTCACACTTGTCATCACCACATCCTACACAAGAACCTCTTTCCACCCATCTTACCATCTCACTTTCACCAATAACACCACTTGATGCTCATATCTCATCTCCACCAATTACACCACCATTCTTTGTCAATCCCGTACCTTGAAGCTTACTTGCAGCTCATGGTGATACTTGCCTTTGTTGCATCCACAACCGAACCATAATCTTTGATCTTAGAGATAAAATTCAATATATGTTTTCATATATTGAACACTTGCTTACCCATTATTCCCACCACCACCACCTCCTCCACCATCCTCACCCATTATTCCCCCACCACAATCTTCACCCATCTCTCCACCATTACCATCATGCTCTCCAAATTGAGCATATGATATGCTTCATAAATAAAGCCTTTACCACCCTTTTGTTTGCAAGCTCTATGAGGCCCATGCACTCTTTGCATGATGGAGTATTATTCTCGTTGTTATCTTCTCTAGCTGTTATTCTATTTTAATGCAACATGTATTGTTGTGTTTTTAAACAACTTTAGCTTTAAATTGTATGCTTCTATTTAATGATGCTTGTTTACTATGTTGTCACTTTATATATTATTGCATGTATATACTTTTGCTTCTAATATTTTTGTTTTGCAAGCATTCCATAGCTCGTCTCCTTGGTGCCCCCAAACTAGGGGGAGTACACATCAAGGAGGAGTTTTAATTCCGTCAATATTTCACGATTTAAACTTGTCGGCAAAACCTTTTTGATTCTACAAAAAGGGGGAGAAGTAAATATAAACTCACTAAAATATTTGTTTAAAAACTAATTTTTGATTTAATGAGTTTAAGTTTTGTAATCATCAAAAAGGGGGAGATTGTTGATATAAATAATGCTTAAAAACGTTATTAATATTTCTCAATAACTCTACGTTTTGATAATCACAAAATGTAAACTAAATTAAGTAAAGATTATGACGTAAACAAGTATTTAGTAACAAATATTTACTTCTACAACTTATATCACTTAAGGTATGCATAAACTAAGCATCTTATGCATTACATGATCAAAGGAAATATTTTCTTAACACAAAATATTTTATAAAATGACATTAACATTTTATATATTTAGGAAAATCATTTTTTTTATTGTTTTATTAAACTACAAAGATATGATTTCAAATTTCCAACCAAAAAGGGCAAAATCTCTCCAGAAAAACCTTTCCCACAAAAAGACAAACAAACCCAACCTTGTGGAGGGGGCGGCCCCTTTAATTCCTGGGCGGCCCCCTTAATGATTAAGGGGACCGGCACGCTCCAGAACAGTACTTTTTAGCCCTTTAAATACTGGTTCATTTCACAAATTTTTCTCACCTTTTTGCACTCAAAACCTTCTGATCTCATCTCCGTTTCTTTCCCAAAATCCTTTGATCATAAAATTCATAAGTCTTTGTTTCCAAGTGATCCAAAGCTTCATCCACTCAAGTGCAAAAAGAAGAACACTCCTCAACATCCATACAACTGTAGTAGTGTTGTGATTAGTTAGTATCATCTTGTAGTAGTGCTAGATATTTGTAAAGTGTTGTGTGAATTAGTTGATTGTAGATGCTAGGTGTGTTGTAAAGTAGTGTAGTAGTTGTGATTTTGTTGTGCATAGAAGAAGGTGTGAAGTAGACAAGAAGAAGAGCTATCTTGAAGAAGTTGTGAAGGTGTGAAGAAGGTGTGAAGGTGTGAAGAAGTTGTGAGATTGGTTCTAGCTATGATTAGAACTCGACATTTAGCTTAGTGTCGTTAATAGGTGTAAGCCAAGGTGTGTAAGGTTTCTCCACCATAAGGAGTTTGTTGACATAGTGAAGAAAACTCTCGAGTGTGGTACTCGGGGAGTGGAGTAGGGAAAGGAAGGTGTCCTTGTAGCCGACCCACTATAAATTCGCGTGTTATGGTTTGATCTTTCTAACTCTATCTTTTCTTCACTTTATTTCAATACTTACATTATTAGATTAGACTTGCTTGTATTTGTTGACACTTGAATTCACGTAAGATCGAATCAAAGTTTTTATAAGCTACAAAAGATTTTGAAAATTAATTAAAAAGACGTAAAACTATTCAACCCCCTTCTAGTTTTCCACAGGAAGACTTATCCTTGTGACTCATTATGTGTTGTGATCTAGTTTTCAGAATAATAAGTGAGACAAACAAGTTGTCAGATTTATCGAGTCGACAAATTCGTTAAGTTTTGAAAATTTATCCGGAAAACTTATTAAGCTACAAGACTTATCACTTAGTTTAGTTTTTCTTGCATTGTTTAGTTCTTTAGTAGTGTGTGTTCACTTGAGTCTCGTCGAGTTACCACGATTATACCAAATGCTAATAATAAATTGAAGAAAGAGATTTTGGAAATAGAAATGGGATATATTCGGGAATAGAAAATATTGTTTGGAGGTATATTCTAAAATTAGTATATATTATTAGGATTGTGCCGAGTCCGTAGTTGCCGTAACTTGTTAGTTGCTGTATTGTTTTGCTTCTGTTTAGATTGCTGTGCTAATCTGCTTCCGATATAATTGTGATTGTGCATTTGCTGCAATCAAGGTGAGTTTCACAGCCCCACTTTTACTCTATTACTGTATTTAAATTTGGGGTGAGAAAGCATGCTGAACTGTTTTATATAGACCTTCTATTACTGTTTTTGATTGCTATAACTTGTTAACTGGCTAAGAATTGGTTTGCTAGATCTGTCTTAGACCACAGGGTAGTAATATTTTGAATTGCTATATCTTGGTGCCTGGCTAAGGTCAGATATCATTAGGGGCCCTACTTGTCACATCAGTATAATATTTTATATTGATGCATGATCGTTTAGGATCGTTATGCTTTATGTTTGATGTTTTATATTACTTGGATTATGTGAGTTATATCTATCTTAGTCGAGTGTAGTAATCTATTTTCTCTTGGTCCATCTTTATTATTGTTTTCTTAAACCTCACCAACGTTAGCTGACCTTTAGCATATTTTCTCAGGTAATTGATATTGCTTATGGAAGATGACTTGTGTTTGGAGGCTTGGCAAGAGGCATGGCTTGAGGATCAATAAACACTCTGATAATATTTTGGGGACCTATCTTTATTGTCTTTTAGGCTTATCTTTAAATTCTGGAATAAATGTAAACTTAATATCCGTATTTTAAATTTTTTGTTTATAGATAATGTTATCTTGTTTCCTATGCTTGTGTTGTGTGCTAATTCCCGTAACGCCTGAAAAACTTGTTTAAGTCTTCCGATGTACCAAATTTTGGGGGTGTTACAGATTGGTATAACCCACCCTTATAACTCGTAAATTGTTGGAGTTACGGGTCTGTTTAACGTTAATAGACCAGACTGCCACAGTTATCGGACTCATTGGGTTGACGAATCTAATAAGGGCCTGATAAATGTGTCGGATGAAATTTATTAGCATAGAACCCACCCTTATAACTCGTAAATTGTGTGTGATGCCTTGAAATATGATAATCATATGCCTCCATTGTCATAAACTTGTATCATCCCTATCCAGTCCTCAATACTCGATTCTAGCACGGTGATATATCCATATCTCCCCCATTACATTCACACTACCAGTTAATACCAAAAATTTGGCATTTGTCTCATATCATTTGAATCATCCAATCGTCACCTTTGCAATCTAACATTCTCGCACGTTAGATCTGTTCATTCAAGAATTCGTTACCGAAGTCTGAATGCTTGAATAAGTACTTAGTGATTCGTTAAATTTGGAACCCTCATCGCTTATTGGAATAGTATCCCTATACAGTAATCGATGCTCATCTCGACTTCTTATCTTTGACACTTGTATCGTCTGTAGGTATGTATGTTCTCATTCCCATAACGCACTTGTTTTCCCATTATAAAGAGATGAATCCAAGGAGAAATGCGACCAAGACTACATAGACGCCCGCTGTTGTAAATCACGCGAGCCATTGGGTACCATCTGCAATTGCTATCGACCCGCAAGGGCGGCTTTTGATCAATCCCATCCACGTCATCAACAATCAAATTTCGCACGATGGCTAATAAAAATCTTTGGAAAACTAGAAGGGGGGGTTGAATAGTTTTACGTTAATTTATATTTTAAAAACTTTGTTTGATAAAAAACTTCGATTCTTATTTATGTGAATATCAATACTTATACAACTCAAACAATTTAATCTAACTAACTAAATAATGATAACGTAAATATGAAAGTAATGAAAAGATAGAGATAGAGAGATCAAACCACAACACACGATATTTATAGTGGTTCGGCTACTAAGAACCTCTTCGCCCTACTCCACTCCTCGAGGCACCTACTCGAGAGTTTTCTTCATTATGTCAACAAACTCCCTTTTTAGCGGAGAAACCTTACACAACTTTCGCTTACACCAATTAACGACACTAAGCTAAATGTCGAGTCCTAATACTAGCTAGAACCAATCTCACACCACTACACGCCTTATTCACAACTTGTACACAACACTACTACTACACTACTTCTTACACCTTCATAACTTCTTCTTCACACCACAACTATTTCTTCACTACTTCAATTCACAACAACTAACCCACCTAGATCTATCAATTACAATCACTACACAACTATACAATAAATACAAGCTACATTACTAATCTTCAACACTTATTGGTTTGAGATAAAAGGAGTATTCTTCTTTTGCACTTTGAATGAGGATGGATAGAATCACTTGAAAACAAGAACTAATGTGTTTATGATCAAAGGATTTAGGAAGATGATTTGAGTGAATTAGAACAGAAAGTTTTAGTGCAAAAGGTGAGGAAAAAATTCAGATTTGAACCAGTATATATAGGCAAAGAAATCTGACACAGGAGTGTATGCCGGCCCCCTTAATTGTGTGCCGGCCCCCTTAAAATTAAGGGGGCCGCCCCTTATAATTAAGGGGGCCGCCCATATGAAACGGCCAGATTCTTTGTCTTTTCCTGGGGAAAGTTTATTTGGTGAAATTTTAACTGAATTTGGTTAAAAATTTGAATTCATATATTTATTATGAAATAAACATTTTCTTTAATTACCAAAAGTGTTTTTCTTAAATATATAAAATGTTTATACCATTTTATATAATTTGTAATTAGTAAATAAACCTTCCTTTGATCATAAAATGTATTAGGCACTTGTTTATTCATACCTTAAGTGAATTAGTTGGATATAATGATATTTTGTTACTAAATACTTATTTACGTAATGATTTTACATTTAATGATTTTAGATTTTGTGATCGTCAAAACATAGGGATATCGAAAAATATTAATAACGTTTTTACGCATTATTTATATCAACAATCTCCCCCTTTTTGATGATTACAAAATCTAAACTCATTAAATCAAAAATTATTATATATGCAAGTATTTAGTCAGTTTATATCACTTCTCCCCCTTTTTGTAAACATCAAAAAGGTTGTCCCGAAGTTGAATGAGCTCCCCCTTGATGTGTACTCCCCCTCTTTTTAAGGTTACAAGACAAGTCGAGATATGGAATGCTTGCAAAAATATTTAGAACATACAATATATATGCATGCAACAATTATATATATAAAGATAAGGCAAGCAATATAAGCATCGAAGAAAACACTTCATTAAATAGATAAAAATACAAGTATCATAAATCCAAGATGCATGAACAATACAACTAGTAAACTAAAGCCATAAGGGCTTACATTCAACCAAAACTCTAATAGAAATGTTTTTCCTAGAGCTTGTTCATCAAAATGGTTAAAACAATTTTATTTTCCAACCATGAGCCATGCTTAGTTTGGGAGGAGCAAAGTTGTAGGTGGGGATGATGGGGTTGATGGAGGAGTGTTTAATGGTGGTGGAGGTGTGGTTGATGTTGGTGGAGGAGGAGTGGATGTTGTTGGTTGAGGTTGAGGAAGCAAGCTTTCAATATATGAAAACATGTAACGGATTTCATCTCTTAAACTAAAGATGATGGTTCGATTATGGATGCAACAAAGGCAAGTATCACCATGGGCTTTAAGTAAGCTCCATGGGATGGGATTGTAATTTGGTGGATTGAGTGGTGATGGTGAAAATTATGCATCAAGAGGTGTGATGGGTGATAATGAAAGGGTGATGTCTAAGGTTGCATTTTCAAGAGGTGGTGGTGGTGGAATTCTTGGTGGAGGTGATAGATGAGTGTTGATGTAGTCATTTGATGGATGATGATGATGATGGTATGGAAGAGGTGGAGGTTCCATGTGTTGATGGTGTTTTGGATGGTGCATTTGGAGCACTAGGAGATGAACATTGAGGTGATGGTGATGGAGTGGTATTGTCTTCATTAGTAAGATCAATAAAGAGTTGTTTTGGTGGAATGATAACAAGTTTTTGTTTCTTGGCATTGTTGGAGGTGGTGGTTTTTGGTGATGACATGATGAATTGGTTGAGGTTGATGATGACAATGGAGTGTGGATGAAGGTGTAAAGGGTTATATAGCATGAAATCATGTTTAGAAATGGTATTAGTTTGAAATTGTATTGTTAGATTCCAAAATCAATTTAGTTTTTAAGGGAAATGGTTGCTGGGACTGGCAAAAGAAGTCACAAGTTGCAAAAGAAAACAGTGTAAAAACTGTTCCAGATGGCCGGTCCCCTTAATTCTTGGCCGGCCCCCTTAAAATTAAAGGGGCCGCCCGTGTTAATTATGGGGGCCGCCCATCTGGTAAATTCCCAGACGACCAAATTTCAAAAATTTTCTAAAAATGGTTTATTTTGGTTTTGTGTTTGCAGCAAGCTCTATTGGAACATTTTATTTTAGTTTTGGTCTATTAGAGAAGCATATAATCATAAACTAATCATGCAAACATGGATTAAAAGCAAGTATAAAAACATGCATACATGTAGAGCAACTAATAACAATAAGTTAACTAATAACATAGTTTAAGTGTATCTAAAAACATAGCAACAAATATTAATTTCCGAATATATATAGCACATAAGTAACAAATTACAAATTGTTCAAGAAGAATAATAAAGCCAATTTCATAGTCATCATCACTACTTTTTCTTTTCTAGCACCCCATCAAAAGCAAATGACTATAAGTCCTCCTCATCGTCATCCTCTAGATAAGAAAACGAAAAAAGAATGCTATGACGATGAGATCTAACCTTATCACTACGAGTTTTGCGGTTTTGAGTAAGAACGAGAGGACGAAAGGTCGGATAGATAGATTGATAAATACTGTCATCGAGATCGGGATAGTTTTCAATGACATGCTTGTGGAGACGAGTGAGAAACATACCATACGGAAGAATAGCTTTAGGATTTGCTCTTGCACATTCAATACATTTGATAAAGAAGTAAGCCAAATTGTAAGGTTGTTCGGCAACAATACAATACAACCTATGAGCAAGACAAGCCGGGAGATGGTCGGAGTGTCCTTCGGAACCGAACGCATTCTCACGAACTAGTTCTTCCCAATGCTCCATGTCGGGCCTTAATTCTTTAAGAAGAATTTGGTTTTTAGAAATAGAGACATGTTTGGACTTGATGCTTTGGGTGGAAGTTTCACATTCCAACCCGAGCATTTGACGAATATCTTCAGGAGATGGAATTTCAGAGACATAAGGACCATGAGTAGGACGAGAACGTTGGAGAGCACAGAGATCCCATTCACTAGTGAATACGGATTGACCAGAAAAAGGAATTTGAAGGATTTGACCAAATTGTGCATGAGTAAGAGTAATAAATTCATGTTAGATCATGAATGAAATGAAGATGGAACCAAAATCATCGGTTTGAACCGTGACTTGGCTATAGAAGTCAAGAATGAAGCGAGGAATGATGGGTTCATTAATATGGAAGAGACATTCAAAATGGATATTTGTGAACAAACTTTCGATGAAATCGGATTGATAGTAAGCTTGATCTACGACTCGACCTTCATTAATGTTTCTATCTTCTATATGACGATAGATACGTGCAATGGAGGGAGAGGTAGTGGGAAGTTGAGAGACTTTGGGAATATAGTTTTTGGTTAAGGAAATATCTTCGGTAATAACTTTGGGCATTTTCACCTAAACACAATAAAAATAAAATTAAAATAAAGTCAATTTTAAAATATGATGTTTATATTTTTATGACATATGTGGAACGTAAACGTACTTCGACTCTAAAGACCTTTAACTTAAGAAGTAGTTTACCTTGTTCCTTATTGTATGACCTTAGATATATCAACTTTATCACAAATATAGAAGCTTATAAGCACTAGAAGAAGGAAAGATGGTGACTTGGTAATATATGTGTGGCGTTAGCTTTGTAGAAATAGAAATAAAGATGAAGAGAACTTTTATTCAAGAACACACACAATACATACACAAGCACACACCTCAAATGACTCATTTGAGGTGTTTATATAGTAAGAGATGTAACACCCTAATGGGCTTGGATGGGCTTGGTCATGGATTGGACTTTTACATTAAGTAAGGACTAGTTGTAATACATAATTTATAACCTATTAGATTAGTCCAAACCATAAGCCCATTGACTATTCTATTGTAATCTACGACACATTACAAAGTTACATGTATGAGAATGACCATCACTTCTAAATACATATTTTTTAATGCTAACAATCTCCCCCTAAGGGGTGGTCATTCGAATGATGCTCCACGTGATTTAATCTTCTTTGTTCTTTGTTGTTGTCCATTGTGTGTCGTAGTAGAATAGTCTTTAGTTTTTGTTCCTTCATGCTTAGTGATCTTTGATGACTGATTTTTCATCGTTCTTTGTTCCTTAGTGATGTGGAGTTATCTGCCTTTCGTCATTTCTGCGTCTGTGGTGGTTGTTTGCCATTCCAACATGCTCATACATCTTTGGACTTTGATACTCATAAGCACGTAGTTCCCTTTCTTTCACTTTGATCTTTAGTCTTTATACTTTGTAGATTCTTCTTTTTGGCGTAGAATCTTTCTTTGAACTTTGTGTTGTATAGATCTTTGAGGGAGCTTTCTTTAACTTCCAGATGTATGTATGAGCATGTGGAATCTGTCGCCATGGAGATGAAGTGTCCCTGCATATAAACAATTAGCAATAAAACATCCGGTACTTACAGATAAGAATTAGAGATCGTCAACAGCATAGTGTGAAGACTCCTTCTAACCCTTACCAAGGCCGTTCCCATGTCAGATACTCTCAAGAGAGCTTACGAGACCTACTTAGTAGCTCAATGACTGGGTGAGTCACTGGGGATCACTCCACGACTGTAGACCGTTTGAAACCACCGCGAACACTAAGCATAACCCATAAAGAATTACCAAAGTGACCTGCTGTCAGGGCTACTTGATGTTGACCCTGGCAGGAATTTCCATTCAATCATTGAGAATCACAAATGTGAATCCTCTCATAAATGTTCTGGCAAATTGCTAAGATCTGCGTAGGACTCTAAAGTTTACATCTGGCGTCCTTAATGATGAACAACCAGTGTAGAAATATCATGTGTTCCTATGAGATCTTTTGATGAATCTCGGGGCTTTAGACTCGATAAGTGCACATTTGGTTTCCTATGCGGAGATTAGGGAGAGGTCTCCTGCTTCAATATCAACCATCTCTAAGAGACAGGTCGATAGATTACATCGGTTCCCCGTGAGAATGAAACAAGCTCTTTTAAGAGAACTTGAGTGGTTAAGAAGGTTTAGTGCAGTGCGTCACTGGGTCCATGACGTCTTTGTCTTCAATACCGGAGTCACCTTAGTAACAACCAGTAGCATATGAGTTGAACCCGGTGTCTGCCCTAAGGTTGAACATTTGGAGGGCTATTTCTTTTCACCCTTTTTCATAACTTTTCTTTTTAATTCTTCAACCCCTTCTTTCTCCTTTCTCATTTTCTCCTTTTTTCAATCATACCTAAGGACTTCTAATTCTAATCTATTGGAATTGTCCTTGGGTAGATCCCTCCGGCTCTGGCGGATCATAGGACGGTTTTTCCTAACCTTAGTCACCTTATAACTCCATGACTATCCTATCATTGATCACATGCCATAAAACCTTTTGTGAAAATCTCTCAAAGTGTTTATGAATATAAAACACATTTTTGTTACCACTTTGAGAGTTTTGCATCTTTTGAAGGACTCCCCCTTCACATGTGCTCATGAATTTTTTAAGAAATTTGCACATGCGAGAGGAGTTTGCACTTTTTGAATTGATCCACTTTCAGTGAACATGACCGATTCGAGACACGCTTACATCACTAGTTAGACTAGCTTGAAGTTAATACCCGTCCTGGTCAAATCCAAAGAAAGTCTCTCGATACGGTACATTCTACTCAGACAAGTCCTATTCGAGACACGCTTACATCACTAGTTAGACTAGCTTGAAATTATTACCCGTCCAGGACAAGTCTTTTCGATTACTGACATTTTAAGCTTCGTCAATTCATTGGTACATACTGAGTCTAGCTCTTTTGAGATTCAGTCACAATCTTTAAACATCTTTGATCACATTTTAATCATGTCTTCTCCCCCTTAAAAATAGCATATCGTGATATTTTTGATATCAACTGATTGAGAAAAAGCTTTTTGGAGAGAAAGACAGATTCGATTTTGCATGAATTTGGAACATTTTGTTTTTGTACTCCCCCTTAATGATAGCACATATAAAATTACTTAAGGGTTTTGAGGGAGTTATCTTGAGCACTCATTTGAAAGATTTTGAGAAATCTATTGAACACTCTTGAAAAAGTGCTCAAGAATTGTATTTTGAAAAACGAGTTTATGTTTGAAATCCTTTTCGTTTGTTTATACTCGAACTTTTGAAAAAGAGATCATCATTGAACGTACGAGTCCTTGATTTGAAAATAATCAGAAGTCGTCATTAGAGTCCGGGTTTCGTACTGAGGTATACGAAAGCCATAGTGAAGAAAATTTTGAGAAACGACATGTTTTTAGAAAAACATTAAAAAGAACTCCCGCTCAAGCATCTGTACATGTCCGTATCATTTTTGAATGACATTTCTAAAAACGTACAGAATATTGATTTATACGAGAGACATGTCGTGAGAAGAATATTTTTGGATTTTTTGATTTTATAATGTTTTTGTATTTTTTGAAAATTTTATATTTTTGTATTTTGTTTTTGTTGGTTTTTCAAATTTTGTATTTTGTTTTTTTTCAAAAATATTTACAGCGAAGCGATTTTGAAAACATTTTTCAAGAAGATTCGAGAAGACGTTCTAGCTCCTCAGGAGTTAGGCTTCGCATGCCAATTCGTCGAACTAAATAGTCAAACCATTCTTTAGGCAGGGCTTTAGTAAATAGATCGGCGAGTTGATAATCAGTCTTAACGAAAAATAATTCAACAGTACCCTCTTCCACGTGTTCTTTGATGAAGTGATAGCGGACTTTGATATGCTTCGTCTTAGAGTGATGTACGGGATTGCACGAGATGGCTATGGCACTTTTTGAGTCACAATACATAGGTATTCTGTCAAAAGTAAAGCCATAATCTGTGAGCTGTGTCCTCATCCATAGAACTTGGGCACAACACGCAGATAGAGACACGTACTCGGCTTCGGCGGTTGATAGCGCAGTACAATCCTGTTTCTTTGAAGACCAGCTTACAAGCTTTTCACCCAAAAATTGTGCTCCACCTGATGTACTCTTTGCTGTAACTTGATCACCAGCATGGTCTGCATCTGAAAATGCTGTTAGATTGAACTCCGAATCCTTCGGATACCAAAGTCCCATGTTAATGGTGCTTCGTAGGTACCGAAAGATCCGTTTAACCTCTTTGAGGTGAAGTTCGGTAGGCTTTGCCTGAAACTGTGCTAACAAGCAAACAGCAAATTGGATATCGGGTCGGCTAGCAGTTAGGTACATGAGAGAACCGATCATGCTCCGATATTTCTTCGGATCAATGGGTTTCCCAGACAAATCAGCACCTATTTTTGGTGAAGTGACCATTGGTGTACCAACAGAATCACAATTTTCCATTCCATGTTTTTTCAAAATCTCTATTGTATATTTAGCTTGATTGATAAAAATACCACGAGGAGATTGATGGATTTGTAAACCAAGAAAGAATTTTAGTTCCCCCATCATGGACATTTCAAATTTACTTTTCATGAGATTTTCAAAATGTTTTGAATGGTTAGGATTGGTTGATCCAAAAATAATGTCGTCCACGTAAATTTGAACGATCAAAATGTCATCTTTGAACTTTTTGATAAACAAGGTGTCATCAACCGTTCCTTTTGTGAAATTGTTTTTGAGCAAGAAAGATGATAGTTCGTCATACCACGCTCTTGGAGCTTGTTTTAAACCATAAATGGCTTTCTTAAGCTTGTAGACGTAGTCTGGATGATCTCTGTCGATGAATCCCTCTGGCTGACTCCATACACTTCTTCTTTCAGAGTTCCATTCAAGAAAGCTGTCTTAATATCCATCTGATAGACTGTGATGTTTTTGTGAGCGGCATAGGCTAAGAAATTCCGGACTGCTTCAAGTCTAGCTACAGGCGCGAATGATTCCTCGAAATCTATCCCTTCTTCTTGTGGATAACCTTTAGCCACGAGACGAGCTTTGTTGCGAATAACAGTCATTTCCTCATCCAGTTTGTTCTTCCACAACCACTTGAGATCAAGAACACGTTTATCAAGTGGTCGTTCAACAAGTTCCCAACTATCATGTAACAGGTATTGAAGAAATTCCTCCTGCATCGCTTCAATCCAAGGGTTTTTTGCCATTGCTTCCCGAATGTTCTTTGGTTCTTTGAGGCTGATTGAACAAACGTAAATGCATAATTCGAGATCGGTGGCAAGTTGTCTCCTCGTCTGAACTGGCTTTGAAGGTTCACCAATAACTTGTTCTATTGGATGGTCTTTTGTCCATTGAAACGTAGAAGGGTACCTTGGGTGTAACGAATGTGTGTTAGATGGTTCTTGTAACCTTGAAGAAGATTCGGCAGAGTCTGTTGCAAACGGGTTTTCAAATACTTCTTCTTCTTCTTCTAACGTAACATCGTTTGAATTATTTGTTGATTCTTCTTGAAAATTTGCGTTTTGGTTTTGCTCATCAACTCTTGGTAGAACAGATTCAATAACTGGAGTTGCTTGAGTAGATGTTGATGATGTTGATGTAGTTGGTGCTTCAGCTTCGATTGTTGTAGATGCATCTTGTGGTGGTGGTGGTGGTTGATGGTTTTGAGCGGGTGCAGCGGAATGTTGTGGAGATGCATTTGTCGAAGTTCCACCATAGTATTCATCAAACATTAACTCGAAGAAATTTTCCAGTTCTTGTTCTGAAGGTTTATCAGTGTTTGTTGACTGAGCTCCTTGAGGTACGAGTCCTGAACTGATGTGTCCAGAAGTCTGCTGGTTTGGTGCGGGTCCTAATCCGTTTTGATTAGAAGCCATTGGATTAAGCGCGGGTTCTAGAGCGTATCTCTCAGAAGCCATTTGTGAAATCTCGTCAACCTTCACATTCATCGTCTCCATAATCCTTTTTGTTCTTCTATTATACACCCTGAATGCCCTCGAGTTTTCTGAATATCCAATGAAGATTCCAATATCACCCTTAGCTTTCAACTTTCCTAGATCTTCTCTGTCGTTCGTCGGATAGCACAAAGCGCCAAACACGTGAAGGTAAGAGATATCAGGTTTACGGTTGTTCACTAGCTCATATGGGGTTTTATTGAATCTCGGATGGACTAGGGATCGGTTTTGAGTAAAACAAGCAGTGGCTACAGTATCAGCCCATAAGAATAGTGGTGCACTAGAAAAAATTAGCATTGTGCAAGCAGCTTCCACAAGAGTTCTATTTCTTCTTTCAACTACCCCATTCTGTTGTGGAGTTCTAACAACTGATGTTTGATGTGTAATTCCAACATCTTCGAGGTAAGTTCTTAACTCCTGGTTTGTAAATTCTATGCCATTGTCTGTTCTTATAATCCTTACTGGAGCTTGAAGTAGAACTTGAATACGCTTCAGAAAGGTGATGATGATGCCTGGTGCTTCGTCTTTTGATCTCAAAAACTTTACCCAAGTATATCTTGAATAATCATCAACAATAACAAGAATATACTTCTTCCCATTAATGTTTTCAACTCTCATTGGGCCACATAAGTCCATGTGCAACATATGTAACCTTGCTTCCGAACTAGGGACGGTTTTGGGTTTATATGATGCTCTTTTGCTTTTTCCTTGTTCGCATGATGGACATAGGTGTTCCTTGGTGTATTTGAACTTAGGAAGTCCAGTGACGATGTTGTCTTTGGCTAACTTGTTGATGGTGTCGAAATTGAGATGGGATAAACGTCTATGCCACAGCCAGGACTTAGTTTCGGTTGCCCTTGTCATAAGACAAATTGGTGATGTAGAAGCCATTTGGTTGATGTCGATAGCATACAAGTTTGTACCACGATTACCAGTTAAGAGATCATCACCAACCAAATTTCTAATAAAAACCGTGTTTCTCCTGAATGCAACTTCTAAATCTGCATCACAAAACTGCCCGACTGAAAACAAGTTGTGTCCCAACCCTTCGACATAGTAAACTCGAGTGATCAAAAAATTCCCAAACTGAAGATCTCCAAAACCCAGGATAGCTGCTACATGATCATTTCCAAAGCGTACAGTTCCCATGAATTTCCATATGAAATTGATCAGCAGCTTTAAGTTCCCGGTCATGTGCTTGGAGCAACCCGAGTCGACGATCCAAAGACATATTTCGATAACCTGCCAAGAACAGAAGAGTTTGTATTTGGAAACCGTGTTGAATTGGGTTCCATGGGGTTAGGAGTAAAGTCTAAATCACACTCATAGACAGTTGCTACTTGTTTAGCTTGAGTTATTTCTAATTTTCCTTCCTTAAGAGTGAACTCTCTACCCGTCGGAATCCACATACAAAACTTAAGATAGTTCCTAGGCATTCGACTACTAGTGGTAGACCTAAAACGTGCAACTAATCTTTCTATAGATCTAGATCTGGCACTAGTTCCCTTTGGAACATACTTCTGTTTAGGCGTAACATTCACATTCTTAGAAACACATTCATCATGAACATCATTAATTAAACATTTCTTGCATATTAAACAAACAGAGTCATTACATGCATTAGAACCAGTACTTTCGACATTACATTCAGATGAATCATGTTTCTTATTACAAAGCGATAAATTCCTAGGGTGTTCTTCTACTTCTTCAACTTTATTCTTGCTACTACTCGTAGAAACAGGCGAGACTCTATTGTTCCTTGTATTGCTCCTAGGCTTTAGTCTGCTGCTCCTAGAGGTGCTTTCTAATCCTGTAGAAGGTAAGGCACACACATTAGGATTTATATTGTTGTCCTTTTTAGCATCACTAGATTCTTTAGAATTAGCCTTTTTGCACGCATTTGTCTTAGAAGTGGAGGCAGACGCATTAGTGGGACTAATCCTAAAAAGGCCAGGTGCTATTACTTTTGGTGTTTTGACAACCGCTTTTCCTTTATCAACAATCTTTTCATTTTCACTTTTCTTGGGCAAGGGTGTTGGAGTGACTAGTTTTGTCAAATCCTTTTTCTCATCGACTTTTGGAGCAAACCTTGAAATTGACATTTTTGGTTTTTGAACCGTGTTTGAAACATTTGGTTTCTCCGAAGTTGACGGTTTTGCAAACTTAGTTTCCTCACCCTTTCCTTTTTGACTTTCAAGCTGAGCCATCAAAAGATCATTTTGCTCTTTCATTTTCTTTAAGGCACGCTCATACGACAATTTGTCATACTTGCATTCTTCCTTTTTTCGATCAAGTTGTTTAAAATATGACACATTTTCTTTTTCAAGTTTAATGAGAGCATTTTCATATTCTAAAACGATGTCGGAGGTCTCAGCTCTCAGTCTTTCATCGTCTTGAACAGAATATGTTTGTAAAATGATGGACATAATATCGGTGGTCATAACAGCTTCGAAGAGAGAATCATTTAGGTTTTCCAAAACATTGATTTGCTCAAAAGATTCATTTGCCTTGTTTATCAGGGACTTGTGATCCGTAACGAAGTCAGCTGTTTCTTTCAAAAATGCTTGTTCAAAATTAATTACTCGAGCATGGATGTTACTAATTTGAGGAGCAAATTCATTTTCGAGAATCTTTTTAAGCTGTAAATGAATCGTGGAATTCCAGTTGATCTCATTAAGTCTCGTTTTAGATTCTAAAGTCGTTTTAAGTTGCCCAATTCTGGTTTTAAGATCATCAAGATATCCTCTTGCAGCACTTGTGTTAAAAGTGTTGTTTGAAGAAATCTGTTCCATGTTTGAAATCGATTTGGAAGCAACTACCTTTTTCGAAAACATTTTTGAGAATGGACGTTTTATGGAAAACATTTTTGTTCAATTTGTTGTAATCAATCGGTTTCAAATCAGGATTCTTTTGTTTCATTTTATTAATGCTCTCTTCGGCCAATTCAATCGTTTCCACAGAATCACGAACAATGGGAGGATCATGCTTAGCCAACAAAACATTTCCATTAAACAAACAATTCTGAGCTTGCTGAGCTTTCTTGAGATTACAAGGAGTTTTGTTACCAAGAGCCATTTTATGTTTTGTGTGGTAAATCGGATTAGTTTGATTAGCAATCATGTGCATTGTTTGACTTGACTGACCCTTTTTAACCACTAACTCTTCTAAATGAGCAATCATGTGTTCTGACTCTACGATTTCTTCCAAAAGTTTATCTTCTTTCTTTGCGAAGTCCTTTTTCAACTCATCCCTTTCTTTTTCAAGATTGGTATAAGCTATTTTTTGTTTTGAAAGTTGGTTTGTTAACTCAGAAATTTCTTGATTTAAAGAGTTGATGGTTTTTGTTGAACTTATTTCAAGATTAGCAAACTTGTTTTTCCATTCCCTATCTTTAACAAGTAACTTCTTATAACCAATTTCAAATTCAGACTCGCGATCTTTGTGAATTTGAAAACTTTTTGCATTTTCCTTGTATCTCTCAAGCTCAGTGGTCAATTTCTCATTCGCGGCCTTAACATCGCGATTGACCTTTTTCACTTTCTCGATTTCAATACCACAATTATTTAATAATGATTCAAATAAAGCACGTGTTTCCTCATCATTCTCAGCATGCTGTGAAACGAAGCCTCCATTATGATTCACATCTGGAGTTGCTGAAGAAGTATTGCTACTACTTGGCGTGTCCAGGTATGTATCATAAGTGGGTGCTTGCTTCTCAGAATGCTGTTCCTCATGAGGAGACATATCAAATATATCATTATTATGACATGTGTTGAAATTTGATACCTCAGATGGTGCACTGGTGTCATAAACAGGAAGTGTGTCAGAATCCGTGTCATACTTAGCTTCCTGAAGATTCGCCATGAATATGCAGTTTGCATCGATATCCTCTCTATCTTCCATGTCATCCATAAGAGCCATAAAATCATTCTCCTCTGCGTTCAACTGAAATCCTGCCTTCTCTTTTTGTGCCAACAGTACTGCTTTCTGCAAATACTCTAGATCTTTCTTGTTCGGTTTAGTAGGACAGTTCCTTGCCATATGACCTACTCCTTGGCAGTTGAAACACTTTACCAGATTACCCTGATTCACATTTCCATAATTCCCAACAGCTGGAGCTGCCACATTCCTATTCTGATTACCCATTGCCTGATTACCAACATTCTGACCCCTCTGATTTCCAACATGCTGACCCATCTGATTCCCTGCATACTGACCATACTGATTCCCTGCATATTGACCTGCATTCTGCATATTCTGATTACCCATGTTAATTCCAGTTGCATATCCTTGCTGATTACCATAAACTCCAACCATTTGGCCTCCATTGCCCATATTGAAACTCTGCTGAGCGATCTGCCTGTTGCGAGTATTCGATGAAATCCTTTGGTTGTTGTTTGTTGGTGTAGAATAGCGTCCTTGGAAAGCTTTTGTCAGAAAAGCAAACGCTTGAGTCAATGCTGCAGTAGCTTCATCATTTTCAGTGAATTCTGGTTCTTGAAATTGTAGGTATTGCTGTTGTGGAATAAGATGTTGTTGTTGCTGTGGGTAGAATTGTTGTTGGTAGACCGGTGTTGGTTGTTGAATGTAGGATGGTTGCAAGTAGTTGTGAGTGGAAGATGATGATGGTTGTTGTTGTGTGTTTACTGGTATAGGTGTTGGTGTATCAGCAATTAATGCTAGAGGATCATGCTTTTTAGCTAGTAATTCAGCTCTTACTTCATTAGCTTCATCTTGATTTTGCTTCAAGAAGTCATACACCTGATCATAAGTCACTTCATGCAAATTCTTTGTCTGATAAACAATAGTGACATATCTTCCCCATTCTGGTTGTAACTCATTCAGAAAAATGGTGTTGTTAGCAATATTTGTCTGACTGAGGTTGTGTCTTGATAAATCATTCATGATCTTACAGAATCTGTGGTAGTACGTCTCTATGGATTCACCAGGAATTGAAGTAAACTTGCGAAGTTCCTTAAGCAGTTGTGTTTCCATTTCCTGTTTCCCGATGTCTGTCCCATACATTAACCTCTTGACTCTTTCCCAGACTGCATGAGCACTTACTTCACTGTCAACAGTAGCATAGATGGTTTCAGGTAAACCAAGAACGACGTAATGAAATGCCTGATCATCAGCTTCAATCTGTTTTCTGTCTTCCACAGTGTATTCAGTCTCATTCTGTTCTCTGTAGTATGGTTGAACTGGGGGGGTACCATTTGGATCACCAGGGTCTAGTACTTGTGATGGTTTGAAGGGTCCATCCACAATGGATTTGATGAGAAGACTTCCATTTGCTTTGCTCTTAAGATAACGCATCATACGACTAGCCCACTGTGAGTATCCACCCTTTGACAGCATGGGAGGTCGGTTTTCGGCACCGGCAGCATGAATGTCTTGCTGAGTTGCCATTGATGAAGTGTATATTGATAAAGTTGATTCTTGGATCGATTCAACGAAGTAGGAGTTGTGTTTAGTGTAAGTTGATGCAAGTTTTTATGGTGAAAAATTTGATCTGAAACCTTGAAACCTCAATAACTTCCGTTCGGAGTGGATTTGGGCCTCGAAGCTTGGCTTGAATGATCTTTAGGTAATTCAACGTGTCCTTCTTCTCGGTCTCACGGTCGTTTTGACAGCTGATTCGTCGAAAACGGAGTTACGGTTCAAAAGTTATGGCCATTTGAAGTTTGGTTGTCAAAAAGTCAAAAACTTACGCGTAAAGCTTGATTTTACGCGTAAACCTTGAATAATCTTACGCGTAAGATGTTATGCGTAACCTGTAAGTTATGCGTAAGATCTAAAGTTATGCGTAAACAATATTGTTTATGCGTAGACTTTGATTTTACGCGTAAACTTAGAGTTTATGCGTAGAATGTTACGCGTAAGGTTTTTTCAACCAAATAGATCTCTCAAACTTATCCAAGGTTGAAAGATATCCCGTGTCGAAGTATTCCACAAACTTATCCAAGTCAGGGAAGTACTGAGTAATCTCTGATCGTTGAAGAAAACTTATGCATAGAAAAACTTATGCGTAGAATCTTACGCGTAGAACTTATGCGTAGGAACTGAACTTAAGCGTAGGATCTTGTGCATAGACTTCAACTTACGCGTAGAAAATCAATCTTATGCGTAAGAAGAGGGTTTTGACTAGAGTTACGCGTAAGAAAAGGGTTTTGACCTTAGTTACGCGTAAGAAAAGGGTTTTAGGCCAAAATTTATGCGTAAAAAGGACAAAAAGTACTGTTCACAGCTGGATATTCGTACTATGCCCAAAAGTTACGCGTAGGATGACCAGAAAACTTCAAAAATCCGATTTTTTCAACCAAAAACACTTTTTCCACTTGTTTCTTTTGATCAAATCTTTCCCAAATCACTTAGAATCACTAAAGCTTCAATAAAGACAACAACTTTAACACAAAAACACTTAAAGATCAAAACTTTTTGAAGAAAAAGTACACAAAATGAATGAAAAGTGTAACTTTTTAACAAAAAACTTGATGAAAACACTCCTAAATCATTGTTAGGCGATTGATACCACTTGTATGACCTTAGATATATCAACTTTATCACAAATATAGAAGCTTATAAGCACTAGAAGAAGGAAAGATGGTGACTTGGTAATATATGTGTGGCGTTAGCTTTGTAGAAATAGAAATAAAGATGAAGAGAACTTTTATTCAAGAACACACACAATACACACACAAGCACACACCTCAAATGACTCATTTGAGGTGTTTATATAGTAAGAGATGTAACACCCTAATGGGCTTGGATGGGCTTGGTCATGGATTGGACTTTTACATTAAGTATGAACTAGTTGTAATACATAATTTATAACCTATTAGATTAGTCCAAACCATAAGCCCATTGACTATTCTATTGTAATCTACGACACATTACAAAGTTACATGTATGAGAATGACCATCACTTCTAAATACATATTTTTTAATGCTAACACTTATTTTATTTTTAACTTGTGTTAGATATATTTTGTTATGTTTATCAAGTTGTCATGGGATAATCCAAACGCCCCTTTAAACATCTTAATATATCATGAAAATTTGCTAGATGTACATTAGATTGTATAACTAGCTATTTCCAACAAGTTTCTTATGCAAGTGATTTGTTTTGAAAAGAATAGTTTATATTTTGACTCATAAATACTATTTTTCTAGTTAAACCAAACGCTTCCTTATCTAGAAAATTTACAACCAAAATGTCAATATATATATGAATTATATATCTTGACAACTCAAAAATGCTAGTTTTATACTTATATTCATGATGATGTATTGTAAAGGTTATATTGGATAATATTCGACACTATTTGGACATGATCCAAACACCCTCATATCGAACAAAAAAAATATTTCTACTTCACCAAAAAATTTGTTTTTGTGATAAATAAGTTATAAAACCATAATGTGATATGTTTTAGCAAGTTTTTGTAGCATTATTCAACAATGTACAAGCAAAATTTTGAAAATGAGTGTATGAACTTTTTCAAAAATTTTCGACAAGAGGGTTTGTAATTATTAGTTTCTAGTGTTAATTATACTTTCTAATCCTAAGGGAAGCATTTAGTTATTGAATTCCTAGACTCAATTTGAAAGAAAAGATGAAATTGAAGAAATTGAAATAAAATGCTAAATCATGATTATGACCAAATTAGATGAAATCAAAAGAAATGTGTTATGAAAAACTTACAAAACTTGTTGCTAATCGTGTTATAAGTGTTTGCCCTTTGTTAATTGACCTTGATATGAAGATTTGAGGATGGATTATGGATGATTTTGGGTTTTTGGTTCGAACAGCAGCAGCAGGGAATGAGTGGGGAAAGAAAAATGGAGTATTCGGTAAGTAGAATAAGGAAGAAAAACGGGTGGAGTTAGTCAGATGGCCGGCCCCTTTAATCATTAAGGGGGCCGCCCTTATTTTGGCAGCCGGTCCCCTTAATTTTAAGGGGGCCGCCCTTCAAAAATTATTTTTTCGCGGTTTTTGTTTCTGGAAAGAACAAGAAAATATATATATATATATATATATATATATATATATATATATATATATATATATATATATATATTAGATTTATATTTAATCAAAAATACGTTGGTGAGTATTCGCACGAAAGGAATTACTCGACTCTTTTACTTGACATTTCGTCAATTAAAATTTCTTGATCATTTCGGATAAAATTAATCAAGTTGTCAAGTGGACGACAGGGTTGTGGAAGGTATATAAGTATGTATATATGTATTTATATATAAATAGTATGGGTTTATAAGACGAGAAAAAGAGAGGGAGACGGATGCAAAAGGTGACGGGAGTTTGTTTCATCCATAGGTTCTTCAACTCATTTCTCTACATCAACATGAGTATGTTTGAACGTTTAAAGTTCAAGAAGGCCAAAAGAGGGGAAAAGAAAAGGTTCGTAAACGAACAATTTCTAGTTCTAGAAAATCAACTAATGAGTTTTCTAGGTTATAAAGGCATATAGTATGTATAATATATATATATATATATATATATATATATATATATATATATATATATATATATATATATATATATATATATATATATATATATATATATATATATATATATATATATATATATATGTGTGTGTGTGTGTGTGTGTGTGTGTGTGTGTGTGTATGTATATGCTATAAGAGAAAATATGTGTATATATATAAACAAGAGAATTAGCTAAGAGTAATTACGAAAAAGCTATAGCAACAATGAACTAGATACTAGACTAAGCATGCAATCATGACATGGAAATTTAAAAGAGACGTGTATTTTTTTGTCTTCAACAAGCAAATCTTCAAAGTCTTCAAGAGATTTCATGACCATGTGAAAGCGGATAGAAACCAAGCTTGCCAAGGTATGATGAATTCATCTTGTTGGTCCCCATTGTCTCATTTGACCAAAGTTGTTTGGTCCAAAGATATTATGCATTTGACTTGGGTGCATGTATGGTGGAATCATTCCCCAAGGATTGAAGTTCCACATTTGATGATTATTGTGAAAGTTTCGTCTATTTTGGTTTACTCTAGGTTGAGGAGTTTTAGACCTAGGATGAGGACTATTTGGTTTTCTAGGTGGTGGAGTTTTAGAACTTATTTTTGGCTTAGGGGGTTCTACTTTGGGTTTTAAAGATGATTTATGAAAGCTTTTAATTTCTTCATCACTTGCAATAGGTACTAATCTATCTTTCAAAAGAATATACTTTGGTTTTAACTCTAAAGGTTTTAGTTCACTAGTTTCACTTTCAAACTTTACATTTTTAGATTTACTAGTTGATGCTTCGGTTGAGTCGTATCCTAAACCGGTTTTATCTTTGGCAATTCTTTGAGAGCCAATTATTTTACTAAGTGATTGACTACTATTTTCAAATTTCTCAAATCTAATAATTTCTTCCTTAAGTTGTTTATTCTCATTTTTCAAAACTAGACCTTCTTTACATTCTATAATACTTTCTTTTCCTTTTTCTAGCTTTTGTAGTTTTATTTTTAACTCAAGTATTTCATCCTTTAATTTATTATTAGTGTGTTTTAGTAGTTTATTTTTAGCTATGACTTTTTGTCCTAGTTTGCATAATCTACTATATTCGCTATCTAAATCTTTTTCATCTAACGATAAATTATCATCACTATAGTATTCGGTTTCGGAACGTACCTCATCGGAAGATCTTGCCATGAGACACTTTTCTTCTTTTGTTGTGTCTTTTTCATCGTTGTCACTATCACTCCATGCTCCTCCTATAAAGGCCTTGTGGTTTTGACTTCTTGATAATTTTGGACATTCTCCAATAAAATGATTTGGATCTCCACATTTGAAGCATTTTCTTTCATTCTTGCTAGTCTTGTCGTCCTTGTTTCTTTGGAATGTTTTTCTTTCATCAAACGGTTGTCTAACGTATCTTACTCGTCTTTTGAAGAATTTCTTGAAGTCTCTTACGGCCATGGCATACTCTTAATCTTCACTTTCGGAGTTTGAGCATTCTTCATCACTAGAGTCCTTTTTTGCTTTCAATGCGATTGACTTGGTTTGCTCCCTTTTTCCTTTGACCATTTTAGAATCTTTCTTTATTATCACCTCATACACTTTCAAGTTTCCAATTAGCTCGTCAAGTTGTAGAGTTGATAAATTCTTTGACTCCTTAATAGCCGTCACTTTAGCACGCCACTTCAGATGGAGAGCCCTAAGAAATTTCCTTACAAAATTCTTGCTAGAAAAATTCTCATCAAGTGCTTTTAAACTTGTGATGATAGTGTTAAATCTAGCAAAAGCATTATCAATTGATTCCTCTTCCGGAATCGTAAATTGTTCATATTGTTGTACAAGAAGATCTATTTTATTATCTTTGACTTGACTATTACCTTGGTGAGTGATTAGTAAAGAATTCCAAATATCTTTTGCAGTTTTACACATAAAAATTCTTTCATATTCTTTGCGTGGTAACGCATTATAAATAATCATTTTAGCCTCATTATTTTTAGCAAGTTTCTTTTTCAACTCATCGTTTTGTTTTTCAAAAGGTACAATTTCATCCCTTTTGGTTTCGAGATTATTTTGTATCGGAGGAAAATCACCATTAGTAATAACATGCCAAAGATCTAGATCTTTTGATTTCACATAAGTTTTGAATCGATTTTTCCAATAAAGAAAACCATCACTTTCAAATAGTGGTGGTCTTTGCGTAGATTGACCTTCTAAATATTTTTTAGATTCCATAGATCATTTCAAGTTTTAAAATACAGTTTATTTTAAAAATCTTGTTTAACGTAGCTCTGATGCCAATTGTGAAAAACTAGAAGGGGGGGTTGAATAGTTTTACGTCAATTTATATTTTAAAAACTTTGTTTGATAAAAAACTTCGATTCTTATTTATGTGAATATCAACACTTGTACAACTCAAACAATTTAATCTAACTAACTAAATAATGATAACGTAAATATGAAAGTAATGAAAAGATAAAGATAGAGAGATCAAACCACAACACACGATATTTATAGTAGTTCGGCTACGAAGCACCTCTTCGCCCTACTCCACTCCTCAAGTCACCTACTCGAGAGTTTTCTTCACTATGTCAACAAACTCCCTTTTTGGCGGAGAAACCTTACACAACTTTCGCTTACACCAATTAACGACACTAAGCTAAATGTCGAGTCCTAATACTAGCTAGAACCAATCTCACACCACTACACGCCTTCTTCACAACTTGTACACAACACTACTACTACACTACTTCTTACACCTTCACAACTTCTTCTTCAGACCACAACTATTTCTTCACTACTTCAATTCACAACAACTAACCCACCTAGATCTATCAATTACAATCACTACACAACTATACAATAAATACAAGTGTCACAACTCACCATTTCAGGTCATTTCAGGTCATTTCCCGAACTTTGGAAAAACACTATTCATCAAACACTATTCATCAAAACACTATTCATCAGTTTACTATTCATCGTTTTCGAGGTCAATTTGATATTCTGAGAAACTTTTGGGAAATTTACTATTCATGGAACACTATTCATTTCCGGAAAAGATTTCGTCATTCACGTGCATTACACATTTCATCGTAAATTTAGTTTACGGGTATTCAAATTCGCGTAACCGTATTGGTTCGGGTGCGAATTCATGCATTATCAGTAATGACATTTCATACGGACTGGAGATAGTCTGCATATCATCAGTAGGTCATTTACATGTTATACCACTCTTAGGATTTTCAAATTTATATATATTCAGTACATTTAACGTTTTTACGTATAAGTAATTATAGTAAACGTTAACACCCGGTTTATACACAACGAATATATCTAAATATTCCCACAATGGTCCCGACATATTTTTTATATCCATTTTAACATCATAAAAGTTATAACATTCAGTTACCCAGTATTTTGGAAATTTATTTTATTTATAACGTACGCGTATGAATATAACGACGGTTTTCGTGAAAACTAAACATTAATCACCCGATCACTCAGTAAATGTACCCAACATATTTTTAATATGTTTTTAACATTATTATGACTTTATTTCATCCCGGTAAACTTCGTGAACGTTTATTTCTAATAAAACCGGTACCCGATCGTAACTAAAAACACAAACTAGTGCAAATTCATACAAGGTTTTCTAATTAAATACCAAGTACCCTAACCCCCCCCCCCCCCTTCACCCTTGAAAAACCGGACCATGACCACACCCTTTTAACCATGTGCATTAACTCATTTGTATTATACTAATAAACCTTATAAACCATACTTTACCAAAATTACAAAATCATAATCTCATTTTTAGATAAGAAGAAAAACTTGCTCATCTCCTTCCCTATCTTCAAACCCACGACCAAACCACCAAACATAGATCAAGTGATCATTTTTCAAAAGTTATAACATCAAACTTGTTCATTATACTTGTCTAATCAAGAATCAAGCAACAAAAACACAAGAACATCAAGCATAATCATCCTATAATCATCTCATTTTATCAAGTAAGTTTTCATCTTTATTTTTTCATGGATCATCCTATTTTTACATGTATTACATAAGTATCATGCTAAAAACCATGTACAAGTAGCTATACCACACTTTATTTTGGCTAAAAAGAAACATACAAACCCTAACTTTTTAGTTATGAATCCCCTTGCTCTAATAATTTGGTTAGGAGTCCATGGCACCCTAAGAAGGTGTATGGTAAGATTAGATTAGTCATGTGGTGATTACAAGAGGATTGGTGATGGTAGAAATTGGTTTTTAACCTTGGAAACTTGATTTGGAACCCATTTTAGACATGCTGTCCCGTTTTGTAAAAATCTGGAAAATCAGTAAACACCAAGGAAACTTTGGCAAAATTTTTAGAAAATACTTTCAAAAACGAATCCGTAGGCGAAAGAACGGATTAAAAAGAGCTTATAACGAAGAAGTTATGATTTTTGCAAGATTGTTGACGAAAAGTATTTTCTGGAAATTAGTTGCTGTTGGACGTTTTTCGTCGGTCAAAAAGAGGCTTTAGACGTAACCCGGAGGAGCCGAGCTTTCCAAAATATATTACTACATACTAAGACGAAACCGTGGATATAAAGAACAAGTAAAACGGACAAGTAACGACAAAGATATACTCGTTTGAATATCGGCTAAAACCATTTTATAATTGACAGCTTTTATTAAATTTGGCGCAAAAACTACGAAGTACATTTTTGAGCTAGAAGTAATATCAAGTACCGAGCTTTATAACTAACGTAGTATTAGTTATTATGAGTATGTTTTCATCATTTCAAGGATTACAACCCGAGTATTTCAACGCTAACATGGAAACTTACGTTATATATATAAGTATATATATATTATAACTAGCTATTTATATTTTCTAATAGCAATATTTTCCAAATTCTTGGAATATATATTTTTGATAATACAAGTGTTTTTCCAAAGAGTAGAGTGGTATAGAAACATGAGCATGGTCATTCATAACATCATTTGGTGATCTAAATGAGATCATTCATCATTCATATTAGGTTGCGGCTAGTGTGCGCGCCTTGTTTTTCAGCTCATTACATGTTCATGGTACCATCATATTGGGTTGCGACAGCTAATTGTTCATTGGTGTTCATTTCATTTCATCACAGTTTCATCAGTTAAGGTGAGTTTTCATAGCCCCGTTTTCAATTCAACATTTTTGATTGTTTTCAAATCCCACGGGGGGAATACATTGCATCAATTATTTCAGTACGAGCCCAAGTATTCAAACATGTACATAGCTTAAGTTACCTTGCCAAGTGCTAAGTCCCCTGTAACATCATGAACCGTTAATTTCAAGTACTAAGCGAGAGTGAGTGGATAGATCTATCGAGGGTGACGCCTCCATCCGTGGTAGTGGATACCAACAGTAAGCGGATGCATGTCATGTCTTTTACATTTGAATGTTTCGGCAGAACATTCGGGAGGGGCATAGAATTTCATCAGTCATAGCTTCGGTGTCATGAGCTTAAGGCTATTGTACAATTTTCATGAGATTTTTATCTTGCACTTTTACTTGTGGTGGCCGTACATCAGTACATTTTACAAACCTATGGAATTCACCAACATTCGTGTTGACGTTTTAGCAATGTATTTCAGGTTACTAAGGTAGCTCATGTGACATGCATTTGGACTTTCATGGAGTCGCGGAGTCGACGCGTCTCAACATTATTTCATGCACTTATGTAAACATTTGATCTAGTACGACTTGTTTTTCATAAACATGCAACACATTTTGGGGACCTCATTTTGTAAACTCTGAATTATTTCAATGATCAAATGCAGTATTTTCCAAACGACACTTTAGGTCGTTCAATGTAACTGTAACTGTGGTGCTATGACAGACACCCCCAGGTATTCCATTCCGCTGCAAGTCAGGTAAATTGGGGGTGTGACAACAAGCTACACTACTAATCTTCAACACTTCTTGATTTGAGATGAAAGGAGTATTCTTCTCTTGCACTTTGAATGAAGATGGATAGAATCACTTGAAAACAAGAGCTAATGTGTTTATGATCAAAGGATTTAGGAAGATGATTTGAGTGAATTAGAACAGAAAGTTTTAGTGCAAAAGGTGAGGAAAAAATTCATATTTGTACCAGTATTTATAGGCAAAGAAATCTGACACTGGAGCGTATGCCAGCCCCCTTAATTGTGTGTCGGCCCCCTTAAAATTAAGGGGGGCGCCCCTTATAATTAAGGGGGCCGCCCATATGAAACGGCCATATTCTTTGTCTTTTTCTGAGGAAAGTTTATTTGGTGAATTTTAACTGAATTTGGTTAAAAATTTGAATTCATATATTTATTATGAAATAAACATTTCCTTTAATTACCAAAAGTGTTTTTCTTAAATATATAAAATGTTTATACCATTTTATATAATTTGTAATTAGTAAATAAACCTTCCTTTGATCATAAAATGTATTAGGCACTTGTTTATTCATACCTTAAGTGAATTAGTTAGATATAATGATATTTTGTTACTAAATACTTATTTACGTAATGATTTTACGTTTAATGATTTTAGATTTTATGATCGTCAAAACCTAGGGATATCGAAAAATATTAATAACGTTTTTACGCATTATTTATATCAACAAAATCTAACGGAGCAAGTGGCCCGATGGGGTGACCGAACTACTAGCTGGGACGACCCACCCAAACACCTCTTCTTACAGTGCTAGATTGAGGGAAGACAAGGATAGAGATCACGCCTTCCCGCAGTTTGGTAAGTTGTTGTCGGGCGGATTCAATGGCACTGGAGGAGCCGATGATCTGACTCAATGGCTGAAGGAAGTGAAAGCTGCATTTGTGGCGTGCCATTGTGAGAGAGAAGACATGGTGGATTTTGCTTCTGCCATGGTGCGACAGTTGCATGCGCCATCACTATGGAGTGTATGATGTGAGGTGCAACAATCACACCAAGACAGGACACAGTGCTAAGAGTTGTGGATCCACCCAGGCAACTCCCGAGTCAGGACGGAATGTTAACAACACCTATTTTGGTTGTGTAAAGAAGGGACACCTTAAAAGTGAATGTAGGGGACAGTGAAACCAGAGAACCAGTGGAATGGGAGCTACCAAGGAAACACCAACTATGGAGTAATGGAGAATAAGGAGTGACGTTGCGAACGACTACTTTAAATTCCTTATCCCTAGATTTATAATTTCTTGAGTTTCGATGTTGTGAGACCTTCATAATAGGTTTGCAAGAATCGCAGTGTAGTGCAGTGACCATAGTTCATGCTTTTATGGGATGTAAGCCTATTTGAATCTTGCAAGTTTAATACCTTTTATCTATCCGCCTATCTTTTCTATGTTCGTTTCCTGTCCATCATTGCTAGTGCCTAATACCTTACTGCATTAATCTATGACTGTTTACATAATTACAAACTCGAATATGATTCACAAACCTGAAAGAGTTGATCACCTTCCCTTGTAACTAAACTTGGAATGACATCATTTGACCTAAATTATACAAAGACTGGCCACCTATGTATAATTCAGGTAGGAATCATATTACGCTATGAATGGTTGCTTAAACCTCCACCGAGAAATAAGTTTCTCACCCTATAATCGAAAGCTCACACATAGGAATCAATTCTATCCCTCCACCATTTAATGAAGTCCAGCCTTAACCGCCATCGTATTCTGATCCAGAAGATTTCATTTCGCCAACCACCGTCACAGAAAACAGGTTTGCCATAGGATTCAGTCGACTGATAGAAGGAGCGAAGGTGTGCCTCTTAGTTGATGAAGGAGCCTATGGAAATTTTGCACCAGCTACTCTTAGATGCCTACTTGAAAAGACTCAAACTGGTCAAGTCGAGTACGTTCTTACCAGCTCCAAGGTTGAGCAATCTGACAGAGGATCAATGTAACACCCCAACCCGACAAGGGTATAAGTATCACATTATGGTGACAAATCAGAACATACAAACGCAAGCGGAAGACTTATAAACATAAAGTTACAAAGGTATTCTAAGGTTACAAAGGAAATACTAACTATATACAAGAATGAAATACAAATCCGAAGAGAAATCTAATCAAACCCAAATCCTAGTCTAATCCAAGTGTCCATGGGCTTCTAATCATCTGGGTAGTCCACTAATGCTTCTATGCTTTCTCCACCCAAACCCAGCTTCCAACCTAAAACCTGTCGCAGGAAAAGAAATGCGGCTGAGCTTAAAAAGCCCAGTGAACAAATATATAACAAACCAAATGGATAAACGAAATGTATATAAGTATAAGAAACAGGACATCATAAGCTTCTGCTGAAAGGAATATCATCTTTCAAATGCATAAGAGATTAACGTACAACTGAACGAATATCATAAGTCAAAGGAAACGAAGCATCGTAAGTATAATCATAAGAGAAAAATAATGAGCACGTATGAACAAAGAAGCGTCTAAACAAGGTACTTGAATAGACAAACAAATCATAGGAAAGCCACGAGCCAACCTACCGAGGTACTCGATAGATCTCGAAATCACATAATCACATATATGTCCCATCAAAGGATACGGAGAGGGGAGACCTCTCAGTACCGCATCTCAAAGGTGTATGGGTACAGAGCATGTACAGCCATCACGCTACGAAACAAAACAAAACAAAGCCTAGGATGCATCCATACGCCCCCTGCAAAACAAAATCATACATGCATCATGCTCGCATGACAGGGCTACACATACGTTAAATGGCCAAGTGTACACATATCATATCATACCATAACAGAAGGGGACGTCGTAGATCAATCACACCTCCACAGAAAGTGTCATGCCATCGGTGCCTCAAGTGACACGGCCATGGTACCTTCATGACTAGAATAAAACTCAAGCATAGAATGAAACGAATCACATCATGTCATATAATCAAGCATATCAAAGGATCCTAACAAGGACCACATCAAAGGATCCTAATAAAGGACCACATCAAACAAAGTATAACAAAGAATCATATCAACGAAGCATAGCAAAACGAATCATATCATATCAACGAAGCATATCAAATGAATGAATCAAATATAAGGGAACATAGCAATGGCTTAGGGAAATCTTAATAAGATAACGAATCAAAGATCAAGATCGAAGTCATGAGAACGAAAGCGCCCTTACTGAAAAAGGGTAGAACATATGTACCTTACACTTTCAACGAAACCATAAAATAAGAATAGGAAGTCACTCCTTCTTCAGCGAATCTACATGAATTAATGATTGGCTTAATAAATTATGTTAAATTAGGTTACTCATTTTAGTCAGCTTTCCATTTTTAGTAACTTTCCTCTTATAGCAGCTTTCCAAAAATAGTAACTTTCCAAAAATAGTAAGCTTCCATTTATAGTAAGTTTCTACTTTAAGTAACGTAGTTATATTAAGTAACTTTCTATTTTTAGCAGGTTTCCCGAATTAGCAAGTTTCCATATTTAGTAAGTTTTAACATGACTTCCCAACTTAGTTAAATTAGGTTTAGGGTTCGGGTTTATCAATTAGGTTAATCGTACCCACACACAAGTCAACACGACATTAAAAAGACACACCCGGCATAAGAACATGTATTAGGGCACCAAACATCAAAGTAACACATTTAATACTTTTATAACACATGCATGCATATTAACTAGTTTTAAAACAAAATTACACTCACTAAATTAAATTTTAGAAACGTATCAAAAGTCCATACTTGTTGGGAATTCTGCTAAGAGAGAATTCTGCTGAAGAATCTGCTGATGATTTCTGCAGAAGACACAGATTCTACTTATAGTTTAGTTTCTCCTGAAGTCTAGTTTCAGCATTAGTTGTTTCTGCGGATATAGTTTTTCCATGTTTTATGTAATATAGTTAGGATATGATTTAGGAAGTGATAATGCATATCTTTTAGAAGTTTTAGAATATACGTTTCTTGGGAAACGGTTTAGGGTTCCTTGTGTATAAAAGGAACACTCGATTATGTATTGAGTTACGTTTTAGAAAACACTTTCATTATTATTAAAAGATCCATAGAGGATCAACAATTCTTAGTATTAAAACTTGTGTTTGTTTCCGCTTTAAAATACAAGTTACAGAGATTATCTATTAGTGTTTGGTGATTACATTGACATAACTAACGATTCTAGAGTGCTCAGAAGATCTATCAAGGTCTTTGTTTCAACAAGTGGTATCAGAGCCTCGGGAGAGTCTCTGTGATACTGAGAAAAACAAATCTTACACCATCAAAATCCAAACCAATCAAAGAAAATGCCTGGATCAGACGATGAAGTTGATACAACCCAGAACCAAAACACCACTTCTCTCCAACAACTCAACCTCTCCAACAGTAATGCTAAATTCCCATACTTGAAGAATGCTGAAGACTATGATCTGTGGTCCATGAAGATGCAGAACTGGATCACAAACATTGACTGGAATCTTTGGGAGGTTGTCCGAAAGGGGAACAGCCTAAAGAAGCATGTTAAAGATGCTGATGGGATAATTACAATTGTAGGTCCCAAAACTGCTGAAGAGGTACTAGCTGTGCAAAGGGAGAATAAAGTAAGAACAATTCTACTCCAAGCTATACCAGATGATCACATGGGTGACTTCCACTTCATGGAGGATGCCAAGGATATTTGGATGGCAATAAAGGCTAGATTTGGTGGGAATGATGAATCAAGAAGGTTGAAGAAGTCAACGCTAAAGCAGCAGTTTCAAGAGTTTCAGATATCTGAGGAAGAAGGAATCTACAAAGGCTATGACAGGTTCCACCGGATCTTAAGTCAACTTAATCAACTAAAGGCTAGACCAGATAATGAGGACTGCAATGCTAAGTTTTTGAGATCTTTGCCACCATCTTGGTTGCAAGTCAGTATTGCTCTCAAGACTAAGGGTGGATTGGATATGATGTCCTTTGATGACCTCTACAACAAGCTTAAATCACTTGAGCCTGATGTTAGAAGTCCCATTCATCCATCCACTCACTCAGCCTTTGTTGGCACCGCTACAAAACCTGTGCATCATGCCTCAAGCTCTTACACCTCAGGAGCATCTTCTCAAACCCAAACTAAATCAGCTCCTAAATCAAAATCCAGTAGTGTAATGGATGACATTGTTCATTCATTTGTGGCTGAATATGAACATCAGCAGTTTCTTGCTTATGAGGATTTTGAACAGGTGGATCCATTGGAGATGGAGGAGATGCACTTGAAATGGCAGCTAGCAATGATTTCTATGAACATCAAAAGGTTTGAGACTAAGTCTGGGAGAAAGTTTGGCTTTAATGGGAGAGATGCAGCAAGGTTTGACAAAAGGAAGGTTAAATGCTACACTTGTGGTCAACAGGGCCATTTTTCAAGAGAATGCAAGGAAAGAAAGTATGGTGATGAAGTTAGATATGGCTCATATCTATTGGAATCAGGGACTTCTAAAGCTGCACCTTCCAAAGCTTTGGTGACTCTGGATCACCAGATTGATTGGGCTGAACATGAACCTGCTGAAGAGGAAGCCTCTATTTCTGAACAAGTGAATTTGCTGGCATACTCATCTTCAGAGGACAAGAAGGAACAAGTCTCTTTGATGGGAATCTCTCAGGTACAAAATTGTGTGTTTGGATGTAGTGTAAGATACAATGAACTTAAACAAGAATATGATGAATTGAAAGCTAAGTACAATGAGTGTTATATAGAAGTTGAGGCCTATAAAAAGGCTTTAAAAACTTTAGAAAAACAAAAGGTCTGGTTTCAAAAGAATCAAGTTAAATATGATGAAAAGGTAAGAGTTTTAGAAAGTGATTTAGAATGTGCTAAGATAGATTTAAGACGTACTGAAAAAGAGAAATCTGATATAGAAAAGGAAAAACAAGAATTACAAGTTAAGTTAGATAAAGAGATAGCTGGTCGTATGAAATGGCAGGAAAGAGCATCTAATTTGAATAAATTGATTGATGGTCGCCAATCTGTTAGGTCTAGAAAAGCATTAGAATATGAGAAATATATAGATCCTGAAGAGTTAACTTATCCTGATATGTCTAGTGTTTTTGACCCTGAACCAGCCTTAGCATATCAAACACCTGTTAAATTTGTTAAGGAATGGGGAATGAATGCTGTCCCTGGACCTATAAGAGGGGAACATATGCCTATAAACCTGTCCATACCTGTTGACTTTGATGGATCACACAATCTCTATGGCAAAAAGTCAAGTCACTTGCCAAACCCTATTATTAAATCTACTGACTTTGTCTCTTGTTGTGACAGTGACAAGTCTTCTGATGAAGGGTCTACTTTATTTGCTAGTTGTGATTCAAGTGAGAAGTCAGACCTGCCCAAGACCACTCCTACGACCACTTTCAAGACCACACCCAAGACTCCCCACAAGCCTCCTAGAGTTATTGCTGATACCAAGACAGTTTCTTCTGAAGACTTGTTTTTTAATTCTTTGCAAAACAATATTTCTAGTTCTGTTAAAAACAATTCTGTTAATCATTGTGGTTTGAATGCTTTTTCATGTTATGGAACTTCCTTCAGTTTGAATAAATCTTCTAAAAAGAAGAAATGTTTTGTGTGTGGAAGTAAATCTCATTTGATTAAGGATTGTACGTTTCATGAGCAAAGAATGGGTGTATGTTTTAGTCAAAGAAAACCTAGGCAAATGTGGAAGAATGTTAATGAAATACCCTCTTTTATTCCACATCAGCAGAAATCCAATTCTGTTGAACCACATTCTTCATGGAGAAGAACCAGTACTAGACCTTATGTTCGACCCATTAGTTCTTTCTTTTCTAATGGTTATTGGCCTAGTCACTTTGACTCAATTTATTATGGTGGAGGGTATTGGGATACTGCTGTGAAGCCCTCAGCAGGTTGTTCTTGGACTAAGAAGGGACCTAATTTGCATTACAGGCCCAAGAACAATGGTGGATCTAAAACATCTACATGGCCTATCTCTAAGGATCCACAAGGCAGACTCAAGTCAGCAATGACTTGAGTCTCCAATGTGTACTAACTTTTGTATATTTTTGTTGTTGTTGTAGGATCATCCTTTGAAAAGTACTGAAGTAGGGATAGTTGATAGTGGTTGTTCCAGAAGTATGTCAGGGAACAAGGACAAGATGCATGATTTTGTGCCTATAGAAGGAGGAGGAACTGTAACCTTTGGTGGTGGAGATGGCAAAATTACTGGGAAAGGAACTATTAAGACACCTTTGTTAGATTTTGAGAATGTTTATTATGTGAAGGAACTAGAGCATTTTAGTCTATTCTCTGTATCACAAATTTGTGACACTAAGAATAAGGTTTTCTTCTCTGAGGATGAATGTATTGTGCTCTCCAAGGACTTCAAACTTCCGGAAGACACAACTGTTCTGCTGAGAGTTCCTAGAACCTTTAACTTGTACACATTCAATCTGAATGATGTTAAGCCAGAAGGTGATCTAACATGTTTGGTGGCCAAAGCTTCCCAGGATGAATCTACCAAGTGGCATAGGAGAATGGCTCATGTTAATTACAAGACTATCAATAAGTTGTCTAAACTTGGTCTTGTTCAGGGCCTTCCTTTTAAACTCTTCACCGATGAACACAATTGTATTGCTTGCAACAAGGGAAAGCAACACAGAGCCTCTTACAAAGCCATAGAAGCTGTGAGCACCATCTCAGAACCCCTTCAGTTGCTGCATATGGATCTCTTTGGTCCAACTCCTATCAGAAGTATTGATCATAAGTACTTCTGCCTGGTTATCACAGATGATTATAGCAGGTTTTGTTGGGTATTCTTTCAAAAAACAAAAGATGAAACAACTCCTATTTTGAAAGAATTCATCACTTTAATTGAAAACCAGTTTAATAAAAAGGTTAAAGGCATTAGGTGTGACAATGGGACAGAATTCAAAAATGTTGTTTTCATAGAATTCTGTAAGTCTAAGGGGATTAGAAGGGACTATAGTACTCCAAGAACCCCACAACAAAATGGGGTTGCTGAAAGGAAAAATAGAACCTTAATTGAGGCAGCAAGATCCATGCTTGCAGACTCTAAATTACCCACTATGTTTTGGACTGAAGCAGTAAGTACTGCTTGCTATGTCTTGAACAGGGTATCCATCACTAGACATCATGTCAAGACACCTTATGAACTTCTCACTGGGAAAGTTCCAGACATTCATTACCTTAAGCCTTTTGGTTGCAAAGTGACCATTTTGAATACTGCTGATACACTAGGTAAATTTGATGGGAAAGCTGATGAGGGATACATTGTGGGTTATTCAGCTCATAGCAAGGCCTATAGGGTTTATAATCTGAATGCCAAAAGGATAGAGGAGACCCTTAACTTAAGATTTCTTGAAGATCAGCCTAATACTCAGGGACAGGGCCGTTCTTGGTATTTTGACCTAGATTATTTGACTGATTATTTGGGGTACACTAGACATGCTTCTAATCCTAATGCAGGTACCAAAGATTCAATTTCTAACCCTGCAGGTTCTATGGATGATGACTCAGAGAGTGACTCTGAGCCAGCTGAACATACCATTGTTGTACGATCTTTTCCACCTAACCATTTTGTAGGAAATCATTCTGCTGCTGAACAAGAGGATGCGTCACATTATGCAGAGGATCTTGCTAGACTTAAGAAGCAAGAGCATGCTGCTACAAAGGAAGCTCAGAGACTCAATGACAAGGTTACACAAGAGACTGATGCCATCCTTCACCAATCAGCACAAGCAGTCAGTGGAAACAAGGATGCTGCTGACAGTTCTACTGAAGGCACACCTATTCCCATTGATGAGTTCAAAGCTGCTGATACTCCTGCTGCACAATCTCCCATTTCTACTGAAGCTTCTACAGACTTTGAGAAGCCCTTTACAAGATTTCCAAGTCCTTCTGATCTTGGTAATTATCTGCCCAAGCCTGGTCTGTTTCACTCAGCTTCTTATGATACTGAGTTTGGGCCTACTGTCAACAACCTTGATGCCACCATTGATGTCAACCCTACAGCAACAAAGAGGATTCATAATGCTCATCCCCTATCAGAGATTATTGGAGATCCTAAAGCACCTGTTAGAACTAGAAGCATTGTCAAAAATACTAAATATGGTGAAGTTGCTTTCATCTCTTATGTCTACAATCAAAAGAGGGACAATCACACAGACTTCAAACATTGTCTGTTTGCATGTTTTCTTTCTCAGATAGAGCCAACTAGTGTTCCTCAAGCACTGGCTAATTCAAGTTGGCTTGTAAAATGCAAGAAGAGATGCTGCAATTCAAGAATCAGCAGGTTTGGATATTGGTTCCTCTCCCTGATGGTAAATATGCCATTAGGACAAAATGGATTTTAAAGAATAAAAGAGATGCAAGGGGGATTGTGGTGAAAAACAAAGCAAGATTAGTGGCTCAAGGGTTTAGGCAAGAGGAAGGAATTTACTATGATGAAGTCTTTGCACCAGTGGCCAGATTTGAAGCAATTAGGATATTTTTGGCCTATGCCTCATATATGGGCTTTATGGTTTATCAAATGGATGTTAAAGGTGCTTTCTTATATGGTGAGATTGAAGAGGAGGTTTATGTGACTCAACCCAAGGGATTTGAAGACCCTGATCATCCTGAGTATGTGTACAAAGTTGTCAAAGCTCTCTATGGACTTCATCAGGCTCCCAGAGCTTGGTATGCTAGACTTTCCACATTTCTGCTGAAGCATGGATACAGAAGAGGTGCCATTGACAAGACTCTATTCCTCAAGAAAGATTCTAGGGATATTATTCTTGTGCAGGTTTATGTGGATGATATTAGCTTTGGTTCCACCAAAGAAGCATGGTGTAGAGTGTTTGAGGATCTGATGAAGGGTGAATTTCAAATGAGTGCCATAGGGGAACTCACTTTCTTTCTGGGTTTACAGGTTCAGCAGAAACCTGATGGAATTTTTATTCATCAGGAGAAGTATGCAAAGGATATGTTGACAAAGTTTGATATGGAGAATGTCAGGGCTGCCACTACTCCCTATGAAGCTCCCAAACCAAAGAACAATCTTGATCCTGATCTTCCTGTGAATGTTCATTTATACAGGTCAATGATTGGTTCTTTGATGTATTTGACTGCCTCTAGACCTGATATTACATTTGCTGTGAGTGCATGTTCAAGGCACCAAGTCACTCCACTTACCTCTCACTTAAATGCTGTCAAAAAGATTTTTAAGTACCTGAAAGGCCAACCCAAATTAGGTCTTTGGTATCCCAAAGAATCTCCATTTCAGCTAGCAGCTTATAGTGATAGTGACTATGCTGGTGCCAATATGGATAGAAGATCCACAACTGGAGGTTGCCAATTCCTTGGAAGGAGACTGATTTCTTGGTAATGCAAGAAACACACCATTGTTGCTACCTCTACTACTAAAGCAGAGTATGTTGCTGCTGCCAATTGTTGTGGACATGTTCTATGGATTCAGAATCAATTGCTTGATTATGGGTATAATTTCATGAATACTACCATTTTCATTGACAATCAAAGTACCATTTGCATTGTTAAAAATCCAGTTTTTCATAATATAACCAAACATATTGAAATCAGGCACCACTTTATCAGGGATGCTTATGAGAAACATTTAATTAAAGTGGTAAAAATTCACACAGATGAGAATGTGGCATATTTGTTAACCAAAGCATTTGATGGACCAAGGTTTCAATATTTGGTGGTCCATATTGGTATGCTTAACCCTTAACTGCAAAGTTTCAGGGGAGGCATAAGCCTCAGGGGAGGCATATGCCTCAGGGGAGGATTGTGAGTGTAAACTTTGTAGAATTTGTATAAATTTGTATATTTTTTGAGTTCTTAACACTAACCAACTAATGAATTATAAGTTTGTTTGGTCTTTTTGTTAGTTTGTGTCTGTTTTGCAGAATTCCATTGCAAGTTGTTGATATGGTTGCTAAGATATGTTTCTCCTGAAGTCTAATAGAGGCTAAGATTGATTTCTACTGATTCACAACATACAGAGATCAAAATTAGCAAATGAGTTTTCATTCATTCTGAGAACATATTACAGCTTACAAACAACTTCAAATGAAATCTCAAGATGCAATCCTATTCAAGTCTAATTTAGTCTAGCTTCTATCATCTATTACAAAAGCTGGGGCATAACCAGTATGATGAAGAAGCTGAAGCTGAAGATGAAAATTGAAAAAGAAAAGGAGGAAGAATGGATTGATGAAAACGACGATGAAGATGCTCAAGAACCGAGTATTTTGGTCCCTGGCAACATCTCATCATCACCTACACCATCTTCCCTTTCCCTTTACCCATGACATCTGTCCTCTTCTCCTTTCCCTTGCTTCCATGGCATGAAGAATCAGGTCCTGGAGCAGGAAGACCTAACACCACACTTCGTGATGTTGGAAGAGATGGATTTCTCTTCCTAGGCCTTGTTTGGGGTCTCTCAGGTGTGGAAGGAGGAAGAAATAAGGGATCTTCGTCTTCATCCTCTGAAGAGTTTTCATCAGATGTGAAAATGAAGGGAGAGACATATTGCCGCTCAGCAGGAATGGGAGCATTACTTGCTTCCCCTCTCTCCAAGGCATTCCATCGCCTTTTCAACTCACGTGCATAATCAGAATCATCTATTTCTGAGGGATATGGTGGTCGATCATCAGATGAGGAGGAAGAGGAGGAGGATATGTCTATGATTTCAGACTTGGAAGACATTATTTGAGGGAAAATTGAGGTTAATTGGGAAATTAGGGTTGTGAGATGATTTGGGGTTAATTGATGACTGAGAAGTGTTATTTGGGGTGATTAAATAAGCCAAGTTTAGGCGTTATGATAATTAATGCGAGTTGGGTGGCACAGTAAAAATCAAGATATTCACCGAAGATATTTTTACATTTGCTTGGTTTCTGCTGATGTTGACCATTCCTCAGCAGATTTGACTTTCATTTCTGCTGAAGGGTAATTTTGAATTTGGAAGTTTTAATTTACACGCCAGACTTGGTCAATAATTAGTTCCGATAATTTTGACCACGATTGGGGAACTTCCAAATGTAACCTACTTCGCATATATCTTCCTAAATAAAATTATTCGCTTGTTACTCCATTTAAACCCATAATTCTTTGAGTAATTCATAACCGTCTCACACAAATTTATTCAAATGGCGCAACTTGAATTGAAGAGAGATCATAACAAGTATGCTATTCTGAAAAAGGCTAAGGGACATGAAGAATTTGATTTAATGGTGGAGTTTCTACAGAGATCAAAGATTCATTATGCTTTGACACATTGTCCTAATATGATATATGAATCGATGGTGACGCAATTTTGGGCATCTGCTGCAAAGAGATCTAACACAGAGATTGTAGCTGTAATTGAAGGTGTAGAGTATGTGGTGACAGAAGGTTTGATAAGGACAAAGCTTCAGTTGGATGATGAGAATGGTGTATATCACTCCAACACTGCCGAGATTCTTGCTGGGCTAAGGGAAGCTGGATATCAAAGTACTGAAATGATTAAGTGGCAGAAGAATCAATTTTGTCCTAAGTGGAGGTATTTGATGCATTTGTTGCTCCAATGTATAAGCAACAAGTGTGGTGGATGGGACCAATTCTCTCTACAACTGGGTTGTGGTATTGTTTCTCTCTCTAAGGGTCTAACTTATAATTTTTCAAAGTTTATTTTTGAAAATATGCTGGAAAATATTGATAAACAACAGCATAAGTTCTTAATGTACCCTAGGTTCTTACAAATTATTTTAGACATAACCACTGAAGATAGGACCCATGTGCCTATTAAAAGTCTTGGTTCTAAGTTGTTTGCCTCAATGAAAACAAATTATAATGGTGAACATCGCCCTCTGTTGGATGCTATGTTGCCACATGGCAATGATAATGTAGTTGAGGGTGATGATGTTGGTAATGTGCCTACTCAAAATGCTGCTGATGATGGTAATCCATCATCTTCTGGTGTTGCTGCTGATGGTAATCCTTCAGTGGTAATTGAGGAAGAGCCAGCTACAAATGCTGAACCATTACCTATTCCTTCTGACCTACCACCACCTTCCCCTGCACATATGTCACCTAGTCCTACTATTTCACCATCTCAGGTTGCTCCTGTTGAGCAAACTCATGAGATTGAAGATACATTTCAGTCTCTTGAGCCTGAGATCACTAGACTACCTACACCTAGCCCTATGAGAGAGCCATTTGATGAAGGCTTTCCCAATGTTGTACATGAGTCTGTTTCTCCTGCTGGGTTCCATGAAGCTCCACATATCACTGAGCAATCTACTGGTGGAGCAGAGGACCCTGTTACTCTTACTTCTGTATATGATTCACTTTGCAGGTATATGAAAAAGACTGATGATCTCCAAAAGGAGCTTGCTGATACCAAGTCTACTCTTGGTAATGAAATTGAAAGGCTGAAAAGTAAGGTTAAGGATTTGGAGGCACAGTTGAATTAGCAGAAGAAAAGTAAGGGTGGAATGGATACTACTGAAGTGCCTCAGGAGTAAAATTTGGATTCTCTTGAAATTCTAGCTGAAGTTGCTAGACAGTCTCATGTTGCTCCTCCTAAAGCTGCTGAAGTACTTCCTTCTAAGCCAACAATTCATTTCAGCAGAAGAAGAAGTAGAAGACAATATTTGGCAAAGAAAGCTGCTGAATCTTCCAAGGTATCTAGTGGTGACGATATTATTATGGCAGAAGCTACTGATGTTCTTCAGGAGAAACAATCACCAAGTGTTATTGTTGCTGACAAATCTGCTGATAAAGTTCATACTTCAGGAGATACATTCTTTGTAGCAGGGAAAGAGTATTTTAATTCCCCTGTTCATAATTCATCTAGGCATAAGCAAGTTTCTCCTGATGACATCACTGAAACCCTCAAGCCTCAAGGATCTACTGATAACATACTTAATTCAGATGTTCAAGAATTAAATGATGATCCTATGGAAGATTTGGATGTTCCTCATGATGATTTTACTGAAGGAACTGAAGTGGCTGAGGATGAGATTGTTACAGCTGAAGAAAGAGTTGAACAAGAAAAACTCTTTAAAGAATGGGAAGATTATAAGAAGAGTTCTGATATGGCTGAGGCACAGCAAGCCAAGTTTGATTCAGAATACCAGTCTGCTACTCAAAAATATGTTTCTACCTTGCCTATTGAAAGACAGAAAGAATTGGATGCTGCTGTTCAAGATTTTGATGAGTCAGATTGGCAGCATATTGGAGAACAAGTGATTGCTAATCCTGATTTAGCTGCAGAAATTCTTGGTGATAAGGTGGAGAAAAAGGACTGGGTTTCTGAAATTGTGAAAGAGATGAAGTTGAGGAAGAAAGTAGCAGATGAGGCAAAAAGCTAAAGCTAAAAGAGATAAACCCATGACTCAAGCACAGCAGAGGGATTACATGAGAACATATGTGAAGAGTCAAAGCAGTGCTTTATATAACAGTGCTTGGACTAGGAAACAAGTGTGGGCACTTCCAGATAACAAATTGATTCAGATGTATAATAGAATCAAGTCTAGGTGTGACAAAGATGGAATGGGTGCTTCTAAACATGTTTCTATCACTCTTGCTACTGCTGGTTCATCTGTTAACATGGATATTCCTGTTGTTGCTGAAAAGGTATCTTTACCTGCCACTTCTGCTGATGTACCACATGTTGCTGCTTCATCTTATGTGGATAAAGGTAAAGCTCAAGTGATAGCAGAAGATCCTCCATCTAAAAAGAGAACCAGGAAATAAATGGAGGAGGAAAGGTTGGGTGAAGAGGCTGCTAAAAGGTTAGATGCTGAACAACAAGCTGATCTGGCAAGATTTCATGAGATTAAGGAAAGAGAGGTTGAACTTCAAGCTGCTAGAGCCAAACAGATGAGGAAGGCTATGGATGAACAATATGCATCTGCTGCACTTGAATCTTCTCAGGATTCTACTGATAATCCATCAGTGGAAACTGATGCTGCAGAGGGTGTATCTACTGAAGCTAAAGTTCCTGATGCATCTTCTCTACCCCATGATGCTATTTATGTTCCTGGAAGAAGAGCAAAGAGAATGGCAAGAGTTAGAAGTTCACATTCCACACAAAGACTCATAGATGTGAATGCTTATGATGCTTCATTTATCAGAGAAGGATCCCCTGATGATTGGCCTGAGGCAACTAGGGATGTTTTGGTTCACTAGGAGTTAACTGAAAATGGACAGATCAATACCATTTATAGATTAGATAAAACCTCTATATCCTTTACATTTCTCCAAGAAATACTACATCTTGTTGATCATCAGGATTTGCTCACTCTAAATGATTTGGTTCACAAATTTTATGCAAATCATACTCCTACAGGGTCTGGATTGTATTTATTGGGTGATCTAAGAGTGTTGTTTGATTCTTCTACTCCCACTGGTGCTGGTTATGATATATGGAAACACAATCAGAGATGGAAGGTTCAGAGTTAGAAGTTTTATCCTATGCCATATGTTCATGTGTTGGAAACTACAACTGGTCTAAGGCTTATTATGGATCTTGGCAAAAGATATCCTCTGACAGTGTCTCTGATGGAGAAAATGCTTCAGCAAAAGTTGGAGATTCCTCCTGATCCAGTTGGGAATGCAAAATTGTTTGCTGAATCTTTGGTGAAAGTCTTCAAGCTCAGAATTAAGACTTCCAGAGCAGCTTCTGTTTAATGGTATAATGTTGTATATTTGTTTTTCTTATTAAAAAAAAAAAGAAAAAAAAAAAAAAAAAAAAAAAACCCTAACATTTTTGTATAGTATTGTGTATGTTGTATGCAGGTTTGGTGTTCCTCACACTATTCTTTGGTCATAAACTTACCTGATGTTGACTATTCCATCAAAAAGTTGGCTAGTCCAAAGGGTACAACTTTGATAAAGACACATCAAATCTGTTGATAGCTGTAATGGTTTGCTCAAAACCATAGGGTAATCAACTCACCCATGCTTCATTGCTGAGAGTTGAAATGGTTTTCAATTGACCATGGATTTTTCCTTTATGGATTCCAAATAATTGGCTAGCCCACATGTATATGGCTTGTGGTAAAGGCAGTGGAAAACCATATTTGGTGATCAGTTAACCAAGATGATTTTTCATCAAAATAATTGGCTAGTCCTGAGCAAACGGCTACAGGTAAAGACATCTCAAATCCGTTTATAGCTGATGATTTGCTAAAAATCATGTGGTTATCAGTGTACCTTAAAACATTTGGCTACTCCAGCAGTGATGGCTATTGGTAAAGAGACATCAAATCCATTATTTTCAATGATTCACCTCTCACAGGAGTTAACACACCTGGATGTGATGAGAATAGTATGAAACTAATTTGTTTTGATGTACATCTAGTCATTTGTTGCTGCAAAGAATGGAGTTTTCAAGTATTTGCTGATCGTAGAGATCCTGCTGCTGATGATTCTTTGCTGCTGCTATGTTATTTCAATCCTCTTGTTATGTAACTTCAAAGATCTATCAAGAATCTTGAACTTAACCATGTCAAATTCAAGATTAGGGGAGGATTGTTGGGAATTCTGCTAAGAGAGAATTCTGCTGAAGAATCTGCTGATGATTTCTGCTGAAGACACAGATTCTACTTATAGTTTAGTTTCTGCTGAAGTCTAGTTTCAGCATTAGTTGTTTCTGCGGATATAGTTTTTCCGTGTTTTATGTAATATAGTTAGGATATGCATGAGCTTATTTAGGAAGTGATAATGCATATCTTTTAGAAGTTTTAGAATATACGTTTCTTGGGAAACAGTTTAGGGTTCCTTGTGTATAAAAGGAACACTCGATTATGTATTGAGTTACGTTTTAGAAAACACTTTCATTATTATTAAAAGATCCATAGAGGATCAACTGTTCTTAGTATTAAAACTTGTGTTTGTTTCTGCTTTAAAATACAAATTACAGAGATTATCTATTAGTGTGTTGGTGATTACATTGACATAACTAACGATTCTAGAGTGCTCAGAAGATCTATCAATGTCTTTGTTTCAACAATACTAAAAATCACCAAAATTCTCAAAGAAACAAATATGTCTTAGGAGTTTACTTGAAATTTTACAGATTTTTTTAAGTGAAATCCGCTTTTCAAAAATCGTTTATGCAAACATTTCCAGATTCGGATCTGCAGAAACACCTCAAAAGTTTCTAATTAACTACCCAACTCATACCATTCAGAAAATTCTACAAAAATTCCAGAAATTCACAAATAACCCAAGTATCAATACTGAAAAAGCAGAGCTCTTAACTCCCTGTGGTTTGAAAATTAAAAATCAAAAACACAATCTGATTTTTAGACATGATTTCTCAGCTTTGACACTTAATCTCCCAAAAATCAAAAGACCACTCTCCCGATGTCCAATCTCTATGAATCTTATATTTCTAGAAAGTACACAAATAGTACTTATGTTTAGACTCAAAAATCGCTTAAAACCACGTTGGCATCTTCAGTTTGGACACTCATCAATCCAACCCAAATTCTGCATAGATTCACAAACAAAACCCTAACCCTAACCAACGCAAGATAACACCTCTAACACATCCTTAATTATGTTTTAATGATCAAACATTTTTAATTACCGGAATTTTAATAAACCCTAATCATATCCATCAATTATAGTTACATGATAAAAATTAAAAACAAAAGATGTTAAAGAAAATAGGTGATTTATCATATCAAACATTCACGGGATTACCACGAATCTTGATCTTAAGTTCTTGATGACGAATAACTATGGAGGCTAGGGTTTCACCTTCTTTTTTTTTTCCTTTATTTCGTTTCATGGGAGGGGAAACAACCGATTTTATTTTTATTTTTTATTCTTAATGGGTTTTTAAAATTATAGTTTGGCTTGGGCTAGTTTATGTTTATGTTATACTTGGGCTTGTTTATGCTTATGATCACTTGTATCCAACTCCGATAAATCGGCCCATGATCCTCTTTAAAACGTGTGATATGTATTACATATAGATAAGTTTGTAGTTTTATTTTATCATAAGGTTTAAGGGTTCCACATGTCGCGAATTGTGCAAGTATTATACTTTAAATACTTAGGTTAAAATCAAAATGTAGTGTTTTAGATTTTAGGGTGTTATAATCAACCCGCAATTCGTATACCACCCGTAGCGATGGTTTGGGAAGAGAGAAATCCCGAAGACTACGTTCATACTTGTTATGGCTAATATGGCCCCTAGAGTATGTCTGTTGGTCAGCAATCATCCCAGCCGCCTTCAGGAATCGCGGATGTGAACCCTAATTGGATGGGTTGCGATAGTATCCAACCCCAAATATCCTAAACCACTGAGAAGCATATAGAGGAACACGGAGGACACCAGAGCATGACACCGTAACAGCTTGAGAAGGAAATAGCTGTATGCGAAACTCCATGAGTATAAATTCAACTGCAGCTGCGAGATCTCTTAATCATGTAAATGGTGTTCACGTGGATCTTATCAAGAATTAGCTAAATAAAAATGGAAGTTTCCCCTGCCAGTCTAAATGAGAGACATCGATAATTAGGAATTGCATGAAGATTTTTGGAGAGTTAACAAAAGTCTTCCGAGATAGCAAAACCTTTAATTGATGGGACCCCAGGGATGTGAAGGGTAAATAAGTAGAAAGCGGAGAGGAAGCATGATAACTACTGAAGGAGGAACGGTGTAGTAAACCTATCCTCACTATTTCAGAGGGAAGTGCCGATGTTGTCACAAAATCTTGATGTTTTGTGTAAAGGTTTGCGAAATGTTCAATTTGAATAGAGAAGAAGTAGATTTCGACCCTTGTCAAATTGAGACGCATAAGAAAAGCAACGTCGTTCATGAGTTAGAATTAGGTGCTACTGTACTTGTACTCAGAATCTGGGGACAATACCTATAGTGTACAAGGTGTATAGTATACACCCAACACAAAGGTTACAACATGTCCTAGATCAGAAAGAGCGACCGTCAGGCAGAGTTTCTAGAGAGAACTGCATGGAGGATATGACTACAAAGTGGTTGCTATCTAGGTAGAGAAAGCGTTCTTGCTGACACTCTTAAGCGAGTGGTAACATCGCAACCATTAATAGTCAAAGCCTTAGGGATGACTATCGGAGTGCCATACTGACCCAAAGACAGGAGGCACAAGTTGAGACTATTAAGAAAGAGAATTTACAACTTTGGGATCTTATCCTTTAAGGGTAGAAGTTAGGTATCTCCGCACGGAGTAGTCAACATCAGATCATGCCTGAGTAGCATGGATCGGGATACTTCAGACATCTCGAATCCAATAGGACGCATCAGGATTAGGAGAAAAGATACTAACGACCGGGCATAGAGACTGGCATTGCAATACGTGTCGGCAAGTGCTAAGCATGTCAAAAGGCGGGAGTCAAAAGCTACAGACCATCAGATTTTGGATCAACTCGAATTTCTCGGTTCGTAAGTGGTAGTGAACCACCATGGATTATCACCAGATTTCCAAGAACAGATAATGGTTGTAATACCATCTAGGAAATTTGTGATCGTCTTACCGAACCCATTCATCTCCACGCTATCGGCGAAATGGATAGTATAGACGAGCTGACCGTTTATACTTGGGAGAAGTTGTCTCTCTAGCATAGAGCGCAGATCCTATCAAGTCTAGTTGAGACCGTTATCTCATGCCGAATTTCTGTAAATCCCTACAGATGACCTTGGGGACGAGTCATGATATGAGTAATTCGTATCATCCCCAAACAGATGGTCAGAGAGAGAGAACCATTACTAGTAGCGATGGAAGGGACTGGGAGAGACATCCGCCTCTACCCAAAATTTCCTAAGCTAAAATTAGACTAGTAAACTCGCAAATACTCATGTTGTCGTCGGGACTTGGCGAAGTCCACAAGACTCTTGCTATACGTGATCTGGAAGGACACTTTCGGAAGAGATTGCCACTACAAATCCCTAGATTTTGTTCTCCATGATGATGAACGTCAAAACTCCCTTGAGGAACCCGTTGAAATCCTATTCGTGAAAAATCTGGTGGTCTAAGCCAAGTCGTATCCCTATCATTGAGCTTTGTTGGGAACCCTGAGTTAATCTTCCACTCACGTGAGAACGCGAGGATGAAATCCAGTGAATCTATCCCTACATCTTTTCGATCTTAATGAGTACCTTGAATTATAACCTGGGACGGGTTTCTTCTGAGGCTGGGAGGCTGTGACAACTGGTAATTTGGAAACTATGTTTATATGCCAAGTTATAAAAAAAATAATAAATAAACTGTTAATTAACTTGAAACCGGTTCAGAATATGTTAAATATTATTTGCATTGATAAATTGATTATGTGAATGATCGCTATATGTTGATTTATTCTTATTAAGGTTAACCGTATAATTATCTTAGGCACTACGTGAGTCGGCACTAGAAAAACTTAATAAATTGTGAAATCATTAAGTTTTAACACGTTTAAGGAATATGGTTGTATTTATAATCAAAGTTAATGGGAAAACTAATTTAGAATCAATGGCGCAAATTATAAAACTTGTCAAGCAAACCTAGTACAATTTATGAGCCTTAGAATGCTAGACGTTAAAGTTTAGGAAATTTGCACTTATGGTCCTTGTGGTTAATAACCAGCGCCCCCTAACCTAAAATTAATTTGAACCCAAGGTCCATATTTACTAATAAAACCCTACCCACTATTCATCTTCTTCATTTCCACCTAAACCTAAACAAACACCTCTCTCTCTCTCTCTCTCTCTCTCTCTCTCTCTCTCTCTCTCTCTCTCTCTCTCTCATATCTGGCCACCGCCGGCCACAAACCATAACACTACCACCACCACCAAAACAACCACCTCACTCTTCTCTTTCTTTCCTCGTGCCACACGCGCCATGAAAATAACCCACCTTCTGTCTTTCACCGTTAACGTGCCACCATATCCCACCGAAACACCTCCACCATCGTTTAGATCGAAGGAAAAGATAAAGTGACCTAGTCACGCACCACAGTGACTCAGTGTACTCAACTCACGACTCACCGAGTCATATATTCTGATACTTTTGGGTTCGGGTTTAGTTCTAGAACACGAGGGATTAAATTTTATTAATAAAAACGAAAATAAAACTTAGTTTGGTATCGAGTGTGTGTTTGGTTGATGAACCAGGAGCTAAGCTCACAATATCCTTGATGTTCTTGTTATTTTCTGTTTATTTTTAGCTCTTGTATAAAGGTTATTGCCATTGTGTTTCTGGTTAGTGCTCGATGTGGAATTTGGACTCGGATTGGTGATGTTTGGTTGTAGCCGAGAGGTGTAGAGATAGGATTTTGGATTTGGTTTGGTCTTGCGGTGAAGTAATAATATTGTTGTTGTCGTTGGGGATTTAGGCCGAGAATGGGGTCCGTTTGGTTTGGGTTGTCGACGAGGAGGAGAGGCCGAGACCACTTGGGGCTCAGCAAATGATTGTTGTAGTTGAGAGTTGTTGTTGTTGATGGACTTGTCGTGGTTGTGGCTGTGTGCCAAGAGGATAGGCCGAGACCGTTAGGGTCTCGGCATATTTGTTGGAGTTATTGGTTGAACTGGTATTTTGGATATGGAGTTGGATTGATTGCAGATTGGTTGCCTAGCCGTAGGATTAGGGACGGTAACCAATATAATTGACTTGATACATATTCATATACATATACTTGTGAGATTGTGCCATGTCGATGTCACCTTGACTTTTTAGTCTCGGTTGACCTCGACAATGCCGTAACATGGACTTTTATATTTTTGGACATATAACATGTGATATATTGTTAAGCCAAGAGTGATGACTCGGACTTGTGACTCGAAACAAACGATAACTTAAAATAAATAATACGGAAACTTGTAAACATATAAGAAATGGGAAACAAGAATAAATAGAAATGTTTTATAAAGAAAAAAATTTAATAACAAGTAATTAACTTGTTGTTTAATATTTAAAACAAAACTAATAACTTAAAATGAAATTTTTCATAATAAATGAGTTATTAAATGTTTCGAAGGCATGTAAATCTAAAAGTGCCATACATAATAGCTAGTTAGTAATTGTGGAGTTTATGACGGGTTACGGATAATTTAACATTAATATATTTAACATTAATATATTTAAACGAATCTTCTTATGAATTAAAGTACTAGCAGAACCTTCTTATAGCTCTGGATTCCTCTTTCTGGTTGTGTCTTGTGATGTCTGATCATCACCCTTCTGTAAGTTATCAGTGGTAAAAAGTGTGTGTCGAATGGCAGACGAATGGGGTATATATACATTCTGATTACAGAATTGATACAGCGTATCTATTAAGTTGATACACCATATCTAGATAACTTCGCGTGGGATCCAAAATTATTATATTCTGGAATATTCTTACATCGCCATAAGATACGGCGTACTTTCAATCTTCATGCGGCGCATGTTCTCCATTCTTATGATTGTTAAATGATAAAGAAAAATAACATTCATGATATGTATTAATGCAATAAGATTTTTTAAAAGCTTTTACACTTTTAAAAAAACTGATTCAAGTAGCTTATAAAAAACAGATTATAAAATTTAAAATCAATTAAATATATTGTTGTCAAACAAAACTAATAAAAAGAAAACTTGTTTTAAATGCTCAAGCTCACAAAACTCTTACAAGCTCTTCCCGAACAACAACAACCACCACAACAACATAATCCCGCCGGAGCGGGGTATTGGGGGAGGGGAAATGTACATAGATCATAATTCATATCCCTACCATCGGATGAAGCCGATAGTAGGGAGACTGCTTTCAGAAAGACTCCCAACAAGTGAATGTGTACGGATAAATTGCTTAAATATATGTGAATGTATCATTGTTTGAAGTGACATGGATAGAGAAACTATGTAATTAGGATACCGCATAATAAGTATGGCTAGAGAAAAAAATATGAGCATAAGATTTTAGAAAGATAGATGCATATTAGGTTATTAGATTATGCGTGTTTAGCTTTCAAATTCGATTTGCTACGGATTGCACTCTTATTAGGTTATTTGATTATGCACATTGCATAATACTAATAGAAGACGCAAATGAATTTGTTTTGGAATGAGCACTTGGAAGGCGGGGAAACTTGTATGGGTTTCTTCATGTTAAAGATCTGGATCGCTATGATTACTTTGAAGCCTAAGTGTTTATATTGTACTTTTATCTTAAGTCATTGTTAGTTGTATTTGGATTTGGTAGTTATAAGAATGGTCTGTCATTCTTATATAGTTGATAGGTTAATGTCCTTAGGGACTGAGATGAGGGATCCACTCTCATCCGTTGTACTTCAATGTTTTTTTTGGTTTTATATATTTTCCAGGGTGCAGGATTACTCCCCTTTACCCAAAAAGAAATACAGACGCATAAAAGCATACACAATATGATCATAGATATGAAGAAAAAAAAAGCATATAGGGGCAGAAGAGTTCAACAGCTTAAACGCGTATGGGCATGGGGAACCTACAAGAATAAACGCTTACATAGAAATATGGCCTATAGGTAAATTAATCTGTACTAGGCGTATACTCGCACAAAGCGATGGTGTATAGTGGCAATTAATTATACTTGCGAATCGTGATTCAGTTCAACCTTTGATGCAAAGTGTGTATTTTTTGAAATACAAAGCGTATGTTTTTTAAAATTAATATAGTGCGTGTTTTTGAAAAAATTGTCAAGTTTATAATTGATTAAGTTTAAGGTGTATTAAGGGATACTTAAAGGGTAATTTACGTAAACTACATTAATTTAAGTTTTTAAAATTTAAGATTTTAAAAACGGGGCATCCATGCTTTATAAGTGGTATAAATATGTCCTAAAGGTGCAGCGAAATTTGTAGGCGATTATTGCTATAGATCTCTAAACCTAAAGGCAATACAAATATGTACATGATAAGCTACTAAAAATCCTGCTATTATGTGTTCCAAGTGAAATGAAACTAATTTCTGAAACTTTTAACATACAACGACAAAAATATTAAAAACAAAACATATGTGACAAATTTTAATTTGGTTAAAACTTAGTGGTCAACTTATGAGTTTTTAAGATGCAAATCACAATCGGCTACTTTCTCTCCCTACCTGTTAAAAAGAATCTTTTATTAATCTCCTGATTTTTTAACTAAATTTTAAAATAAAAATGAATGCCGGAAATCTAGCTCAATTATATGAGAGCGTGCTGATGAGGCGAAAAATGATCCGTTTTTAGGGGGTCATTTAAGCCCGAATCCGACTTTATTTGATCAAATATTGCCCTAAATCGTTCCTTTTGTGATTTTAGGTACTTGGAGAGTGAATTCTGGAAAAGAAGCCATTTTGGACGTTTTTGGAGCATAAAAGTGAAGAAAACGGCAAAGTCTCAATTTTCCATGCTGGGAACAGAAGGTGACGGCATCAAGAGTAATTCCATAACGGCGTCAAACCTCAAGAATTAAAATCCGTAGTTGATGACGGCGTCACACACAGGGCGTCAAGAGTAATTTGTGTGACGGCCTAGGCCTTGACGGCGTCAGAAGTAGATCAAGGCCGTCCGAGGAAGTATTTGGCAGCGAGATGACGGCGTCACACCTTTGTTCTTGACGCCGTCATCCCTATTTTCCTATATATAGTTTTCTAGTTTTTCACATTTAAAAGGAGAAGTTTTGGAGAAACCCTAAAGACGATTTTGGTGCAACTTTTACAGGTTTTTCAAGGGTTCCAAACCCTTGATACCTTGCATTGTAATTGAGATAAGTGTTCTTCTAATTCAATCAATATGTCTATGTGTTGGTTGTCTATATCTTGTTCTTGTCTCAATTCCATTATGCTAGGCTAGATCTCTTTTGTGTTTGCTTAGATCTAATGAAACCTAGATATTGATTATATGTTGATTACTTGTTTATTCTTGTCTTGGATGAATGATTTATATGTTAGGCTTAAGAAAACTGGCAGATCTCCAAATGGTAACATGCTTGAACGTCTTAAGAAACATGAACCGAGGCGTACTAGGTCTTTATTGGTTGTATTTAATGCATGAGCCACTGTTTACAATCCCTATAGTTGTGCTGGGCATGGTGTAGGAGGAGATAAGAGCTCATAGAATTGGGGAGTTATGTATGCCACCCCATGAATGGTATTAAGGAATACGATCCGTCATCCATACAATTATAACAAGTAATTAACGTGTAAAAGATATCTAGGGAGTAGTGAAGTCTAAGTAAACACATTTTCTCCAATTACTGCTCACAACTTTAGTATAATTAGTTTATTTTCATTTTTTGTTGCATCTTAGTATTGGGTTAGTTGAATAGCAACTAATTCCGCCCACTCTTCCAAAACCCGAGATTTTAATTGCTTTCATAAAAATATAAAAATACAAAAATAATCATCCCTCACCTTTAGAACTAGTAATTAGGCTTTCTAATCCTAGCGACACTATTCCTAAGCTGAACGATCAATCCCCCGGTACTTGTCACTATACTATACTACAACGATCAGGTACACTGCCTGGTGGGGGTTGTAAGCTTCTCGAGATCCCTTGAGAGGTAAAGCCTGTTACGATTCCCACGCATCACGTGCGTTACACCCGCATTAAAGTTTTTCATTTCTTGGTCCGTGATATACACGTCTATTTGAGAGCGTGGATTTTATTTTCGTGGGAGAATCAATGATTTCGTCAGCACTGTTATGTGTGGAATCCACTAGTTAATCTGTAGATTAACTTTCTTAAGTACAGCAAAGCATGATTAACAAAGTTTTATTAAACCCCTGAATTTGTGTATAACTTCTAAATATCCCCTTAACTTTGAATTAAAAGGGATTGTAACAAAATGTACTTAAAATAAACGAATGTCACTTTTTATATGTCTAGGTAACCGGAAGAAGACAATTCTTAGACTTGATGTACAGACTATAATATAAACTAGGCGGTTCATGATCACATGTTAAACGCTTTCGTAAGACATAACTGCATCTAGAAAATGCAAATAATGACTTTCTATAGATAGAACATAATTGCTAGTCGTCTAATTTTTTTGTTAATAGAACTTATATAACACGATAATACATTTAATGATGAAAAGGCCATTGTCATAGCACAAATTGTAGATTACGATTTCACTTACCAGAATATTTATCTTTCTTATTATCATTTGTCTTTGGAAAAATAGTACAGTAACATGTAAAGTATCATCTAACATACCATTAAACTGTATCCCAAGCTTTATAGACTTTAAGTTTTAACAATGTAACTGCTTATAAGTGGTTTAGTGACAAACAACTTGATACTATCATCTCTAAATTGAAAAAGACCTCAAGTTTAATTCATGCTATTCGCAAATTACCTTGAAGTGGCTCGTCAACCTTCTGAAAAATAAGAGGTTTACCTGGTTTAAGTCTATATCATGATTGTTTCAAACCCTTTAGATTAGCCAACCAAAATATCGAAACTGGTTACTAAAAATAGTTTTTACCAATTTAGGTTCCACAGTTACTTTTATTTGGTTATTACTTACTACCGCTACTTCAGACAATATTGTCTGTGACATGAAACATTTCTAATGATTTGTTAAGCAGTCCAAGGATATTCGATAAACCAAAGCTATTTAATTAAGGGTAGTTGGTTGTAATAGCGGCAATTATAGGACGGTGCAAGTATATATCTGAATTTGAAGGACTAATGTGCAATAGATTGTGTTTAAGCATAGACCAATCACTTAAATCAACTAAAGTATTACAATCATGTTATAAACTATCAGATGTGAGTCTGTGATCATATATAAACTGAGTTTATTTGCCACGAATGTTCATAGAGATTTATCTGATTTGTTGGACATAAATGTATAATATAATATTGCATATAGATGTTACCTAATCTTTCATGATGACGATACTACTTATTTAATCATAGTAGTGGATATAAAATTATGTTAAAGTTCTGTTTTATTTTAGTACTTAAAAGGTAGTTAAACTTCAAGTTAGCGACATTATGAAACTATAAATATTTACAAAGATAAAACATTATATATATATATATATATATATATATATATATATATATATATATATATATATATATATATATATATATATATATATATATATATATATATATATATATATAGCTTTCAAAGCCCGTCCGATGGACGGGCATGACTTATAATTGTCGTTTTTTTTGAAAATAAGTTAATGAAAAATAAGATATAAACATACAAAATTTTAATTGAATGCATAAAAACGAAAAGATATAAATGGTTAACGAATATAAGAGAAAAAAGTTTCAAAATGGTACGCATAAACAAAGTATCAAAGCATAGCCCGTTCGAAGCATGACTTATAAATATCATTGGTATATTTTTCTAAACAACCCAACTTCCGACAATGTTTGGCATTGACTTTTATTAATAGTCATTGGTTAGCACATCGCAACAGGGAATTGCCTACGGTTAAGTGTAAACGACATCTTATCATCACAACTAATGTGAGCTCACAATTCAACTTTTTTTTCATACACAACTAAGGTCAGTATAGCAACAAAAACGGGCACTTGTATGGATATGCACATGTTGTATGACAAAAACAATTGGAAATTTATTGATAAAGTTATACGGAGTAAAATAGACAAAAATTCTTAATGTTATATAAACATGTACTAATGTCACAGAGCAATTAAAAAGGAAGAGTCACTTGAGTACTGTGGGATGTAAAGAACAACACCAAACTAATATGCTCTATGGAAATGGCAAATGAGAAGGTCAAGCATGTTGATGACATGTAAAAAATAGTAAATAATTATTGAAGATTATGTTAACACTAAACACTTTCTTTCCACTTTTTTTAAAAAATCTGTGTAACTAATTATTGTGTTATATATGAATAAACAGCTATATAACATATTTTATTTCTTAATGAAATGATTCAGTTGAAATTGGGTCATAACTATATATTTATGTCCATGGTAGGACATGAAAAAATGATCAATGGTCATACCCCAACTATCGCAATTTTCTGAGGATGGCATGAAGCCGGTATGTTCTTCCTTCCAACACCTTTTCTTACTCAGAAAATTTCTTATACATGCTCTATTCACTATATGACATGTCCCTGATTTTGTGTTATTAATACACAACACATTTCACCCTTAGACGAACTATGTTATTCAGTACATATGCATCAGATTTTGCACCTTTAACCTACTTATTTGTATAAATCCTATTAAAATAAATACCATGAGAGTACTAAAAGTCTAAAACAATTGGGTTTGACTGTTTAGATCAAACTAACAAAAATCCAATACGGAGTATTAGATTTCACATAACTACATTCTGAAGGTGACAATTAAATATCACGTGTTCAGAAGAAACAATATTGAATAAAAGCAACAAAAATTGCAATATTGTTGTAGTGTAAACAAAAAAGCACAAAGAGTTATCCGGTGTTAATAAATAATAAACACAAAATGAATATCAAACAAACACAATCTTACAGATTAAGCAACCCGTTCCCATTTTCGATATGCTGCGTTTAGTTGAAGTCTTTGACCAAAGACCTGGGTATCTTGCACATCTATATTGGCTTGTAAGCACCACCCCCTGACATCCAAAAAGAAGCAGCGTTATTTATGAGGTAATAAATCTTTTTTTTATTTCTTCCAAAGATAAATTTTGTTTCGATAATGATTATCATTTGAATGTATTACTTTACAAATAGTAAGATATATATGTATATGAAGGTATTAGTTATTGGTATAATTCAATTAGTTAAAAGGAAGTGTAAGACTTGGATATGAAAGTTTCAAGTCCAATTTATCTTTCGATTCAAGTTTGAGATTTTTAATTCGATGTGAAACGCGGTCATTCCATAACTCGTAATATACATTAAGTGTGTAAAAATTGTTTAAATTTTCATACTAATATATTGATAACTAAAATTAAAAGATGTTGACATAAATAATGTCTAAAAACATTGTTTGCATATTAACAATATATCTATGTTTTGATAATTACAAAGCATAAACTCATTAATCTAAAACTTATGACGTAAACAAGTTTTTAGTGCTTAATATTTGTCTTTGCATCCATATCACTTAAGGTATAAATAAACAAAGTGTTTATTGCATTTCATGATCAAAGAAAATTTTTCTAATCACTAGAATTTTTATAAAATGTATTAAACATTCTATATATTTTACAAAATTACTTTTGGAATTAAAAGAATATGTTTAATTCATTATAAATATATGATTTCAAATTCCCAACCAAAAATGGCAAATTTTATCCAGAAAAATCTTCCCCACTAGAAGACAAGAAAATCCAACATTCTGAAGGGGAGGCCCCCTTAATTCCTTAGGCGGTCCCCTTAATCATTAAGGGGACCGGCCTCTAATTAAGGGGACCGGCCACGCTCCAGAACAGTAAATTTTCTCCCTACAAATACTGGTTCATCCCACATAATTTTCTCACCTTTTGCACGAAAATTTTCAGTCCCAATCCCTTCAAAACATCCTTCTAAATCCTTTGATCATAAGATTATAAGTCTTTGTTTCAAGTGATCCAATCCTTCACCACTCAAAGTGCAAGAGAAGAATCCTCCCTCTCATAAAGCCAAAGATGTATTAGGATCTAGTTAGTGTTTATTTGATGTTGTGAGTTATGTATATGTAATAAGTAGATCAAGATGATCTTACTTAGTAGTGAGTTTATGAGTGAGTAAGAAGTAGTGGGAAAAAGTAGTAGTGTGGAGAAGTCATGAAGTTGTGAATATGTAGTGGAGTATAGAAGAAGTTGTGAAGTAGTGAAGAAGTCGTGAAGTCGTGAAGCCATAAAGAAGTCGTGAAGTCGTGAAGCCATGAAGAAGTCGTGAAGTCGTGTAGAAGTTGTGTAGTGATCGAAGTAGTGTTGTGAGATTAGTTCTAGCTACTATTAGAACTCGACATTTAGCTTAGTGTCATTAAATTGTGTAAGCAAAAGTTGTGTACGGTTTTCTCCGCCAGAAGGGAGCTTGTTGAGTAGTGAAGAAAACTCTCGAGTAGGTGACTCGAGGAGTGGAGTAGGGCAAGGAAGGTGTCCTTGTAGCCGAACCACTATAAATCATCGTGTCCGGTTTGCATTTCCTTTCTCCTATCTCTTTTCATTTATTCTTGCATTTATCGCTTTACATCTATGCTTGTCTATATGTCTTAGTTGTTGCTTATATAGTTGTGATGATTGATTGTGTTGAACATAGAAGTTAATATTGTGATTGTGTGTATAATCATATGATATGGTCAAATAGATTATTATTCACACTTCTCATATTAAGTTTAACTTGATAGATAATTTGATACAAAATGTTTTAAGATTTTAAAAGGAAAACGTATTCACACAAAGACCGACCAAAGCTCCATTCACAAAACTAAGTTTTTCCAAAAGCTTACATATATTATTGATCATATTGATTATATGGTGTTTACATACGAAATTCTAATTAAAGGTTTTCCAAACAAACAATTGAATAAATTCGAATCAACATTTTGTAACAAAGTTTTTATAAAATGAAAAAGATGGGAAAACTATTCAACCCCCCATTCTAGTTTTTCACAATTGGTATCAGAGCCACGTCGCTCAAATTTTCAAAACAAATGATTTTAAAAATTGAGTACGATCCATGTATCAAATTACCCATTAAGGAGGATTAAATATGAAAAGTATTTTGATGATTAACTTGTTTTAGTTTTGATATTATATACACTAATTATACTAGCTCGAGATAAGATTATGTTTAAAACAAGTGTTATATGTTCGTTTTTAAAAGCAGAAAGTTACACATCTTTTCACAAAGTCATAAAACAATTTTTAACAAAAAATTCATTTTTTAGTATCAGATGGGCGGCCCCTTTAATTGTCTGGGTGGCCCCCTTAAATACTGGGCGGCCTCCTTAAATTTAAGGGGTCCGCCTGTCTGTACGACAGTTTTTCGGAAACTTTGAAAAATCATATAAAATTAACCGTAACTCTGTAGAAGTCGTGCTACCCGACGTTTTAAAGGTAATTGAGTCTACTTTCATTTAAAAATACTTACAAGTAACCATTACAAACTTAAATAAGTAAGAAAGTCAAAATACTATACGCAAAAATTTGTGTTTCGTTTTAACGTAAAACTTTTGTTTTACCTTTTTCTTCAAGTCGGGCATTCCTAGTTAATATACTTTTGAAAAATTAAGTATTTATGTTTTTCAAAATATTGATCTTAATTAAATTATAGAATGGGGAGGAAACTATTTTACTTTTAAGTAAAGTCAAGCTAAGTAAACATTGGTGTATATAATACACAAAACGACGACAAGTGTTTTATATGTTATGTGAACTTCTTTGTGATTTTATTTTTTTGAATATATTAGATAATTATTGCTACTTGAAATTTAGCTATTTTTATATCTAAGCATATGTGCCCTATTAGTTATAGCTAGCTTTCCGGTTTATACTTAACTAGATCTTATGCTAGATTTCTTGCGTTAGGATTGTTATAATATGCTTGCATTGCATATAGGTATAGATGGCTTAATGTTACTCAAAAATCTTGTAAATGAGTTAAATCTAGTCACCTAAATATTTCAAACAATGTAATCTATTCTTCACAACACACTTAAAACATTTTCAACAAATTACCTTGTTTTACCTTAGGTTGTTTGAATAAGAGAAATTAAATTATTTTAAAACATTAGTAGTTATATAAGAGAAAAAGTATTTTCAAAATCTAAGTGTATTCATAATAAGTAATAATGAAGAGTCCTTCACATAAACAAAACATATAACAAACATGAAGTAATAAGTTAAATTTCAATCATTCACTAACCTCACTCTTAAATAATCTTAGGATTAATGGAACACACTATCAAAATGTCTATTTATTTTAAATGAGTGTTTGTGAGGGTCAAGAAAGATCTTGATATTATATCAATTCATTATCCAAATTATGTTTGATATATTCATCAAATCTAATTGACGTGTTTTTTAGTGTGAACAATAAATTGGATTGCCATTTGTTTAGCTTCAAGATTATATCAAATTACAACAAAAGATATAGTCTTGAATCTACATACTCAATAACACTAGATTGATATGAAAATAGTTACATCCTTTGTAGATGAAAAGAGTATGCATTGGATCATAACTCACACTTGTGTTGATAATGTCATATTGAATCTACTTGTCCAATAATTGTGTTCCAAATATTATAATAACATTTTAAACACATTCATAAAATATACAATGAAGTAGGATTGACGACTTGGATGTTTCGTCCGAAATATTTAAGCAATTTACATTGAAATGCAATGGATAAATGTGTCATATCCGAAAAACCAAACATGAGCAAACTAACATATGTAAACTTTGCTCACACTACTTGAAATTATCACTTCAAGATAAAATACATATTTAAGAATAATAAACACTATATATTCTATGTATTTCATTTTCTTTGTAGCATGAATGGTTATGTTACAAGATAATGCACTACATTTTTTTTTAAATAATATAAGTTATTAGAATTGAAAAATAACTTGTCACAATCCATAAACAAGTAAAATTTATTTTTTCAAATACTTGTTAAAGTATGATATATAACATTGGCAAAAATCATAGAAAATAATATTTGTTTAAAAATATATTAATGTCTAGTTTTGATATCATTTGAGAATCACAAACTCATTTAAGATAAATAATCTTAATGAGATTCATTTCACAAGAGATGCTAAGGTGCACTCTTAAGTCTAGCACAGTTATTAAATCAAGTAATATGTCATCAAAACCAAACAACTGGTAAATCATGAAGAAAGGATTAAAATTTTTTGTTTACTCTTATCTAAACATTCAACACGTCTTTATTAGGATCGTGAATAAAATATATCATCTAGATTTACCTTCATAAAAATATGATGTTTGAGTCACATTAAGCCAAGTATTAGTGAATCAAGCAAACTTCATATTTGGTAATCTTCGATAGGTAAATTTAGGAACTCGATTTCTTCTAAAAAGAGAATGACTACTGGAGAATCTATTGATTAGAAATTCAATTTAACCTAATGGTTGAATTGCTTCTATGTGAGAAGTTGGGTGTGTGTAACCCGTAAAAATGGTCGTGTTTAGCCTGAATTGAGCACCGCTAGTAATAGTCTCATACTCATTTTCCAACTTGATTAAATTGCTCTTCCTATATATACCTAATGCTAGTTTACTTTTATGAACTTTGCTTCTCATTAGATTCTTTCATTCCTAGATTTATGGCATTAAGTTAGATAAACGTGCGAAAACAAAGGAACTATAGATGTTAGGTTATACCCCATTCAACACTCTCGCATCTAATATATAAATTATCGTCTTCATTTCCTTTAGGATCATAGGATATGAAGAAACGATAGCATGAGATAATAATAGGCTTAACCAATCCTCTTGAGCATGAGATCTTTAATAAACATTTTTTAAAATATTTTATTTATGATATTTGTTGTCAAAACCTCACATTTTGGAAAATAGTTTTTCAAATAACTATCCCACTTTTAAATAACATGTTTTCACTATCAATATCCACAATTTTGTTTTGATCAAAACTAAAGATTGGGAAAATATTCTTTACCGTTCATTCACACATTTTGAAGTAAAAACCCAATCTATTTTATTCAAATAACTCTCACATCTAAGTGAAAACTTACTTTCAAACATTGTTGAATAATGCTAAAAATGTCTCTTTTAAAATCATGCATGGTGATCTCATATTTGTCATCTATATTTATATAAATGACACTTATAAGTGAACTAAATCAAATCAAGAGGACCATGGTTTGTTCATTAAAACTTTGTTTGTAACAAGTCTAGAAATCCATGCTATCATAACTACCCACTTATTGCACATTGATACACATTAAGATTAATCCTCCTAGTTATGTAGTTATGAAATACTTGATGTTGCTTATTGTTTCCTAGCACTTATATTTTACTTGCTTGATGAGTATGTTTGCATGCTAGATGAAATTGCTTGTTTACTTAATCTCTTTGATTAACATGCTTTGGCTACATAATTGCCTACATAATTAGTATATGCTTAATTGCCTCAAAGAGTTGGACTTGTTTGAAACCAAAAACACAACCTTTCTACAATTCATTACCAAAAACCCTTTTCTGGCAATCTGGGAATCACCAGATGGGCGGCCCCCTTAAATCATAAGGTGGCCCCCTTAATTATTAAGGGGACCGGCCTCCAATTAATGGGACTGGCCATCTGATGGTCGAAGGTGTTGTTTCCTTTTTCTACTTTTTAGCCCATTTCATCCTACACTTTCCAAAATTCATAAACCTATTTTATCCTAAACCTTCTATCAAAATTTATACATCTTTAATCCCACAAATCCTACATTATAAATACTCTCATTCCTCTCAATCTATACTCATCTCTTCATGACCTCTCCCATTAAACCAAAACCACCAAATAACCCGTTTGGAGAAGAAAGCCTAACTTCCATTAAAAGCCCGTCAAACCAAATGATGTTGTCAAACATCCAACACCAAATTCCTCCTATGTCTTCAACATTACATACTTAACATCTCACTCTCCTTCTCACCAAAATTAAATATCAAACACCTTTACTCACCCATATCCTTCTACATTACACTCAAACCTCATAATCTTTTCACAACTCAAGCGATGTTGTTCATAATCAACCAACACCTAAACCTCACTCTCACACAAATGATCCATTTAACAACAAATCATCCATTCGTGCTTCCACTAATGCTCCTTCTTATGATGAGCATGCACAATCCCAAAACAATAATCCCAACCTCATTACCAACACTTTACATGTTGCTCATTCAACAAAAACACCATCCACTCATGAAGCATCTCTTCCACCCATATCATGTTTTCATGATTACCCAAGCTCAAACATGTATCCACCACCAAGAGTATCACAACCACATCCTACAACTTCGCATGCCATTCCTATGTTGCATGTTCAAACCCTCACCCAAGACAACTATCATGCTCCACCACCATCACCTTCATCCGAACACTTAATGTTCGTTAAGGCGCTAAAAGAATCCCATGAGCTTAGTGCTCTTTTAGCCTTACATCTTGCTCAACGCAATTTGGATCCACCTTCATCTAGATCACCCTCATCACCACACAACATAAATCAACTTGAGAAGCATGTCAACAATTGACTTTGTTGCATCTTCTCCTAAAAACCATTGCATTCAATGAACACTTCACTCGGATTGAATATCTTCTCACTAGATCACATCCAATACCCTCACTTGAACAACATCCAAAACCTTAATCAACCTCTTCTGCTACAAACTCTCCACAACCAAACTCTTCAACATTCATGACCCAAACATAAACAACCTTACCCTAACTCAACCATCTTCATTCCAAACACTCCATCATCAACCATCTAAGCATACTATATGCTTATGATTTTCACTTTCAAATACGAATCAACCAACCTTTTGTTACAAGCAAGTCCGATGGCTCTCTTTGGCAAATTAGGATCTTTAACATAATCTCTTTGAATTAATTGTTATGTATCCTTAATATTTGTTTGATATGCTTGTTATTTGTATATTGCATATTCTTCTATATATGCTTGTGCTTCTAATATTTTTCTTGCGAGCATTCCATATCTCGATCCTTTGGTGCCATCGAACGAGGGGGAGCACACATCAAGGGGGAGCTTTCATCCCGTCTAACTTCATTTATGAAGCTAGCCGGCATAACCTTTTTGATTCTACAAAAAGGGGGAGAAGAGAATGTTAAACTCTAATAATACTTGTCTAAAAATTATTTTTTAGACCTAATGAGTTTAAGGCTTTCTAATCATCAAAAAGGGGGAGATTATTGACATAAATAATGTCTAAAAACATTGTTAGCATATTAACAATATCTCTATGTTTTGATAATTACAAAGCATAAACTCATTAATCTAAAACTTATGATGTAAACAAGTTTTTAGTGCTTAATATTTGACTTTGCATCTATATCACTTAAGGTATGAATAAACAAAGTGTTTATTGCATTTCATGATCAAAGGAAATTTTTCTAATCACTAGAATTTTTATAAAATGTATTAAACATTCTATATCTTTTACAAAATTACTTTTGGAATTAAAAGAATATGTTTAATTCATTATAAATATATGATTTCAAATTTCCAACCAAAAATGGCAATTTTATCCAGAAAAATCTTCCCCACTAGAAGACATGAAAATCCAACGTTTTGAAAGGGCGGCCCCCTTAATTCCTTAGGCGGCCCCCTTAATCATTAAGGGGACTGGCCTCTAATTAAGGGGACCGGCCACGCTCCAGAACAGTAAATTTTCTCCCTATAAATACTGGTTCATCCCACAGAATTTTCTCACCTTTTGCACGAAAATTTTCAGTCCCAATCCCTTCAAAACATCCTTCTAAATCCTTTGATCATAAGATTATAAGTCTTTGTTTCAAGTGATCCAATCCTTCACCACTTAAAGTGCAAGAGAAGAATCCTCCCTATCATAAAGCCAAAGATGTATTAGGATCTAGTTAGTGTTTATTTGATGTTGTGAGTTACGTATATGTAATAAGTAGATCAAGATGATCTTACTTAGTAGTGAGTTTATGAGTGAGTAAGAAGTAGTGGGAAAAAGTAGTAGTGTGGAGAAGTCATGAAGTTGTGAAGAAGTAGATGTGCGAATATGTAGTGGAGTATAGAAGAAGTTGTGAAGTAGTGAAGAAGTCGTGAAGTCGTGAAGCCATGAAGAAGTCGTGAAATCGTGAAGCTATGAAGAAGTCGTGAAGTCGTGTAGAAGTTGTGTAGTGATCGAAGTAGTGTTGTGAGATTCGTTCTAGCTACTATTAGAACTCGACATTTAGCTTAGCGTCGTTAAATTGTGCAAGCAAAAGTTGTGTACGGTTTTCTCCGCCAAAAGGGAGCTTGTTGAGTAGTGAAGAAAATCTCGAGTAGGTGACTCGGGGAGTGGAGTAGGGCAAGGAAGGTGTCCTTGTAGCCGAACCACTATAAATCATCGTGTCCGGTTTGCATTTCCTTTGTCTTATCTCTTTTCATTTATTATTGCATTTATCGCTTTACATCTATGCTTGCCTATATGTCTTAGTTGTTGCTTATATAGTTGTGATGATTGATTGTTTTGAACATAGAAGTTAATATTGTGATTGTGTGTATAATCATATGATATGGTCAACTAGATTATTATTCACACTTCTCATATTAAGTTTAACTTGATAGATAACTTGATACAAAACGTTTTAAGATTTTAAAAGGAAAACGTATTCACACAAAGACCGACCAAAGCTCCATTCACAAAACTAAGTTTTTCCAAAAGCTTACATATATAATTGATCATATTGATTATATCGTGTTTACATACTAAATTCTAATTAAAGGTTTTCCAAACAAACAATTGAATAAATTTGAATCAACATTTTGAAACAAAGTTTTTATAAAATGAAAAAGAGGGGAAAACTATTCAACCTCCCCTTCTAGTTTTCCACAAAAGAGGAGGTGGACTTTGGTACAGTGGAAAATTCGTTGTTTGCATCTTAATAATGTATTTTCAAGGTTAAATATCTGAAAACTCTTGTTCCATCAATTGATACTTGCCAACACTTCATTTCCAGTATTAGCGGCATGATGATACATTTCAAGAATACCTTTTGAACAAAAGTCGAGATTTTAAATCACAAATGTTTCACGTAATTTACCTCTATTTGTCTTAAGGTGTCAAGCAAAATCGAACGCTTGTGGCAAAGAGTTTTAACTTGGCCTTGAATTTTGTAAAACTCTGAAACATAATCTGCTCACAATCCTTATCCAAAGTCTCAGTTGTGCCTTCTTCAATTAGCAGTTGCTTTAACTTTTAAGTTGACAATGATAAGTCAGTTGGGACAACGGATAACTTATCATTCAATCTACTTAAAGAAAGCATAATAATCATGAATCTACAACAAAAGGTAACGAATTCATTACCCGAATGTACCACCATGTTGCTTAATAGATACTTTCAAGAAATAGGAAGCAGCAAGACATATATGGAGCTGTTTCTTATGATCCCAACACGAAGAAATCTTGTGTCCCATTCGTTCGACATTGAATATGAAGCAATGTTTTAGAAAATGATTATCTGTGTTATAAGTGGCACTTTTGTCCCATTTACTAATGAAATCAGTCCATATAGGTTATGTTTTACCTCAATTGGGTCAAGTAAGACTTATAGTTATAAGGGAAACTGATAAAATGCGTTGAAAGAAACCAAAGTTTATATTGAGCTCATAAAACCTTATAAATAGTGCAACATAATATCCTTGTGGACTCTATGCATATTCTTTAGGTAATTCCCTAACAATTGATATAACGTCCTTCAAATCGTCAATCTCCTTCCACGCGGTTTGAATACCATATGTATCCCCTTCGTTAGTTTAACCTCGCGGTTTGAATACCATATGTATCCCCTTCGTCAGTCAACTTCTGAGTACAACCACTTTTATCTCTCAATAATACATGAAATAAATCATCACCATGTGTAAAATCATCGTCCTCCAGTAAAGCATGTTAAAAGACCAACAACCTTGTTCGTTGGTGATACATTAAGGTGGCACAATCTAAAAGTTACATCAGTAAAGAGGACGTTAAAATAACAAAATAATATCAGTAAACTCACCTAAATAGTGAAAGGATATGATCTATTTCGGGAGCTGTCGAATGATTGATTTTCACATTTTAACCATCCACAATTGCAATAATTATTATAAACATTGTCAATAACATGTAATAAGCCATAAGTATCACTAATTTCCAAATAACATAAGGTTAAGTTCTTGGTCCCCAACTGTTTGTAGCAACTGAATTTCATTAATATAGATCCTTTTCTTATGAAACATTTTTATTAAGACAACCATCCAATGAGAAAATAGTATCACCTTTGGATAACAGGTGGCAATTCTCTTGAATCAAATGGATAACAAAAGAAAATGTTATATTAGAATGGTATGAACTGAGCTTTAAGCAAAATATAGTAATTGGTATAAAAACTTACCAAACTAATTACACAACTGCAATGATTAATGAGCACTCCGTCCATTTTTTAACTTGGTTATATCTATTTTCGTTAGGAGGCCAAGTCCGAACAACCCCTCATGATCCTCAAAGAGAAAATTAAATAGTAGATTATAATGGATATATGTTCTTTGGGTAATAAAGAAAATGACACAATAACTTATTTAGGCAAGATAGGAAGGAAGATTTATTTTGCTTTGAATAAACTTAAAAGCTTAATTTACAATTAAAAAAAAAAAAAAAAAAGAAAAAAAAGAAAAAAAAAAAAAAAAAAAACCTTTAGCAAATACTCTTGTTTTCTGCTTTCATTGATACATGATTTCCTTGTGATTAGAAAATCGTTTCCAGTCTTCATCCATGAAGGTGCTGTTAAATATGTGTCATCTCGTTTGGTGCTATCGATAATCGCCTTGGCACATGTTTTAGCTAATATCTTTGGTACCCACTCAGCACGTAACTGGTGAGATACATATTGAAAACTCAAATGTAAATCAAATAAATGACCCATAACAAATAATTGGATATAAAAAAGAAGAAGATATGAGGTGATGTTTGGAGCTACCATTTCGAGTAATTTTATACAGCCTGTGTTTACCAATGTGGTTTTGTTGTCTGTTTCTTTTTTAAGAAAGCGATAAATCTCAAAGCCAAGAACGAAGAGCTTTTCTTGGTTTACAGGAGTTATACAGCCTGTGTTTACCTTGTCTGTTTCTTCGTTCCTTTGAACGGCCATCAGCTGCCGGTGAGACACACGGATCAGGTGTACCTGAGAGACAAACAACATATGAACAATACTATTACCACAATATTTGATTTGTACATGAAATGAGATTTGCCACAGCGAACGGGAATCGTAGATAGTGACCTGTTGCAATTCTTATGTATGGAGTAAAAACATGCATAGATATCGTTTTTCTTGGTAGTGAAAAAGAAAGCGATAAACCTCAAAGCCAAGAACGAATAGCTTTTCTTGGTTAACAGGAGTTATACAGCCATTAAGCAAAAATTTGCAATGTACATGCTGTATAGCCTCTTTATTAAGCATACAACAAACAATTTGAACTCAAAAAATTATAAATTAAACGGTCGAGACAATAGTTCACTGAAAAGCAATATTGAGGCCAATATTGAGGCCAAAACAAATCTAAGAAATTAAATTGGCAGGAAGCTTGTTGAGAAAGATACATAGCACTGAAAAGCACTTGCAATTTGTCTGGTCTTTACTTCTAATAAGCTAAGAAAAAGTACCTTAATATCAAGATGAACATTCACCATAATTCATATATTGGAATCTCTTCAACAATTTCCTCTTATGTTTCTCAATTTCAGCATCCTGCGTGTATTCTGGAGTAGCCATGATGGTTGACACCACTCCAGTACTATGCAGTGCCCCTAGAGCTTCATCTATCATATATGAAAACAACTAACACATAAATTATCAATTAAGCGTCAATTTTATTGGTTACGAATCTAATCGATGTCTTAGATTCACTTGTTTTGGTCAATAAATATTTAATCTAATAGAGAATAAATAATGATATATGAGATTATAGTGAATAACAACAACCTACGGCTATGCATACAAACAACCAGTTGACATTTCCTTATGTACAGCAAGCTAATACTTTAATCACACTGGTTAATCATGGAAAAGTGAAGGACTGATAAAAGATACTGACCTACTCGAGCCAAGACAATAATCGCGTTCAAAGCTTCTTTACGCGGGGCATCATCTTTTGCATCGCTCAACATATCAACAATTTTTTGCGCACCACCCATCTCAACAATTTTCATTCTTTGTTCATCTAAATAAAAAAATGTTTGGATGAATACTCATAACATTGCAAAAGCGCTCATCAAATAATTCAAAAATTAAACTTTACCATATGTTGCAAAACGAACTAATCTGGATGCTCCCATCCTTTTAAATAGCGGGTCCTTGACATTTAAAAGTGACATGGATTGCTGTATCATATTATCACCTAAAAATATACATTCACTAAATCTTGTCACAAAAAGATCGACAATTGAGGCAACTTCTAAATATGTTTTCTCCACTGAGACAGATTTGATTGGCAATGTAATTGATGAGGGATTCAAGAAACAAAGTGTATACTAAGTACGGAAAAATATGGTATCCAATAAGAGTTGCAGTCCCGACAAAGATAGTAAAGGTGTATAATCAAAACATGAAAGATTATTAATTAGGCTTTTTACAAAAGTTTTATTTTACAACTACTGATCAATGGCAACAAAAAACAAAGCCCTTAATTTATAGTACGTATACACATCTACCTGGTCCTGATCGTTCCAATATAGTCACATCGTTCTCAGCATGCTTTGCTTCTGTATATTTATCATAAATTATATGGTTTGAATTAACAACAAAATTTATACAACATTGAATAATTGATTCTTAATGAACAACATACCTCATAAATTCATTCGAGCACCTTTCTTCAGTGGTTGTTTGGCTCCTAACAAATCATCAAGACATACACAACACTAATATATGAGATTTAAAGATCAAACAAACAAATCAAGACATACACAACACTAATATAGCATATTTAAAAATCGAACTAACAAATTAATAACCTGAATTCATTCTAGCTTTCTTCTTTTCCTCCTGTTGCTTTTCGGAAGTATTTGTTTTTTCGCTTTAGAAAGCCTCTGAACATCTTTGCGGCTGCATGTTGCTGTTAAAATTTAATCGACTAACTAATTATGATGTAGGTCAATAAATAACGTTATACATATAGTGTAAGATTATGTAAAACTTTAAGATAACAATAAATATCTACCAAACTTATCTTATCTTTTTTTTTTTAGGAAATAAAATCACACGTTTTGTAGTTTTCTATCATACACGTTTTATATATGATAATTGTCATTAAAATTAATTAGGTATTCTTTATCAATTTTAACTTACAAAAGAAATAACAAAAGTTGTATTGCTCCATTGGTAGAGATGGTTGATTATGTTTGCTTATTAATTGAAGCGAGACCCATGTTCGAACCTTATGAACTACACTTTTTAATAACTAATTTCAATACTTTTAATATTAATAACTAATTTCAATACTTTTAATATTTCAATAGCTAAATTATTTTCGAAAATAAATAACAAAATGCAAAAAAAAAAGAAAAAAGAAAAAAAATGCTTACATGGCAACTATGTGATGACATGGCAGATCATGAATTACTGGGTAATGAGGTGGCATTTACGTGGCATTATCTACGTGCAACGCCTCATGTTATATATAATATAGAGATTAGCGTATCTTTTAGAAAAAAACATAATTTTTTTCGTAATCTTTTGTGCCAAACATACTTATAGCCATTTCAGAAACAGTAATTATGAATTACTAGACGAGTACTCGTGCATAACAACGAGATTTTATAGCGAAATATAGTTTATTGATAAAAAAAGTTTATAGGTTATAAACGAAAAATAATAAAAGTTTGAAGATTTGGGAATTAAACATAATGTTTTGAAACTCGGTTCGACCCGGGTGGTTCAATTGGTTGAACCGTTCTGGTCGAAAAATTAGTCGATTTAAACCGGGTCAACTTGCTAGGTTGGGTCAAAAACGGGTCAAATTAAACTGGGTCAACCCGCCGGGTTTGAAGCGTCCTGAGTCAACCGGGTTTGTGTTTTAATTGGTTGTACAATATGAATAAATCATTGTACTTTTAAGTAATGGGGTGTTTTAATAAGAGTATTAATTACATTATTTTAAGTCAGACTTACCGAAATTAAGTTTTCAACATTTCAACATTTCACAAACCTTAACTTTGACTATTTTTACATTATAGATAGTAAAGATAAGTGATATGATTTGCACACTTTATTTATTTATTTATTTTTACACTAACCAATTAAAACAGAATATTAATATTGTACAAATATTTAATGCACGAATAAAATGTTCCAATCAATTTTTAAAATGTTCAACTTTGTACTCTCCTTTTATACTGTAGATTTTAGTCGACCAGTTAACTTCAATCTGGTTTTCGTTTATACAAATACTGGACCACAACATAAACAATGATTAATTTGAATTATAGATCTAGTACTACACTTAGTGCTCAACATAAATACTTATTATCAATTAAAATAATTGATGATGTCATGATTCTATTGTTAGAAAAAATTACCTGATCACATGAGATTCGTAGAAAAGTTTAACGCATAAAAGATAAGTTATTTTAGACACAAATTTTTGTTGGATACTGAGGGATAAATCTTCACCATTCATCTAGTATGATTTAAAGGTGGCGATAAATTTAAAATTTAATAAGGCAACATAAGTCAATGTCCTTTTTCTTTTCTTTTCTTCTTTCGTTTTTATTCACTTTTTTTTCCTCTAAATTTCGCGTTTATTATATATATATTTTTTTAATTTTGCATCCTTTTCCGTTTTTCGTACATATTCGTCGGTCTTTTACGTTTTCGTCAGTTTTCTTACGTTTTCATCCGTTTTCATACGTTTTCGTACGTTTTCGTCCGTTTTCATACATTTTCGTCTGTTTTCTTACTTTTTCGCCATTTCTCGTCTGTTTTCTTACGTTTTCGCCCGTTTTCATATGTTTTCGTCCGTTTTCATACGTTTTCTTCCGTTGTTATAGGTTTTCGTCTGTTTTCTTACGTTTTCATATGTTTTCGTCAATTTTCTTACGTTTTTGTCTGTTTTCATATGTTTTTGTTTGTTTTCATACGTTTTCGTCTGTTTTCTTACGTTTTCGTCTGTTTTCTTACGTTTTTGGCCGTTTTTATCCATTTTCGTCCGTTTTCATACGTTTTCGTCCGTTTTTATACGTTTTCAATTGTTTTTATATGTTTTCGTCCGTTTTCTTACGTTTTCATTTATTTTCGTCTGTTTTCATCCGTTTTCATACGTTTTTGTCAGTTTTCTTATGTTTTCGCCCGTTTTCATACGTTTTCGTCTGTTTTCATACGTTTTCGTCCGGTTTCATATGTTTTCGTCCATTTTTATACGTTTTCATCCGTTATATACGTTTTCATCTGTTTTCGTCTGTTTTCATTTGTTTTCGTCCGTTTTCATACGTTTTCATCTGTTTTCATCCGTTTTTATACTTTTTCATCCGTTTTCATATGTTTTCATCTGTTTTCATTAGTTTTCGTTCGTTTTCATTCATTTTCGTTCATTGTTAAATGTTTTCGACCATTTTAAGATGCTTTCATACGTTTCTGACTATCACAAGTGATATTCTGAATATCACAAGTGATTTTCAACAAATGTTTTGTAACATGAAAATCACAAGTGATATTTTGAATATCACAAGTGATATTCAGGAAATTACAAGTGATATTCAAGAAATCACAAGTGATATTCAGAATATCACAATTGATTTCACGTTTTTTTTAATTCACATTTTCGTCTGTATTCATACGTTTTTGTTCGTTTTCATACATTTTCGTTTGTTTTCACACGTTTTTGAATATTAAGAATATCACAAGTGATTTCACGTTTTTTTCACAAGTGATCTTCTGTGATATTCTAAATATCACTTGTGATATTAAGATTATCAATTGTGATATTTAGAAACGTATGAAAATGGACAAAAATGTATACAAATGGACGAAAACGAAAGAAAACAAATGAAAACGGAGGAAAACGTATGAAAAATGGATGAAAACGTGTAAAAACTGCCGCAAACGTATGAAAACGTCTAAAAACAGAAAAAAAAATTTAAAACGAAAGAAAACGTATAAAAATGAACAAAAACATATATCAACGTAGAAAACAGACAAATACAGACAAAAATATATAAAAACGGATAAAAACGTATAAAAACGGACGAAAACAGATAAAAACGTCTGAAAACCGATGACAATCTAAAAAAACGAATGAATACGTATGAAAACAGACGAAAACGCATGAAAAAGAACAAAAACATCTGAAAACGTATAAAAACTGCCGAAAACGTATGAAAATGGACGTAAACGTTTGAAAACGGACAAAAACGTCTGAAAACAGACGAAAACGTAAAAAAATGGATGAAAACGTACGTAAACGAACAAAAATGTCAGAAAATGTATAAAAACTGCTGAAAACGAACACGAATGTCTGAAAAAGGACAAAAATGTATAAAACGGACAAAAACATCTGAAAACGGACGAAAACTTATAAAAATGAACAAAAACGTATGAAAATGGATGAAAGCGTATAAAATTGGGCGAAAACATCTTAAAATAGATGAGAACGTCTAAAATGAACGAAAACTTAACAAACAGACGAAAACGTGTATAAACGTATGAAAACGGACGAAAACGAATGAAAATGGACAAAAACGTAAGAAAGTGAAAAATCGTAAATTTAGAAAAAATACACGTGAATTTAAAAAAATGTGATTTTTTTATTTTAAAAAAAGAAAAAAATGAATTAGAAAAATGTTTATTAAAAAAAGAAAAAAAGGTGTGAATAGAAAGAAAAAAAAGCGTGAATATAAAAGAAAACACAAGAAAAAAAAAAGAAAAAAAAAAAAAAAAGAAAGAAAGAAAGAAAAGAACGTGAATAGAAAAAAAGAAAAACACATGGTCAATATTTTTTAAAGATCTAATGAACCATTATGATAGGAAAGTTTAATGTATAACCTATATTTTTTAAAAATCCAATGAACTAATCTTAAACATTTATTTTTTGATTGGAAAATAAAACATAAAAAATAAAAAAAAACTTTCATCATTTTTTTTAAATTTAATATTTCGCAAACTGTTAATTGTTACGTGAAAAGAATCATACCATCACGACGATAATTAAATCATCAGAGAAACCTTTTTTTCGACAGTTTTTTGTAAGTGTCAAAATTTACGTCTAGAGAAATCATATTTGATTTTGCTATTTTAAAATCACATGTGATTTTTAAGATACAAATCACATGTGATTTTTAATATACAAATCACGTGTGATTTTTTTAGAGGCAAATTTTAACACCAAAACAAAACTCAAAAAAAAAAGTTCGTCAAAAGTATATAGAACTGCCCTATCTACTGAAAAATAAAAAAATTCTCGTCGCGATGGTGTATTTTTCGTCGCTTAACGATTTACCGTTTGTAAGATATTTTATTTTCGAAAAAAGGTGGAAAATGATTTTGTTTTTATTTTTGATGAAAAAATGGGTGGCCAGGATTTTTTCATTGGATCTCTAAATAATATTTGTTATATATTGATCTCAACTCATAGAACTCATGAGCAGGACGGAAACAAAACTAGAAGTAATCGTATGTATAAAAAATTTCCGTCCTAATATAAAGAAAATAAAATGTGAGCTAAAACGTATAATTTCATTAAAACGATAAAAAAGGTTAATGTATCAACTCTTAACTAGGGATGGCAACTCTTGACATGACACGAAACAACTCGAGACCGACACATAAATGAAAGGGTTAGGTTTTAGGTTAAACAAGTTTGAGGTGAAAATAGGTCGATAATACTTACTTGTTTAATAAATAGGTTAGGTTTGAGTTAAAATTTTCAATCCAATCCTAACTCGACAACCCGTTTAGAAATATGATTAATGATATTAAATATTATAAGTTATTTGTTTACTATTGTGTTTCTATCTTATGATATATCTTCAATTTTCAAAATAATTTATAATGGGATACACTTAAGTTAAAATATTTATCGTGTTACTTTAATTGTTTCTAACCATACATCTTATTATATTTACTATGTCCGATTTTCAAATCATAAACAAGTCAACGCGACTAACCAATTTAATAAACGTGTTCATGTTAAGGTTGAAGTTCTTGACATGACGTCAAGTTTGGGTTGAGAAACCTGAACACGTCAGCCCGAACACGACCCAAATTGTCACCTCTTCTCTTAACTATGTCCCTTCGATCACTTGTAGTGAAAACAACTTACTTTTCACCTATAACTAGATTAACCAAAAAGGACTAAAAACAGAACCTGATATGACCTAAATGTATTTAAGAAACATGTCGAGGTTTTTTTAGTTTTTATAACATTACATCACAAAATTTCATGAATGTATCAGGGCTTTCGATACTCATCCTGATTCCGTCCATGCATATGGGTAGTTCTTTACAATTGTATTTCTTTTTGGGTAACCATTGTTTTTGACGTTCAGCTGATTAATTCATGAGTTTTAAGTTTAACCAACCATTACACATATTCAAACCAAGTAAGACCCTCTATATTTAAGAGGTTGGCTTAACTACTCCTATCAAAAATTAAACTTAAAATCAAACACATATTAATATAATAGTCACAAATATTTTTGCTATTAAATCACCACTGAATGATGGTGCATTTCACAATTCTTATTCTCCATATCGTCATAGTCTTGAGAAACAAAATAAATCTATAAACATGCAACCAAAAGTTTATGTGTCTTAAAATATGAAGACAACGCACAAAATGTCCACTTCAATTATTGGAAGCACACATATCAATCCTAGTTACTGTAGTATTTATTTTGGGATTTTGGGTAAAGGTGAAAGAGGTGAAGGTGGTCGATCACACGTGAAATATTTTAAAGATATCAAAAAGTTATAGGTTTGAGGTTTTCACATGAAAACATGTGAATTTATAAAGAGTAGAAAATGATACTCTAATTAAACTAAGGTGCATGTAAGAGCGTAGCGTGTCATCACTAGCTATTTGTGTCAAATTAACGTCATCTTAATATTTCACATTTACACACAAAAAAATATCAACTTTATCATAGTTTGAGATGTTTGCGTGCTGTATCATGGCTTCTGGGCCCCACCACTTTTTTTATTTTTATTTTTATTTTTTTTCAAACAAACTAAATTTTATTCATAAAAATAAAAATATACATTACAATACGAAAAATAAATAAAGTACAAAAATAAAAAAAATTAAGAAAATCGAACAAAGTATGGATAAAAAACATTACGAAAACATGATCCATTAGATCTCATTGAAGATTTACGTGTACGGTTTTATCACGCAATTCTTTTGCTTTCCTCCGTTTGTATATGTGCTTGCGGACTAACATACAACTTGTTGAATTCACTTATTGCATATTTTTTATGTTTCAATATCATGTTTTGCAATATGATGCATGTGTATATGACTCTTCGCAACTTGTTCATAGTCCAAGCACGAGCCAGTTGTTGTACAATCCCCAACGTCCTTAGAGGACATCAAAGGCTCGTTCAACATCTTTTTGTGCACCTTCTTGTGCACCTTCTTGTCGTCTTTTAAAGTGTCCATGTTTCTCGTCTAGTGCCACCGTAAATGATTTGATAAAAGTGGCCCATTGTGGGTAAATCTCGTCCACTAGATAATACCCTTTTTTCATACATAACTCTATTACTTCAAATGGAGCAATAGGGGCTTGTCTTCAAGAAGGTCGTCGAATAACAGAGAATTATTTAAAACAATAATATCGTTATTCGCACCCGCTAACCCAAAAATGCATGCCAAATCCACAAACCATAATATGCAACAACTTCAAGCATTATAGTTGGATATTCTTTATCACCTCTGTCAAATTGACCGTGCCATGATTTCGGGCAGTTTTTCCACTCCCAATGCATACAACCAATGCTTCTAATCATACCCAGAAACCCATGAACCCTCTCATGACATGCATATATATTTTGAATGTCATAGTAGTAGGGTTTTCTTAAATACTCAGGCATATATAAATCAATAATCCACATAGTAAAATAATCTAGACAATTGCATGCACAATGTTGACCCATTCGTAAATATTCATCCTATGTATCGGGTGTTGTGTTGTACGTTAATTGGTGTATGACGGAAGTATATTTCATAATTACACTAAAACTCAGTTGATCCGTAGCATCGGGCCTGACTAAAAAGAAATCAAATGCGCAAGAAGTTCATCATCAGTTTCAATACCTTTTACTATTTTTAAAAATAGTTTGCTGCTCATACGATAGCGGCGGCTAAACTAATACTCCGAATATTTTGGACTATCACCAAAATAGCCGTCCCACAACCGTTCTTCAGCAAGTTCACGTTCACGAAATATCGACGTATGCGCAAATGAAGTTTGAGCTTGCGTTTGCAATGATTGCTGTTAATGATAAGCTTGCATCATAAAGAAAATATCAGTTTCATCGCTGACGTTTTTATAAGCTAACACATTCTTCATCGGAGTTCATTTGTGGTTTACAGAATGTGTGTTGTTGATAGAGAGAATTAAAGTGGAAAGCAAGTATTGGTTGTATATTTATAGAGTCGTTTAGTTTTAGTATAAAAAATAGGAAAAAAAAAAAAAGAAAGCAAACTAGCCGTTACAATATTCAGACAGTCAAAATATTCAAAAAAGTGTGCACTTAGCGAGGGTGACTGAAGTCACTCTAAAAATGACGCGAGGGTGGTGCATGTTGGTTCAGCGGCGCCATTTGAGGTGCCACATGGGAATGACACGAGGGCGGGGTGATGATACCTCGTACTCTAAAGATGAACGAAAACAAGTAGGTGGTGTGTTAAGTGTCATTAAACATTGGGATAATCCAAAATATGCCCCGATTGCCTAGTTGATTTGCTTTTTCCCCCAGAATTCAGAGTTTCTGTATTTAGACCAAGGCAACCTGCAGTTTTTGGGCAACCGAAATCTGCAAGTGACAAGTGTCACTTTTTGGATTATTTTTTGGGAAACTTGTGTACTTTTTAGACAACTGGCGGCCTTCATGTCGGACACTTGGCGTCATATGGGTCGAATTGCCAAATTGTCTGGTCTAAATATAGAAACTCCGAATTCTAGGGCAAAAAAACAAATCAGTTGGGCAATTGGGGCATATTAGGAATTATCTCTTAATCATTTTGTATCATTGATATTTACATGAGGTCTAGAGAAATGTGCACATCCATAACGTATATCATGTAATAAATTTTTTGCTTAAATAATGTTTTCAATTTTATATTTTCTCCTACAATAACTTTATTAATAGCGAGAATATTAGATTTCAGTAAATTTAAAAAAGAGATGAATAATATCAATGTAACAACCCGTAATTTCATCAATGTAATTTCCATTAAGATATCTATACAAGGTATTTTCATGGGAAATTTTTTGCTTTATTACATCCCAACTAACTTACATAGCCCACTAGACGTGCTCATGCAACTACCAATGCCAAATATCTCTATGTTTACATCATGTAACCTAATATGTCAAGTCTATGTGTCAAAGATTATTTTAGAAAGTATGCTATCAATCTAACCTACTATTTCTAACATTATACCAAAATAAGCCCTATACGTTTACGGTTTATTTCAAAAACCCTAATTTCAAGTTGAAACTAGTTTATAAGTGTTTAAGACTTATGTACAAGTTATATTAGCTATATTTCCTTTACTAAACTATAGCACAACTACATAGAGCACAATGTACAAGTCTTTTAAGCATATAAACCAAATTTGGTCATTTAGGTGCCTAAACAATGTTTAAACCTTACCATTTCTTTAGTACAAGATACAAAAACTTAAGGCATGACTCCTAAACCTTAAAGATAGTCTCTAAACACTTTATAAACCATAATCCTAGTTTTAAACCCTAATCTAACCATAATCTTAAACTAAGCCCTAACTCTTAAAAACTACCTAAACTAGCACCCTAGCACCACCATGACACCACCATGACCTATCCTAGCAACCTAGCACCTCCATCAACATCTTTTCATCACCAAGCAACCTACCAACCACCTCCATCACCACCTTGTCACCTATTTGTGGTTAAAACATCACCGCAACACCATTACAACCACAAACACCCTACTACTGCCCTAGCTACCTTCCTAGCCTCTCCTACTCATCACCTAGCTGTCATTAGTCATCCCCCTCCAACCTTGGCCACCACTCCATGTATAATTGGCCATTCCTCTACTTTCGTGCCTATAAATAGCAACGAGATACCATAAGTTTCAAACCATCCCAAAATACTTCACCACCTCAATTTTCTACTCTCACTTGATCCTAGTAGAAGTATAAGAGTCTTTATATCATAATAGAAGCCAAGAATTAAGCCTTGAAGCCTCTTTGATCCATATTCTTGTCGAGAAAACCCTAAACCTAGTTTCGACCCATTTTAAGTCAAGTAAGCATCTATACTAGTTCTTTAAGCTCTATTTTTGTTTCATAATGTTTATAAACTGTAATAGATCATGCATGAACCCTTGTTTAATCCTTGATCATAAAAACCTAGGCATTTTCATTTTGAAACCCTAATTTCACAATATTTTGATAGTTTGCTCATATGCTCTTTTCATAAGCTATAATCTCGTAAAAGCTACTTATATAAGCCTATACTAATAAGCATAAGCTATAAAAATCTTTTGTAGTACTTTTCATGGTTTTTGGACTAGTTTTGTAACGTATTTCATGCAAAGGGTATATATTGTAACTTTTGGAAACTATTAAGTTTAAGGGTTGTTTTTGCCATTTCTCTAAATTTATAAGTATAAGGACTTATTTTGGAAAGTTTTAAAGTCTAAGGTTTAGTGTGTGTGTATATATATATATATATATAGGGAAGGGATCAGGTGCGGAATAGCTTTTAAGTAGGGATGGTGCGGATAATATCACAGTAGCATTCAAAAAATAATAATTTAAAAAAATCTGAAAAAATAATAAAAAGAAAAAGGACAAAAAATTATTAAGAATCGCTGAAAAAAATTTCAGAAAAGAATCATTTTCATGGTTAAAAGGTATTATGATACTACGTTTTTTTTTTTTTTTTTTTTTTTTTTTTTTAATATCACTTTAATACTCATACTTTCTTAATATCAAAGTTATTTTTTTAATATCACTCCATCTTTTTTTAATATCGTAATAAAAAAAAGCAGGGATATTAAGGTTTTTACTAATATCAACGTGACTTTTTAAGTAAGATTGTTAATATCTCAGTTACTTTTAATATGTAAAACAACTTTTCTTTATTCATTTTTTTAATATCATAGTAACTATCATCGTTTTTAAATATCATACTTCTGATATCATAGAAGCCATCATCATTTTTTAATATCATACTAACTTTTTGATTAAAAGAAATTCAAAAAAATATGTAAAAATTAAAAAACTAAAGAGGAGAACGAATAATTAAGAATCGCTGAAACAAAAATAAAAAAACGTCGTTTTGATGGTTAAAACTTACGGTGATATTAAGATCAGATCTTGACTCAGATCTGGATTGGACGGTGTAGGTTCATCCGTACGTCCACATGAAAAAATGAAATCCGCACCTGATCCTTGGTATATATATATATATATATATATATATATATATATATATATATATATATATATATATATATATATATATATGTTTATTTTATAAAGGACTAATTTTGTAAAAGTTTATAACTCAAGGGTATATATTGCCAATTTACAAACTTAAGGGTATAAATGAGATATTTTCATATAAATCAAAATCCCATCTTTTTAACTTAACAACGTATCACAATACTAGGGAGCTTCATGTGACGGGTTTCATTTACGTTTTGACGAGTTTGCTGGGTTTACGAGTTAGAGTGCCCTGGCTCCTCAAAAGTTTACTACATGACCTCTGAATTATGATGGCCCGAACGGTATTAGTTATATCTAAATACAGTGAATCAAAAGAAACACTTACCTCAGAAACAGATTTTTGAAACATAAACAAACCAACTAAGACTTGACATACACTACGCCAGGTTGCTTGAGTAAGCCGTCTAATATCTGAGTCACTATGCCAAGTGCGTTCATAGCCTCACTTTTAAATGCTTTATAAACCCGTGAGGGGATACATGCTATAAAATTGTGTGCAAGTATTTTCTATCTTGATTCATTATTGCACGAGTACCTTTACATGCCACTATTTCCCAAATATCATAAACCATAATCATGTGTGTGTGTGAACGTGAATATTATGGATAGATCTATCTAGAGTGTGACGACTCCCGTTGGTTTGCCCCTACCGGGTACCAATAGTAATATATTGATAACAATAGGTAACTTTGGCAAGTTACCTCCCCAAGGGACTTTAGTTCCTCAAATATCACTAAGGTGATTCCCATGTTAATGTGCCGGTGCCAAGAGCTTAGTTGCAATAATAACCATTTTCCTTGATAATTGCATTCGTTGCAATTATTACCAATGATGGGTATATAACAATGTAACCCATTGCCTATTAAACTTGTATTCAACCATTACAAAACTAAAACCTATGAATTCTACTAAACCTTTGTGATGACCTCATTTAATCATGTATCTCATGTAACTGAGCATATTACGAACCTATGGCACGGAGTAGCACTGGAATTAAGGATTTTCAAACCTGTTATCATTCAAACTCTATATTTCACAAAGATTTTGGGACCTGCTTTTGTAAAACTCTGATATTTTAATGAATGATAACATATCTTTTCAAAACATCTCTTTTTGAGTCATTTTCTATTACTATGACTATGTATCAAGAAGTAATACCCTAGATTTAGCTTCCGCTGCTGATGACGTATAGTCTATATATGGGCCACGAGCCCAAATGATATACATTACTAAGGCCCAAATCCACCATGAGTGGGCTATTCTATCTTGGGCCGCATTAATAATGGGAACAGGCTCACATACCCAAACAAACTATACACGGTATAGATAAGGATCATCTATCTATGGAATAGATATCCTTACTCCGGATAAGCACCACGAGTGCGAAGAATAAGGAGCAAGATACCTACACGGTTTCTGCGTCCTATATAAGGAATGACGTAACTATCATTCAAGGCAGGATACACAAAACCCTAACTCTTTACGAGAACCCTAAATCGATTACTTACTCTCACGCCGGAGTCTAATCGTGGGAGACAATCCCAGGATAAGCCTAACGGTGTTGTTTATTTTCTTAGTGCGCAGGTTACAAGTACTAAGAAGCGAATTGGTACGAGAGCAAGAGCCAATAATCAGGAACGCCCAACTTTTGTATCAACAAGTGGCGCCATCCGTGGGACCCTACTAAGAACTAAGGACTAGAATGACAGAGAATAAGAATTCAAGCCAGCGGACTCCGCAGTCAGAAAAACGTGACCATCAGAGGAAGAATCAACAAGATTCGACTTCTAGACAGGTTGCTGGGACAACCAGCGCACCTGGTCACCAAGAGGCAGGGACAACCCAACCTCTTCCAGCGGTAGAACTACCTGTAAGGACTACCCAAGTCACCCCAGTGGTCCCAAGCGTTGAGGAACTCCAACGCACCCTCTTCACTACTCCTCATCAAATTGTACCCACAGTGAACAACACTGTACCACCAGGCGCGCCTAACCTAGATAGGGTGCCTAATACTGAGGCAGACATTCTTGCAACAACTGAGGACGCACCCAATCTAACTTTGGGAAATTTTGTATCCCAAAACTAGGAAACCTTAACCGCCCTCATGCAGGTAGAACCAAGGAGAAGGGCAAGTACGAGCCTACAAGCTCGACTGAATTTTGGCCCTGAACGCGAACCATCATCACTGCGCCACCCACGAGGAAGACGCGCAGAACGTACCACCATCCATGATAGGCTGGGTACGACATCTGATTCACAATACTCAGAAGATAGCGAGAGGCGCACTAATGTTCACTCCAGACTTGGCAGTCGGGGGATACAAGACCGATTAGGACCTCAACATTTGCCAAGCCAAGGATCCTCCAAACCTGGAAGTAAGAGGATCCAAGACAGATTGGGGAAAAGAAGATCCCCAAGTAGAGATCCCTCAAGCTCTTCTTCTGAAAGAAGCCGGCGCAAGCACCGAAAAAGAGACTACTCTTCCTCCAGTGACTCCTCGGACAACGAGGATAAAGAGACAGGACACTGGAAGTCAAGAGGAAGGCGTCGCGATGAAGAAAACGAAGATATGTCTTTTCCATGGCGTCGCCAGAAAATTGACGCGTTTACACGGCGCATCAGCGATTACTCAGATCGCAAACGCAGGCGCATGCCCACTAACGTGAAAACATATGATGGAACAGGTGATCCGGATGATCACCTAAAAGTTTTCGAATCAGCCGCCACTATCGAAAACTGGCCACAGCCTGTGTGGTGCCACATGTTCAATTCTACGTTAGTAGGGAACGCGCGCACATGGTTTAGCAAACTCCCACGTAGGAGCATCGGTGGGTTCGAGGAATTACGGAAAGCATTCCGTCTCAACTTCACCCAGCGAAAGAAGTGCGCTAAAAACCCTGTTGAGCTAGCAAGAGTGAAACAACGCCAAGGGGAATCAACCAGCGCTTTTATGGAACGCTTCAAGGATGAGTTTATACAAGTTAAAGCATGTCCTGAAATCCTAAAAATTTCAGGGTTCATGAATGGGATTAATAACCCAGAACTCATCCGAAAGCTAAACGACAAAGTTCCACAGACTTTCGATGAGCTAACAAAGCGCACTAGATCCTTTATACATGGAGAAGCAGCTGCTGCGGACAGCAAAAAGGGTTATTCGAACTATAGGCAGCAAGAGAAGCCTCGGAGACAATCCAATGATCAGAATAACAACCGCAGCAGGAATTACCGCAGTGGAAGAGACAATAACAAATATACCCCTCTTACAAAAACTCCGAGGGAAATATTTATAACAGAAGGTGCAAACTTCCCAAAACCGCCACCAATGCGCACTGCAGAGGAAAAGCGCATAGGGAACGGATACTGCGAGTACCATGGTCAAAAAGGCCATACAACTAACGAGTGCGTCCAGCTAAAACAACTAATTGAAAAGTTAGTAAGAGAAGGCAGAATGGACCACCTTGTAAAAAACATCAAAGAAGGGAAAGACAAACAAAGGAGCGGAGGTAAGAAAGAGCCCCCCAAAGAAAAAGCTGATACCATATACATGATACAGTCATGGCAGCGCAAGATAAAGCAAAAAGTCAGCCAAAAATTCTCTCCAGAAAAAGAGATATCTTTCCCTACTTTAGCTGAGGACAACGCAGTTGTAGAACCTCTGACTATTGAAATACATACGGGGGGACATGATGTCCACCGCATGTACATTGACGGAGGAGCATCCGCAGACATCCTGTATGATCATTGTTCCAAGAGACTGCGACCTGAAATCCAAAATCAATTGATACCAGCAACAACGTCATTGACTGGATTCACAGAAGAAAGGATCTGGCCCATGGGGCAGTTACGCTTGCTGGTGGTCGTAGGAGATGAACAACACTCAACCGCACCATGGATAAATTTCATGGTAATAAAATCTCCCTCACCATACAATGGTATCATCGGGAGACCTGGAATATCATCCATGCGCGCTGTACCATCCACAGCGCACGGAATGCTTCAGTTTCCAGTGGAAGGAGGAGTTGTCACCCTCTATAACACAACAGTACCACAAAAAGAATGCAATGCGGTAACAACTGAAGTAGAGAATATTCCAGAACAGCGCGCAGAAAAAACAGCAAACCTAAAAGTCGCTATTCATCCCGATTACCCAGAGCAACAAGTTTCGATTGGTGGATCTTTATCTGACAAAGGTAAAGCAGCCGTATGCGCACTCTTGCAGAAGAACATGGACATCTTCGCATGGGAACCAAAACACATGACAGGGGTGCCACGCTCTATCACAGAGCATAAGCTACAAATCCGACAAGGATATCCCCCAATACGACAAAAGAAGCGCGGCCAGGCCCCAGACCGTGCAAAGGCTATTCTGGAAGAAGTACACAAGCTTGTAGACGCAGGCATCATGCGCGAAGTGTACTGCCACGACTGGCTCTCTAACCCAGTTATGGTAAAGAAGAGCGACGGCAGTTGGAGAATGTGCGTGGACTTCACGGACCTCAACAAAGCATGTCCACAAGACTGCTACCCTCTGCCAGAAATAGACTGGAAGGTAGAATCTCTGTGCGGATACCCTTTCAAATGCTTTCTAGACGCATACAAAGGGTACCATCAAATTCAGATGGCAGTCGAAGATGAAGAAAAAACAGCTTTCCACACCAGTCAAGGAGTGTACTGCTACACAAAAATGCCTTTTGGCTTAAAAAATGCAGGCGCGACATACCAACGATTGGTGGACACAGCTTTCGAGAAACAAGTAGGCCGCAACTTGGAGGTCTACGTTGACGACCTTGTCATCAAAAGCCACACAGAGGATGAATTGGTGCGCGACATAGAGGAAACATTCAGAACATTGGGACGAATAAATATGAAGTTAAATCCCAAGAAGTGCACCTTTGGCGCAACCGAGGGTATGTTCCTGGGATACTTAATAGAACCCGATGGAATCAAGCCTTGTCCTGAAAAAACAAAGGCTGTTATTGATCTCCCCTCACCGCGCACACTCAAAGAAGTCCAGTCATTGAATGGAAAGTTAGCAGGGCTAAACCGTTTCTTATCCAAGTCAGCAGACAAATCCCTTCCTCTCTTTAAAACACTCACGAAGTGCACTAAAAAGGGAGATTTTCGCTGGACCGAAGAAGCGGAGGAAGCTTTCCAACAACTAAAACACCATCTGGCATCTCTTCCCAAACTTGTCGCACCGCGACCAGGGGAAGAGCTAATCATGTACTTATCGGCAACCCATGGAGCAGTTAGCGCAGTGCTATTGATAGATAGGAACTCCGTCCAGACACCCATATACTTTGTAAGCAAAGCCCTGAAGAAGACAGAGACAAACTACAGCGCTATGGAAAAGCAGGTCTTAGCCCTCTTATTCGCAGCCAAAAGGTTGCGCAGATACTTTCAAGCGCACCCAATAGCTGTAATCACTGATCAGCCAATCAAACAAGTTATCTCTAAACCTGACGCATCAGGACGCCTACAGAAGTGGAGTGTACTGTTAAGTGAATATAACATCTCATATAGACCGCGCACTGCAATCAAAGGACAAATCTTAGCCGATTTCATTGTGGAGAAGCCAGATAACGACAGTCCAACACCTGCAACCAAAACAGATCTACAGGAACCCTGGATTCTATTCACAGATGGGTCCTCATGTGTAGATGGATCAGGCGCGGGCCTTATTCTTACAAATCCAGAAGGTATGGAATTCACCTACGCGCTGTGCTTTAAATTCACAGCCACAAACAATGAGGCAGAATACGAAGCCCTACTAGCCGGACTACGCATCGCAATCCAAATGGGTGTACGCAACCTGGAAGCGAATGTAGATTCACGGCTAGTTGCTAACCATGTGCTAGGTGAATATGAAGCCAAGGATGAACACATGATCCAATACCTAGAAAAGACCAAGTCCTTAATAAAAAACTTTGACAGGTTTACAATAAAACAGGTGCCCAGAGGAGATAACAGGAAAACGGATGCGCTCAGCAAAATCGCATCCACAAGCTTCGCGCACCTCTCAAAACAGGTATTGGTAGAAACCCTAAAAAACAAGTCAATCTTGGAAATGGAGATATCCACAGTGATAGAAGAACAAGATCCTACATGGATGACGCCTATCATTGAATTCATTAGCAAGGGAATCTTACCACATAATCATAAGGACGCTCGAAGAGTGCGGCGCACAGCGCAACGGTTTGAACTACGAGACAACATACTCTATCGACGCTCTTTCTTACAACCCTGGCTCAGATGTGTTGGACCTCTTCAAGCAGACTACGTACTCAGAGAAATCCACGCTGGATCATGTAGTATGCAATCAGGACCGCGATCTGTGGTGGCAAGCGCTCTAAGGTCAGGGTATTATTGGCCAACTATGCATCGTGACGCACGCAATCTGATAAAGAAATGCAGCAATTGTCAAGTACATAAGCCAATCCCGCGCCGACCACAACAAGAGCTAACACCTATTACCTCACCATGGCCATTTTATAAATGGGGCATTGACATCGCAGGACCCTTTCCTGTAGCAGCAGGAGGAGTAAAGTTCCTCATCGTAGCCATAGACTACTTTACGAAGTGGATTGAAGCAAAGGCGGTGGTGAGCATCACAGGAAACCAAGTCAAACGCTTTGTCTGGGACAACATTGTCTGTCGCTTCGGACTACCGGGAGAGATTATATCAGTCAACGGAAAACAATTCTGTGATAACCCATTCAAAGATTGGTGCGCGTAATTGAATATCACGCAACACTTCGCTTCAGTAAAACACCCACAAACCAATGGCCTAGTTGAGCGCGCAAACCGCAGTCTAGGTGAAGGAATAAAAGCGCGCCTTGACAGACATAAAGGAAGGTGGGTGGATGAGCTCTCGCATGTCTTATGGGCGCATCGCATAACAATCAAAACCAGTACTGGCAACACGCCATTCTCCCTAGTCTATGGAACAGAAGCCGTCATACCAGCTGAGATAGGAATGCCAACTATACGCACAGCAGAGGTCAACGCCACAACAAACGACGAGGAACGGCGCATAGACTTAGACTTACTGGAAGAAAGGCGTGAACGCGCAGCTATACGCGAAGCAAAGGCTAAGGCAAAAATGAAGAAGTATTATGATGCAAAGGTCAAACACACTTAATTCAGACCAGGAGACTTTGTTTACCGCGCCAATGATGCGAGCCACGCAGAAGACACAGGCAAGATCGGACCAAAATGGGAAGGACCTTACGAGGTCACAAATGCGCTTGGCAACGGCGCATACAGACTGTGCGACATGGAAGGTCACGACCTAGCGTGCACCTGGAACATCTGCAACCTCAAAAGATGTTACTTTTAGGCTACGACCACTACACAGAAACCTTTGCATCCTACGAGATGCCCAATAAGTGTTTGTTTTTCTTTACTTTCCTAGGAATTGTATTTTTCTTTTTTTCAAAAACTTGCAAGTATCAATAAAATGTTATGGTTTCTAGCTAACGCCATAGTGTATTTCACTTTATTACATACTCATATATGTCAATATCGTTATCTTACATTTTTTCCTACATGGCGTGCATGCACTAATTAAAGACCCACGAAGGCATAAAGGATGAGTTAACCTACTAATTCACTCGTTGAGTAAGACGGTTGCAAACCCATCAACATTGGATCACGTATCCTTGCTAAGCGCCTTACTTTTGAGACGTCGAGGTAAGTTTCACATGCGCATCTCACGACGGGTGCGCAAATATTAAGTACACCGTACAAGCTTAGCAAATAACGAGCCAAGACACTTGGTCAAATAATAAAACTTAGCAAACAATGCAAGTATATTTCTTAAAGTCAAGCACTTAATGAGCCAATACACTTGGTTAAATGATAAAACTTAGCAAACAATGCAAGTATAATAACGCAGCCAATATACTTGGTCAAAAATAATAAAACTTCGCAAACAATGCAAGTACATTTCTTAAGTTATGCACTTAATCAACAAAAAGGTATCTTATTCAATATCACAAGGAAAGATACATTTCATTATTTACATAGTACATATACAAAAATCTACACGCTTTGGCGATGCTCAGGGCTCTCCTCCAGAGCAGCAGAACTCCCTGCCTCCTGAAGCCTCCTCAGAATCAAAGCGTCCTTGGGAGATACGGTAGGAACACTTACGGGCACACCATCAGACCTAGGAATGTGTGCAGCGCCCACGCCACACAACACTGCCTTGCCCTTGATGCCCCTCTTCTGAGCAGCCCTCTGCTCGTGACGCTCCAAAACCTCTTTCAAGGGAATCTCCCTTTCAAGAGCAAATGGGTTAAGGATGTGGCGAGGCTGCGCAAACACAAGAATCTGCAGTTGCGACACATCAGGCTTCAGAAAATAATCTGATTGCCCCTCTACATCCTCTCCAAGGTGGCGCTCCAAGGTCAACCCCGCCATAAGTACATCTATGGGGTTGTCTTGGTCGCGCTCCAACCTCCCAATGTGCGGCAGCTCGAGGACCTTTAACCCCGCCATAGCCTGCATCAGTTCATCATACGCAGCAGCATTATACCCAGGGACTTCAGCCAAATCCTTGTTCAGCAACTTGGCCTCATGGAGAGCCTCCATAGCCTGCGACTTCCCGCGAGCCACTGCGCAGTGAACCACCTTCCCAAAGGCGTCCAACACCTCTTGGGATTCAAGAGTACCCATTGCTGCCAGGCGCAGCCCGTGGCTAATCAACCACCTGCATCAACAAAGATAATTTGTGTTAATAACAAGCATAGCAACAAGGAGTATTACGAAGGAGAAAAGTATAAAAGAAATACTTGCGCTCAGCAATGGTCGACATCAAATGAGGATATAACTCCTCATCATACTCGATGCTCAGGCCACGCAGCTTGTCCTCCTGCACCTGGATGATCTTCATCATATCCTCCTTAAACTTGGCAATGTTAGCAAAATGCTCCACCTTCTTCTCCTCCAAGAAGCGCACAGCCCAAGTCAGGTCGGACTTATAATGATGAAGCTCCCCGCGCGCCTTCTCCACCTCAGCCAAGGCGGACAACTTCTCATGGGTGATCTTCTCAGTATACACCCGCGAGGACTCCAACTCTACCTGCGCACGGAGCTTTGTTAGCTCCTCATCCTTCTGGGCGAGAGCACTGCTCTCCCCGACATACTTTCCCCTCAACTGAGCCACCAGCTCAGCCTGGCGCGCAACAGTCGAAGCCAACTCATCCATCAACTGCTGCGCCCCCTATCCTCATCAACCTTGGTTTTCCCCTCCTTGTTTTCATTCTGTGGAGGGGAAACCACATCCACGAAGACCCCATCATTCTTCGCGGCATCATCCCTACAAGACATGAAGACGACAGTTAATAAATATTGCGACAAGTAATATACAAGAAAACATGATAGTGGCGCAGACACTTACAGAAACGGAGAAGCCTCAACAGCCTTCTTATCCGCGCCAGGAGCAGATGTCTCCTCCGCGGATGACTTCGCATCCTTAATGAGGTGGCGACGTTTCTTCCTGGTGCCACTGCTCCCAGCCTCTCTTTTGCGCTTAATGTTCTGCGCCACTTCCTCCTTCAGCACCTCCTCGGGCTTTAGGATCTCTATGCTGTCAGACAACTCAGCGCGCGCCTCCTCTTGCGCCACCTCCACATCTGGCGCCACGCTCTGAAGGGGCGTCACTTGGAGCGGCGGCGTGTTTTCTGGGACAACCTCTGGCAGCACGGTCAAGCGACCCTCAGTCGCCTCCAATAGTGGCTGCTCACCCTCCCTCAGAGGGCGCACCCCTATCGTCACCTGCTTCGGCTTGTCCAGCTTCACAACAGCGAATAGATCCATCTCTGTGCACATAAACAAAACAAAAAAGAAGAAAGGATTAGTTATTAAAGGTGCGCATACACAAAGACTTACAAAATTTGAAGTAGAAGGGACGAACACCCACCCCGGCCTTCCTCACTTAAAAAAGTGGGCACCTCGTCCGCAGCGCTGAAATAATTGCGACTCAACCCCATGTGTACCAAAAACTCCTCCGGATAAGGGTTAATGGCTAGGCGGTTGGCATCAAGAGTCTGCGCATCAGTCAGCCTAAAGGAACCGGGTGCGGGGCGCCCATCCCTTGGCAATGTATTCTGAGTATAAAACTCATAGGGCAATGGAAATACCACATCATCAACCCAGAAAAAAATACTCCCTCCAATTTCTTAGGGAGTCCACCTTCCCAGTGTAACACTGAAGCGCTCCCGGGCGCTTCGCAAAAGATACCCACCCATTTGACCACGTTGTGTGGTAAAAGTATCGGAACAAGGCTATGGTCGGTTCTATCGCAAGTAAACGGCAGTTTACTTCAAAATTCGACACCTTAGCCGCACCTATACAGTGCAGCTGTGAGATGTGGAGGCGATAGTGGTTGAGCAAATCGCTCAGAAAAATAGAAATGGGTACGCGGTAATTCTCGTACTCAAAGAATTTCGTGTATAACCCTATTTTCCCTTCGGGGAAATCAGCTATACACGAGTCAACATCTGGAGCCTCTGGACGCACATCCAGAGGCACGAAGTAGTCAGACGTAAACTGAGTAACATCATCAACCGTCATCGCAGAGCGAAAGTCCTCTAACTGGGCAACCATTTTCATTAATTCACTAGTAAAAAAAACGCACACAAAAATTACCTACGGAAAGGATTATTTTCTTTGCAAAAGATAACTTTCAAGAAAGTGAGCAATGGTGAGTGTGTGTTTTACTGTGTGTGATTGTAAAAATGGGGCGGTGACTCTTATATAGGGAGTAAAAAAAAACCCTAGACGATGTCCACGTGGATCCCACTTACAAAAACGTGTGGCTAGAACCGAAACGGTACATGCACTTTTTCCCAATTTACGAGGGCCACGTTGACACTACCCCCAATTTTTGAGGTATCCTTTTGAAATACCTATGACTAGGTGCATTGCACTTTAGATTGGGCGGCAATATTTCAATGTTCTCCCGCCACACTTACCGCTGGTAATATTAGTCTAGCATCCGCGGCTACGAGCCGCGCACACTAGACTGGGGGGACATGATGACGTATAGTCTATATATGGGCCACGAGCCCAAATGATATACATCACCATGAGTGGGCTATTGTAACTTGGGCCGCATTAATAATGGGAACAGGCTCACATAAGCCCAACCCAAACAAACTATACACGGTATAGATAAGGATCATCTATCTATGGAATAGATATCCTTACTCCGGATAAGCACCACGAGTGCGAAGAATAAGGAGCAAGATACCTACACGGTTTCTGCGTCCTATATAAGGAATGACGTAAATATCATTCAAGGTACGATACACAAAACCCTAACTCTTTACGAGAACCCTAAATCGATTACTTACTCTCATGCCGGAGTCTAATCGTGGGAGACAATCCCACGATAAGCCTAACGGTGTTGTTTATTTTCTTAGTGCGCAGGTTACAAGTACTAAGAAGCGAATTGGTACGAGAGCAAGAGCCAATAATCAGGAACGCCCAACTTTTGTATCAACAGCTGCTATTTGTGAAAATGGGGGTGTTACAATCAAACTAATTCATATAAAAACTATAGAATAGTGGCGTGATGTTGCGTCCATAAAGAGACAGTAGTTGGTAATGTTATGCAGATATAGTCAAATTAGTCAACAGTGACCCGTAGTTGCAATTAAGTAGTAAGATTTTTTTTATAACATCTATATGTTATCTATACTACATATAATAAAGGGATGACTCTTTCTCAAAATTTTCAGACTTACAAGAAAAGAAGCATAGTGTACAACACTTTAATGCATATAATTTCCAAATGTATAAGACAAGAAGCATAGTGTACACCACTTTAATAAACTTATTAAGAAAACAAAAAACCTCATTAATGCTATTTAATATAGTTAATTAATTAACTAGTCAATAAATACAATTAATACAATTATTAAAACACCCTTTACATAAGAAATACAAATTATCAAGCATATTGTACAACCAAATTAAACATAATTCTTACATTAATGTCACTAATACAAATAATAAAGTGTTGTTCCAATAGTATTGATACGTGGGAATCGCACCAGGCTTTACCTCTCGAGGGATCTCGAGAAGCTTACAACCCCCACCATGCAGTGTACCTGATCGTTGTAATATAGTATAATGACAAGTACCGGGAGATTAATCGTTCAACTCAGGAATAGTGTCGCTAGGATTAGAAAGCCTAAAAACTAGATCTAGAGGTGAGGGATGATTCTTTTTGTATTTTTTATATTTTTATAAAAGCAATAAAAATCTCGGGTTTTTGGAAGAGTGGACGGAATTAGTTGCTAATCAACTAACCCAATAACTAAGATGCAATCAAAATAAAATAACAGAAATGAAAATAAAACTAATTAAAATAGTGGTGTGAACAATAATGGGGAGAGTTGTGTTTACTTAGGTTTCATTACTCCCTAGATATCTTTTACAGGTTGATAGTTTGTTACAATTGCGTGGATGACGGGTTATATTCCTTAATACCATTCGTGGGGTGGCGTACGTACTTCCCCAACTCTATAAGCTCCTACTTCACTCCTATGTCGAGCCTGCAAGAAGCTCCTAACATGGGATCATTAGAATTCGCTCATGCACTAAATACAACCATAATAACCTAGTACGCATTGGTTCATGTTTCTTAAGACGTTCAAGCATGTTACCCTATGGAAGTCTGCCAGTTTTCTTAAGCCTAACATCGAAATCATTCATCCGTAGCAACTATAAACAAACAATCAACCCATAATCAACATCTAGGTTTCACTACATCTAAGCAAACACACAAGAGATCTAGCCTAGCATGTTAAATTCAAGACAAGCTTAAGATATATTCAAACATATACACACATATATATATATATATACATATATATATATATATATATATATATATATATATATATATATATATATATATATATATATATATATATATAAGGATACTTATCTCAATTGAACATGAAAGGTTTCAAATGGTAAAAACCCTTGAAAGAACAGTAAAATTCGTGCTAGGGTTTCTCCAAAGTTATCCCCTCTAAAGTTACATATAATGAATGAAAATTGCAAAACTATATATAGATTTTACAGGGTGACGGCGTCAAGAAGAAATATCCGACGCCGTCAACTCGCCGCCCATAATGAGATCGGATTGCCTATATCCAAGTTTGACGACGTCATGTGTAATTTATTTGTAGGCCGTCACCATATCATGAACCATGATGGCCAAGCTTGAAGCCGTCACGATTTCTCTGGATCTTCACCACTTCCACCTCTTGTTTACTCTTGACGCCGTCACATGGAGACACTTGAAGCTGTCAGGTACTGTTCCCAGCAAGGAAAATTAAGACTTTGCCGTTTTCTTCACTTTTATGCTCCAAAAACATCCAAAATGCTTCCTTTTCCAGAATTCACTCCAAAAGTACCTAAAATGACAAAAAGAACGATTTAGGGCAATATTTGAACAAATAAATTCAAATCCGGGCTTAAATGACCCCCTAAAAACGACTCATTTTTTGTCTCATCATATACCCTTACACTTGAGATTTGCTTGTCCTCAAGCAAATGCGCTTTTATTCTAATCAAAATACAAGTTAGGGGTCATTTAACACTAATATAAAAGTAATTAAGACAAATAATCGTTCCAGTAAAGACCAAAGACAAGCACGGAGGTCATACACTAGCCCCTCACAAATAGTGTTTAGATACTCACATCTCTCGGGTGTAATAAAGTATATATCACAATAAGGAAATGGAAAACATCTCTCACTACCTGGCATAGCAAAATAGATTACCATAGGCTTGGGAAAAGATCAAACCTCCACCACTTGGCGTAAGCACCTAGGATAAACTATCAAAGAGGTCTTTTAAAGGGTTATAACATTAGGTGTAAGGATATGGAATACACGGTTTTGTTGGATATAGGCAATCTTTACTGGTGGCGGGTTAATCATCTTGGTTAATTACATGTACAACATGGCGTTGCTAAGCCAAGAATAGAACCGACTTAAACTAATAAATGAAAAAAAAAAACATAAAATAAACATAGAATGAAACGGGATGGTAGTCCGTATGTTTATTTTTTTTTTTTTTTATTTATTTTTTTTTTTTTTGCATACACTCTTACCCTACCATCCAAAATAATATATCATAGGGAATGAACATTCCCCTTACACTTGAATTTTTACATACTTTACAATAAATTAATCTAATGACTCGAATTAAGATAATCAAAACACTTGGAGTACTTTTTTAGATTGACGCAAATATGGGGGTAATAAATGATGTTCTTCCCCATTACTCCATAACACAAGTACTTTACGGATGAGTCCCAATCGTTCCAAAACAATATGTACAAGGATATTACTCGACTTAGCAACCATGTAATCAATTAGATAATTAACTAAGGGTTTAAACAAATAACAATAATGCACTAAAGATGAGTGCATACACGGAAGGCTAAGGCGATTTGGGTGTACATTTAAGTGGGTTGTAACAAATTCTTCCTTTAAGTAAGATGCTTAAAGTTAGAAACAAAAAGATAGGCTCGGAGGGGTGTACTAGGGGTTTTGTGTACTAAAAATGAGTACAATGCTAAGGGTGTGGGAAAAATTAGTTGACTTTACTAGCCAAGTAATATGACTTAAATGGTCAAGTAATTATGATACGGGTTTAACACAAGGGTGATCCTAATGCCTCTTATCATGTAGTAAATCCTACTATAGTAGTCTCACTAGCGGTCTCGGGATGCATCACTAACGCAAGTTCTAGAATCTAAATGCTACCGGTACACTCATAAGCACTAATAGTAAATGCTTTTCCTATCAAATCTAAAGGCGAACCTCACATATTTGGGTGGAAAATTTTTCTGAATGATACAGTTTTGTGCTAGTCATACAACTCCTATCCATGAGACGCTTGCTAAGGCTAAAGTTTCACTCCTAAATGTTGTAAAAAATTTTAAATTTGGCGCTAAAATTACACTAACAAGTTTTTCTCATAGTTTTATTACAAACCTACCATCAAACAAACAAACTCAAGTGAAAGTGTATCCTATAAGGTATCATCATTTACCCTCCCCTTACACTTAGGATGAACATTGTCCCCAATATTCAATTAAAGAATGTAAAAGTGAAACAGGTAAAAGAATGAAATCAAATTCTCCCCTGATTCGCTCGGTGTGGATAGTGCGGTAACAAGGTTAGATCTTCCTCCAAGAAAATGAATGTTCAAAGCTTCCCTTCTAGAAATATAAATCATCTTCTTGTCATATGTAACCTGTTAAACCTGAGAAAACAAACAAGGCAACCTCGCGTAAAATCGGTGGCAATCTATATATACTAACAAGTCCTAGAAAACAAATTAAGATATAATGCTTGCGGAATGAATGTTTGTAGATTTCCTGGAGTTTATAAATCTAAAGAATTAACAAAAACTTCAAGACTCCGTTAGAAAAACAAAACTAGCAAAATTTCCAGAATTTTACACATGACGCCGTTAGGAGTTAACTCATGACACTGTCAGAAGTGACCTAAAGAAATCTTTACATTAAGTTTCCGAAAAATTTCTGGAAAAAACTTATGTCCTACTTCCAGGAAAATCCTGCAAAACATCATTATGACTCGATACAAGCATTTGACTCTAACAAATACTAATACACATGTTCATTTATTATTGTGGAGAATCATGATCAATTTCGTTCTTAAAACAAATTTGGGGTTTCCCCTTACACTTATCTTTTGCGAAATACCTTTGTATGAAGTTAAGACGAAGTTAAACGACAAAATAAAGCATTTTCACAATGTTAGTTTTGAAACATGATCTACCAACAATAAAAATAAAGCATGCATACGGAAACAAATAACAATCAAACAAATAAAAATCAAACAAAACATTGGTTGCCTCCCAAGAAGCGCTTTTCTTTATTTACGAGTCTTGTAGCTAGACTCAAGGTCATGGGTTATCGTGTGTCGCTTATGCTCAGATACCCAAGGGTGAGCCATCTAATAGTTGCCTCATCTTTCTTATAATCATCACTTAACTCTAAACATCCGCGATAATACCTTTTATTCTTTTCATGAGGATATTTAAGCCCTTTTCTTTTATCATTCTCACTTAGCATTTCTAGGGGCGGATACTTACTACATTTCTCCATGGAAAAATCCTTGAACCTAGGGTGTGCACGGGGCATTTGGTAGACAAAATCTTCATCCCCATCCGAGAATGTAATTAAACCTTCCATAAATTTCTCATCAAGGTTGGTTAATTTTTTGAAGGGTTTCCCAAACACAACTTGGGTCAACTTACTATCGATAAATTCTCCTAGATTCTCCATAACCATGAACTCAACAAGATAGATAAAGCTTCCTACAAACACATGCAATGATATTGCCCTAGCAATAATATTATCTCCTTTGTATTCTAACTCATCTACCATGATTTTATTGTATTCACTATGCGAGATTATGTTCATTGGTAGAGATGAGTTGAGGTAGGCATCAAAGCTCCTCAATCCAATTTTACAAGGAAATTGCATATTAAATGGGCTATCACTCTCAATCCTTGTTTTAGGGTCGACATACCTAAGAGGGTCCACTTCATCTTCCATCCTACCCTCATTAATTACGTCACCATCATCAAGGTCCTCATCGCAGTCTGAATAATAAAAAGGACTAGCCTTATGGTCATCATCATGGTCAGACTCCTCAATCTCAGAATTATTGTCAAAGTGATGGTTAGGCGAGAGGTTAGGTGGGTTTTGTGGGTGGTTTTGTTGTGGTGGGTTGATGGGTTCAAAGATGTTACCACCTTCCATGATGTCGGATGGTAAAGGTTACGAACAAAGACACGAAGAAATAAGATAGACTAAAGAGAACCTAAAAATAAAAATAAAATCTTACTAGAAAGGAATCTAGCAAGTAGACCTAATAAAAAGAAATCCTAACCTAGACAATAACTATTCCCCGGCAGCGGCGCAAAAAACTTGATACGTGGGAATCACACCAGGCTTTACCTCTCGAGGGATCTCGAGAAGCTTACAACCCCCACCAGGCAGTGTACCTGATCGTTGTAGTATAGTATAGTGACAAGTACCGGTGGATTGATCGTTCAACTCAGGAATAGTGTCGCTAGGATTAGAAAGCCTAAAAACTAGATCTGGAGGTGAGGGATGATTCTTTTTGTATTTTTATATTTTTATAAAAACAATTAAAATCTTGGGTTTTTGGAAGAGTAGGCGGAATTAGTTGCTAATCAACTAACCTAATAACTAAGATGCAATCAAAATAAAATAACTGAAATGAAAATAAAACTAATTAAACTAGTGGTGTGAACAATAATGGGGAGAGTTGTGTTTACTTAGGTTTCATTACTCCCTAGATATCTTTTACAGGTTGATAGTTTGTTACAATTGCATCGATGACGGGTTATATTCCTTAATACCATTCGTGGGGTGGCGTATGTACTTCCCCAACTCTATATGCTCCTACTTCACTCCTATGTCGAGCCTACAAGAAGCTCTTAACATGGGATCATTAGAATTCGCTCATGCATTCAATACAACCATAATAACCTAGTACGCATTGGTTCATGTTTCTTAAGACGTTCAAGCATGTTACCCTATGGAAGTCTGCCAGTTTTCTTAAGCCTAACAGCGAAATCATTCATCCGTAACAACTATAAACAAACAATCAACCCATAATCAACATCTAGGTTTCACTACATCTAAGCAAACACACAAGAGATCTAGCCTAGCATGTTAAATTCAAGACAAGCGTAAGATATATTCAAACAACACATAGACATATTGAATGAATTGAAAGGATACTTATCTCAATTGAACATGAAAGTTTTCAAAGGGTAAAAACCCTTGAAAGAACATTAAAATTCGTGCTAGGGTTTCTCCAAAGTTACCCCCTCTAAAGTTACATATAATGAATGAAAATTGCAAAACTATATATAGATTTTACAGGGTGACGGCGTCAAGAAGAAATATCTGACGCCGTCAACTCGCCGCCCATAATGAGATCGAATTGCCTAGATCCAAGTTTGACACCGTCATGTGTAATTTAGTTGTAGGCCGTCACCATATCATGAACCATGATGGCCAAGCTTGACGCCGTCATGATTTCTCTAGATCGTCACCACTTCCACCTCTTGTTTACTCTTGACGCCGTCACATGGAGACACTTGACGCCGTCAGGTACTGTTCCCAGCATGGAAAATTAAGACTTTGCCGTTTTCTTCACTTTTATGCTCCAAAAACATCCAAAATGCTTCCTTTTCCAGAATTCACTCCAAAAGTACCTAAAATGACAAAAGGAACTATTTAGGGCAATATTTGATCAAATAAATTCAAATCCGGGCTTAAATGACCCCCTAAAAATGGCACATTTTTTGCCTCATCAAGTATCACGTCTACTTAACTAATCTAAGAGAGATAAAGTGGGTGTGAGCACTTTAGATTAGAGAGAGAAATGAGAGAACATAAAGAAAGTCTCGCATTGATAAAGAGGATAACACACACCTCATAACCCATGAGGTAGGGGGTATTTATACCCATTCGTCTAGCCAAGCATGCTATCGCAGATATACAAGTTCTGCAATAGTAACATGCTGTCAGAGGTTACAACTTACACAACATACCCTATTCTAATACAAAAGATAAATAGAAGTCCTGATGAGATCAAATAAGTACATTTTATTAGCATCATTTATCCTATTTAATTGACTTATTTTATATTGTTTTGTATGAGAATCGATACTTAATTGTTTACTTTAGTAATTCTCAAGTAAAAACAAGCAATTGGCGAAAGTTAATGATTTTAGACGAATTAAGGAGCTAAATGATCAAGATTGGAAAAGTCAACTGAAATCCAGGAGATGCACCGTATCATTCTCTACAGATACACCGCAACATCATACTTAGATGAATTCGAAGACCATTGCCTGACTTTGAAAAATGCGCCACATCTAATTACAACATGAGACGCATATGAAACTTTGGTCAATGAAGGATAACCAATTTGTTCTACTCCAAACACGCCGCATCTCATTTACAACATGCGGCGTATCAGCTAAAGACTTCACCAGTACTATCCAAGACGTTAAAGGACATGAGCCACATAAAGAAACAAGTTACGCCGCATCTGAAGGCAGTGTACGAATATTCCAGAATATAATAATCTTGAAACCCACGCGAAGTTAAGTAGATGCGCCACATCTATCATCAAGATGCGCCGCATCGATCCCTCAGACAGAAGCTATAAATATCCCAAGACAGATACAAATTTTGTGTGCAACAAACCCTAAGGAGACAAATCCAGTCGAAGAAGCATCATAAGACACGCCCCAAACAAAGATCTTAGAGCCGTAAGAAGGTCCTGCATGTGTATAATTCATTAAGTAGTTTATTTTATTGTATTAGTAAGCTTTAATACATCAGGATTGATGGGCTTGTGGCCACCATACTACTCCCCTTAAAATTGCTTTCCCATCGATTAAAGTTTATACGATGTTTTATTTGGTGACTTGTATTTGTCCATTGATAACCTCTGTGTTTAGTTGAGTCTTCTAGACTACCATACCTGTTCCTCGCCTACTTATCTAGCGTCTAGAAAGTAGGATAAACATAAGTAATCATTAAGAGTTTACTCTCTGATATTTAGGATCCAACGAGACAAATTAGATTACGATACTCATCATATAAAACTAGCAATAAAACAAGTGACAAGCTACTTAACCATAGGACAGGTCTTCTACGTTTTTCCATTATCTATCCGTTACGTGATTTCTCTTCACTGATTTGTTCTCATTAGTTTTACTTTTCTGTTTAATTCAAATCTATGCTAGTCTCTCAGGCTAACCCCCCTTTGTATTAGATTAGATTGTATAACTAACTTAGATATTAAAATACTGATCAAATCAACTAGATATTATGATCCATTCTTAGTGTTCGACACTCTACTTACCATTATATACATATTGATCGGGTACACTGCTCGTTAAGTGTGTGTGTTAGTAATAAGTCGACTAAATATAAATTTAAAACTTGAAATAGGCTAATCACCTTGTGCTACACTGAGATACCCAACGCATCAAGTTTTTGGCGCCGCTGCTTCGGAATGAATTGTTAATATCTGTTTATTTAATTAATATTTTAATTAGATTCTAACCACTAACTTTGTTGTATATTAGTTTAGATTGCATTCATTTATATTTTGTATATTTTATTTTCTTGTTTGTTTTCTTTATTTTCTGTAATCGTTGTTTTCTTTATTTATTTATTTTTTATTTTCCTTTCTGTATTACTGTTGTCTGGTGTATTTTGCTGATTCAAACGATACGGCACATCTGATTTATCAGATACGGCGCATTGCGTTTTTTATTTTATATACAGTGTTAACTTAAAAATTCAAAGTACGGCGCATCTATCCCCTAGATACGACGTATTTTGTTTTTAATCAGAAAATTTTCAAAACCCTAACGAGATACGACGCATCTGTTTCGGCATGTGCGGCGCATTTATTTATTTATTAAAAACAATTTTCCGAATTTATTAAACTGAGATACGTCGCATCTGTTTTCGCAGATACGACGCATCATTTTCCTGAATAAAAGTCTGACTTAATTTTTATCGTAATAAGATACGGCGCATCCTACTTTTGGGATACGGTGCATCAACTGCAGATATCAGCAACTTTTATTTTTCGTATTCCATTTTCGTTACTTGTTTTCTGATATTATACTTCATAAAACCTATCCTACTGATGCTTTTGTGCTGAATCTCAGGAAGTGCATGACCCGGAGCTCTGTTAAGGAACTCACCAAACCTTTCGACGATCCTGAAAAAGCTTTTCATTCACTTAAAAGGCTTTTCAACGCAAAAGACTTTGATCTTCCAAGCCCAACTGAGCTCGACTACTCTTCTGATCAAAAACCATATGAAGAAGTAGAAACTGAAACAATGATGGAAAACACAACCATGGAGGAATACATGAACAAGACTCGAATAGACTATAGTTCGGGAGTTTCTAAACTAAAGTTTGATGATGATACTAAGTTTGAGTTAAAGGGTCAATTTCAAAAGGAGCTTATAGAAAATGCTTTCAGTGGATCAGAGAATGAAAATGCCAATGACCATGTGGAAAAGATCCTTGAAATTGTAGATTGGTTTACTACTGAGAAACAAAACATTGACCAAGTTATGCTTCGTGTTTTCCCTATCTCTCTTACAGGAGCTGCTAGTAGGTGGCTAAAGAATGAAACTGCTGGTTCTATTGACAAATGTGAAGACTTGAAAAGCAAATTCCTCAAGCGATATTGTCCACCTGTAAAGACTGCTAAAAAGATGGAGGCTATCAATAACTTCAAGCAAGAGCCCGATGAAACTCTTTATTGTACTTGGGAGCGATTCAAGGAACTATTATTGAAATGCCCTCAACATTATCTAACCCCTATGGAGGAAATAATATTGTTTTATCGAGCATTAGGCGTGCCCACTAGACAGCAGTTGGATTCTTAGGGAGCTGTACCTCAAATGAGTGTAGTTAATGCTAGGAAAGCTATTAAAGATGCTGCTGACCATTCTCAATAGTGGCACAATGGGACCTTTACTAGGTCTAAAATCAACACTAATTTTGATGGTTTTGCTGCAATTCAAGCTCAATTGGATAAGCTTAGTAGAAAGATGAAGAAGAGAGATGAAAGAGCTTATGCTGCCCATGTTGGATGTGAAAAGGGCCAAGGCCCCACTACACTAAGGATTGTCCATCAAAGAATGATGAAACATTTAAGGAGGCCTACTACACACAATTTGGACAACCATTCCAACCTTCCGGAAGATTTAGGGAAACTGCTCTAGGTTATTATCAAAGAAACAATGGAAATCCCTCATATCAAGAAAGGAGGCAGACTTTGGATGACACCTTAAAGCAGATGATGGCCGATGCTGCCAAAAGACATGAAGAGAATATAGCTATGATCAAAGAAATCCGAGCTTCAACTGATGCTACCACAAGAAACCAAGGAGCTTCGATCAAAGCACTTGAGCAACAAATCAGTTAGATGAGCAAAGTACTTCAAGAAAGGGGATATGGAAGTCTACCTAGCTCAACTGAAACAAATCCAAGAGATTATGTCAAGGCTATCACAACTATCGAAGAAGTCATGCCTAACATACCTTTTCCTGGAAGATTGAAGAATGGTGATGTTTTGAAACCCCAATATTTCTTTAACTCTTTAATCAGTGTCAGGAGACTGCTCAAGGAAAAATCAAGGATTGAAGAGGAGATCCAGGCTGCAATGAAAGAAGAGAACTCTGCAACTGACTACAATGCCTTGCCTCATAAAGAAAAAGATCCAGGAAGTTTTACTTTACCTTGTTCAATTAACAATGTATCTTTCAATAATGACTTAGCTGACTTATGAGCCAACGTGAGTGTCATGCCATTTAAGACCTTTACCTCTTTAGGTTTAGGAAAATTAGCTCCAACTAAGTTGCTTATTGAATTGGCGGATAAAATGGTAAAACGACCTGAGGGGATTACTGAGAACGTACTAGTTAGGATCGAGAGGTTTGTGTTCCCCGTAGACTTTATAATATTAGATATGCCTGAGGATATTAAGATTCCCTTAATCCTTGGAAGACCTTTCTTGTCTACTACTCATGCTAAAATTGATGTGTTTAAAAGAAAAATATCCTTAAGAGTAAGGAATGACAAACTTGTTTATAAATGCGTTAATCCTGTTAATAGCATAATTAAGAATGTTTACATGCTAGGATTAAGAGAACACATGGACCTTGACCTAGAAGCGGGATTAATGGGAGAAACTTTAATTCAAAATAATTCTAGTAAACCTAATCATAAGGATGAATGTGAAGTTATTAACAAACGTAGAAGGATTAAGGAACATAAAGAAATATTTATTGAGTTACCACCTCATCTAGAATATTTATGCCTTCGCATGAACAAGAATTTCTCGTCTATTATCTTGTCATCACTACCCGAAAGGGATAAAAGTATACTTGTGCAGATTTTGAGAAGGAATGGCATGGAAATTGAGGAGGAGCAAGATGTACTCGATATTACTGGATTGAGGATGAGGGAGCGCGACGCCGCGGATGGCGTTAATGAAATAAAATAGAAGCTGAACGTGAGTCTAACTTGAAGACACTGGAATAAAGAAAAGTGCTTACCGGGAGACAACCCGGATTTATCTTTATTGTTTTTGCTGTCGAGTCTGTTAGACCTGTAGCAGATGTGGCGCATCTCCATCAATAGATGCGGCATATCTACTGTACAGGTCATATCTGTTTTTTATTTTTCTGCATTTTATTTTCTGAACTATAAACCTTCTGTCAGTTTATTTAATGCGACGCATCCCTGGTTAAGGATGTGACACATCTAATCTTTCTGACTCGTACCAATTCTAGGCTCGATACGGCGCATCTTCTTGCATAAGATGCGGCACATCGACTGACCTGATGATTTACACTTTTATTTTTATTTTTTATTTTTATTTTCTAACCACTAACGAATTTTGTACAAGTATCGATCTTTTTAAAATCAGATGTACAATTGGTGGTATTTATATTTGTCTACACTTTCTGTGGATACAAGAATAATGAAAAGCCGAAAGCCTAACATCCACAGAAATTATTGCTCTCAAACGCATAATGGAGGATTAAACCGAGCAAATATCAGGGGAGTTTTTCAGTTCTAATTACTTTTAAATTCCTGTTTTTAATTTCAATAAACAACGGGGATGATGTTTAACTTAAGTGAGGAGATGGAGAATTAGAACACTTACTTGTCCTTATTTTTCAAAAATATGCTTTAATCTGTGCTTAAAATATCAAAATTTAATTTTTTTAGCATGTTTTTGTTTAATCTAAGTTGCATAGCTGCACACAAGACTTTATTTTCTAAAATTGTGATTTGAGTTTATCAAAATTCACAAATCTATGAGTGTGCCGGTGACTTGTATACTTTAGAACTTGACTTGTATACTATTCGAGACCACCAGAATGAGTATTATTTTTATAATTGGAGTGACTTGTCTAAATTGGTAAAATTCTAGGATTACACCCAAAAAGCCTTTATATGTCATGTATTATTAACTTACTACACTGGTTAGTTAACTCCCGTATAAACCCTTTGTTACTCTCATTTTTAGAGTAAGATACCCCTAGAAAAACCCGTAGAGCCATTCCTTTAGGTTTTATACACCTTATTATTATGTTTTTCGTTACACCTTACACCTTAGCCTACCCTGTAGATTTAAGTCCGTGGTTAGTTGCTTAGGCAAAGTGTGTTTCCTTGCATTACCTGTGTTCGTGTGCATAAATTCATTATCTTTGGTTAGGTCGGGAAATTGCACAATGCAATTGGAGTTTAATTACATATTGTATATTTTTAGTCAGTTTTTCGTGTGTTCACTACTTTCACTATTACGTTATGTCTGAATATCTGAAAAGTGAAGAAAAATTATCTAGAAATATTGTGATGGTAATGTGGTGAAATTTTACACCATTAGTTATTTTATGTTTATGTTTAAAAAAAATCAAAAAAATGAGAAAAGAAAAAGAAAGAGGAAGAAGTTGGAAGTTTGTTTTAATCCAACATTGTAAAGTTTTGTACTAAGTGGTTGATATCGCCACTATTGTTGTATTATATTTATGGATTGAAAGGGAGTTGGCCGTTATGGGAACGCCAACTAAGGATTGTTTATTCTTTGTTTAAAATTTTATTGAGTATAATTCGTGTCTACCTAAAGCGTGAGTTACAAAAAAGTCAAAACGTGAGTTATTCAATGATATGAGTCATATTCATGGGATGGTGATGCGTGGTTTTGCAACCTTGCAAAAGGTTTTACCTCTCAAGGGATCTTGAGAAGCTTGAAATCCCAACCAGACAGTGTACCTGACTGATGTAGTATAGTGAAGTGGAAAGTACCGGGGGATTAATTGTTCAACTCAAAAATAATGTTCGCTAGAATTAAAACTCAATTCAACTAGGTCTACAGGAGAGGGATGATTCTTTTTGTATTTTTATATTTTATGGAAAGCAAGTAAAAATCTCGGGTTTTGGAAGAATGGGCGGAATTAGTTGCTAGTCAACTAACCCAAATAACTACGAATGCAATAAAAATAAAATAAAATGCCACGAAAGTAAGTATGGAGAAAAACAATAATAAGAAAAACATGTTTACATAGATTTCACTACTCCCTAGCTATCTTGTACTAGTTGATTAGTTTGTTAAAATTGCATGGATGAATGGTTATATTCCTTAATACCATTCGTAGGGCCGTGTACGATCTTACCTAACTCTATAAGCTCCTACCTCTTCCTATGTCGAGCCGACAACTAGCTCCTAACATGGCCTCCTTAGTAGTTACTTATGCAATAAATATAAACCAATTAATCGTAGTACACATCCGATTCATGTTTCTTAAAACGTTCAGGCATGTTACCAATTGTAAGTCTACCAGTTTTCTTAAGCCTAACATAGATATCATTCATCCACAACAATTATAAACAAACAACCAACCAATAATCAATAACTAGGTTTCATTACATCTAAGCAAACACAAAGAAAACCTAGCCTAGCATGTTAAAGTAAAGACAAGCATAAGATAGAATCAAACAACACATAGACATATTAAATGATTATTGGAAAGCTTATCTTCAATCAAACATGGATGAGAACAAGGGTTTGGAACCCTTAAAAGTAAGGTAAAATTCGTGCTAGGGTTTCTCCAAAACTATCCCAAAGTTCTCCTCCTTTTAACAAATGAAAAATAGAAAACTATATATAGATTTTTGGGTCTGACGGCGTCACGTTATAGGTCTGACGCCGTCAACTCGCCGCCATAAAATTCCACGAATTGCCTAGATCCAAATCTGACGCCGTCCCTTGTTATCCACCTCTTGGCCGTCTCTTGTAATTTGAAAGTGACGGCCTTGGGGACGCTGTAACGTGTTAAATCTCTAAAACATTCTGGCGCGTCTCGTGTATTTAATTATCCACCTCTTTGTCCATGAGTGACGGCGTCACATACAATTCCTGAAGCCGTCAGGTACCAATTTCAGCATGATTTAGAGACTTTGTCGTTTTCTTCACTTTTTCGCTCCAAAAACGTCTAAAATGCTTCCTTTTTCTAGATTTCTTCTCCAAAGTACGTAAACTGACAAAAGGAAATATTTAGGGCAGTAATTGATCAAATAATCTCGAATTTGGGCTTAAATGACCCCCTAAAAGCGGTACACTTTGCGCCTTCTCAAATACCCTTACACCTGAGATTTGCTTGTCCTCAAGCAACTGCGCTTTTATTCTAATTAAAATACAAGCTAGGGGTCATTTAACACTAATATAAATGTAATTACAACAAACAATCGTTCCACTTCAATCAAAATAAGCACGGAAATTATACACTAGCACCTCACAAATAGTGTTTAGATACTCACATCTCTCGGGTGTAATAAAAGTATATATCACAATATAAAAATAGAAAATATCTCTCACTACCTGTCATAGCACATAGATTACCATAGGCTTGGGAAAGGATCAAACTTCTACCACTTGGCGTAAGCACTTAGGATAAACTATCAAAGAGGTCTTTTAAAAGGGTTATAACGTGAGGTGTAGGGATATGATAAACACGGTTTTGTTGGATAAAGGCAATCTTTACTGGTGGCGAGTTAAACATCTTGGTCAATTACATGTACAATGTCGCGTTGCTAAGCCAAGACTCGACTCGACTTAAGCTAATCATAAACTAACAAAAACATAAGGGAAAAATATTTATTAATGTACCATAGTTGTCACAAATGTTACTTCTGTGTAGCGAACAAAAAAAATAGCTTTTCAGTACACTAAAGTTGACATTTTTGTCTTTCTTTGTGTATTATGACTATTTTACCCTTTCAAATTACATAAATGGTCCCTGTGTGTTTGCGAAAATTGCATCCACCGTCCTTAGACTAAATTACATAAATGGTCCCTGTCGTTTGGAGAAAATTGCGTCCACCGTCCTTTTTTTTTCGAAATTCCTTTTTCAAAAAAATTATTTCGGAAAAATAAATATTTTCAAAAAAAAATATTTTCGGGAAAAAAAATATTTACAAAAAAAAATATTTAAAAAAAAATCGGGTTAAAAAAATTTTGAAAAAAAATATTTTCGGAAAAAAATATTTTCAGAAAAAGATATTTTCGAAAAAAATTCCGGGTTAAAAAAATTTCGAGAAAAAATATTTTTGAAAAAAAAAATTATTTACGGAAAAAAAAAATTTTCGAAAAAAAATATTTTCGGAGAAAGATATTTTCGAAAAAAAATATCTTTGAAAAAAAAATTATTTTCAAAAAAAATATATATTTAAAAAAAATTTGGAAAAAATGGGGACGGTAGACGCAATTTTCTCTAAACAACAGGGACCATTTATGTAATTTAGCCAAAGGACATTGGATGCAATTTTCAAAAAATCAAGGGTAAAATGGTAACTACATATATTTTTTTTTATCTTTATTACACAAAGAAAGATAAAAATGTCAACTTTAGTGTACTGAAAAGCTATTTTTTTTGTTCGCTATACAGAAGTAATATTTGTGACAAGTATGATACATTAATAAATATTTTTTCCCAAAACATAAAATAAACATAAAAGGAAACGGGATCGTACTCCGTATGTTTTTTCTCTTTTTCTATTTTTTTTCTTTTCTTGACTTTTTTTTTTATTTATTTATTATTATTATTTTTTTGCATACACTCTTACCCTACCATCCAAAATAATACATCGTAGGGAATTTGCATTCCCCTTACACTTGAATTTTTGCATATTTTACAATTAACTATTCTAATGACTCGAATTAAGATAATCAAAACACTTGGAGTACTTTTTAAGATATTAACGCAAATATGGGGGTAATAAATGATGTTCTTCCCCAATACTCTATTACACTAGTACTTTACCCATGAGTCCCAATCATCCCAAAACAATATGTACAAGATGTGACTCGACTTAGCAACCATGTAATCAATTAGACAATTAACTAAGGGTTTAAACATGTAACAATAATGCACTAAAGATGAGTGCATACAAGGAGGGCTAAGACCATTTGGTTGCACATATGGGGTGGATTGTAAATAAATTCTTCCTTTAAGTAAAATATTTAAAGTTAGAAATGAAAAAGAGAGGCTCGGAGGGGTGTACTAGGGGTATCGTGTACTAAAAATAAATACAACGCAAAGGTGTGGGAAAAATTAATTGACTTTACTAGTCAATTAATTATGACTTCATTGGTCAAGTAATTATGATACGGGTTTAACTCAAGGGTGATCAAAATGCCTCTTATCATGTAGTAAATCCTAACTACACGAATGTAGTCTCACTAGCGGTCTCGGGATGCATCACTAACGCAAGTTCTAGAATCTAAGTACTACCGGTACAATCATAAGCATCTTTTCCTAACAAATCTAGGGGCGAACCTCACATATTTGGGGTGGAAAATTTTGAGTGGTTTGGTTTTTCGTGCTAGTCATACAACTCCTATCCATGAGACGCTCATTAAAGCTAAAGCTTCTCTCCTAAATGTTGTAAAAAATTTTAAATTTGGCGCTAAAATTACCCTAACAAGTGTTTCTCTTAGTTTTATTACGCACCTATTATTGAACAAACAAACTCAAGTGTAATCGAATACTCTAAGGTATCATCATTTATCCTCCCCTTACACTTAGGCTGAACATTGTTTCCCAATATTCAATAAAAAGGATGTAAAAGTAATGAAGGTAAAAGAATGTAGCAAATACTCCCCTGATTCGTTCGGTGTGGATAATGTGGTAACAAGGTTAGATCCTCCTCCTAGAAAATGAATGTTGAAAGCTCCCCTCCAGAAATATAGTGTAGTGTAGTGGCAAGTACCAGGGGATTGATCATTCAACTCAAAGAATAGTGTTCGCTTGGGTTAAAACTCAATTAAACTAGGTCTAGAGGTGAGGGATGATTCTTTTTGTATTTTTATATTTTATGGAAAGCAAGTAAAAATCTTGGGTTTTAGAAGAATGGGCGGAATTAGTTGCTAGTTAACTAACCCAAATAACAACGAATGCAATAAAAATAAAATAAAATGACATGAAAGTAAATATGGAGAAAAACAATAATAAGAAAAACGTGTTTACTTAGATAACACTACTCCCTAGCTATCTTTTACTAGTTGATTAGTTTGTTACAATTGCATGGATGATGGGTTATATTCCTTAATACCATTCGTAGGGCTGTGTACGATCTTCCCTAACTCTCTAAGCTCCTACCTCTTCCTATGTCGAGCCGACAACTAGCTCCTAACATGGCCTCCTTAGTAGTTACTTATGCATTAAATATAACCAATTAATCGTAGTACACATCCGATTCATGTTTCTTAAGACGTTCAAGCATGTTACCAATTGGAAGTCTGCCAGTTTTCTTAAGCCTAACATAGATATCATTCATCCACAACAATTATAAATGAACAACCAACCAATAATCAATAACTAGGTTTCATTACATCTAAGCAAACACAAAGAAAACCTAGCCTAGCATGTTAAATTAAAGACAAGCATAAGATAGAATCAAACAACACATAGACATATTGAATGATTATTGAAAAACTTATCTTCAATCAAACATGGATGAGAACAAGGGTTTGGAACCCTTAAAAGTAAGGTAAAATTCGTGCTAGGGTTTCTCCAAAACTATCCCAAAGTTCTCCTCCTTTTAACAAATGAAAAATAGAAAACTATATGTAGATTTTTGTGTCTGACGGCGTCACGTTATAGGTCTGACGCCGTCAACTCGCCGCCATAAAACTCCACGGATTGCCTAGATCAAGATCTGACTCCGTCCCTTGTTATCCACCTCTTGGCCGTCTCTTGTAATTTGAACGTGACGGCCTTGGTGACGCCGTCACGTGTTAAATCTCTAAAACATTCTGGCACGTCTCGTGTATTTAATTATCTACCTCTTTGTCCATGAGTGACGGTGTCACATACAATTCCTGACGCCGTTAGGTACCAATTTCAGCATGATTTGGAGACTTTGTTGTTTTTTTCACTTTTTTGCTCCAAAAATGTCCAAAATGCTTCCTTTTCCAGATTTCTTCTCTAAGGTACCTAAAATGACAAAAGGAACGATTTAGAGCAGTTTTTGATCAAATAATCTCGAATTTGGGCTTAAATGACCCCGTAAAAGCGGTACACTTTTCGCCTTATCAGATGGTGGGGAAGTATTCTATCCACACTTAAGACTTAATCTATTTGTTTCTTGTTATGTATTTTTTATTTTACACCAATTTATATCCTAAATGTTATCCATACCCAACCGTATTGTTATATTCGTTGTTAGCTTTTGAGCATCCAGATATGATGATGGCCAAGTAAGAATATTAAATGTATGAATAAGGTAGTGACCATCCGAGTATTAGATTAATTGACTAACGCGCCAACGATCTGGCGTGTGAATTGGTGACCATCCAAGTTTAAGATTGATTAAATGATGCGCCAGCAATCTTGTGTGTAACTTGGTGACCATCCGTTATGAAAATAACGCGCCAGCGATCCAAGGAACCCATTAGTGTACATCCATCATTTGAAAGGTCAAGGACTCGCGCTAGCGATCCATGAAGCATACTAGTGACCATCCGTTAGTTGAAGCATCGAGGACTCGCGCTAGCGATCTAGTAAGTTTATGCAGGAGATGTTCAAGCAAATATGGGTTTAACCCATGAAACAAAAAACCCTTTTTACCGCTTTAGACTTGTTACTCCTTAGCTTTAGAGGGGGAGATGCGTATCCTCGTCAAGCATATGATAGAATATTCGTCACGTCTGGACAGTTAAACGATTAGATTTACTTTTATTAAACATATATTTTGTTTCTAATTGGTTAAGTGTTTGGCAGTGCAACTATGATAAAACGAATTAGTGCTTAAATGTAAAAACATCCTATCAAGGATACATTTTCATTATGATTAATCTAAAGGTTTACTTGAGGACAAGTAAAGTTCAAGTGGAGGGATATTTAATGAGACCAAATAAGTACATTTTATTATTGTTTTGTGTGAGAATCGATACTTAATTGTTTACTTTAGTAATTCTCAGGTAAAAACAAACAATTGGTGGAAGTTAATGATTTTGGATGAATTAAGGAGCTAAATGATCAAGATTGGAAAAGTCTACTGAAATTCAGGAGATGCGTCGTATCATTCTCTACAGATACGCCGCAACATCATACTTAGATGAATCGAAGACCATTGCCTGACTTTGAAGAATGTGCCGCATCAAATTACAACATGCTCCGCATATGAAACTTTGGTCAACAAAGGATAACCAATTTGTTCTACTCAAAATATGCCGCATCTCATTTACAACATGCGGCGTATCGGCTAAAGACTTCACCAGATACTATCCAAGACGTTAAAGGACATGCGCCGCATAATGAAAAAAGTTACGCCGCATCTGAAGGCAGTGTACGAATATTCTAGAATATAATAATCTTGGACCCACGCGAAGTTAAGTAGATGCGCCGCATCTATCGTCAAGATGTGCCGCATCAGTCCCTCAGACAGAAGCTATAAATACCCAAAGACAGATACAAATTTTGGGTGCAACAAAACCCTAAGGAGACAAATCCAGTCGAAGAAGCATCACAAGACACGCCCCAAACGAAGATCTTAGAGTCGTAAGAAGGTCCTGCATGTGTATAATTCATTAATTAGTTTGTTTTATTGTATTAGTAAGCTTTAATACATCAGGATTGATGGGCTTGTGGCCACCATACTACTCCCCTTAAAATTGCTTTCCCATCGATTAAAGTTTATATGATGTTTTTTTGGTGACTTGTATTTGTGCATTGATAACCTCTGTGTTTAGTTGAGTCTTCTGGGCTACCATACCTGTTCCTCGCCGACTTATCTAGAGTCTAGAAAGTAGGATAAACATAAGTAATCATTAAGAGTTTACTCTCCGATATTTAGGATCCAACGAGACAGATTATATTACGATACTTATCATATAAAACTAGCAATAAAACAAGTGACAAGCTACTTAACCATAGGACAAGTCTTCTACGTGTTTCTATTATCTATCTGTTACGTGATTTCTCTTCACTAATTTATTCTCATTAATTTTACTTTTCTGTTTAATTCAAATTTATGCTAGTCTCTCAGGCTAACCCCCTTTTGTATTAGATTAGATGGTATAACTAACTTATATTTTAAAATACGGATCAAATCAACTAGATATTATGTTCCATTTTTGTTGTTCGACACTCTACTTACCATTATATACATACTGATTGGGTACACTGCTCGTTAAGTGTGTATGTTAGTAATAAGCCGGCAAAATATTAATTTAAAACTTGAAATAGGCTAATCACCCTGTGCTACACTGACATACCCAACGCATCAAGTCCCTAACTAATGATTTTCACTTTTCGTGTTCCAGCAATCTCCCCCTAAGGGTAGATCATCCGGGTCTTTTATTTATGGGCACTCATGTAGACTTCACCTTCAGTATTGTCACAACTCGTAATTTCCGGTCATTTTCCAAACCTCGACAATTTACTATTCATCAGTTACTATTCACCGATTACTATTCATCATTGTACTATTCATCGTTTTTGAGGTCAATTTGATATTCCGAGAAGCGTTCAAAAATTTTACTATTCACTTGACACTATTCATTCCCGGAAGAAATTTCACTATTCACGTGCATTACTCATTTCATCGTAAATTTAGTTTACGAGTATTCAAATTCGCGTAACCGTATTGGTTCAAGTGTGAATTCATGCATTATCCTTTGGGACATCTCATACAGACTAGAAATAGTCTACGTATCATCATTGTGTCACTTGCATACTATTCCACTCGTAGGATAATTAAATTTATACTTTTGGTATAATTAACGATTTACGTATGTTTACTTTAAATAAACACTAATACGCGAACTATAAATGTGTCTAACATGTCCGACACTCCCGACTATGATCCCAATATATTTTTATATTCATTTTAATAATATAAAAATTATAATATTAATTTAACCGGTGTTTTCAAACCAATAGCTACATTCTACGGTCGGAGCTTATCACTCCGTCGGTTTGCGTTATTTCAACACAATAATTATTTTAACACCCAATTCTTTCAAAGAATAATATTTTACAACTTTTACAACTTCGTCGTATTTTATTTCACCTCGGTAGCATTTATTTTTTTAGTTAACTCGGTACCCGATAACACCTAATACACAAAAGATCTAATTAATGCATACTAGGGAGACATAAGCTTTAATTAGCCACAAACTTTCCCCCATTTCTCTCCTAAAAACCGGCCACATGCCCCCTAGGACCAAGACTTCAAGATTTTTTTGGACCAAATATATCTATTTCAATCTTTCATTTTTCTTACATTTCATACATTTCAAAACAAACTAGAAAACATTTTCTCTCTTTCTCTCTTGGTGGGTGGATCGGCTCAAACAAAAACAACAAGAAGAAACATCAATTTTTCCAAGATCAAGTGATAATCAAGGTTATTTAGTACTTCTTGTTAGGGTTTGGAAGTTTAAATACAAGGTTTTGCAAGTTTTTCATCTCCACTAATCCACTAATCCTTCAAGTAAGTTGTCAAACTCATTTTCATAATTTCCTCAAGTATCTTTCAATGATCATACACTTTTATTCAAGATATATATGCATATGTTGATTTATACCACTCTATATACACTTTTTATAACTTACAAGCCTTAGGTATATTATATAGGTGAATCCTTGGTAGATTGTTGTGATGGATGATATTTAGGAACCCATGACACCCTAAGAAGGTGTATGGTAGGATTAGACTAGTTTTGTGGTGATTGAAAGTGGTTTGGTTGAAGTTGGAACAAGTTTGAAACTAGGAAAATGATTTTAGAAAATATACATATACCTACTGTTACTATTTTAAAAACGTGGGAAACTCAGGAACTCAAGGTTAATTTTTGACCAAAGATTTAGAAAATACTCTCCGATACGAAACTATAGCCGAAAACGGGGATAAAAACGAGTTAATAACGAAGGAGATATGATTTTTTGTAAATTTAACGACGAAAACTATTTTCTGAAAAACTGCATGCTGTTTGACAGTTTTCGACGGGCAAATATAGGCATTAAACGTAACCTAGAGGAGCCGAGTTATCAAAAATATATTAGTACTTACTAAAACGAATCCGTGGGCATAAAGAACGAGGAAAATGAACTTAAAACGACCAAGTTATACGCGTTTTAACATCGTCAAAACTATATATATATATAGTCACTACTAGAAAATAATAACTTATGCACTAAATGGTATATTTTCTAGAAATGCTACCAAGGACTATATTCTTAACAAATGAAATACGTATGACCTAAGAGAATATTTATACGACTTAACGACGTTATTTCAAGGTTTTCGATACAAGGAATTTAACCCTAACATTTTTATACGATATATATTACGACAAGTTTTTATAACTCCAATTGGACTTATTTTTCCTAAGTATGAAAAGTATTTTACTATGACAATAACTAGTATTTCTAAGTTACGAGTGGTATAGGCATCATGTGCACGTGCATTCATTTCATCACGTCATGATCTAAAGTAGATCGTTATTACTCATATTAGGTTGCGGTTAGAGATCGTGCCTCATTTCAGTGTATCCACTTTTGTCGTCGTGGCTATCGCACCAGGTGAGTCATAGCCCCTACTTTTTCAATTGTTTTGGTAAACTCTTTGGGGGAGAATACATGCTCGTTTTACTTAAAACGCATTACTTGTTTTACCTGGTTGATTTCTCAAATATTCCCAGCTTTATCTAAATATATATTTGATCACCTGCACTTCATTAGTATGCTTGACTACCGGTATTTCTTTGGTATATTTAACCACCTGCATTCATTGGTATGTTTGATTTTCTGGTATTTCATGGGATTGATTATCCTTGTTTACATGACCACATTGTCATAATTTGTTTATCTGGCGACATTATCAGTATTGTTTATCTGGCGACATTGTCAGTATTGTTTATCTGGCGACATTGTCAGTATTGTTTATATAACCTCATTGACTGAATTATTTTTATATAGCCGTTTTGCTATATTTATCTGGGAATTTGGATACCATTATTACTTATGTTCACGTAGACTTTAACACTTTTGGCAGTGGGTTGTAAACACACAGGTTACAAGTCTCTTATGGCGGGACTTGCAACTGAGTGGATTTACGATGCCTTTGCTGGGCGATCTTTTCTATATAGGCTTTATTTGTTAAGCAAACTCTATGAACTCACCAACCTCGTGTTGACACTTTAGCATGTATTTTCAGGTTTTAACCTATGGCACGCTACAGGAGGTTTTGGCAGGGCATGACATGGTCATAGAAGACTCTGATTATTTATATGGGGACCATATCAAACTATTTTAAGGGCCTACTTCCGCACTACTTTAAACAATGTAAATATAATATTTTGACTTAACTATTTTGTTCTAAATGATTGAAATGAAAACCATTTTTGAACTAGTGTTGTAATACCAATTGAGTTACACCCCAGCTACACGTATGCTTCCGCTGGACCCGATTTTGGGGGTGTGACAGACTGGTATCAGAGCTTTGGCTATAGCGAACTAAGTGTTTTTAAAACCTAGACTATAGCTACTTTTACGAAAAACTTAACCCTATGACCGTCACGTGCCTGCCTGCCAAGATGATGCCTCACTTGTGGTTTGTTGCTGACTTAGGTGATGAGATTTGTGTCTCATTATCTGGTACATTATGTTCATTTATTCTAGTTGATTTCTATCATTGTCTTTCACATAAGCATGTTCACGTATCATATATGTCACCGCGTTATGTTTTCCCTTGCATAGCTTCATCATTTGACGTCGAGTTTGGTCACCTGCCTTAGTCTTTCTGAACGTCTTGGTCTTTGTGAAGGAAATAGTATTAGTATAACTGAGCTGAGTATTTCAAAATTCATGGAACCTCGGTGGAATATAGACTAGTCACCTATATTCAACCCGGGATAGTGGGACATAGGCTGACTACCTATATCCGACTCAGAAATAAATTTTGCAACACTGAGAATGGTTATAATAAAAATTTTGTCTGGATTGAATTCTCAACTCATTTTCCAAATGCTTCATTTACGTGTGTGTATACTCTCGTTGTCATAACATTCCTACCTTTCATCACTTCGTGAACCACCGATTGGAAGCTTGTCAACTGGCCATTTCATCTCATAAATCTTCATATTTATACACAATGCACTTACATTTTCTTTTATCACAATCTCGTTTTGTCGCGTTTGTCACAGTCTTTTCCCTTCTCACCATCACTATCATTTCCTTTTCCCCACCCCCATATATATATATATGGAATTAGCTAACACTCTATAGATTCCGATGTCACTCATCCCTCACTACTCCCTATATTGATAAGTGGATATTATCAATGACCTCCCTAGGAAAGACTTTCCATACCATCTATGAGGAGGATCCCTCGGTACAGTAAGACCATTCAAAACTCAACAGAAATCCCAAAATATCACAAAACTATTCGAACCACTATCACTGGCGTAATCACCAAAAATTCCAACATCTGGAAAGTATTTGGCTTGACTGAATTATAAGGATTAGTTTCGATACGAGTGCTCACTAAGCAACACCATAGAGATAAATCCAACTTTTAACCGAGACTATAAATTGAACATGTCCTCACCAATAGACTTTATTCGAACGTGTTAGACACCTATGCCTTTGTGCAGACATACATACCTGACTATTTTATCCTCTTAATATTTTCACTTTTAAATGGATTTTTCTTCAAACTATAGATATGCAAAACATATATCTTGTAAGAAATACTTTTCTAAGGCACTTATTTTGACAAGCAAATTTCTTTTAGTTAATCTTTTATAAAACTACTAGATGCTAAGAAATTTTGAACATCGATTTTTGGTAAATCATATTATCCATCTTATGTTGAAAATAGTTCTATCTTGCATAACTATTAAGTTTTGAAACATTAAGAAAAATATTACTTAAAAAGCCGTTTGCTTAAAAGTTTTAAATTCATTTACTCAGGAAAGGTTTATGAACAAAACACACAATCTCAAAACAAACTTTGAAAAATCAATCACTATAATACATCACTTATACCTTTAGGAGTTTGTAATTTGATGACCTATAACTTGGGGAAAATCTTAGTAATGGAGACTAAGCACCGTAGGTGGAGAAAGACTCAATTCCTGACATCCTGCGGAGGATCCCAACCTTATCCTAATCTATTATTTTCAACAACACCCTTTTACGGATTTAACCCTGTAAGTCTTTCAAAACAAGATTCATGATACCCATTTCAATTATTCCTAATAAAGGAATTTAATTCACCTCAACTCCTAGCGATTTCATTAAGATCTCTTTGGAACCACACCACCTATCATTTGTAGACCAATGGTCAAAATTAGAGAACAATTCAAACATAGGGAGATATGCTCAGAGCATGAGTGATTGACTCTAGAAATGGTTGGACTAACCATTTTCCATAAATCAGATTCCTTTATAACCATAGTTACCACACGAGCCTAGAGACTACACCATTTGAAGCACTCTATGGTCGAAGTGCCAACATCCATTGACGGATCGAAATTTGGAAAAAGCCTAACTCACTAGTCCAGTAAGCATTCATGAAATAACCAGAAATTTCCTATGAGTCAAGAATCAATTACAAATTCTATAAGTTGTAAACCATTAAAAACTTCAAGTTGGTAGCCAGATCATGTTGAAAGTTCTGCCTAGGAAAGGCATGATAGCATTCAGAAAACTGGGAAAGTTGAACCCGATATACACTGGACCACGTAATATTTTAGACAGAGTAGGCCTGGTAGCCGTCAGACTTGAGCCTTGTTAGAGAACAACCGGATTACACAACCATGCTTCACCTATTCAAATCTCAGGAAATGACTTTCAGATTAGTCACTCATAATCCCATTTGGAAAGGAATCCAACCCAAAGACAAACGTAAACTTGGTGAGAACCAATAGAAATCATGGACTGTTAGGTCAAACGGTTGAAGCGGAGTCGAATTCCTATCGTGGAGGTTCCCTGGAATTCTCAATTATTATCATCTTTTCACCAATATTCTTCAGAGACCAACCAAAACTGAACTTCGGGACGAAGTTCCTGTTAGAAGGGAAGACTGTCACAACTCGTAATTTCCGGTCATTTTCCAAACCTCGACAATTTACTATTCATCAGTTACTATTCACCGATTACTATTCATCATTGTACTATTCATCGTTTTTGAGGTCAATTTGATATTCCGAGAAGCGTTCAAAAATTTTACTATTCACTTGACACTATTCATTTCCGGAAGAAATTTCACTATTCATGTGCATTACTCATTTCATCGTAAATTTAGTTTACGAGTATTCAAATTCGCGTAACCGTATTGGTTCAAGTGTGAATTCATGCATTATCCTTTGGGACATCTCATACAGACTAGAAATAGTCTACGTATCATCATTGTGTCACTTGCATACTATTCCACTCGTAGGATAATTAAATTTATACTTTTGGTATAATTAACGATTTACGTATGTTTACTTTAAATAAACACTAATACGCGAACTATAAATGTGTCTAACATGTCCGACACTCCCGACTATGATCCCAATATATTTTTATATTCATTTTAATAATATAAAAATTATAATATTAATTTAACCGGTGTTTTCAAACCAATAGCTACATTCTACGGTCGGAGCTTATCACTCCGTCGGTTTGCGTTATTTCAACACAATAATTATTTTAACACCCAATTCTTTCAAAGAATAATATTTTACAACTTTTACAACTTCGTCGTATTTTATTTCACCTCGGTAGCATTTATTTTTTTAGTTAACTCGGTACCCGATAACACCTAATACACAAAAGATCTAACTAATGCATACTAGGGAGACATAAGCTTTAATTAGCCACAAACTTTCCCCCATTTCTCTCCTAAAAACCGGCCACATGCCCCCTAGGACCAAGACTTCAAGATTTTTTTTGACCAAATATATCTATTTCAATCTTTCATTTTTCTTACATTTCATACATTTCAAAACAAACTAGAAAACATTTTCTCTCTTTCTCTCTTGGTGGGTGGATCGGCTCAAACAAAAACAACAAGAAGAAACATCAATTTTTCCAAGATCAAGTGATAATCAAGGTTATTTAGTACTTCTTGTTAGGGTTTGGAAGTTTAAATACAAGGTTTTGCAAGTTTTTCATCTCCACTAATCCACTAATCCTTCAAGTAAGTTGTCAAACTCATTTTCATAATTTCCTCAAGTATCTTTCAATGATCATACACTTTTATTCAAGATATATATGCATATGTTGATTTATACCACTCTATATACACTTTTTATAACTTACAAGCCTTAGGTATATTATATAGGTGAATCCTTGGTAGATTGTTGTGATGGATGATATTTAGGAACCCATGACACCCTAAGAAGGTGTATGGTAGGATTAGACTAGTTTTGTGGTGATTGAAAGTGGTTTGGTTAAAGTTGGAACAAGTTTGAAACTAGGAAAATGATTTTGGAAAATATACATATACCTACTGTTACTATTTTAAAAACGTGGGAAACTCAGGAACTCAAGGTTAATTTTTGACCAAATATTTAGAAAATACTCTCCGATACGAAACTATAGCCGAAAACGGGGATAAAAACGAGTTAATAACGAAGGAGATATGATTTTTTGTAAATTTAACGACGAAAACTATTTTCTGAAAAACTGCATGCTGTTTGACAGTTTTCGACGGGCAAATATAGGCATTAAACGTAACCTAGAGGAGCCGAGTTATCAAAAATATATTAGTACTTACTAAAACGAATCCGTGGGCATAAAGAACGAGGAAAATGAACTTAAAACGACCAAGTTATACGCGTTTTAACATCGTCAAAACTATATATATATATATATATATATAGTCACTACTAGAAAATAATAACTTATGCACTAAATGGTATATTTTCTAGAAATGCTACCAAGGACTATATTCTTAACAAATGAAATACGTATGACCTAAGAGAATATTTATACGACTTAACGACGTTATTTCAAGGTTTTCGATACAAGGAATTTAACCCTAACATTTTTATACGATATATATTACGACAAGTTTTTATAACTCCAATTGGACTTATTTTTCCTAAGTATGAAAAGTATTTTACTATGACAATAACTAGTATTTCCAAGTTACGAGTGGTATAGGCATCATGTGCACGTGCATTCATTTCATCACGTCATGATCTAAAGTAGATCGTTATTACTCATATTAGGTTGCGGTTAGAGATCGTGCCTCATTTCAGTGTATCCACTTTTGTCGTCGTGGCTATCACACCAGGTGAGTCATAGCCCCTACTTTTTCAATTGTTTTGGTAAACTCTTTGGGGGAGAATACATGCTCATTTTACTTAAAACGCATTACTTGTTTTACCTGGTTGATTTCTCAAATATTCCCAGCTTTATCTAAATATATATTTGATCACCTGCACTTCATTAGTATGCTTGACTACCGGTATTTCTTTGGTATATTTAACCACCTGCATTCATTGGTATGTTTGATTTTCTGGTATTTCATGGGATTGATTATCCTTGTTTACATGACCACATTGTCATAATTTGTTTATCTGGCGACATTGTCAGTATTGTTTATCTGACGACATTGTCAGTATTGTTTATCTGGCGACATTGTCAGTATTGTTTATCTGGCGACATTGTCAGTATTGTTTATATAACCTCATTGACTGAATTATTTTTATATAGCCGTTTTGCTATATTTATCTGGGAATTTGGATACCATTATTACTTATGTTCACGTAGACTTTAATACTTTTGGCAGTGGGTTGTAAACACACAGGTTACAAGTCTCTTATGGCGGGACTTGCAACTGAGTGGATTTACGATGCCTTTGCTGGGCGATCTTTTCTCTATAGGCTTTATTTGTTAAGCAAACTCTATGAACTCACCAACCTCGTGTTGACACTTTAGCATGTATTTTCAGGTTTTAACCTATGGCACGCTACAGGAGGTTTTGGCAGGGCATGGCATGGTCATAGAAGACTCTGATTATTTATATGGGGACCATATCAAATTATTTTAAGGGCCTACTTCCGCACTACTTTAAACAATGTAAATACAATATTTTGACTTAACTATTTTGTTCTAAATGATTGAAATGAAAACCATTTTTGAACTAGTGTTGTAATACCAATTGAGTTACACCCCAGCTACACGTATGCTTCCGCTGGACCCGATTTTGGGGGTGTGACAAGTATCCAATGCATCTTTCCATGAATCTCCAGATACTTCAAAGGTTGAGTCTTTCTTCCACATACTAAGCAATCAATCCTAACTTTGCTCTTTGATCATCATCGAGTCTGGTACTCGTCCCTTGGAGATCTTGGTTCAACAAGTTATTTATTCCTTTAAGAACCCACTTCAACATTCCTGAACTGAACTTCGGAATCTCGTTTGATATCATCAACCTCTTGACTCCCGATGCGTTTTAATATACAATACCTAGCTTGAACAAAGAACTCTCAATGCAAGTCCAAGGTTCATGCTCATCAATTTCGGGAAATGTAATCATCGGATGTGTGAGGTTGACCTTCTTTTGAAGACTTTTAACTCCTATTTGGAAGTCTTCAACATGTACCAAAGCTAATTGTGACCTCATAAAGATTCTTAATGAATCTCGAATATCATCATCGTTTCCTTGGGCGTATATGTAGCTGATGTCGGAGAGGTTGATAACGCTCTAATTATACATATTTATTCTGTTCATTATATATTATATATCTACTAAATTATATAGATTACTATGTTATTGTGTGGAATTGGTACTAATCTGGTTGTAGGATTGATCAAGAGAAGAAAGTAGGAATATTACTTAAGAACCGTTAAAAGACAACAATTTAGTTAAAAGGAAGGACTTGGATTGAAAATACATGATTGAAGACCCAAGTACGCCACACGAGGTCTTGAAATTGGCGTACTTGCTTGGCGGGTAAAAGAGTTTGATTCAATACGAAGTTCGACACACTTTCTATGAAGTAAAGCGCACTTGACCTGACAATTACAAGAATAGAGTTATTGATTGCATTCATTGAGAGGCCGATCACTTGCCATCATTAAACATAAATTGAAGTTTAACTCGTGCATTGGGAGCTATTTAATAGACCATAGAGGTCAGGAAAGTGGGGGACTACTAGAACTATTCCAAGGTTACTATACGAAGAAGATATCGGTGAACTCACACCAACTTCACCATATCAAGGCAGTATTCGAATTCAAGAGTGTTAGGAATATAAATATTCATAGGAAAGACTCGGTCACCCCGTGTATCTAATAGCATCAAGTTAGCTTGTAGTCATTACTATCATTAGTTAGTATTAGTTTAGTTTTAGTAACATCGTGGAGGAAGGATGGGTCTTTACCCACTGCATACCCATTCCACAACCCGAGAGAGGGCGTTTCATACTTGTACTATAAATACCCCTCTCCCACCAAGGGAGAGGGTTGGACCTTTCACTCTAATCTAATATCTCTTGTGTTTCTCTCACTAGAAAAGGCTCCCACTTTCCTCTCTAACATCTCTCTAGTTTTCTTCTTCTTAATTTGATCCATATCACAAAACCATACGTGTTTATGATTATGAGTATATTACAATTGGTATCAAGAGCCATGGTTACATCCTAGGGATTGTGTGTACTCGTTTCATGTTTGTTTTTCTTGTGTTTTTTGTTGGTTCGAATAGTACTAGTAGTAAACACCTAAGTTCAGCCTCATTTGTGATAAGAGTTGTGTTATTCTTGTACTTTCTTGATTAGTTGAGTTATAAGTGCTTAGGTTTGCATTTGGAGTGGTTGAATCATTCATTTGTTGGGTGTAAAGTGAAATTCGTGTGGTTTTTCTTGCTAGCGAGCTGGTTCTCTATGGTAATTTTAAAGTAGCGACTTGGTCTTCTGTGGTTAGCGATTTTCCTCTTTTGCTATTTTAGGATATAAGGACAAATTGCTAAGATAGCGACATATTTGTCTCATCCGTTAGCGAGTTGTCAAATTTGACTCTTTGTGATTTAGCGATTTGGTTCATGTGATTTGTCTTACTTAGCGAGTTGTCTATCTAGTGACTTGCCAATCCCAGCGATTTGGTTCAATCAGCGAGTTGCTCCATCGCAATTTGCATCTAGCGAGTTGGTGTCTTAGCAAGTTGGCATTCTAGCGAGTTGGTGATTTAGCAACTTGGTACTTAGCGAGTTGGTGTATAGAGAAGTGACATTCAGCTAGTTGGTCAGTTAGCGAGTTGGTCATTTTTGTGATTTGCCAATTCTATCGAGTTGTTCACTAAGGGACTGGAATTTCAAAGATTTGCTAAGTTATTGAATTGGTCAAATAGCGATTTACCTCATTTGCCTGGTTAGCGAGTTGTTGACTAGTGTGAGTGATTGGGTCTTGTGTAAGTTTTGTGACTAGTGTATTGTTGCATCTTAAGTTGTTACGACTAGCCTAACTGTAATTTGATGTTGTGAGTTAACTCTTAAGACTTGACTTATTACAATTCGATCACAATTTGATCAAAATCTTATACTTAGACTTACTCATTAATCAAATCTTACGGTTTCTTTTGGTGACTTTAGAAAATCCCGCGAAAGAATCAATTTTTCAGTTTATGTCACAAAAGTTGTAAAATCTCGACTAAGATTTTATTATGGCAAGTACCACTTCTTCTGATGACATTCAAGCTTCCGGGCCCGATACTCGCCCTCCTATGCTTGATAGGACGGATTACGAGTCATGGGCACAAAGAATTCGACTCTTGTATGACCTTAGATATATCAACTTTATCACAAATCTAAGCACTAGAAGAAGGAAAGATGGTGACTTGAATATATGTATGTGTGGCGTAAATTATAAAGAGAGAATAAGAGATGAAGAGAACATTTTATTGAAAAACACACACAATACACACACAAGCACACCTTACAAATGAGAGGTAAGGTACCTTTTATAGTTAGAGAGAAAGGCCTCATGGGCTTTCTAATGGACTTGGGCTTGGACTTGGATACATGACAGGATATGAAGGCTTATGAAACATAACTAATAGCATATTAGCTTACCAAGACCAAGGCCCAATGACTATCCTATTCCATAAACTAAGACACATTATAAAGTTCCTAATATGAGAATGACCATCACTTCTCAATACATATTTTTAATGCTAACAATCTCCCCCTAAGGGGTGGTCATTCGAATGATGCTCCACGTGATTAGGTCTTCCGTGTTCTTTGTCTTGAACTTTGTGTGTCGTTGTAGAATAGTCTTTAGTCTTTGTTCCTTCATGCTTAGTGATCTTTGATGACTGACTTTTCATCGTTCTTTGTTCCTTTGCGATGTGGAGTTATCTGCCTTTCGTCACTTCTGTGTCTGTGGTGGTTGTTTGCCATTCCAACATGCTCATACATCTTTGGATTTTGATATTCATATGCACGTAGTTCCCTTTCTGTCACTTTGATCTTTAGTCTTTATACTTTGTAGATTCTTCTTTTTGGCGTAGAATCTTTCTTTGTACTTTGTGTTGTATAGATCTTTGAGGGAGCTTTCTTTAACTTCCAGATGTATGTATGAGCATGCGGAATCTGTAGCCATGAAGGTGTTGTGTAGCTGCATGAAAACAGTTAGCAATAAATCAACCGGTACTTACAGGTTCGAATTAGAGATCGTCAACAGCATAGTGTGAAGACTCCTTCTAATCCTTACCAAGGCCGTTCCCATGTCAGATACTCTCGAGAGAGCTTACAAGACCTACTTAGTAGCTCAATGACTGGGTGAGTCGCTGGGGATCACTCCACGACTGTAGACCATTTGAAACCACCGCGAACACTAAGCGTAACCCATAAAGAATTACCGAAGTGACCTGCTGTCAGGGCTGTTTGATGTTGACCCTGGCAGGAATTTCCATTCAATCATTGAGAATCACAAATGTGAATCCTCTCATAAATGTTCTGGCAGATTGCTAAGATCTGCGTAGGACTCTTAAGTTTACATCTGGCGTCCTTAATGATGAACAACCAGTGTAGAAATATTATGTGTTCTTATGAGATCTTTTGATGAATCTCGGGGCTCTAGACTCGATAAGTGCACATTTGGTTTCCTATGCGGAGATTAGGGAGAGGTCTCCTGCTTCAATATCAACTATCTCTAAGAGACAAGTCGATAGATTACACCGGTTCCCCGTGAGAATGAAACAAGCTCTTTTAAGAGAACTTGAGTGGTTAAGAAGGTTTAGTGCAGTGCGTCACTGGGTCCATGACGCCTTTGTCTTCAATACCGGTGTCACCTTAGTAACAACCAGTAGCATATGAGTTGAACCCGGTGTTTGCCCTAAGGTTGAACATTTGGAGGGCTATTTTTTTTCACCCTTTTTCATAACTTTTCTTTTTAATTCTTCAACCCCTTCTTTCTCCTTTCTCATTTTCTCCTTTTTTCAATCATACCTAAGGACTTCTAATTCTAATCTATTGGAATTGTCCTTGGGTAGATCCCTCTGGCTCTGGCGGATCATAGGACAGTTTTTCCTAACCTTAGTCACCTTATAACTCCATGACTATCCTATCATTGCCATGAAACCATTTGTTGAAAATCTCTCAAAGTGTTTATAATAATAAAACACATTGTTGACACTTCGAGAGTTTTGCATTTCTTATGAAGGACTCCCCCTTCACATGTGCTCATGAAATTTTTAAGAAATTTGCACATGCGTGAGGAGTTTGCACTTTTTGAATTGATCCACTTTCAGTGAACATGACCGATTCGAGACACGCTTACATCACTAGTTAGACTAGCTTGAAATTATTACCCGTCCTGGTCAAGTCCAAAGAAAGTCTCTCGTTATGGTACACTCTACTCAGACAAGTCCTATTCGAGACACGCTTACATCACTAGTTAGATTAGCTTGAAATTATTACCCGTCCAGGACAAGTCTTTTTGATTACTGACATTTTAAGCTTCGTCAATTCATTGGTACAATCTGAGTCGAGCTCTTTCGAGATTCAGTCACAATCTTAAATCACTTTTGATCACATTTCAATCATGTCTTCTCCCCCTCAAAAATAGCATATCGTGATATTTTTGATATCAACTGATTAAAAAAGCTTTTTGGAGAGAAAGACAGATTTCATTTTGCATGAATACGAAACATTTTTGTTTTTGTACTCCCCCTTAATTACAGCACACTTTAAAATCAATTAAGGGTTTTGAGGGAGTTATCTTGAGCACTAATTTTGAGAGATTTTGAGAAATCTTTTGAACAAATTTGAAAAAGTGCTCAAGAATTTTGTTTGAAAACGAGTTTATGCTTGAAATCTTTTTCGTTTGTTTATACTCGAACTTTTTTGAAAAAGAGTTCATCATTGAGCGTACGAGTCCTTGATTTGAAAAAATAATCAGAAGTCATCGTTTAAGTACGGGTTTTGTACTGAAGTATACGAAAGCCATAGTGAAGAAACATTTGAGAAACGACATGTTTTAGAAAAACAATTAAAAGAACTCCCGTTCAAGCATCTGTACATGTCCGTATCATTGTTGAATGACATTTCTAGAAATGTACAGAATATTGATTTATACGAGAGACATGTCGTGAGAAGAATATTTTTGTATTTTTTGATTTTATATTGTTTTTGTATTTTTTGAAAATTTTATATTTTTGTATTTTGTTTTTGTTGGTTTTTCAAATTTTGTATTTTGTTTTTTCAAAAATATTTACAGCGAAGCGATTTTGAAAACATTTTTCAAGAAGATTCGAGAAGACGTTCTAGCTCCTCAGGAGTTAGGCTTCGCATGCCAATTCGTCGAACTAAATAGTCAAACCGTTCTTTTGGAATGGCTTTAGTAAATAGATCGGCGAGTTGATAATCAGTCTTAACGAAAAATAATTCAATAGTACCCTCTTCCACGTGTTCTTTGATGAAATGGTAGCGGACTTTGATATGCTTCGTCTTAGAGTGATGTACGGGATTGCACGAGATGGCTATGGCACTTTTTGAGTCACAATACATAGGTATTCTGTCAAAAGTAAAGCCATAATCTGTGAGTTGTGTCCGCATCCAAAGAACTTGGGCACAACACGCAGATAGAGACACATACTCGGCTTCGGCGGTTGATAGCGCAGTACAATCCTGTTTCTTTGACGACCAGCTTACTAGCTTTTCACCCAAAAATTGTGCTCCACCTGATGTACTCTTTGCTGTAACTTGATCACCAGCATGGTCTGCATCTGAAAATGCTGTTAGATTAAACCCCGAATCCTTCGGATACCAAAGTCCCATGTTAATGGTGCTTCGTAGGTACCGAAAGATCCGTTTAACCTCTTTGAGGTGAAGTTCGGTAGGCTTTGCCTGAAACCGTGCTAATAAACAAACAGCAAATTGAATATCGGGTCGGCTAGCAGTTAGGTACATGAGAGAACCGATCATGCTCCGATATTTTTTCGGATCGATGGGTTTCCCAAACAAATCAGCACCTATTTTTGGTGAAGTGACCATTGGTGTACCAACAGAATCACAATTTTCCATTCCATGTTTTTTCAAAATCTCTATCGTATATTTAGCTTGATTGACGAGGGGATTGATGGATTTGTAAACCAAGAAAGAATTTTAGTTCCCCCATCATGGACATTTCAAATTTACTTTTCATGAGATTTTCAAAATGTTTTGAATGGTTAGGATTGGTTGATCCAAAAATAATGTCGTCCACGTAAATTTGAACGATCAAAATGTCATCTTTGAATTTTTTGATAAACAAGGTGTCATCAACCGTTCCTTTGGTGAAATTGTTTTTGAGCAAGAAAGATGATAGTTCGTCATACCACGCTCTTGAAGCTTGTTTTAAACCATAAATCGCTTTCTTAAGCTTGTAGACGTAGTCTGGATGATCTTTGTCGATGAATCCCTCTGGCTGACTCACATACACTTCTTCTTTCAGAGTTCCATTCAAGAAAGCTGTCTTAATATCCATCTGATAGACTGTGATGTTTTTGTGAGCGGCATAGGCTAAGAAAATCCAAACTGCTTCAAGTCTAGCTACAGGCGCGAATGATTCTTCGAAATCTATCCCTTCTTCTTGTGGATATCCTTTAGCCAAGAGACGAGCTTTGTTACGAATTACAGTCATTTCCTCATCCAGTTTGTTCTTCCACAACCACTTGAGATCAAGAACTCGTTTATCAAGTGGTCGTTCAACAAGTTCCCAACTATCATGTAACAGGTATTGAAGAAATTCCTCCTGCATCGCTTCAATCCAAGGGTTTTCTGCCATTGCTTCCCGAATGTTCTTTGGTTCTTTGAGGCTGATTGAGCAAATGTAAATGCACAGTTCGAGATCGGTGGCAAGTTGTCTCCTTGTTTGAACTGGCTTTGAAGGTTCACCAATAACATGTTCTATTGGATGGTCTTTTGTCCATTGAAATGTAGAAGGGTACCTTGGGTGTAATTAATGTGTGTTAGATGGTTCTTGTAACCTTGAAGAAGATTCAGCAGAGTCTGTTGCAAACGGGTTTTCAAATACTTCTTCTTCTTCTAACGCAACATCGTTTGAATTATTTGTAGGTTCTTCTTGAAAATTAGCGTTTTGATTTTGCTCATCAACTCTTGGTAGTTCAGTTTCAAGTACTGGAGTTGCTTGAGTAGATGTAGATGATGTTGATGTAGTTGGTGCTTCAGCTTCGATTGTGGTAGATGCATCCTGTGGTGGTGGTGGTGGTTGATGGTTTTGAGTGGGTGCAGCGGAATGTTGATTTGATGCATTTGTCGAAGTTCCACCATAGTATTCATCAAACATTAATTCGAAGAAATTTTCCAGTTCTTGTTCTGAAGGTTTATCCATGTTTGTTGACTGAGCTCCTTGAGGTACGAGTCTTGAACTGATGTGTCCAGAAGTCTGCATGTTTGGTGCGGGTCCTAATTCGTTTTGATTAGAAGCCATCGGATTAAGCGCGGGTTCTAGAGCGTATCTCTCAGAAGCCATTTGTGAAATCTCGTCAAACTTCACATTCATCGTCTCCATTATCTTTTTCGTTCTTCTATTATACACCCTGAATGCCCTCGAGTTTTCTGAATATCCAATGAAGATTCCAATATCACCCTTAGCTTTTAACTTCCCTAGATCTTTTCTGTCATTCGTCGGATAGCACAAAGCGCCAAACACGTGAAGGTAAGAGATGTCAGGTTTACGGTTGTTCACTAGCTCATATGGGGTTTTATTCAATCTCGGATGGACTAGGGATCGGTTTTGAGTAAAGCAAGCAGTGGCTACAGCATCAGCCCATAAGAATAGTGGTGCACTAGAAAAAATCAGCATTGTGCGAGTAGCTTCCACAAGAGTTCGGTTTCTTCTTTCAACTACCCCATTCTGCTATGGAGTTCTAACAACTGATGTTTGGTGTGCGATTCCAACATCTTCATGGTAAGTTCTTAACTCCTGGTTTGTAAATTCTGTGCCATTGTCTGTTCTTATACTCCTTACTGGAGCTTGAAGTAGAACTTGAATACGCTTCAGAAAGGTGATGATGATGCCTGGTGCTTCGTCTTTTGATCTCAAAAACTTTACCCAAGTATATCTTGAATAATCATCAACAATAACAAGAATATACTTCTTCCCATTAATGCTTTCAACTCTCATTGGGCCACATAAGTCCATGTGCAACATATGTAACCTTGCTTCTGAACTAGGTACGGTTTTGGGTTTATATGATGCTCTTTTACTTTTACCTTGTTCGCATGATAGACATAGGTGTTCCTTGGTGTATTTGAACTTAGGAAGTCCGGTGACGATGTTGTCTTTGGCTAACTTGTTGATGGTGTCGAAATTGAGATGGGATAATCTTCTATGCCACAGCCAGGACTTAGTTTCGATTGCCCTTGTCATAAGACAAATTGGTGATGTAGAAGCCATTTGGTTGATGTCGATGTTAGCATTAAAAATATGTATTATGAAGTGATGGTCATTCTCATATTGTAACTTTGTGTCGTTTGTTAAGATTAGTAATAGTTTAGTCATTGGGCTTTGGACTTGGTAAGCTAATATGTTATGAGTTAGTTTATGTAAGCCTTGTCATTTAATCATGTATCCAAGTCCAAGCCCAAGCCCATAGAAAAGTCTTTGTATGGAACTATAAAAGGCACCTTACCTCTCATTTGTAAGGTGTGCTTGTGTGTGTATTGTGTGTGTTTTTTAATAAAAGTTCTCTTCATCTTCATACTCTTTTTCATATAATCTAACGCCACACATATTCATCAAGTCACCATCTTCTCTTCATCTTTACTTCATCTAGTGCTTATATATTGTTAAAGTTGATAGATCTAAGGTCCTACAAGTGGTATCAATCGCCTAACAATGATTTAGGAGTGTTTTCATCAAGTTTTTGTTAAAAAGTTACACTTTTCATTCATTTTGTGTACTTTTTCTTCAAAAAGTTTTGATCTTTAAGTGTTTTTGTATTAAAGTTGTTGTTTTTACTGAAGCTTTAGTGATTCTAAGTGTTTTGGGAAAGATTTGATCAAAAGAAACAAGTGGAAAAAGTGTTTTTGGTTGAAAAAAATCAGATTTTTGAAGTTTTCTGGTCATCCTACGCGTAACTTTTGGGCATAGTACGAATATCCAGCTGTGAACAGTACTTTTTGTCCTTTTTACGCATAAATTTTGGCCTAAACCCTTTTCTTACGCGTAACTAAGTTCAAAACCCTTTTCTTGCGCGTAACTCTAGTCAAAACCCTTTTCTTACGCATAAGTCTGATTTCCTACGCATAAGTGAAAATCCTACGCTTAAGTTCCTACGCATAAGATCTACGCATAAGATCCTACGCATAAGTTTTCTTCAACGATCAGAGCTTACTCAGTACTTCCCTGACTTGGATAAGTTTGTGGAATACTTCGACACGGGATATCATTCAAGCTTGGATAAGTTTGAGAGATCAAATTGGTTGAAAAAACCTTACGCGTAACAATTCTTACGCATAAACTCTAAGTTTACACGTAAAATCTAAGTCTACGCATAAACATTATTGTTTACGCATAACTTAGATCTTACGCATAACTTACAGGTTACGCATAACATCTTACGCGTAAGATTATTCAAGGTTTACGCGTAAGTTTTTGATTTTTTGACAACCAAACTTCAAACGGCCATAACTTTTGAACCGTAACTCCGTTTTCGACGAATCAGCTGTCAAAACGACCACGAGACCGAGAAGAAGGACACGTTGAACTATATAAAGATCATTCAAGCCAAGCTTCGAGGCCCAAATCCACTCCGAACGGAAGTTATTGAGGTTTCAAGGTTTCAGATCAAATTTTTCACCATAAAAACTTGCATCAACTTACACTAAACACAACTCCTACTTCGTTGAATCGATCCAAGAATCAACTTTATCAATATACACTTTATCAATGGCAACTCAGCAAGACATTCATGCTGCCGGTGCCGAAAACCGACCTCCCATGCTATCAAAGGGTGGATACTCACAGTGGGCTAGTCGTATGATGCGTTATCTTAAGAGCAAAGCAAATGGAAGTCTTCTCATTAAATCCATTGTGGATGGACCCTTCAAACCATCACAAGTACTAGACCCTGGTGATCCAAATGGTACCCCCCCAGTACAACCATACTACAGAGAACAGAATGAGACTGAATACACTGTGGAAGACAGAAAACAGATTGAAGCTGATGATCAGGCATTTCATTACGTCGTTCTTGGTTTACCTGAAACCATTTATGCTACTGGTGACAGTGAAGTAAGTGCTCATGCAGTCTGGGAAAGAGTCAAGAGGTTAATGTATGGGACAGAAATCGGGAAACAGGAAATGGAAACACAACTGCTTAAGGAACTTCGCAAGTTTACTTCAATTCCTGGTGAATCCATAGAGACGTACTACCACAAATTCTGTAAGATCATGAATGATTTATCAAGACATAACCTCAGTCAGACAAATATTGCTAACAACACCATTTTTTTGAATGAGTTACAACCAGAATGGGGAAGATATGTCACTATTGTTTATCAGACAAAGAATTTGCATGAAGTGACTTATGATCAGGTGTATGACTTCTTGAAGTAAAATCAAGATGAAGCTAATGAAGTAAGAGCTGAATTACTAGCTAAAAAGCATGATCCTCTAGCATTAATGGCTGATACACCAACACCTATACCAGTGAACACACAACACCAACCATCATCATCTTCCACTCACAACTACATGCAACCATCCTACATTCAACAACCAACACCGGTCTACCAACAACAGTTCTACCCACAGCAACAACAACATCTTATTCCACAACAGCAATACCCACAATTCCAAGAACCAGAATTCACTGAAAATGATGAAGCTACTGCAGCATTGACACAAGCGTTTGCTTTTCTGACAAAAGCTTTCCAAGGACGCTATTCTACACCAACAAACAACAACCAAAGGATTTCATCGAATACTCGCAACAGGCAGATCGCTCAGCCGAGTTTCAATATGGGCAATGGAGGCCAAATGGTTGGAGTTTATGGTAATCAGCAAGGATATGCAACTGGAATTAACATGGGTAATCAGAATATGCAGAATGTAGGTCAGTATGCAGGGAATCAGTATGGTCAGTATGCAGGGAATCAGATGGGTCAGCATGTTGGAAATCAGAGGGGTCAGAATGTTGGTAATCAGGCAATGGGTAATCAGAATAGGAATGTGGCAGCTCCAGTTGTTGGGAATTATGGAAATGTGAATCAGGGTAATCTGGTAAAGTGTTTCAACTGCCAAGGAGTAGGTCATATGGCAAGGAACTGTCCTACTAAACCGAACAAGAAAGATCTAGAGTATTTGCAGAAAGCAGTACTATTGGCACAAAAAGAGAAGGCAGGATTTCAGTTGAACGCAGAGGAGAATGATTTTATGGCTCTTATGGATGACATGGAAGATAGAGAGGATATCGATGCGAACTGCATATTCATGGCGAATCTTCAGGAAGCTAAGTATGACACGGATTCTGACACACTTCCTGTTTATAACACCAGTGCACCATCTGAGGTATCAAATTTCAACACATGTCATAATAATGATATATTTGATATGTCTCCTCATGAGGAACAACATTCTGAGAAGCAAGCACCCACTTATGATACATACCTGGACACGCCAAGTAATAGCAATACTTCTTCAGCAACTCCAGATGTAAATCATAATGGAGGCTTCGTTTCACAGCATGCTGAGAATGATGAGGAAACACGTGCTTTATTTGAATCATTATTAAATAATTGTGGTATTGAAATCGAGAAAGTGATAAAGGTTAATCGCGATGTTAAGGCCGCGAATGAGAAATTGACCACTAAGCTTGAGAGATACAAGGAAAATGCAAAAAGTTTTCAAATTCACAAAGATCGCGAGTTTGAATTTGAAATTGGTTATAAGAAGTTACTTGTTAAAGATAGGGAATGGAAAAACAAGTTTGCTAATCTTGAAATAAGTTCAACAAAAACCATCAACTCTTTAAATCAAGAAATTTCTGAGTTAACAAACCAACTTTCAAAACAAAAAATAGCTTATACCAATCTTGAAAAAGAAAGGGGTGAGTTGAAAAAGGACTTCGCAAAGAAAGAAGATAAACTTTTGGAAGAAATCGTAGAGTCAGAACACATGATTGCTCATTTAGAAGAGTTAGTGGTTAAAAAGGGTCAGTCAAGTCAAACAATGCACATGATTGCTAATCAAACTAATCCGATTTACCACACAAAACATAAAATGGCTCTTGGTAACCAAACTCCTTGTAATCTCAAGAAAGCTCAGCAAGCTCAGAATTGTTTGTTTAATGGAAATGTTTTGTTGGCTAAGCATGATCCTCCCATTGTTCGTGATTCTGTGGAAACGATTGAATTGGCCGAAGAGAGCATTAATAAAATGAAACAAAAGAATCCTGATTTGAAACCGATTGATTACAACAAATTGAATAAACTTTCGGGAATTACTTTTGTTCCACAAAAAGAACCATCAGTGTTTTCCATAAAACGTCCATTCTCAAAAATGTTTTCAAAAAAGGTAGTTGCTTCCAAATCGATTTCAAACATGGAACAGATTTCTTCAAACAACACTTTTAACACAAGTGCTGCAAGAGGATATCTTGATGATCTTAAAACCAGAATTGCGCAACTTAAAACGACTTTAGAATCTAAAACGAGACTTAATGAGATCAACTGGAATTCCACGGTTCATTTACAGCTTAAAAAGATTCTCGAAAATGAATTTGCTCCTCAAATTAATAACATCCATGCTCGAGTAATTCATTTTGAACAAGCATTTTTGAAAGAAACAGCTGACTTCGTCATGGATCACAAATCCCTGATAAAGAAGGCAAATGAATCTTTTGAGCAAATCAATGTTTTGGAAAACCTAAATGATTCTCTCTTCGAAGCTGTTATGACCACCGATATTATGTCCATCATTTTACAAACATATTCTGTTCAAGACGATGAAAGACTGAGAGCTGAGACCTCCGACATTGTTTCAAAATATGAAAACGCTCTTATTAAACTTGAAAAAGAAAATGTGTCATATTTTAAACAACTTGATCGAAAAAAGGAAGAATGCAAGTATGACAAATTGTCGTATGAGCGTGCCTTAAAGAAAATGAAAGAGCAAAATGATCTTTTGATGGCTCAGCTTGAAAGTCAAAAAGGAAAGGGTGAGGAAACTAAGTTTGCAAAACCATTGACTTCGGAGAAACCAAATGTTTCAAACACGGTTCAAAAACCAAAGATGTCAATTTCAAGGTTTGCTCCAAAAGTCGATGAGAAAAAGAATTTGACAAAACCAGTCACTCCAACACCCTTGCCCATGAAAAGTGATAATGAAAAAATTGTTGATAAAGGAAAAGCGGTTGTCGAAATACCAAAAGTGATAGCACCTGGCCTTTTTAGGATTAGTCCCACTAATGCGTCTGCCTCCACTTCTAAGACAAATGCGTGCAAAAAGGATAATTCTAAAGAGTCTAGTGATCCTAAAAAGGACAACAATATAAATCCTAACGCGTGTGCCTTACCTTCTACAGGATTAGAAAGCACCTCTAGGAGCAGCAGACTAAAGCCTAGGAGCAATACAAGGAACAATAGAGTCTCGCCTGTTTCTAAGAGTAGTTGCAAGAATAAAGCTGAAGAAGTAGAAGAACACACTAGGAATTTATCGCTTTGTAATAAGAAACATGATTCATCTGAATGTAATGTCGAAAGTACTGGTTCTAATGCATGTAATGACTCTGTTTGTTTAATATGCAAGAAATGTTTAATTAATGATGCTCATGATGAATGTGTTTCTAAGAATGTGAATGTTACGCCTAAACAGAAGTATGTTCCAAAGGGAACTAGTGCCAGATCTAGATCTATAGAAAGATTAGTTGCACGCTTTAGATCTACCACTAGTAGTCGAATGCCTAGGAACTACCTTAAGTTTTGTATGTGGATACCAACGGGTAGAGAGTTCACTCTTAAGGACGGCAAATTAGAAATAACTCAAGCTAAACAAGTAGCAACTGTCTATGAGTGTGATTCTGCTTTTACTCCTAACCCCATGGAACCAAATTCAAAACGGTTTCCAAATACAAACTCTTCTGTTCTTGGCAGGTTATCGAAATATGTCTTTGGATCGTCGACTCGGGTTGCTCCAAGCACATGACCGGGAACTTAAAGCTGCTCATCAATTTCGTCTGGAAATTCATGGGAACTGTACGCTTTGGAAATGATCATGTAGCAGCTATTCAGGGTTTTGGAGATCTTCGGTTTGGGAATATTTTAATCACTCGAGTTTACTAGGTCGAAGGGTTGGGACACAACTTGTTTTCAGTTGGGCAGTTTTGTGATGCAGATTTAGAAGTTGCATTCAGGAGAAACACGGTTTTTATTAGAAATTTGGTTGGTGATGATCTCTTAACTGGTAATCGTGGTACAAACTTGTATGCTATCGACATCAACCAAATGGCTTCTACATCACCAATTTGTCTTTTGACAAGGGCAACCGAAACTAAGTCCTGGCTGTGGCATAGAAGATTATCCCATCTCAATTTCGACACGATCAATAAGTTAGCCAAAGACAACATCGTCACCGGACTTCCCAAGTTCAAATACACCAAGGAAAACCTATGTCCATCATGCGAACAAGGTAAAAGCAAAAGAGCATCATATAAACCCAAAACCGTACCTAGTTCGGAAGCAAGGTTACATATGTTGCACATGGACTTATGTGGCCCAATGAGAGTTGAAAGCATTAATGGGAAGAAGTATATTCTTGTTATTGTTGATGATTATTCAAGATATACTTGGGTAAAGTTTTTGAGATCAAAAGACGAAGCACCAGGCATCATCATCACCTTTCTGAAGCGTATTCAAGTTCTACTTCAAGCTCCAGTAAGGATTATAAGAACAGATAATGGCACAGAATTCACAAATCAGGAGTTAAGAACTTACCTCGAAGATGTTGGAATTACACATCAAACATCAGTTGTTAGAACTCCACAGCAAAATGGGGTAGTTGAAAGAAGAAACCGAACTCTTGTGGAAGCTGCTCGCACAATGCTGATTTTTTCTAGTGCACCACTATTCTTATGGGCTGATGCTGTAGCCACTGCTTGTTTTACTCAAAACCGATCCCTAGTACATCCAAGATTCAATAAAACCCCATATGAGCTAGTGAACAACCGTAAACCTGACATCTCTTACCTTCACGTGTTTGGCGCTTTGTGCTATCCGACGAACGACAGAGAAGATCTAGGAAAGTTGAAAGCTAAGGGTGATATTGGAATCTTCATTGGATATTCAGAAAACTCGAGGGCATTCAGGGTATATAATAGAAGAACAAAAAGGATTATGGAGACGATGAATGTGAAGTTTGACGAGATTTCACAGATGGCTTCTGAGAGATACACTCTAGAACCCGCGCTTAATCCAATGGCTTCTAATCAAAACGGATTAGGACCCGTACCAAACCAGAAGACTTCTGGACACATCAGTTCAGGACTCGTGCCTCAAGGAGCTCAGTCAACAAACACGGATAAACCTACAGAACAAGAACTGGAAAATTTCTTCGAGTTAATGTTTGATGAATACTATGGTGGAACTTCGACAAATGCATCTCCACAACATTCCGCTGCACCCGCTCAAAACCATCAACCACCACCACCATCACAGGATGCATCTACAACAATCGAAGTTGAAGCACCAACTACCTCCACATCGTCTACATCTACTCAAGTAACTCCAGTTATTGAAACTGATCTACCAAGAGTTGATGAGCAAAACCAAAACGCAAATTTTCAAGAAGAACCAACAAATAATTCAAACGATGTTGCGTTAGAAGAAGGAGAAGAAGTATTTGAAAACCTGTTTGCAACAGACTCTGCTGAATCTTCTTCAAGGTTACAAGAACCATCTAACACACATTCGTTACACCCAAGGTACCCTTCTACGTTTCAATGGACAAAAGACCATCCAATAGAACAAGTTATTGGTGAACCTTCAAAGCCAGTTCAGACAAGGAGACAACTTGACACCGATCTCGAATTGTGCATCTACATTTGCTCAATCAGCCTCAAAGAACCAAAGAACATTCGGGAAGCAATGGCAGAAAACCCTTGGATTGAAGCGATGCAGGAGGAATTTCTTCAATACCTGTTACATGATAGTTGGGAACTTGTTGAACGACCACTTGATAAACGAGTTCTTGATCTCAAGTGGTTGTGGAAGAACAAACTGGATGAGGAAATGACTGTTATTCCCAACAAAGCTCGTCTCGTGGCTAAAGGTTATCCACAAGAAGAAGGGATAGATTTCGAGGAATCATTCGCGCCTGTAGCTAGACTTGAAGCAGTCCGGATTTTCATAGCCTATGCAGCTCACAAAAACATCACAGTCTATTAGATGGATATTAAGACTGCTTTCTTGAATGGAACTCTGAAAGAAGAAGTGTATGTGAGTCAGCCAGAGGGATTCATCGACAGAGATCATCCAGACTACGTCTACAAGCTTAAGAAAGCAATTTATGGTCTAAAACAAGCTCCAAGAGCGTGGTATGATGAACTATCATCTTTCTTGCTTAAAAACAATTTCACAAAAGGAACGGTTGATGACACCTTGTTTATCAAAAAGTTCAAAGATGACATTTAGATCGTTCAAATTTACGTGGACGACATTATTTTTGGATCAACCAATCCTAACCATTCAAAACATTTTGAAAATCTCATGAAAAGTAAATTTGAAATGTCCATGATGGGGAAACTAAAATTCTTTCTTGGTTTACAAATCCATCAATCCCCTCGGGGTATTTTTATCAATCAAGCTAAATATACAATCGAGATTTTGAAAAAACATGGAATGAAAAATTGTGATTCTGTTGGTACACCAATGGTCACTTCACCAAAAATAGGTGCTGATTTGTTTGGAAAACCCATAGATCCGAAAAAATATCGGAGCATGATCGGTTCTCTCATGTACCTAACTGCTAGCCGACCAGATATTCAATTTGCTGTATGCTTATTAGCACGGTTTCAGGCAAAGCCTACCGAATTTCACCTCAAAGAGGTTAAACGGATCTTTCGATACCTACGAAGCACCATTAACATGGGACTTTGGTATCTGAAGGATTCGGAGTTTAATCTAACAGCATTTTCAGATGCAGACCATGCTGGTGATCAAGTTACAGCAAAGAGTACATCAGGTGGAGCATAATTTTTGGGTGAAAAGCTAGTAAGCTGGTCGTCAAAGAAACAGGATTGTACTGCGCTATCAACCGCCGAAGCCGAGTATGTGTCTCTATCTGCGTGTTGTGCCCAAGTTCTTTGGAAGCGGACACAGCTCACAGATTATGGCTTTACTTTTGACAGAATACCTATGTATTGTGACTCAAAAAGTGCCATAGCCATCTCGTGCAATCCCGTACATCACTCTAAGACGAAGCATATCAAAGTCCGCTACCATTTCATCAAAGAACACGTGGAAGAGGGTACTGTTGAATTATTTTTCGTTAAGACTGATTATCAACTCGCCGATCTATTTACTAAAGCCCTTCCAAAAGAAAGGTTTGACTATTTAGTTCGACGAATTGGCATGCGAAGCCTAACTCCTGAGGAGCTAGAACATCTTCTCGAATCTTCTTGAAAAAAGTTTTCAAAATCGCTTCACTGTAAATATTTTTTGAAAAAACAAAATACAAAATTTGAAAAACCAACAAAAACAAAATACAAAAATATAAAATTTTCAAAAAAAAAAAATACAAAAACAATATAAAATCAAAAAATCCAAAAATATTCTTCTCACGACATGTCTCTCGTATAAATCAATATTCTATACGTTTCTAGAAATATCATTCAACAATGATACGGACATGTACAGATGCTTGAGCGGGAGTTCTTTAAAATGTTTTTCTAAAACATGTCGTTTCTCTAAAAGTTTCTTCACAATGGCTTTCGTATACATCAGTACGAAACCCGGACTCTAATGACGACTTCTGATTATTTTCAAATCAAGGACTCGTACGTTCAATGACGAACTCTTTTTCAAAAAGTTCGAGTCTAAACAAACGAAAAAGATTTCAAGCATAAACTCGTTTTCAAACTAAATTCTTGAGCACTTTTTCACGATTGTTCAAAAGATTTCTCAAAATCTCTCAAAATTAGTGCTCAAGATAACTCCCTCAAAACCCTTAATTAATTTTAAATATGCTATCATTAAGGGGGAGTAAAAAAAGAAAATGTTCCAAAATTCATGCAAAATAGAATCTGTCTATCTCTCCAAAAAGCTTTTTCTTAATCAGTTGATATCAAAAATATCACGATATGCTATTTTTGAGGGGGAGAAGACATGATTAAAATGTGATCAAAGATGTTTAAAGCTTGTGACTGAATCTCAAAAGAGCTCGACTCAGTATGTACCAATGAATTGACGAAGCTTAAAATGTTAGTAATCGAAAAGACTTGTCCTGGACGGGTAATAATTTCAAGCTAGTCTAACTAGTGATGTAAGCGTGTCTCGAATAGGACTTGTCTGAGTAGAATGTACCATATCGAGAGACTTTCTTTGGACTTGACCAGGACGGGTAATAACTTCAAGCTAGTCTAACTAGTGATGTAAGCGTGTCTCGAATCGGTCATGTTCACTGAAAGTGGATCAATTCAAAAAGTGCAAACTCCTCCCGCATGTGCAAATTTCTTAAATATTCATGAGCACATGTGAAGGGGGAGTCCTTCAAAAGAAATGCAAAACTCTCGAAGTGTCAACAAAATGTGTTTTATTATCATAAACACTTTGAGAGATTTTTCATAAATGGTTTCATGGCAACAATAGGATAGTCATGGTGTTATAAGGTGACTAAGGTTAGGAAAAACCGTCCTATGATCCGCCAGAGCCGGAGGGATCTACCTAAGGACAATTCCAATAGATTAGAATTAGAAGTCCTTAGGTATGATTCAAAAAAAGGAGAAAATGAGAAAGGAGAAAGAAGGGGTTGAAGAATTAAAAAGAAAAGTTATGATAAAGGGTGAAAAGAAATAGCCCTCCAAATGTTCAACCTTAGGGCAGACACCGGGTACAATTCATATGCTACTTGTTGTTACTAAGGTAACACCGGTATTGAAGACAAAGACGTCATGGACCCAGTGACGCACTGCACTAAACCTTCTTAACCACTCGGGTATCTCTTAAAAGGTACTTGTTTCATTCTCACGGGGAACCGGTATAATCTATCGACCTGTCTCTTAGAGATGGTTGATATTGAAGCAGGAGACCTCTCCCTAATCTCCGCATAGGAAACCAAATGTGCACTTATCGAGTCTAGAGCCCCGAGATTCATCAAAAGATCTCATAGGAACACATAATATTTCTACACTGGTTGTTCATCATTAAGGACGCCAGATGTAAACTTTAGAGTCCTACGCAGATCTTAGCAATCTGCCAGAACATTTATGAGAGGATTCACATTTGTGATTCTCAATGATTGAATGGAAATTCCTGCCAGGGTCAACATCAAGCAGCCCTGACAGCAGGTCACTTCGGTAATTCCTTATGGGTTACGCTTAGTGTTCGCGGTGGTTTCAAACGGTCTAGAGTCGTGGAGTGATCCCCAGCGACTCACCCAGTCATTGAGCTACTAAGTAGGTCTTGTAAGCTCCCTCGAGAGTATCTGACATGGGAACGGCCTTGGTAAGGGTTAGAAGGAGTCTTCACACTATGCTGTTGACGATCTCTAATTCTTATCTGTAAGTACCGGATGTTTTATTGCTAACTGTTTATATGCAGGGACACTTCATCTCCATGGCGACAGATTCCACGTGCTCATACATACATCTGGAAGTTAAAGAAAGCTCCCTCAAAGATCTATACAACACAAAGTTCAAAGAAAGATTCTACGCCAAAAAGAAGAATCTACAAAGTATAAAGACTAAAGATCATTGTGAAAGAAAGGGAACTACGTGCATATGAATATCAAAGTCCAAAGATGTATGAGCATGTTGGAATGGCAAACAACCACCACAGACGCAGAAGTGACGAATGGCAGATAACTCCACATCACAAAGGAACAAAGAACGATGAAAAGTCAGTCATCAAAGATCACAAAGCATGAAGGAACAAAGACTAAAGACTATTCTACAACGACACACAAAGTTAAAGACAAAGAACACGGAAGACCCACTCACGTGGAGCATCATTCGAATGACCACCCCTTAGAGGGAGATTGTTAGCATTAAAAATATGTATTATGAAGTGATGGTCATTCTCATATTGTAACTTTGTGTCGTTTGTTAAGATTAGTAATAGTTTAGTCATTGGGCTTTGGACTTGGTAAGCTAATATGTTATGAGTTAGTTTATGTAAGCCTTGTCATTTAATCAGGTATCCAAGTCCAAGCCCAATCCCATAGAAAAGTCTTTGTATGGAACTATAAAAGGCACATTACGTCTCATTTGTAAGGTGTGCTTGTGTGTGTATTGTGTGTGTTTTTTAATAAAAGTTCTCTTCATCTTCATACTCTTTTTCATATAATCTAACGCCACACATATTCATTAAGTCACCATCTTCTCTTCATCTTTACTTCATCTAGTGCTTATATATTGTTAAAGTTGATAGATCTAAGGCCCTACAGTCGATAGCATACAAGTTTGTACCACGATTACCAGTTAAGAGATCATCACCAACCAAATTTCTTATAAAAACCGTGTTTCTCCTGAATGCAACTTCTAAATCTGCATCACAAAACTGCCCGACTGATAACAAGTTGTGTCCCAATCCTTCGACGTAGTAAACCCGAGTGATCAAAAAATTCCCAAACTGAAGATCTCCAAAACCCAAAATAGCTGCTACATGATCATTTCCAAAGCGTAGAGTTCCCATGAATTTCCAGACGAAATTGATCAGCAGCTTTAAATTCCCGGTCATGTGCTTGGAGCAACTCGAGTCGACGATCCAAAGACATATTTCGATAACCTGCCAAGAACAGAAGAGTTTGTATTTGGAAACTGTTTTGAATTTGGTTCCATTTGGTTAGGGGTAAAATCTGAATCACATTCATAGAAGGTATCTACTTGTCCATTATGAACAACTTTTAATTTGCCATCCTGAAGAATGAATTCTCTACCCGTAGGTTTCCACATACAAAACTTAAGGTAGTTCCTAGGCATTCGACTACTAGTGGTAGACCTAAAGCGTACAACTAATCTTTCTATAGATCTAGATCTGGCACTAGTTCCCTTTGGAACATACTTCTGTTTAGGCAGAACATTCACATTCTTAGAAACACATTCATCATGAACATCATTAATTAAACATTTCTTGCATATTAAACAAACAGAGTCATTACATGCATTAGAACCAGTACTTTCGACATTACATTCAGATGAATCATGTTTCTTATTACAAAGCGATAAATTCCTTTGGTGTTCTTCTACTTCTTCAACTTTATTCTTGCTACTACTCTTAGAAACATGCGAGACTCTATTGTTCCTTGTATTGCTCCTAGGCTTTAGTCTGCTGCTCCTAGAGGTGCTTTCTAATCCTGTAGAAGGTAAGGCACACACATTAGAATTTATATTGTTGTCCTTTTTAGCATCACTAGACTCTTTAGAATTATCCTTTTTGCACGCATTTGTCTTAGAAGTGGAGGCAGGCGCATTAGTGGGACTAATCCTAAAAAGGCCAGGTGCTGTCACTTTTGGTGTTTCGACAACTGCTTTTCCTTTATCAACAATCTTAACATTTTCACTTTTCTTTGGCAAGGGTGTTGGAGTGACTGGTTTTGTCAAATCCTTTTTCTCATCAACTTTTGGAGCAAACTGTGAAATTGACATTTTTGGTTTTTGAACCGTGTTTGAAACATTTGGTTTCTACGAAGTCAATGGTTTTGCAAACTTGGTTTCCTCACCCTTTCCTTTTTGACTTTTAAGCTGAGCCTTCAAAAGATCATTTTGCTCTTTCATGTTCTTTAAAGCACGCTCATACGACAATTTGTCATACTTGCATTCTTCCTTTTTTCGATCAAGTTGTTTAAAATATGACACATTTTCTTTTTCAAGCTTTATAAGAGCATTTTCATATTTTGAAACAATTGCGGATGTCTTAGCTCTTAGTCGTTCATCGTCTTGAACAGAATATGTTTGTAAAATAATGGACATAATGTCAGTAGTCATAACAGTTTCGAAGAGAGAATCATTTAGGTTTTCCAAAACATTAATGTTTTCACGAGTATCATTAGCTTCGTTTACCAGGGATTTGTGGTCCTTGACAAAGTCGGCCATTTCTTTTAAGAAAGCTTGTTCAAAATGGATTACCCTCGCACTAATGTTATTCAGTGGGATAGTAATTTCGTTTTCAAAAACTTTTTTCTGCTCAATATGAAAACTGGAATGCCAGTTGTTAATATTGATTGTAGTTTTAGAAGCAACAATATTTTGAAGTTCTTGAATTCTCTTTTTAACGTCATCCAAAATTTCTCTAGCCTCACTTGTATTAAAAGTGTTGTTAGAGGATATTTGTTCTATTTTTGAAAGAGATTTGGAAGCAAGTACTTTCTTAGAAAACATTTTTGAGAATGGTTGTTTTATTGAAAACACAGATGGTTCTTTTTGTGGAACAAAAGTAATTCCCGAAAGTTTGTTCAATTTGTTGTAATCAATGGGTTTCAAATCCTTTTGTTTCATTTTATTTATGCTCTCTTCGACATGTTCTATCGTTGGCACAGAATCCCGAACGACGGGAGGATCATGTTTGGTGTAAATCACATTACCATTATACAAAACATTCTGTTCTTGCTGAGCTTTCTTGAGATTACAGGGGGTGTTGTTACCGAGAGCCACTTTATGTTTCGTATGGTAAACCGGATTAGTTTGATTTGAAATCATTTTCATTGTTTGACTTGACTGACCCGACTTAACCACTAATTCTTCTAAATGAGCAATCATGTGTTCTGACTCTACGATTTCGGCCAAAAGTTTGTCTTCTTTCTTTGCAAATTCCTTTTTCAACTCGTCCCTTTCTTTTTCAAGATTGGTATAAGCTTATTTTTGTTTAGAAAGTTGGTTTTGCAAATCAGAAATTTCCGCGTTTAAAGCTTTTATCTTCTTGAAAGAATTAACATCAAGTGTATCAAACTTGAGTTGCAATTGTTTTTCCCGTGAAACGGAATTTTGATAACCAGTTTCTAATTCAGACAATCTTTTATTATGAAATTCAAAAGCTTTAACGTTTTCTTTGTAACTCTCAAGCTCAGCGGTCAATTTAACATTCGCGGCCTTAACATCGCGATTGACCTTTTTCACATTCTCAATTTCAATACGACAATTATTCAATAATGATTCAAATAAAGCACGTGTTTCCTCATCATTCTCAGCATGCTGTGAAACGAAGCCTCCATTATGATTCACATCTGGAGTTGCTGAAGGAGTATTGCTACTGCTTGGCGTGTCCAGGTATGTATCATAAGTGGGTGCTAGCTTCTCAGAATGTTCCTCATGAGGAGACATATCAAATATATCATTATTGTGACATGTGTTGAAATTTGATACCTCAGATGGTGCATTGGTGTCATAAACAGGAAGTGTATCAGAATCCGTGTCATACTTAGCTTCCTGAAGATTCGCCATGAATATGCAGTTCGCATCGATATCCTCTCTATCTTCCATGTCATCCATAAAAGAGCCATAAAATCATTCTCCTCTGCGTTCAACTGAAACCCTGCCTCATTCTTTTGTGCCAACAGTAATGCTTTCTGCAAGTATGCTGTGTCTTTCTTGTTCGGCTTAGTAGGACAGTTCCTTGCCATATGACCTACACCCTGACAGTTGAAACACTTTACCGGATTAGCTTGATTCACATTTCCCAAATTCCCAACTACTGGAGCTACAACATTTCTATTCTGATTACCCATTGCCTGATTACCAACATTCTGACCCCTCTGATTTCCAACAAACTGACCCAACTGATTCCCTGCATATTGACCATACTAATTTCCTACATTCTGAATCCCTGTATTCAGCATATTCTGATTCCCCATGTTAATTCCAGTAGCATATCCTTGCTGATTCCCATAAACTCCAACCATTTGGCCTCCGTTGCCCATATTGAAACTCGGCTGAGCAATCTGCTTATTGCGAGTGTTCGATGAAATCCTTTGGTTGTTGTTTGTTGGTGTAGAATAGCGTCCTTGGAATGCCTATGACAGAAAAGCAAACGCTTGGGTCAATGCTGCAGTAGCTTCATCATTTTCAGTGAATTCTGGTTCTTGGAATTGTTGGTATTGCTGTTGTGGAATAACATGTTGTTGTTGATGTGGGTAGAACTGTTGTTGGTAGACCGGTGTTGGTTGTTGAATGTATGATGGTTGCATGTAGTTTTGAATGGAAGATGATGGTGGTTGTTGAGTGTTCACTGGTAGCGGTGTTGGTGTAGTAGCAATTAATGCAAGAGGATCATGATTCTTTGCCAATCTTTCTTTCCTTACTTCATTAGCCTCAGCTTGGTTTTGCTTCAAAAGGTCATAGAGTTGATCATAATTCACCTTATGTAAATCCTTTGTTTGATTGACAATTGTAACATAACGACCCCACTCTTCTGGAAGGTTATTGATGAATTTGATGTTTGTTGCAATTGTTCGAGGTGTCAACTTGTTTCTGATTAACTCATTCATCAAAGTGCAAAACCTTGTGTAGTAAGATTCAATCTGTTCACCTTTAGTGGATGTGAAATTCTCCCATTCAGTAAGAAGTTTGTTCTCAACGTCTTGTTGTCCAATCTCTGTTCCATGACAAATCCTTCTAACACGTTCCCACATAGCGTAAGCAGTTTCACAGTTGTCGACCACAGCAAAGATCTCCCGTGGTAATCCAAGTTGGATTAAATGCATTGCCATATCATCAGCGGCGATCTGCTTCTTGTCTTCCTCTGTGTAATCTGATTCTGTTTGTTCACGCACGAATGGTTGAGTAGGAGGTGTTGTATTTGGATCACCATCAATTTGAACTTGTCGTGGCTTGAATGGACCATTTGTAATGGAGTTGATCATTAATTTACCATCAGGCTTTGTTTTGATGTAACGAAGCATGCGGCTTGTCCATGGGAGATATCCACCTTTTTCAAGCATTGGAGGTCGGTTTTCCGCACCGGCTGCATGAATGTCTTGCTGAGTTGCCATTGATGAAGTGTAGATTGATAAAGTTGATTCTTGGATCGTTCCAACGAAATAGGAGTTGTGTTTAGTGTAAGTTGATGCAAGTTTTTATGGTGAAAAATTTGATCTAAAACCTTAAAACCTCAATAACTTATTCTCGGAGCGTTTTTAGGCCTCGAAACTTCGCCTAAATCGATAAATCATTTAGCGTGTCGTTCTCCTCTATCTCACGGTCGTTTTGACAGCTGAATCGTCGAAAACGGAGTTACGGTTCAAAAGTTATAGCCGTTTGAAGTTTGGTTGTCAAAAAGTCAAATTCTTATGCATAAACCTTTAATCTTATGCGTAAACAGTGATTCTTACGCTTAACTTAGAAACTTACGCGTAACTTGGAATCTTATGCGTAAGGTTAAGGTTATGCGTAAAGTGTAAGGTTAAGCGTAAACACTAAGTTTATGCGTAAACTTGAACTTTACGCGTAAGATGTAACTTATGCGTAAGAAATGTTTATGCGTAAGGTTAAAAACCAAACAAATCTCTCAAACTTGTCAAAGCTTGAAAGATATCCCGTGTCGAAGTATTCCACAAATTTATCCAAGTCAGGGAAGTACTGAGTCACCGATGCACGAAGAGAAGACCTTTGATGAAGTTATGCGTAGAACTCTGAAACTTACTCGTAGAAACTTACTCGTAGAAACTTACTCGTAAGAACTTACTCGTAGAAACTTACTCGTAGAAACTTACTCGTAGGTTTTATGCGTAGAAGACCAAAGTTACTCGTAAGAACAGGGTTTTGACCTATGTTACTCGTAAGAAAAGGGTTTTGACCAAAAGTTACTCGTAGGAAGGACAAAAAATACTATTGACAGCTATAGAACTTGTACTATTCCAAAATCTTACGCGTAAGGTTACTAAACAGCTCCAAAATACGATTTTTTCAACCAAAAAACACTTTTTCCACTTGATTCTTTTGATCAAATCTTTCCCAAATCACTTAGAATCACTAAAGCTTCAAGAAAAACAACAACTTTAACACTAAAACACTTAAAGATCAAGACTTTTTAAAGAAAAAGAGCACTTTTACAAGAAAAAATGCAACTTTTTAAGAAAAAACTTGAAAAATACGATTACCACACACTCCTAAATCATTGTTAGGCGAATGATACCACTTGTATGACCTTTGATATATCAACTTTATCATAAATCTAAGAACTAGAAGAAGGAAAGATGGTGACTTGAATATATGTATGTGTGGCGTAAATTATAAAGAGAGAATAAGAGATGAAGAGAACATTTTATTGAAAAACACACACAATACACACACAAGCACACCTTACAAATGAGAGGTAAGGTGCCTTTTATAGTTAGAGAGAAAGGCCTCATGGGCTTTCTAATGGACTTGGGCTTGGACTTGGATACATGACAAGATATGAAGGCTTATGAAACATAACTAATAGCATATTAGCTTACCAAGACCAAGGCCCAATGACTATCCTATTCCATAAACTAAGACACATTACAAAGTTCCTAATATGAGAATGACCATCACTTCTCAATACATATTTTTAATGCTAACAACTTTACTACTTAGGAAAAAAGAACGGTGTCAACATACTGAAATCCATCGATGAAGGACCCTTTCAAATGGGCACCATGAGAGACACTGTCACAACTATTGAAAATCAAGCTGCATTTCTTGGACCAGACAGACCACGCACTTACAGTGATCTATCTAATGAAGAAAAGAAACGTTATGATGCTGACATTAGAGCATCAAACATTGTCATTCAAGGGTTTCCTAAAGATGTCTACAAGCTCAAAAATTACAACACTGAAGCCAAAGCGGTTTGGGACAATGTCAAAATGCTTCTTGCTAGGTCCGAGTTAACCAAAGAAGATTGTGAGTCTTAGTTGTATGATGAATTTGAGCACTTCAAGATGAATCCGGGTGAAAGCATCACTGATTACTATGTCAGGTTTCACAAGCTAGTGAATGATATGAGGATCATTAAGATGTCAATGCCTAACATTCAGCTTAACTCCAAATTTGTGAACAACATGGCACGTGAATGGGATAGGTTTGTGACATCTGTTAAACTCAACAAAGGTCTTAGAGATACTAATCATGAACAAATTTATGCTTATCTCCAACAACATGAAAACCACGCTGCTTATGATCGGGTAATGCAGGAAAAACTTAATCCTACTACAACAAATGACTCACTCGCATTTGTTTCCAATGTCCACCAGCTCAGTCAATCCTCTAATGATCAAGTTCAATAGCATTCTCCTTCATCATTGCCACTGACTTCACTTGGTCAATCATAAGTATCCTCATCATCTGATATGAACACTCATCTGGACTCTGGATACTCCCACACTGACATGATGATTGATAACCTTTCTAATCAAGTTTCTTTGCTCATCCAACAATTCAGAGGTACACTTCCTCAAACTAACAACCAACTATGGACTTTATCTAACCCACACAATCAGGCAATCGTGGAAGATGGAAGGGTTGTTGTTCAAAATGTGCAAGGTAGACAAAACTTGAATCAAAGGAATGCTGCTCGTGGGAATGTACCGAATAGAGTGGGGAATGCACTTCAGGGACAAGCTAGACAACCTAAGTGCAACAACTGTGGAGGAATGGGTCACATAGCAAGGAGTTGTACTCAACCTAAGCGTCCACAAAACTCAGATTACTTCAAAGATAAAATGCTACTGATGCAAGCACATGAGAATGGAGCTGCTTTGGACGAAGAGGCACTACTTTTTCTTGCTGGAGATGAAGGAAATATGTTTGATGCAGATGTTGATGATCAACCAGTTCATGATATGGCCCTCAATGACCCCAACATATTCCAAGCTGATGACTGTGATGCCTTCGACTCAGATGTTGATGATGAACCTACGGCACAAATCATATTTACGGCACATCTTTCTTCTGCAGCATCTTCGTCACAACCATCCAATTCTTCCACCACAACTGCTATCTCTGAGGTACCAAATCCACTTAACATGATTAACTTTGTTGATTCACCGAAGGTTCATAATGAGGTACAACCCACTGATATTGGTGTTACAAATACTGCCAATATGGGGAATAGTAATGTTATCCCATATGAACAGTATGTGAGCAACAATATCGTGTCTATTGTACCAAATAATGCACCTTTTGTTGTTGACAATGATTGTGATTTGCATGAGCACATTGTTTATATTCCTGATGACACCCTGACCACTAGACTTAACATCCTTAAGGATCTGGTGACTTTATATGAACAACGTGCAAAATTTGAGCTAACCGAACGTGAGAAAAAAATGGATATGCAAATGTGTGTACTTGTAACAGAACATAACTAAAAGGAAGAAACATTTAAAAGGGAGTTAGATTCTTTGAAAAAGCAACTTGATCAGTTTGTTAAACAAAAAAGGGAGATACAGAAAAGTATGATCAGACAAAAACTTGATTTTCAGAAAAAGGAAACAAAACTCTTAAATGATTTTTCTTCCTTAAAACATTAAAGAATAAGCTCGAAGACAAGTTGTACATGCAAGGCCAAACCATTCAAACTACCTAAATGATTAAAAAACATAAGAAGTTAAGTGATGAAAATAGTGAAAAGGATATAGGTAAGGCTAAAACCAATTTCCTTAGAAGCGGTATAGGTGCACAGCCTGCATTATATGATGCAAACATCATGCCCCTCCTGATGTGAGATCCAATGATGAGACCAATGAGATAGAAGATAGAACCAGAGAAATACTAGCTTAGAAATTAAAGGATCTCGTGTGCATAGCTAATAAAATCCTGTACAGTTATGACTACTCTGAAGACAATAGATTAATCTTTGTACCTCAAAAGAAGTTAACCCCAGAGCAAATATTTTGGAATTTTGACTTAGAAAAAATGAAAGCTGAAAGACTTGAGGGCAACACTCGTACAATTTTTAAGATAGCTGATCCTACATTATATCCTCAACATACACCCATGCATCTTGTTCCTTTAACTCTCCTCACGCATTGTAACACCCTAATTGGTCTATACGTTCTTTGTCAATTATTTGCTGATTTTGATAAAACATATAAAAAGAGAATTACACCAACAGGGATTACTGAAGGGGAAAGGGGTTTTGAACAAACAAAATGGTGCTACTTAACTGAGGTCATGCCATTCTTTAAGCTTCTCAAAGAACATTGTGAGGGTCTTCAAAAAACCCTAAACAATGATGTGACTGAAATGAAAGAAGTTTTTAAAACAATGGAAAGTGAGGGAAAATAATTGGCATTTGATCTTAAACATAGTGAAATGATAGGAAAAATATTCTCATCATGAATGAGAATTTGATTGCTAAATGTATTGCTCAAGATGCATTTTATATTGTCACTGATTCTGCATTATCTGCTTGCAATTTCATGAAATGTCGGTTACACTGAATGTTTTCCAGAATTGTGTTGTCGAGCTTGAGGGGGAGAATTTAATATTACATCAAAATATTCGAAACGATGGTCATGATAACATTGTCAGGAATTTCTCAAAACTAGAGGTTGATAATCTCAATTTGCAATTAAAATATCAACATCTAGAAGAAAGAATTAACATTTCAAATGTCAAGACATCTAAGGATGCTCCTGAATTTGATGTGTATTTTGAATTAACTAAACGGGACAAAAAAATTCAAGCTCATACGAACACGATTCAAAAGTTGAGGGCTCAAATCGCCCAATTAAAATCCAACTTGAGTGAAGTAACTGACACCAATAATCCAAAGTTGATAGATTCTCACTAATTTCAAAATCAAGACAACATTGACAAATTGCAACATGAGAATGAGTGGCTAAAAGTTGAAATGTCCAATGCAAAGCAACATTACAAAGAGTTATTTGAGTCAATAAAAATCACTCATGAGACAAACAATGAAAAAATAACTTCTTTGTTAAATGAGATTAAGAATCTAAAGACCAAGGTGAAAGGAAAAGTGTCGGTTATTTCATGTGATCATGTGTCCTCTAAGGTTTGTGCTTGTAAGAAATATGCATGTGATGTTGTGTTTGTTCCTTTTCCCCTTAGGAATAATAAGTTAGTTCATAGTGACTATCTTAGACATCTTAAGGCTTGCCTAGACATGCTTTGTGAAACCGTTGAAGAGAGTAAGGTAGAGAAACCTCTTGATAATGCTATGGTAGATGCCTGCTTTCTCACTAATAGATCTCAGGAACTCCTAGAATATGCGATTGGTACATGACCTAAGATTGATAACAAGCAAGTTAGGTCATCTGCATCATCCTCTAAGTCTAAGAACAAACATGTTACTTTTGTTGAACCTTTGAGAACATCTGAACTCAACACATCATCTTTTGAAAACCAACTGGCAATCAAGCAAACTAATGTTCCCATCATTACTTCTACAGGAGTAAAAAGTATCACTAAAGTTAGCGGGTCACATCCTAGGTGCAATACAAAGAATGATAGGACTTCACCAGCTAAGAGTACACTTGTGAAGGAAGTAGAAGACCACCTTAAGAATAATAAATTTGATTTGAACAAAATGAATCGTGTTGATTCTAGTATTAGCTATAAGCGTACCGTAATTAATTCAAATTCTATTGCTACTTGTAAGATTTGTAATGACTGCTTAATTTATGGTAATTGATGAGGCAAAAAGTGTCCCGCTTTTAAGGGGTCATTTAAGCCCGAATTCGAGATTATTTGATCAATTATTGCCCTAAATCGTTCCTTTTGTCATTTTAGGTACTTTTGGAGAGAAATCTGGAAAAGGAAGCTTTTTGGACGTTTTTGGAGCATAAAAGTGAAGAAAACGGCAAAGTCTTAATTTTCTTGCTGGAACAGTACCTTATGACGTCAAGGGATTACATGTGACGGCGTCAAGAGTGCAAAAGAGGCGGATGTGGAAATTATAACGTGAGAATCCAGAAAGTTTTTAGGCATATTCGCCTGACGGCGTCACCTAGGACGTCAGGGTCCAAATACACGTGACGGCCTAGAGCTCATTTACACATGACGGCGTCAGATATAGATCTAGGCAATACGAATTTTATCAGGGCGGCGAGTTGACGACGTCAGAGGTTAACACATGACGCCGTCAGGATGCATAGTCTATATATATTTTTCCAATTTTTCATTGTAAAGTGTGAAACTTTGTGTAGGATCGTAAATTTATGTTGATTATGTGATTCGGGAGGTCGGGTTTGGTGAAAGAAGAAGAAAGTCATGGTTAGAGAGAGAGAGTAGAGAGAGAAGGGAAAACTAGTGTTTTATTGCTAATAAGGAAAATGAAAAAAACACACACTAAGTCTCACCCTCCTAGTGAAGTCTAGGAGGGCTTATATAGGGCAACATACACACTACTTTACAATAATGACGGTTTCAGTACCTGTGTATTTGCCTTACATCATAACTAATGTAATCCCGTAAATGTCGTTCCATTTACGTGTTAGGATCAAAAACTTTGATCCCAACAATCTTCCCCCAATGGGGCGACATAAGGGATTACTTACAACATTTCCTACAAGTACAAATACAAATAAAGAAAGGTCTTCATCGGCTCTTCAAGTGCTGAGGATGATTACAGTTGATGCTCTTTGTCTTCATCTTGTACCTGGGCTTGAGAACTTTATCTTTACTTGTAGGCAAATGATGTAATATGCATGAAATGGATTAACTTCCCCCCAATTCATGCTGCATGTCTTTAGCGGCTTCTTCGTACACTTCTTTTTGGCGAAGTTTTTGAATCAGCTTCCCCCCAAACTGACAACCGTCTTCAGCAGATTCGAAACATTGATGTAGTAGACAAGTCTTCTAACTTTTGAAGTTTTGAGTACGTAGCGGAATTTGTAGATGACACAGTAAACCACACCAAGCCAATCTGACTAGTCACTTAATCACAGTTGTACTCTATGCGGAAGCTCCGTTCGGGGGTAACATGCAAGAAATCAGCAAGATCTTCTCACTTAAGTAGGCTACTTCACACTTCACAACCCGCGAGAGTTGAAACGATTACACCAAAATTCACAAAATTGAACCATTAATCATCTCTGCGGACGTCTCTCCGGTAGTAATAAAATTGTAAGCTCGATCACATGAGTCTATTATGCGTCCCTGATGTGCACATTTCTTCCCCCTAATTGCAGAACCTCGTGGAAAATGAGTGTTTTCGCAAAGAAGTCAAGAAAAGTCAAAGAAAGCAAAGAACACCCTCTCTATCTTCCCCCACGATGTCTTCGCGGAATCGGAAGCGTACACACTATGTTTACGATGGAAAACGGAGGCAGCGTAACCCCATATGTCTAACTAACCGATTATGTGTGAAGTATTATAAATAGCCTGTGAGTATCAACTGCTGATAAACAACTCTACTCTTTTATACTCCTCTCAACTAACTCTTTACCGAATCCATTATTATTCTGACGGCTTTTTGTAGTGACTACTGATGGAGAAAACTCAATATTATGAACTTGAGAGCGAAGTAAAATAACCCAAACTTGTGACTTAAACTTGCACTAATGTATGACTAAGAGCGGCGTAGAGAGTTCGTCCACCATCGAATCCCTGAGTACTCTATACTCTACAACCATCAAGTATAAGAAGTACATCACCTCTTGAGTACCCACAACTTTGTGTGACACTGAGCACTACAACGTAACTCCTTAAAGTGATAGTTATTTGTGGTAACATAGAGGAAGAATCACAAAATAACTAGATATCCAAGTCTTCGTCATTGTAAAGGTTAAAAGCTCAAACAAGGATCTCGAAGAATCTTCATCCAACCAACCCCGATATCTTCAGATACTAAGTACACGTGCTCGTGAAATCCCACTTCAATCTCAAATAAATAATAAAGAATTATCGCCGTAGTCACATCTTACGGTTAAATGCCAAAAACTAGCCTTTTTGACGTTTAAGTGAATTTTGATAATGGTTCCCGATCTTGTCAAAAATGTATCCCCGTGAAAATTTTCACATTGATATTATGAACCCCAAATATTATACAAAAAATTAGTCTCATAACACCAATTTCGGATTACTGTTTAAGCCCCCAAAATAAATATTTGGTTTATAGAAAAATGGCATCCCAAGTCCCAACATATTTCCATAAAACTGAAGCCCAAACAATATACTTACACTCGGCCCAAGCTAGTTAACCAGTCCAACACACAAATCCAAACACTAGGAATATAAGTAACTACTAACCCTAATCATAAATCACATAAACACGCCCCCTTTTCACTCAAAAAAAAAACGCATTCACCATCACCCTGTCATCCAAACCGATCAAATCACCAAGTCCATTCCACACAAGCTACACCTCTCATCTCCATCATAGCATTGTTAATCCGAATCAAACACAAACGCAGGAGGCTTCAAGATCCTAGGATGGGTCTCGGGTAGGTACATTTGTTTTTTAGTTTGTGAAATCGAACACAAAGGATGAATGAAACCGAATGGTTTTGTTCTTTCCTTTTTTTTAAAAATCTTCGGATATTGATAAGAAGCTCATGCTTCTATAGATCCATGATGATTATGTTCAATTTTATAAGATCTTTAAAGATCATTGACCGGTAATTGAACAAACTGAGATCTTTGATTTGTTAAATTTATTTTTTTTCGAAGCTTGTTGTTGTATGAGATGGAGGATGGGATTAGGTTAGATGTAGTTGGATTTGGTCTCGGCCGTGGCTGTGGATGCATCATTAGTACATCTCAGTCTCGTATGAGTTTTTGCTTTTGATATTGTGACAAATGATGTATAAACTGAAGTCACGCAAATGAGTATTGGTATTTGGTTTGAGGTCAAAAGAGGTCTTGGTCCAACTTCACTTCATCTTAATCTTCTATTAGACAAAATTTCGAAACTTTTTGCTTATCGAGAATACTCCACTTATCGCAAACATGACTTTCGAAAACATGATTTTCGAGAACTTGTTTATCGAGAATTGGAATACTTTTCGAAAATATTACATAACTTTTCGAAAATATTTGATTTTAACTTTTCGAAAATTTGGTTAAACTTTTCGAAAACATTAACTTTTCGGAAAAAAAATGTAACTTTTCGAAAGTTAAGGTTATAGAATTTCGACACTTTCTTTACAAGAAAGTCCGACTTTTATCCGGTGACTTTTCCGACCAAAAAATTCCGTCCAGATTCATTGCCCAGTTACAGACCACTATTATGACCATATGAGACTTTTGACCAGTTTTTGATACACATAAGCTGATAAGAAACCGTTATGAATGATAAGAGAAATATTTGCTCATTACCAAACAAAAATGGTAAAACAGCTTCAAACCAGTACGGATCAGAAAAAAAATATTTGCTCATTACCAAACAAAAATGGTAAAACAGCTTCAAACCAGTACGGATCAGAAAAAAAATCCAATCTTTTGACAAGATAAAACCATAATAATCAACAAAGTAACAACCTTGGCTCTGATGCCACTTGTAGGATCGTAAATTTATGTTGATTATGTGATTCGGGAGGTCGGGTTTGGTGAAAGAAGAAGAAAGTCATGGTTAGAGAGAGAGAGTAGAGAGAGAAGGGAAAACTAGTGTTTTATTGATAATAAGGAAAATGAAAAAAACACACACTAAGTCTCACCCTCCTAGTGAAGTCTAGGAGGGCTTATATAGGGCAACATACACACTACTTTACAATAATGATGGTTTCAGTACCTGTGTATTTGCCTTACATCATAACTAATGTAATCCCGTAAATGTCGTTCCATTTACGTGTTAGGATCAAAAACTTTGATCCCAACACTTTGTGTGGGATATTAGGGCATAAACCCTAAGACGAATTTTACAGCTTTTTCAAGGGTTTCAACCCCTTGATTCTTCCATGTTCAATTGAAGATAAGTACTCATTCAAATCATTCAATATGTCTATGTGTTGTGTGATTATATCTTACGCTTGTCTTCTTTTTAACATGCTAGGCTAGGTTTTTCTTGTGTTGGCTTAGATGTAGTGAAACCTAGATGTTGATTATGGGTTGATTGTTTGTTTATAATTGTTACGGATGATTGTATTCGATGTTAGGCTTAAGAAAACTGGCAGACTTCCATTGGTAACTTGCTTGAACGTCTTAAGAAACATGATCGGAGGTGTACTATGATTTTTGGTTATATTTAATGCGTAAGAGAATTCTAATGATCCCATGTTAGGAGCTTCTAACGGCTCGACATAGGAGTGAAGTAGGATCTTATAGAGTTAGGGAATATTGTACACGGCCCTACGACTGGTATTAAGGAATATAACCCGTCATCCATGCAATTGTAACAAGCTAATCAACCTGTAAAAGATATCTAGGGAGTAATGAAATCTAAGTAAACACAACTTTTCTCATTATTGTTTCCACCACATTAGTATAATAGTTTAATTTTCATTTCGTTTATTTTATTTTGATTGCATCTTTAGTTAATTGGGTTAGTTGGCTAGCAACTAATTCCGCCCACTCCTTCAAAACACGAGATTTTACTTGCTTTCTATAAAATATAAAAATACGAAAAGAATCATCCCTCACCTTTAGACCTAGATTAGTAGGCTTTCTAATCCTAGCGACACTATTCCTGAGTTGAACGATCAATCCCCTGGTACTTGTCACTATACTATACTACAACGATCAGGTACACTGTCTGGTGGGGGTTGTAAGCTTCTCAAGATCCCTTGAGAGGTAAAACCTGTTGCGAGGGCGCAATTCCCACGTATCAAGTTTTTGGCACCGCAGCCCGGGGAATAGTTATTGCTTAGGTTGGAATTTATTTTATTAGGTCTACTCATCAGATTCCGATCGAGTGAGATTTTATTTTCCTTTTTATTAGCTTTCTAGTAGTTTATCTTTTCTTTGTATCTTTGTTCGTAAAAACCTTTCCATTGACTCTACCGTTGTTATGGAGTATGCGAATCCAACATACTACCGACCACAAAATCCATTCTACCCTAATGACATCTTGATGTTCAAACAATATCAAGATGAACCCATATATGATGCATGGACTCGTTTTAAAAATTTACTCTGAATAGTCCCTCATCATAGTTTCGCTTTAGCATCCCTAACCCAGACCTTTTACTATTGTGTCGACCGATGTGACCAAATGTGCATTGAGGATTTTGCCAATGGGGACTTTAGGGGATTAAATGTTGAAGAAGCATGGGATGCCATAGAAGATTGTGCCCAATATTATTATAGAGTAGACAACCCAACAAACGTTAGTACAAGTCAATTGACCACAAATTTCAAGGATAATGAAACAAGTTTGTTTGGGGATGGGGGTAGAGTTGAGCCTCCTAGCTGCATGTCATGGTTAGGCACTATCATGATACGGGATGAACACATAGGTGATCTTGACACCATAAGCCCGCTAAATACCCCACAAGTCCTACCATCATTTGAGGCTCCCACACCGCCCGTGACTTACCCGGAAGAAGTAGAAGAGACTTTAGGAATTGATGAGTGTGTAAATACTCATCATTTTTACCATTTCTGAGCTGCCAAAACATATAAAAACACTCAATAATGAATCAAAATAGTGAACATATCCCAGGAAAGTGTTTTACATGTTTCAAATGCAAAAATATCAAAAACAGATGAAAAACGCACAAAGTTTGCATAATTGGCAGTTTCAGTCCCTCAACTTTCAAAAGTTGTCAAATCTAGTCCCTAGTTGTTCTAAAAACTTGAAAAAGTCACCAAAGGTCCTTTAAAATCAAAAAGTTACACATTTAGTCCTTTGGTGAAAAGTTTCACAAAATGTCAAGTTTAGTCCCTGAACTTTGAAAATTGTCAAAAATGGTCCCTGGGATATTGAAAACTTTGAGAAAAACAAATTTTGTCCTTGCACTAACCTTTTATGGCAGGATTGGTGCTTGGTGAAAAGTTTGGTGAAAATTATACAAATGGTCCCTGAAGTTTGAAACTTTGGCAAAATTAGTCCCTGGTGAAAATTAAATGGAAAAGTCAACTATGGTCCATGTACTATTCACAATTGGCAAAACTCACCCTTGGGAACACTTTGGAAAATTGGCAAAACCCACCCCTCAACTTTCGTAAAATTACAAAAATGGTCCTTGTGTAATCTTAAAAACCAAACCGGATCCTAATAATAATAATACTACTCCAAGCTTAACCCAATCCATCCCCAAAGCCCACCCATCCTTTTTCACTTGGGCCCAAAATTCCTCAGCCCACCCAACACACCCAAAGTATTATACGGGGTCAAATATTTGACCCTTGGTCAAAACCGGTCAAACACCACCCTCTTCCCCTTTTCCCTCTCCCCCACCAAACCAGAATACCACCCTGGTATTGCCCACCACCACTTCTTGCAGTATAATCATCACCTCCCCACACCCCTACACCTACCCTCACATCAACAATAAATACAACCCCCCCCCCAAGTTGCTTATATCAGAAAGCAATTTGCAAAAAAAGTGTTTCCCGCCAAAACACGTGGCACCCAATTGAGGCATCTCAGACATCCAACGGACCCAATTTGAAGTGGGATTTAATCAGAGCAGTGGGGAAACCCTAATGGATGGCTATAAAAGGAAGAAGGAAGCAAGGATTAGAGTGTGTAGTTTTAATTAGTGTCGAATTTAAATTATCTTTCAAATTCAGTGTAATCTTTCTAATCCAAGCATTGTAGCAGCTTAATTATTGTACTTTCAATCTTTTTAAGTTATAAAATTTCAAGGTTCAAGTCTGTTTTGTGTTATTGCATTTCTCTCAATTTCTGCATTTCTTAATAAGTCTTAATGTCGCTTACATCAAGCTTCATGGACTGAGATAGCTACATTTAGGTTCCAATAAGCTCATTGAAGCTTTTAGAGACTTTAAAACTCAGTTGTAGTAGAAGATAATCGAAAAGCTAAAAAAAGTCAACATTGGTCAACTGTATATGCTTTTGAGTTATTTTCAGGTATGGAGGATCATTGAGGAGCAGGATAGGGATTGAAGTTTGCCTATCTAAAGATAGGCTTCATAGGAAAATCCCTTGTTCAAGCTAGGGATATCTTGTAAGCTTTTGCTCATTTGAAAATTCCTCTAAAATCTTAGTTGTTGGTAGCTTCTGTTTGATTGCTTGTTCATTGCTAATCTGTGTTAATCTGTGCTAGTTAATTGTGTTTAAGTATTTTTTAGCTTAATAATCATTGCTTGTTTGTTAGAATAATTAGCTACTTATAATTTAGTATTTAACTGTCAAATTAGCTTAAGGGTTAAACTTGTATGATTATAGTGGTAATCTGTTTTTCAAGTGCTTATATAAGTTCTATTAGTCATAATTTGTGGTTTGGAATCAAGCTTACACACCCTAGTAACCATCTGCTTTGAAAATCACTAAACAGTTTAGTTAAAAGGGGTGTTTGGATTTGCAAGTTTAGGTGTGTTGTTGTGGATCTCAGAGGGAAATCATAATTTAGACATCATACTCTAAGTTGCATTTGGTGGTTTCAAGCTTAAAATCAGTGAGTGTTTTGGATAAAAGTCAAAATCATCAAAATTCTCTCATCACAGTTAACTGTGATAGGTTTTGGTTTCTAAATCACTCACTTTAGCTTTGTAGGTTGTTAAAATAGAGTAATTTAGCTTAATTATAGCTTATAACCTAGTCTTTAATCAGTAAGAGTGATTAGAAATCCAAATAAGTCAAAAGCTCAAGTTTTTCTCAAAAAGTCAATTTGAACCTTTCAGATTTTTGCTTAAATTACAAGAATTTTTGTGAATTATGTGTTTGGATTGAGGATCTGAAATTCATTATAGTTAAACTTTGCCACCTCAACTTCAATTTCCCAGGGTTTCTTTAATTTTGTGAATTTTTCTTTTGGACTAAAATACCTTTGGAAGTGGACTGCAGGGCAAGCCTTTGCCCTGTGCACAGCTGATCATCTCACCACCATCACTTTGGTGGTGATTTCTGGCCAACCCAGTAGGACCTAGAGGTTCATATTGGTTTTTCCCAACCCCCTCCTACCAGGGAACAAGGATTGACCATTTGTTTGACCTAGATCCTAGTGGACCCCACCTGAAATTCACCCATAAGTTGTCCCCATTCTGTGTTCATTTTCAGTTTGCTTAAGTGCTTATTTGTACCCATACAGCTTATTTGTGCTTCATGCTTGTTGTTTCTAGCTTATTCAAGTTTGTTTAGCCTGTTTGTACCTAGTTTCACCATTGTGGCCCCACCTACACTCATTTGAGCTTATTTGTCCACACAGTCAACATAAGTCAACTGTCTAACCTAAAGGGGGTGCACACAACTTATTTTCAAGTTGTAAAAAAGTTGATTTCACAAAAAGTCTTTGTTTTTAGGTATAAAACAAGTTTGTAAAAGAAAATCCAAGAAAAACCAAATTTAAATTAAGTGATAGTTTCTATTTAATTCAATTTATCTTTTAATTTTCATTTTTAGATTTTTATTAAGTACTTAGTATTTTTATATTTTTATTAATTACCTCTTATATTAAAGTATTTTTAGTAAACTTTTCAGATCTTTATTCTGCCATTTAGTATTTATTAGATTTAATACTAATTTTCTTAATTATGAATTAATATTAGGTAATAAATAGCATATTTAGTTTTTATAAAGCAAAACCTAGTTTTTATATTTTTTATAGATCTTATATAATATATTAGACTTTTAGAAAATATATTTTTAATTTCTACTATTCATTTTTCATTTTTCTTATTTTAATTATTTAAATTAGATTTAAAGTCATTAAAAGGTAATTAATTAGTGGATTAACCTTAAACATAATTTTTAGAAGTTTTTATAATTTTTTAGGATTCCATTGATGGTTAAGTAATTTTACAAATTTTCTCTTAATTTTCTAAGTTAGTTTAGTATTAATAGTAATTTAAATTAGTTTAATTAGTTTAATTAAGTTAAATAGTTTTTAATTAATATAAAACTCATAAAAAGACAAAAAAATATTTATTTTTAATTTTTATACTTTCTTCAAGTTCTAATTAAGGTTTAGAAATTATTTTTGCAAGTTTTTAGGTTAATTTATATCATTTGTCATTTTTAGTTAATTTAAATTAGGTTTTAATTTAGATTTTAAATAGTTTATTAATTAAATAATATTTAAATAATATTTTAATCATTTTCATAATTTCATTTTCATTTTCAATTTTATTTTAACTTTAAGTTTCAAAAGCACCCCCTGTAGTTTGTTAATTACCAAAACCCACTTTTCTTGTTACGTGAATCCTGATTGTGAATTTGTGCATATATCTGAGTATCTGATTTTTGTGAATATTATATCTCCACGTGGCATATTTCCACCCTAAGGGTGTGTATCGCTACTTCCACCCGCACTTAATCCTAAGAGTAGGGAAAACCTCCCCTATTTCCGTTAAATAAGGGTAGAGTCAGGCTCGTGACTCGAACAAAAACAAGCGCTTCTTGGGAGGCAACCCAACCCATGTTTTAAATTTTTTGATGTTTTTATTTGTTTGTTTGTTTATTTGTTTGTTTGATTTTATTTGTTTCTGTATGCGTGTTTTATTTTTATTATTTGTGGCTCATGTTTCAAAGTAAATTGTGAAAATGCTTTATTTTGTTTTTAACTTCGTCTTAATTGCATATAAAGGTATTTTGCAAAAGATAAGTGTAAGGGAGATCCAAATTTGTTTCTAAGAACTAAATTGAGCATGAATCACAACAATATTAAATGAACATGCATATTAGTATTTGTTTGAGTCAAATGCTTGTTTCGAGTCATAACGATGTTTTGTAGGATTTTCCAGGAAGTAAGGCATAAGTTTTTCCATAAATTTTCCGGAAACTTAACATAAAGATTTCTGCATGTCACTTCTGACGGCGTCAGGGTTTAACACCTGACGGCGTCACGTGTAAAATTCTGGAAATTTTGCGAGTTTTGTTTTTCTAACGGAATCTTAAAAGTTTTTGTTGATTCTTTAGTTTTATAAACTCCAGGAAATCTGCAAACATTCATTCCGCAAGCATTATATCTTAAATCGCTTTCTAGGATTTGTTAGTATTTATAGATTGCCGCCGATTTTACGCGAGGTTGCCTTGATTGTTTTCTCAGGTTTAGCAGGTTATATATGACAAGAAGGTGATTTATATTTCTTGAAGGAAGGCTTGGAACGTTCATTTTCTTGGAGGAAGATCTAACCTTGTTAACACACTATCCACATCGAACGAATCAGGGGAGTATTTGTTTTCATTTTTTTACCTATTTTACTTTTACATCCTTTAAATGAACATTGGGGACAATGTTCATCCTAAGTGTAAAGGGAGGGTAAATGATGATACCTTATAGGATATTATTGCACTTGAGTTTGTTTTATCGATGGTAGGTGTGTAATAAAACTAAGAGAAATACTTGTTAGTCTAATTTTAGCGCCAAATTAAATTTTTTTTTACAACATTTAGGAGTGAAACTTTAGCCTTAACAAGCGTCTCATGGATAGGAGTTGTATGACTAGCACAAAACCGTATCATTCAGAAAATTTTTCCACCCAAATATGTAAGGTTCGCCTTTAGATTTTATAGTGCTTATGAGTGTACCGGTAGCATTTAGATTCTAGAACTTGTGTTAGTGATGCATCCCGAGACCGCTAGTGAGACTACATTCGTGTAGTAGGGTTTACTACATGATAAGAGGCATTAGGATCACCCTTGTGTTTAAACCCGTATCATAATTACTTGACCATTTAAGTCATATTACTTGACTAGCGAAGTCAATTAATTTTCCCACACCTTAGCGTTATACTCATTTTTAGTACACGATACCCGTAGTACACCTATCCGAGCCTATCTTTTCGTTTCTAACTTTAAGCATTTTACTTAAAGGAGGAATTTGTCACAACCCACCCAAATGTGCAACCAAATCGCCTTAGCCTTCTGTGTATGCACTCATCTTTAGTGCATTATTGTTATTTGTTTAAACCCTTAGTTAATTATCTAATTGATTATATGGTTGCTAAGTCGAGTCATATCTTGTACATATTGTTTTGGGATGATTGGGACTCATGGGTAAAGTACTTGTGTTTTGGAGTAATGGGTAAGAACACCAAATTATTACCCCCATATGTGCATTAATCTTAAAAAGTACTCCAAGTGTTTTGATTATCTTGATTCGAGTCATTAGATTAGTTTATTGTAAAGTATGCAAAAATTAAAGTGTAAGGGGAATGTACATTCCCTATGATGTATTATATTGGATGGTAGGGTAAGAGTGTATGCAAAAAAATAAATAAATAAATAAATAAATAAATAAATAAATAAATAAAATAAAGAAAAAAAAAAAGAAAAGAGAAAAACATACGGACTACCATCCCGTTTCATTTTATGTTTGTTTTATGTTTTTGTTATTTTTGATTTATTAGCTTAAGTTGAGTCTATTCTTGGCTTAGCAATGCCATATTGTACATGTAATTAACCAAGATGATTAACTCGCCACCGGTAAATATTGCCTTTATCCAACAAAACCGTGTTTTCCATATCCCTACACCTAACGTTATAACCCTTCAAAATACCTCTTTGATAGTTTATCCTAGGTGCTTACGCCAAGTGGTGGAGGTTTGATCCTTTCCCAAGCCTATGGTAATCTATTTGCTCTGACAGGAAGTGAGAGATGTTTTCTATTTCCGTATTGTGATATATACTTTATTCCACCCGAGAGATATGAGTATCTAAACACTATTTGTGAGGTGCTAGTGTATGACCTCCGTGCTTGTTTTTGGTTTTTGGTGGAATGATTATTTGTTGTAATTACTTTTATATTAGTGTTAAATGACCCTTAACTTTTATATTAGTGTAAGGGTATTTGATGAGGCGAAAAGTGTACCGCTTTTAAGGGGTCATTTAAGTCCGAATTCGAGATTATTTGATCAATTATTGCCCTAAATTGTTCCTTTTGTCATTTTAGGTACTTTTGGAGAGAAATCTGGAAAAGGAAGCATTTTGGACGTTTTTGGAGCATAAAAGTGAGGAAAAAGGCAAAGTCTCAATTTCCTTGCTGGAACAGTACCTGATGATTGATGCGTGGGAATTGCACCAGGCTTTACCTCTCAAGGGATCTCGAGAAGCTTACAACCCCCACCAGGCAGTGTACCTGATCGTTGTAGTATAGTATAGTGACAAGTACCGGGGGATTGATCGTTCAGCTAGGAATAGTGTCGCTATGATTAGAAAACCTAAATATTAGTTTTAAAGATGAAGGATGATTATTTTTTTTGTATTTTTATATTTTTTAGAAAGCAAGTAAAAATCTCGGGTTTGAAGGATTTGGGCGGAATTAGTTGCTAGTCAACTAACCCAATACTAAAGATGCAATCAAAATAAAATACTAGAAATGAAAATAAACTAAATTAAACTAAGGTTATGAGCAATAAGTAGAGAAGTTGTGTTTACTTAGATTTCACTACTCCCTAGATATCTTTTACACGTTAATTACTTGTTATAGTTGCGTGGATGACGGATTGTATTCCTTAATACCATTCATGGGGTGGCGCACTTAATTCCCCAATCCTATGAGTGCCTACTTCACTCCTATGTCGAGCCGGCTAAGAAGCTCCTAACATGGGATCATTAGAATTTACTCATGCATTGAATACAACCAATAAAACCTATTGCACGTCAGTTCATGTTTCCTAAGACGTTCAAGCATGTTACCATTTGGAGATCTGCCAGTTTTCTTAAGCCTAACATCAAAATCATTCATCCAATACAACCATAAACAAGTAATCAACATATAATTAACATCTAGGTTTCATTAGATCTAAGCAAACACAAGATAGATCTAGCCTAGCATGATGGAATTAAGACAAGAACAAGATATAGACAACCAACACATAGACATATTGATTGAATTAAAAGAATACTTATCTAAATTACACATGAAAGGATTCAAGGGCTGAGAACCCTTGAAAAACCTGTAAAATTCATACTAAGTTCGGCCTTAGGGTTTCTCCAAAACTTCTCTTCTTTTATGAATGAAAATTAGAAAACTATATATACGAAATTGAGGCTGACGGCGTCAAGACAAAATTGGTGACGCCGTCATCTCGCCGCCAAAATACTTCTCGGACTGCCTTGATCTACTTTTGACGCCGTCACGTTATAGCATTTTCCAGGCCGTCATGTATTTTACTGTTGACGCTCTACCTTGTGACGCCTTCAATTCTGTACTGGGCCGTCATGAAAATTACTCTTGATGCCGTCAGGATTTTTTTCTTGATGCCGTCACCTACTGTTCCCAGCAAGGAAAATTAATACTTTGGCGTTTTCCTCACTTTTATGCTCCAAAAACGTCCGAATTGCTTCCTTTTCCAGATTTCTCTCCCAAAGTACCTAAAATCACAAAACGAACGATTTAGGGCAATATTTGATCAAATAAATTCAATTCCGGGCTTAAATGACCCCCTAAAAGTGGTTCATTTTTCGCCTCATCATATACCCTTACACTTGAGATTTGCTTGTCCTCAAGCAAATGCACTTTTATTCTACTCAAAATACAAGTTAGGGTCATTTAACACTAATATAAAAGTAATTACAACAAATAATCATTCCACTAAAGACCAATAGACAAGCACGGAGGTCATATACTAGCACCTCACAAATAGTGTTTAGATACTCACATCTCTCGGGTGTAATAAAGTATAAATTACAATATGGAAACGAAAGATATCTCTCACTACCTGTCATAGCAAAATAGATTACTATACGCTTGGGAAAGGATCAAACCTCCACCACATGGCGTAAGCACCTATGATAAACTATCAAAGAGGTCTTTTAAAGGGTTGTAACGTTAGGTGTAGGGATATGAAATACACGGTTTTGTTGGATAAAGGAAGTTTTACTGGTGGCGAGTTAACAATCTTGGTTAATTATATGTACAATATGGCGTTGCTAAGCCAAGACTAGGCTCGACTTAAGCTAATAAATGAAAAATAACAAAAACATAAAATAAACATAGAATGAAACGGGATGCTAGTCCGTATGTTTTTTCTCTTTTTCTTTTTCTATTTTTTTTTCTTTTTCTTGATTTTTTTTTTTTTTTTTTTTTTTTTTTTTTTTTTTCATACGCTCTTACCCTACCATCCAAAATAATACATCATAGGGAATGGACATTTCCCTTACACTTGAATCTTTACATACTTTACAATAAACTAAACTAATGACTCGAATTAAGAAAATCAAAACACTTGGAGTACTTTTAAGATTAACGTACATACAGGGGTAATAATATGATGTTCTTCCCCATTACTCCATAACATAAGTACTTTACCCATGAGTCCCAATCGTCCCAAAACAATATGTATAAGGATATGACTCGACTTAGCAACCATGTAATCAATTAGATAGTTAACTTAGGATTTAACAAATAACAATAATGCACTAAAAATGAGCGCATACACGGAAGGCTAAGGCGATTTGGTTGTACATTTAAGTGGGGTGTAACAAATTCTTCCTTTAAGTAAAATGCTTAAAGTTAGAAACGAAAAGATAGGCTCGGAGGGGTGTACTAGGGGTTTCGTGTACTAAAAATGAGTACAACGCTAAGGGTGTGGGAAAATTAGTTGACTTAACTAGCCAAGTAATATGACTTAAATGGTCAAGTAATCATGATACGGGTTTAACACAAGGGTGATCCTAATGCCTCTTCTCATGTAGTAAATCCTACCACACGAATGTAGTCTCACTAGCGGTCTCGGGATGCATCACTAACGCAAGTTCTAGAATCTAAATGCTACCGGTACACTTATAAGCACTAATAGTAAATGTTTTTCCTATCAAATTTAAAGGCGAACCTCACATATTTGGGTGGAAAATTTTTCTGAATAGTACGGTTATGTGCTAGTCATACAATCTTCTATCCATGAGACGCTTGCTATGGCTAAAGTTTCACTCCTAAATGTTGTAAAAAATTTTAAATTTGGCGCTAAAATTGCACTAACAAGTATTTCTCATAGTTTTATTACACATCTTACTATTAAACAAACAAACTCAAGCGAAAGTGTACATGTAAGGTATCATCATTTTACCCTCCCCTTACACTTAAGATGAACATCGTCCCCAATGTTCAAGTAAAGAATCTAAAAATGAAAAAGTAAAAAGAATGAAATCAAATACTCCCCTAATTCACTCAGTATGGATAATAAGGTGGCCAGGTTAAATCTTCCTCCAAGAAAATGAACAATCAAAGCTTCCCTTCCAGAATATAAATCATCTTCTTGTCATACATAACCTGTAAATCCTGAGAAAACAAACACAAAAACCCAACGCATCAATCCGAACAAAGAAAACTCACAACTAGATGTAATTCCAGACTTAGGAATAAAAACAAAACAATTATAGATATAATGCTTGTGGAATGAGTGTTTGCAGATTTCCTGGAGTTTATAAAACTAAAGAATTAACAAAAACTTTAAGAGTCCGGTATAAACAAAACTAGCAAAATTTCCAGAATTTTACACGTGACGCCATCAAGAGTAAACTCGTGACGTCGTCAGAAGTGACCTGCAGAAATTCTTATGTTATGTTTCTGGAAAATTTCTGGAAAAACTTCGTCCTACTTCCTGGAAAATCCTGCAAAACATCATTATGACTCGATACAAGCATTTGACTCTAACAAGTACTAATACACATGTCCATTTAATATTGTTGTGGTTCATGCTCAATTTCGTTCTTATAAACAAATTTGGATCTCCCTTACACTTATCTTTTGCAAAATACCTTTATATGCAATTAAGACGAAGTTAAAAACAAAATAAAGCATTTTCACAATTTACTTTGAAACATGAGCCACACACAATAAAAATAAAACATGCATACGGAAACAAATAAAATCAAACAAACAAACAAACAAACAAATAAAAACACACAAAACATGGGTTGCCTCCCAAGAAGCGCTTGTTTTTGTTCGAGTTACGAGCCTGAATCTACCCTTATTTAACGGAAATAGGGGAGGTTTTCCCTACACTTAGGATCAAGTGTGGGTAAAAGTAGTGATACACACCCTTAGGGTGTAAATATGCCACGTGAGGTGAAGGGGGTGAGTGAATGGCTTCCTTCATCCTAAAACTACCAAGATAATATTGGTTGATGGGTGGGTCGGTTCCTCTTTTGTCTCCTAGAAATATATCTAAGGATGGAAAGGTGTGTAAAGATTGAGGTTCCGGTTCATCAACACTAGGAACTTCCCTAGAACTAGGAGTAAAGTTATCACTACAAGTATTCAAACCTATATCCTCAAGTGGTGCCTGGTCCAAGGGTTCTACCTCCATCGGAATTCCTAAAGTTTCTTCTACTTCTTCCGGGTAAGTCACGGGCGGTGTGTGTGCCTCAAATGATGGTTGAGTATTTTGTGGGCTTATGTTATTTACCTCATCATTCCATGTGTTAATATCACCTATATCCTCAACATGTGTTTTTTTATAATCTAGCCCTAACATTCTTCCAAGTATCTCACGTGCTTCTCTAGGCATCTCAACTTCTATGTCCGAATCATAAGGATCATCTTCAATATTCTGACTGCTATATACAAATTGCCCAAGAGATTGATCATCTGTTTCTTGAGATTCATCATCATCGATCATAAAACCTAGGTCTTTTTGATCAATGTGATCATGCTCGGCTAAATCCTCCTCAATTGTTTTCTTAGGTAGTGATAATAGCAAACCTAGTGCTTCATCCAACTTATGATTTGTTGCAATGGCTCTCTGCATAATTCCTTGGCAAACTAGGTCGCATTTCCTATTGGCCTCACTAAAACTAGATCTTAAACATGGAGGTTGTTCATAAGAATCTATCCTAGGTGAAGGCTCATATGACTCATAGGTGTCTCTAAATGAGGTATTTTGAACTCTTTGGTGTGTTAGCCGCTCAACCCTATCTTGCAATCTTAGAAGTCTAAGTGTAAAGTCCATTTGAAGCAAATTACAAACAAAATCACACAGAAAAGATAGACTACGAGAAAGCTACAAAGTAAAAAGAAAAAATCTCACTTGATAGGAATCTAATGAGTAGACCTAATAAAAATCAAATTCAACCTAAACAATAACTATTCCCCGGGCTGCGGCGCCAAAAACTTGATGCGTGGGAATTGCACCAGGCTTTACCTCTCAAGGGATCTCGAGAAGCTTACAACCCCCACCAGGCAGTGTACCTGATCGTTGTAGTATAGTATAGTGACAAGTACCGGGGGATTGATCGTTCAGCTAGGAATAGTGTCGCTAGGATTAGAAAACCTAAATACTAGTTCTAAAGATGAAGGATGATTATTTTTTTTGTATTTTTATATTTTTTAGAAAGCAAGTAAAAATCTCGGGTTTGAAGGATTTGGGCGGAATTAGTTGCTAGTCAACTAACCCAATACTAAAGATGCAATCAAAATAAAATACTAGAAATGAAAATAAACTAAATTAAACTAAGGTTGTGAGCAATAAGTGGAGAAGTTGTGTTTACTTAGATTTCACTACTCCCTAGATATCTTTTACACGTTAATTACTTGTTATAGTTGCGTGGATGACGGATTGTATTCCTTAATACCATTCATGGGGTGGCGCACTTAATTCCCCAATCCTATGAGTGCCTACTTCACTCCTATGTCGAGCCGGCTAAGAAGCTCCTAACATGGGATCGTTAGAATTTACTCATGCATTAAATACAACCAATAAAACCTAGTGCACGTCAGTTCATGTTTCCTAAGACGTTCAAGCATGTTACCATTTGGAGATCTGCCAGTTTTCTTAAGCCTAACATCAAAATCATTCATCCAATACAACCATAAACAAGTAATCAACATATAATTAACATCTAGGTTTCATTAGATCTAAGCAAACACAAGATAGATCTAGCCTAGCATGATGGAATTAAGACAAGAACAAGATATAGACAACCAACACATAGACATATTGATTGAATTAAAAGAATACTTATCTCAATTACACATGAAAGGATTCAAGGGCTGAGAACCCTTGAAAAACCTGTAAAATTCGTACTAAGTTCGGCCTTAGGGTTTCTCCAAAACTTCTCTTCTTTTATGAATGAAAATTAGAAAACTATATATAGGAAATTGAGGCTGACGGCGTCAAGACAAAATTGGTGACGCCGTCATCTCGCCGCCAAAATACTTCTCGGACTGCCTTGATCAACTTTTGACGCCGTCACGTTATAGCATTTTCCAGGCCGTCACGTATTTTACTCTTGACGCTCTACCTTGTGACGCCTTCAATTCTGTACTGGGCCATCATGAAAATTACTCTTGACGCCGTCAGGATTTTCTTCTTGACGCCGTCACCTACTGTTCCCAGCAAGGAAAATTAAGACTTTGGCGTTTTCTTCACTTTTATGCTCCAAAAATGTCCGAATTGCTTCCTTTTCCAGATCTCTCTCCCAAAGTACCTAAAATCACAAAAGGAACGATTTAGGGCAATATTTGATCAAATAAATTCAATTACGGGCTTAAATGACCCCCTAAAAGTGGTTCATTTTTCGCCTCATCAACGATGTCAAGGGATTACATGTGATGGCGTCAAGAATGACAAAAGAGGTGGATGTGGAAATTATAACGTGACGATCCTGAAAGTTTTTAGGCATATTGGCCTAACGGCGTCACCTAGGCCGTCAGGGTCCAAATACATGTAACGGCCCAGAGCTCTTTTACACATGACGGCGTTAGATATGGATCTAGGCAATACGAATTTTATCATGGCGGCGAGTTGACGGCGTCAGAGGTTAACACATGACGCCGTCAGGATGCATAGTCTATATATATTTTTCTAATTTTTCATTGTAAAGTGTGGAACTTTGTGTGGGATATTAGGGCATAAACCCTAAGACGAATTTTACAGCTTTTCCAAGGGTTTCAACCCCTTGATTCTTTCATGTTCAATTGAAGATAAGTACTCATTCAAATCATTCAATATGTCTATGTGTTGTGTGATTATATCTTACGCTTGTCTTCTCTTTAACATGCTAGGCTAGGTTTTTCTTGTGTTTGCTTTGATGTAGTGAAACCTTGATGTTGATTATGGGTTGATTGTTTGTTTATAATTGTTACGGATGATTGTATTCGATGTTAGGCTTAAGAAAACTGGCAGACTTCCATTGGTAACTTGCTTGAACATCTTAAGAAACATGATCGGAGGTATACTATGATTTTTGGTTATATTTAATGCGTAAGAGAATTCTAATGATCCCATGTTAGGAGCTTCTAGCGCCTCGACATAGGAGTGAAGTAGGATCTTATAGAGTTAGGGAATATTGTACACGGCCCTACGACTGGTATTAAGGAATATAACCCGTCATCCATGCAATTGTAACAAGCTAATCAACCTGTAAAAGATATCTAGGGAGTAATGAAATCTAAGTAAACACAACTTTTCTCATTATTGTTTCCACCACATTAGTATAATAGTTTAATTTTCATTTCGTTTATTTTATTTTGATTGCATCTTTAGTTAATTGGGTTAGTTGGCTAGCAACTAATTCCGCCCACTCCTTCAAAACCCGAGATTTTACTTGCTTTCTATAAAATATAAAAATACAAAAAGAATCATCCCTCACCTCTAGACTTAGTTTAGTAGGCTTTCTAATCCTAGCGACACTATTCCTGAGTTGAACGATCAATCCCCCGGTACTTGTCACTATACTATACTACAACGATCAGGTACACTGCCTGGTGGGGGTTGTAAGCTTCTCAACATCCCTTAAGAGGTAAAACCTGTTGCGAGGGCGCAATTCCCACGTATCAGTAATCATGATGATTGTGTTGTGTCATTTTTGAAATCTCTTTATCGATCCCATGTTAAAAGAATTAGGAAATCTAAAGTGAAAAATCATGTCTGGAAAGCAACTGGCAAGTTATTCACAAATGTTGGTTATCAATGGAAGCCTACTGGAAGAAAATTCACTCTAGGAGAAAAGTGCCCCTTAACTAGGCTCACTAACTCTAAAGCAGTGCCAATTAAGGAATGGAGACCAACTGGTAGAATATTCCCACTAGAAGCACAATGTACCACTTCTAGGTCTAGTGCATCATCTAGTAAATATACCACTACTATCCCTGTGACCTATGATAACACAATATTTGTTTGTGCTAACCAAACGGACCCCAATTGCTTGTAGGGATCCAACTTTTTCAGTTATCCACCGGTGTTTGTGTTCAAATGCAGGTTGTACAAATCGTCCTTTGGTATTTGGACTCATGATGCTCAAAACATATGACTGGGGATCGCTCTCGGCTCAAAATTTTCGTGAAAAAGTTTATCGGGATAGTTAGGTTCGGGATCGACCACTTTTGGGCTATTATGGGTTATGGAGATTATGTGTTCGGTGACAGCGTGATCTCCAGAGTGTACTATGTGGAAGGACTTGGGCACAACCTATTCTCAGTTGGCCAATTTTGTGATTCCGATCTCGAAGTTGCCTTCAGAAAACATACATGCTTTGTTAGAGAGTTGGAGGGAATTGATCTCCTTAAAGGAAGTCATGGCACAAACCTTTACACCATCTCTATAGAAGATATGATGCGGTCCTCTCCCATTTGCTTGCTTTTTAAGGCCTCGAAGAACAAATCATGGCTATGGCATCATCGGTTGAACCATTTGACCTTCAGAACCATTAACAAACTTACTCGCAAGGATCTTGTTTGAGGCATGCCCAGGTTGAAATATGAAAAAGACTATCTTTGCTCTACCTATCAACTGGGAAAATCAAGAAACACACTCACAAACCTAAACCAGCTAATTCCATTACAGAAGTTCTCCATACCCTTCACATGCATCTGTGTGGACCAATGAGAGTACAGAAGTTCTCCATGCCCTTCACATGAAACTGATGCATGGTTTTGCAAATTTGCAAAAGGTTTTACCTCTCGAGGGATCTCAAGAAGCTTGCAATCCCCACCAGGCAGTGTACCTGACCGATGTAGTATAGTGTAGTGGCAAGTACTGGGGGATTAATTGTTCTACTTGGGGAATAATGTTCGTTAGGATTGAAACTTAATCTAACTAGGTCTAGAGGTGAGGGATGATTCTTTTTGTATTTTTATATTTTAAGGAAAGCAAGTAAAAATATTGGGTATTGGAAGAGTGGGTGGAATTAGTTGCTAGTCAAGTAACCCAAATAACTACAAATGCAATAAAAATAAAATAACAAGAAAATAAATGTGAGAAAAACCTTATATGGAGAGAAACGTGTTTACTTAGATTTCACTACTCCCTAGCTATCTTTCATTAGTTGATTAGTTTGTTACAATTGCGTGGATGATGGGTTATGTTCCTTAATACCATTCGTGGAGCCGTGTACGATCTTCCCCAACTCTATAAACTTCTACCTCTTCCTATGTCGAGCCGACAACTAGCTCCTAACATGGCCGCCTTAGTAGTCACTTATGCATTAAATATAACCATTAAAATCATAGTACACATCCAATTCATGTTTCTTAAGACGTTCAAGCATGTTACCAATTGGAGATTAGCCAGTTTTTTAAGCCTAACATAGAAATCATTCATCCAACAACAATTAATAACAAACAATCAACCAACAATCAATAGCTAGGTTTCATTACATCTAAGCAAACACAAATATACCTAGCCTAACATGTTAATATAAAGACAAGCATAAGATAGAATCAAACAACACATAGACATATTGAATGATTATTGGAAGACTTATCTTTAATTAATCGTTGATGAAAGAAGGGTTTGAAACCCTTACAAAAAGGTTAAAATTCGTCCTAGGATTTATGGTGAAGTTCCTCCAAAAGTTCTCTCCTTAATGAATGAAAATTGAATACTATATATAGAGAATATAATCTGACGGCGTCACGTTATACATGTGACGCCGTCAACTCGCCGCCAATGCTTCTCTCGGATTGCCTAGATCCAGATCTGACGCCGTCCCTTATTAATCTTCAATGGCCGTCACCTTATAGATTGTACGTGACGGCCTAGGCGTCACAAAGGGTGACGCCGTCACTCTTTAAGTCCAAAAAACTTTCTGGCGCGTCTCGTGTAAACTTTATATCCACCTCTTTGCCAACACGTGACGCCGTCACCTTTAGAGCGTGACGCCATCAGGCACTATTTCCAGCTTGATTTTGGAGACTTTGTCGTTTTCTTCACTTTTCGCTCCATAAACGTCCAAAATGCTTCCTATTCTAGATTTCTTCTCTAAAGTACCTAAAATGACAAAAGAAACGATTTGAGGCAATATTTGATCAAATTATCACGACTTAGGGCTTAAATGACCCACTAAAAGCGTAAAACTTTTTGCCTCATCAGAAACTCCGAAGATCATCATTAATCTTATCAAGCAACTGCAAGTAAGACTCAACAAAACTTTCAGAATCATTCACACAGACAATGGAACATAGTTTGTTAATAAACAACTTACTCTATTTTATGAAAGTATTGGCATCAGTCATCAAACGAGTGTTCCTCGCACTCCTCAGCAAAATGGAGTCATTGAAAGACGGAACTGTACTCTAGTTGAAGCTGCTCATACTATGCTAATATTTTCTAGAACTCCAATGTTTCTTTGGGCTGAGGCTATTGCTACTGCTTGCTATACTTAAAATCGATCATTGATACATCCTCTCCACAATAAAACACCATATGAGCTAGTGCACCTTAGAAAACTTGATCTCTCTTTTCTTCGTGTGTTTGGTGCACTTTGCTATCCAACAAATGATAGTGATAACTTGGGTAAACTTAAGGCTAAGGCAGATATTGGAGTATTTGTTGGATATGCACCAGATCAAAAGGGATACCGAATCTACAACAAAAGAACCCGACAAATCATGGAAACTATCCATGGCATGTTTGATGAGCTGACTGAGCATACGGTTTCAGGACACGCCAGTTCTGGACCCGCACCTAATCCTTTATCTCCTGGACCGATTAGTTCAGGCCTTGTACAGAAACTCTCTCCTGCCATTCCTTATATACCTCCCTCAAGTGACAAATTGAAGAAGTTATTTGATCCTATGTTTGATGAATACTTTGATTCACAACAGGCTCATAACCCAGAACTACATGTTGCTGAGCCTCCTGCTGCTATTGCCAATGCTCCATAAGACGCAAATGAACCATCTGTCTCAATCTCCATTGGTCAGGATGCGCCCTCCACCAGCAATTCACAAACCACATCAAACGTTCAATGTTCGTCTATACACCTGGGAACTGCAGTTGATAATTCATGTGATGTAAGTCCTTTTGCTCTACCTGATGATGAGCCATTTGAAAACATCTTTGCTCCTGAATCCTCTAATGAAGCAATCTCCTCAGGATAATCAAACACAGCTAAATCAGTTCACTACCCTCAACCACATGACCATCTCGGAAAATGGACCAACGATCACCCTATTGACAACATCATAGGGAATCCTTCTCGACCAGTGTCTACACGAAAGCAACTTGCCACCGATGCCTTGTGGTGCTTCTTCAACTCTATTCTATCCAAGACCGAACCAAAAGATTTCAAAGATGCTTTGTCTAAAGAATGCTGGGTTACGACAATGCAAGAAGAGATCCATGAATTTGATCGTCTTGATGTATGGGAATTAGTGCCTCCTCCGGAATGTGCAATGATTATTGCTCTTAAGTGGATCTTCAAAGTAAAACTTGATAAGCATGGTGATGTATTGAAAAACAAGGCACGGTTAGTTGCTAAAGGATATAGTCAACAAGAGGGACTTGACTTTGAAGAATTGTTTGCTCCTGTTGCTTGTATTGAGGCCATTAGAATATTTCTCGCCAATGCTGCTAGTAGCAACATGATTGTCTACCAAATGGATGTTAAGACTTCCTTCCTAAATGGTGATTTGAAAGAAGTAGTCTACGTTACTCAGCCTGAAGGATTCGTGAACCCTAAACTGCCTAATCATGTTTACCGTTTGAAGAAAGCTCTCTATGGCCTAAAACAAGCACCCAGGGCTTGGTACGACACTTTGTCCAAGTTCCTTCTAGCAAACCAATTCACCAAGGGCTTGGACGACTTGAAAGAAGTAGTCTACGTTCTATGTACATGATATCATATTTGCTTCTTCTGATCCTACTGAATGTGATCGTTTCTCAAAGGAAACGAGTTCCAAGTTCCAAATGTCGATGATGGGACATATGTCATTTTTCTTGGGCTTGCAAATCTCATAAAGTCCAAGTGGCATCTTCATTAATCAAGCCAAATATGCTAATGACATCTTGAAGAAAGTTAGTTTTGATAAAAGTGACTCAATTGATACTCTAATGGTTGAAAGATCCAAACTTGATGATGATAAATCTGGTGTCCTAGTTGATCAAACCAAATACAGAAGTATGATTGGATCTCTCATGTATCTCACAGTTAGCAGGCCAGATCTTCTATTTGCGGTATGTATGTGTGCTCGATATCAATCCAAGCCTACCAAAAACCACTTAGAAGCATTCAATAGGGTATTTAGGTATCTCCAAGGGACTATTCACATGGGTGTCAAGATACTCGATGAAGTACTTCAGGAGGTGCTCAATTTCTAGGTAAGAAACTTGTAAGCTGGTCATCAAAGAAGCAAATGAGTACATCAATATCGTCCACAGAGGCTGAATACATAGCTATGTCTTCATGCTGTGCTCAAATTTTTTGGATGAGATCTCAACTATCGGACTATGGTTTTGTTTTCAACAAAGTTTCGATGTATTGTGATAATAGAAGTGCCATCTATGATTCTTCAGGAAAGAAGAGAAGTCTTTTTTAAAATGGCAAATACTTTTCCATCTATGATTCTTCAGGAAAGCATTTGTGCTAAACTTGGTGGTACCATGACTTTTTGAAAATCAATCAGACTTGAAATTTTGTATAAAATTTGCCGCTCAATCGATGCAAAATGATTAAACTTTTCAGTAAAATGATATTTTAAAAATGGGTCATCGATTGAGGGGGAGAATGATTTCAAAAATCTATATCATCAAATAAAGATCTTTGTTCATAACAAGCAGTGTATAAAATGTGATTGTTATGTGTTCGAATATGAATTTTTCATGAGTTTCTTGTTAAACTCTAAATCATTTATAAACTCATCATTTCTAACACATAACATGCTCCCTCAAGGATTGAAGGGGAGTAATGAATCGTATCATTATCAGTTTATCTTAAATTTGACCACATTTTTTTCCCAAATTTTCTAACTTCTTTAAATCACTTGGGATCAAAAATCTCAAATGGTTTGAAATTTTTGATCGGGGGAGAAAATGTGATTTAAATATGAAATCTGATAAAAATGTGATTGTTTTGGACTTAAACAACCGCTCACCCAAACGTGCTAAACATTTTTGTATATCAATGCACATATTGAGGGGGAGCAAATGGTTTGAAGAAAAAGGATATTGCATCTCATGTGAGCGAAACTCAGACTTTAACCAATGAATTGACGAAACAAAAGCTGTCCGTAATCGAAAGGAATAGTCCTGGATGGGTAATAACTTCAAGCTAGTCTAACCAGTGATGAAAACGTGTCTCGAAGAGGTACCATTTTGAGAAACCTTTTGTGGATTTGATCGGGCCGGGTAATAACTTCAAGCTAGTCTAACTAGTGATGTAAGCGTGTCTTGAATACCTGTTCATATTCACTAAAGGTGGATCAATTCAAAAGTGAAAACTCTTCCTGACATGTGCAAATTTTTGAATCAAAACATATGAGCACATGTTAAGAGGGAGCATTTGAAAATGGTAAAACTCTCAACGTTTTACCGGAATGTGTTTCTTAATCATAAACACGTTGAGGGAATTTTCAATGATTTGGTTTACGGAAACATAGGATAGTCATGGTGTTATAAGGTGACTAAGGTTAGGAAAACCGTCCTATGATCCGCCAGAGCCAGAGGAATCTACCCAAGTACAATACCGAATAGTTAGTATTAGAAAGTCCTTAGGTATGATTATGAAAAAAGGACTAATGTGAGAAAGGAGAAAGAAGGGATTGAAGAATTAAAAAGAAATGAAATGAGAAAGGGTGAAAAGAAATAGCCCTCCAAATTATTCAACCTTAGGGCAGAAACCGGGTTCAATTCATATGCTACTGGTTGTTGCTAAGGCGACATCGGTATTGAAGACTAAAGACGTCATGGACCCAGTGACATACTTCACTAAACCTTCTAACCACTCAAGCTCTCTTAAAAGAGCTTGTTTTATTCTCACGGGGAACCCTGCATAATCTATCAACCGCTCATTACGATCCATGTTGATATTGAAATAGGAGATACCGCTCCAGTCTCTGACTACCAAATATTGCACTTATCGAGTCTAGAGCAGCGAGTTATATCATAAGATCTCAATGGGAACACTTGATACTTTGGCACTGGTGGTTCATAATCAAGGACACCAGTTGCACATTTGAGAGTCCTACGTAGATCTTAGTTGTCTACCAGAACACTCATGAGAGAAATTACTAGTGTAATTATCAATGATTGAATGGAAATTCCTGCCAGGGTCAACATCAAACAGCCCTGAAAGTAGTTCACTTCGGTAATCTCTTATGGATTATGCTTAGTGATCGTGGCGGTTTCACAATGGTCTACAGTCGTGGAGTGATCTCTAGCGACTCACCTAATCGTTGATCGAACTTAGGTAGATCTTGTAAGCCCTCTCGGGGTTATCCGATTTAGGAACAGTCTTGGTAAGGATTAGAGAAAGTTCTCACACTATGCTGATTACAATCTCTATATCCAAACGTATAAGTGCAGGATGATTTGTTGCTGACTATTTGCTTGCAGGAATAACTGACGATTGCTTCTGATTGCCGATAAGATGCCGATCCATTACCATGTGCTCATACTTAATCATCTATGTCAAATAAATCATGAGAACTTAAAGGCCTTCAACCAAAAGCTTCTGCTACTCTGATGCTGAAAACATGATTCAAGAAAAGTGTGAGCACGCCGGTTCAGCAATCACAACTTCACATGGAAACGATGGTGCTTAAGATGACTTGAAGATGAAAGTTGGATGATGCCTTCAATGAATTCTCAAAGATCATCCAAGACCTATGAACAGTCATCAAAAGCTCACCGCTTGACGCACAAAGATCATGGACTTTGAAGAATAAAAGATTATGAGCTACAAAGTTTACTTCAAGGAGTAGAATGTTAGAATTCATTTTGTAAATTCCGGGGTGACCTCCCTCAGGGGGAGATTGTTAGGAATATAAATATTCATGTAAAAGACTTGGTCACCCCGTGTATCTAATAGCATCAAGTTAGCTCGTAGTCATTCCTATCATTAGTTAGTATTAGCTTAGTTTTAGTAACATCATGGAGGAAGGATGGGTCTTTACCCATTGTATACCCGATCCACAACCCGAGAGAGGGCGTTTCATACTTGTACTATGAATACCCCTCTCCCACCAAGGGAGAGGGTTGGACCTTTCACTCTAATCTAATATTGCTTGTGTTTCTCTCACTAGAAAAGGCTCCCACTTTCTCTCTCTAACATCTCTCTAGTTTTCTTCTGTTTAATTCGATCCATATCACAAAACCATACATGTTTATGATTATGAGTATATTACACAAAGTGTTGTGACAAAGTCTAGGAAAGGATACGTGTGGAGTTTTCTCTGTGAAAACCATTTGATCAATCATTTGTAATCATTGGTATAATTCTCGTTTGAATAATTCGTATTATGAAGTTTATGGAAGTTATCTTGAATGTTATTAGTTTTGTTACTGAAATAATGGAGTAGTCGATTTATGTTTATTTGGGTGATGTAGTTATGTGATTGTTTAACATGTGTTCAATTGCTTGCTTTTGATACTATGAATAAGTTCAATTGATGAGACTATATTTGGACCATTGCTAGTTGTTTGAGGTATCTCTGTGATAGAAGTAGGTCGAAAGGGTCTATTGCTTTGACATTATTTCAAGTTGTTTGTCTATGGCAACTTGGTATTTGCCTTGTAGAAATTGGCCAACAAAACCTCTATCGACGCAAACATGATCTTGTTTAATGCCTAGTCTCATGTCTAATTAATGAACTTGATTGAGAAATTGACTTATTTGTACTTCTGTTATGAGCCTGTCATTTGAAATCATTGGTATAATTCTCGTTTGAATAATTTGTATTATGAAGTTTATGGAAGTTATCTTGAATGTTATGAGTTTTGTTACTGAAATAATGGAGTAGTCGATTTATGTTTATTTGAGTGATGTAGTAATGTGATTGTTTATCGATTGCTTGCTTTTGATACTATGGATAAGTTCAATTGATGAGATTATATTTGCACCATTGCTAGTTGTTTTGATGTATCTCTATGATAGAAGTAGGTCGAAATGGTCTATTGCTTTGATATTATTTCAAGTTGTTTGTCTATGGCAACTTGGTGTTTGCCTTGTAGAAATTAGCTAACAAAACCTTTATCGACCCAAACATGATCTTGTTTAATGCCTAGTCTCATGTCTAACGAACTTGATTGGAAAATTGACTTATTTGTACGTCTGTTATGAACCTATCTTATTGCATTTGATATATTAGGAATTATAGGTCGAAAGGAGTTGTTAATATGTTGGATAGTTATATGTTTGAGTGATCACCAATCATCTCTTGCTTATATACCTTGTTCATGATTGCAAGCTAGACTTTATATGTGTTACTTTCATGTTTATCAGCCTAAATAAACATACCTTAATATAATCTTGTTATACAATCTAATCAACCAAATTACTAGTCTATTGATAGTGACATTCTTTGGACTATTGCTTTGAAACACTTGTTAACTTTGATTTTCACCAATCCCTTGGGACGACCTAGTCTTACTTGTTTTGCTAGATTACAATGAAGGTTATACTTTACCCATGTGTTAGTTAAAATAAACAGATAAAACTAGTACTATAAATTTAAAGCTTTATTAACACATCAGAGGTACATGTCTTGAATGTCTTGAGGATGGAGATGGTGAAAATCAGCTTCACGGAAGACATAGTTGAGGTTGTCGTCTCTTCTAACCGGAAAGTTCATGAAGCCATCAATTCTGAATTGTTGTGAAGAGACGTATACTTAATGAATAATTCGGTGTCTTGTGAAGACTTGGTGACGAGGAGCTGAGTCTCTATATCTGTCCATGAAATACCTTTGAGCTGCCTCATTCATCCAGGTTATTCTCATATACTCTTCCACTTTGTATTTCTTTAAATCGTATCTCAGAAATGACAAACTTTTCTTTTTGCCTCGCTTTTTTATAAAGATAATGTCAAATACGTGAATTGAACTAGATACATAGTTAGTTGTGAGACGAGGCAAAAAATGAACCGTTTTTAGGGAGTCATTTAAGCCCGGATTTGAATTTATTAGATCAAATATTGCCCTAAATCATTCCTTTTGTCATTTTATGTACTTTCGGAGTGAATTCTGGAAAAGGAAGCATTTTGGACGTTTTTGGAGCATAAAAGTGAAGAAAATGGCAAAGTATTAATTTTCCTTGCTGGGAACAGTACCTGACGGCGTCACAAGATTCTACATGACGGCGTCAAGAGTAAAACAAGAGGTGGAAGTAGTGACGATCCAGAGAAAACGTGACGGCGTCACCTTTGGCCATCATGGTTCAAGATATGGTGACGGCCCAGAGTAATATTACACATGATGGCGTCAAATTTGGATCTATGTAATCCGATCTCATTATGGGCGGCGAGTTAAAAGCGTCAGAAACTATCATGGTTCAAGATATGGTGACGGCCCAGAGTAATATTCCTTCTTGACGCCGTCACCCCGTAAAATCTATATTCAGTTTTGCAATTTCCATTCATTAAAAAAAAGGGGGGGGGACAAGTAGGGTGTAACTTTGGAGAAACCCTAGCATGAATTTTACTGCTTGTTCAAGGGTTTTTACCCTTTGAAACCTTTCATGTCAATTTGAGATAAGTACTCTTTCAATTCAATCAATATGTATATGTGTTGCTTGAATATATCTTACACTTGTCTTGAATTTAACATGCTTGGCTAGATCTCTTGTGTGTTTGCTTAGATGTAGTGAAACCGAGATGTTAATTATGGGTTGATTGTTTGTTTATAGTTGTTACAGATGATTGTATTCGATGTTAGGCTTAAGACAACTGGCAGACTTCCTTTGGTGACATGCTTGAACGTCTTAAGAAACATGAACCAATGCGTACAAGGTTATTATGGTTGTATTTAATGCATGAGCGAATTCTAATGATCCCATGTTAGGAGCTTCTTAGCCGGCTCGACATAGGAGTGAAGTAGGAGCTTATAGAGTTGGGGAAGTACGTACGCCACCCCACGCATAGTATTAAGGAATGTAACCCATCATCCATGCAATTGTAAGAAACTATCAACCTGTAAAAGATATCTAGGGAGTAATGAAATCTAAGTAAACACAATTCTCCCTATTATTGTTCACACCACTAGTTTAATTAGCTTTATTTTTATTTCTGTTATTTTATTTTGATTGCATCTTAGTTATAGGGTTAGTTGACTAGCAACTAATTCCGCCCACTCTTCCAAAAACCGAGATTTTTAATTGCTTTTATAAAATTTTAAAAATACAAAAAGAATCATCCCTCACCTCTAGACCTAGTTTTTAGGCTTTCTAATCCTAGCGACACTATTCCTGAGTTGAACGATCAATCCCTCGGTACTTGTCACTATACTAAACTACAACGATCAGGTACACTTCCTGGTGGGGGTTGTATGCTTCTTGAGATCCCTTGAGAGGTAAAGCCTAGTGCGATTCCCACGTATCAAGTTTTTGGCGCCGCAGCTCGGGGAATAGTTATTGTCTAGGCTAGGATTTCTTTTTATTAGGTCTACTTGCTAGATTCCTTTCTAGTAAGATTTTATTTTTATTTTTAGGTTTTCTTTAGTCTATCTTATTTCTTCGTGTCTTTGTTCGTAATCTTTACCATCCAACATCATGGAAGGTGGTAACATCTTTGAACCCATCAACCCACCACAACAAAACCACCCACAAAACCCACCACTAGCAAACCAACCTCTTAGGCCCCGAACCCTAGGAGAGTATTCCCGTCCTAGCCACCAAGGCTATCTAAACACTATTGAGCTCACCCAAGGAGCCAATGTGTCCCCCTTGCGATCCGACACCATCCGGTTGGTGCAAAGCGGATGTGCATTCCATGGACTTCGTTCTGAAGATCCTAACCAACATCTCAAGGATTTCCTTAAAATCATAGATTCTATAGACCTTGATGTTACAACTAGAGAGTTAACCTGATTACGCCTATTCTAATTCTCTCTACATGATCAAGCTAGTTAATGGCTTGAACTTTTACCCGCGGGATCCATCACCTCATGGGATGATCTCACCACTCGTTTCCTTGCTCAATTTTTCCCACCGTGGAGAACTACCAAGCTTAGAAATGATATCTTGATGTTCCAACAACGTCAAGGTGAAACTCTATATGAAGCATGGACTCATTTCAAGGACTTACTCCAAAAAGTCCCTCATCATGGCATAGATCTTTGGCTCCAAGTCCAAATCTTCTATGACCATATTGATCTCTCCACAAGGCGAACCATTAACCAATCGGCCGGTGGTAAGCTACGTGATCTAAGTGCGGAAGAATCATGGGAACTCATAGAAGATCTTGCTCTCTATGACAACGAAAGTTGGAATGATCCCAGTGATTTGAACAAAACGGTCAACGCAATATCTTTGCCTATGAACAATTCTAGCATTCCCGACCGTAGGATCATGGAACTTGAGGACCAAGTCAAGTTTCTCATGAAATCTTATGAAGCTCCTAAGCCTTCAAGCCAAGTGAACAAAATCACTTCTTCATGCGAATTATGTAGTGGTCACCATGACACTCGTGATTGCGTGGAACTCCCCGGAATAGCTTTTGCGGACTACGCATCCTCGCGTACTGACGAAGCAGGAGACAAGTGGTACACTTTCAAACCCGAGCCAAACCCTTACGGTGATTCCTACAACCCTTCTTGGAAAAATCACCCGAACCTTAGGTGGAAACAAAACCAAAACAATTCTTCCAATCCGCCTAATCGTTACCAACCAAACGGTCCACCCTCCAACCGTACTTTCAACAACAATCCTTCTAATGACTATGGTAGTACCAATAATCTTGAAGGGTTGATGTCCAAGTTTATGGCATCTCAAGAAGCTCGCATAGCTAAGTTTGAAACCGAATTCAATCAACAACAAACGGAGATGACCAATAAGATTGACAACTTGTTGAAAGCCCTCAACAACCAAGCGCTAACTACACCTAGAAAGGACACTAGGGAAGCCAATAGCGGAATCCAAATTAAGGACCCTCGTCATCCAAACACGTCCACTTTGTCAATGTTGTCACTATTAAACCAAAAGATAAGGATATAGAAGAAAGTGACAAGGATGAAGTTGGAATTGAAACCGAGACTATGGATGAAATTAAGGAAGTTGAGGTTAATAAGGGAGAAAAGTTAGAGGAAGTAGGAAACGTAGAAGAGTACTTTGATAAGTTGCCCACCAAGGAAGAACGAGAATATCACAAGGATTTATTCAACGATCCCGAGACACCATATATCCTTGGTTCACCCTTTATTAAAGTAGGTGATCCCTCTAACATCAACATACCACGCAACATTGGGCATATGCATGTATGGAAAGCTTATATCGATCCTAGGTCTCCTATAAACATCATGACTAGGACTTATTATAATTGGGTAATGAAGAAGCAACTTGGTTATAGGATGATGCCCCATAAGAATTTGATAAGTAATTTTGTTGGAAGAGTGAAAGGATTGCATGTAATTGTAGGAAACTTCACTTATGTGACCGACTTTGTGATAGTGGAGGATACTCGTCCGGTGAAAGATGATTGCCTTAGTCAAGTAGTGTTCGGAAAACCGTTTGTTGAGGCCTCTGAGATGAGTTATGATCCGACTCTAGGGATAGTTAGATTCAAGGAAGAGAATGATGAGATTGCATACCAAATGCCCTATAAGATTGAACAATACCGCCTCCTATCAAACCTAGAAAAGGAACACAAACAAGCGGTTTACTATAAGAATGATGAGGATAGACGTAGAGGAGTAGAATATGTTATGAATAGAATACTTGGTTTCTACAAAGAATGCTTGCAACTAGGTCCGGAATACAAAACTAATATTGGACATGACCTAGAGAACGAGACCAACGATGAGGTCACGTAATTGCCCATGACCTTGAGTCTAGCTACAAGACTCGTAAATAAAGAAAAGCGTTTCTTGGGAGGCAACCTATGTTTTGTGTGATTTTTATTTGTTTGATTGTTATTTGATTCCGTATGCATGCTTTATTTTTTTTATTGTTGGTAGATCATGTTTCAAAATAAAATTGTGAAAATGCCTTATTTTCTCGTTTAACTTCGTCTTAACTTCATACAAAGGTATTTCGCAAAAGATAAGTGTAAGGAGAAACCCCAAATTTGTTTTTAAGAACGAATATGATCATGATTCTCCACAATGTTAAATGAACATGTGTATTAGTATTTGTTAGAGTCAAATGCTTGTATCGAGTCATAACAATGTTTTGCAGGATTTTCCAGGAAGTAGGACATAAGTTTTTCCAGAAATTTTCCGGAATAAAGATTTCTGCAGGTCACTTCTGACGGCGTCAGGAGTTAACTCGTGACGGCGTCATGTGTAAAATTCTGGAAATTTTGCTATTTTTGTTTTTCTAACTGAGTCTTGAAGTTTTTGTTAATAATTTAGTTTTATAAACTCCAGCAAATCTGCAAACATTCATTCCACAAGCATTATATCTTAATTTGTTTTCTAGGACTTGTTAGTATATATAGATTGCCGCCGATTTTACGCGAGGTTGCCTTGTTTGTTTTCTCAGGCTTAACAGGTTACATATGACAAGTAGATGATTTATATTTCTGGAAGGGAAGCTTTGAATGTTCATTTTCTTGGAGGAAGATCTAACCTTGTTAACACACTATCCACACCGAATGAATCAGGGGAGTATTTGATTTCATTCTTTTACCTATTTCACTTTTACATTCTTTAATTGAACATTGGGGACAATGTTCATCCTAAGTGTAAGGGGAGGGTAAATGATGATACCTTATAGGATACACTTGCACTTGAGTTTGTTTGTTTGTTGGTAGGTGTGTAATAAAACTAAGAGAAATACTTGTTAGTGTAATTTTAGCGCCAAATTTAAAATTTTTTACAACATTTAGGAGTGAAACTTTAGCCTTCGCAAGCGTCTCATGGATAGGAGTTGTATGACTAGCACAAAACCGTACTATTCAGAAAAATTTTCCACCCAAATATGTGAGGTTCGCCTTTAGATTTGATAGGAAAAGCATTTACTATTAGTACTTATGGGTGTACCGGTAGCATTTAGATTCTAGAACTTGCGTTAGTGATGCGTCCCGAGACCGCTAGTGAGACTACATTCGTGTAGTAGGATTTACTACATGATAAGAGGCATTAGGATCACCCTTATGTTAAACCCGTATCATATTTACTTGACCATTTAAGTCATATTACTTGGCTAGTAAAGTCAATTATTTTCCCCACACCTTAGCGTTGTACTCATTTTTAGTACACGAAACCCCTAGTACACCCCTCCGAGCCTATCTTTTCATTTCTACCTTTAAGCATCTTACTTAAAGGAAGAATTTGTTACAACCCACTTAAATGTACACCCAAATCGCCTTAGCCTTCCGTGTATGCACTCATCTTTAGTGCATTATTGTTATATGTTTAAACCCTTAGTTAATTATCTAATTAATTACTTGGTTGCTAAGTCGAGTCATATCTTGTACATATTGTTTTGGGACGATTAGGACTCATGGGTAAAGTACTTGTGTTATGGAGTAATGGGGAAGAACATCTTATATTACCCCCATATGTGCGTTAATCTTAAAAGTACTCCAAGTGTTTTGATTATCTTGATTCGAGTCATTAGAATAGTCTATTGTAAAGTATGTAAAAATTCAACTGTAAGGGGAATGTTCATTCCCTAAGATGTATTATTTTGGATGGTAGGGTAAGAGTGTATGTAAAAAAAATAAAAAAATAAAAAAAAAAAACATACAGACTACCAACCCGTTTCATTCTATGTTTATTTTATGTTTTTGTTATTTTTCATTTATTAGCTTAACTCGAGTCTAGTCTTGGCTTAGTAACGCCATATTGTACATCTAATTAACCAAGATGATTAACTCGCCACCAGTAAAGATTGCCTTTATCCAACAAAACCGTGTATTCCATATCCCTACACCTAACGTTATAACCCTTTAAAGACCTCTTTGATAGTTTATCCTAGGTGCTTATACCATGTGGTGGAGGTTTGATCCTTTCCCAAGCCTATGGTAATCTATTTTGTTATGACAGGTAGTGAGAGATGTTTTCCATTTCCATATTGTGATATATACTTTATTACACCCGAGAGATATGAGTATCTAAACACTATTTGTGAGGTGCTAGTATATGACCTCCGTGCTTTTCTTTAGTCTTCAGTGGAACGATTATTTGTTGTAATTACTTTTATATTATTGTTAAATGACCCCTAACTTGTATTTTGATTAGAATAAAAGCGCATTTGCTTGAGGACAAGCAAATCTCAAGTGTAAGGGTCTATGATGAAGCGAAAAATGAACCATTTTTAGGGGGTCATTTAAGCCCGGATTTGAATTTATTTGATCAAATATTGCCCTAAATCGTTCCTTTTGTCATTTTAGGTACTTTTGGAGTGAATTCTGGAAAAGGAAGCATTTTGGACGTTTTTGGAGCATAAAAGTGAAGAAAACGGCAAAGTCTTAATTTTCCTTGCTAGGAACAGTACCTGACGGCGTCACAAGATTCTACATGATGGCGTCAAGAGTAAAACAAGAGGTGGAAGTGGTGACGATCTAGAGAAAATGTGACGGCGTCACCTTTGGCCGTCATGGTTCAAGATATCGTGACGGCCCAGAGTAATATTACACATGACGGCGTCAAATTTGGATCTAGGCAATCCGATCTCATTATGGGCGGCGAGTTGACGGCGTCAGAAATTCCTTCTTGACGCCGTCACTCTGTAAAATCTATATATAGTTTTGCAATTTTCATTCATTAAAAAAACGGGGGACAAGTAGGGTGTAACTTTGGAGAATCCTTAGCACGAATTTTACTGCTTTTTCAAGGGTTTTTACCCTTTGAAACCTTTCATGTCAATTTGAGAAAAGTACTCTTTCAATTCAATCAATATGTCTATGTGTTGCTTGAATATATCTTACACTTGTCTTGAATTTAACATGCTTGGCTAGATCTCTTGTGTGTTTGCTTAGATGTAGTGAAACCTAGATGTTAATTATGGGTTGATTGTTTGTTTATAGTTGTTACGGATGATTGTATTCGATGTTAGGCTTAAGAAAACTGGCAGACTTCCTTTGGTGACATGCTTGAACGTCTTAAGAAACATGAACCAATGCGTACTAGGTTATTATGGTTGTATTTAATGCATGAGTGAATTCTAATGATCCCATGTTAGGAGCTTCTTAGCCGACTCGACATAGGAGTGAAGTAGGAGCTTATAGAGTTGGGGAAGTACATACGCCACCCCACGAATGGTATTAAGGAATATAACCCGTCATCCATGCAATTGTAACAAACTATCAACCTGTAAAAGATATCTAGGGAGTAATGAAATCTAAGTAATCACAATTCTCCCTATTATTGTTCACACCACTAGTTTAATTAGCTTTATTTTCATTTCTGTTATTTTATTTTGATTGCATCTTAGTTATTGGGTTAGTTGATTAGCAACTAATTCCGCCCACGCTTCCAAACCTGAGATTTTTAATTGCTTTTATAAAATATAAAAATACAAAAAGAATCATCCCTCACCTCTAGACCTAGTTTTAGGCTTTCTAATCCTAGCGACACTATTCCTGAGTTGAACGATCAATCTCCTGGTACTTGTCACTATACTATACTACAACGATCAGGTACACTGCCTGGTGGGGGTTGTAAGCTTCTCGAGATCCCTCGAGATGTAAAGCCTGGTGTGATTCCCACGTATCATTGTGCCTTTAGGGACTACTATTGTTCAAAAGGAAAACATGTAATAGGATGAGCCTATAAATACCCCTCTTGACTTTCCAAGAGAGGTGTGAGAAATTGTGTAACCTTATCTTATCATTAATAGAAACCTTTTTCTTCACCCTCACTCTACTCTTTCTCTCTCAAAACCAAACATGGAATTCATCTTTAATCATCAACCTCGACCTCCCGAATCACATAAAAATCAATACTTTCGGTCCTACAATTGGCAACAAAGCCTCGTTGTGTTGTTGTGATGATTTTTTTTTGTGGTTCGTACTATTGTTTAAGCTGTTTTTAAAATCATTTTTTGAGATCTGGAAAAAATTTTATCTGTATCTTTGGTTATTAACAGTTTTTTAAACAATATTTTGATGTATCTTATATGGTCAAAATGGTCTCAATGTTACCCAGATTTATAAATCCGTCTTGTGTCAATTTCTTGTCCAAACAGATTTGTTGTCATATTTTTGTGACTATTTTTTTGTACCATCCGTGAACAGTGTCAAACAATACATATATGGTCCCAATATGTTAAAAAGGGGTGTCAGAAAAAACAGGTCAGAATCTAGTCTGAATCTGATCAGAAAAGTACGCCGAAAATGGTCAACGGGTCAAAACCCTCTTCTTACGCGAAAGTCTTTAAAATTACTACGCATAACTTGGAAAGTTATGCGTAAGGTTCAACTAAGGCATAAAACCCCTTTCTTATGCATAATTCTTACGCAAAAGAGAAGGTTTACGCCAAAGTGTATGATTACGCGTATGGCATGTTTACGAAAAGATAGTTTACGCAAAAGATGATTACGCGTAAACTTGCCAAATGAAAAAAAATAGAAGAAAGATGAAGCAGAAGACCATCAATATAAACCTTAATACCAACTCGACCTCAACTTTTCATACATCATAGGTCCAATGAAAAACAAGTAACGAAAATAAAAAGGAAGCAGAAGATTAAACAGCCGTTCCACAAAAGTATCCATTATCTATTCCTATACACTACATCACTGCAAGGTCAAACCAACAACTTCAATTACAAATTCACTATCTAAACGCATCTCAAATAAACAACTCAATCAAATGAGACACGGAAACTATAAAAGGATCTCAGACCGATTCAAGTTTTTTTAAATCTTTTAAAGATTTTTTCAATTGAAGCATATCTTCATCGATCTATGTGGAGAAAAACTCACTTTCAATATCCGAAAATAACAAAGACAAAACAATAACAATCTTGTTATCATTTTCCTTTCTTTTGGTTTTAATTAAACGAGCTAAACGAAAAATACAACCTACCAGTGACCTTATACAAGATCCCGTAGACGAATGTACTTGCGTTCTTCATGGATTAGTGCTAAACTGAACAAGAAAAGCAGTAAGGAATCAAGAAGGGTGTTAGTGTTGTTTATATTTCATATTCAAGCAGAGAGTGAGGCAAGATTAAGTTTGGTTTCTGCCTTTTTTTAAGTGAGATGAATCTGGGATTAGGTGAGAAAGTTTAGGAGGAGGGGGCAGATATAATGTGAAAGTGGAAGGCGTGTTTTAGTGTGTGTTTTAGGTTTAGGTCATATGAACGATTGTGCAGTTTTATCACCAGTACAATCGGTTAAGTAGTTGGACTGGGTAATCATATGGACTTGAAGTGGATCACGTGATGTTGAAATATCGGCCTAGTCTAGTTGGTGTTTTCTTAATCCTTTGGACTTAACGATGGACTATCAAAATGAGATTTCAGAATTTGTATTTTTACTACATAATTTTGATAACTATTGTTATAAAGTGGTAAAATGAGTGGTATTTTGGTATATAAATTTTCACGGGGATACATTGTTCACGGCTAGAATTGATATGTTCAAACAAAAATTACTACAGGGTTTTTGTACGGTATTATTGATTTGATTTTGAAGTGACGTTTCAAAATGTGTACTTATTTATCTCAAAGTCTAGGGGTGGTTGGATGCACTACTTTTGAAGATAACTTGTCTGCGCAAATTAAAAAATTGAGTCTTGACAACCTAGTTATTACTGATGTAAGGAGTTACGTTGTAGTGCTCGCAGTATAGCTATCACTTATAGGAGTTACGTTGTAGTACTCAGTGTCACACGAAGTAGTGGATTGTTTAAGTGGCGAATATTTCGTGCAACCTCATACTTAAAGGAATTACATTGTAGTGCTCAGTATAGGTATTAAGTCACATCTATCGTACAAGCATTAAGTCACAAAATGAGATGTTTACTTCGTTTTCAAGCTGGTCATATCGGGTTGTCTCCATATGTGGTCATTACTAGTAGCCGGTGAATTCAAAGGAGGTTCGATTACAGGTTGATTTGAGAGAAAAGTATTGAGAGTATATTTTTGCGACATATACTCAAAGAATGTGCTTCAAAAAGCTGTTATGGCTTCTAAATTGCATCAAGTACAAGGTGATTATACGGCATGTACACTACATTATAATGATTCCGATACCTCGTAACCATCAGGAGGGAGAAGAACATGCCAAAAGAAGTAGTGTTTCATCTTCAGTGATTGGATTGACCGAGAGAAATGTGCTTAACATCGTGAATGGAGAATTAGTGTGTGTACATCAGGGCTTATCACCAATTTGAATGCAATGTTATGTGAGTTATATTGTCATGGTGCTCCCTGAACGACAACCATGTGCCTAAACTTTTGAATCTACTTTATCCGCTGCGTGATGAAAAGAGAGTTGTCGGTTCAGGAGGGAGTAGGAAAAAGAATAAAGGCTCACTAGTTAGGAGGGAGTAATAACCTAACTAGACCATTACAGTTGAAGTTCAGAGCTACAAAGACCTTTGTCGTCAGTACGCCGAGATCGTCGGAAGAGAGAACTTCAAGTCTGCCTCAGTATCTAGACTACAGAGACTCTGCGCTTCAACAACGTCAACATCGTTTACTATTGTTGTAATTTACATTCTTTATGTATTTATAGGTCTCATTGTAACCATTCACGTGTGACGATATCTTGGAGGGAGATTGTTAGCCTCGGTTTTTTATAAAGATAATGTCACATACGTGAATTGAACTAGATACATAGTTAGTTGTGTCTTTAGGGACTACTATTGTACAAAATGCAAACATGTAATAGGATGAGCCTATAAATACCCCTCTTGACTCTCCAAGAGGGGTGTGAGAAATTGTGTAACCTTATCTTATCATTAATAAAAACCTTTTTCTTCACTCTCTCTCTACTCTTTCTCTCTCTAAACCAAACATGGAATTCATCTTTAATCATCAACCTCGACCTCCTGAATCACATAAAAATCAATACTTTCGGTCCTACATTTTCCCAGTGAATCCCTTCTTCCAGGAATTCATCGCCCCATTCTTCAAACATTAGACTTGTGGAAGTCGAAGTACGATACTTGTTGTTAGCATTAAAATTATATTAGAAAGTGATGGTCATTCTCATTTATTGTAACGTTGTAATGTGTCGTAGTTTTTGTTATTAGAATAGTCAATGGGCTTTGGACTTGGTAAAGCTAATATGTTAAGTGTTATGTTATGTAAGCCTATTATAATACATGTAATCCAAGTCCAAGCCCAAGCCCATAGAAAAGCCTTTAGGGCTTCTTATCTCATGTACTATATAAGTCACCTTATGCCTCATTTGCAAGGTGTGCTTGTGTGTGTATTGTATGTGTTTTATTAATAAAAGTTCTCTTCATCTTATACTCTCTTTATCATTATTAACGTCACACATAGTCATATCAAGTCACCATCTTTACTTCATATACTTGTCATATTTGTGTTAAAGTTGATAGATATATGGTCCTATAAGTGGTATCAGAGCCTAACAATGATTTAGGAGTGTGTAATAATCGTTTTCATCAAGTTTTTTCTTTAAAAGTTGCGTTTTTCATAGAAATCGTGGGCTTTTCTTTAAAAAGCTTTGATTTTTACAAGTTTTAGTGTTAAAGTTATTGTTTTTATTGAAGTTTTAGTGTTTCTAAGTGTTATGGGAGAGATTTGATCAAAAGAAACAAGTGTAAAAAGTGTTTTTGGTTGAAAAATCGGATTTTTGAAGTTTTTGGTCATCTTACGCGTAATAGTACAAGCACTACAAACTTTTTGGCAGAAATTGTACAAATAGTACTGTTTACGCGTAACTTTTAGCTAAAAACCCTTTTTCTACGCATAAGTTGAGATCCTACGCATAAGATCCTACGCAAAAGTTTTCTTCAATGATCAGAGGTTACTCAGTACTTTCCTAGCTTGGACAAGTTAGTGAAATACTTCGACACGGGATATCTTTCAAGCTTGGACAAGTTTGGGAAAAAACCTTACGCGTAACATTCTTACGCATAAATTCTAAGTTTACGCGTAAAATCAAAGTCTACGCATAAACAATCTTGTTTACGCATAACTTTCCTACGCATAAGATTCAAAGCTAACCAAAAGATTCAGGGTTTACGCATAAGAATTTGACTTTTGACAACCAAACTTCAAACGGCCATAACTTTTGAACCGTAACTCCGTTTTCGACGAATAAGCTGTCAAAACGACCGTGAGACAGAGAAGAAGGACACATTGAATCATCTAGAGATCATTCAAGCCAAGCTTCGAGGCCCAAATCCACTCCGAACGGAAGTTATGAGGTTTTAAGGTTTTAGATCAAATTTTTAACCATAAAAACTTGCATCAACTTACACTAAACACAACTCCTACTTCATTGCATCGATCCAAGATCAACTTTATCATTTATCAATGGCAACTCAGCAAGATATTCATGCAGCCGGTGCCGAAAACTGACCTCCCATGCTGTCAAAGGGTGGTTACTCACAGTAGGCTAGTCGTATGATGCGCTATCTTAAGAGCAAACCAAATGGAAAGCTTCTTATCAAATCCATTGTGGAAGGACCCTTCAAACCAAGACAAGTACTAGACCCTGGAGATCCTAATGGAACCCCCCCCCCCCCCCCTAGTACAACCATACTATAGAGATCAGAATGAGACTGAGTACACTGAGGAAGACAGAAAATAGATAGTAGCTGATGATCAAGCATTTCATCTCGTTGTTCTTGGTCTACCTAAAACCACTAATGCAACTGTTGACAGTGAAGGAAGTGCTCATGCAGTCTGGAAAAGAGTCAAGAGGTTAATGTATGGGACACACATCGGGAAATAGGAAATGGAAACACAATTGCTCAAGGAACTTTGCAAGTTTACTTCAATTCCTGGTGAATCCATAGAGTCGTACTACCTCAGGTTCTGTAAGATCATGAATGATTTATCGAGACACATCCTCAGTCAGACAAACATTACTAACAAAACCAATTTTTTGAATGAGTTACAACTAGAATGGGGAAGATACGTCACTATTGTTTAACAGACAAAGAATTTGCATGAAGTGACTTATGATCAGTTGTACGACTTCTTGAAGTAAAATCAAGCTGAGGCTAATGAAGTAAGGGCCGAATTACTTGCTAAAAAGCATGATCCTCTAGCATTAATGGCTAATACACCAACACCTTTACCAGTGAACACACACCAACCATCATCATCTTCCACTCACAACTACTTGAAACCATCATACATTCAACAACCAACACCGGTCTACCAACAACAGTTCTACCCACAGCAACAACAACATGTTATTCAACAACAACAATACCCATAGTTCCAAGAACCAGAATTCACTGACAATGATGAAGCTACTGCAGCCTTGACACAAGCGTTTGCTTTTCTGACAAAGGCATTCCAAGGACGTTATTCTACACCAACTAACAACAACCAAAGGATTTCATCGAACACTCGCAACGAGCAAACTGCTCAGCCGAGTTTCAATATGGGCAACGGAGGCCAAATGGTTAGAGTTTATGGGAATCAGCAGGGATATGCTACTGGATTTAATATGGGTAATCAGAATATGCAGAATGCAGGTCAGTATGCAGGGAATCAGAATGCAGGTCAGTAAGCAGGGAATCACTATGGTCAGTATGCAGGGAATCAGTATGGTCAGTATGCAGGGAATCAGATGGGTCAGTTTGTTGGAAATCAGAGGGGTCAGAATGTTGGTAATCAAGGCAATGGGTAATCAGATTAGGAATGTGGTAGCTCCAGTTGTTGGGATTAACGGAAATGTGAATCAGGGTAATCCGGTAAAGTGTTTCAACTGCCATGGTGTAGGTCATATGGCAAGAAATTGTCCTACTAAGCCTAACAAGAAAGATCTAGAGTACGTACATAAAGCAGTGCTGTTGGCACAAAAGGAAAAGGCAGGGTTTCAGTTGAGTGCAGAGAAAAATGATTTTATGGCTCTTATGGATGACATGGAAGAACGAGAGGATATCGATGCGAACTGCATATTCATGGCAAATCTTCAGGAAGCTAAGTATGACACGGATTCTGACACACTTCCTGTTTATGACACCAATGCACTATCTGAGGTATCAAACTTCAACACATATCACAATAATGATATATTTGATATGTCTCTTCATGAGGAACATCATTCTGAGAAGCTAGCACCCACTTATGATACATACCTGGATACGCCAAGTAGTAGCAATACTTCTTCAGCAACTCCAGATGTGAACCATAATGGAGGCTTTGTTTCACAGCATGCTGAGAATGATGAGGAAATACGTGCTTTATTTGAATCATTATTGAACAATTGTGGTATTGAAATTGAAAAAGTTAAAAAGGTCAATCGTGAAGTTAAGGCCGCGAATGAGATATTGAACACTGAGCTTGAGAGATACAAGGAAAATTTAAAAAGTTTTCAAATTGACAAAAAACGCGAGTCAGAATTTGAAATTGGTTATAAGAAGTTACTTGTTAAAGATAGGGAATTGCAAAACAAATTTGATACTCTTGAAATTAGTTCAGCAAAAACCATTAATTCTTTGAAACAAGAAATTTCTGATTTAACAAACCAACTTTCAAAACAAAAATCAGCTTATATCAATCTTGAAAAAGAAAGGGATAAGTTGAAAAAGGACTTTGCAAAGAAAGAAGATAAACTTTTGGATGAAATCATAGAGTCAGACCACAAGATTGCAAAACTAGAAGAATTAGTGGTTAAGTTGGGTCAGTCAAGTCAAACAATGAAAATGATTTCAAATCAAACTAATCCGATTTACCATACGAAACACAAAATGGCTCTTGGTAACACAACTCCTTGTAATCTCAAGAAAGCTCAGCAAGAACAGAATGTTTTGTATAATGGTAATCTTATTTACACCAAACATGATCCTCCCGTCGTTCGGGATTTTGTGGAAATGATGGAACTTGTCAAAGAGAGCATAACTAAAATGAAACAAAAGGATTTGAAACCCATTGATTACAACAAATTGAACAAACTTTCGGGAATTACTTTCGTTCCACAAAAAGAACCATCAGTGTTTTCCATAAAATGACCATTCTTAAAAATGTTTTCTAAGAAAGTAGTTGCTTCCAAATCGATTTCTAACATGGAACAGATTTCGTCTAACAACACTTTTAACACAAGTGCTGCAAGGGGATATCTTGATGATATTAAAACCAGAATTGGGCAACTTAAAACGACTTTAGAATCTAAAATGAGACTTAATGAGATCAACTGGAATTCCACAATTCACTTACAGCTTAAAAAGATTCTTGAAAGTGATTTTAATCCTCAAATTAATAATATTCATGCTCGTGTCATTCATTTTGAACAAGCATTTTTGAAAGAAACATCTGACTTCGTCAAGGATCACAAATCCCTGATAAAGAAAGCTATTGAATCTTTTGAGCAAATCAATGTTTTAGAAAACCTAAATGATTCTCTCTTCGAAGCCGTTATGACTACTGATATTATGTCCATCATTTTACAAACTTATTATGTTCAAGACAATGAAAGACTGAGAGCTGAGACCTCCGTAATTGTTTCAAAATATGAAAATGCTCTTATTAAACTTGAAAAAGAAAATGTTTCATGTTTTATACAACTTGATAGAAAAAGAGAATAATGCAAGTATGACAAACTGTCGTATGAGCCTGCCTTCAAGAACATGAAAGAGAAAAATGATCTTTTGAGGGCTCAGCTTGAAAGTCAAAAAGGGAAGGGTGAGGAAACTAAGTTTGCAAAACAATCGACTTCGGAGAAACCAAATGTTTTAAACACGGTTAACAAACTAAAAATGTCAATTTCACGATTTGCTCCAAAAGTCGATGAGCAAAAGGATTTGACAAAACCAGTCACTCCAACACCCTTGCCCAAGCAATGTGAAAATGAAAAGATTGTTGATAAAGGAAAAGCGGTTGTCGATACACCAAAAGTGATAGCACCTGGCCTTTTTAGGATTAGTCCCACTAATGCGTCTGCCTCAACATCTAAGACAAATGCGTGCAAAAAGGATAATTCTAAAGAGTCTAGTGATGCTAAAAAGGAAAACAATATAAATCCTAACGTGTGTGCCTTACCTTCTACAGGATTAGAAAGCACCTCTAGGAGCAGCAGACTAAAGCCTAGGAGCAATACAAGGAACAATAGAGTCTCGTCTGCCTCTACGAGTAGTAGCAAGAATAAAGTTGAAGAAGTAGAAGAACACCCTAGGAATTTATCGCTTTGTAATAAGAAACATGATTCATCTGAATGTAATGTCGAAAGTACTAGTTCTAATGCATGTAATGACTCTGTTTGTTTAATATGCAAGAAATGTTTAATTAATGATGTTCATGATGAATGTGTTTCTAAGTATGTTCCAAAAGGAATTAGTGCTAGATCTAGATCTATAGAAAGATTAGTTGCACGCTTTTGGTCTACCACTAGTAGTCGTATGCCTAGGAACTACCTTAAGTATTGTATGTGGAAACCTACGGGTAGAGAATTCATTCTTCAGGATGGCAAATTGAAAGTTGTTCAAAATGGACACTATGAATGTGATTCAGATTTTACCCCTAACCAAATGGAACCAAATTCAAAACGGTTTCCAAATACAAACTCTTCTGTACTTCGCAGGTTCTCGAAATATGTCTTTGGATCGTCGACTCGGGTTGCTCCAAGCACATGACCGGGAATTTAAAGTTGCTGATCAATTTCGTCTGGAAATTCATGGGAACTGTACGCTTTGGAAATGATCATGTAGCAGCTATTCAGGGTTATGGAGATCTTCGGTTTGGGAATTTTTTAATCACTCGAGTTTACAACGTCGAAGGGTTGGGACACAATTTGTTTTCAGTTGGGCAGTTTTGTTATGCAAATTTAGAAGTTGCATTAAGGAGAAACACGGTTTTTATTAGAAATTTGGTTGGTGACGATCTCATAACTGGTAATCATGGTACAAACTTGTATGCTATCGACATCAACCAAATGGCTTCTACATCACCAATTTGTCTTATGACAAGGGCAACCGAAACTAAGTCCTGGCTGTGGCATAGAAGATTATCCCATCTCAATTTTGACATGATCAACAAATTAGCGAAAGACAACATCGTCACCGGACTTCCTAAGTTCAAATACACCAAGGATCACCTATGTCCATCATGCAAACAAGGTAAAGGCAAAAGAGCATCATATAAACCCAAAACCGTACCTTGTTCGGAAGCAAGGTTACATATGTTGCACATGGACTTATGTGGCCCAATGAGAATTGAAAGCATTAATGGAAAGAAGTATATTCTTGTTATTGTTGTTGATTATTCAAGATATACATGGGTAAAGTTTCTGAGGTCAAAAGACGAAGTACCAGGTACCATCATCACCTTTCTGAAGTGTATCCAAGTTCTACTTCAAGCTCCAGTAAGGATTGTAAGAACAGATAATGGCATAGAATTCACAAATCAGGAGTTACGAACCTACTTTGAAGATGTGGAAATCACTCACCAAACATCAGTTGTTAGAACTCCACAGCAGAATGGGGTAGTTGAAAGAAGAAATCGAACTCTTGTGGAAGCTGCTCACACAATGCTGATTTATTCTAGTGCACCACTATTCTTATGGGCTGATGCTGTTGCCACTGCTTGTTTCACTCAAAACCGATCCCTAGTACATCCAAGATTCAATAAAACCCCATATGAGCTAGTAAACAACCGTAAACCTGACATCTCTTAACTTCACGTGTTTGGCGATTTGTGCTATCCAACAAATGACAGAGAAGATCTAGGAAAGTTAAAAGCTAAGGGTGATATTGGAATCTTCATTGGATATTCAGAAAACTCGAGGGCATTCAGGGTGTATAATAGAAGAACAAAAAGGATAATGGAGACGATGAATGTGAAGTTTGACGAGATTTCACAAATGGCTTATGAGAGACTCGCTCTAGAACCCGCGCTTAATCCGATGGCTTCTACTCAAACAAGATTAGGACCCGCACCAAACCCGCAGACTTCTGGACACATCAGTTCAGGACTCGTACCTCAAGGAGCTCATTCAACAAACACGGACAAACCTTCAGAACAAGAACTGGAAAATTTCTTCGAGTTAATGTTTGATGAATATTATGGTGGAACTTCGACAAATGCATCTGAACAACATTCCGCTGCACCCGCTCAAAACCATCAACCACCACCACCATCACAAGATGCATCTACAACAATCGAAGCTGAAGCACCAACTACCTCAACATCATCTACATCTACTCCTGCAACTCCAGATATTGAAATTGTTCTACCAAGAGTTGATGAGCAAAACCAAAACACAATTTTTCAAGAAGAATCAACAAATAATTCAAACGATGTTGCGTTAGAAGAAGAAGAAATATTTGAAAACCCGTTTGCAACAGACTCTGCTGAATCTTCTTCCAGGTTACAAGAACCATCTAACACACATTCGTTAAACCCAAGGTACCCTTCTACGTTTCAATGGACAAAAGACCATCCAATAGAACATGTTATTGGTGAACCTTCAAAGCCAGTTCAGACAAGGAGACAACTTGCCACCGATCTCGAATTGTGCATTCACATTTGCTCAATCAGCCTCAAAGAACCAAAAAAAAATTCGAGAAGCAATGGCAGAAAACCCTATGATAGAAGCAATGTAGGAGGAAATTCTTCAATACCAGTTACATGATAGTTGGGAACTTGTTGAACGACCACTTGATATACGTGTTCTTGATCTCAAGTGGTTGTGGAAGAACAAACTAGATGAGGAAATGACTGTTATTCGCAACAAAGCTCATCTCGTGGCTAAAGGTTATCCACAAGAAAAAGGGATAGATTTCGAAGAATCATTCGCGCCTATAGCTAGACTTGAAGCAGTACGGATTTTCTTAGCCTATGAAGCTCACAAAAACATCACAGTCTATCAGATGGACATTAAGACAGCTTTCTTGAATGGAACTCTGAAAGAAGAAGTGTATGTGAGTCAGCCAGAGGGATTCATCGACAAAGATCATCCAGACTACGTCTACAAGCTTAAGAAAGCCATTTATGGTTTAAAACAAGCTCCAAGAGCGTGGTATGACGAACTATCATCTTTCTTGCTCAAAAACAATTTCACCAAAGGAACGGTTGATGACACCTTGTTTATCAAAAAATTCAAAGATGACATTTTGATCATTCAAATTTACGTGGACGACATTATTTTTGGATTAACCAATCCTAACCATTCAAAAAAATTTTGAAAATCTCATGAAAAGCAAATTTGAAATGTCCATGATGGGGGAACTAAAATTCTTTCTTGGTTTACAAATACATCAATCCCCTCGTGGTATTTTTATCAATCAAGCTAAATATACAACAGAGATTTTGAAAAAACATGGAATGGATAATTGTGATTACGTTGGTACAGCAATGGTCACTTCACCAAAAATAGGTGCTGATTTATTTGGGAAACCCATCGATCCAAAGAAATATTGGAGCATGATCGGTTCTCTCATGTACCTTACTGCTAGTCGACCCGATATTCAATTTGCTGTTGGTTTATTGGCACGGTTTCTGGCAAAGCCTACCGAACTTCACCTCAAATAGGTTAAACGGATCTTTCGGTACCTACGAAGCACCATTAACATGGGACTTTGGTATCCGAAGGATTCGGGGTTTAATCTAACAGCATTTTCAGATGCAGACCATGCTGGTGATTAAGTTACAGCAAAGAGTACATCAGGTGGAGCACAATTTTTTGGTGAAAAGCTAGTAAGCTGGTCGTCAAAGAAACAGGATTGTACTGTGCTATCAACCGCCGAAGCCGAGTATGTGTCTCTATCTGCGTGTTGTGCCCAAGTTCTTTGGATGCAGACACAGCTCACAGATTATGGCTTTACTTCTGACAGAATACCTATGTATTGTGACTCAAAAAGTGCCATAGCCATCTCGTGCAATCCCGTACATCACTCTAAGACGAAGCATATCAAAGTCCGCTACCATTTCATCAAAGAGCACGTAGAAGAGGGTACCGTTGAATTATTTTTCATTAAGACTGATTACCAACTTGCCGATCTATTTACTAAAGCCCTTCTAAAAGAACGGTTTGACTATTTAGTTTGACGAATTGGCATGGGAAGCCTAACTCCTAAGGAGCTAGAACGTCTTCTCGAATCTACTTGAAAAATGTTTTCAAAATCGCTTCGCTATAAATATTTTTGAAAAAACAAAATACAAAATTTGAAAAATCAACAAAAACAAAATACAAAAATTTAAAATTTAAAAAATACAAAAACAATATAAAAACAAAAAATCCAAAAATATTCTTCTCACGACATGTCTCTTGTATAAATCAATATTATGTACGTTTCTAGAAATGTCATTCAATAATGATACGGACATGTACAGATGCTTGAACGGGAGTTCTTTAATGTTTTTCTAAAACATGTCATTGCTCAAAAGTTTCTTCACTATGGCTTTCGTATACTTCCGTACGAAACCCGAACTTAAATGATGACTTCTGACTATTTTCAAATCAAGGACTCGTATTTTCAAAGACGAAATCTTTTTCAAAAAGTTCAAGTCTAAACAAACGAAAAATACTTCAAACAAAAACTCGTTTTCAAAACACAATTCTTGAGCACTTTTTCAAGATTATTCAAAAGATTTCTCAAAATCTCTCAAAATTAATGCTCAAGATAACTCCCTCCAAACCCTTAATTGATTTTAAAATGAGCTATCATTAAGGGGGAGTATAAAAAGAAAATGTTCTGAATTCATGCAAAATCAAATACGTCTTTCTCTCCGAAAAGCTTTTTCTTAATCAGTGGATTTCAAAAATATCACGATATGCTATTTTTGAGGGGGAGAAGACATGATTAAAATGTGACCAAAGATGTTTAAAGTTTGTAACTGACTCTCAAAAGAGCTCGACTCAGTAAGTACCAATGAATTGACGAAGCTTTAAATGTCAGTAATCGAAAAGACTTGTCCTGGACGAGTAATAATTTCAAGCTAGTCCAACTAGTGATGTAAGCGTGTCTCGAATAGGACTTGTCTGAGTAGAATGTACCGTATCAAGAGACTTTCTTTGGACTTGACCAATGTTCTGAAAGGCTCAAGGCGCACTAAGGCGCAAAGGGGGTCAAAGAGCCTCGAGTCGAGGCGCAAACCAAGGCGCGGGATTCATAAATATGAGGAGCACTATACATTTAGGTTTTTTTTATAACATATGTGACAACTTATGCAGCTTAAATAACACAAAAATATCAATCTTCAATGCATAATGCTACTGAATAGTTATTACATCTAACAAAGCTTGCATTTAAACCCAAAATATCAAGCAAGCAACATATTAGAATCCATGAACTATCCTAAATCCCTTAATATACATTACAATATATGAGTTTATGACTTATAAAATTTAACGAATTACCATGTATCTCTATTAACTATCAACAGCAAAAAATCTAGAGTTGTTTGGTAACACTTAAGACTAAAGAAACAACATTTGTATATGTTAATAAGCTACTATTCTTAGACATTAGATTACAACAAATATATATTTCTTTGTTGATTGTGTGTTTTAGTTATTTTCTAAAATATTAGGGTTATTAGATACTTTATAGCTTAAAGGGCCCCATGTATATAACATGTAAACCCAAAATGTATCTTACTATTAAGGAAAAAAAGGCCAAAACCCCGTTACATCTTCTAGGCGCAAAAATCCCCAAGGTGCAAAAGCGCAAATATCCCTAAGGCGCAAAGATTTTATGGGATTCATGCATGTCTTGAGCCTCGATCTGAAAAAATCACAATGGCTTGAGCCTCGTGGGATTTAGGGAGTAGGCGCGCCTTAGGCGCTCTTTTTAAAACATTGGACTTGACCAGGACGGGTAATAACTTCAAGCTAGTCTAACTAGTGATGTAAGCGTGTCTCGAATCGGTCATGTTCACTGAAAGTGGATCAATTCAAAAAAAGTGCCTACTCCTCCCACATGTTCAAATTTCTTAAATATCCATGAGCACATGTGAAGGGGGAGTCCTTCAAAAGTTTCAAAACTCTCAAAGTGGTAACAACAATGTGTTTTATTATCATAAACACTTTGAGAGATTTTCACAATTGATTTCAATGTCAATTATAGGATAGTCATGGAGTTATAAGGTGACTAAGGTTAGGGAAAAACCGTCCTATGATCCGCCATAGCCGGAGGGATCTACCCAAGGACAATTCCAATAGTTAGAATTAGAAGTCCTTAGGTATGATTGAGAAAAGGAGAAAATCAGAAAGGAGAAAGAAGGGGTTGAAGAATTAAAAAGAAAAAGATATGAAAAAGGGTGAAAAAATAGCCCTCCAAATGTTCAACCTTAGGGCAGACACCGGGTTCAACTCATATGCTACTGGTTGTTACTAAGGTGACACCGGTATTGAAGATAAAGATGTCATGGACCCAGTGATGCGCTGCACTAAACCTTCTTAACCACTCAAGTTCTCTTAAAAGAGCTTGTTTCATTCTTACGGGGAACAGGTGTAATCTATCGACTTATCTCTTAGAGATGGTTGATATTGAAGCAGGAGACCTCTCCCTAATCTCCGCATATGAAACCAAATGTGCACTTATCGAGTCTAGAGCCCCAAGACTCATCAAAAGATCTCATAGGAACACATGCTATTTATACACAGGTTTTTCATCATTAAAGATGCCAGATGTAAACTTTAGAGTCCTACACATATCTTAGCAATCTGCCAGAACATTTATGAGAGAATTCACACTAGTGATTCTCAATGATTGAATTAAAATTCCTGCCAGGGTCAACATCAAGCAGCCCTGACAGCAGGTCACTTCGGAAATTCTTTATGGGTGACGCTTAGTGTTCGCGGTGGTTTCAAACTGTCTACAATTGTGGAGTGATCCCCAGCGACTCACCCATTCGTTGAGCTACTTGGTAGGTCTCGTAAGCTCTCTTAAGAGTATCCGAAATGGGAACGGCCTTGGTAAGGGTTAGAAGGAGTCTTCACACTATGCTGTTGACGATCTCTAATTCTTATCTGTAAGTACCAGTTGATTTATTGCTAACTGTTTCATACAGTTATACATCATCTCCATGGCGAAGGATTCCACATGCTCATACATGCATCACTACGTCAAAGGAAAGTTCTCACAAAGATCAAAGCAAAGTAAGGTTCAAAGAAAGATTCTAAGCCAAAAAGAAGAATCTACAAAGTATAAAGACAAAGATCGGTGTGAAAGAACGAGAATAACAAATGCATGTACCACAAAGACTAAAGACGTATGCGCATGTTGGAATGGCAGAAAACCACCACAGACACAGAACTGACAAAAGGCAGATTGCTCCACATCACAAAGGAACAAAGAACGATGAAAAGTCAGTCATCAAAGATCATAAAGCATGAAGGAACAAAGACTAAAGACTAATCTACTACGACACATAATGGTCAACAACAAAGAACAAAGAAGACCTAATCACATGGAGCATCATTCGAATGACCATCCCTTAGGCGGAGATTGTTAGCATTAAAATTATATTAGAAAGTGATGGTCATTCTCATTTATTGTAACATTGTAATGTGTCGTAGTTTTTGTTATTAGAATAGTCAATGGGCTTTAGACTTGGTAAGCTAATATGTTAAGTGTTATGTTATGTAAGCCTATTATAATACATGTAATCCAAGTCCAAGCCTAAGCCCATAGAAAAGCCTTTAGGGCTTCTTATCTCATGTACTATATAAGCCACCTTATGCCTCATTTGCAAGGTGTGCTTGTGTGTGTATTGTGTGTGTTTTATTAATAAAAGTTCTCTTCATCCTATACTCTCTTTATCATTATTAACGTCACACATAATGATATCAAGTCACCATCTTTACTTCATATACTTGTCATATTTGTGTTAAAGTTGATAGATATATGGTCCTACACTTGTCATGTCTTGAAACGAGATAATGCAAATTGAAGTTCATGAACGTTGTAGGTTCTAGGAATTTTAGCAGTGGATGACTTTCAATAGGAGCAGAAGATCAGGTGGATTTACGAGCTCATGATCATATACATCTCTAATTTGTGCATTCATCATAATCTTTCCATATAATTCATTCGTTACATGACTCGTGATCCCTGTAGCAAATTAAACAAGTGAAAATGCTTCAGGCTTTTCAACGATTGGCATCCTCGTTGGTTCATCTGCCTTTGACTTTCCCACATCTTTTTCCTTTTCAGTCATTGCAGACACACTATGATGCGAGGATTGCGGCCTCACAAAAGGCTTTACTCCTCAAGGGATCTTGAGGAGCTTTTGCAATCCTCCGGGCAGTGTACCTGGTTGTTGTAGTGTAGTATAGGTATGTCCAGGGGATTGAGCGTTCTCTAGGGGAACAGTGTCGTTAGGATTTGAAGTGTATGTCAATTTAAATCTAAAGATGAGGGATGCTTCTTTTTGTATTTTTATATTTTATAAAAGCAATTAAAATCTCAGTTTAAAAGGAGTGGGCAAAATTAGTTGCTAATCAACTAACCCAAAGCTAATAATTAAACTAATAAACAAAAATTAAATAACAAGAAAAGGAAAATGGTGGACTTCTTATAATGATACAAATGTGTTTACTTAGACATAATTACTTCCTAGTTATCTCTTGTTGATTCGTTGAATATCACAGTGCAATTGTTTTAGCTAAAGCGTTTTATTCCTTAATACCAGTCGTGGGGGTGTACACAGCCTTCCCCAACTCTATGAATATAAATTTCTCCTATAATGACACGTTTAGTACCCAAATCATAGATTCACTAACATCAATTCACACATTAAATACAAAGAGAAAAACCGCAATGTACATACGATTGCCTTTTCTAAGACGTTCAAGCTAGTTACATATAGAGATCATTGATGAGGCAAAAAGTGAACCACTTTTAAGGGGTCATTTAAGCCCAGATTCGTGTTTATTTGATCAAATATTGCCCTAAATCGTTCCTTTTGTCATTTTAGGTTCTTTTGGAGAGAAATCTGGAAAAGGAAGCATTTTGGACGTTTTTGGAGCATAAAAGTGAAGAAAACGGCAAAGTCTCAATTTTCCTTGCTGGGAACAGTACCTGACGGCGTCAAGAGTTACAAAAGAGGTGGATGTGGAATATATATGTGACGATCCAGTGATTTTTTGTGCATAGAAGATGACGGCGTCACCCAAGGCCGTCATGGTCCAAGTATTACTGACGGCCCAGAAGAAAATCACACATGACGGAGTCACAAGTGGATCTAGGAAATACGATTTCATTATGGCGGCGAGTTAACGACGTCACAACTTAATACATGACGCCGTCACCCTGTAAAAATATATATAGTTTTCAAAATTTCATTCATTGGTGTGCAACTTTGAGGGAAAAACCCTAGGCCGAACTTTATAGCTTTTTCAAGGGTTTCAACCCTTTAAATCTTTCATGTTCAATTACAGATAAGTACTCTTTCAAATCAATCAATATGTCTATTTGTTGCTTGATTATATCTTACACTTGTCTTCAATTTAACATGCTAGGCTAGATTTCCTTTGTGTTAGCTTAGATGTAGTGAAACCTAGATGTTAATTATGGGTTGATTGTCTGTTTATAGTTGTTACGGATGATTGTATTCGATGTTAGGCTTAAGAAAACTGGCAGACTTCCATTGGTAAGTTGCTTGAACGTCTTAAGAAACATGATCGGAGGTGTACTACGATTTTTGCTTGTATTTAATGCGTATGAGAATTCTAATGATCCCATGTTAGGAGCTTCTAACGGCTCGACATAGGAGTGAAGTAGGATCCTATAGAGTTAGGGAATATTGTACACGGCCCTACGACTAGTATCAAGGAATATGACCCGTCATCCATGCAATTGTAACAAGCTATCAACCTGTAAAAGATATCTAGGGAGTAATGAAACCTAAGTAAGCACAACTTTCCTCATTATTGTTTCCACCACTAGTATAATTAGTTTCATTTTCATTTTGTCATTTTATTTTCATTGCATTAGTAGTTTATTGGGTTAGTTGGCTAGCAACTAATTCCGCCCACTCCTTCAAAACCCGAGATTTTAATTTCTTTTATAAAATATAAAATTAAAAAAAAAGAATCATCCCTCACCTCTAGACCTAGTTATTAGGCTTTCTAATCCTAGTGACACTATTCCTGAGTTGAACGATCAATCCCCCGGTACTTGTCACTATACTATACTACAACGATCAGGTACACTGCCTGGTGGGGGTTGTAAGCTTCTCGAGATCCCTTGAGAGGTAAAACCTGGTGCGATTCCCACGTATCAAGTTTTTGGCGCCGCTGCCCGGGGAATAGTTATTGTCTAGGTTAGGATTTCTTTTTATTAGGTCTACTTGCAAGATTCCTTTCTAGTAAGATTTTATTTTTAATTTTAGGTTTTCTTTAGTCTATTTCACTTCTTCGTGTCTTTGTTCGTAACCTATACAATCCGACATCATGGAAGGTAGTAACATCTTTGAACCCATCAACCCACTACAACAAAACCACCCACAAAACCCACCACTTTCAAACCAACCTCTTAGGCCCCGAACCTTAGGAGAGTATTCCCGTCCTAGCCTCCAAGGCTATCGAAACACTATTGAGCTCACTCAAGGAGCCAATGTGTCCCCTTTCCGATCCGACACCATCCGGTTGGTGCAAAGCGGATGTGCATTCCATGGACTTCGTTCAGAAGATCCTAATCAACATCTTAAGGATTTCCTTAAAATCGTAGATTCTATAGACCTTGATGTTACAACTAGAGAGTCAACCCGATTACGCCTATTCCAATTCTCTCTACGTGATTAAGCTAGTCAATGGCTTGAACATTTTCCTGCAAGATCCATCACCCCTTGGGATGATCTCACATCTCGTTCTTTGCTCAATTTTTCCCACCGGGGAAAACTGCGATGCTTAGAAATGATATCTTGATGTTCCAACAATGTCAAGGTGAAACCTTCTATAAAGCATGGACTCGTTTCAAGGACCTACTCCAAAAAGTCCCTCATCGTGGTATAAATCTCTGGCTATTAGTTCAAATCTTCTATGACCATGTCGACTTTCACACCAAACGTACCATTGATCGAGCCGCCGGAGGCATGTTGCGTGATAGAAACGCCGAGGAATCTTGGGAGATTATTGATGAGCTTGCCTTCAACAATCAAGGGTTATGGGAAGTTACTCATGTTATAAACTCAGCTATCAACGCAATCTCGACGCCTGGGTAAACCAATCAAATCTCCGAAGAACTCCTTTGCAAACTTGAGACAAAGGTTTACTATCTCATGGAAAAACAAAAGAGACCCTTAAGTCCTAGATGGGCAACAGTTAATTCGGTCTCAAATACGATCCTGATACCGTTGTTTGAGTCACCCTCTAGAGAGAATGTCGAAACCTTTCAAAATTATACTCCACCTTATTCTCCTCCTCAAAGCCTTAGCCCGTTCGAAGCTCGAATGAGAGAGTACATGGCAACCCATTCTTAGCGGCTTGCTAAATTCGAGGAAGCTGTTTATAAACAAAAAGAGGAAATGCAAGAGAAAATGAAGGAGATGATGAGCCTAGTGGAGGAATACGCAAACCAAAAGACACCAGAAATGATGTTACTAAGAAAAGAAAGTGCTACCCTCATTACCCGATTTGTTAATTCTATCACAATTGTCCAAGAGGATAATGAGGAAACGGAAACCCCTAGTGAACAAACCATTGGGGAACCGCCAAAATCCCAATCACTAGGTTACTACCTGAAACATGATATAAACGAGAACACCATAACAAATTGGATGAAGGGTGACGGGCGTAACCAATCCTCCAAACAGGTTTCAAAGAAGGAGAAAGAGGGGAAACATGAGTAAGATACATTGCCTGGGGGACCGGTATTCGAGAAGCTACTTATACAAAAAGTGGCTACTAAGCAGATGGCTTGTGGGAACTTTGAGATTCCAGCCAGCATTGGGAATTTGCAATATCTGGATGCTTTCGCCTATCAAGGATCGGAAGTAAATCTTATGCCCCTAACAATTTACACCCAACTAACCACAGAAATGCCGGCCACCACCCGTGTTAGGCTGTCCTTCGCTGGTCACGCTTATGTATACCCTTTGGAGATTGCAGAGGATTAACTGGTTAATGTTGCAGGATCCATGTATCCCATCGATTTCATGATCATCAATGATAAAGGAGATGGGTACATGCCAATAATCCTTGGAGCACCATTCCTCACCACCGCTAGAGATGTCATTAGGTATGAAAAAAGGGAAATCGAACTTAAGTCAGGAAAAAGAAAAATCACCTTTCCTATGACCCCACAATATGTGCAAGAAAGCCGGATGAAAAGAAAGCTCGAAAACAATATTGACACATCGCCTAATCAAGTTCAAGAAAAAATTCTTGCGTGGGAAACAAGGATCAAAAGCTACAAAGAAACTAAGCATGAGAGAGGCAAAAGCTGCAATAAAATTCATGTCAAGTTTGAATGTAGTCAACCGACGGAGAATCATGTACCATTCGCAAAGGAGACCTGGTACTCTTAAGACACTCAGAGATAACAGTACTTCCCGATAAGCCAAGTCCCTGGTGGTATGGACCATTCACAATTGAAAGCATACGCCAAGATGGGATAGCCACCTTGAGTAGTAAAGGAGGAGGGGAGGTAACTGCGAGTGTCGATCGATTGAAACATCACCACCACGATAGTGAGGATAATAATTATATGGGATGCGTCATCTCGAGAGATGAGGTCACGTAATTGCCCATGACCTTGAATCTAGCTACATGACTCGTAAATAAAGAAAAGCGCTTCTTGGGAGGCAACCCATATTTGTGTGATTTTTATTTGTTTGATTGTTATTTGCTTCCGTATGCATGCTTTATTTTTATTGTTGGTAGATCATGTTCCAAACTAAAATTGTGAAAATGCTTTATTTTGTTGTTTAACTTCGTATTAACTTCATATAAAGGTATTTTGCAAATGCTAAGTGTAAGGGGAAACCCCAAATTTGTTTTTAAGAACATAATTGATCATGATTCGCCACAATATTAAATGAACATGTGTATTAGTACTTGTTAGAGTCAAATGCTTGAATCGAGTCATAATGATGTTTTGCAGGATTTTTCAGGAAGTAGGACATAAGTTTTTCCAGAAATTTTCTGGAAACATAACGTAAAGATGTCTGCAGGTCATTTTTGACGGCGTCAGAAGTTAACTTCTAACGGCGTCATGTGTAAAATTCTGGAAATTTTACGAGTTTTGTTTTTCTAACGGAGTCTTAAAGTTTTTGTTAATTCTTTAGTTTTATAAACTGCAGGAAATCTGCAAACATTCATTCCACAAGCATTATATCTTAATTTGTTTTCTAGGACTTGTAGTATATATAGATTGCCGCCGATTTTACACGAGGTTGCCTAATTTATTTTCTCAAGTTTAACAGGTTATTTATGACAAGAAGATGATTTATTTTTCTGGAAGGGAAGCTTTGAATGTTCATTTTCTTGGAGGAAGATCTAACCTTGTTAACACACTATCCACACCGAACGAATCAGGGGAGTATTTGTTTTTCATTCTTTTACCTGTTTTACTTTTACATCCTTTAATTGAACATTGGGGACAATGTTCATCCTAAGTGTAAGGGGAGGGTGAATGATGATACCTTATAGGATACAATTGCACTTGACTTTGTTTGTTTGATGGTTGGTGTGTAATAAAACTAAGAGAAATACTTGTTAGTGTAATTTTAGTGCCAAATTTAAAATTTTTTACAACATTTAGGAGTGAAACTTTAGCCTTAGCAAGCGTCTCATGGATAGGAGTTGTATGACTAGCACAAAACCGTACCACTCAGAAAAATTTTCCACCCAAATATGTAAGGTTCGCCTTTAGATTTGATAGGAAAAGCATTCATTATTAGTGCTTATGAGTGTACCGGTAGCATTTAGATTCTAGAACTTGCTTTAATGATGCATCCCGAGACCACTAGTGAAACTACATTCGTGTAGTAGGATTTAGTGCACGATAAGAGGCATTAGGATCACCCTTGTGTTAAACCCGTATCATAATTACTTGACCATTTAAGTCATATTACTTGGCTAGTAAAGTCAATTAATTTTTCCCACGCCTTAGCATTGTACTCATTTTTAGTACACGAAACCCCTAGTACACCCCTCCGAGCCTATCTTTTCGTTTCTAACTTTAAGCATTTTACTTAAAGGAAGAATTTGTTACAACCCACCCAAATGTGCAACCAAATCGCCTTAGCCTTCCGTGTATGCACTCATCTTTAGTGCATTATTGTTATTTGTTTAAACCCTTAGTTAATTATCTAATTGATTACATGGTTGCTAAGTCGAGTCATATCTTGTATATATTGTTTTAGGACGATTGGGACTCATGGGTAAAGTACTTATGTTTTGGAGTAATGGGGAAGAACATCATATATTACCCCCATATGTGCGTTAATCTTAAAAGGTACTCCAAGTGTTTTGATTATCTTGATTCGAGTCATTAAAATAGTTCATTGTAAAGTATGTAAAAATTCAAGTTTGAATGGAATGTGCATTCCCTATGATGTATTATTTTGGATGGTAGGGTAAGAGTGTATGGAAAAAAAAAAAAAAAAAAAAAAATTAAGAAAAAGAAAAAAAGAAATATATATATATATATATATATATATATATATATATATATATATATATATATATATATATATATATATATATATATATACAGACTACCATCTCGTTTCATTCTATGTTTGTTTTAAGTTTTTTGTTATTTTTGATTTATTAGTTTAAGTCGGGTCTAGTCTTGGCTTAGCAACGCAATATTGTACATGTAATTAACCAAGATGATTAACTCGCCACCAGTAAATATTGCCTTTTATCCAACGAAACCGTGTATTCCATATCCCTACACCTAACGTTATAACCCTTTGAAAGACCTCTTTGATAGTTTATCCTAGGTGCTTATGCCAAGTGGTGGAGGTTTGATCCTTTCCCAAGCCTATTGTAATCTATTTTGTTATGACAGGTAGTGAGAGATGTTTTCCATTTCCTTATCGTGATATATACTTTATTACACCCGAGAGATGTGAGTATCTAAACACTATTTGTGAGGTGCTAGTATATGACCTCCGTGCATGTATTTGGTTTTAGTGGAACGATTATTTTTCGTAATTACTTTTATATTAGTGTTAAATGACCCCTAACTTGTATTTTGATAAGAATAAAAGCGCATTTGCTTGAGGACAAACAAATCTCAAGTGTAAGGGTATTTGATGAGGCGAAAAGTGAACTACTTTTAAGGGGTCATTTAAGCCCGGATTCGTGATTATTTGATCAAATATTGCCCTAAATCGTTCCTTTTGTCATTTTAGGTTCTTTTGGAGAGAAATCTGGAAAAGGAAGCATTTTGGACGTTTTTTGAGCATAAAAGTGAAGAAAACGGCAAAGTCTCAATTTTCCTTGCTGGGAACAGTACCTGACGGCGTCAAGGCTCTCCACATGACGGCGTCAAGAGTTACAAAAGAGGTGGATGTGGAATATATATGTGACGATCCAGTGATTTTTTGTGCATAGAAGATGACGGCGTCACCCAAGGCCGTCATGGTCCAAGTATTACAGACGGCCCAGAAGAAAATCACACATGACGGAGTCACAAGTGGATCTAGGAAATACGATTTCATTATGGCGGCGAGTTGACGACGTCACAACTTAATACATGACGCCGTCACCCTGTAAAATCTATATATAGTTTTCAAAATGTCATTCATTGGTGTGCAACTTTGAGGGAAAAACCCTAGGCCGAACTTTATAGCTTTTTCAAGGGTTTCAACCCTTTGAATCTTTCATGTTCAATTACAGATAAGTACTCTTTCAAATCAATCAATACGTCTATATGTTGCTTGATTATATCTTACACTTGTCTTCAATTTAACATGCTAGGCTAGATTTCCTTTGTGCTTGCTTAGATGTAGTGAAACCTAGATGTTAATTATGGGTTGATTGTCTGCTTATAGTTATTACGGATGATTGTATTCGATGTTAGGCTTAAGAAAACCGGCAGACTTCCATTGGTAACTTGCTTGAATGTCTTAAGAAACATGATCGGAGGTGTACTACGATTTTTGCTTGTATTTAATGCGTATGAGAATTCTAATGATCCCATGTTAGGAGCTTCTAACGGCTCGACATAGGAGTGAAGTAGGATCCTATAGAGTTAGGGAATATTGTACACGGCTCTACGACTAGTATCAAGGAATATGACCCGTCATCCATGCAATTGTAACAAGCTATCAACCTGTAAAAGATATCTAGGGAGTAATGAAACCTAAGTAAACACAACTTTCCTCATTATTGTTTCCACCACTAGTATAATTAGTTTCATTTTTATTTTTGTCATTTTATTTTCATTGCATTAGTAGTTTATTGGGTTAGTTGGCTAGCAACTAATTCCGCCCACTCCTTCAAAACCCGAGATTTTAATTGCTTTTATAAAATATAAAATTAAAAAAAAAAAAAGAATCATCCCTCACCTCTAGACCTAGTTATTAGGCTTTCTAATCCTAGCGACACTATTCTTGAGTTGAACGATCAATCCCCCGGTACTTGTCACTATACTATACTACAACGATCATGTACACTGCCTGGTGGGGGTTGTAAGCTTCTCGAGATCCCTTGAGAGGTAAAACCTGGTGCGATTCCCACGTATCAAGTTTTTGGCGCCGCTGCCCGGGGAATAGTTATTGTCTAGGTTAGGATTTCTTTTTATTAGGTCTACTTGCTAGATTCCTTTCTAGTAAGATTTTATTTTTATTTTTAGGTTTTCTTTAGTCTATCTCACTTCTTCGTGTCTTTGTTCATAACCTGTACCATCCGACATCATGGAAGGTAGTAACATCTTTGAACCCATCAACCCACTACAACAAAACCACCCACAAAACCCACCACTTGCAAACCAACCTCTTAGGCCCCGAACCTTAGGAGAGTATTCCCGTCCTAGCCTCCAAGGCTATCGAAACACTATTGAGCTCACTCAAGGAGCCAATGTGTCCCCCTTGCGATCCGACACCATCCGGTTGGTGCAAAGCGGATGTGCATTCCATGGACTTCGTTCCAAAGATCCTAATCAACATCTTAAGGATTTCCTTAAAATCGTTGATTCTATAGACCTTGATGTTACAACTAGAGAGTCAACCCGATTACGCCTATTCCAATTCTCTCTACGTGATCAAGCTAGTCAATGGCTTGAACGTTTTCCTGCGGGATCCATCACCCCTTGGGATGATCTCACATCTCGTTCTTTGCTCAATTTTTCCCACCAGGGAAAACTGCGATGCTTAGAAATGATATCTTGATGTTCCAACAATGTCAAGGTGAAACCTTCTATGAAGCATGGACTCGTTTCAAGGACTTACTCCAAAAAGTCCCTCATCATGGTATAAATCTCTGGCTATTAGTTCAAATCTTCTATGACCATGTCAACTTTCACACCAAACGTACCATTGATCGAGCCGCCGGAGGCATGTTGCGTGATAGAAACGCCGAGGAATCTTGGGAGATTATTGATGAGCTTGCCTTCAACAATCAAGAGTTATGGGACGTTACTCATGTTATAAACTCAGCTATCAACACAATCTCGACGCCTGGGTAAACCAATCAAATCTTCGAAGAACTCCTTTGCAAACTTGAGACAAAGGTTTACTATCTCATGGAAAAACAAAAGAGACCCTTAAGTCCTAGATGGGCAACGGTCAATTCGGTCTCAAATACGATCCCGATACCGTTGTCTGAGTCACTCTCTAGAGAGAATGTCAAAACCTTTCAAAATTATACTCCACCTTATTCACCTCCTCAAAGCCTTAGCCCGTTCGAAGCTCGAATGAGAGAGTACATGGCAACCTATTCTGAGCGGCTTGCTAAATTTGAGGAAGCTGTTTATAAACAAAAGGAGGAAATGCAAGAGAAAATGAAGGAGATGATGAGCCTAGTGGAGGAATACGCAAACCAAAAGACACCAGAAATGATGTTACTAAGAAAAGAAAGCGCTACCCTCATTACCCGATTTGTTAATTCTATCACAATTGTCCAAGAGGATAATGAGGAAACGGAAACCCCTAGTGAACAAACCATTGGGGAACCGCCAAAATCCCAATCACTAGGTTACTACCTGAAACATGATATAAACGAGAACACCATAACAAATTGGATGAAGGGTGACGGGCGTAACCAATCCTCCAAACAGGTTGCAAAGAAGGAGAAAGAGGGGAAAGATGAGTAAGATACATTGCCTGGGGGACCGGTATTCGAGAAGCTACTTATACAAAAAGTGGCTACTAAGCAGATGGCTTGTGGGAACTTTGAGATTCCAGCCAGCATTGGGAATTTGCAATGTAGGACCTTTGATATACCAACTTTATCACAAATATAGAAGATTAGAAGAAGAAAGATGGTGACTTGGTGACTTGTATGAGATTCGTGTATAGAGAGAGAGATATAAGAAATATGAGAGCTTTTATTCAAGAAAACACACACAAATACACACACAAGCACACACCTCAAATGAGCCTTTGAGGTGTTTATATAGTTCTTAACATAAGATGCCCTATGGGCTTTCTATGGGCTTGGGCTTGGACTTGGTTACATGGATTATATAAAGGCTTATGAAACATAACTAATAACATATTAGCTTGCCAAGTCCAAAGCCCAATGACTAAACAATTACTAAACTTAACAAACGACACAAAGTTACAATATGAGAATGACCATCACTTCATAATACATATTTTTAATGCTAACAATCTCCCCCTAAGGGTTGGTCATTCGAATGATGCTCCACGTGAGTGGGTCTTCCGTGTTCTCTGTCTTCAACTTTGTGTGTCGTTGTAGAATAGTCTTTAGTCTTTGTTCCTTCATGCTTTATGATCTTTGATAACTGATTTTTCATCGTTCTTTGTTCCTTTGTGATGTGGAGTTATCTGCCTTTTGTCACTTCTGCGTCTGTGGTGGTTGTTTGCCATTCCAACATGCTCATACATCTTTGGACTTTGATATTCATATGCACGTAGTTCCCTTTCTTTCACTTTGATCTTTAGTCTTTATACTTTGTAGATTCTTCTTTTTGGCGTAGAATCTTTCTTTGAACTTTGTGTTGTATAGATCTTTGAGGGAGCTTTCTTTAACTTCCAGATGTATGTACGAGCACGTGGAATCCGTCGCCATGGAGATGAAGTGTCCCTGCATATAAATAGTTAGCAATAAAACATCCGGTACTTACAGATAAGAATTAGAGATCGTCAACAGCATAGTGTGAAGACTCCTTCTAACCCTTACCAAGGCCGTTCCCACATCAGATACTCTCGAGAGAGCTTAAGAGACCTACTAAGTAGCTCAATGACTGGGTGAGTCGCTGGGGATCACTCCACGACTGTAGACCGCTATGGAACCACCGCAAACACTAAGCGTAACCCTTGTGGGGTTACCGAAGTGACATGCTGTCAGGGCTGTTTGATGTTGACCCTGGCAGGATTTCCGTTCAATCATTGAGAAATACTTATGCAATCCTCTTATAAACGTTCTCGGCAGATTGCTAAGATCTGCGAAGGACTCGATGGTTTACAACTGATGCCCATTGATGTAGAACACCAGTTGTAGAAGTACTAAGTGTTCCTAAGAGATTTTTGATGTATCTCAAGGCTCTAGACTCTATAAGTGCACACCTAGGTTTCCTATGCGGAGACTGGGGAGGTGTCTCCTGCTTCAATATCAACCGTCTCTAAGAGATAGATCGATAGATTACACCGGTTCCCCGTGAGAATGAAACAAGTACCTTTTAAGAGATACCTGAGTGGTTAAGAAGGTTTAGTGCAGTGCGTCACTGGGTCCATGACGTCTTTGTCTTCAATACCGGAGTCACCTTAGTAACAACCAGTAGCATATGAGTTGAACCCGGTGTCTGCCCTAAGGTTGAACATTTGGAGGGCTATTTCTTTTCACCCTTTTTCATAACTTTTCTTTTTAATTCTTCAACCCCTTCTTTCTCCTTTCTCATTTTCTCCTTTTTTCAATCTTACCTAAGGACTTCTAATTCTAATCTATTGGAATTGTCCTTGGGTAGATCCCTCCGGCTCTGGCGGATCATAGGACGGTTTTTCCTAACCTTAGTCACCTTATAACTCCATGACTATCCTATAATTGATCACGTGCCATAAAACCTTTTTGTGAAAAATCTCTCAAAGTGTTTATGATAATAAAACACATTGTTGTTCCCACTTTGAGAGTTTTGTAATTTTGAAGGACTCCCCCTCCACATGTGCTCATGAATATTTAAGAAATTTGCACATGCGAGAGGAGTTTGAACTTTTGAATTGATCCACTTTCAGCGAACATGACCGATTCGAGACACGCTTACATCACTAGTTAGACTAGCTTGAAGTTATTACCCGTCCTGGTCAAGTCCAAAGAAAGTCTCTCGATACGGTACATTCTACTCCGACAAATCCTATTCGAGACACGCTTACATCACTAGTTAGACTAGCTTGAAATTATTACCTGTCCATGACAAGTCTTTTCGATTACTGACATTTTAAGCTTCGTCAATTCATTGGTACTATCTGAGTCGAGCTCTTTTAAGATTCAGCCACACATTTTGATCACATTTTAATCATGTCTTCTCCCCCTCAAAAATAGCATATCGTGATATTTTTGATATCAACTGATTAATAAAAAGCTTTTGGAGAGAAAGACAGATTCTGCATGAATTTGGAACATTTTTCTTTTTATACTCCCCCTTAATGATAGCATATTTAAAATTTATTAAGGGTTTTGAGGGAGTTATCTTGAGCACAAATTTTGAGAGATTTTGAGAAATCTTTTGAACAATCTTGAAAAAGTGCTCAAGAATTTTGTTGGAAAACGAGTTTATGCTTGAAATCTTTTTCGTTTGTTTAGACTTGAACTTTTTGAAAAAGAGTTCGTCATTGAACGTACGAGTCCTTGATTTGAAATATAATCAGAAGTCATCATTTAACGTACGGGTTTCGTACTGATGTATACGAAAGCCATTGTGAAGAAAGTTTTGAGAAACGACATGTTTTAGAAAAACAATAAAACGAACTCCCGTTCAAGCATCTGTACATGTCCGTATCATTTTTGAATGACATTTCTAGAAACGTACAGAATATTGATTTATACGAGAGACATGTCGTAAGAAGAATATTTTTGGATTTTTTGATTTTATATTGTTTTTGTATATTTTTTTTTTAAATTTTATATTTTTGTATTTTGTTTTTGTTGGTTTTTCAAATTTTGTATTTTGTTTTTTCAAAAATATTTACAGCGAAGCGATTTTGAAAACATTTTTCAAGAAGATTCGAGAAGACGTACTTGCTCCTCAGGGGTTAGGCTTCGCATGCCAATTTGTCGAACTAAATAGTCAAACCTTTCTTTTGGAAGGGCTTTAGTAAATAGATCGGCGAGTTGATAATCAGTCTTAACGAAAAATAATTCAACAGTACCCTCTTCCACGTGTTCTTTGATGAAATGGTAGCGGACTTTGATATGCTTCGTCTTAGAGTGATGTACGGGATTGCACGAGATGGCTATGGCACTTTTTGAGTCACAATACATAGGTATTCTGTTAAAAGTAAAGCCATAATCTGTGAGCTGTGTCCGCATCCAAAGAACTTGGGCACAACACGCAGATAGAGACACATACTCGGCTTCGGCGGTTGAAAGTGCAGTACAATCCTGTTTCTTTGAAGACTAGCTTACTAGCTTTTCACCCAAAAATTGTGCTCCACCTGATGTACTCTTTGCTGTAACTTGATCACCAGCATGGTCTGCATCTGAAAATGCTGTTAGATTAAACTCCGAATCCTTCGGATACCAAAGTCCCAAGTTAATGGTGCTTCGTAGGTACCGAAAGATCCGTTTAACCTCTTTGAGGTGAAGTTCGGTAGGCTTTGCCTGAAACCGTGCTAACAAACAAACAGCAAATTGAATATCGGGTCGGCTAGCAGTTAGGTACATGAGAGAACCGATCATGCTCCGATATTTTTTCGGATCGATGGGTTTCCCAAACAAATCAGCACCTATTTTTGGTGAAGTGACCATTGGTGTACCAACAGAATCACAATTTTCCATTCCATGCTTTTTCAAAATCTCTATAGTATATTTAGCTTGATTGATAAAAATACCACGAGGGGATTGATGTATTTGTAAACCAAGAAAGAATTTTAGTTCCCCCATCATGGACATTTCAAATTTGCTTTTCATGAGATTTTCAAAATGTTTTGAATGGTTAGGATTGGTTGATCCAAAAATAATGTCGTCCACATAAATTTGAACAATCAAAATATCATCTTTGAATTTTTTGATAAACAAGGTGTCATCAACCGTTCCTTTTGTGAAATTGTTTTTGAGCAAGAAAGATGATAGTTCGTCATACCACGCTCTTGGAGCTTGTTTTAGACCATAAATTGCTTTCTTAAGCTTGTAGACGTAGTCTGGATGATCTTTGTCGATGAATCCCTCTGGCTGACTCACATACACTTCTTCTTTCAGAGTTCCATTCAAGAAAGCTGTCTTAATTTCCATCTGATAGACTGTGATGTTTTTGTGAGCTGCATAGGCTAAGAAAATCCGGACTGCTTCAAGTCTAGCTACAGGCGCGAATGATTCTTCGAAATCTATCCCTTCTTCTTGTGGATATCCTTTAGCCACGAGACGAGCTTTGTTACGAATTACAGACATTTCCTCATCCAGTTTATTCTTCCACAACCACTTGAGATCAAGAACGCGTTTATCAAGTGGTCGTTCAACAAGTTCCCAACTATCATGTAACAGGTATTGAAGAAATTCCTCCTGCATCGCTTCAATCCAAGGGTTTTCTGCCATTGCTTCCCGAATGTTCTTAGGTACTTTGGTGCTTATTGAGCAAATGTAAATGCACAATTCGAGATCGGTGGCAAGTTGTCTCCTCGTCTGAACTGGAATTGAAGGATCACTAATAACATGTACTAACGGATGGTCTTTAGTCCATTGAAACGTAGAAGGGTACCTTTGGTTGAACGAATGTGTGTTAGATGGTTCTTGTAACCTTGAAGAAGATTCAGCAGAGTCTGTTGCAAATGGGTTTTCAAATGCTTCTTCTTCTTCTTCTAACGTAACATCGTTTGAATTATTTGTTGGTTTTTCTTGAAAATTTGTGTTTTGGTTTTGCTCATCAACTCTTGGTATTTCAGTGTCAAGTACTGGAGTTGCTTGAGTAGATGTAGATGATGTTGATGTAGTTGGTGCTTCAGCTTCGATTGTTGTAGATGCATCTTGTGATGGTGGTGGTGGTTGATGGTTTTGAGCGGGTGCAGCGGAATGTTGTTGAGATGCATTTGTCGAAGTTCCACCATAATATTCATCAAACATTAACTCGAAGAAATTTTCCAGTTCTTGTTCTGAAGGTTTATCCATGTATGTTGACTGAGCTCCTTGAGGCACGAGTCCTAAACTGATGTGTCCAGAAGTCTGCTGGTTTAGTGCGGGTCCTAATCCGTTTTGATTAGAAGCCATCGGATTAAGCGCGGGTTCTAGAGCGTATCTCTCAGAAGCCATTTGTGAAATCTCGTCAAACTTCACATTCATCGTCTCCATTATCTTTTTCGTTCTTCTATTATACACCCTGAATGCCCTCGAGTTTTCTAAATATCCAATGAAGATTCCAATATCACCCTTAGCTTTTAACTTCCCTAGATCTTCTCTGTCATTCGTCGGATAGCACAAAGCGCCAAATACGTGAAGGTAAGAGATGTCAGGTTTACGGTTGTTCACTAGCTCATATGGGGTTTTATTCAATCTCGGATGGACTAGGGATCGGTTTTGAGTAAAACAAGCAGTGGCTACAGCATCAGCCCATAAGAATAGTGGTGCACTAGAAAAAATCAGCATTGTGCGAGCAGCTTCCACAAGAGTTCTATTTCTTCTTTCAACTACCCCATTCTACTGTGGAGTTCTAACAACTGATGTTTGATGTGTAATTCCAACATCTTCGAGGTGAGTTCTTAACTCCTGGTTTGTAAATTCTGTGCCATTGTCCGTTCTTATAATCCTTACTGGAGCTTGAAGTAGAACTTGAATACGCTTCAGAAAGGTGATGATGATGCCTAGTGCTTCGTCTTTTGATCTCAAAAACTTTACCCAAGTATATCTTGAATAATCATCAACAATAACAAGAATATACTTCTTCCCATTAATGCTTTCAACTCTCATTGGGCCACATAAGTCCATGTGCAACATATGTAACCTTGCTTCCGAACTAGGTACGGTTTTGGGTTTATATGATGCTCTTTTACTTTTTCCTTGTTCGCATGATGGACATAGGTGTTCCTTGGTGTATTTGAACTTAGGAAGTCCGGTGACGATGTTGTCTTTGGCTAACTTGTTGATGGTGTCGAAATTGAGATGGGATAAACGTCTATGCCACAGCCAGGACTTAGTTTCGGTTGCCCTTGCCATAAGACAAATTGGTGATGTAGAAGCCATTTGGTTGATGTCGATAGCATACAAGTTTGTACCACGATTACCAGTTAAGAGATCATCACCAACCAAATTTCTAATAAAAACCGTGTTTCTCCTGAATGCAACTTCTAAATCTGCATCACAAAACTGCCCAACTGAAAACAAATTATGTCCCAATCCTTCGACGTAGTAAACTCGAGTGATTAAAAAATTCTCAAACCGAAGATCTCCATAACCCTGAATAGCTGCTACATGATCATTTCCAAAGCGTACAGTTCCCATGAATTTCCAGACAAAATTGATCAGCAGCTTTAAATTCCCGGTCATGTGCTTTGAGCAACCCGAGTCGACGATCCAAAGACATATTTCGATAACCTGCCAAGAACAGAAGAGTTTGTATTTGGAAACCGTGTTGAATTTGGTTCCATGGGGTTAGGAGTAAAAGCAGAATCACACTCATAGACAGTTGCTACTTGTTTAGCTTGAGTTATTTCTAATTTTCCATCCTTAAGAGTGAACTCTCTACCCGTCGGAATCCACATACAAAACTTAAGATAGTTCCTAGGCATTCGACTAATAGTGGTAGTCCTAAATCGTGAAACTAATCTTTCTATAGATCTGGATCTAGCACTAGGTCTTTTTGGAACATTCTTCTGTTCAGGCGTAACATTCACATTCTTGGAAACACATTCATCATGAACATCATTAATTAAACATTTCTTGCATATCAAACAAACAGAGTCATTACATGCATTAGAACCAGTACTTTCGACATTACATTCAGATGAAACATGTCTCTTATTACAAAGCGATAAATTCCTAGGGTGTTCTTCTACTTCTTCAACTTTATTCTTGCTACTACTCTTAGAGACAGGCGAGACTCTATTGTTCCTTGTATTGCTCTTAGGCTTTAGTCTGCTGCTCCTAGAGGTGCTTTCTAATCCTGTAGAAGGTAAGGCACACACATTAGGATTTATATTGTTGTCCTTTTTAGCATCCCTAGATTCTTTAGAATTAGCCTTTATGCACTTGTCATTTGTCTTAGATGTTGAGGCAGACGCAGTAGTGGGACTAATCCTAAAAAGGCCAGGTGCTAGCACTTTAGGAGTTTCGACAACCGCTTTTCCTTTATCAACAATCTTATCATTTTCACTTTTCTTGGGCAAGGGTGTTGGAGTGACTGGTTTTGTCAAATCCTTTTTCTCATCGACTTTTGGAGCAAACCTTGAAATTGACATTTTTGGTTTTTGAACCGTGTTTGAAACATTTGGTTTCTCTGAAGGCAATGGTTTTGCAAACTTTGTTTCCTCACCCTTTCCTTTTTGACTTTCAAGCTGAGCCCTCAAAAGATCATTTTGCTCTTTCATTTTCTTTAAGTCACGCTCATACGACAATTTGTCATACTTGCATTCTTCCTTTTTCCGATCAAGTTGTTTAAAATATGACACATTTTCTTTTTCAAGCTTTATAAGAGCATTTTCATATTTTGAAACAATTGCAGAGGTCTCAACTCTTAGTCGTTCATCGTCTTGAACAGAATATGTTTGTAAAATGATGGACATAATGTCAGTGGTCATAACAGCTTCGAAGAGAGAATCATTTAGGTTTTCCAAAACAATCATGTTTTCACGAATATCATTAGCTTCGGTTACCAGGGATTTGTGGTCCTTGACAAAGTCGGCCGTTTCTTTTAAGAAAGCTAGTTCAAAATTTTTTACACTCGCGCTGATGTTATTCAGTGGAATAGTAATTTTGTTTTGAAACACCTTTTGCTGTTCGATGTGAAAACTAGAATGCCAGTTGTTAATATCGATGGAAGTTTTAGATTTAACTATTTTTTGAAGTTCTTGAATTCTCATTTTAACGTCATCCAGAATGTTTCTAGCCTCACTTGTTTTAAAAGTGTTGTTAGAGGACATTTGTTCTAATTTTGAAAGAGATTTGGAAACAACTTTCTTTTTAGACAAGAATTTCGCAAATGGTCGTTTAATGGTAAACGCAGGTGGTTCTGTTTGTGGAACAAAAGTGATTCCCGAAAGTTTGTTCAATTTGTTGTAATCAATGGGTTTCAAATCCTTTTGTTTCATTTTATTAATGCTCTCTTCGACATGTTCAATCGTTAGCACAGAATCCCGAACGACGGGAGGATCATGTTTGGTATAAATCATATTACCATTGTACAAAACATTCTGTTCTTGCTGAGCTTTCTTGAGATTACAAGGGGTGTTGTTACCAAGAGCCATTTTATGTTTCGTATGGTAAATCGGATTAATTTGATTTGAAATCATTTTCATTGTTTGACTCGACTGACCAGACTTAACCACTAATTCCTCTAAATGAGCAATCATGTGTTCTGACTCTACGATTTCTTCCAAAAGTTTGTCTTCTTTCTTTGCAAAATCTTTTTTCAACTCATCCATTTCTTTTTCAAGATTGGAATAAGCTGTTTTTTGTTTAGAAAGTTGGTTTTGTAAATCAGAAATTTCCGTGTTTAAAGATTTTATCTTTTTGAAAGAATTAACATCAAGTGTGTCAAACTTGAGTTGCAATTGTTGTTTCTCTGAAACGGAATTTTGATAACCAGTTTCTAATTCAGACAATCTTTTGTTATGAAATTCAAAAGCTTTAACGGTTGATTTGTAACTCTCAAGCTCAGCGGTCAATTTAACATTCGCGGCCTTAACATTGCGATTGACCTTTTGCACATTCTCAATTTCAATACGACAATTATTCAATAATGATTCAAACAAAGCACGTGTTTCCTCATCATTCTCAGCATGCTGTGAAACGAAGTCTCCATTATGATTCACATCTGGAGTTGCTAAAGGAGTATTGCTACTACTTGGCGTGTCCAGGAATGTATCATAAGTGGGTGCTTGCTTCTCAAAATGCTGTTCCTCATGAGGAGACATATCAAATATATCATTATTGTGACATGTGTTGATGTTAGATACCTCAGATGGTGCATTGGTGTCATAAACAGGAAGTGTGTCAGAATCTGTGTCATACTTAGCTTCCTGAAGATTCGCCATGAATATGCAGTTCGCATCGATATCTTCTCTATCTTCCATGTCATCCATAAGAGCCATAAAGTCATTCTCCTCTGCATTCAACTGAAATCCTGCCTCTGCCTTTTGTGCCAACATTACTGCTTTCTGCAAGTACGCTAGATCTTTCTTGTTTGGCTTAGTAGGACAGTTCCTTGCCATATGACCTACACCCTGGCAGTTGAAACACTTTACCGGATTACCCTGATTCACATTTCCCAAATTCCCAACTACTGGAGCTGCAACATTTCTATTCTGATTACCCATTGCCTGATTACCAACATTCTGACCCCTCTGATTTCCAACAAACTGACCCAACTGATTCCCTGCATTTTGACCATACTGATTCCCTGCATACTGACCTGTATTCTGCATATTCTGATTTCCCATATTAAATCCCGTAGCATATCCTTGCTGATTCCCATAAACTCCAACCATTTGGCCTCCGTTGCCCATATTGAAATTCGGCTGAGCGATCTGCCTGTTGCGAGTATTCGATGAAATCCTTTGGCTGTTGTTTGTTGGTGTAGAATAGCGTCCTTGGAATGCTTTTGTCAGAAAAGCAAACGCTTGTGTCTATGCTGCAGTAGCTTCATCATTGTCAGTGAATTCTGGTTCTTGGAATTGTGGGTATGTCTGTTGTGGAATAACTTCTAGTTGTTGTGGGTAGAATTGTTGTTGGTAGACCGGTGTTGGTTGTTGAATGCATGATGGTTGCATGTAGTTGTGAATGGATGATGATGGTTGTTGAGTGCTCACTTGTAATGGTGTTGGTGTATTAGCAATTAGTGCGAGAGGATCATGATTCTTTTCCAATCTTTCTTTCCTAACTTCATTAGCCTCAGCTTGGTTTTGCTTCAGAAAGTCATAGAGTTGATCATAATTCACCTGAAGTAAGTCCTTTGTCTGATTAACAATTGTAACATAACGACCCCATTCTTCCGGAAGGTTATTGACGAATTTGATGTTTGTTGCAATTGTTCGAGGTGTCAACTTGTTTCTGATTAACTCATTCATCAACGTGCAAAACCTTGTGTAGTATGACTCAATCTGTTCACCTTTAGTGGATGTGAAGTTCTCCCATTCAGTAAGAAGTTTGTTCTCAACGTCTTGTTGTCCAATCTCTGTTCCATGACAAATCCTTCTAACACGTTCCCACATAGCATGAGCAGTTTCACAGCTGTCGACCGCAGCAAAGATCTCCCGAGGTAATCCAAGTTGGATTAGATGCATTGCCATATCATCAGCTTTGATATGCGCCTTGTCTTCATCAGTGTAATCTTCTTCTGTTTGTAAACGCATGTATGGTTCAGTAGGATTTGTTGAGTTTGGATCACCGGCAACTTGAACTTGTCTTGGCTGAAATGGACCTTTCTTAATGGATTTGAGCATGAGGTTACCATCAGTCTTAGTTTTGATGTAACGAAGCATGCGGCTTGTCCATGGGAGATATCCACCTTTTTCAAGCATAGGAGGTCGGTTTTCCGCACCGGCTGCATGAATATCTTGCTGAGATGCCATTGATGAAGTGTAGATGGATAAAGTTGATTCTTGGATCGTTCCAACGAAATAGGAGTAGAGTTTAGAGTGAGTTGATGCAAGTTTTTATGGTGAAAATTTTGACTGAAAACCTTAAAACCTCAATAACTTCTTCTCGGAGCGTTTTTAGGCCTCGAAACTTCGCCTAAATCGATAAATCATTTAGCGTGTCGTTCTCCTCTGTCTGACGGTCGTTTTGACAGCTGATTCGTCGAAAACGGAGTTACGGTTCAAAAGTTATGGCCGTTTGAAGTTCAGTCGTCAAAAATCAACCAAAAGTTCTCGAAAATGTTGTATTCTCGATAATTTACCCAAGTTCTCGATAATTTATCAAGTTTGCGAAAATTATCAAGTTTCTCGAAAATTATCAAGATTTTCGAAAATAAGCAAGTTTCTCGAAAATTATCAAGTTTCTCGAAAATTATCAAGTTTCTCGAAAATTATCAAGTTTCTCGAAAAATTTTCAAGTTTCTCGAAAATTATCAAGTTTCTCGAAAATTATCAAGTTTCTCGAAAATTATCAAGTTTCTCGAAAATTATCAAGTTTCTCGAAAATTATCAAGTTTCTCGAAAAATTTTCAAGTTTCTCGAAAATTATCAAGTTTCTCGAAAATTATCAAGTTTCTTGAAAATTTTCACTTATCGAGAAAATTCAAAACTTATCTAAATTATACAATTTAGAAAGTTATCCCAAGTCGAAGTGTTTTTACTAACTTATACAAGTAAGAAAAACACCGAGTAAACCACGGAATCGTTTGAAGATTACTTGAAGACAGTTCTCGATAAAAGAGGGTTTGAAGTTCTCGATATATGGCCCAAAATTCGTGTAACAAAAAGCACTCCAAAATCAAGTTTGTGTTCCAAGATACTTGTACTTCTATGCATAAAATCACCAAAACTTGAAGAAAGTTCCAAACTTGATGATTTTTATCAAACTTTTTTAAGATCTCGAAAACAAGTACAACACCAAAGTCGAATTTTTTAAGCTAGAAATTTTCAAAAAGATTAAAACTTTCTTGTTAGATAAGGTTTATAACACTAGTTTGTAATCAAAAAAGTGTTAAAAACCAAGAAAAAACAAGAAAAGTAGGAATTTTTTTAAAAAAACGTGAAATATAGCTTAAAAAAAACGAAACCAACAAACCCCAACACTCCTAAATCATTGTTAGGCGATTGATACCACTTGTAGGACCTTTGATATACCAACTTTATCACAAATATAGAAGATTAGAAGAAGAAAGATGGTGACTTGGTGACTTGTATGAGATTCGTGTAGAGAGAGAGAGATATAAGAAATATGAGAGCTTTTATTCAAGAAAACACACACAAATACACACACAAGCACACACCTCAAATGAGCCTTTGAGGTGTTTATATAGTTCTTAACATAAGATGCCCTATGGGCTTTCTATGGGCTTGGGCTTGGACTTGGTTACATGGATTATATAAAGGCTTATGAAACATAACTAATAACATATTAGCTTGCCAAGTCCAAAGCCCAATGACTAAACAATTACTAAACTTAACAAACGACACAAAGTTACAATATGAGAATGACCATCACTTCATAATACATATTTTTAATGCTAACATGCAATATATGGATGCTTTCGCCTATCAAGGATCGGAAGTAAATCTTATGCCCCTAACTATTTACACCCAACTAACCACAGAAATGCCGGCCACCACCCGTGTTAGGTTGTCCTTCGCTGGTCACGCTTATGTATACCCTTTGGAGATTGCAGAGGATGTACTGGTTAATGTTGCAGGATCCATGTACCCATCGATTTGATGATCATCAATGATAAAGGAGATGGGTACATGCCAATAATCCTTGGAGCACCATTCCTCACCACCGCTAGAGATGTCATTAGGTATGAAAAAAGGGAAATCGAACTTAAGTCAGGAAAAAGAAAAATCACCTTTCCTATGACCCCACAATATGTGCAAGAAAGCCGGATGAAAAGAAAGCTCGAAAACAATATTGACACATCGCCTAATCAAGTTCAAGAAAAAATTCTTGCGTGGGAAACAAGGATCAAAAGCTACAAAGAAACTAAGCCTGAGAGAGGCAAAAGCTGCAATAAAATTCATGTCAAGTTTGAATGTAGTCAACCGACGGAGAATCATGTACCATTCGCAAAGGAGACCTGGTACTCTTAAGACACTCAGAGATAGCAGTACCTCCCGATAAGCCAAGTCCCTGGTGGTATGGACCATTCACAATTGAAAGCATACGCCAAGATGGGATAGCCACCTTGAGTAGTAAAGGAGGAGGGGAGGTAACTGCGAGTGTCGATCGATTGAAACATCACCACCACGATAGTGAGGATAATAATTATATGGGATACGTCATCTCGAGAGATGAGGTCACGTAATTGCCCATGACCTTGAATCTAGCTACAAGACTCATAAATAAAGAAAAGCGCTTCTTGGGAGGCAACCCATGTTTGTGTGATTTTTATTTGTTTGATTGTTATTTGCTTCCGTATGCATGCTTTATTTTTATTGTTGGTAGATCATGTTCCAAACTAAAATTGTGAAAATGCTTTATTTTGTTGTTTAACTTCATATAAAGGTATTTTGCAAATGCTAAGTGTAAGGGGAAACCCCAAATTTGTTTTTAAGAACATAATTGATCATGATTCAATACAATATTAAATGAACATGTGTATTAGTACTTGTTAGAGTCAAATGCTTGTATCGAGTCATAATGATGTTTTGCAGGATTTTTCAGGAACTAGGACATAAGTTTTTCCAGAAATTTTCTGGAAACTTAACGTAAAGATGTCTGCAGGTCATTTCTGACGGCGTCATGTGTAAAATTCAGGAAATTTTACGAGTTTTGTTTTTCTAACGGAGTCTTAAAGTTTTTGTTAATTCTTTAGTTTTATAAACTCCAGGAAATCTGCAAACATTCATTCCACAAGCATTATATCTTAATTTGTTTTCTAGGACTTGTAGTATATATAGATTGCCGCCGATTTTACACGAGGTTGCCTAATTTATTTTCTCAAGTTTAACAGGTTATTTATGACAAGAAGATGATTTATTTTTCTGGAAGGGAAGCTTTGAATGTTCATTTTCTTGGAGGAAGATCTAACCTTGTTAACACACTATCCACACCGAACGAATCAGGGGAGTATTTGTTTTTCATTCTTTTACCTGTTTTACTTTTACATCCTTTAATTGAACATTGGGGACAATGTTCATCCTAAGTGTAAGGGGAGGGTGAATGATGATACCTTATAGGATACAATTGCACTTGACTTTATTTGTTTGATGGTTGGTGTGTAATAAAACTAAGAGAAATACTTGTTAGTGTAATTTTAGTGCCAAATTTAAAATTTTTTACAACATTTAGGAGTGAAACTTTAGCCTTAGCAAGCGTCGCATGGATAGGAGTTGTATGACTAGCACAAAACCGTACCACTCGGAAAAATTTTCAACCCAAATATGTGAGGTTCGCCTTTAGATTTGATAGGAAAAGCATTCATTATTAGTGCTTATGAGTGTACCGGTAGCATTTAAATTCTAGAACTTACGTTAATGATGCATCCCGAGACCACTAGTGAAACTACATTCGTGTAGTATGATTCACTGCACGATAAGAGGCATTAGGATCACCCTTGTGTTAAACCCGTATCATAATTACTTGACCATTTAAGTCATTTTACTTGGCTAGTAAAGTCAATTAATTTTTCCCACGCCTTAGCGTTGTACTCATTTTTAGTACACGAAACCCCTAGTACACCCCTCCGAGCCTATCTTTTCGATTCTAACTTTAAGCATTTTACTTAAAGGAAGAATTTGTTACAACCCACCCAAATGTGCAACCAAATCGCCTTAGCCTTCCGTGTATGCACTCATCTTTAGTGCATTATTGTTATTTGTTTAAACCCTTAGTTAATTATCTAATTGATTACATGGTTGCTAAGTCGAGTCATATCTTGTATATATTGTTTTGGAAAGATTGGGACTCATGGGTAAAGTACTTATGTTTTGGAGTAATGGGGAAGAACATCATATATTACCCCCATATGTGCGTTAATCTTAAAAGGTACTCCAAGTGTTTTGATTATCTTGATTCGAGTCATTAAAATAGTTCATTGTAAAGTATGTAAAAATTCAAGTTTAAATGGAATGTGCATTCCCTATGATGTATTATTTTGGATGGTAGGGTAAGAGTGTATGGAAAAAAAAATCGAAAAATTAAGAAAAGGAAAAAAAAAAGAGAGAAAAAACATATGGACTACCATCTCGTTTCATTCTATGTTTGTTTTAAGTTTTTTGTTATTTTTGATTTATTAGTTTAAGTCGGGTCTAGTCTTGGCTTAGCAACGCAATATTGTACATGTAATTAACCAAGATGATTAACTCGCCACCAGTAAATATTGCCTTTTATCCAACGAAACCGTGTATTCCATATCCCTACACCTAACGTTATAACCCTTTGAAAGACCTCTTTGATAGTTTATCCTAGGTGCTTACGCCAAGTGGTGGAGGTTTGATCCTTTCCCAAGCCTATGGTAATCTATTTTGTTATGACAGGTAGTGAGAGATGTTTTCCATTTCCTTATCGTGATATATACTTTATTACACCCGAGAGATGTGAGTATCTAAACACTATTTGTGAGGTGCTAGTGTATGACCTCCGTGCATGTATTTGGTTTTAGTGGAATGATTATTTGTTGTAATTACTTTTATATTAGTGTTAAATGACCCCTAACTCGTATTTTGATTAGAATAAAAGCGCATTTGCTTGAGGACAAACAAATCACAAGTGTAAGGGTATTTGATGAGGTGAAAAGTGAACTACTTTTAAGGGGTCATTTAAGCCCGGATTCATGATTATTTGATCAAATATTGCCCTAAATCGTTCCTTTTGTCATTTTAGGTTCTTTTGGAGAGAAATCTGGAAAACGAAGCATTTTGGACGTTTTTGGAGCATAAAAGTGAAGAAAACGGCAAAGTCTCAATTTTCCTTGCTGGGAACAGTACCTGACGGCGTCAAGGCTCTCCACATGACGGCGTCAAGAGTTACAAAAGAGGTGGATGTGGAATATACGCGTGACGATCCAGTGATTTTTTGTGCATAGAAGATGACGGCGTCACCCAAGGCCGTCATGGTCCAAGTATTAGTGACGGCCCAGAAGAAAATTACACATGACGGCGTCACAAGTGCATCTAGGCAATACGATTTCATTATGGCGGCGAGTTGACGGCGTCACAACTTAATACATGACGTCGTCACCCTTTAAAATCTATATATAGTTTTCAAAATTTCATTCATTGGTGTGCAACTTTGAGGGAAAAACCCTAGGCCAAACTTTATAGCTTTTTCAAGGGTTTCAATCCTTTTAATCTTTCATGTTCAATTATAGATAAGTACTCTTTCAAATAAATCAATATGTCTTTGTGTTGCTTGATTATATCTTACGCTTGTCTTCAATTTAACATGCTAGGCTAGATTTCCTTTGTGTTTGCTTAGATGTAGTGAAACCTAGATGTTAATTATGGGTTGATTGTTTATTTATAGTTGTTACAGATGATTGTATTTGATGTTAGGCTTAAGAAAACTAGCAGACTTCCATTGGTAACTTGCTTGAACGTCTTAAGAAACATGATCGGAGGTGTACTACGATTTTTGCTTGTATTTAATGCGTAGGAGAATTCTAATGATCCCATGTGAGGAGCTTCTAACGGCTCGACATAGGAGTGAAGTAGGATCCTATAGAGTTAGGGAATATTGTACACGGTCCTACGACTAGTATCAAGGAATTTGACCTGTCATCCATGCAATTGTAACAAGCTATCAACCTGTAAAAGATACCTAGGGAGTAATGAAACCTAAGTAAACACAACTTTCCTCATTATTGTTTCCACCACTAGTATAATTAGTTTCATTTTCATTTCTGTCATTTTATTTTCATTGCATTACTAGTTTATTGGGTTAGTTGGCTAGCAACTAATTCTGCCCACTCCTTCAAAACCCGAAATTTAATTGCTTTTATAAAATATAAAAATAAAAAAAGAATCATCCCTCACCTCTAGACCTAGTTATTAGGCTTTCTAATCCTAACGACACTATTCCTGAGTTGAACGATCAATCCCCCGGTACTTGTCACTATACTATACTACAACGATCAGGTACACTGCCTGATGGGGTTGTAAGCTTCTCGAGATCCCTTGAGAGGTAAAACCTGGTGCGATTCCCACGTATCAATCATCCAGTTTTCTTAGCCTAAAGTGAAGCAATCAACTAAACAATAGACAACTTATCAACAATCAATAACTAGGTTTCATTAGATCTAAGTAAACACTAATTATAACAACCTAAAATTTGAATTACATTTTTATTATCATTTTGATTATACCATAAGATTAAATAAATAATTAAGTAATATAAATACTTTATATTATATAAGAAATACAAGCGTTAATTACATGGTAATCCTATCCTAGTCTAAAATAAAAACACACACTTTTGCGATTTTCACTCCACAGGTTTCGATGAAGATGAGACCATATCTCGATTCTATATCAATTAGAAGATACGCATGCTTATCACTGCCCTAAACCAAAAACGCCTCCTTCATATTTGATAAGACTTTACACGTTTTGTTTAAGATGAGAATTGCAATTCATAGCGTGCATGTATATCTTTATTCTTTGATAACAAATTGTATCATATATTGCCCTTAATAAATAAAATAAAAAACGCTGCATTCCTTTGTTTTTATTTTGCTTCATGCGTTTCATGACCCGAGCATGTCAGATATTTTATACACGTTTTCCTATAATATTCCGAGTATATCGATAAGTTTGTTACCTCATATCATTTTATATATATCACGTATCCTCTCATTATTTCACATAGTCATCAAGTTAACCTATACTACACTAAATTCCTTTAATATGTTGTACGTCAAGGTTTTGAGAATACGAGTTTTTTTTTAAATCACTATTACAACCTTAACACTAAGAGTACGAGTTTGGTTTCGGCTGTGGTTCGTGTTTCGATCTCGTTATGGTTCGTACGAAGGTTCGAGAGTAGCGAGAATGGGCTTTGGTACATGTGTTACGATCTTTGGTTCGTGACTGGTGGTTTGTTTCGGTCTCATCCGTTGGAGGTTTATAGCTCGCAACTTAAACACGGTTAGATGATTGTGTACGGTTGGGTTCGGGTTCGATCGTGTCTCATTGATTTCTTGGGTTCGTGTTTGAATTGGTTTTGCACTCGTGTTCTTGTTTCAGTTTCGATCTATCGTCTTGTTCGGAGGTATATCTTGAACTATATACTTACATTTAAATAAGAGTAGTAAGAAATCTTGTTATATCATCATTTATAGTAGAACCTTAAATCACCATCAAGAATGAATCAGATGTAAGTTTAAAGCATATAAATGGCATGAACGATCTTAGAAGTAACATTATACGAGTTCTTGTTAATCACTATATATTCGAATACATATACGTAATGGGAATATGGTACAAAGAAGTAAACCCTTAACTGATCGTAATAGCATGAAACTAACAGGAGTCGTATATTTGTGCATGGGGTTTGGCTGTGAGTCGTGTGTCGATTGGGTCGATTCTAGTGTGCCTTCATTAAACTTAAACGAACCCTTAAACACCATGTCATGCTTGGTCATTCTTAATTCATAAATTGAAAAGTAATATAGAGTGCGAGTCGATTTCGGTTTTCGGTTATTTTTCATACGAGATAAAACTACATGCATGCAAATAGCCTAAACTAAATAAGTATGAAATGTCAATAATGAATTACGTATTCAAGAAGACTACTAGTAATCCGAATTTGCATTTTAACCCTAAACTTTGGTGGTTTTCACATTTTAACCCTATATTTACTAAATTGACATATGTAACCCTAAACTACTATATTTGTCTTTATTAACCTTTAAGTTGATTAAATTGTCACTTATAACCATAAAGTATAAAGTTACTAATTCGGGAAACTTACTATAAATGGAAAGTTAATATTTTTGGAAAGCTACTATATTTGGCAAGTTACTAAAAATAGAAAGAAACCTAAAATGAGTAATGATTTAAAATGAGCTTATAAATAATAAGACGATCATTAATTCGTGTAGATTCGCTGAAGAAGGAGTAACTTTCGATCCTTATGTTTTCTGATATGGTTTCATTTGCGGTTTGAGGTACATATATTCTTCCCTTTTTAGTAGGGACTTCTCATGACTTTCTTTCGATCCTTGACACAACTAAGATTCCCTTCAGTTATGCCATTGCTATGTTCCCCATTTGATATGATTGATATGATCCATTTGATATGATTCGTTGTTATGATCTATTTGATATGAGCCTTGCAATGATACCTCTGATTTGATTCTGATTTGCTATCCACTTGATTATGATTATGTGATTCTGTTATATTATGCTCTGGGAGCATTCTGTTCTGTCATGCTCTGGGAGCATTTCGTTATGGATAGCCTTGCTTTGTTTGATATGATATGTTCTGTTCTGATGCCCGAGTTTTTATTCTACTCATGGAGGTACCATGGGCGTGTCATTGAGGCACCAATGGCATGACACTATCTAGGGCGGTGTGATTAGTCCCCGGCGTCCCCGTCTGTTTATGATATGATATGAGATCTCTTGGCCACTTTGTATATGATTTGTTTGTGGGGGGCGTATGGATGTATCCTAGGTATATTTGATATGATATGATATGATATGATTTGATTTTGTGACTGGCTGTACGTGCCTTGTACCCCTTTCACGTCTGGTACTTAGAGGTCGCCCCTCTATGTACACCCTATGAATTGACGGATATATGATTATGTGATTAGACCTATTCGAGTGTCTCTGGTAGGTCGGCTCGTGGCTTTCCTTTATTTCTTTTGTCCATTCGAGTGTCTCTGGTGGACAAGCCTTTGTTGATACGTGCTCTTTGATTCTGGTTACTATATGATTCATATTATCACTTGACTCTTCATACTCATTATTCATTTGACTTATGATATTTCTTCAGTTATCGTTGATCTCTTATGCATTTGACAGATGACATTCGTTTCAGCAGGAGCTTATGATTTCTTTTCTTATACTTATATACGTTGCGATTATTCGTTTTGTTATATATTTGTTCACTGGGCTTTTTAAGCTCAGCCGCATTTCTTTTCCTGCGGCAGGTTTTAGGTTGGAAGCTGGGATTGAGTGAAGAGTGCATAGGAGCATTTAGTGGACTACCTTGATGATTAGACACCCTTTTGCTCTGGATGAGACATGGATTTAGATTCAGTTAGATTTAGTTTGGATTTGTATTTTATCTTGTATAGAGTTAGCATTTCATTTGTTTCTTAGAATACCTTTGTAACTTTTATATCTGTAAGTCTTCCGCTTGCGTTGTTTGTTCTGACGGACACCATAATGTAGCATTTTGACCCGTGTCGGGTTGGGGTGTTACACTAATAAACTTAAGCTAGCATGTTAAAGCAATAAAAGATAAACAGATAATCAAACAACGCATAGACATATTGAATGATTAAAAGAAAACTTATCTTCAATTGAACATGGAAGAAAAGAGGGTATGAAAACCCTTAAAATCCTCTGAAATTCGTAGTAGGGTTTATGTCTCAAAACTTGCACACTAATGAATGAAAAATCAAAAACTATATATAGAATTACAAGGCTGGCGGCGTCAGGTTATAAATATTGATGCCATCTGAATGCCGCTTTTAGGGTTTCGTCTTGTGCAATCCAACCTTCTGACGTCGTTACTTTTTAATGTCTTATGGGCCGTCTCTCTTTCAAATAACACCAGATGGCCTACTGCCAAATACACCTGACGCCTTTAGGTGTAAATCTTCCAAAGGTTCACTGGGTCGTCATGTGTAATATTTTCCAGCTCCTTGATCTTCAAGTGACTGCGTCAACTATTAATGCCTGACGCCAGGTGCATTTCCTGACAGGTTTCCTTGACTTTGTTGTTTTCTTCACTTTTGAGCCTAAAAACGTCCAAAATACTCCAATTTCAAGAAATCATGTCCCAAGTACTTAAACTAAGAAAAGAAACGATTTGAAGCAATATTTGACCCCTTAAAAGCGTAACAAATAAGTCCTCATTAAATATCCCAACACTTGGGACTTGCTTGTCCTCAAGCAAATGAGCTTTTATACCAATCAATTTACAAGTTAGGGGTCATTTAACATTAACATAAAAGTAATTACAACACATAATTGTTCTACCATAGTCAAAACAGACACGGAAATTATACACTAGCACCTCACATTAAGTGTTTGGATACTCACATCTCTCGGTTGTTATAAATTTATATATCATAAATGGAAATGAGAAAAATATCACTCACTACCTGTCATAGCACATAGATTACAATAGGCTTGGGAAAGGATCAAACCTCCACCACTTTGGCGTAAGCACCTAGGATAAACTATCAAAGAGGTCTTTTAAAGGGTTGTAACATTAGGTGTAAGGGTATGAAAAACACGGTTTGTTGGATAAGGGATAATTTACTAGTGGCAAGTCAATTATCTTGGTTAATTACATGTACAATGAGGCGTTGCTAAGCCAAGACTCGACTCAACTTAAACTAACTACAACTCTTTTTTGAATTTTTTAAGACACTATTTTGACTTAAACATAAATAAAAGATGGGATGGTGGCCCGTATGTTTTTTTTCTCTTTTCTTTTTCTATTTTTTTTTTCAATTTTTTTATAGACTTTTACTCTACCATCCAAATAATACATCAAAGGGAGCTTGTTTCCTCCCTACACTTGAACTTTTATATACTTTACAAATAACTATTCTAATGAACCGAATTAAGAAAATCATAACACTTGTAATACTTTAAAACACTAATCGTATATAAGGGTTATGATTTCCCCTTTCACATTGTAACGACTAGTACTTTTACCCATGAGTCTCAATCATCCCAAAACTATATGTACAAGATATGACTCGACTTAGCAACCATGTAATCAATTAGACAATTAAATAATGGATTCAAAATGTAACAACAATGCACTATAGATGAGTGCATACAAGGTAGGCTAAGGCGATGTGGGTGTACATTTGGGGGTGTGAGCTTAAGTGGGACCCACTATGGGTGATTCTGGTTCAATTTAGTATTATGAACAAGTTTAAGCAAGAAAAAGCACATGGGGACCATTGGATAAGCCAATAAGTCACAATAAGCACATGTTTGTCTTGATACTTAACTGAAAATAGGACAGACTTTTGTGGTTAATTCAGGTGGGTCCCAGAGGTCATAAGCTCAAAGGAATACTCAAAACTTGAAGAGGGCCAAGAGGGGGATTCAAGGAACCAAAGAGGGGCAAGTAGGACCCACTGAGGTGGCAAGAAAACACCACCAAAATGGTGGTGGCTGCTGTGTATCTGCTGCAGCAGGGGAGGTGTTCCTCCATGCAGCTAACTTTGGGTGAAGGTGGGGCCTACAGAAAAATTCTTAAAAATATAAAGAAGGTGGGAACTTGAAGACTAGCTGGGGGGTTGTAAGTATGAACAAGTTTCAAAGCTTGAAAGCAAAAACAAAATTCTACAAAAATCTTGCTAGTTTTGGAAAAATCTGAAATCATGTAATTTGACTTTTGAATAAAAACTTGGATTGTTGACTTTTTTGAACTTAAATCCTACTCTACTGATTAATTATGTTATATTAGGCTGTAATTGAACTAGATTAGGCCATAACAATTGATAATAAATTGAAATGGTGAGAATTCCACTCCTAGGACCTAACAGATTATCACTAAGATGGATGCCAAAGTGATTTTGACTATGGAGCTTATACCTACTGATTTAAAGACTAAAGTGCAACTAATAAACTAAAAATGACATGTTTCAATACTTATTACACCTTGAAACTTCCTGGATCACAATGAGATTTCCTAATCCAAACACACCTTATATGAACCTGTTATTGTGATTTTCAAACGATTTCAATGAATCAATCCACAAGTCTGATTCACAAGGTCCTGTTTTAATGTTGTTTGAACATTTTAAGCAGAAAAATACCAATAACAATACCATAACTCATGAATCACTAGTTATGCCATTTTGACTGTGAGATTGAAAACATGAACAACCAAAGACTATACTAAGTAAGCATGACTTATTAAGCAATATACCACTTGACATGTTCTAATTAAACACAACAGGACATAGATAAGCTATTATAAGCTAGGCTATAGTAAAAATGCAAGAACATGAGATTTGCTTACAAGTGATTTCCAAATAGAGAACAAGTGAACTAGTGATCCAATAACCATCCTAACACCTCCCAGAGGTTCTAAACCCTCTGCAATCCAAAAACAAACAAGCTTCTTGCCATCTTTCTTCTTGCTTCCTGCTTTTTTTATTTTATTTTATTTTTTTGCTATTTTTCTTGGAATTTTGATTTTTTTAAACTAAAACAGTTTCAAATGTTTAGAAACTTTAGAAAGCTTATACATATGCTGAAACAAGTTGAAATAAACAGGAAACAACAACTTATATCAACATTTTAGTAAAAATGAAATTTTCAATAATAATGAGCATAAACTAAAATGGAACTGAAAAACTTAAATTAAAACTTGACAAAGGTTTAGAATATAAGGAAATTACTTATTACAACATTGGAAAGCTAAAGAGTACACTGGAAAACAGAATTTAATTAAAACGAGCTAAAAACTACCCTAATTAAACTACTACCTTTCTTTTCTTCATTTTTTATTTTCTTTTATACACCCTGGAGCTTGTCTCTTTCTTTCCCACTCATTTCTAGCCCTTGGATGAGCTTCAAGTGATCTGAGCCATTCAAAATGGTTTTGGCGCCAAAAATGGTCAAGGCAGGTAGGGATTGCTTGTTAGGTTTTGGGTTCATTAATTGTGTCTTGGAGGGTTGTGGTAAGTCAAGGGGACATAGATTGGTGGAGTTGAGGTGGGGGGATGGGAAGTTGAGTGTTGGCAGGGTAGTAGCAGCCAAGTGGAGAGGGAAGGAGGAGGGTTGACTTGTGTTGACTGGGAGGGAGTAAATAAAACGGGGTGTTTTTGTTTTTATATTTTTAGGGAGTGGGCTGGGGTAGGGTAATGGGCCAAGGGTGATCATGGATCAGGTTTGGGTGGATTGGGTAGGAATAAGGTGGGCTTTGTTTGTTTATTTAATTATCAAAAAGGGTCCGTTTGGTTTGTTAATATTTCACAAGGACCACTTTTGTAATTTCTGAAATTAGAGGGGGGGAAATTTGCCACTGTTCCAAAGTTATCCAAGGATGAAATATGCCAACTTCCACAATTCAAAAATCATAAATGATATTTTCCATTTTTAAAATTCCCGGGGACCAAATGTGTCAATTTTCAAAACTGTGGGGACTAAACATGTAATTTTCTCAAAATTTTCATCCAGGGATTAAAAGTGACACATGTGAATTCCCAAGGACCATATTTGACTTTTTCTCACAAAAATTGAACTCCAGGGGCCAAAACTGCCAATTGTTGAAACTTGAGGGACCAAAATGTAAATTCTCAAAACTTTTAGAATTTTTCACCAAAGGACTGAATATGACAACTTATGATTTCAAAAGGACCTTCGGTGACTTTTCTTTTAAAATATGTGCTCAGGGACTATTTTTGCCAAATTTTGAAAGTTGAGGGACTGAAACTGCCAATTATGCAAACTCTGTACGTTTTTCATTTGTTTTTACTCATTTTGCATCTAAAACATATAAAACACAATTTTGAAATATTTTTAGTATTTTGATGCATTTCTGAATGTTTTTGTATGTTTTACAGTTCAGATTTAACCAAAAATGATGAGTGTTTGAGCACTCATCAGGGTGGATTGTAACAAATTCTTCCTTTAAGTAAAATTCTTAAAGTTAGAAATGAAAAAAGATAGTCCTAAGGGATGTACTAGGGTATCGTGTACTAAAAATGAGTATATTGCAAGGTTGTGGGAGAATTACTTGACCAATTAAGTCAATGTAATTATAATACGGGTTTAAAACAAAGGGTTATCCTAATGCCTCTTATCGTATAGTAAATCCTAACTACACGAATGTATTCTTACAAGCGGTCTCGGGATACATCACAAACGTAAGTTCTAGAATCTAAGTACTACCGGTACACTCATAAGCATCAAAGATGAATGCTTTTTCCTAATAATCTTAGGCGAACCTCACATTTTGGGTGGAAATTTTTTGAGTGGTACGGTTTTTGTGCTAGTCATATAATTTCTATCCATGAGACATTTATTAAGACAAAATTTTCACTCCTATATGTTGCAAAAAATTTTAAATTTGGTGCCAAAATTACCCCAACAAGTATTTCTCTTAGTTTTATTACACATTCACTACTAAACAAAACAAATATCAAGTGGAGTTATAGTTTCTAAGGTATCCCAATTTACCCTCCGTACACTTAAACCGAACATTGTCCTCAATGTTCCTAAAAAGTATAAAAGTAAAGATAAAAGAGAATGAAAGAAACTAATACTCCCCTGATTCGCTCGGTATGGACGATGTGTAAACATGGTTAAATCTTCTTCCAAGAAAATGAATACGAAAAGCTTCACTACAGAAATATAAATCATCTTCTTATCCAATATAACCTATACAACTAAGAAAATAAACACAAAACCTCACATAAAATCGGTGATAAATTCTATATAAAAGTAAATCCTAGAAAACAATGTAAGATATAATGCTTGAAAAATAAATGTCTACAGGTTCCTGGAGTTTAAAAATTAAAGATCTTACAAAATTATATGATTTCTAGCAGAAACAAAACCTGAAAAATTTTACAGATACAGTGCCTGACGTCGTCAGGTTATAATTCCTGATGCCGTAAGGAGTATTCTGACAAAATTCTTTATATTTTGTTTCTGGAAAATTTCTTGAAAAATATGAGTTTTAATACCTGGAAACCATGCAAAACATTCATTGTGACTCGATACAAGCATTTGACTCTAACAAACACAAATATATATGCTAATCTCTAATTGTTATCGTTCATGTTCAATTTGTTCTTAAAAACAAATATGATTTTCCCTACACTTATCTTTTGCAAAATACCTTTATATGTAATTAAGACGAGGTTAAAGACAAAATAAAGCATCTTCACAATCTATTTGATACATGAACAATAAACAAAAAGATAGAGCTTATATATGAAATCAAATAAAAGCAAACAAACAAACAATTAAAAAGCTTGGGTTGCCTCCCAAGAAACGCTTTTCTTTATTAACAAGTCTTGTAGCTAGACTCAAAGTTATGCCCTATCCTATGTGAGTTAGTTCGTCATCGAGGACATCCTTAGGGTCAAACTTTGATTTTAATTTTCTATCGGTACGCTTTGTTCGGTATGACCTTTCAAAATTCTCTCAATCCGGATCATATAATGTTATTTTTATGTGCCATGATCCATCTCCTTCCTTAGGTGGCTTGTTTCAATTCCATTTATGTTTATCGCTCTCACTCTTCCACTTATTCATTCCTAGGTTGATTTGCAAAACTCCTAAGAATTCAAGCATCTTCCTAAAAACTAAAAGATCCTCAAATGGGTCCAATTCGGTATCCCTAGCCAAGAGTTGCTCTATCGAATGTGTTCAGCTCACAAATTCCTCTTCTAAGTAAAATGGGCGTTGGGATCCTATAAAGTCTCTATTGATCCAAGGTCCATACCTAGATAGTCTCTTTTCCACATCAATCCAATGAGGTGTTGGTTCCTCACCATTATTGTAAGCATGCTTCTTAACATCATAGATAGACCTATATCCGTCTACCCCTACCGCTATTCTAGATTCCTTACAATCAGTCATTGCACTAGCGGTGGTTAAAAATCCTCTTTGTTGGGATCACTCCTAACACTTAAATGTGACAACATTAACGGGATTACATTAGTTATCATGTAAGCCTAATACACAAGTACTAGAAATGTCATTATTGTAAAGTGATGTATATGTATGGCTATATATACCCCTCCATACTTCCATGGAGGGGTGAGACTTTGTTTGGTTTTTCACTTTCATTATTATCAATAAAACATAGTTTTCCCTTCTCTCTCTACTTTCTCTCACTAACAATGGAAGCTTTAATCTTTCATCATCCATGACCTCCCGAATCAAAATAATCATTCAATAACACGGTCCTACAAGTGGCATCAGAGCTTGGTTATTAGTTATGGTTGATTTTTGTGGTGTTATCTTGTCAAAAATGTTACCTTTCAAATATGTTTTACCATCTTTTTCACTGTTTCTACACGTATTTGGTTAAATCAGTTTTTTTTTTTTTGTATCAAAATAGTCAAAAAGGCCTAACCTTTCATCTACGGTTTCATAACTAATTTTTTTTGTCCTTTTGGCCTGTGACATTTCATAAAATTTTCATGTCACTAATTTTAATATTTTATTATTTAACTATTCTATTTTTTTTAATAATTAACTTCATTGGAAGTTATCCGCGTACGTCATAACACGTTCAATTTATTCAACCACAACTAGACTATGTCCATTCTACACTTTCTATGCACCATTGTTTCCTTACAATCCTATTTTAAAAGTCAATTTCACTTTTTCCATTTATACGTAAACCTTGCACCTTTTAAGTTTTAAGCGATTTAAATTTACGTTTTATGGTTTTAACAACATGAACCAACCCTAGACTATGATGATTTTATATATTTTATGCATTTTAACTTATTTTCACGATTACAAATGAGTTTTATACTTGTCGTGTCATTTTTATAGTTTACGTCACTTTTACCAAGAACCGGTGTCACCAAACGCGTTTTCAACTCACGATTTGAGTTTTAGCGATGTTTAAACACTCCGATAAACCCATGACTCATCTTAAATACTTAAATAGGTTATGATAACATGTTTTAACATTTTTAAAAGTTTTGAATTTTATAAGTACCCGGTTTTACGTTACGCGTCTTACAAACTTCACGTTTTAATTATCGGGAGCAAAATACACTACATAACACACTCAATAACCAAAATAAATCATAAACACTCCACTCACACCCGCCACCCCATACAAGAGGTGTCATTTTACTTCAAGTTTCATAAGACACTTGTACACTTTCCAATTCTTGTCTTTCACTAGTAGTATTAAACTAAACATATCATTTTTTTACAAACATAGAACATATCACCAAGTTTTATTAACTCAAAAATCTGCATTTCTCTCTATAATTTCGTGGCTACACAGCCCCAACACACAATTACTTTAATTTTTCTAGTCCAAGATGTGTGATAAAAATGAAGGTCCATTGGTGCTAACTTGTTCTTGGTTATTTCCTCTCCAAAAGACTTTGTTTTCAAGATTTATATAGAAGTTTTTCAAAGGTGTTTAAAGACCTCTCTTTCTCAAGAGTTTTTAAGGGTTAAGGGTTGTGATTTTCAAGTATTTACTAAGGGTTTTGGTGGATAAAATTTGGGTTGATATGGGGTAAAGAAATGGTGCAAGTGTTGATTGGATTAAACTAGGTTTAGTGTTCTTTGTTGTTGTATCACCTTGTTCTTCACTTTTGTAAGGAAACTCTCCACTCAATTTTCATTTTATTTTTATTTTCACTTCTGTAAAATTTATATATCTTGATGTATTTGAGCATTATATAAATTATTATGCTTGGTTAGGCTTGGTACATAAATTTAATCACTAGAAAACCCTAAATGACTAGACTTGCAACTGTGAATCTGATTCAGGGGTAAAAACGGAATAAATTGATTTAATCAGTAAACATTGGACCTAAACTAAAAATATGTAGTTGTAGCCCTATGTCTTGTGGTCATTTTGACGGGTATTTCATCGAATAACTCATTACGATGATTAAACTATAAATATTTTCGTAAAACATGTTATATTCTGAGTAACAGATTTGAAACGTGTAAAAGTCATTTTTCTTGTGAATAACCCTCTGTTACTCAAAGAATAAAAGTTCTAGATAACATCTTAACTTAAACATGGCCAAAAACGGGGAATTAATCGGGTTTGTAAAACACAAGATATTGCACTTTTCGTGGGACTGATGCAATGTTGAAGTTTTCTAAAGTGTATATATTGGGTAAATGGGTAACTTTGGTACTGTTAAGTAACTTTTGACTTAGTGGGGCCCACAAAACTTGTTAGTACAGATGAATACCTTTCCGGTGATATAAAGAACGAGATTTGTGGACTTACGGTTTGTGAGTAACGGATTTTTGAAAGTGAATAAGTTATAAACATTTTAGACAGCTTTGAAATTAAAAGTATAAAAATGTTTAAGTTTTATAAACTTTTGAACTTTAAATATATTTTGACCCACTTAAGTTATTTTGGACCCTTTGGCTTAAATGGAACCTTTAAATTAAATTTGAACCTTAGGACTAAATTGGACATATAAGCAAGTATAAGAATTAGTACCAAGCATAAGTAAGAGTATAATTTTTATACAACAAAAATACATCAATATTTATTTTCAAAACCTAAGACAACGTATATATGTTTAGGTTCTTCATAGAGCTTCGCAGCTATCTTTCTTCGCTTGCTTGATTGTGATTATTCCTCTTTGTTCACGGTGAGTTCATAGCCTCGCCTTTACTCATTTAAATGTTTTATAAACCTCGCGAGGGGGATACATGCTAGTTTTACAAACCGAATACAAGTAGCTTTTTTTTGGTATGCTTGACCCAATTACATGATTTATAGACATCAGACATTGAGTATTTCTTGCCAATTAAGTCCCCATCATGAACCGTTAATTCCGTAGGGAAACGCTGGTATTATGAATATGCATATTAGGCTTGGCGGGCTTGGCCGAGTGAGTAGCGCTCACCTTTCAACGGTCACATAATATTGAGAGGTTGTGGTAAATGGCAAATCTTACCCTTTTCGGGGCACTATTAAACTAGGTCAAGGTTCGGTTTCATGAGCTCAATGCTATAAATCTTATTTCCCGACATGTATTTGTTATATGTCTATTGATAAATAATGCTTGTATTCAACTTATTACTTATTAAACTCTATGAATTCACTCAACTTTATGTTGACCTTTTAGCATGTTTTATCTCAGGTCCGTAAGTGACTTTCGGCTTGGATGGGCGGCGCAAGAAATGGATATCTACATGATGGCTCATGTTTAAATAAAATTTTTCATTCGATAATCTTCTAAACTTTCAAAACTTATGTATCTTTTATCTATGTTAAAAACTTTTGGGACCTTGTTAACTCTCATAAATTATCGAATGTGAAGTTTTAAAAACAACTTTGTTTTAAAGTTGTTTACTATATTTGTATAATGTGACCAAATAGCACCCCATGTTGTATACCGCTGCGTTCCTAAAATGGGGGTGTTATATAGTCCAAATAAATCCTTCCTGTATAACTAATATATTGTTTTTTTTACTGTTTTGGTACATCTCGTGAATATTAGTGGTCAAAAATTGTCTGGTAATATTTGTCAGTAAAAGCAGCCGGAAAAGATGGTCGGAATTTCGCCGAAAAATGGTCAAATGGTCAAAACCCTCATTTTAGGCGTTAACTTAAGCACAAAACCCTAGGTTTACGCGCAACTCTTCAGATCTATTTTCGCATAACTTGGAAAGTTATGCGTAAGGTATTCTTTTTGGCGTAAAACCCTGATTTTACGCATAATAACCAACTCTTATGCGCAAGATCTTTGTTTAGGCATAATACCCGTGTTTACGCAAAAGCTTTACCCAAAACCTGTTACGCATAAAATTACGCGTAAAGCTACCAAACAGAAATCAAGATGAAGCATAAATAGACCACAACCTAACCAAAATACACTCAACCTTCGGACTTCAGTTTTACCATCATCAGTCAAAGTGAAAGGTATACGAGCAAGACCAGAAACCAAATCCTAAACAACTCGACCCATATCAATCACAGCCAACAATGACATATGTATCCTAATCCCATCTCCTCGAATTGACAACCTCAATCTCATCTCCAAACACTCAATCAAGACTCGAATTAATGATAAATTAAATAATCTCAGATAAACTGTCGTGTTGACTAATGAAACATCAAGACCATTTAGGTCTAACACACGAAAATCATTCATCACAGATTTGTTTGAAGCATGGCTTCTATAACTATCCGACACAAAAAGATAAAGAAATATAACATGTATGTTTATTTCTTTTCTTTGGTTCGTTAAATTAGAAACACAAACGAAAACTATGATCACCTACCCAAGACCACTGAGGATCTTGAAGCCCTTAAAGATGCTTTCTTGATTCGATTTGCGCTGAAAATGAAATGATTTAGGTTCGATAGATATTGTGTTTATATTATTCATTTGATTTTTCCTTCGAGTGATGATGGATTTAAGATAAGATTAGATCAAGATCGGTTGAGATGTAAATGTGTTAGCTGAGGAGATGCGTTTGGAGAGATGAAAGAGGAGGGGGCGGACATATTATGATTAGGGTTGAGTGAAATGTTATGTGAGATTAGGTTAACTGTTTTATACGGTTAGTCATTTAGTGGATGGATCGGGATTATTGAACTTTTCATTGGGCCCCGTTTGGTTTTTCACTATATCATTCTCTTGGACTGGATCCGACTTATAGGCCCAAGGTGATATCATTAAATGGTTGATTGTGGACTAAAGTGTAATTATGGAATGGGCTTATGTTTAACCAGTTCCTAAATGCTTATGTTATGGGCTAAATGCATTAATATCAAATGTATTTTTTTTTACATTGTAAGCATTTTGGTATATTATTTGGCACATGAGTGGTATTTTGGTGTTACGATTTTTTCACGGGGATACATCTTTTTTGACAAGATCGGGAAACCATTATTTAATTCATTAAACCGTCAAAAGGCAAGAATTGGGCATGTAACCGCAAGATGTGACTACGGCGTTAATTCTTTATTATTTATTTGAGGTTGAAGTCGAATTTCACGGGTGCGTGTACTTAGTATATGAAGATATCGGGTTGGTTGGATGCATGATTCTTCGAGATCCTTGCTCGAGCTTTTATCCGTACAAATGACCAAGACTTGAGTTGTCTAGTTATACATGATGTAAGGAGTTACGTTGTTGTGCTCACAGAGTATAGCTATCACTTTAAAGGAGTTACGTTGTAGTGCTCAAGTGTCACCAAAAGATGTGGATGATTCAAGAGACGTTCATATACATTTAAGGATGGTTGGATAGGTATATGATTCTACCTTTATTGAAATTCTCGGTATCGGTTCTTAGTCAGACAATAGTGCAAGTTTAAGTCACAAGTTCGGGTTACTTTACTTCAGTCTCAAGTTCGTCATACTGGGTTTTCTCCATCAGTAGTCACTACAAAAAGCAGTCAGAATGATAATGGGGTCGGTAATGAGTTAGTTGAGAGGAGTATAAAAGAGTAGAGATGTTTATCAGCAGTTGATTCTCACAGGCTATTTATTATACTTCAGACATAATCGGTTAATTGGACATATGGGGTTACGCCGCCTCCGTTTTCCATCGTAAACATAGTGTGTATGCTTCCGATTCTACAAAGACATCGTGGGGGAAGAGAGAGTGGGTGTTCTTTTGCTTTCTTTGACTTTTCTTGATTTCTTTGCGAAAACACTCATTTTCCACGAGGATCTGCAATCAGGGGGAAGAAATGTGCACATCAGAGACGCATAATAGACTCACGTGATCGAGCTTACAATTTTATTACTGCCGGGGAGACGTCCGCAGAGATGATCAGTGGTTCAATTTTGTGATTTTGGTGTAATCGTTTCAACTCTCGCGGGTTGTGAAGTGTCAAGTAGCCTACATACGTGAGAAGATCTTGCTGATTTCTTGCATGTTACCCCCGAACAGAGTTTCCGCATTGAGCATAACTGTGTTTAAGTGACTAGTCAGATTTGCTTGGTGTCGTTTACGATGTCATCTACAAATTCTACTGCGTACTTAAAACTTTAAAAGTTAGAAGACATGTTGACTACATCAAAGTTTCGAATCTACTGAAGACGGTTGTCAGTTTGGGGGAAGCTGATACAGAAACTTCGCCAAAAACAAGTGTACGGAAGCTGCTAAAGACATGCAACATGAATTGGGGGGAAGTTAATCCATTTCATGCATATTACATCATTTGCCTACAAGTTAAGATAAAGTTCTCAAGCCGAGGTACAAGATGAAGACAAAGAGCGTCAACTGGAGTCATCCTCAGCATTTGAAGAGCTTATGAAGACCTTTCTTTATTTTTATTTGTACTTGTAGGAAATGTTGTAAGTAATCCTTTATGTTGCCACATTGAGGGAAGATTGTTGGGATCACTCCTAATAGTTAAATGTGACAACATTAATGGGAGTACATTAGTTATCATGTAAGCCTAATACACAGGTACTAGAAACGTCATTATTGTAAAGTGATGTGTATGTATGGATATATATACCCCTCCATACTTCCATGGAGAGGTGAGACTTTGTTTGGTTTTTCACTTTCATTATTATCAATAAAACATAGTTTTCCCTTCTCTCTCTACTTTCTCTCACTACAATGGAAGCTTTAATCTTTCATCATCCCCGACCTCCCAATTCAAAATAATCAATCAATAACACGGCCCTACACTCTTCCTATTAGCAATGGACATGTAGTGTCACTAACCATATCAAGGATGTGGAAATCCGCCAAAAGTGTTAACTTTCCTATGTGCACTTATACTTTCCTATGTGCACTAATAAATCCTTGATTGTCTTGACCGCCATCATTCTTGTCATTCTTCTGAACACCTTTTCTTATCACTTTACCTCTTGGTGGAATATCTTGTCTTTTGTTTAATGTAGTGGGTGCAGAAGTAGTTCGAAGATTGTTGTTGGTTGGACGTTTGTAGAAAGACCTTTGAATCTGTTTTCCATGTAATACCAAGTTTTGAACAATTTTAGTGAGTTCAACATTTGTTGGATCTTGATTGGAGTCAATTGAATTGTCCACTGGTGAATAGTGGGTTTCATTGTTGGAGGTGAAGGAAGATTGATTTTGGTGGTATGTTGAAACTAAAGCAAGAGGATCAACAACTGTTGGTTGTGTGGAGAGTTGAGCTAAAAGTTCTTTTTCTTTCTCTTTTCTTTTCTGATCAAGAATGTCACTGACTTCAACCTGATTGTGTTTCAGAAGATCAAACAAATTGTTGATGTCTTTAGCGGTTAAGTCTTGATTTTGTCTGAAAGCAATGGTGAAACATCTCCATTCAGGTTGTATGTTTGTGAAAAACATAGTGTTATGCTCAATGTTTGATCTTTTGAGGTTATGACGGTTCATTTCATTGATAAGTTTTTTGAATCGAATGTATGCATCTTCAAGACTTTCCTCAAGAAGTTGCTTGAATGACTGATAATTCCATAGAGCTAGAGTCTGTTGAGTCCGTGTGCTGACATCTGTACCCTGTGATTCGCCTCAAACAGTCAGATAATATCAACCAAGTAATGGTCAATAAGTCAAACAGCCTAAACCAATACTCCGGTGAGTTTAGTGTTTCCCCGGATCGTTAGATCCCAACGAGATGTGAAATCTGAAATAAAACGACTTCGAGATCAGGTGAATTGAACAGGAAAAGGGTTTAAGTGATTGTACTACTGAAAAATAAGAGTGAATAGCTTTAATAAGCTATATCAATCAATACGTGAAATCAGATACGTACAAGTGAAAAAAGGACTGGAAAACGTAAACGTTTATTAATTAAACGTAAACAAAAACAAATTTAACAATAGTAGGATTTTGCAAGCCTTAGGGGCTTAAATGCAAATTAAATAAACTTAAAATATTTAATTTATAATTACTAATTATTTAATTAATTATTATTATTTAATAACTTTTATTAATTATTTAATAATTAACTAATAATTAGGAAAATGTAAAATAAATCTAGAAAATTAAAATTAAAATTTCTAAAAATCTAAAATATTATAAAACTTATTTTAAAACTAAAATTATAATTTTCACACTATTTATCTATTTATTATTAATTAATTATTATTTAATTATTATTTAACTAATTATATTGATTTAAATTATTTATAAATACTAAAAAGACTTAGATAATTATGAAAAATTTTATATATCTAATTAACCATCATGGGAATCCTAAAAAATTATAAAAACTTTATTTTATGTATTTTTAATTTAATTTACTAATTATTATTCTATTATTTAATTATTTATCAATTAAACTAATTATATTATTAAAAATAGAAAATTAACAATATAAATTCTAGAAAAATTTGTAAAAATGTTTTAACTTAAATAAAAGTTAGAAAAATTATAAAAACTAGGTTATACTTTATAAAATATAATTATGCTATTTAATTCTTATTTATTATTTAATTATTAATTTAACTAATATTAATTCTAAATAATACCAAATGACAAAGGAAAATTCTGAAAAAATTTATAAAATTACTTTAATATATAAGAGATTTAATAAAAATATAAAATAGCAGAAGTGCTTATAAATAAGTTAAAAAGAAAATTAAATAGATAATTTCTATTAAATAGAAGCTATCACTATTATTAAGTTTGGTTTTTTCTTGTTTTTCTTTTATAAAACTAATAAAATACTTAAAATAAGAAACTTTAATAAAGGAAAATAATTTATAAACTCAAAATAAGCACTGAGAGTGCTTATTACCCAAAACAGTTTGACTTTTGTTGACTTGGCTAAGAAATAAGCTCAAATAAGCTTGTGTGGGGTCCACAAGGTATATTTTGGTTTCTATGACTTATGTGAACTAGTTTGAGTGAGATTATATCAAATAAGCAGATTCAATAAGCCATAAACAACAAATAAGCACTTTGCTTATTTCAATTCTGAGACAGAATTGGGACAAAGTTCCATGCTAATTTAAGGTGGGATCCACTGGTCTAAAGGTCAAACAAAAGGTCAAGGGTTCAAGCCTGGTAGGAGGGGGGTTGTAAAAACCTAATTATGGGGTGTGGGTCCTACTGAGTTAACGACAAATGAGCACCAAAGTTGGTTGGGTGGCTTGGGTCTGCTGAGACAGGGCAACTATCTTGCCCTGCAGCTCAGTTCAAGGGGCATTTTGGTCTACAATAAAAAATCACAAAAATGAAATAAATGTGCAAATCACAAGTTCAGCTAATAGAGTTTGCACAAAACAAGTTTCAGGTTCTAAATCACAACACACAAATCATGAAAATTCTTGCTAATTTGGTGAAAATCTGACCAAACACTTTTTGACTTTTACTAATTTTAAGCTAGGTTGACTAATATGAAGTTTGATTGATCCTAGCTGATTGTAGATGTTGTAATAAGCTTATGTGAAACTAATTTAGGCCCAAGATACAAATGATAAGCTTATGTGAGTGATTGTGTCACTCAAATCCTAACACAGTTAACTGTGTTGGATTTCTTTGGTGATTTTGACTTTTTAGAAAATGATCACACAATTTTATGCCTTATATTACCTATGTGCATCTTCTGAGACATGAAACAAACAAGAATAACACAAGAATCCTACTGAGACTTGATGAAATATACAGATCCAAACACTCCTTATTTGACTGAAGTGGGAGTTTTTCAAAGCAAATCATCCATACAATCCATGAAACTGATTCCAATCATCATATTATCATAAAACAATACTGATTGAGCATAATTCAATAAACAAACAAGCATGAAACAATGAGAGTACAAAGTTGTTCTTTTGACAGTTAAAATTAAGATTTGTAGCAACTTCAAATATCAAAGAACAAGTTAACTATATTAAGCCATATTTCTACTTAATATGAACACAGAAACACAAGAACACAAAAATTCTATCTATGAAATACTTCTACAGTAAAATACAAGAATTGAATTTTTTTTAACTTACAAAGTGCAACACAGATGCAACTCAAGAACCAAGGACCAAGATCAATCCTATTTCCTCCCCTGAGGATCTAAACCAATACTCCAAAGCTGCTTCCTTTCCAAATCACCTTTGAATCAGAATACAAAACTCAGACTCTCAGTTTGACTTTCATTGACCAAGTTGTTCTTTTGATTATTTCTTGATTATACTGAATTTTATGTTACTAGAAACCTTTATAAAGCTTCATGGGAGCTTAAGTGACCTTTTTCAGTCCTTAACATCAACTAAGAACATCAATTAAGTGTAATGGGATTTTGGAAATTTGAAACTTGCATTAAACTGAATTCATACATAAAAACAGAAATTGATTGTTGAAATTAAGTTCACATACACTGAAAAGGTTTAAGAGTACAAGTTACAAGCTTAGATTACACTGAAAAATGAAAAACTTTCTAGTCGACATACATTACTTAAAAATTTAACTAGATATATGTGTCTTCTGCTTCCCCTTCTTTCTTTATAGCATTTTTGGACTCCCCACATGTCTCTGAACCTTTCCCATCAATAATACCAACCATTGGATGAGTCAAAGTGATCCAAGCCGTTTAAATCTGCTTTGGCGCCAAATTCCACACAGGTTGCTTGTGGTTGTTTCAGACTAATTAAGGATGTTTGGGGTTTAGTGGTGACTAGGGGGAGACAATTGAGACATTTTTGACTAACTTGGGGAAGTATGGAAGAAAAACTATCAAGCTGGGTGCTACAGTGGTGAAAATGGTGGGAAATGCATTAAATGCATTTGGGGTGAAATGATTGTGTTGGGAAGTGGTTGGCCAGCTGGAGTTGATGAGGTGGTGGTGGAAACCATGGTGGTTTTGGTTTGCAGAGGAGGGTGAGAGGTGTGAGCAGTTGTAGTGGTTTGGGGAAGATGGTCAACGAGGGGTCAAACCCCCCGTTTTATTAAAAGGGTGCGTTGGTTTTGCTTGGTGGGCTGGGAAACAAAACAGGCCCAAGGAAATAAAAGGGGTGGGCTGGATTCATTTTGGTTTTGGGTTTTATATTTACAAAGGGTCCGGTTGGTATGTGTTAATAAACAAGGACCAAGTTTGTAATTTTTGACAAAATTGAGGGACTGATTTTGCAACTTTCCCAAAGTAGTTATAGGGACCAATTATGCCATTTATGAATTACCCAAGGACCAAAGATGTAATATTTTCATTTAAAATACCTAGGGACCTTTTCTGCCAATTCCTCAAACTCCAGGGACCAAACCTGTAATTTTTTGATTTTTGAAGGGTTTAACTTGTAATTTCTCAAAAGTTATCATAAGGTCCATTTTTGTCATTTAAGAATAGTGCAAGGCTTATTTTTCACATTTTCCATTTACAAAACCTTAGGGACTATTTTTGACATTTTCCAAACTTGAGGGACTAAAGTTGTCATTTTGCAATTTTTAAACTTTAAAGGACTTTTCTTGACAACTTATTAATCCCTAAGGACTTTTGATGATATTTTTCATGTTTTGATTTACCAGGGACTAGTTTTGCCAATTTTTCAAAGTTCAGGGACTGAAACTGTAAATTATGTGAAATGTTTTGTTTTTCATCAGTTTTCAATCCTTTTGCATAAAAACACAATCCAGGGATAATTTTATGTATTTTAAGGCATTCCTGTGTGTTTTTATATGTTTTTGCAGTTTAAATGTAACAGAAATGATGAGTATTTACACACTCATCAATCCCCCACACTAAACTATTGCTAGTCCCTAGCAATCTATTTGAGAAAAAATTAATGGATTTTTACTCTTTACCAAAAGCCATCACTTCTGGAGTAGCCAGGTGTAAGAACTGTGGCACACCTGATAACCGTGTGATTTTGAGCAAACCACCAGCTGTCAACGGATTTGGTTTGTCTTTACCAGAAGCCGTTTGCTTCTGGACTAGCCAACTCTTGATGGAATAGTCAACATCTTGGTGAGCTGATTACCAATTATGGTTTTTCCACGGCGTTTACCACAAGCCATAATCTTGCGGGCTAGCCAACTCATTAGCTTTGGAGGATAATGGGGAGTTGAGGAACCATACATTTTTTGGCAAATTGCAAGCCTTCAACGGTTTTGAGATGTCTTTACCAAGAGCCGTTTGCTCCTGGACTAACCAATCCTGTTGTGGGTTAGACATGGAGGATTGATACCATTTATTGCATTTCTAAGTGTGAAAAAACTTTAAATTTTGATCAAATGAGGGTGCTTGATGGAACATGTGTTTGAATTCGTGAGAATCCCCCCCCCCCTCCCCCACACTTAGAAATGAATATTGCCCTCAATATTCAAAACACCGGGTGTTAAACCGATACTTAGAACGTAAGAAGGAAATATTAATAACCTTTATTTTAGGCTATTTACATACAAACTCACTTTTTTCTTTTTCTTTTGAACTTTTTTTTTTCAAGATATATAGATATATACAACATGTGGGGCATCTCCCCCACACTAGGGTGGTAGAAAAGAGAAAGAAATCAGAAATATGAGTGAAAACCCATATTGCTACGTTTTTTATTACCGAGTCACTAGCTTGACTCGACCTCGAATTGATTTGTCCATGAGGGAGCTACTGTTTTTGTTTACCGAGTCGCTAGCTTGACTCGACCCCGAATTTAATTGTCCTTGGGGAAAGTTTGGAGATCCGGGACAACCATGTTTGGGATGTCCTCTCCAAAGTAGTGTTTCACACGATGGCCATTTACTTTAAAACATGGACCGTCATTTTGAGATAACTCAACGGTACCATATGGATAAACCTTAGTAATAGTAAATGGACCAGTCCAACGGGTTTTTAATTTACCCGAGAAGATCTTTAATCTAGAGTTAAAGAGAAGTACTCGATCACCAACGTTAAAAACGCGGTTCTTTATTTTTTCGTCATGAATTCTCTTTGTTTTTTCTTTATAGATTAAAGAGTTCTCGTAAGCCTGATCACGTAGTTCATTTAATTCATTCATTTGAACTTTTCTGTGATCACCCGCAGTTTTGAGGTCAAAGTTGGCATGTTTCGATGCCCAGTAGGCTTTGTGCTCAAGTTCCATCGGTAGATGACATGTCTTTCCGTACACAAGCTTGTAAGGTGTACACCCAATGGGTGTTTTATAAGCTGTACGAAAAGCCCATAGTGCGTCATCTAATTTATCCGACCAAGCAGCACGGTTTTCACCAATAGTTCTCTCAAGTATCCTTTTGATACCACGATTTGAAACCTCCACTTGCCCACTTGTTTGTGGGTGATACGCAGTAGAAAGACGGTGGGTTACACCATACTTTTGCATGACTTTGTCAAATTTGTCATTGCAGAAATGCGTACCACGATCACTTATGATAGCACGTGGAGTTTCAAAACGGGCAAAAAGAGATTTCAGGAATTTTACTACAACTCGGGCATCATTTGTGGGTAAAGCTTTTGCTTCAACCCACTTTGATAAATAATCAACTGCCACAAGTATGTACTTGTTTCCTCTGGATGATGGAAATGGCCCCATAAAGTCAATGCCCCAGATATCAAATATTTCACATACTTGAATAGCATTTTGTGGCATCTCATTTCTTTGTGAAATGTTTCCATGACGCTGACAAGCGTCACAGGTTTTAATGAGATCCTGGGCATCTTTATAAATTGTGGGCCAGAAGAATCCGGAATCAAACACCTTTTTGGCGGTGTAATTAGGACTATGATGTCCCCCAGTGGGTCCAGCATGGCAAGCCTTAAGAATTTCAGTGGCTTCCTGTCCATATACACCGTCGGATGACTTGATCCGCACAGATTTTGAATAAGTAGGGGTCATCCCAGAAGTAATGTTTAACATCTTTAAAGAATTTATTCTTCTGTTGGGTTGACATCCCTTTCACAACAAAGTTACCCGCATGGTAGTTTGCGAAATCGGCAAACCATGGGGTAGTAGAATCTCCGCGAAAAGCAACCGCATTGAGTGTTTCGAGAGGAAATGTTTCATTTATTTCCTTTTTCTCATACACATCTTGATGAGGGTTCTCTAATCGGGACAAATGATCAGCAGCCAGGTTCTCAGCTCCTTTTTTATCACGAATAATGATATCAAATTCTTGGAGGAGGAGAACCCAACGGAGCAATCTCGGCTTTGCATCTTGTTTTGCAAATAGATATTTTAGAGCCGAGTGATCCGTATACACTACGCATTTAGTCAAGATTAAGTATGTCCGAAATTTCTCAAAAGCATACACCACAGCTAATAATTCTTTTTCTGTAGTGGTGTAATGAGTTTGAGCTTCGTTCATAGTTTTTCTTGTGTAGTGGATAGGCTGAAAGTGTTTCGTTTTGCGTTGCCCCAAGACTGCACCGATAGCAAAATCACTTGCATCGCACATAAGCTCGAAGGGTAAATCCCAGTCGGGGGCAACAAGAATGGGTGCCTCAGTAAGCTTTTTCTTCAATGTTTCAAAAGCTTCGATGCACTCTGGTGAGAAGATAAAAGGAGTATCCTTTTCAAGGAGATGAGTCATAGGCCGTGAGATTTTAGAAAAATCTTGTATAAATCGACGATAGAAACCGGCATGACCCAAGAAACTCCTAATACCTTTGACGGTAGTAGGGTGAGGCAGTTTTGCAATGACATCAATCTTAGCTCTGTCAACCTCAATCCCATTCTTGGAAATCTTATGGCCGAGGACAATGCCCTCTTTGACCATAAAGTGACTCTTTTCCCAATTTAGACATAAATTGGTGTCTTTACACCTTTTCAACATTGTTTCTAAATTGGTGAGACATGTTTGGAATGAATCCCCAATGACCGAGAAGTCATCCATAAAGACCTCCATGGTTTTACCGATCATGTCGGTAAATATGGCCATCATGCACCTCTGGAACGTACCTGGAGCATTACATAAGCCAAAAGGCATACGTTTATAAGCAAAGGTTCCATAAGGGCATGTAAAGGTAGTCTTTTCTTGATCCGATGGATCAATGGGGATTTGGAAGTATCCTGAGAAACCATCAAGGAAACAATAGTACTCGTTCCCTGCTAATCTCTCAAGCATCTGGTCCATAAAGGGCAGCGGAAAGTGGTCTTTGCGGGTGGCGTTATTTAACTTACGATAGTCAATGCAAACACGCCATCCGGTAACCAGCCGAGTTGGAATCAACTCATTTTCCTCATTAGTGACAACAGTAATGCCACCCTTTTTTGGGACGCAATGAATGGGACTAACCCATGGACTGTCAGAGATAGGGTAAATCAATCCTGCATCAAGTAGTTTAAGAACCTCTTGTTTAATCACATCATGGATTTTTGGATTCACCCTTCTTTGATGTTGCACTGCAGGCTTGAAGTCATCCTCCATCAAGATTTTGTGTGTACAAAAATCTGGGTTAATACCCTTAATATTGGAGAGTTTCCAAGCAATTGCTTGCTTGTTTGACTTCAAGACCTTTATGAGAGCAATCTTCTCCTCAACACTTAAACCTTTAGCAATAATGATGGGTAATTTATCATCACCCTCCAAGAATACGTATTCAAGATGAGGAGGTAAGTCCTTGAATTCGACCTCAGGAAAATCATCAGTTTTCTCAACATATTTGATTTCCTGATTATGAAGTTGTACGGGAGGGGGTGGAGGAGAATTGTCTTGATTTAGCAATCTCTCAAGGAGAAGAATATCTCCCTCCAGATCAATCTCAGTGTTATCAATTCCCGATGGAACTGAATCACTTTTGAGAAAAGCCTCGATCTCTTCCAAAAGGAAATCACTTCCCTCAAACGGAGTGAGAGAAGGGGAAGAGTCGGAAATGATAGGTTCAGATGATGGAGTGGCATCCCCACTCACAGAATTATGAGAATAACCAAGAAACTCTTGAGAATACTCCTCCGAAGCAATGTCTATGATATCTATTTGATTAACTGCTTCAGAATCATAATTGGAGGAGTACCTCGAGGTTTGATCGAGGTTAAATGTAATAGCTTCATTACCCACACGAAGAGTGATTTCTTGCTCAAATACATCGATAAGAGCACGGCCCGTTCTAAGGAAACCCCTCCCAACAATGAGAGGGACCCTTTGATCAGCATCGAAATCAACCACTACAAAGTCAGCGGGGAGATGAAATTCTCCTACCTTTACAAACACGTCCTCGGCAATGCCGAGAGGACGAGATATCGATCGGTCTGCAAGCTCTAAAGTCATGCAGGTAGGAGTAAGATCAGGAAGAGAAAGTTTCTTCCAAACTGAATATGGCATTAGGTTGATACTTGCACCAAGATCGGCCAAGGCATAGCAATCAACCATTCCCGGAAATACACATGGTATTAGAAATTTTCCAGGATCTCCCAGCTTCTCGGGAAGCTTCTTTAAAAGAACTGCTGAGCAGTTCTCATTTAAGGGAGTCTTTGCCATTTCAAACAGTTTCTCCTTGTTGCTTAACAAGTGTTTGATTGTCGATGCAAATTTGGGCATCAGAATAATAGCATCCGCAAAGCTAATGTCAAAATGCAAATCTTGGAAGATTTGAAAGAATTTATCCATCTGGTGACTAGCTTTTTCACGGAGCTTTTGCTCACTCAAACGTGAGGGGTAAGGAATAGAGGAGGTAGAAGGTTTGGACTGAGGTGTTTCAACTGGAATATCATTTTGTTCAAAAACAACTCTAGGTTTTGGTTTAGGTTTCGGGACAACATGAGGTGGGACGTCTTGGGTACCTCCCTTATGAGTAGGAAGTACTTCATCCTTATTTACCTCGGTGTTATTTTCCACTACCTTGGGAGAAGAAGAAGAAGTGGTAGTGGGAACAGTGGGTCCATCATATGAAACTCCGCTCCTGGTTGTGATCCCTTTGCATCGCCCCTCGGGTTTGCGATCGTGTTGCTCGGAAGTTTTCCAGAGCCCGAGGGTTGTTCATTTAAAGATTTCTTAATTTCAGAAATCTGGCTGACCAACAACCTGTTTGTCTCTTCTTGAGTTTTCATGAACTGCTTCACAACTCATTGGATGATGGTTGTGGAGCTGGGAGAATGGCTTGTGTTTGGTTGGGGAAATTTTGGACCCGGTTATTTTGATTATAACCTTGTTGTGGCTGAAAATTTCCCTGATTTGGATTTCCCTGAAAATGATTTCCGGGGTTGAAATTGTTTCTGTTAAAGTTTCCTTGATTGTGGAAACCTTGATTCTGTCCAGGATTGAAATTCCCTTGGTTTTGATAACCTTGGTTCATTCGTGGTTGGTTCTGGTTTCTGTTTTGCAAATTTGGGTTTTGATTAAACCCGGGTGGTCCCATATGTGTGTTAGCACGGTAACTTGGTTCCATTTGAGGATGGTATTGATTACCCCCCTGATTTGTAGTACCGGCTAAGGCATTAGCTTCAAAAGGACTACCATCGGTGGCAGTACAATTGTAGTAAGCATGTGGGCCACCACAAGTGACACAAACTTCCACCTTTTTTACTTCAGCATGTGAAGGGTTTTGTGTGAAAGTGACTTTTTTCTGGTTTGAGAGAACCAAAGCTTGAATGGCGTCCGTGAGTTTATCTATCTTAGCATCGGTGCTAGAAGTACTCACGGGTGATGAAGAAGAAGGACCAGCACTCACTTGGGAGTTATATGGTTTTGTGCGTGTAGTGCGGACCTTGGACTTATTTTCAATGATTTCTAAAGCATCTTTTGTGGTTTTGCTCAAAAAATTACCTCCCGCGGAGGCATTGAGAGAATCTTGGTCAGATTGACTCACACCATTATAAAACGTGTCAATTTGCATCAATTCAGTGAAACCATGATGAGGACATCGACGAAGCAATTCTTTGAAACGATCCCATGCATCACCAAACGATTCATCAAACCTTTGAGTAAATTTGATGATTTCATTTTTAAGACTTGTCGTTCTGGACGGGGGAAAAAATTCGTTTACAAATTTGGTAACTAAATCTTCCCATGAGTTTATTGAACTAGGAGGTTGTTTTTCCAGCCAAATCCGGGCTGCTCCCTCAAGAATAAATGGGAAAAGAAGAAGTTTGACTGCTTCGGAAGGGACGTTCTTGTATTTGATGGTAGAAGTAATTTTATTAAACCATCGAATATGAGCATGGGGATCATCCCTCTCAAAACCATAAAATTGGCTTGAGGTTACTAGATTTAGTAACCCGGTTTTGAGCTCAAAGTATTCAGCCACAATGGCTGGGACAACAATAGCGTCTCCATAACCCTCAATGGGTGCTTGGAGAAGCTCATTCATCGGACGGTCTTCCGCCATGATAACTTTCTTAGGTGAAACAGCACGTTCCTCAGATACGGCTGTTGGGGCAGAACGTCTACGGCGTCTTCGAGGAATTCTGACAAGCTCACGTAAAGGGCTTGTTGACCTAGAAGAACGAGTGCGCATGCACTAGAGACGACTCTAAGAATCCTTAGAGTGACGGGAAACTAAAAATAGAAATAGAAAAGAAATATAGACAAAAAGATGATATATAACAAAATGTGATAATTCAAACTCACAGATATTTCAAAAAGTCGTAATACGCAGCACACCTCCCCGGCAGCGGCGCCAAATTTTGATTGGCCTCAAACAGTCAGATAATATCAACCAAGTAATGGTCAATAAGTCAAACATCCTAAACCAATACTCCGGTGAGTTTAGTGTTTCCCCGGATCGTTAGATCCCAACGAGATGTGAAATCTGAAATAAAACGACTTCGAGATCAGGTGAATTGAACAGGAAAAGGGTTTAAGTGATTGTACTACTGAAAAATAAGAGTGAATAGCTTTAATAAGCTATATCAATCAATACGTGAAATCAGATACGTACAAGTGAAAAAAGGACTGGAAAACGTAAACGTTTATTAATTAAACGTAAACAAAAACAAATTTAACAATAGTAGGATTTTGCAAGCCTTAGGGGCTTAAATGCAAATTAAATAAACTTAAAATATTTAATTTATAATTACTAATTATTTAATTAATTATTATTATTTAATAACTTTTATTAATTATTTAATAATTAACTAATAATTAGGAAAATGTAAAATAAATCTAGAAAATTAAAATTAAAATTTCTAAAAATCTAAAATATTATAAAACTTATTTTAAAACTAAAATTATATTTTTCACACTATTTATCTATTTATTATTATTTAATTATTATTTAACTAATTATATTGATTTAAATTATTTATAAATACTAAAAAGACTTAGATAATTATGAAAATTTTTATATATCTAATTAACCATCATGGTAATCCTAAAAAATTATAAAAACTTTATTTTATGTATTTTTAATTTAATTTACTAATTATTATTCTATTATTTAATTATTTATCAATTAAACTAATTATATTATTAAAAATAGAAAATTAACAATATAAATTCTAGAAAAATTTGTAAAAATGTTTTAACTTAAATAAAAGCTAGAAAAATTATAAAAACTAGGTTATACTTTATAAAATATAATTATGCTATTTAATTCTTATTTATTATTTAATTATTAATTTAACTAATATTAATTCTAAATAATACCAAATGACAAAGGAAAATTCTAAAAAAATTTATAAAATTACTTTAATATATAAGAGATTTAATAAAAATATAAAATAGCAGAAGTGCTTATAAATAAGCAAAAAAGAAAATTAAATAGATAATTTCTATTAAATAGAAGCTATCACTATAATTAAGTTTGGTTTTTTCTTGTTTTTCTTTTATAAAACTAATAAAATACTTAAAATAAGAAACTTTAATAAAGGAGAATAATTTATAAACTCAAAATAAGCACTAAGAGTGCTTATTACCCAAAACAGTTTGACTTTTGTTGACTTGGCTAAGAAATAAGCTCAAATAAGCTTGTGTGGGGTCCACAAGGTATATTTTGGTTTCTCTGACTTATGTGAACTAGTTTGAGTGAGATTATATCAAATAAGCAGATTCAATAAGCCATAAACAATAAATAAGCACTTTGCTTATTTCAATTCTGAGACAGAATTGGGACAAAGTTCCATGCTAATTTAAGGTGGGGTCCACTGGTCTAAAGGTCAAACAAAAGGTCAAGGGTTCAAGCCTGGTAGGAGGGGGGTTGTAAAAACCTAATTATAGGGTGTGGGTCCTACTGAGTTAACCACAAATGAGCACCAAAGTTGGTTGGGTGGCTTGGGTCTGCTGAGACAGGGCAACTATCTTGCCCTGCAGCTCAGTTCAAGGGGCATTTTGGTCTACAATAAAAAATCACAAAAATGAAATAAATGTGCAAATCACAAGTTCAGCTAATAGAGTTTGCACAAAACAAGTTTCAGGTTCTAAATCACAACACACAAATCATGAAAATTCTTGCTAATTTGGTGAAAATCTGACCAAACACTTTTTAACTTTTACTAATTTTAAGCTAGGTTGACTAATATGAAGTTTGATTGATCCTAGCTGATTGTAGATGTTGTAATAAGCTTATGTGAAACTAATTTAGGCCCAAGATACAAATGATAAGCTTATGTGAGTGATTGTGTCACTCAAATCCTAACACAGTTAACTGTGTTGGATTTCTTTGGTGATTTTGACTTTTTAGAAAATGATCACACAATTTTATGCCTTATATTACCTATGTGCATCTTCTGAGACATGAAACAAACAAGAATAACACAAGAATCCTACTGAGACTTGATGAAATATACAGATCCAAACACTCCTTATTTGACTGAAGTGGGAGTTTTTCAAAGCAAATCATCCATACAATCCATGAAACTGATTCCAATCATCATATTATCATAAAACAATACTGATTGAGCATAATTCAATAAACAAACAAGCATGAAACAATGAGAGTACAAAGTTGTTCTTTTGACATTTAAAATTAAGATTTGTAGCAACTTCAAATATCAAAGAACAAGTTAACTATATTAAGCCATATTTCTACTTAATATGAACACAGAAACACAAGAACACAAAAATTCTATCTATGAAATACTTCTACAGTAAAATACAAGAATTGAATTTTTTTTTAACTTACAAAGTGCAACACAGATGCAACTCAAGAACCAAGGACCAAGATCAATCCTATTTCCTCCCCTGAGGATCTAAACCAATACTCCAAAGCTGCTTCCTTTCCAAATCACCTTTGAATCAGAATACAAAACTCAGACTCTCAGTTTGACTTTCATTGACCAAGTTGTTCTTTTGATTATTTCTTGATTATACTGAATTTTATGTTACTAGAAACCTTTATAAAGCTTCATGGGAGCTTAAGTGACCTTTTTCAGTCCTTAACATCAACTAAGAACATCAATTAAGTGTAATGGGATTTTGGAAATTTGAAACTTGCATTAAACTGAATTCATACATAAAAACAGAAATTGATTGTTGAAATTAAGTTCACATACACTGAAAAGGTTTAAGAGTACAAGTTACAAGCTTAGATTACACTGAAAAATGAAAAACTTTCTAGTCGACATACATTACTTAAAAATTTAACTAGATATATGTGTCTTCTGCTTCCCCTTCTTTCTTTATAGCATTTTTGGACTCCCCACATGTCTCTGAACCTTTCCCATCAATAATACCAACCATTGGATGAGTCAAAGTGATCCAAGCCGTTTAAATCTGCTTTGGCGCCAAATTCCACACAGGTTGCTTGTGGTTGTTTCAGACTAATTAAGGATGTTTGGGGTTTAGTGGTGACTAGGGGGAGACAATTGAGACATTTTTGACTAACTTGGGGAAGTATGGAAGAAAAACTATCAAGCTGGGTGCTACAGTGGTGGAAATGGTGGGAAATGCATTAAATGCATTTGGGGTGAAATGATTGTGTTGAGAAGTGGTTGGCCAGCTGGAGTTGATGAGGTGGTGGTGGAAACCATGGTGGTTTTGGTTTGCAGAGGAGGGTGAGAGGTGTGAGCAGTTGTGGTGGTTTGGGGAAGATGGTCAACGAGGGGTCAAACCCCCCGTTTTATTAAAAGGGTGCGTTGGGTTTGCTTGGTGGGCTGGGAAACAAAACAGGCCCAAGGAAATAAAAGGGGTGGGCTGGATTCATTTTGGTTTTGGGTATTATATTTACACAGGGTCCGGTTGGTATGTGTTAATAAACAAGGACCAAGTTTGTAATTTTTGACAAAATTGAGGGACTGATTTTGCAACTTTCCCAAAGTAGTTATAGGGACCAATTATGCCATTTATGAATTACCCAAGGACCAAAGATGTAATATTTTCATTTAAAATACCTAGGGACCTTTTCTGCCAATTCCTCAAACTCCAGGGACCAAACCTGTAATTTTCTGATTTTTGAAGGGTTTAACTTGTAATTTCTCAAAAGTTATCATAAGGTCCATTTTTGTCATTTAAGAATAGTGCAAGGCTTATTTTTCACATTTTCCATTTACAAAACCTTAGGGACTATTTTTGATATTTTCCAAACTTGAGGGACTAAAGTTGTCATTTTGCAATTTTTAAACTTTAAAGGACTTTTCTTGACAACTTATTAATCCCTAAGGACTTTTGATGATATTTTTCATGTTTTGATTTACCAGGGACTAGTTTTGCCAATTTTTCAAAGTTCAGGGACTGAAACTGTAAATTATGTGAAATGTTTTGTTTTTCATCAGTTTTCAATCCTTTTGCATAAAAACACAATCCAGGGATAATTTTATGTATTTTAAGGCATTCCTGTGTGTTTTTATATGTTTTTGCAGTTTAAATGTAACAGAAATGATGAGTATTTACACACTCATCACCTTGCATCAATCTTTCCAAATCTTTCCATAGGTCATGAGCAGTGAGATTGGTGTCAATAGCATTGTAGATGTCATTGCTTAACCCATATAGAATTAAGTTCTTGGCACGAATATCAGCTTCAAATTGAGCAAGTTCATTTGGACTTAGATCATCTTCAGTTTGCAGTCGTTTTTGTCCCTCATGCTCTGGGTCATCAATCTCTTTCATGACATACGAACCATATTTGATGGAATTAATCAAAAACGTACATTCTTTGTAGCCCATTAGAACATTCATAAACATTGAAGACCATTGAACATAGTTTCCCTGATACAGCATGAGAGGCCTAGCATCACTCCTTATTGCCAATGCATCTTTTAAGTTGAGATGTTGTTTTTGTTTGAGTGTGGTGTTTTTGTTTGAGATGTTGTTTTTGTTATGAGATGTTGTTTTTGTTTGAGATGTTGTTATGAGATGTTGTTTTTGTTTGAGTGTGGTGTTTTCGTTTGTTTAAAGTTGAGATGGTTGATTGTTTGGAGTTTTAAATTGAGATATGTGAATGATTAAAGTCTGTTAATAACTTTAATCTTTTAAGAGATTTGAAAATTGATAAAAGTCTTTAAGTCAAGATATCGCAACCAAGTCTTGTGAACAGTAACTATCACAGCTTTCTGGTGAAAATTGGGCAGAGTTTTCTTTTGCAAAATGTGGGTAACAGTAAGTCTCGGAAGATCAGGTATAGAAGAACTTTGTGATATCACAACAATACGAAAGCTATCGCAGCAATTTCTTGCGATTTGAGCAGAGTTTTCTTTCGTAAACAGTGGGTAACAAAAAGCTTCGTAAAGCAAGTATCACAACCGTTTCTATCGTAGATTCGTAGCCCAAATCAATTGCTATCGTAGACTAGAATGTCTATCGCAGAGGTTTCAAAGCCTAGTATCGCAGCCAAAAACCCTTGTGATGCGAACAAGATGACGTGAGTAAACCTTAAACCCTATTTTTACGAGCAAAAGTACACTTTTCTTAAAACCCTTATACCACAAAATTCAGTCTAAAATCTTCACTAAATACTTAAAAGTTTTGTGTAAAATGATGAAAGTGTTAGGTCATGTTTTCTTAACAAATAATCACTAATCTTAGAGAGAGAAAGTAAGTAGACAGAGAGAGATTGGAAGGATCCCTTAATGATAAGAAAATGATAGAAGTGTATTACCAAGAGAACCAACACCCTCAAATGAGGGGATACAAGAGTATTTATAGGTGAGGACTAGGGCTTCTCTTAACTTAGACAATATTACATATTAAGTCCTTAGACCTTTACCAAACATGTAAACTCAGCATAAAACTAATAAAAACATATTAAATCACTAACGTACTAACATAATATTGCAACCTATTACAAAACTTAATGACCGACACTTTATTTAACAAAGTCTATTCCCAACAGAAAGCACTTTCCTTTTTCACAAATATGTTATCCTAACATACGTATTACAAGATTACACACGTTAATGATTAATCTTAATACTACGTATGAAGTATAGGATATTCTAGAGAGAGAAAGTTCTAAACTTCAATAAAACCAAAACTTCTACAACTAATGAAGATTAAAACTACACTACGTGAAACAACAAATCATATTTTGCTCTTAATACCAATTGTTGTTCCAATAATATCACGTCTACTTAACTAATCTAAGAGAGATAAAGTGGGTGTGAGCACTTTAGAGTAGAGAGAGAAATGAGAGAACATAAAGAAAGTCTCGCATTGATAAAGAGGATAACACACACCTCATAACCCATAAGGTAGGAGGTATTTATACCCATTTGTCTAACCAAGCATGCTATCGCAGATATACAAGCTCTGCGATAGTAACTTGCTGTCGCAAGTTACAACTTACACAACATACCTTATTCTAATACAAAAGATAAATAAAACTCCCTAACTAATGATTTACACTTTTCGTGTTCCAACATAAAGCACATTATACAAATATTCAAGCTCGAACGGGCAACGGGCCAAATGGGCTTGAACCCGAACGGGATCAAGCCCGAACGGGAATGGGCCAAAGGGGTCAAGCCCGAACAGGCACGGGCTATACGAAATTTTTGATATTCGTAAATTTATTGTCAAAAAAAACGTATTAAACTAAATTACATGATTTACCAAAAAATTTTATTTCAGAGTACCTGCTGCCACAACGCGCGGTACCCTCCGAGTAATCTATAATCTACATCTCCTAGTAAATAAGTAAATTGTTTAACAAATCTCATCATGTAAAGTATTTCAAGAACATGTTCGTATTTTTAACAATGTTTATTACATTTGTCTTACATAATAGAAGAATGCTTATAATATAAAGAAAACTTACGTCTTCAATATCATGTCGAGGAAGCTATGGAAAGTGTAATTATTATTATATTAATAAATAATCATTGGATTATCACTTAGCACTTAGCATAATTTGCCTTCAAATAATTGTCCTGATTTTTATAAAGACCATTTTATTTATTTATTTATTTATTTTTAAAGAAAAAAATAAAACCTAAATATTATTTAAATTGGTTATCGAGACACTCTTACAGTTTAACAATATTTTGGAACTTTGTAGTTTGGTACGCATCTTAAATTCTATTAATTTATATGTGCATTTTTGCATTGCATTTTTGCATTATAAGTTTTAGAGGCTGTTTGTTTTTCATAAAAAAATCTGAATGACATCTGATATCTGATTCGGTCAGATGTGTTTTGTTTCCCACTGTTTGTTTTCTATAAAACTTCAAATGTTAAAAACTCTGAAAATCCTCTTATTCTTTAAGAGGTCATGTGATATCTGATTATCTCTTAAACCAAATCTGAAAAGAAAAACTAAACAACAAACTTACCACTCCCTATTCTTCGATCGCATCTAGATCTCCATTTATAATCAGGCAATGGAGCTTTTGGTTTTTATTGGATCCAACCAATTGAATTTTTGAGATTATCAACTTGTTCCATTGACTTTTGGGTTTTATATTCTGGTGGGCAAAGGGAGCAACGACGAATGGATTGATGTTTTTTTTCAAAGCACTTGATAAATGTATTTTAAGAGATTATTTTGTTTTGATTTTCAAGTTTGTTTTTATTACATGAGTAAAAATCATTCGAAAGTATATCAAAGTGTCCGTCTATAGAAAGATAATTAAATGCCCGTCGCGATGGTGTAATTATTTTCGCTTAACGATTAATGGTTTAAGAGATATTTAAATTATAAAAAATGGGTGAAATAATAAAATCATTTTAATCTCAACCATTGATTTCCTTTTTAGATAGATGGTAGGGATGAGTCCCTTGGTATGTGAGGAATGTTTGGTTTGTTGAATAACTCGACTCTTTATTACAGTCCTTTTTTTTTTTTTTTTTTTTTTTTTTTAATAATATTTATTAAAAAGAATGACATATGTTTAGAAGAATAATCAAATTTTGATTAGAAACATGCTCGTAATATATAAGGAAATCAAGTTAGGAATGGGTGGTGATCGGTTGATCGTTGTTTTATAGTGAAAGGATCATTCTTTAGTATATTCAGACATTTTAAGACAACAAACGGTAAAAAATAAATCAGATTCAGACTTTTAGACCACTTTTTAAATTCAGATGTGATATTCAGATTCAGAAATAAAATCTCTTAAAAAACAAACAGCACCTTACTATTTTTTTAAAATAAAGTATTAAAATACTGTGAAATATAAACTAGTATATGTAACTATGTAAGCATGATAGTTAACCGGCAACATAACTTTTCAACAAATTAAATTAATTGAAGTTTGCATCTGATGAGAAAACTGACATTTTCGACAACATCATTTATCTTCTTTTTCTTGGCTGAATCACAGGGGCACATGATCTAGAATTGGTTGGATTGGCTTAAATTTCCTATGCTTCCCGCGAGTAATGGATTGGGCTGATGTATTTCGCTTTTCGATGCTGGAAGTTCGGAACTTCTTTTGATGTTTGGTTCATTGTGCTTTTATATTCTTGTTGTATTTATTCCCCAAAGCTTGTTGGGGGTTGCATAAAAAACACTATAGAGTGAAAACTGGTGGCTTGATCCTCGTGAGTAAAGATTTTTCTTTTGTCTTGGTTCTCAGTAACTGAAAAAGTTTTTCATCTTTTTAGTAGCTATCGCAGTTAAAGCCTCATGAAGATTCTAAAATAGGTTGGTCTGTTTATTTCTAGTGATGTAATTGTTCTCTTTAGGATCTTGTTAGTAGCATTAGTTATAAGTCTCGTGCACGTACGGGGTTTACCTATAAATCAAATTTATTTTAAAATTTTAGTTTATTATATGGACACATAAGAATTTGCCTGTGAAAATTGTACTATCAGCACAACTAATAAATATGCACGAGTTTTTCATTATGTATTAATATCTATTAATATTTTTTGAAAAATTTTATTGGATAAAAGATTTAACTTTGTTTAGTTCAGGTTGATGTTGTTGTTTAAGTTTAACTATCGATATCATGTTGTACAAAATGTGCGAGTTTAGTAGCACATAATGAGCGTTAATGAAGTTAAAATATACTCCGTAAAGCTTTTTATAAATGTTTTGCTGGATATTCGTATATAAATTTTAAATAATAATTACATGAGTCGTTGTTATAAGTACAATTTCATATCATACTAACTCATGCTTACCATTTGATTTTTATATTACTGTTAATAATAATTTTTTCGTATTTAATATTCAAACCCGTGTACGCATAAATTATATTTTTAAATAGGATAACATGAGTCCTTTTAACGTACATAGTAAAAATAAATATTTAGTAGATGAAACAAAATTTTGTAATTTAATAGATGAAAGTCTCAAACTAATACTAATACTTATGTAATTGTAAACAAAGACCATATTATATACTTTAAGAGTATAAAGTATAGGGGGTTATTTGTTTATTATCTAAAAGTATTTAAAAACATAGAGACTTTAAAATTTAACCACTAAAGTTTTATTAATTATCTCATATTTTTTTAAGTTTTTGTTTTCATAAATTGATACCTATATTTCTATGTGTTTTTTTTCTCAATCAAATTATCCACCAAATTTATTAAAGTTTGGCTAAAATAAATTCGATTTTAACTTTTTATTAGCCAATTATATTGCTTGATTTCACTTATGTGTCAAAATCGAGCTCTCCTATTGGTCCAATTTTTTTCCTATAAGATTGTTTTGTCAAAAAAACTACGAAATGATGTAATTCCTTTATTATATAAAAGATTTAACTTAATTAAATTATGTCGTTCTTGTTTTTGAGCAAAAAATTCTGCCATAAAAAAAAATAATTAAAAAAAAAAAAAAAAAAAAAAAAAAAAAAAAAAAACTTTTCCCGTATATAAGAACATACAAACACTTGGGGGTGTTTCTTTTTACTTTTAGCTAAGGATATGGACCAACTAAACATAATTTAATATTTCTTTTTGTAGTAGGGCCTACTTTTTTTTGAACGGCGAGTTAGTAGTTAGTGATCCGAGCCCACAGTGACATCCAATTGAGCAGTATGCAAGCCTCGAACCTTTCTTCTTAGGGGATAAACCCCACTCCTGCTTCTATTTATTTCGGGCCTGATGTTGTCGTTTTATAGTATAGTTTTTTTTAACCGAAGAAATGCTTAGGAAAGTATTTCCCCGGGTCGTGTCCCAACGAAGGTGTGAATGGAATTTTCAATTCCCGAATCGTGAAACGTGTCGTGAAAACAGTAAAAAGTGATTTGAATGAGATTACACTAAGAAATAGTAAAAGAAACACAAATAATCAACTAAGCACGTAAATCAAATAAGGTAACTAGAAACGTAACGTAAAATCGAAAACGTAAGCTAAAACGTAAACGTACGAAATTAAACGCGATTTTTAAGCTACGCTACTCCTACGGACTTGGAAATAATTTTCAAAAATTAAAAATGATAAAAGAAAATTTTAAGAAAAAGAAAAATATTTTTTTGACTTTTTATTTATTTTCTATGAATTAAAAACTAATTAAAAATTAAAAGAAAATGAAAATAAGGTGAGAAAAATGAAAAATAAATTTTGAAAATTATAAAATAACTAAAAAGAAATTTTAAAACTAAAAACTAATTTTTTTTTTTGCTTTTTGTGTAATTTTTGGAAATTAAAAACTATTAAATCTAACTAAAAATTCAAAATAAATGAGAAAAATGCAAAATAAATTTATAAAATTCTAAAATAACTAAAAATAATTTTCTAATATTTTTTTGGATTTTTCTGGACTTTTTCAGATATTTTTGGATTTTTTATTAATTAAAAAGTATTAAATTTTGATTAAAAATGAAAATAAAATAAGAAAAATAGTAAATGAACTCAGAAAAATTTGAAAAAATTACAGAAATTCTAAAATATTAAAATGAGCTTGAGAAAAAATTTTGAAAGAAAAATAAGCTAGAAAAGTACTAATAAGCTTGAAACTGCTTAATTAAAGTGCTTATTAATAAGCACTTTGACCATAAATGACCCCAAACTTTGACCAATTGATTTTGAGACTAAAATGAGCTCAGTGGAATAGAATTAAGGCTAATTAGAAATCAGAAACTCAGAATGGATCAAACAGGTTGCAAATAAGCACATGTTGGAATAAGCAGTGATAGAAACAAGTTAAGCAAATGACCAACTATCAACTGAAACAGGTACTAAAGGCTATATGGAGTTCAAAACAAGCAACAAACTCAACTTATGATCAATAAAAAAAGCACTAGCAGCCCTATCCTAAATGACAGAAACTAGCTTCAATCACCTTAACTGATAAGCCAATTCAGCAGTACAAATAAGCTACAATCTGGAAACTCAGGGGGGCAAAACCAACTTGGCACTATAGAGATTCTAATTCCACAAAAAGAAATGACCTAACAGCTTATTTGCTTCCTCAATAAGATCTGAGATCAGCAGTTATTAAACTGCATGTTTGACTTAATTTGTTGTATATGAATTTTGACCAACTCCAATTTTAAATGATATATATCAATCCTAGGCTTATTTTAATGGCTTTAAACTCTAAGAATACAAAGACAGGCACAAATTGGACAGATCTCAATCAAGTAATAGCAACAGATAACTACTCATTCAGTGAGAAAATGGGTGAGCTTGCAATTTTGACCTACACCTATTAACTTTCTGATTTGAGGCTTAAACTATACTAATGTTACCTAGACCAATCTGTCTAAACCAATTAAACAGCAAGTAAACAACCACAATTCAGATAAAACACTAGATCCAAACACCCTAGTATGTTCTGTCTCACCTTAAGCTTAATGTTGACACTACAATTCTAACATATAAGCCACTACCTACTGAATTTAAGCTCACAACAGAATAAGTGAACACTAATTATGCTGCTGAAACACTAATAACACAACCAGAATATCAAAACCAACAGAGGAAGATATATCTAAGCTATGCAAAGTTAATGAAAACTAATAAGACTAAAAAAAATGAACAAGCTAATGCTAGGAAATCTAATACGATGAGAGAAATACAGTTTCAACCACGAAATAGAACTAACCAATAAAAGTTAGCACGCAAGCTATAACTGATATCATTCAATCTCACTAAGCATAACAGACACAGATTAACTATAGATAAGAGCAGTAAGCACTAAACACAGAATAAGCTATTATAATTAAATCAAACAAAGTAAATAAACAGTACTAGATAATCAAACTAAACAGTTAACTATTAAGCAATAAAAATAAGCAAAGACTAAAAAGGAAACTTACTAGTCACTTCTCAGCTAAACAGAGAAGTGTTCCCACACAGCCTGTCTTTAAGACAGGCCAAAGAGCTCCAAATGGCTGTCTTCTACTCCAATATAAGCTCAACTTATTCCAACAAACTGAGTTTGACCTCAGTTGACCAATGCTTGAATTGATTTGAAACAGAAAATTAACCAAACATTTTTCTATAATCTCTTTGAATTATCTCAATAAAACACTAATTTAAAAATTGTAAATACTAAACAGAATAGAATTTCAGAAAATTAAATTGCAAGGAAGAAAATAATGAAAATTAAAATTATATTAAAACTAAATGTTGAGTACAATACTGAAAATGGAGATTACAAATGAAATTGAAATTGACTGCTTAAATTTAAATGACAAGAACTTAAAATTGGTCTAAATTCTTCTAATACATGAAAAATTGGACAAAATACATGTGAGTGAGGAGAGGGCCTTATATAGCTGATGAGGAGTGCTTCTAAGATGCCAAGTCATCGATCTGTGGTTGATGTGTGTTTCTTTGAGTCCCTTTTCAGCCATTGATCATGCTTCCAGATTCATCCAATCAATATTAGCCATAGGATTGATTGATGTGACATTCCTTGATCCTGCGTGTGCATTCCTATTGGTCCACGTACCCTGACTACGTCTGACATTCTCTGACTCCTTCTAGAAACACCAATCATAAGGTAATTGTTATTTAAGTGAGGTAATTTGGGGTAATTTTGGCGTGTGGGGTATTAGGGTTCATGCCACAGTAAAGTTTCTGGGTAAATATTATTTTTGGGGGGCGGGAATATGAAATGGGGGTGTTTTTATTATTTGACCGGATGTAAGGTAGGGTTGACCGGGTCAAGGGAATGTGGACTGGGCTTTGTGTTAGCTTTTGGGCCTATGGGGTGACTTTGGGTTGTTTGATAGTTTGTGGATCCGGTTGTGTTAGGAGTAGTATTAATAAGGACCAAAAGTGTAATTCTCAAAATCTCAGGGACCAATTCTGTAATTTATCAACTTAGTATTCCAAGGGTAATTATTGACTTTTCTGAATTCTTGGGGGAACATTTTTAACTTTTCTTGAAATATTCTTTGAGGGATCATTCTTGTTAATATCTGAAAGTACAGGGACTGGAGTTGCCAATTTCTCAAAACTTTGTCCAGGGACTTTTCTTGTAACTTTAAGAATCTCTGAGGTTGAATTTGACTTTTTGAGCTTAGACTTTGACCATTTGACTTCCCCAGCTTCGGCTTTTGACCTTTTTCCAATCTCGTGCTCGTTTTTGTCGGTTTTGCTTTGTTTTTGTTCATTTTCCACATATCCGTACCTGCACATACACAAACACAAAAACATACGTTCTCTTGGCATTTTTGGTTAGTATTTGGTGTTTTTGGTCTGAAATAAGGCTTAAAAAGGATGAGTGATTAAGCACTCATCAAAATCCCCCAGACTAAGGTATTGCCGTGCCCTCACGCAATGTCATCACCTCACGCTTAAGAGATAAATAATTTCAAAACCTCTCTTTACTGACGTTGTAAAGTAGCAATGATGTTCAAAAGAGATAGTAAAATCATTTATTCTCAAAAACGCTCCGTTTTCTGATTTTCATGAATAACAACTACAACTACTATTTTTGTATTTTTTTTTCATTTTAGTATAGGTGACGGTTTGATTTGACTTTCATTATCAATTCTTATATGTTGATAACTTTCAGGATCAACGAGTAAAAACACTTCTCACAGAGAAGAGACCGTACCGATAAAAATCGTCATCCTTGATTTTTCACAAGCTCCCAAACTAAGCGTAAAATCGAAATCATTGTTTATCAGAAGTTAGATGCTAACACTGCCCACAAAAGTTACTTGTGTATTACCTCTTGTTCCCAGGTCCTAAGTTTTGTATCTCAAGATTTTAATTTGTGAGAAATGAATTGCTTCATATTTTCTCATTTTGATAGTTGTTAGTCCGATAAGAGCACAAAATTTGAACGCTAAGTAGTTTCCAAACTTTCCCTCGAAAATCCCTGCATACAGAAATCGGGTCCACATGAAGGTCTCTGATTTAACACGATTTGTGGAGGTCCCCCTTTTTATTTACGACCGAGACATATCATGTTTGATACCCGAAACGGAAGCTTTTTATTAGGGAAACCCCCGGAGTCGAAGCTTGGCATTTTTGCATAATCATAAGCACTTTAATAATACTTTGGTCCTTAGTCCTTTATTCTTTTACAGTCAACGGTTTATGAGCCGCCAAGATGTAAGAGCTTTATTATGACTTTGGATTTCTATCCGCTGCTTTTTTATAGCTTTGGATTCCTCTGCCTTTTTATTTGGATTTGGACTATTATTATCGATATTCATAACTATATGCCAAACCCCGAGTCCTATGGCCTTTACTAAGATCACAACATCGGCTGCGAACCGGCAAGATGCAATAGTCTATTTTACTGTAACACTGGCAGTACCCCTATGTGTACCAAACCCCCATATGCAGAGATTTTGTTGGGAACGAGAAAAAACTAAGTATTGCCCAAACCGTATACCCTTAATTAATCCTAGACATCTATTATATATTGGTGACGTTTCTGATGGAAACAAAGAGGCCACAAGTACCTCTCGTGGGTTTTTTAAATCCCAGTAATGCGATCCGTGTATAGCACGAAACTTCTAAATAAACTCTATCATTCCTCGATCTCCGCAAATTTAAAATCCCAAGTAATGAGATCCGCGGATGCTTAGCCATAATCTTTTGATTATATTGGTTAAGGGAGACGAGCTAGGGCTCAACACGCCCGGTCAAGTCGGAACATTTATTTCTACTCTCGCCGGTAGGAAAGTCAAAACAAGGTGTCAAAACTTATTATTCATATCATATATATTTCTCTTTTCTTTTTTTTTTTCTTTTTTTTTATTTTTTTTTTTTATTTTTTTGGATTATAAAGTGGTGACCAAAATTAAAATTTTTGTTGGAAAACGGAGTTGCGTAAGTTAAACAGCTCAGACGATGGTACAGGTCAAATCGAATCGAAGATTCAACCCCCCAGACTAAAGTGAAACATTGTCCTCAATGTTTTAAGGGTAAAGGTAAGTCTACGTAAAATCTAAGGCCGTTTATTAAGTATGCCAAGAGATAAACGTTAGTCGATAAGATTTTGGATATGGCGAATTTCCGAAAGAGCAGCGAAGGATGAGACTCGAGTGGAGAGAACGACAAACCACGAGCACGAGAGTCCTCAAACTTCGGGGAAATTCCTGAACATTCATAAACAACCACGAAAACACGAGTTTGGAAAGGGTCGCCCCCCTCACGTCACGTTATTAAAGAAAATAGAAAATAAAGAAAATGAAAATGGATAAGCATGGGGTGCCTCCCACGAAGCGCTTGTTTTTGATTACCGAGTCACATGAGCTTGACTCGATCCCCGAATTAATTCATCCTTGGGGAGAGCAGATAGAACGGACACCAGGCATAAACGGAGATGCCGGGGTCAAAAATGGTATCCTCACTCTCGATGGAGTGGAAAAGTGAAGAAATGAGGAGATAAGTAAAGAATGGATAAAACACCCAGATGATAGAAGCAAAGTTGATTTCAGAATCACGGGTGGGTTGGGTGGGTAAAATATCTTGTTTAGAAATATCTTGTTCATAAATCTCGTCCACCACTCCAAAAATTTCTTCATTCGTATCGGATTCATAATCTATATCGGGTGGTTTTGCAGGTGGACGAGAAGAAGGTAAATCGGAAAGAATATTTCTTTGAATATTATTCTTGTCATTCTCAATACCCGGTGGTATCGAGTCATTCGCAGCAAGAAATCGATCGGTATCCTCTAAAAGAGGGTCACGTAACGGATTATCGGAAATAAGCTCAAAATCAATTTCAAAATCAAAACGCTCATAATCCGGAAGAGAGAAAGCATGAATAGTGGGATTGCCACTACTCGTCTCTTCAAATCGAAAAATTTCAAGCTCGGTGATGAGTGCTCAAACACTCATCATTTTTTGTCTAATCTGAACTGCAAAACATACAAAAACACTCAGAAATGCATCAAAATACTGAAAATATTTCAAAATTGTGTTTTATATGTTTTAGATGCAAAACGAGTAAAAACAGTTGAAAAACGCACAAAGTTTGCAAAATTGGCAGTTTCAGTCCCCCAACTTTCATAAAATTACAAAACTAGTCCCTGGTCATTCAAAAAATGGAAAATTATCACCAAAGGTCATTTTGAAATCATAAAATGTCATATTTTGTCCTTTGGTGAAAAATTGGAAAAGTTTTGAGAATTTACAGTTTTGGTCCCTGGAGTTTCAAACTTTGGCAGATTTGGTCCCTGGTGGGATATTTTTGGATGAAAAATCATTTTTAGTCCTTGGAAATTCAAAATGTTCAAATTTGGTCCTTGGATAAAAGTTTTTCACTATTTGACAAAAATTACCCCTAAACTTTCACATTTTGCAATTTTGGTCCTCGGGGTTTCAAATTTTGGAAATTTGTAATTTTTGTCTTGGTATTATTCACATGTGGCAAATTTGGTCCTCATAAAATATTTTGAAAAGTTTCAATTGCAGCCTTCAATTTTCGGAGTTTGCATTTTTGGTCCTTGTGATTTAGTACTTTACCAAATGGACCCTTTTTAATATATAAACCCAATCCACCCTTTCCCTTTTTTTTTGGCCTGATCCAACAAACAACACCCTAAGCCCATATACCCTGGCCCAATCCCAAAATAATAACAAGCCAGGGTCAACCCAGTCAACACCCACACCCAGACCACTGTTCACTCACCCTCTTCCCTAGTTTTCACGCTCCATTGTCCCTTCCCCCTCCTCTCTTTTCACCAAACCAAGCCACCATCATTAATTCTTACACCAAACCAAACCAACCCCTCAATAATTGCCTCACCTACACCCACTATAACTGCCCAATTGTTATACATAGAAAAAGGCGCGAAAAATTGTTTGAATGGTGGAGATTGAATTGGAAGAATCCAAGGGTCTACAAGAAGTGGGAAAGTCTTGGTAGGCTACAGGGACCTCAAAAGATTACTATAAAGATGAAGAAAAAGAGAAGATTATAGTTGTCACATGTTTTTAGACCATTCGTAGTGTAAAACTTTATTTTTCTGTTGTAAACCTTTAAATTCAGTTTAAATTCAAAGTTGTATCAAGCTTTTAAGTTAATGAAAAGTATTTCAATAGTTTCTCAGTTTCAATTCTCAAAGTACAAACTCAGTTTTTGGTAATCTCAAGTGAAATTGATAGCTTTGCTCAATCTGGGTAATTATTGTTGTTTCTTGTTAGTTTGAGCTCACAGTAGCCTAATCACAAGCTTTCTTAAGCTCAGTAAGATTCAAAATAGTTTTTAGCTCAAAAAAATGGTACAAGTCAACAAAAGTCAACACCTTGGTTATTATTGTGAATAAAGGAAGTAAGTAAGGGTAATTTGGATGTTATTGGTTAAGTAATATGAGGGGAAGCCTTAGGTAATGGATTGAGTAATTGGATCATTGTTATGCTTGGAGTCCATTTGTAAGTGACTTTTCTCATTTCTTGTTGTTTTACCATAGATCAGTCATCATAGTTTAATTGTTCTTTAAAACTGCTTGTTTTAGCTTATTAAACTCAGTTTGAGTCTCAGTTTAGTTTGTGTAAGCTTAAGCTTTGCTTTCCATTGGAAACTGCCTAATTAAGGAGTGTTTGGCACAGTGGTTGTCACCACTGTGCATTGGCTTTTGGTTGTGGATTCTTGTTCATGCATGTTTAGTTAAGTTATTTTAGGTCATAAGTAGTATAAATACTCAGGTTTCTAGCACATAAAGTCAAATCTCCACTTTATAACCTTTCACTGCTTATCTGTTAGGTTTTCAAGATCATAAACCAATCAAATATCTTTGCAAGTGTTTAAAGTAACTTAATTTGGTCTCATAACAGCTTCTTATAACATGTTAGGTTAGTTTAGATCACCACAAGTTCATCAAAGTCAAAGTACCTAGTTTTTTAGAAAAAGTCAAAAGTGGCATTTCTGGTTTTTACAAATATTGCATGAATTTATTAGAATTTTGTGATGGGTCTTAGAGTTTGAAACTTGTTGTTACTTGCTCTCTACCAGCTTAACTTTGCGTTTCCACCATTTCTATATTTTAGCTAATTTTCTGCTGGGCCCCACTTTGTCCCAAACACACTTGCAGGGTAAGCATCTGCCCTGCTGCACAACCCTCACCACCACACAGCCATCTTTATGGGTGGCTGCAGCCCACCTCAGTAGGTTTCATGCCCCCATTTTGGTTCCATATAACCCCCCCTCCTACCAGGGGAGTGGTATTGACCATTGGTTTGACCTTGGAAGCCCTGGGACCCACCTAATTTTGCCCTTCCTTTTTGTCCCAATTTTCAGTTAAGATTGCAAGTTTCAAGTGCTTTTTGATAGCTTATTTAATTACCCTGTGTTCCCCACTTGCTTATTCCAGCTTAATCATGTACCATCATCTTATTTAGACCTGATTCACCCATTGTGGGTCCCACCTAAGCTGATTTGAGCTTTATTTCCATCTTGGTCAACAGAAGTCAACTGTTGACCTAAATAGCTTGTAATTTGCTTATTTTTGATTTCTAAAAAAACTTTTTTTCACAAAAGTTTGTTGTTTTTAGTTATAAAATAGATTGGTAAAAGAAAAATTCCAAAAAAACAATTTAATTCTAAGTGATAGTTTCTATTTAATTTAATTTAAATTTTATTTTTCATTTTTAGATTTTTATTAAGAACTTAGCTATTTTATATTTTTCTTAAATTCCTCTTATATTAAAGTATTTATAATAATTTTCTCAGATTTTTATTTTATTATTTAGTATTTATTAGAATTAGTCTTAGTTTTATTAATAATTAATTAATAATTAGTTTTAAATAGCATAATTAGTTTTTATTACGCAAAACTTAGTTTTTATATTTTTCCTAGCTTTTATATAATATAAAATAATTTTATAAATTTTATTAGATTTTTTACTGTTCATTTGCTATTTTTCTTAATTTAAAATAGTTTAATTAGGTAATTAATAATTAATTAGTAATTAATTAATAGAAAAATCACAAAAAGACAAAAATACATATTTTTATTTTTAAAACTTATTTTTAGTTATTTTATAATTTTAGGAATTTTATTTTCACCTTTTTAGTATTTAATTAATATTGTATTATATTTAAGTTGTTTAAATATTGATAATTAGTAATAATTAGCATTTAATTAATATTAAATAATTAATTAGGGTTAAAATTTATTTACTTTTTCTAAAAATTTTCTTTTATCTTTTAGTTTGTAAAAAAGTCATTTTCACCCCCTGGGTGTTTTCAGATTCCCGTTTTTACTTTTTATTTTGTACGTTTACGTTTTATTTAAACGTAACGTACGCGTTTTTAGTTTTAAATCGTTTCTTGTTTTTCCTACTTTCCAGTCTTGTTTACATAGCTTATTTAAGCTATTTCATTGTATAAATCAGTAGTGTAATCAATCTCACAAATCCCTTTCCCATCCAGATTCACCCGATCACGAACCCGTTTTAATACCATTCACACCTCGTCGGGACATAACGACCCGGGGAAACACTATACTTCCGCGGAGCATTGAGCCTTAGGAGTTTGACTTGTTTGACCACATTCGTGGTCGAATTTAGTTGACTGCTTTTGCCTCAATCACTCGGGTAAGAAATCACTATCCATATCGGGGATAGGAGATGAAGTCGGAGGATCATTCAACGCCTCGATCTTAGAAATGAGAAGATAAACTTTGGATAATTTCTCATGAAGAGCTTCATCTTGAATTTCCGCATCATCATTGATATCTCCACAAGAATCTTCATCACTCGTAGTATACTCATTGTGAGAATCGGAATAACTTTCAACTTCATCAAAATCTTCATTGCTCATCGGAGAAATTAACGGTTCTTCATTCAATAATTCCTCAATTAAATGGATGTCTTCCTCAGGATCAAAATTAGAGTCATCAGCCATTATCGGAATGGAATCATTGTTAGCAAGACAAGCCTCGATCTCATCTAAAAAGACATCACTTCTCTCAACCGGTGTGAAAGAAGTATCAGAAACAATTTCAGAATCACCGTTAGAAATTTCCCCGGACTCACTTTGGATTGGGACGAGGTTCTCAACACTAGACTTATTGAATTCGTCCGATTCTGTAGCCGGAATAGTGATAAGATGCTCGTCCTACTAGATCAAACGTTTACATAAGTGCATGAAATAATGATGAGACGCGTCGACCCCGCGACTCCATGAAGGTCCAAATGCATGTCACATGAGCTACCTTAATAACCTGAAATACATTGCTAAAACGTCAACACGAATGTTGGTGAATTCCATAGGTTTGTAAAATGTAATAATGTACGGCCACCACAAGTAAAAGTGCAAGATAAAAATCTCATGAAAATTGTACAATAGACCTTAAGCTCATGACCCCGAAGCTATGACTGATGTATGCCCCTCCCGAATGTTTTACCAGAACACTCGTAAGTGTAAAAGACATGAAATGCATCCACTTACGGTTGGTAATCACTACCACGGATGGAGGCGTCACCCTCGATAGATCTATCCACTCACTCTCGCTTACCGGCAAATTAACGGTTCATGATAATAAACAGGGGACTTTAACTGAATGGTAAAGCAACTTAAGCAATGTACATATGTTTTGGTACTTGGGCTCGTACTAAAATGATTGATGCAATGTATTCCCCCGTGGGATTTGAAAACAATCAAAAATGTTGAATTGAAAACGGGGCTATGAAAACTCACCTCTAGCTGATGATACCATGAACATGTAATGAACTGAAAGACAAGGCGCGCACGCTAGCCGCAACCTAATGTGAATGATGAACGATCTACTTTAGATCACCAAATGATGTTATGAATGTCCATGCACATGTTTCCTATACCACTCTACTCTTTGAAAAACACTTGTTGTTATCAAAAATATATATTCCAAGACTTAGGAAAAATATGGCTATTAGAAAAAATAAAACTAGTTGCAATATATATACTTATATATATATCGTATGTACCAATGTTTGTGTTGAAATCCTCGGTTTGAAATCCTTGAAATAACGCCTTGTAGTGATGAAAATATACTTGTAATAACTAATACTTCATTAGTTATGAAATTGGATACTTGGTATTATTTCTAGAAAATCTAGAATTTAGTACGTAGAAGTAGTATTATTATTTCTAAAAGCTGCTAATTATAGAGGATTTTTGCCGATATTGAAACGTGAATATCTTTGTCGTTATAAGCCCGTTTTACTTGTTCTTTATATCCACGGTTACGTCTTAGTATGTAGTAATATATTTTGGAAAGCTTGACTCCTCCGGGTTACGTCAAAAGCCTCTTTTTGTCCGACGAAAAACGTCCAACAGCATGTATTTTTTCGGAAAATAGTTTTCGTCAATAAACTTGCAAAAATCATAACTTCTTCGTTATAAACTCTTTTTCATCCGTTCTTTCGCCTACGGATTCGTTTTTGAAAGTATTTTCTAAAAATTTTGCCAAAGTTTACTTTATGTTTACTGATTTTCCTGGATTTACAAAAATGGGACAGTAGGCTTATATACTTGTTACAAATCCATTTCCAAGGTTCAAAACTAGTTTCTACATCAACCAAAACTCTTGCAAACTTCACAAAACTATACTAATCTTACCATACACCTTCTTAGGGTGCCATGGGTTCCTAATGACTAGTAATCAAGTTAATTTAACAAGGGAACACCTAAAACCAATTCTAGGGTTTGTATGTTCAAAAAGTATACAAAAATAAAGTGGTATAGCTAGTATGAGCATGAAATTAAGCATGAATACCATGAGATACATATGTTAATTAGATGAAAACATGAAAATAAATTTGAATACTCACTTTGAAATAATAGGTGGTGAGATGATTAGAAACCTTGGATTACTTGTGTTTTTGTGGTATGATTCTTGATTAGGAAAGCAAAATGAACAAGTTTGATGCTTTAACTTTTGGAAAAACTTCACTTGATCTTGGATTATGGTTTTGGATCTTATTTGGGTTGGAAGAGATGAGATGAGCTTTTTGATTCATAAATTATCAAGTGTTATGTTTTGGAGGTTTTTGGTAAATATTATCTAATTTCAATGGCATACTTGCAATTATATGGTCAATGTGAAGACTAATGAGGGGGGGCGGGGGGGGGGGGGGGGCTGCACATGTTAGTTAAATGTGTGTGGGAAGCTTGGTAATCTAGTTCACGGAGTCGGTTTTGGTTCCGTTAATCGCAAAATGTAAAGTTTTAAACCGCGAAACGTAAATTCAGGCATCGTAAAAATATGAAACTTGAAAGAATGACTAAACTTGTCAAAATACTCCATAATAAAATAAAAATAAATGGTAAGTTCCATCGGGTTGCTTGAACGTTGTTAAAACTGGAAACGCGGTTAAAAACGCGTAATTCGCGTAAAACGCTGAACTGGAAAACGTAAAATTCCAAAATACTGGATAAATGAATGTAATAACTTTTATTATGTTATAATGGATATAAAAATATGTCGGGACCATTGTGGGAATATTTAGATATATTCGTCGTGTATAAACCGGATGTTAACGTTGATTTATAAATAATTATAAGGAAAACGTTAAATGTATCAAATATATAAATTTGAAAATCCTAAGAGTGGTATAACATGTAAATGACCTACTGATGATATGCAGACTATCTCCAGTCCGTATGAAATGTCATTACTGATAATGCATGAATTCGCACCTGAACCAATACGGTCACGCGAATTTTAATACCCGTAAACTAAATTTACGATGAAATGAATAATGCACGTGAATGATGAAATCTTTTCCAGCAATGAATAGTGTTCAGTGAATAGTAAAATTTCTGAATGCTTCTCGGAATGTCAAATTGACACCAAAAATGATGAATAGTAAACTGATGAATAGTGTTTTGATGAATAGTGTTTGATGAATAGTATTTTTCCAAAGTTCGGGAAATTACCTGAAATGGTGAGTTGTGACAGTCTTCCCCTCTAAAAGGAACTTCGTCCCGAAGTTCAGTTTATGTTGGTCTCTGAAAACATATTGGTGAAAAGGTGATGATATTCGAGAATTCCAGCGAACTCTAACGATAGGAATGCGACTCTGATTCAACTGTTTGACCACACGGTCCATGATTTCTGTTGGTTCTCTTACAAGGTTTATGTTTGACTTTGGGTTGGATTCCTTTCCAAATGGGATTATGAGTGACTAATCTGAAAAGATGATAATACATGGTTGTGTAATCCCGTTGTTTTCTAACAAGGCTCAAGTCTGACGGCCACTATGACTTCTCTGTCAGGATATTAAATGGTCCAGTGTATATTGGTGTAACTTTCCAAGTTTTCTGAATGATAACATGCCTTTCTTAGGCAGAACTTTCTGCATAACTCTGCCTACCAACTTGAAGTTTTAATGGTTTACAACTTACTGAACTTGTAACTGATTCTTGACTTGTAGAAAATTTCTGGTTATTTCATGAATGCCTACTGGACTTGTGAGTTGAGCTTTTTCCGAGTTTGGCCCATCAATAGATGGTATGCACTTCTTAATGTTGTAAATGTGATACTGGTAATATATACTGCTGAATTCTGCCAGAACTCAAGTTTGTATGCTAGTTGGTCGATTCAAAAATTAATCTTAACTAGTTCAATATGCTAAAGGTTCAACCTCTCTTGTTATCCAATTTGTATCATGCCAATCCAAGGCAATGCTTTTAACTTAGTTTGTTCTCCCACTTGAATCTGGATGGTTTGTTGTTCAGGATACCCAATCCAAATGATGTGTGTTATGTACCAATCTAACTTCTGCCAGTTTCTCGCTGTTGGTGTGATAACTATTGTTGTAGATGAATTTGATTTATGTTAAATGATTAGTCCAATCATTTCTAGGGTCAATCACTCATGCTCTGAGCATACTTTCCTATGTTTGAATTGTTCTCTCGCTTTGACCATCGGCCTGAGGATGATAGGTGATGTTCACATCTAAATGGGTTTCTGAAGGAAATCCTGAAATGATTACTTGAAGTCCAAGGTGAATCGGTTTCCTTAACAGGAATAACTGAAATGGGTACAATAAACCTTTGTGACTAATTCCACAACGTTCGGTCCTTCGAACTTGGCGTTATCTGAAAGGGATAGAATATAGGTAACAATTTGATTCCTTGTGTTTCGTTCCAACGGATGATAAGACATATGTCCTTCTTTGTCTATTGGGTTTGGTCTTCACTACTGAAGTTCGTGATTAATTTGTGATGTCCTTCCTAATTCCTTCATCACCTATTCCAAATATTCTTTATTGTCAAGTCACAAATCCTAAATGCATAAGCGATGTTGTAGGGAAATTGGTTCTGGAAATTTGTCTCGTGATTGTGATTTTTGGTTGAAATCTTTTTCTGAGTAACCGAGTTTAGAAAATGGAGCAAATGATTTACTAAGTAATATTTTTCCTGATGATTCAAAATTTCAGTAGTTATGAAATAGAAAAATGTTTTCAAACATGTTGTGATTAAGACTGCTTACCAAAGTTTGATGTTTATGTATATTTCTCATTGTACAATAGTGTTGCTAAAGATTGACCAAAAAGGATTGTACTTGTTCAAAATAGGAATTTCAGAAATCATTTTTCCACAAGGTATGTGATTTATGTAAACGCATCAACTTTGTTTAAAAGTGAAAACACTAACAAGGATAAAATGGTAGAATAGGGAAATGTTCGCTTACATGCATTGATGTCTAACACTTAGTTCCTGAGGTTGAATAATGCCTATTGGTGGTTATCAGGCATAACTACAAGCATAGGTATTTAGACTAACTTAAGTCCTGAAATATTTTATCGTTGTAATTGTCAAGGCGAACGTATCACTTGATGTTGTGTTGATGAATGTCTATTCTGGTTTCCCATGTAGATGAGGTGATATGTTCCGGTTTGATCCCTTGCTTGGTATGAAGGTGAGGTTATCTGAAATTTCTAGAGACATAATGCCTTAGAGGAATTTACAATGATATTCTTGATTCAAACAATTGTCCTTTGTGAAAACTTTCTGCAGGAAAGTTTATGTATGGATGAGGCCATGTTTATATGAAATGTTCTACAGTCTCAATTAGAAGCTTGGTTTATTTCTATTGTGTTGTCCTGCGGACATTTATATTGAGTTCAATCCTGTAGCTCAGTCTAGCTAGTACCTTTAAATGATAGAATTTGACAACTAAGTCAGAGATGGTGATTCGGATGGTCTCGCAGTATCTTAGAATTTGTTGTTGAGTTATGAATTCTCTCACTATATACTTCTAGTTCTGGTTAGTAGTTCTGTAATCCTTTCATTGCTTCTATTGTATAGAGGAATCCTGCATGTAATTGATATGGAAAGTCTCTCTTAGGGAAGTCAATGGGAAAATCCAACTTAATGGCTAAGTGGGTGACAGGTGGGGTAAGTATCCAGGGATAGGTCGGCAAAAGGGATGTTTATGGAAAAGTTCCTTTGTTTACAAAACTTTTAAATGAAGATTGTTATTAACAATCCTTTGAAACGGTAATTATTTCCTTCATGGCATAATCCTTCCTGAATTTTACATAGGTGATCAGGCTATGTACAATTGAGGACTAATGATGCGATGTTAGATTTTGTCAAAATATCATAACTTTTCTCAAAAGTTTTAGATGGTGTTCAACGCATTGTTATTAAAATGGTATCCTGATGTTTTCTTTCAAATAACATGAAAATTGCCTCGCGTAATAATAGTAGATACTTGGTGTAATGACAGAAAAATCAATTTATAGGATGGTAATAAAATAGCTTACTTCAGAAATTTTTCTGTAAAACAATTTCCCCATATGATAGTAAAATAGTTTGAATGGTGTATTGGATACGTAGGTGAATCTTGTCGAATGGTAATAGTCTACTAATTCGTCAAAAACGAAATCAACCTAATCCCTGATAAGACAATGCTAAAATGTTGCGTAACGATTGAAGTCTGAGCAATTGGGATAGAAAAATGGAGTAAATGAAAGTTATGATTATCACAGAGGTAACAAAGGATAGATACTACATTGGATAGAAAAGTGCTTAATACAACTAGGTTATGTCATCGTACTAACGGTAAGTACAAAAGGAAAGATACAACCCTAAAGGTGCTCGAACTACGGTTTATATATTGAAACAAGGCTCCTCCTGCTGAAGCATTGTTGTTATCCTTGATGTTGCTAATATCCTAACGGTTCTCTTTCAACAGCTCACGCTATTCCTCGAGCGATTCATTTTTGGTTCCAAGTTCCTGATTGTCCTTGTTCCTTAGCTCCGGGCAGTCATTCTTGAAATGCCCAAAGTTTCCACATTTGAAGCAACTCCCTGGGATTTTCTGATTTGTGAGTTTCCTACAGTCTTCAGTCCAATGACCCCGCTTCTTGCACACTCCACACGGTTCACTGCAATGACCTCGGTGATATTGATTACACAGGTTGTAGTAAGATAACTTTCCAATATACCTTCTCTTTGTGTACGTTTCTGCAGCAAAGGCTCTATTCACTTTTTGTCCTTTGGGTGATTGTTGAGCAGCATTACAACCTAGATTGTTGTTCCACTTCCTTTTATTGTCACTATTGTTTCCTGATGTCTCGGCGTGAACTATGAGTTCCTTTGCCTCGATCGCCATTTTGATGGCTTCAGACATGGTATCGGGTTCCCATGCGATGACCAACATACGAATTTCATTTGAGAGTCCCCCAATGTACCTTTCAAGTTTCTTGCTTTCCAGTTCATCCATTGCAGAACCTAGTCGTGTTAACTCATAAAAATGAGTAGTGTACTCGTCAACATCATTTCCTACCATGGTAAAGTTTAGTGTTTCCTGTTCTTTTGCTCGTAATTCACTTCCTACACCAAATGTTATACTCATCATCCTTCGTAGTTTCTCCCAAGAGTGTGAGTAAGCAGCATCAACTCCCACCATCTTAATATGTTTGGTCCACCATTCCTGGGCATGATCCTGAAAAGTGCATGTGGCGAACTTAACCTTGTCTTCCTTACGACAGTCGCCACATTGAAATATTGTTTCTATTTCTTCGAACCATTTGAGAAATTCCTTTGTGTTTCTAGTTCCGCTAAAGGAGGGAGGATTGCACCCCATAAATTCCACGTGAGTAAGTTCCTTAGTGAGGGCGGTGGCTATGTTCTTGGCAATGACTTGTCCAACAGCAGCTTGCATCATGCTTGGAGTGGTTTGCTTAAATCTCTCGTCATCAACTCATAAGAGACCATGAGGATATAGTTAATAAAAGTCATCATATTCACAACACATGAATATAATACATGAAAATTTCGGTCTACGTGAACCGGTATCACAAATAGCACAACCATTCCTTACATAGTAGAGTCACACTTGATATATTTGTTTGTACAACAATCAAAAGACAACAAGTTCTTTAGACTATGTCCCACACTTTCTGTGGCTAGGATAATAGTAAAAGCTAGTGAGGATATAAGTCTGGTCTAGAGACTTCCTGGTCTCCCTCTGTGTGAAATCAGGTTTGTGGCATCATAAAGTCGAGATAGTCCTGAAGTGGTGTCTGAAGTTGTGCCTTGATCAAATCTTAGATAATGTAGGTTCTGAACCATTCCTGAAGAATCTGCGGATGTTTCTGTTGAGTCCGTGATATTGGTATTATCTACTAGGTGTCATCTAGTTCATGGCAAGTGAGAATGGAAAAGGAAAATGACAATGATGGTACTAGTGAATGGAATACTACCCTCTTTGGCGCTACCTCGCGACATCTAAGAGGTAAAACTAAAGTATGCACTGTGGGACGACCAATAGTGTAATAAGTAACTGATGGTGGTGGTAGTACCTGAGTAGTGAGTGCTCTACTAGTGAAGGAAAGAAACATACTATCTTCCTTGAAATAAGCAATCTAATAAGTCCATTATGATTAAGTCTGAATACTCTACCAAAAGGCATTCTATGTATGGGCTGAATGATAGGAAAACCCTGTTCCTATGGCAAATCAATAGTGCTAATGGTGATGTAAGTGCAACTGGTGGTATAATGGTAGTGGAAGATGACAAGGCATCTTCAATGTCGGAATCCGATAAAAGGATGTCAGGGTGAGTATCTAAAGGCATGTCACTTGTGAACCAGGTCAATAAAATGATATATATATATATATATACGAATATGAGTATAAATAACTCGCACAGGGTATGTATGAAACAACATGTATCATGATTATGCACTTATGATGAAATGATGAGATGCTATGCTGATGCGGTTATAGTCTAGAGTCCAAGATACATCCTAGTTCGCTATAACCTGGCTCTGATACCAATCTGTCACACCCCCAATTTATCTGACTTGCAGCGGAATGGAATACCTGGGGGTGTCTGTCATAGCACCACAGTTACAGTTACATTGAACGACCTAAAGTGTCGTTTGGAAAATACTGCATTTGATCATTGAAATAATCCAGAGTTTACAAAATGAGGTCCCCAAAATGTGTTACATGTTTATGAAAACAAGTCCTACTAGATCAAACGTTTACATAAGTGCATGAAATAATGATGAGATGCGTCGACCCCGCGACTCCATGAAGGTCCAAATGCATGTCACATGAGCTACCTTAATAACCTGAAATACATTGCTAAAACGTCAACACGAATGTTGGTGAATTCCATAGGTTTGTAAAATGTAATAATGTACGGCCACCACAAGTAAAAGTGCAAGATAAAAATCTCATGAAAATTGTACAATAGACCTTAAGCTCATGACCCCGAAGCTATGACTGATGTATGCCCCTCCCGAATGTTTTACCAGAACACTCGTAACTGTAAAAGACATGAAATGCATCCGCTTACGGTTGGTAATCACTACCACGGATGGAGGCCTCACCCTCGATAGATCTATCCACTCACTCTCGCTTACCGGCAAATTAACGGTTCATAATAATAAACAGGGGACTTTAACTGAATGGTAAAGCAACTTAAGCAATGTACATATGTTTTGGTACTTGGGCTCGTACTAAAATGATTGATGCAATGTATTCCCCCGTGGGATTTGAAAACAATCAAAAATGTTGAATTGAAAACGGGGCCATGAAAACTCACCTCTAGCTGATGATACCATGAACATGTAATGAACTGAAAGACAAGGCGTGCACACTAGCCGCAACCTAATGTGAATGATGAACGATCTACTTTAGATCACCAAATGATGTTATGAATGTCCATGCACATGTTTCCTATACCACTCTACTCTTTGAAAAACACTTGTTGTTATCAAAAATATATATTCCAAGACTTAGGAAAAATATGGCTATTAGAAAAAATAAAACTAGTTGCAATATATATACTTATATATATATCGTATGTACCAATGTTTGTGTTGAAATCCTCGGTTTGAAATCCTTAAAATAACGCCTTGTAGTGATGAAAATATACTTGTAATAACTAATACTTCATTAGTTATGAAATTGGGTACTTGGTATTATTTCTAGAAAATCTAGAATTTAGTACGTAGAAGTAGTATTATTATTTCTAAAAGCTGCTAATTATAGAGGATTTTTGCCGATATTGAAACGTGAATATCTTTGTCGTTATAAGCCCGTTTTACTTGTTCTTTATATCCACGGTTACGTCTTAGTATGTAGTAATATATTTTGGAAAGCTTGACTCCTCCGGGTTACGTCAAAAGCCTCTTTTTGTCCGACGAAAAACGTCCAACAGCATGTATTTTTCCGGAAAATAGTTTTCGTCAATAAACTTGCAAAAATCATAACTTCTTCGTTATAAACTCTTTTTAATCCGTTCTTTCGCCTACGGATTCGTTTTTGAAAGTATTTTCTAAAAATTTTGCCAAAGTTTACTTTATGTTTACTGATTTTCCTGGATTTACAAAAATGGGACAGTAGGCTTATATACTTGTTACAAATCCATTTCCAAGGTTCAAAACTAGTTTCTACATCAACCAAAACTCTTGCAAACTTCACAAAACTATACTAATCTTACCATACACCTTCTTAGGGTGCCATGGGTTCCTAATGACTAGTAATCAAGTTAATTTAACAAGGGAACACCTAAAACCAATTCTAGGGTTTGTATGTTCAAAAAGTATACAAAAATAAAGTGGTATAGCTAGTATGAGCATGAAATTAAGCATGAATACCATGAGATACATATGTTAATTAGATGAAAACATGAAAATAAATTTGAATACTCACTTTGAAATAATAGGTGGTGAGATGATTAGAAACCTTGGATTACTTGTGTTTTTGTGGTATGATTCTTGATTAGGAAAGCAAAATGAACAAGTTTGATGCTTTAACTTTTGGAAAAACTTCACTTGATCTTGGATTATGGTTTTGGATCTTATTTGGGTCGTGGCTTATGAAAATGGAAGAGATGAGATGAGCTTTTTGATTCATGAAATTATCAAGTGTTATGTTTTGGAGGTTTTTGGTAAATATTATCTAATTTCAATGGCATACTTGTAATTATATGGTCAATGTGAAGACTAATGAGGGGGGGGGGGGGGGCTGCACATGTTAGTTAAATGTGTGTGGGAAGCTTGGTAATCTAGTTCACGGAGTCGGTTTTGGTTCCGTTAATCGCAAAATGTAAAGTTTTAAACCGCGAAACGTAAATTCGGGCATCGTAAAAATATGAAACTTGAAAGAATGACTAAACTTGTCAAAATAATCCATAATAAAATAAAAATGAATGGTAAGTTCCATCGGGTTGCTTGAACGTTGTTAAAACTGGAAACGCGGGTTAAAAACGCGTAATTCGCGTAAAACGCTGAACTGGAAAACGTAAAATTCCAAAATACTGGGTAAATGAATGTAATAACTTTTATTATGTTATAATGGATATAAAAATATGTCGGGACTATTGTGAGAATATTTAGATATATTCGTCGTGTATAAACCGGATGTTAACGTTTATTTATAAATAATTATAAGGAAAACGTTAAATGTATCAAATATATAAATTTGAAAATCCTAAGAGTGGTATAACATGTAAATGACCTACTGATGATATGCAGACTATCTCCAGTCCGTATGAAATGTCATTACTGATAATGCATGAATTTGCACCTGAACCAATACGGTTACGCAAATTTTAATACCCGTAAACTAAATTTACGATGAAATGAATAATGCACGTGAATGATGAAATCTTTTCCAGCAATGAATAGTGTTCAGTGAATAGTAAAATTTCTGAATGCATCTCGGAATGTCAAATTGACACCAAAAATGATGAATAGTAAACTGATGAATAGTGTTTTGATCAATAGTGTTTGATGAATAGTGTTTTTCCAAAGTTCGGGAAATGACCTGAAATGACCTGAAATGGGGAGTTGTGACACAAAACCAACTTGGCACTATAGAGATTCTAGTTCCACAAAAAGAAATGACCTAACAGCTTATTTGCTTCCTCAATAAGATCTGAGATCAGCAGTTATTAAACTGCATGTTTGACTTAATTTGTTGTATATGAATTTTGACCAACTCCAATTTTAAATGATATATATCAATCCTAGGCTTATTTTAATGGCTTTAAACTCTAAGAATACAAAGACAGGCACAAATTGGACAGATCTCAATCAAGTAATAGCAACAGATAACTACTCATTCAGTGAGAAAATGGGTGAGCTTGCAATTTTGACCTACACCTATTAACTTCCTGATTTGAGGCTTAAACTATACTAATGTTACCTAGACCAATCTGTCTAAACCAATTAAACAGCAAGTAAACAACCACAATTCAGATAAAACACTAGATCCAAACACCCTAGTATGTTCTGTTTCACCTTAAGCTTAATGTTGACACTACAATTCTAACATATAAGCCACTACCTACTGAATTTAAGCTCACAACAGAATAAGTGAACACTAATTATGCTGCTGAAACACTAATAACACAACCAGAATATCAAAACCAACAGAGGAAGATATATCTAAGCTATGCAAAGTTAATGAAAACTAATAAGACTAAAAAAAATGAACAAGCTAATGCTAGGAAATCTAATACGATGAGAGAAATACAGTTTCAACCACGAAATAGAACTAACCAATAAAAGTTAGCACGCAAGCTATAACTGATATCATTCAATCTCACTAAGCATAACAGACACAAATTAACTATAGATAAGAGCAGTAAGCACTAAACACAGAATAAGCTATTATAATTAAATCAAACAAAGTAAATAAACAGTACTAGATAATCAAACTAAACAGTTAACTATTAAGCAATAAAAATAAGCAAAGACTAAAAAGGAAACTTACTAGTCACTTCTCAGCTAAACAGAGAAGTGTTCCCACACAGCCTGTCTTTAAGACAGGCCAAAGAGCTCCAAATGGCTGTCTTCTACTCCAATATAAGCTCAACTTATTCCAACAAACTGAGTTTGACCTCAGTTGACCAATGCTTGAATTGATTTGAAACAGAAAATTAACCAAACATTTTTCTATAATCTCTTTAAATTATCTCAATAAAACACTAATTTAAAAATTGTAAATACTAAACAGAATAGAATTTCAGAAAATTAAATTGCAAGGAAGAAAATAATGAAAATTAAAATTATATTAAAACTAAATGTTGAGTACAATACTGAAAATGGAGATTACAAATGAAACTGAAATTGACTGCTTAAATTTAAATGACAAGAACTTAAAATTGGTCTAAATTCTTCTAATACATGAAAAATTGGACAAAATACATGTGAGTGAGGAGAGGCCCTTATATAGCTGATGAGGAGTGCTTCTAAGATGCCAAGTCATCGATCCGTGGTTGATGTGTGTTTCTTTGAGTCCCTTTTCAGCCATTGATCATGCTTCCAGATTCATCCAATCAATATTAGCCATAGGATTGATTGATGTGACATTCCTTGATCCTGCGTATGCATTCCTATTGGTCCACGTACCCTGACTACGTCTGACATTCTCTGAATCCTTCTAGAAACACCAATCATAAGGTAATTGTTATTTAAGTGAGGTAATTTGGGGTAATTTTGGCGTGTGGGGTATTAGGGTTCATGCCACAGTAAAGTTTCTGGGTAAATATTATTTTTGGGGGGCGGGAATATGAAATGGGGGTGTTTTTATTATTTGACCGGATGTAAGGTAGGGTTGACCGGGTCAAGGGAATGTGGACTGGGCTTTGTGTTAGCTTTTGGGCCTATGGGGTGACTTTGGGTTGTTTGATAGTTTGTGGATCCGGTTGTGTTAAGAGTAGTATTAATAAGGACCAAAAGTGTAATTCTCAAAATCTCAGGGACCAATTCTGTAATTTATCAACTTAGTATTCCAAGGGTAATTATTGACTTTTCTGAATTCTTGGAGGAACGTTTTTAACTTTTCTTGAAATATTCTTTGAGGGATCATTCTTGTTAATATCTGAAAGTATAGGGACCGAAGTTGCCAATTTCTCAAAACTTTGTCCAGGGACTTTTCTTGTAACTTTAAGAATCTCTGAGGTTGAATTTGACTTTTTGAGCTTAGACTTTGACCATTTGACTTCCCCGGCTTCGGCTTTTGACCTTTTTCCAATCTCGTGCTTGTTTTTGTCGGTTTTGCTTTGTTTTTGTTCATTTTCCACATATCCGTACCTGCACATACACAAACACAAAAACATACGTTCTCTTGGTATTTTTGGTTAGTATTTGGTGTTTTTGGTCTGAAATAAGGCTTAAAAAGGATGAGTGATTAAGCACTCATCAGGGCCCCTGAAATTGTAGTAAGGCCTACTTATTTTCACTAATTCATCTATATATGGAGGGTGTAAAATATGAGCTCCTCCCCATTAAAAGGAAGTAATAGATGTGTCCCACATGTTTTTCCTTTGTGAAGTTGCCTGGGATGTTAGTCGTCTTATTTGTCGGTGGTGGAATATTTCTTGGATGCAAGTTGGTTCTTATGCGAAATGGCTAGCTTGGTTTAATTCGATTCGATTGGAATCCAAACTTAAAAGTTTCCTTAAAGGTATTTTCTTGGTCGCCTTGTGGAGTATATGGAATTTTCTTAATCAACTTATTTTTTTCGACTCAGAAGCCTTGAAGGAATGTCCTTTTCGATGACATAGTTACTCGTTCATTTATTTGGATTCAAGCTAGATGTGTAATTTTAGTTGGGATAGTTGGCTTCCACACCCTTACTCGCTTTCTTTGTAACTTTTCTAGCTCCTTGCAAGTTTTTCATTTATAAAAGTTGCAGTTAAAAAAAAATAAATAAATAAAAAATAAATAAATAAAAAGATGTAAGGCTTACTCATTTGTTTAGCTAAGAGGAAAAAGAAACACCCCTTACTCATGTAACCCCACACAATTATTAGGTCAAAGACACAACTACTTATAAAGGTCAACATGATTCAAAAGTTTATGTGGGTCAACTATTGATTTTAGTTACTCCCATACACAAAGTATCTTAGCTTCAACTGGAATTGTGTGGCTAAATGCAAATGATTATGCTTGAGGATGTAGTTGCACATATGAGCTCTCGGGTTCTGCATTTTCAATTGAAAGGGGAGAATTTTATTACGACAAACTAAATAAATAATGAATAATTAAAAGAAGATGAATGAAGTAGTACAATATAAGGGAAGTTTAAAGATACGCAACATACTTTTTTAAAAGAAGCGAAATACGCAACATACTAAATCTATTATTCGTATCGCTAGGATACTTTATGTTGGGAATAGACTTTATTATTTCAAGTGTCGGTCATTGAGTTTTGCAAAGGTTGCATTATTTAGTTAATACGTTAGTTATTTTATATGTTTAATAAAGTTTTATGCTAAGTTTATAGGTTTGGATAAAGTCTAAGGGCTAAGTTTGTAATATTGACAAAGTATGGTGAAGCCCTAATCCTTACCTATAAATAGTCTTGTAACACCTCATTTGAGGTAGTTGGTTCACTAGTAATATCATTAGTCTCTTATTTTCACAAAAAAAAAATAAATAAATAAATAAAATAAAATAAAATAAAACCTTGTAAGGTCACCATTTTACAACATAACCACTAAGATTTCTAGAGAGAGAGAGTGGAAGGAACAATTAATATGAAAATAAGAGACTAATTGAAAAACCCGAAAATCTAAAACATGCAAAATTACCAAAATGCCCCTGAAAACTTTAAAATTTAATTAAAGCTAAATTAAAGTTCCGAATCGATCCCAAACTTCTGGAAACGAACAAGATATGATACAAAATAATTTTGATGACTTCGATTAATATTTATACAAGATGTGAGATGACCAAAATACCCTTGTGCATACCGAAAATTAAATACACAATTATTATTAATTAAAAACCATTTAAATTACAAGATTAATTAAGGAAAAATGAAACAAAAATGGTAAATTAAAATGGGCCATGATGAAGGCCGGTTTTTTAGCCTATAACCTCCCCAATACTCGGCCTAACCTAAGTTACATCATTCCATAATTTATTTCTCACACTAAACCCTAATAAAAACAATTAGCCGCCACCCATAAAAATTCCACACACCACATCCGAATTTTCTGAAGCAAAGAGGTAATTTTATAGAGTTCTTCATAGTGCCAAGAAGGTTTGGAAAATAGCCACAAAGTCCTGGAGTCGATCGTTTGGCTGTGGTGATTTATTTGGGTCGAAAAAGTACAACCGAGCAACAATAATTCAAAGCGTGTGAATCCCTTGATCTATAATTATTCTGGTATTTTTCTAGCTCTCTCTTAATCATATATAACGTGGGAAAAATACTTAAATAAAACCATGCATTGTATTTTGGCCGAATAGAAAATAATGGTTTTATAAACCCTAAAATCTTATCTTGTACAATTCTAACCATGTATATATATGATGGAATTATTCGTTTTGATTATGTAAGACCTGTTATGGATCAACCTAAACATGATATGAACTCATCTATAATCGTTGTGTGTCAAGAACTAATGATTGGAATGCCGAAAACCTAAGAGAATACATGATATTATAAGAACTGCTGCTGAACTGGAATTTTGTTCGGCTTTAACCGGCTGTAAATAAATGATGTGAACGTATATTTTGGTGTTTCAAGAGTCTAAACATAAGTACTACTTGTCTACTTTCTGGAAATATAAGTTTCATGGTGATTGGAGGTCGGGAGGTAAGCTTTTTGAATTTTATGAGATCGTGTGTCGAACCTGAGTTTTGGAAACGTAAACATCAGTTGGAGTGTGAGATTTTTCATTTTTAAACTATAACGAGTTATGGGCTCTCCTTCTACAGGAGTGATATTTGGTATATATGTGACCTTCTGGAATTTTTGTAAATTTTTCTAAAGTGTTTAAATGGGTAAACGAAGAGCCAACTTTCGGGGTGTTTCTGCAGTTCATTTTCTGGGTAGGTCTGGGTAAACGATTTTTCTTTGGGTATTTATACTTAGAAATAAATTCTGGGAAAATTCGTGTGTGTTGTAAATACATTGAAGTACATGTGTGAATTTTGGTGAATTTTTCTTTTGAGTTCTGATTTGGTTTAAAAATTCGGAAAGTGGTGACCTGTTTATGAATAAAAGCTGGAAATACAACTAAAAGACTAATTAAGGTTATAACTTGGTCGTGGAGGGTGAAATTGATCATAAGCTATGATTTTCCAATTAATGCGACGTTAAGGAAGGTTTTGAATATAATTAAACTTAATGGGACATTTCGTAATTTATTTAACTTATGGGACTAAGTTGTAAATAATGAAACTTAAAGGGGTAATGTGTGAAATAAGTAAACTCGTACTTAAGCCCTAAAAACTTGAGAGACTTACTTAAAATGGAAAGTTACAAAAACTGGAAAGCCGGCTAGGATGAGGAATCTGAATTGAATAAGTTATTAATAATAAGCCGATCATTAATTCGTGTAGATTCGCTGAAGAAGGAGTTTATTCCGATCCTTATGTTTCTAGTGTGTGTTTCCCTGGCGGTTTAAGGTACAGATATTCTGCTCTTCTTGTAAGGAGCCTTCGTTTCTTTTGATTTCTGATTTTGACTTGTTTAGGATTTCCCAAGCCATTGCTATGTCCCCTTGTTCTGTGAACCTTGCTTTTGTTCCCGTGTATTGTGAACCTTTGATAAGATTCCCTTGACTTGAACCTTTACTTGAAACCTTGTCTCGAACCCTGTTATGTTTCCTCAATACTTGACATGATCTGTGCATAACCCGGTAACCTGAATATTTAGGACCCTGAAAATACTTAAAGGTGCATAGGATTTTAAAACCTTTTCATATATAACTTTTGAACATTTTCTTAAGAGACTTTTATTATGAAACTGTTCTAACGATCATTTTATTAAAACCATGTAAAAAGGATTTCTTATAATAAACCATTATGAACCTTCGAGTATTTGACCTTTTTAATGTGGACCTCCTGATAATGAACCCCGGCATTTATCTCCTGTCTTGAACCCTGATATGATAACTGATACATGATACCCGAGACTTGATACTTGACCTTGACCCACAGTTTGAGACTACGAGCCATCCACTAGGCATGAGGGTTTCATGTCCATGTCTGTGATGCACCACCGGCATGACTAGTGTGTAGCCCTAGTGATTTGGTTACACCGTCCCCGACCTGATTTGATTGTTATGTAGAGAAGACCCTGTGGCCTGCGGGGGCGCATGGATGCATCCTAGACCTGTCCTGATTTATTTCCTGTTATATCCTGGTGACTGACGAGTGTGTGCGATACACGTCTTTCACAACCCTGGGAGCTCATGACTCCAACCCTGGAGGTATCCCCTCAACCCTGTACCTGGTATGCTGAGGTCACCCCTCCATACACCCTGATATATATATATGTGATTTGATTTGATATGTTTGGGCTCGTAGAGGATTTCTGTTCTCCTGAAACCTTGTGACCTTATGACCTGATACTTGACTTGACATTTGACCTGACTTGATTTGACTTGGGATTGTGGTGGGTTCTGGTTTCATTTACGTTTACCTTTGTAACCATTCTTAACCCTTGGTATGTATGCGTATCTCTTTTATATTCCTTCCTGACTCTTGTTATACCTGGTATTATTCTTTTACTTTACTGTTCCGTTACCACTGCTTTGTTTCCATTATATCTGTTCACTGAGCTCTCGTAGCTCAGCCGCATTTCCTTTTCCTGCGGCAGGTTTTAGTAGGAAGCTGGGTTATGGGAAGAGAGTGTGTCTGGACTTAGAAGACTATGCTTTGATATAGTTACGCTGGACTAGAGACGATTAGAAGAAGTTTCACTCTATGAGACTTAGTATTTATTTTGTAACCTTGTAGTTTCAGATGTATCATTTGTAAACCCTGAATTTCTTTGTATTTATAAATCATATGTCTGTGGTTGTTCTGATATGTCACTGTAATGTAATACTTCTACCTTTATCGGGTTGGGGTGTTACAATTATGGTATCAGAGCGACAGGCTGCGATTTCGTAATACATTTACCCTTGACCTGTGTAAGTTAGGACCACTAAGTTTCCCTGTAGGCGCTCGTAAGACAACCTTTGAAAATTTGCTTTAAGATCTCCTTGTAGGAACGTAAGTTTTGACCAGTGAGGAATGGGTAGACTATAAGGCATTCGTTTAAGTATCTTTGTTTCCGCATCACTCTGATTCGTGCCTTGCTGTTGGTTAGATCCTGTTGATACCACTTTTGGGGAAGTGAAAGCTTATGCTTTGCATCACCTAAGATTTGAACCATATTTCTGTTAGAAGCCAATATTCCTCCACCCTGAAACGACTATGTGTTTGTTTAAATTCGGAGCACGAAGTTTCCTTGCTGATGAATTGAGTTTATTCTTGAAATCTCCTTCCGTATTCGTAAACGATTGCTATGACGGTTAGTGACGCTAATAGTATTAGCTAAAGTCTTGACTGTTTTGTGAAATTGATAAATGATGTTTTCTCGTAAGTACTTGGGCAAATGGTCATCGTATGACTTAATGGTACATTCGAAAACGAGGAAGAGCATGAAAATCATTTCTTTACACCTTCTTAGAAATTTGACGATCATTTGTGCATTCTGGGAGATGGATATTTGTTATGAGAATGGTGTTCTCTGCCTGACCTGGAGTTGAGGACAATAGAAGTACTAGGTTGATTAAGATAGGTGGTTTTGACTCACGACTTGAGATAGAGGATGACCACCATGAGGGCATGTTATGTGAGGCTAGTATTATGACGCCTGATCAACGTGATAATACTAACGTCATGTAAAGTGCACTTGTTGTGGGCATAGGATATCTTGAGGAGTGCCTTGGAGAAGCCTTAGATTTCTTTCCGTTGGCGACTATCCGCGAATAGTGAGATTTTAGGTTCATCCTATCTATCCGTTCATTAGATATCTGGTTGAGTCTGAACTCTCGATTTGAATCCTGTTGACCTCAATTATAAGTCTTGAACTCCTTTTAGAACTTCCTCCTGTTGGTGGAATTAATTCGATTTGAATCTTATTCGTATTCTATATCAGCTTTTTGAAGATTCACCTATCATCCAGTTTATGTTGCATGGACCTTTTGTTCTGTACCAACCTAAGTTGTCTTCTTCTGAGAAATTTGAACCCACCTCATTTTGATTCGAGTCATGAGAAACTATCTGGTCTGAAGATCTTTTTGGAAGAACCTCCCCGAGCGTGAGGATATTTGTGACGATATTCTGTAAATTACTACGACTTCGTATAACTTTAGTGACTTCAAATTTCGCGGACGAAATTTTCTTTTTAAGAGGGGAAGAGTTGTAAAACCCGAAAATCTAAAACATGCAAAATTACCAAAATGCCCCTGAAAACTTTAAAATTTAATTAAAGCTAAATTAAAGTTCCGAATCGATCCCAAACTTCTGGAAACGAACAAGATATGATACAAAATAATTTTGATGACTTCGATTAATATTTATACAAGATGTGAGATGACCAAAATACCCTTGTGCATACCGAAAATTAAATACACAATTATTATTAATTAAAAACCATTTAAATTACAAGATTAATTAAGGAAAAATGAAACAAAAATGGTAAATTAAAATGGGCCATGATGAAGGCCGGTTTTTTAGCCTATAACCTCCCCAATACTCGGCCTAACCTAAGTTACATCATTCCATAATTTATTTCTCACACTAAACCCTAATAAAAACAATTAGCCGCCACCCATAAAAATTCCACACACCACATCCGAATTTTCTGAAGCAAAGAGGTAATTTTATAGAGTTCTTCATAGTGCCAAGAAGGTTTGGAAAATAGCCACAAAGTCCTGGAGTCGATCGTTTGGCTGTGGTGATTTATTTGGGTCGAAAAAGTACAACCGAGCAACAATAATTCAAAGCGTGTGAATCCCTTGATCTATAATTATTCTGGTATTTTTCTAGCTCTCTCTTAATCATATATAACGTGGGAAAAATACTTAAATAAAACCATGCATTGTATTTTGGCCGAATAGAAAATAATGGTTTTATAAACCCTAAAATCTTATCTTGTACAATTCTAACCATGTATATATATGATGGAATTATTCGTTTTGATTATGTAAGACCTGTTATGGATCAACCTAAACATGATATGAACTCATCTATAATCGTTGTGTGTCAAGAACTAATGATTGGAATGCCGAAAACCTAAGAGAATACATGATATTATAAGAACTGCTGCTGAACTGGAATTTTGTTCGGCTTTAACCGGCTGTAAATAAATGATGTGAACGTATATTTTGGTGTTTCAAGAGTCTAAACATAAGTACTACTTGTCTACTTTCTGGAAATATAAGTTTCATGGTGATTGGAGGTCGGGAGGTAAGCTTTTTGAATTTTATGAGATCGTGTGTCGAACCTGAGTTTTGGAAACGTAAACATCAGTTGGAGTGTGAGATTTTTCATTTTTAAACTATAACGAGTTATGGGCTCTCCTTCTACAGGAGTGATATTTGGTATATATGTGACCTTCTGGAATTTTTGTAAATTTTTCTAAAGTGTTTAAATGGGTAAACGAAGAGCCAACTTTCGGGGTGTTTCTGCAGTTCATTTTCTGGGTAGGTCTGGGTAAACGATTTTTCTTTGGGTATTTATACTTAGAAATAAATTCTGGGAAAATTCGTGTGTGTTGTAAATACATTGAAGTACATGTGTGAATTTTGGTGAATTTTTCTTTTGAGTTCTGATTTGGTTTAAAAATTCGGAAAGTGGTGACCTGTTTATGAATAAAAGCTGGAAATACAACTAAAAGACTAATTAAGGTTATAACTTGGTCGTGGAGGGTGAAATTGATCATAAGCTATGATTTTCCAATTAATGCGACGTTAAGGAAGGTTTTGAATATAATTAAACTTAATGGGACATTTCGTAATTTATTTAACTTATGGGACTAAGTTGTAAATAATGAAACTTAAAGGGGTAATGTGTGAAATAAGTAAACTCGTACTTAAGCCCTAAAAACTTGAGAGACTTACTTAAAATGGAAAGTTACAAAAACTGGAAAGCCGGCTAGGATGAGGAATCTGAATTGAATAAGTTATTAATAATAAGCCGATCATTAATTCGTGTAGATTCGCTGAAGAAGGAGTTTATTCCGATCCTTATGTTTCTAGTGTGTGTTTCCCTGGCGGTTTAAGGTACAGATATTCTGCTCTTCTTGTAAGGAGCCTTCGTTTCTTTTGATTTCTGATTTTGACTTGTTTAGGATTTCCCAAGCCATTGCTATGTCCCCTTGTTCTGTGAACCTTGCTTTTGTTCCCGTGTATTGTGAACCTTTGATAAGATTCCCTTGACTTGAACCTTTACTTGAAACCTTGTCTCGAACCCTGTTATGTTTCCTCAATACTTGACATGATCTGTGCATAACCCGGTAACCTGAATATTTAGGACCCTGAAAATACTTAAAGGTGCATAGGATTTTAAAACCTTTTCATATATAACTTTTGAACATTTTCTTAAGAGACTTTTATTATGAAACTGTTCTAACGATCATTTTATTAAAACCATGTAAAAAGGATTTCTTATAATAAACCATTATGAACCTTCGAGTATTTGACCTTTTTAATGTGGACCTCCTGATAATGAACCCCGGCATTTATCTCCTGTCTTGAACCCTGATATGATAACTGATACATGATACCCGAGACTTGATACTTGACCTTGACCCACAGTTTGAGACTACGAGCCATCCACTAGGCATGAGGGTTTCATGTCCATGTCTGTGATGCACCACCGGCATGACTAGTGTGTAGCCCTAGTGATTTGGTTACACCGTCCCCGACCTGATTTGATTGTTATGTAGAGAAGACCCTGTGGCCTGCGGGGGCGCATGGATGCATCCTAGACCTGTCCTGATTTATTTCCTGTTATATCCTGGTGACTGACGAGTGTGTGCGATACACGTCTTTCACAACCCTGGGAGCTCATGACTCCAACCCTGGAGGTATCCCCTCAACCCTGTACCTGGTATGCTGAGGTCACCCCTCCATACACCCTGATATATATATATGTGATTTGATTTGATATGTTTGGGCTCGTAGAGGATTTCTGTTCTCCTGAAACCTTGTGACCTTATGACCTGATACTTGACTTGACATTTGACCTGACTTGATTTGACTTGGGATTGTGGTGGGTTCTGGTTTCATTTACGTTTACCTTTGTAACCATTCTTAACCCTTGGTATGTATGCGTATCTCTTTTATATTCCTTCCTGACTCTTGTTATACCTGGTATTATTCTTTTACTTTACTGTTCCGTTACCACTGCTTTGTTTCCATTATATCTGTTCACTGAGCTCTCGTAGCTCAGCCGCATTTCCTTTTCCTGCGGCAGGTTTTAGTAGGAAGCTGGGTTATGGGAAGAGAGTGTGTCTGGACTTAGAAGACTATGCTTTGATATAGTTACGCTGGACTAGAGACGATTAGAAGAAGTTTCACTCTATGAGACTTAGTATTTATTTTGTAACCTTGTAGTTTCAGATGTATCATTTGTAAACCCTGAATTTCTTTGTATTTATAAATCATATGTCTGTGGTTGTTCTGATATGTCACTGTAATGTAATACTTCTACCTTTATCGGGTTGGGGTGTTACACTAATGATATTACTAGGTGAACCAACCACCTCAAATGAGGTGTTACAAAACTATTTATAGGTAAGGATTAGGGCTTCATCATACTTTGTCAATATTACAAACTTAGCCTTTAGACTTTATCCAAACCTATAAACTTAGCATAAAACTTTATAAAATATATAAAATAACTAACGTATTAACTAAATAATGCAACCTATGCAAAACTCAATGACCGACACTTGAAATTATAAAGTCTATTCCCAACAATCTCCCCCTAAGTGTTGGTCATCAAAGGTTGCTTGACGTCGTCATCTTCTATACTTAGACTTTGTAGTTGACGTCCTCAAAAATAGTTAGCTGATGCGTAGGGATTGCACCAGGCTTTACCTCTCGAGGGATCTCGAGAAGCTTACAACCCCCACCAGGCAGTGTACCTGATCGTTGTAGTATAGTATAGTGACAAGTACCGGGGGATTGATCGTTCAACTCAGGAATAGTGTCGTTAGGATTAAAAATTAATCTAACTAGGTCTAAAGGTGAAGGATGATTCTTTTTGTGTTTTTATATTTTATGTAAAGCAAGTAAAATTCTCGGGTATTGGAAGGAGGGGTAGAATTAGTTGCTAATCAACTAACCCAAAAGCTACTAATTAAACTAATTAACAAGAAAAGTAAACTAGGGTTCTACAAGGTAAGTGAAGCATGTCTACCTATGATATGTTACTCCTTGCTAGCTATCAAATTCTACCTAATGAATTGTCACACCTTGTTTTAATTGACGGGTTGTATTCCTTAATACCATTCATGGGGTGGCGTACTTACTTCCCCAATTCTATAAGCTCTTACTTCACTCCTATGTCGAGCCGGCTAAGAAGCTCCTAACATGGGATCACTAGAATTCGCTCATGCATTAAATACAACCATAAAAACCTAGTACACATCGGTTCATGTTTCTTAAGACGTTCAAGCATGTTACCCTATGGAAGTCTGCCAGTTTTCTTAAGCCTAACATCGAATTCATTCAATTAAACAAGAGACAATAGGAAACAAGAATTATAAGCTAAACCAATTAGATGTATCGAAGTGTCACACCTTAATTGATGAAGATAGACACAAACATCAACAAGTAATCAATAAGATCTAATCAATTATATACAAGTTTCACACAATCATAAGTAGACACAAGGTTAATTAGCAAAACATAATCAAAGAAAAGAAAACGACAATAATAATGAAAGACATAATTGATATAGAATCATCAAACCAATACATGATGTTTATGGAGTGATTGAAACCCTCTAAGTTGCTGGAAAAATACCTACCTAAACCCAGGAATCGACCTTAAGGTTTAGGGCTTACAAAAAGTGAAGTTATGATGTTATATTTATAGGCTAATTTTCTGTCGGCCCATCTTGACAGCGTTAGCTCGTTTCTCTTGATGGCGTTATGACAATTTTTCACCAAATTGTAGATCTCTTCGTTCTCTTCGCGTGGGCTTTTGAATCACCTAAATCCGAGTTCGTATGCAAAAGTTATGACCAAAACAATATCAGCTACTCTGCGCGCAAGTTTTGACAAGTTAACACGTGACCGCCTTGGGTGACGCCGTCACGTTTCTTCTGGACCGTCACCACTTTTACTCTTGACGGTGTCATCAAAATGCTCTTGACGCCGTCAGGTACTATTCCCAGCAAGGAAAATTAAGACTTTGCCGTTTTCTTCACTTTTATGCTCCAAAAACGTCCAAAATGCTTCCTTTTCCAGAATTCACTCCAAAAGTACCTAAAATCACAAAAGGAATGATTTACGGCAATATTTGATCAAATAAATTCAATTCCGGGGCTTAAATGACCCCCTAAAAATGGTTCATTTTTCGCCTTATCATATATCCCTACACTTGGGATTTGCTTGTCCTCAAGCAAATGAGCTTTTTCACCAATAAAAATACAAGTTATGGGTCATTTAACACTAATACAAAAGTAATTACAACAAATGATCATTCCACCTTAGTCAAAACAAGCACGGAAATTATACACTAGCACCTCACATTAAGTATTTGGATACTCTCATCTCTCGGGTGTTGTAAATTTATATGTCATAATTGGAAATGGAGAAATATCACTCTCTACCTGTCATAGCAAATAGATTACCATATGCTTGGGAAAGGATCAAACCTCCACCACTTGGCGTAAGCACCTAGGATAAACTATCAAAGAGGTCTTTTAAAGGGTTATAACGTTAGGTGTAGGGGATATGGAAGACACGGTTTTGTTGGATAAACGGATATTTTACTGGTGGCAAGTCAATTGTCTTAGTTAACTACATGTACAATGAGGCGTTGCTAAGCCAAGACTCAACTCAACTTAAACTAACTACGACTCTTTTTGGATTTTCAAGACACTATTTAAACATAAACAAAAGAAACGGATGGTAGCCCGTACGTTTTTCTCCTTTTTTTTTTTTTTTTTTTTTTTTGCATACACTTTTACTCTACCATCCAAAATAATACATCAAAGGGAGCTCTTTTCCTCCCTACACTTGAGCTTTTACATACTTTGCAATCAACTATTCTAATGACTCGAATAAAGATAATCAAAACACTTGGAGTACTTTTAAATATTAACGCACATATGGGGGTAATATATGATGTTCTTCCCCATTACTCCATAACACAAGTACTTTACCCATGAGTCCCAATTGTCTCAAAACAATATGTACAAGATATGACTCGACTTAGCAACCATGTAATCAATTAGACAACTAACAAAGGGTTTAAACAATTAACAATAATGCACTAAAGATGAGTGCATACAAGGAAGGCTAAGGCGATTTGGTTGCACATTTGGGGTGGATTATAAACAAATTCTTCCTTTAAGTAAAATGCTTAAAGTTAGAAACGAAAAGATAGGCTCGGAGGGGTGTACTAGGGGTATCGTGCACTAAAAATAAGTACAACGCAAAGGTGTGGGAGAATTACTTGACCTATGAAGTCAATGTAATTATATTACAGGTGTAGAACAAGGGTTATCCTAATGCCTCTTATCATGTAGTAAATCCTAGCTACACGAATATAGTCTCACTAGCGGTCTCGGAATGCATCGCTATCACAAGTTCTAGAATCTAAATACTACCGGTACACTCATAAGCACCAACAATGAATGTTTTTTCCTAAAGATCTAAGGGCAAACCTCACATATTTGGGGTGGAAATTTTTGAGTGGTATGGTTTTTGTGCTACTCATACAACTCCTATCCATGAGACGCTTATTAAGACTAAAGTTTCACTCCTACATGTTGCAAAGAAATTTAAATTTGGTGCTAAAATTGCCCTAACAAATATTTCTCTCAGTTTTATTACACATTCACTATCAAACAAAACAAAAACCAAGTGGAGTAATAGTTTCTAATATACCCTCCCTACACTTAAACCGAACATTGTCCCCAATGTTCTAAATAAAAGATGTAAAAGTAAAAATAAATAAGAATGAAAGAAACTACTACTCCCCTGATTCGTTCACCGTGGATAATGTGACAACATGGTTAAATCTACCTCCAAGAAGATGAACGTTGAAAGCTTCCCTCCAGAAATATAAATCATCTTCTTGTCCTGTAATCAACAAACACAAAAATCAAAGCATTAAACCGAACAAAAATCACAACTAGATGTAATTCTAGACTTAGAAATAGAAACAAGACAAAGCAACAAAAGGATAGGATACTTGTGGAATGAATTACAAATAGGAACTCATAAAACATGTCCACAATTATTGACACACAAACAAGATAGAATATATGCTAATCATGAATTGTGAAGTTTTCATGTTCGAATTTAGTTCTTTTTAACAAAATATAAATTTCCCTACACTTATCTTTTTGAAAAATACCTTTATATGTAATTAAGACGAGGTTAAAAACAAAATAAAGCATTTTCACAAATTATTCGAAACATGAAAATTAAACAACTATGATTAAGCATATATGACACAAACAAACAAATAAAATAAAAACATCAAATAATTAAAAACATGGGTTGGGTTGCCTCTCAACAAGCGCATGTTTTTGTTCGAGTCACGAGCCTGACTCTACCCTTATTTAACGGAAATGGGGGAGGTTTTCCCTACACTTAGGATTAAGTGCGGGTGGAAGTAGCGATACACACCCTTAGGGTGGAAATATGCCACGTGAGGTGAAGGGGGTGAGTGAATGGCTTCCTTCATCCTAAAACTACCCGGATAATATTGGTTGATGGGTGGGTCGGTTCCTCTTTTGTCTCCTAGATGTATATCTAAGGATGGAAAGTTGTGTAAAGGTTGAGGTTCCGGTTCATCAACATTAGGAAATTCCCTAGAACTAGGAGTAAGGTTATCACTATAAGTATTCAAACCTATATCCTCAAGTGGTGCCTGGTCCAAGGGTTCTACCTCCATAGGAATTCCTAAAGTTTCTTCTACTTCTTCCGGGTAAGTCACGGGCAGTGTATGTGCCTCAAATGATGGTAGGACTTGTGGAGTACTTTGTGGGCTTGGATTGTCCACCTCATCCTCCATTGTACCTAGATTACCTATGTGTTTGTTTTGTACTATGATTTTAGGTGACATCCACACAGGTATACCTGAGTAATCATCCCCATACAAACTTCCTGTTTGCTCCTTCAAACTTGATATTGATTGATTTGTGATGTTGTTTGTTGGGTTGTCTACTCTATAATAATATTGGGCACAATCTTCTATGGCATCCCATGCTTCTTCAGCATTTAATTCCCTAAGGTCCCCGTTGGTAAAATCGTCAATGTACCTTTGGTCATACGGGTGGACACTATAGTAAAAGATTTGAGTTAGGTACCATAGATCGAAACCATGATGAGGGACTATTTGGAGTAAATTTTTAAAACGAGTCCATGCATCATAGATAGGTTCATCTTGATATTGGTTGAACATCAAGATGTCATTAGGAGTGAATGGGTTTCGTGGTCGGTAGTATCGTGGATTCGCATTCTCCATAATGGTGAACGGAAGAGTCAATGGAAAGGTTTCTACGAACAAATACACAAAGAAAAGATAGACTACGAGAAAGCTAATAAAAAGAAAATAAAAATCTCACTAAAAAGGAATCTAATAAGTAGACTTATTCAAAATAAATTTCAACCTAAACAATAACTATTCCCCGAGCTGCGGCGCCAAAAATTTGATGCGTAGGGATTGCACCAGGCTTTACCTCTCGAGGGATCTCGAGAAGCTTACAACCCCCACTAGGCAGTGTACCTGATCGTTGTAGTATAGTATAGTGACAAGTACCGGGGGATTGATCGTTCAACTCAGGAATAGTGTCGTTAGGATTGAAAATTAATCTAACTAGGTCTAAAGGTGAAGGATGATTCTTTTTGTGTTTTTATATTTTATGTAAAGCAAGTAAAATTCTCGGGTATTGGAAGGAGGAGCGGAATTAGTTGCTAATCAACTAACCCAAAAGCTACTAATTAAACTAATTAACAAGAAAAGTAAACTAGGGTTCTACAAGGTAAGTGAAGCATGTCTACCTATGATATGTTACTCCTTGCTAGCTATCCAATTCTACCTATTGAATTGTCACACCTTGTTTTAATTGACGGGTTGTATTCCCTAATACTATTCATGGGGTGGCGTACTTACTTCCCCAATTCTATAAGCTCCTACTTCACTCCTATGTCGAGCCGGCTAAGAAGCTCCTAACATGGGATCACTAGAATTCGCTCATGCATTAAATACAACCATAAAAACCTAGTACACATCGGTTCATGTTTCTTAAGGCGTTCAATCATGTTACCCTATGGAAGTCTGCCAGTTTTCTTAAGCCTAACATCGAATTCATTCAATTAAACAAGAGAAAATATGAAACAAGAATTATAAGCTAAACCAATTAGATCTATCGAAGTGTCACACCCTAATTGATGAAGATAGACACAAATATCAACAAGGAATCAATAAGATCTAATCAATTATATATAAGTTTCACACAATCATAAGTAGACACAAGATGAATTAGCAAAACATAATCAAAGAAAAGCAAACGACAATAATAATGAAAGACATAATTGAGATAGAATCATCAAACCAATACATGATGTTTATGGAGTGATTGAAACCCTCTAAGTTGCTGGAAAAACACCTACCTAAACCCAGGAATCGACCTTAGGGTTTAGGGCTTACAAAAAGTGAAGTTATGATGTTATATTTATAGGCTAATTTTATGTCGGCCCATCTTGATTGTGTCAGCTCGTTTCTCTTGATGGCGTCATGACCATTTTTTCAACAAATTGTAGATCTCTTCGTCCTCTTCGCGTGGGCTTTTGAATCACCTAAATCCGAGTTCGTATGCAAAAGTTATGACCAAAACAATATCGGCTACTCTGCGCGCAAGTTTTGACAAGTTAACACGTGACCGCCTTAGGTGACGCCGTCACGTTTCTTCTGGACAGTCACCACTTTTACTCTTGAAGGCATCATCAAAATGCTCTTGACGCCGTCAGGTACTGTTCCCAGCAAGGAAAATTAAGACTTTGTCGTTTTCTTCACTTTTATGCTCCAAAAACGTCCAAAATGCTTCTGTTTCCAGAATTCACTCCAAAAGTACCTAAAATCACAAAAGGAACGATTTAGGGCAGTATTTGATCAAATAAATTCAATTCCGGGGGCTTAAATGACCCCCTAAAAACAATTCATTTTTCGCCTTATCATTAGCAAAATCTTTCATCGTTCTTTGTATTTCGTTCTTTATTGATGTGATGGTGATCATGTTATGAAGTTGTCTGCCGATCATCACTTCTGTGTCTGTGGTGGTTGTCCGCCATTCCAACATGCTCTGACTTAGACTTTCGAAAGCACGAAGTTCCTTTGCATATACTTTGATCTTTAGTCTTTATACTATGTAGATTCTTCTTTTTGGCGTAGAATCTTTCTTTGAACTTTGTGGTGATAAGATCTTTGGGGGAGCTTTCATTTGCTTCAAGATGTATGTATGAGCATGCTGGAATCTACCATCATGGAGGTGATGTACCTGCAGATAAACAGTTAGCAATAATCAACCGGTACTTACAGATAAGGAATTAGAGCTCGTCAACAGCATATTGTGAAGACTCCTTCTAATCCTTATCCAGGCCATTCCCATATCAGATACTCCCGAAGGAGCTTACGAGACCTACTAAGTAGCTCAATGACTGGGTGAGTCTCTGGGGATCACTCCACGACTGTAGACCGCTAAAGAACCACCGCGAACACTAAGCGTAACCCTTGTGGGGTTACCGAAGTGACCTGCTGTCAGGGCTGTTTGATGTTGACCCTGGCAGAAATTTCCGTTCAATCATTGAGAAATACATTTGTAATTCTCTCCTAAACGTTCTCGGCAGATTGCTAAGATCTGCGAAGGACTCGATAATTTACAGCTGGTGCCCATAGATGTAGACCACCAGTTGTAGAAATACTAATTGTTCCTAAGAGATCTTTGATGTATCTCATGGCTCTAGACTCGAAAAGTGCACACTTAGGTTTCCTATGCGGAGACTATGGAGGGGTCTCCTGCTTCAATATCAACCATTTCTAAGAGATAAGTCGATAGATTACACTGGTTCCCCGTGAGAATGAAACAAGCTCTTTTAAGAGAACTTGAGTGGTTAAGAAGGTTTAGTGCATTGCGTCACTGGGTCCATGATGACTTTATCTTCAATACTAGTGTTGCCTTAGCAACAACCAGTAGCATATGAATTGAACCCGGTGTCTGCCCTAAGGTTGAACATATGGAGGGCTATTTCTTTTCACCCTTTTCTTTACTTTTCTTTTTAATTCTTCAACTCCTTCTTTCCCCTTTCATTCTTTTCTCCTTTTTTCATATCATACCTAAGGACTTCTAATTCTAACTATTGGTGATGTCCTTAGGTAGATCCCTCCGGCTCTGGCTGATCATAGGACGGTTTTTCCTATCTTAATCACCTTATAACTCCATGATTATCCGACAATAGCCAAGAAACCTTTGAAAATCTCTCAAAGTGTTTGTGATTATCAAACATTTTGTTTAACACTTTGAGAGTTTTGTGTTTACTTTTGAAGGGCTCCCCCTTCACATGTGTTTACAAGTATTAAATAAATTTGCACATGTGGGAGGAGCAAGCACTTTATTTGAATTGATCCGCTTTCAGTGAACAAGACCGATTCGAGACACGCTTACATCACTAGTTATACTAGCTTGAAATTATTACCCGGCCTGGTCAAGTCCACAGAAAGTTTCTCACAACGGTACCTTTCTACTAAGACAAATCCTTTTCGAGACACGCTTACGTGGCTAGTTAAAGAGTTCCATTGTCAGCTTTTAAGTGACAACTAGCTCTAGTAACTAACTTGATGTTATTACCCGTCGAGGATAAGTCTTTTCGAGTTTTACTAACTTTTATGTTTCGTCAATTCCTGGGTGAATCTGAGTCTAGCTCGCATGAGATTTGACTTTTAAGCAACATTTAACTTTCATATTTTAATCACTTTCACTTTTCTCCCCCTCAAAAATAGCATACGAGATGTTGTTTTTGATAAACTTTTGATTAAAATATGCTTTTTGAGTCTTATGGGGAGATATCAACAAGAACTTTTGATTTTCAAATGATGAATTTTTCAAGTGCTCCCCCTCAACAAGTGAATACTCATTGAGGTGAAATACTTGCCTTTTGAGCAAAATTATGAAAATCAGAAAATGTTTGATTAATTCTACTCAAAAGTAAGAAGCCTTCGCTCCTTATATAAGGATTGAGGCACTAATGCGTACCTCAGGGTCCTTTCATTACAAGTGCGGGTTGTACATTGTTATGTGTGCACAAACTATAGTTATCATACAAAATTTGTTTTCTTTTTACAAAAACACTCCCCCTCAAATAATGAATGTTATTCGAGAGATAGTCTTCTTGAGTAGAATTTTGAATCGTATTTAAGAAAATACTTTTTGGAAAATTTGAGAGATGATTCTGCTCAAGGTTTTAGAAAACACAATCAAGTATCATACAATAAAGAATGCTTGAAATTCAAAACTCTTTTACTATTGAAAGTTGTTTGAGACCCGGAGTCTCTCTTTTGAGTTTTAAAATTTGAAAAAGATTTCCATCTAAAGTTGAACCTCATGGGTTCTTTTTGAAGATTTGATTTTGTGATGAATGGAAAACTTCCGGTATTTGGGATGTTCAGATCAGAGACATTCTTTTATTGAAGCCAAAGCATTCCAGATTTTGAAAATTTGAAAGGTTTAGCATGACTTTGCTTTCGTCTCCACACTTGCTTTACCGGTGTAAAACAAGAGTGTAGAGTTTGAAAAAATTTGTTTCTCACCATTTTGAATCCTTTTAGTTTAGCCTTTAAACACATTTTGCCCTTTAACCTCAAAAATATGTTTCATAAGAAACATTTTGTCGAATGTTGAAATTTTGACTTTCAATGGGATGACATGTACTTGCACACAGAGAAAATGCATCAGGCACAAACAAGTATACGGATGAATCAAAAACTCATTCTAAATCAACCTAAGTGCTCAGAATTCTCAAATTAACACACAAGATCACAGATAAATTCATTCTTTCACTCGAGATTTTCCAATTATGATTATGGTTTGGGGTTATGATTTGAGTCTATGCACACATATTAGCATCAAAATGCAAGAATATTGAACAAACAAATGCCCTAGTAGCAGCAAAGACATCGACATTTAAAACCCTAAATCACATGACTCTAAACCTATGTTGTATCTAATTGAGCAAACACACCAATCGAGCATTCTTTAGTGTTCTCTAAAGTTATATGAAATAATTAATTTTGACTATACACATTAAAAAGAAATGCCCCAATCGATAATTACATGAACCCTAGTTTCAGATTATGCCTTTTTGACCATTGAAAATATTTTAAATATTTAGGGAACGATTAGACAACAACAAATGAAGAAATTAGAAACTCACAATTATGGAAACAATCGAGGATAAAAAAATTGTTAGCCTGAATCGTTGAGATTTTAATTATGTGTGAAACTTTTATGAACATTTGTGAAAACATTGATTAGAGCCCGTTTTATTTTCCATGCAAGATCCTTTTACCTAAGTTTAAGACATTTGTGAATCTTTACTCATTAAAGGTTAATTACTTATCCATTTGAAGTCCAAACTAGATAAATTTGGAATCATTGCAGAAAAAATTTCTTTTCTCCCCCTCGAATTAGTATATATTTTGTGAAACCTTTTTGTACATTTTAATTCGAGAGATCATAAATTTTTTTTTTGAAAAATGAGTTCTTAATCCGAATGATGAAGAAACATTTTATCCTTGAAGAATTATGATGAGGTGTGCAAACTTCATGATTTTTGTGAAAGTTTTCTCCCCTTCAAAACATGTTCTATTTTAATGGAGGAACATAGTTTTGAAGATCCGAAGTTTGTACACAAAGAAAGAAGATTCTTAAATATTTAAAGAAAAGAGTTAGATGTTTGACTCACTTGGTTTTTTAAGAAAAATTTTTGCAAATAATCTAGAGTCAAACACCGCATACCAATATGGTGAACTAAATCAACAAACCTTGATGGAGGTAATGCCTTTGTAAAACAAGTCCGCCAACTTGTATTCAGTACCCACAAACTCTAATTCTTTTGTACCCTTCTCGACATGCTCTTAGATGAAATGGTAACTGAGAGCAATTTGTTGGCCTTTGGAATGATGAATGGTGTTGCATGAGATTGCAAAAGCACACTTTGAGTCGCAGTACATTGAGATCTAGTCATATACATAGCCGTAGTCCGTGAGCTAAGTACTCATCCAAATGACACAGAAGGCAGACATGGCTACATATTTAAGCTTTTGTTGATGACAGTGATGTACAATCCTGCTTTATTGACTGTATCACTTTGTAACTAAACAAGATGTGTTGCGAATCACTGTGCCTTCTGCGTCCAGCTTGTTTTCCAAATCCATTTATTTCCAATGATGTGTCGAATGGTGATGTTGGTAGAACGTATGCATATTAGACAGATCCAAATTGCGAGAAGACGACTCTATAATATCAAGAACGGTTGGAGTCGGTGCAAATGGATTGAGGTACGTATTTCCGTCATAATCTACAGGTTGTGGTACTGATTGTTGTTATGGATCTTCAGCTGATAGTCTAGAGTTGGAAGCGGTTTGTCCTGCTGTTGTTGGAGATTCACTTGAAGGACCGTCTTTCTCAACAGTGGTTGTAGTTTGTTGAGATGTGAAGGTACTTGAATATTCTCAGGGTGTGCAGCGGAAATTGGTGAGACATCTGGAGAACGGCTTGCAAATGAATCATCAAACAGTGTAGTAAACATTCCAATTCTTTACTTGTAAGTGACAATGGTTCAGTTGAAGAATCCGAAAAGTTCAGATGGTTGGTTGCGGGTCCTAAGCTGTTGTGCTCAGAAGCCATTGCTGAAGTGCTATTAAACGGTTGATTGCGGGTCCTAAGCTGTTGTGCTCAGAAGCCATAACATTAAGCTCGGGTCCGAAACTGAGTTGTTCCGAAGCCATAGTTGTTGAATCTATAAAAAAAGAAAGAAGAGACAAAACAGAGAACATGGATCCCCAAGTGTAATTGGGTTCCGAATCTTAGAAGCATAAAGATGTAGTGTCAATTATCTTCTTGATACTCGAACACACAATTCCTATGGTTTTCATTCTTGTCTCAGAGGTAGATGTTGTGGAGATCACATTAGTTGTGGTGCAATTGTCTAAAATCTTTCCTGTAGGAATCCACCTAAGACCAATCGTTTTGAAAATTCTACCCGTGGGTACCCACCTAATGTTAGATGTAGGAGATGTTTTCTTTTTAGATGCAGTGGAATGAAATGTTGGAGCATCACTTCTTCGAGAAAACCTATGTCCTATATTAATCCACTTCTTAGGTTTCTGAATCTTGTCTTTTGGTTCAACGGGTTTGTTTGTCTTAGTCGATTGAGCCTTTTCAAGTGAATTTCCTTTTTGAAGATATTTTAAAGCACTGACATCATGATTATTTACGCAACTACTCTTAGATGCTAGCCAATTCCTATTAGTTTGTTGAGAACTCCTAGGTTTTGGTTTGCTACTACTAGCAGTGTTTTGTACTACAGTGGAAGGCATCACATGAGGTTTTGAACCTAGAATTCCATCCTTTTGAAGTAGCTCCTTTTTCCTAGCCTTTTCTAGATCATAGTTCTTGTACATGTCATATTTGCCATAAAACTCTTTACTTTTAATGCTCGTTTTAGACACTGTTTTCGAACTAATCCTAGATGAACCAGGGATAATCACGTGTTGAGATTTAGCAGACACAGATGCATTTTCCTTAGGCCAAGAATGTGGAGTGACTGGATTTGAAAAATTGTTATTCTCAACAACTTGGGAGGCAAACCGAGGTTTTCTAACCACTGATTGTTTTTTGTTTGTTTGAGAAGGCGGTTTCCCCAACATTGATGGTTTTGCAAACTTAGTATCCACACTCTTGCCAGTCAGTCTTCTTAATTTGTTTTGCAATGCAGCATGTGCAAACACCTTTGCTTGAATTTGACCTTTTAAAAGCTTATTTTCTTTAACTAATGTATCCACACGTTTACTTAGTTCATTCGAAACTTGACCATTGTTGCCCGAAGTTAAAGATTCGTTTTGCAATTTAAGTTCAAGCGAGATGCAATGTGCCTCTAGTTTTGAAAAATCTTTATGAAACTGGGCAATGGTCTTTTTGAGAAGAATGTTTTCAGACTCAAGAGTTTGGTATGATATTTCTGTTATTGGATTATCAGGTAAGGACTCAGACTCAGAATATTTGTCAGGACATTGAACAACATTCTAGTCAACCTCTCCTTCATTACTGAAGTTAGGTTGCACAGATTGTTGTTTTTCATTTGCAGGCATAATATGATCAACAGTAGATTGTACCTCAACCATTTGCTCTTTGTCAAAATTAGGTTTTGTGTCATAGATGGGTATGACATCTTTCTCAACCATTTGTTCTTTGTCAAAGTTGGGCTTTGAGTCATAGAAGGGTCTGATCTCTACATAGTCTGCATCTGTATCATTCCCCAATCTACTGTTGTCATCCTGCTCTTCTGATTCTGTCCCATTGCTTTCCATGACACCCAAATTAGCTTCCAATACTTTAACCTCATTGCCTGCATTAACGACATCTGCAGTATTCTCACCATTCCCAGCAAGCCTTTCAGCATTCCTTCCTTGTCTATCAACTCTTTGGGAATTATATAAATTTGTTATCGTTATCATATTTTGTACGAACCCCTTATAATTAGCAAATACTATATTATTCATGTGAGATTCCTGCATGTCTGCCATTAACATCACATCTGCTATATCGGCTTCCAAATCTGCTGTATTGGATTCCAAATCTGCATATTCATCATCAGATGGAATATCTCCCATGAAATTTTGTGAAACATCATAGAGATTACCCCCTTCAACTTCCATTTGACTAAGTGTGGCATTGTATTCAACATTATCGTCAGAAAGTGAAGTTGAATCATAATCTTGAGCTTCCACATCTGCAATATTTTCCGTATATGCCGTGAATGCCATGCTTGGTTCAATAAGATCTTCTTCGTCATCAGTATCTTCCATTGTGTTAAAGCATTCATAAGTTGAAGTTTTCACGCATTTGCCTTTCTCAGAAGATACTTGTCCAAGCTTCACAAGATTTTGCAGAAGTGATTGCATATGATTATACCGTGTTGCAGGAGGGTACTGTGGAATGAAGATAGGCTCAGGTGCATTTGGAGGAATAAAGAAGAGACCATTTGGAGTGTAAATTAAGCATGATTTGTGAGAATATGCTGATAAGATATGACTCTCTTTATTCTACAATCTCTTCTTTTCTCTTCAACATTAGGCGACCTCTTCAAATTCCATCCAGCTAGTAAATGACCAATGACTATAGAAACAACCCAGTATAACCAATCTGAAAATGAAGTAAACATCCCTTAGATATGTGACTTAATCTTGTACGATGGTGTGACTAAGAACCTATACTGAGCACAACAACGTAACTCCTTTAAGCATAGGTAGTGCCATATACCCAAACCAACAAACAGTATATGAAATAACCACCTCTTGAACTATCCACAACTTCGTGCGACACTGAGTACTACAATGTAACTCCTTAAAGTGATAGCTATAACCCGGGAGCACTACAATGTAACTCCTTACAGCGGGTATAACTAGATAATCCAAGTCTTAATCACTATCTTTAGTGTTTGCCCAAACAAGTATCTTCGAAAGTCATGCATCCATCCACCCCTAGACTTTGAGATAAATAAGTACACATGTCCTTGAAATGAACTTTAAACCCAGAAAAGTGATAAAGAATTATTCCCATAATCACAAAATCCGATACTAGCCGTTGTCATTTGATTGTGATTCTTGATCAGGATCATTTAAGCAATTCGTGGTGTGTTTTTGGTGAGTGATATATTGGTATTTAGATAATGAAACAATAAAATGAATCATGTTCTATAAAATGTTTATCAATAATATCATGTGTGTTTTTTGTGAAGGTAAGGGTTTAGGGTATTTAGACATTAGGTTATTGATGAGGTTAGGGTTTTGTTTATGTAATAATCTTTTGATATTTCCTTACTCAAAATCCCATCTCATTAATCGATATCCTAAGTCAATTTCGGCAGAGTTTCGTTTAGATTAGTCCAAAAGAAATCCTTACTCGATAAACGATAAGGTTGGACCAGCCTAACTCGGCAAACTATATGAAGCATACTCAACTCATGAAACCGTTGCACGAAAAATCAACCCTAACTCGGTATGGCTGACCAAACTTGGTAATACCACCTAACTCGGTAATACCACCTAACCTGTAAAATTGACCAAACTCAGTAACCCTTGAAACTTAGAACCTTAACTCACAAACTTTCAAAAATTCTAACTCGCTAGATATTTTTAAACTCGCTAGAACTTTTGCAAACTCGCTAGAATTTTTTCTTAAACTCGCAAGAATTTTGTAACTCACTAGAATTTTTCTAACTCGATAAAATTTTGTAACTCGATAAGAAAAAATCATAACTCGATAAGATCGTAAGTTTTCCCAAAAAAAACACCAAAAAACACGATTTTTCACCCAAAAACACCACGATTCGCCCCCGGTTAGCTCTGATGCCACTTGTTATGATCAAGAAACACGTTCGGGAGGTCGAGGTTGATGGAAATACATGATTATTCTAGAGAGAGAAAGTAGAGAGAGAAAGGTGGAGAAAATGGTTTACATTAAAAAAGAATAAATGAAACAACACACACACTTTCCCACACCCCTCATGGAGAGTCATGAGGGGTATTTATAGGCTCCTAACACTACATGTTTGCCTACTCGACAATAATAGTCCCTAAAGTACTATTTGTATGATATCTAGTCCATTTCTTTATGTGTGACGTTATCTTTTATAAAATAGCAAGGCTAACACTTTCAAATTTTGTACAATACGCAATGTTGACCCATTTTTTATCTGTTTGACTAGTTTGCAGGTTAATACTTAATAAAACATACATTATTGGCCCCTGTGGTTTGTGTCTATTTTCACTGGTCATCCTTTAACTTTTTTCACTTATAAAAGTTACAATAATGGTTCTTGTGGTTTGGGTTGATTTTCACCTTTGGTCCGTTTTTTTTAAAAAAAATCAATTTTTTCAAAAAACTAAAATTATTTTCGAAAATCTTTTAAAAAATAAAATTCTTTTCGAATTTCTTTTTCTCTATTATTTTTTCAAATTTTTTCTTTTTTCGAAATTTTTTTTCTACAACTTTTTTTTTTCAAAATTTTATTTTCTAATTCTTTTTTTGGAATTTTTTTTAATAAAAATTTCAAAAAATAATTATCGAAAAAATCTTAAAATATTCAAAATAAAAGTAGTTTTTTGGAATTTTTTAGAAGAAAAATTAAAACAAAAATTATATTTTTTTTAAATTTCAAATAATTTTTTTTTGAAAAATATTTGAATAAAAATATTTTCTAGAAAAAATATCTTTTAAAAAATATTTTTTAAAAACATTTTTTAGAAAAATTCAAAAAAAAATAGAAAATTTTTTCGATTTTTTTTTTGAAAATATGTTTTTTGGAATTTTAAAATTCAAAAACATTTTTTCGAAAACCTATTTTTTATAATTTTTTTCTAAATTTTTTTTTGAAAATATTTTTTTGGAAAATTTTTGGTAGTGATGGACTGTGTAAAAACAGACGAAAACGCGTAATCACGGACAAAAACATGTAAACACAGACGAAAATGTGTAAAACGGACGAAAAATTGTAAGAACGTGTAAGCACGGACAAAAAAAGTGAAAACACGGTTGAAAACGTGTAAAAACAGACGAAAACGTGTAAAAATGAACAAAACGTGTAAAACAGACGAAAACTTGTAAAAACGGACGAAAACGAGCAAAAACGAACTTTACACGTGTAAACACGGACGAAAAAGTGAAAAAAGTCAATGGACTAAAGGTGAAAGTCAACCCAAACCACAAGGTCCATTATTGTAACTTTTATAACTGAAAAAAAGTTAAAGGATGACCAGTGAAAACAGACGCAAACCACATGGGCCAATAATATATGTTTTATTAAGTATTAACCTGCAAACCGGTCAAACAGGTAAAAAATCAGTCAAGATTACGTATATTGTGCAAAATTTGAAAGTATCTTAACGATACAAGTAATAGATTTAGTATGTTGCATATTTCATTCTTTTTGAGAAAGTATGTTGCGTATCTTTAGACTTCTCCCTACAAAATATATGTGTTCAAGTGCCTTATACATAACACATACTTGAGACTTGAGAAACATTTAGATCCACAACTAAACAATCAATATGTAACTGGGGGAAAAAACACGGTAATATAATATAGACAAAAATACACCGTTGGTCCCTAAACTTTCCACGAAACATCGCCATGGCCCTTAAGTTTTCAAAATCGTCGTGGTGAGTCCAAAACTATGGATTTTGAGGCCGAATGCGTCCCTCGACCTGAAATGGTGAGGTCAACGCTCAGTTTTGGTTATTTTTTCAAGGGCAATATAGTCCAACCACATTTACAACTAGCGTATGGTTAATGTCTAACCCGACACTCAATTTCAGGGACCAACTGTGTTCTGATATAGTTTTTAGCTATGCAATTTGACCATAACTTCTCAGATATGCTTATTAATTATTTCGCGGGAACCAATAAACCCACAACTAACCGTTGATTTTTTAGTAAGTCTGATTGGTTCTGAACGGTCAACTAAGTTTCCCAGGTGATGGTCAACCTAGTCAAACGTCTAAAACCAACTAACCAAGGAGTACAGTGTATTCCCGGGTCGTTATGTCCCAGCGAGGTAGGCAAATGTATTCAAAAACGTTTCAAGTGATCGGGTGATTTAACAGGAGGATCAGAAATTTGATTTGAGTGATTATACTACAAGATTATAATTGAAAATGACTTAGGAATACTACTGGAACAATTACTGATAATCATATTACTAGAAACGTAAGTTAACCTAAAAAACGCGCGTTTGAATTAAAAAAATAACGCGAACGAGCAAAATAAAAAGTGAAACGAGAGCAAATAAAGTCCTACGAACGTGAAAATTATATTTTTATAATCCTAATGACTTAAGAAAATTTTTAGAAAAAGAAAAATAATTTTTACACTATTTAATTAATTACTAATTTCTAATTACTTTTTAATTAACAAAATTAAACTAATTATTAATTAATTATGAAAATTAACTAGAAAAATGAAAATTAAATTTAGAAAAATCTGAAATATTATAAAACTAATTTTAAAACAGAAAACCTAATTTTTCTACTTTTTAATTATTAATTATTAATTAAAACTAATTATTTAATTAATTTAAACTAAAATTAATTATAAAAAATACTAAATGAACAAAGAAAAATCTGAAAAAATTCCTAAAATTATTTTAAGTAATAAGAAGCCTAAGAAAAATTTAAAAATGAGAATAGCTTATGAATAAGCAGAAAAATAAGCCAAAGTGCTTAAATAGAAGCTATCACTTTATAAATTTTTGTCTTTTTCCAAATTTTCTTTTACACAACTGTTTTACCACTTAAATTAAGAGACTTTAATGAAGGAACTTTTGGTTAAGCTCAAAAATAAGCTGTGTGCTAAGCTAAAAAGCTAACAGTTTGACTTTCTTTGACCATGAAAGGAATAAGCTCAAATAAGCTATTGTGGGGTCCACAATGGTGAAAAAAGGTTCAAATAAGTTAATTAGACACTTATAAGCTAAACTCAACCAAATAGGATGCCTGAATAAGCAATAAGCACATAATAAGCTCAAAAGGTTCTAGGCTGAGACAGATTTGGGGACAAACAAACAAACCTAATCTAGGTGGGGTCCACTGTGATTTAGAGCTTAAGCTTGGTTGAAGAAGCTAGTCTGCTAGCTTGTGAGTAATTTGGAAGCTAAAACAAGGCTTGGGGTCCACTGAGGTGGCCACAATCCACCACCAAAGGTGGTGGTGTGGTGGCGAGCAACTGTGCACAGGGGAATCAGTGCCCCTGCAGGTCTCTTTGAGGCCTGGTGGGACCCACTAAACAAATTACAAAAATTCTGAAAAAATTTCTAAAAATCAACAAGCTGGGAGTGAACAAGCTTGTAAAAGCTCAAGTTCTAATTCCTTAAATCAAGCAAATTAATGGTAATCAAAGATTGAGCAATTTCACTGAACTAGGCTTTTTGACTTTTTGAAACTTAATGACAGTTTGACTTTTGTGAATTTATACTAGATCCTACTGATTAATGATGATACTCTAAGTTGTTATGAGATGATATTAAGTGATTTAAACTACTTGTGTACTGATTTGACAAGAACTTGAGCAATGAAACCTAACAGTTAAAAGATTATGAAGGATTGAGAGTGAAATTGACTTTTTAAAAGAAAATTACTTAAATTTGTGCTATGCCTAACTGATTTAATCCTAATGTGACTTATGTAAACAAAAACCAACAACAAATACACCTTGGAACCCAGGGTACCAAGCTGATCCAAACACCCCCTTAGAGATCAGCTTTGATGATTTTTGAGACAGATAAAAGATTTGAGCCATGCAAACAACATACAAGGATATACTATGATGTAACAAGCCTGTCTAAGCACAAATCCACAACAATAACTATAATTATTCTAAGATCAATACAAATCAGTTAAAAGAGACAAGTTAAACATAAAGCAGTCTAGTTATCTATTACACAACACCAAGCAATTTTATGATTTTACTACACTGAGTAAATCCAAATATTCAGAAATGATCAAACACAAAGCTTTAGTATAACATGAAGCTGAAATTTTAACAAGTGGCTTACAATGAGCATCCAGCTAGGACATGAAACCAAGGACCATTTATCACATTCCTAGACTCCCCATGGAGTTCTAAACCTGCTCCTCAGCATCTCCTTCATCTCTTATCTTCTTTTATTTTTATTTTTATTTATTTAATATATTTTTTTATATTTTTCTTGTTTATTTTTGTGAATATGAAACTGGAATGAAAATGCAAATGGGAATTAATAATTCTGAGATAAAAACTTATATTGATTGAAAAGAACCAGTACAATACATCAATTGAGAATTACAAATACTTGATTTATACTAGAATTTTTACTAAAAAAAACTACTCTCTTCTTCTCTGCTATAGCTTCCTCTTTATAGCACTCCAATTAGGGTTTCTCATAGCTTCCTTGTCCTTTTCTAGCTTCAATCTTGAGCCTTTGGATGCTAGGGATCAATCCAGGACGTTTGATTATTTTGGCGCCCAAAGTATTTTTGGCATTTTCCTTTTGATAACTTGTGCCAGAGGAGTGTTTTGGAGGGTAGTGTTTGGAGGGGATACAAGGGGGGTGTAGGGTTATGATGGTTGAGTGTTGAGGGAGGGAGTGATGATGAAGGTTGCAGGGGTTTGTAGGTCACGGGGTGGTTTTATCTTGGGGATGAAGAGGTCAACGGGTCAAACAGTCAAGGTCTGACCGTTTAAAATAATACGCATAGGTGGGTTTGGTTTTGAATTGGGCCAGGTTACTTGTGGTGGGCTGGGGTTTATTTGTTTGGGTTTTATTTGGATTAGGGGAGATTAGTAATAGTTTATTAGGTCCGGTTTGGTTTATTGAATCACAAGGACCAAAAATGTAAATATCCGAAAGTTGAGGGGCCTGATTTGGAACTTTCCCAAAGTTTGCTTCAAAGACCACTTATGCCAAGTTATAATTCCGCATGGACCTTTCATGTAAATTTACAATTTAAATTTCCCAGGGACTAAAATTGCAAACTGCTAAAACTTTGAGGAGCAAAACTGCCAATGTTACAAAGTTGCAACAAGGACTATTTTTGACACATGTGAATAGCACAAGGGCAATTTTTGATAATTTTTATATTTCAAAACCCCGGGGACCATTTGTGTAATTTTCCAAACTGCAGGGACCATTTTTGCCAAATTGCAAAGTACAGGGACCAAACATGTAATTTTCTCAAACTTTTTACCCAAGGATCGTTTTTCATAATTTTTTACTTTTCCATGCCTTGGGTTGACTTTTCTTTCGTTTTAAACTTCCAGGGACTAGTTTTGTCAATTTTTGATACTTGAGGGACTGAAACTGCCAATTGTGCAAACTTTGTTCGTTTTTCATTTGTTTTTAAAAATTTTGCATCTAAAACATATAAAACATACTTTTGGGATAAATTGTGTATTTTGATGCGTACTTGAGTGTTTTTGGATATTTTGGCAGTTCAGATACGATAAAAATGATGAGTATTTACACACTCATCAATCCCCCACACTAAACTATTGCTAGTCCCTAGCAATCTTTTGAGAAAAACTTGATGGATTTTAAACTCTTTACCAAAAGCCATCACTTCTGGAGTAGCCAGGTGTGAGAACTGTGGTACACCTGATAACCGTGTGATTTTGAGCAAACCACCAGCTGTCAACGGATTTGATTAGTCTTTACCAAAAGCCGTTTGCTTCTGGACTAGCCAACTCTTGATGGAATAGTCAACATCTTGGTGAGCTGATTACCAATTATGGATTTTCCACGGCCTTTACCACAAGCCATAATCTTGCGGGCTAGCGTCATTCGCTTTATGGGATATGGGGAGTTGAGGAACCATACAATTTTAGGCAAATTGCAAGCCGTCAACGGGTTTGAGATATCTTTACCAAGAGCCGTTTGCTCCCGGATTAGCCAATCCTTTTTGTCGTTTAGACACGGCGGACTGATTACCACAAAAATTTTGAAATAAAGTGAAAAATTTTTGAAACTTTTGGGCCAAAATGGGGGTACTTGAAAGTATTTTGCGATAAAATTCGCTAGAATTTCCCCCCCCCCCCCCCCCCCCCACACTTAGAATTGAATATTGTCCTCAATATTCAAAGTCCCAGCGATTATGCCGACTCTTTGAACGTAAAAAGATAATATTAAAAGCTAACTGTGGAAATATCGTTTTGTATTTTTCACTTTATTTATCTGCACATACAATCACACTTTTTTTTTTCAAAGATATATACATTTCAAATAGCGGGGGGTTGGCCATTCCCCCACACTAGGGTGGTAGAAAGTAGAAAGAAATCAGAGACACGGGTGAAAACCCATGTTGTTGCTACTGTTTTTGTTTATCGAGTCGCTAGCTTGACTCGATCCCCGAATTTAATTGTCCTTGGGGAAAGTTTGGAGATCCGGGACAACCATGGATGGTATGTCCTCTCCAAAGTAATGTTTCAAACGATGTCCATTCACTTTGAAATTAGGGCCGTCATTTTGAGATAACTCGACGGTGCCATAAGGATAAACCTTAACGATAGTGAATGGACCAGTCCATCGGGTTTTGAGCTTTCCCGAGAAGATCTTGAGTCTAGAGTTGAAAAGAAGGACTCGATCACCAACGTTGAAAACGCGGTTTTTTATTTTGGAGTCATGAATCTTCTTTGTCTTTTCTTTATAGATCAAAGAGTTCTCGTAAGCTTGATCACGGAGTTCATTTAATTCATTGAGTTGAACTTTCCGATGATCACCCGCATTTTTGAGGTCAAAATTTGCATGCTTGAGAGCCCAATAGGCTTTATGCTCAAGCTCGATCGGTAGATGGCACGCTTTCCCGTACACAAGTTTGTAAGGCGTACACTCAATGGGTGTTTTGTAAGCCGTACGGAAAGCCCAAAGTGCATCATCTAATTTATCCGACCAAGATGCACGATTTTCACCAACGGTTCTTTCCAATATTCTCTTGATGCCTCGATTGGAAACTTCTACTTGTCCACTTGTTTGAGGGTGGTACGCAGTAGAAAGACGGTGAGTTACACCATACTGTTGCATGACTTTGTCGAATTTGTCATTGCAAAAATGTGTACCACGATCACTAATTATAGCACGTGGAGTTCCAAATCGAGCAAAAAGAGCTTTCAAAAATTTCACAACTACTCGGGCATCATTTGTGGGTAAAGCTTTCGCTTCAACCCATTTTGACAAATAGTCAACAGCCACGAGTATATACTTGTTTCCATGAGATGACGGAAATGGCCCTATAAAGTCAATGCCCCATACGTCAAATATTTCACAAACTTGGATTGCATTTTGTGGCATTTCATTCTTTTGTGAAATATTCCCGTGACATTGACAAGCGTCACAGGATTTGACTAATTCTTGGGCATCCTTATAAATCGTGGGCCAAAAGAAACCGGAGTCAAACACCTTTTTGGCGGTGTAATTTGGATTGTGGTGGCCCCCCGTGGGACCAGCATGGCAAGCCTTAAGAATTTCAGTGGCTTCTTGACCATATACACACCACCGGATGACTTGATCCGCACATATTTTAAAGAGGTAGGGGTCGTCCCAGAAATAATGTTTCACATCTTTAAAGAACTTGTTCTTTTGTTGGGACGACATCCCTTTCACAATAAAGTTACCCGCAAGGTAGTTTGCAAAATCGGCAAACCATGGGGTAACAGAATCTCCACGAAAGGCAACCGCATTGAATGTCTCGAGAGGGAAGGTTTCATTAATTTCCTTCTTCTCGAAGACATCTTGATGGGGGTTTTCCAAACGGGAGAGATGATCAGCAGCTAGGTTCTCAGCTCCTTTTTTATCACGAATAATGATATCAAATTCTTGCAGGAGGAGAACCCAACGAAGTAGTCTCGGCTTTGCATCTTGTTTTGCAAAAAGGTACTTCAAAGCCGAGTGATCCGTATACACTATGCTTTTGGTCAAGATCAAATATGACCGGAATTTCTCAAAGGCATACACCACAGCTAATAATTCTTTTTCAGTGGTGGTGTAATGACTTTGAGCCTCGGTCATTGTTTTGCTTGCATAGTGTATAGGCTGAAAGTGTTTAGACCTGCGTTGCCCCAAGACTGCCCCTATAGCATAATCACTAGCATCACACATAAGTTCAAAGGGCAAGTCCCAATCGGGGGCAACAAGAATAGGTGCCTCAGTAAGCTTTTTCTTTAGAGTTTCAAAAGCTTCGACACACTCAGGTGAGAAGATAAAAGGAGCATCCTTTTCGAGGAGATGGGTCATAGGCCGGGCGATCTTAGAAAAATCTTGAATAAACCTACGGTAAAAACCGACATGACCCAAAAAGCTCCTAATACCTTTGACGGTAGTGGGATGAGGTAATTTTGCAATAACATCAATTTTGGCTTTGTCAACCTCAATCCCATTCTTCGAAATCTTATGGCCGAGGACAATGCCCTCTTTGACCATAAAGTGACTCTTCTCCCAATTTAGACATAACTTTGTGTCTTCACAACGTTTGAGCATGTTGTCTAAATGGGAGAGACATGATTGAAACGAATCCCCAATGACCGAAAAATCGTCCATGAAGACCTCCATAGTTTTCCCGATCATGTCGGAAAATATGGACATCATACATCTTTGAAACGTGCCCGGAGCATTACATAAACCAAATGGCATATGTTTATAAGCAAAAGTTCCATAGGGGCACGTGAAAGTGGTCTTTTCCTGATCTTACGGATCAATGGGAATCTGAAAGTAACCCGAGAAACCATCGAGGAAGCAATAGTACTCATTTCCCGCTAATCTCTCGAGCATCTGATCCATAAAGGGTAGAGGAAAATGATCTTTGCGGGTGGCGTTATTTAACTTGCGATAGTCAATGCATACATGCCAACCCGTAACCAATCGAGTGGGAATCAACTCATTTTCCTCGTTTGTGACAACAGTAATGCCACCCTTCTTTGGAACACAATGTATTGGGCTAACCCAAGGACTATCCGAGATAGGGTAAATCAATCCGGCATCAAGAAGTTTTAAAACTTCTTGTTTAATGACTTCATGAATTTTTGGATTCACCCTTCTTTGGTGTTGGACAGCTGGTTTGAAGTCATCCTCAATTAAAATCTTGTGAGTACAAAACTCAGGGTCAATGCCCTTGATGTCGGAGAGTCTCCAAGCAATTGCTTGTTTATGCGACTTCAAAACCTTTATGAGAGCAGCCTTTTCCTCAAAACTTAAATTTTTAGCAATTATGACGGGTAATTTATCATCACCCTCCAGAAATGCATACTCAAGGTGAGGTGGCAAGTCCTTAAGTTCAACCACAGGCAAGTCATCAGTTATTTCAACATTTTTGACTTCCTCTTTATGAAGTATTTTTGGAGGAAGAGGGGGAGATGGATCTTCGTTTAACAATTTTTCTAGCAAAAGAATATCCCCCTCAGGATCAAGATAGTTCTCATCAAAGTCACCCAAAATTGAACCATCTTGGGCGAGAAAAGCCTCGACCTCTTCCAAAAGGAAGTCACTTCCCTCAAAAGGAGTGAGAGAAGGGGAAGAGTCGGATATGATAGGCTCAGCAGATGGAGTGGGACTGCCACTCGGTAAGTAACCAAGAAGTTCTTGAGAGTACTCCTCAGACGCAACATCAATGACATCAATTCGGTTAACCGTTTCGGCGTCATAATTAGAGGAGTACCTCGAAGTTTGATCGAGGTTAAACGTTACTGCTTCATTACCAACACGAAGAGTTATTTCCTCTTCGTGCACATCGATTAACGCACGACCCGTCCTTAAGAATCCTCTCCCAAGAATGAGAGGAACTCGTGGGTCAGCATCGAAATCGACAACCACAAAATCTGCCGGAAAGTGGAAGTTTCCCACCTTAACAAATACATCCTCGGCAATGCCGAGGGGACGAGATGTTGAGCGGTCTGCAAGCTCGAGAGTCATGCAGGTGGTGGTGAGTTCCGGAAGAGAAAGCTTTTTCCATATAGAATAAGGCATCAAGTTGATGCTTGCACCTAGATCGGCCAAGGCGAAGCACTCAACCATTCCAGGGAAAACACATGGAATGAGAAATTTTCCCGGATCTCCTAGCTTCTCGGGAAGCTGTTTCAAAAGAACTGCAAAGCAGTTTTCATTGAGTGGAGTTCGTGCCATTTCAAATAGCTTCTCTTTATTGTTCAACAGCTTTTTGATTGTTGATGCGAATTTAGGCATCAAAAGGAGAGCATCCGCGAAGCTGATATCAAAATGAATATCTCGGAAAATTTGAAAGAACTTTTCCATTTGATGATTTGCTTTTTCGCAGAGCTTTTGGTCTTGTAACCGAGATGGATATGGTAGTGAAGGTTTGGATTTAGGGTTCTCTTCAGGAGTTGTTGGTGGTTCAAAGACAACTCCTGGTTTTGATACGGTTTCTGGTACAACCTGAGGGTGGACGTGTGCGGTACTTCGTGGGCTAGTAAATTGCACCTTGTCCTTTGTCACCTCAGGCTCACTTTCTACTACCTTGGGAGGAGAAGAAGAGGTAGTAGGAGCTTTGGGTCCATCATAGGAAACACCACTTCTCGTTGTGATCGCTTTAACATCGCCCCTCGAATTAGCGATCGTGTTGCTAGGTAAAGTAATACATGAGCCCGAGGGTCGATCATTTAAAGACTTCTTAAGGTCTGCGATCTGAGTCATCATTACCCTATTCATTTCCTCCTGAGATTTTAGGAATTATCTCAACAACTCATCATGTGATGGGCCAGTTGGAACAATTGCTTGAGTATGGTTAGGAAGAGCTTGGTTAGGGTAATTCTGAGTAGTTGTAGTGATGGCTTGATTTTGATTGGGAAAATTTTGAGCACGGTTATTTTGATGAGAACCGTGGTTTTGAAAATTTCCCTGATGTTGGTTGCCATGTCCATGAGAATTGTCTCCTTGATAGTTGTTTTGACCTTGGTTTCGATTGTAGTTTCCTTGATGTTGGAAACCTTGATTTTGGTTATGATGGAAACCTTGGTTTTGGTTTGGATTGACATTTCCTTGGTTTTGGTAACCTTGGTTTGTTCGATTCTGATTTTGATTCTGGTTACGGTATGGGACATTAGGGTTTTGATTGAATCCGGGAGGTCCAAGGAAATTGTTAGAACGATAGCTTAAAAGATTGCGGTCCCCTTGCGGTTGGTAGTTATTACCTCCCGAATTATAGGAACCTTGAGCAGCATATACGTCCTCATGAGGGTAGCCACTAGTGGCTGGACAGTCGGAATAAGCATGTGGACCTCCACAAGTTTCACAACTTTGACTAACGGCTTTGGCTTGTTGATTTTGGACTTGTTGATTTTGGATACTTTGGTTCATCCTCAACATAGCCGTAGCGAAATCATCCATCTTTTTAGTGAGGATTGCTATTTCAGAAGATGCTGGAGTGACAGACTTACATGACTCTTCCCTTTCAGCTGAGGAATCCCAGAAATTATGATGGGCAGTCATGTTCTCAATGAGATCATAGCACTCTTCGGAGCGCCTTTTCATAAAGGTCCCACCAGCAGCAACATTGAGAATATCACGGTGTCTCAATGTCAACCCATTATAGAAAGTATCTATTTGGGTAACGAGTAACATGTTATGGTTATGACACCGATCAATTGAGAGCTTATAGCGTTCCCATGCCTCAAATAAAGACTCTTCGGGATGCTGACGAAAGTTACTAATGTCATTTCGTAACTTAGAAACCATGGATGGTGGAAAGTATTTGGCTAAAAATTTAGTCACCATTTCTTTGAAAGTGTGAATCAAGTTCTTAGGAAGTCGATCAAACCATGCAGTGGCATGATGGGTGAAAGAATAGGGGAAAAGAGATAGACGAAGGGCATCATCGGAGACACCATTCTGCTTCATGCTTTGGGTGACGGTAAGAAATTTATCAAGATGCTTGTTTGCATCGTCACCAGGTAAACCATGGAATTGACACGAATTCTGGACTTGTTGTATCATGTGATGTTTAAGTCCAAAATCAGTGGCAGCAATGTTAAGAGGGGCAATGGGGCCGCCTCTTCCGAGCATTGTGGGTTGACACAACTCCTCCATCGTTCGGAGATCAGGAGCTGCATCATCTATGATGGGTGGTTCTTGATTACCATCCATTCTCGGAACTGGATCCTCAACAATAGGACGTAACTCAGTTACGTTTTTAAGTTGACGATTTCGTTTCGATTGTGAACGAGTGCGCATGCACTAACACAAAATTTCAACAAAACAAGATCGAGGCAAATCAACAGTGAACTTAAACCAATAATCACAAATGAGTGGCTTCTTTGAAAAAGGTACACCACTCACAAGGATACAAAGGCAAGTTTTTATCTTTGGTTTGGGAACTTATTATGTCCACACCCCCAGTTGGTAGGTGTTCTGCCTTGGTTTGCGACGGTTTTTTTTTTATGTAGTTTATTATTCACAAGAAAGAGATGAATGTTTTTGGGTTTTTGTGTATGGGTTAAAAAACTTTTGGACAATATTTTTGGTATCGATTCGTTTACCAAAATCGTATTTCTTTAAGAATCACCTTAAAAGAAACGCGATATAGAAAACGTAACGATATGTTTTGTTTGTTTTTGATTTTTTTGGTGTTGTTAACACTTTAGGAAAAGTGTTAGTGACATTTTTGTTTTATGATTTGAATTTACAAAAAGAGTGACGGGTTTATACAGTGACGAATGAAAAACCACTAATCTCTAAGAAACGTTTTAAAACACGCAGCTACCTCCGCGGCAGCGGCGCCAAATTTTTATTGGTTCTGAACGGTCAACTAAGTTTCCCAGGTGATGGTCAACCTAGTCAAACGTCTAAAACCAACTAACCAAGGAGTACAGTGTATTCCCGGGTCGTTATGTCCCAGCGATGTAGGCAAATGTATTCAAAAACGTTTCAAGTGATCGGGTGATTTAACAGGAGGATCAGAAATTTGATTTGAGTGATTATACTACAAGATTATGATTGAAAATGACTTAGGAATACTACTGGAACAATTACTGATAATCAGATTACTAGAAACGTAAGTTAACCTAAAAAACGCGCGTTTGAATTAAAAAAATAACACGAACGCGCAAAATAAAAAGTGAAATGAGAGCAAATAAAGTCCTACGAACGTGAAAATTATATTTTTATAATCCTAATGACTTAAGAAAATTTTTAGAAAAAGAAAAATAATTTTTACACTATTTAATTAATTACTATTAATTAATTACTAATTTCTAATTACTTTTTAATTAACAAAATTAAACTAATTATTAATTAATTACAAAAATTAACTAGAAAAATGAAAATTAAATATAGAAAAATCTAAAATATTATAAAACTAATTTTAAAACAGAAAACCTAATTTTTCTACTTTTTAATTATTAATTATTAATTAAAACTAATTATTTAATTAATTTAAACTAAAATTAATTATAAAAAATACTAAATGAACAAGGAAAAATCTGAAAAAATTCCTAAAATTATTTTAAGTAATAAGAAGCCTAAGAAAAATTTAAAAATGAGAATAGCTTATGAATAAGCAGAAAAATAAGCCAAAGTGCTTAAACAGAAGCTATCACTTTATAAATTTTTGTCTTTTTCCAATTTTTCTTTTACACAACTGTTTTACCACTTAAATTAAGAGACTTTAATGAAGGAACTTTTGGTTAAGCTCAAAAATAAGCTGTGTGCTAAGCTAAAAAGCCAACAGTTTGACTTCCTTTGACCATGAAAGGAATAAGCTCAAATAAGCTAGTGTGGGGTCCACAATGGTGAGAACAGGTTCAAATAAGTTAATTAGACACTTATAAGCTAAACTCAACCAAATAGGATGCCTGAATAAGCAATAAGCACATAATAAGCTCAAAAGGTTCTAGGCTGAGACAGATTTGGGGACAAACAAACAAACCTAATCTAGGTGGGGTCCACTGTGATTTAGAGCTTAAGCTTGGTTGAAGAAGCTAGTCTGCTAGCTTGTGAGTAATTTGGAAGCTAAAACAAGGCTTGGGGTCCACTGAGGTGGCCACAATCCACCACCAAAGGTGGTGGTGTGGTGGTGAGCAACTGTGCACAGGGGAATCAGTCCCCCTACAGGTCTCTTTGAGCCCTGGTGGGACCCACTAAATAAATTACAACAATTCAGAAAAAATTTCTAAAAGTCAACAAGCTGGGAGTGAACAAGCTTGCAAAAGCTCAAGTTCTAATTCCTTATATCAAGCAAATTAATGGTAATCAAAGATTGAGCAATTTCACTGAACTAGGCTTTTTGACTTTTTGTAACTTAATGACAGTTTGACTTTTGTGAATTTATACTAGATCCTACTGATTAATGATGATACTCTAAGTTGTTATGAGATGATATTAAGTGATTTAAACTACTTGTGTACTGATTTGACAAGAACTTGAGCAATGAAACCTAACAGTTAAAAGATTATGAAGGATTGGGAGTGAAATTGACTTTTTATAAGAAAATTACTTGAATTTGTGCTATGCCTAACTGATTTAATCCTAATGTGACTTATGTAAACAAAAACCAACAACAAATACACCCTGGAACCCAGGGTACCAAGCTGGTCCAAACACCCCCTTTGAGATCAGCTTTGATGATTTTTGAGACAGATAAAAGATTTGAGCCATGCAAACAACATACAAGGATATACTATGATGTAACAAGCCTGTCTAAGCACAAATCCACAACAATAACTATAATTATTCTAAGATCAATACAAATCAGTTAAAAGAGACAAGTTAAACACAAAGCAGTCTAGTTATCTATTACACAACACCAAGTAATTTTATGATTTAACTACACTGAGTAAATCCAAATATTCAGAAATGATCAAACACAAAGCTTTAGTATAACATGAAGCTGAAATTTTAACAAGTGGCTTACAATGAGCATCCAGCTAGGACCTGAAACCAAGGACCATTTATCACATTCCTAGACTCCCCATGGAGTTCTAAACCTGCTCCTCAGCATCTCCTTCATCTCTTCTCTTCTTTTTTTTTTTATTTATTTAATATTTTTTTTTATATTTTTCTTGTTTATTTTTGTGAATATGAAACTAGAATGAAAATGCAAATGGGAATTAATAATTCTGAGATAAAAACTTGTATTGATTGAAAAGAACTAGTACAATACATCAATTGAGAATTACAAATACTTGATTTATACTAGAATTTTTACTAAAAAAACTACTCTCTTCTTCTCTGCTACAGCTTCCTCTTTATAGCACTCCAATTAGGGTTTCTCAGAGCTTCCTTGTCCTTTTCTAGCTTCAATCTTGAGCCTTTGGATGCTAGGGATCAATCCAGGCCGTTTGATTGTTTTGGCGCCCAAAGTATTTTTGGCATTTTCCTTTTGATAACTTGTGCCAGAGGAGTGTTTTGGAGTGGATGCAAGGGGGTGTAGGGTTATGATGGTTGAGTGTTGAGGGAGGGAGTGATGATGAAGGTTGCAGGGGTTTGTAGGTCACGGGGTGGTTTTATCTTGGGGATGAAGAGGTCAACGGGTCAAACGGTCAAGGTCTGACCGTTTTAAATAATACGCATGGGTGGGTTTGGTTTTGAATTGGGCCAGGTTACTTGTGGTGGGCTGGGGTTTATTTGTTTGGGTTTTATTTGGATTAGGGGAGAGTAGTAATAGTTTATTAGGTCCGGTTTGGTTTATTGAATCACAAGGACCAAAAATGTAAATATCCGAAAGTTGAGGGGCCTGATTTGGAACTTTCCCAAAGTTTGCTTCAAAGACCACTTATGCCAAGTTATAATTCCACAAGGACCTTTCATGTAAATTTACAATTTAAATTTCCCAGGGACTAAAATTGCAAACTGCTGAAACTTTGAGGAACAAAACTGCCAATGTTACAAAGTTGCAACAAGGACTATTTTTGACACATGTGAATAGTACAAGGGCAATTTTTGATAATTTTTATAATTTAAAACCCCAGGGACCATTTGTGTAATTTTCCAAACTGCAGGGACCATTTTTGCCAAATTGCAAAGTACAGGGACCAAACATGTAATTTTCTCAAACTTTTTACCCAAGGATCGTTTTTCATAATTTTTGACTTTTCCATGCCTTGGGTTGACTTTTCTTTCGTTTTAAACTTCCAGGGACTAGTTTTGTCAATTTTTGAAACTTGAGGGACTGAAACTGCCAATTGTGCAAATTTTGTTCGTTTTTCATTCGTTTTTAAACATTTTGCATCTAAAACATATAAAACACACTTTCGGGATAAATTGTGTATTTTTATGCGTATTTGAGTGTTTTTGGATGTTTTGGCAGTTCAGATACGATAAAAATGATGAGTATTTACACACTCATCAAAGTCCCGATGATGTATCATACACATTGTAACTTACAACATATACTGAAAACAACCCTCAACAACGCTACCCATAGTTATTCTATAAACAAAAGGAAAAAAAAATCTAAAGAATGGCAGACATGGAGCTTAGTAAGCCACAAGTGACGGATAAGATGGTAGAGTATGTGAAGGTAAATATGGTGATAGTTGGTTAGAAAGTGATAAAATGTCTGATGAGATGTATGAAGATTTATGCAGATTTGCCAAAGAAGCCGAAGTGATTAAAGGTTAGTTTAGTTTACTCTATTTGTGTCACTGACATAGTGATTGAAAAGTAGGATAGTAGTAATGGTTAAAATCTGATGTCCTTGTGTTTTTGTTGTATTTCTAGATACCAATTCTAAAGGAAAAGAGGTTAATGCATCAAATGCACAACTTGTTAGCACCATTGTTCATAAAAGTCCAAAACCAAGTAGAATGGTTACAAATGTTGTATTAGGTCTTGTTGCGGCAAAGGTAAGCAGCAACAATAAGAGGAAACATTGGTATGTGCCTCCCCCTAAGGACCTCAACTGTCCCACTATGAATATCAAGTCCCCCATCAATAAGTTCATTTGTTAATTTTAGTGGTTTATGTAATGAAGATATAAATTTTTGGATGATGATAGCTAATGAAATAGTTGGATTTTACATTTTTGCTTTACTTGTTTACGATTTTTAGTTTGCAATCGCATATGTAGTATATTGTAGTGTTTGGAATAACTTAATTTGACTATTAAAGTCAACATATACCTAAAAAACAAAATAGTAACCAAACTGCATTGTTATAAAATATGAATTACAACATATCAGTTCAATTGCATTTAAACTGAAAGACAACATAGAATTTCTTGCTGCTTATTCACTTGGGTAAATGACTAGAAGTTTCATTAGTTGGTTTATGAGTTGTAGGTTCTTCAGTAGGTGTTTCACTTGCAGATTCTTCACTAGCTGATTCACTTGGGCATACTCCACTTGCTGTTTTAGTTGTAGTTGCTTCACTTTGTTCATCACCACTGCCCACGTTAGCATGACCTCTATTAGATAATTAACATCTAAGCCAATCACATACCCACCACGATCGGTTGTAGTTGTCTTTTCCCCTGTAACATCAGTTCTTGTGGTGTAAGACGGGTGTAACACCCCCAATTCATGGTTGCAGCGGAATTCGAACTGGGTGTTACTTGACGGCACAATAGACACAATAATAGAAAACGAACTCCAATTGAGTCGTTTTAAAAGATTTATCATTCAAATTGTATAAATATCAGAGATTACAAAATGAGGTCCCAGATGGTTCCATGTTTACAAATTAAATGAGTTTTGAATGATAATAAAATTTATAGCCCTCTTGAGTATCCGTGTCCTTCCGTGCCATCCTTGATCGTCATGAACCTGAAATACATGCTTGAGAGGTCAACACAAAGGTTGAGTGGAATTCGTAGAGTTTAGTTAAATCGTTTGAACACAATAATCGTAGTGTGAGCTATAGACTCACACTCATAGTTAGAAAACAAAATCGTTATTTATTTCACTAAGCTCATACAACCAAAGCGTTAACATCGAACCAACAAAATTGGCATTATAGAAGCCCTATCAAGGTACTTTTGCCGTTTATACCGCTAAATCTCAAATATAGTGCATTTGTGTGAACTCGTCGTTGTTCAACACAAATGGGATTCGTCAATCCCAATAGATCTATTCACAATATTCGCGCTCACTAAAGGTAGTGACTAATGGTTCATGATATAGGGACTTCGAACATGGCAATCGTTACTTAGTGATAATAAAACATCGTCGGGTAGCATACAGTAGAAAGCATCGTGTTCGAGTAGAAAAAAATAATAGCATGTATTCCCCCCATGGATTTGTAAAATAGTTAAACAATAGAAAGTGGGGCTACGAACTCACCTTAAGTTATGTAGTGAGTAGTGAATGTGATGGTCGAATCGCGAAGGTTTCTACGAGCAACCTATAATAGAATGTTGCGACTTAGGATCGGAGTAGAGAATATGAAGTAGTGCCTATATATATATCTTGCATTAGTCCATGATGTGGTATGATGTATATTGTAAGTCTTTGAAAGAAAGATTCATGAAACATGTATGTTTTGGTATATCGTTCACTACCGTTCGGGCCGACATAATTCAGAAGCCATGTTAGTAAGCGTTCGAGGAGCCAGGACACTTTAACTCGTAAATCCACAACTCAACTCGACGGCTTACATAATGAACTCCTCACATGAGGCTCCCTACTATTGTAGTAGTTGATGAAATATATAGATATAAGTTTTGATCCGAAAGGTTACATGTCCGATATTTGGATAAACTTAGGAAAGTTTATAGTACATGAAGATTGTTATTAGTGTATGATTCATAAGTTTTGTATGACCATTTGTTTTGGTAAAATCTCATGGTTTCCTTTTTAGTGAAGTAGATCCAAATTGCTTGTTCAAGGTATCGCCTAATTCATTGTTTCATGTTTACGCCTATGTAAGTTGTTATGGTCATTTCGTCATGGCCTAGCCATGACCTTTGGTCCTTGTTTCAAGGTCATGAGACACAACCTTGGCTCTAGCCATGGTTGTGGTCTTGATTATAGGTCATAAGACCCCTTTGGTCTTCATAAACCATAACCTATATGTAATGACTTTGTCTAAAAATGGGCTGTTTAGAATTTGAAGAAATTTATCACTCGGAAAGCATTTTTAGGTCTCGAGCTTCTTTGTTCCTGAACGAAAACGTCGTTTCGGACAACTTTCGTGTTTTAACTTTTTGATGAATCGGACCAGAAGTATGACTTTCAAAACCCAAATTTGATCAGGAAGCTATTTGGCAGTTTTGCCGGAAATCTTTGGTAATTTCAAATCGCCATAACTTTTGACTCGTATACTCGTTTTAGGTGGTTCAAATTGCTATGGTTTCCTTGTTAAGTCCTCTACTGTAATATGTAATGATCCAATATCATAATTTTACCATTTTGGTCGTGGTTTTCCAAGAAAGTCACTAGTTTGCTTGTTTTAGTAACTTGTTGTAACAATCAATAACAATAACTTGTTTTGCTCACTTTTATACATCATGGACATAACTACAAGACAATATATAGCACAAATAGTATGTAAATAACATGAACATGATTATTTAACAAGAATCAAGTTAGGGTTTGGCTTACAACTTGTGGCTTTCAAACATGAAAGGAAGTTAACATGTAAGGATAGGACATTGATAGACTTGCTTCAACCCACTTCTTCATGCAATCTTTCTACTCTTGTAATCTTGAAAGATGGATGATGAAGGTTGAGGTGAATTGAGTGGATTCAAACTCAAGAGAAATCACCAAGTATATTAGGGATTGGAAGAGTTTTGGTGAATGATAACCTATCTAGGGTTTCTACCTTGAACTAGCACTTGAATCTTGCATGAAACTAGAAGGAAATAAGCAAAGGATGGAAAGGTTTTGGGGTTTGGGGATGCACGGCACAAGAAGGGGAGGGGAGGGAGTATTTATAGTCCAAAAATGAGGAGGTTAGGAAAGTGCTAGGAAAGTGTTACAACTTGGTGACCAAGTTGTAAATAAGTGTTGATTTTAAGGGTAAATTCATAAGTTTGAGCCACATAGTGTGAAACCCCCCTCCTAGGGCGGTTCACATGGATAAGGGAGGGTGAGGTGTGCCTTGGATGATATTATCCAAGTTACTAGATGAGTTTTGACTCCGGGAAATGCCAATCGTAAATGATTAAGCCTCAAAACGTAAAACCGGGTGTCGTAAAATTATGGAGTTTGAAAGTATTGTTAAACATGTCCATATAGTCCATAATAAAATATAAAATGAGTGGTAGGATCTATCGGGTGCTAAAACCCTGCTAGAAGCTGGAAACACGGGTCTAAAACGCGTAATTCGCGTAAAACGCTGAATATTGCGTAAAATTGAGAAAAGTAAAATGTTACTTTTCTAATGTGATAAAAATGATTTAAATGACTTATAATGTCTAGACTGGGCTCAGTCTAGTGTCGGTTGGTATTAAATGTCTTTTAGACATCAAACCGTAAGTCTAAAAATCAAGGAATGACTTATAACATCAAGGGATGATTTTTGGTCAATGGAGGAGGGAAAAATATGTTGACTTTTTCTAATAAGTTGAAAACTCAAAAAGTCTTAGAAACGCGTTTTGTGGTCTCACGGTTAATCGCCCAAATGGTTAAGCGTGCTCATGCGAGAGTAGTACAGGCATGGGTGACCTGCTGGGAAGTTTTTGGTCATGTTTTTCTCAGTCACGATTAATTCTCAAATAAATCATGAGTGTGTCAAACATTTTTCCGATGTGGGGTCACCTGACAGGATCGAATTTCGTTGTGCGTAGAATTTCTGAATGACGTTTTACCCTAAAACGTGTAATTCCTTAATAACTTTCACGAAAATGAGCTTATGAAAGTTAAACTTTTAATTTGCCATGGAAATGATTTATCATTTGAGAATATCAAATAAAAATCAACTTTCGGGAAAGTTTCGGGAAAAATGAATAGTAAAAGTGAATAGTGAAATTTTCCGGGAAAAGTAATTAACCTGAAATTGTGAATTGTTACAACGGGTTCCCCTTTTTTCAAGGCACGATGGACAAGTAGACCACATGAAATCTTTGTAAGGGGGACGCCTTGCAAAAAACATCAATCCAGCCCTGTTTTCCCTTCCAACCCAACAGTCATTGCAGACCAATTGACAAACATTTTGTGGATCCATTGTGAAAAGCAATTGAATACTTAAAGAGTTGATGATAAGATATTATATAATAGATGAGAAAAGGATAAAGGTTCAATGAGGTTGTTGAACAAGTAGGTAGTATTAAAGACACAAGTAAATGCATACAATACAGCTAAAAGACTACAAGTTTTTGAAATTGTTGACTATTGTAAAGTACCAACATCACAAACTTAAACTGCAATTGTATTCCAGGTGATCCCAAGTCTGAGAGTTGTTTGAGTCGTAACCGTTGTCGTAAGGATCAAAGCTCGCGAACCTCTCTGCATCTAACTAAGCTTCCAATCTGCTCAGCTCCCGCTCCTTGTCAGAGTTCCAGCCATCTTCATAAGCTTCCACATTTTCCTCAAAGCTTAGTAGAAAGTTATCCAGATAAGGTTCCTGTTGTTGTTCAAGTTGTTTGTACATTTTCTCTTCTTCCAAAAACAGGTGGAATGCTTCTTCTACTAGGCTTAACTTCTCATCATCTTCAACCAACCTTTTATATTCTTCTTCTTGAAAAAAAAAAGATATTCAAGAATCTCTTATTCCATAGCCTGCCTTATCTCCTCTTCATCCATCCACTTATAAAAAAAATTAATATATGCATACATCATATCCAATGTAAACACAATAGATCGTCAGTCAATCATACAATAAATGTTTGCATACATGCTGCCTTCTCCCATCAACATGCCTTTTTTTTCCTCGTATGTTACTTTTCTTTTGGGGTTGTGGAGCTTGTTCCTTGTGACACCTTCTCTTATTATGTCGAACTGTTTGACAATTAGAGCATTTCACCTGTTTACGAGATCTAGATCTACCCATTGATAAGCAATTTCAGGGGGAAGTACTAGACTAATTTTGAATTTGAATTTGGGGATACTAATGGTCAAAATACAACCGTACTTATAAAAGTATCCATAAAACTTTATGGTAACCATAACATGTGGTAAGGGATGAAACATACGAAATTTGTATGTTTACACTGTTTCATGAAGGACCAAACATATAACATCAATGTGAATATGTGATTAAGCTATACAAGCAAAAAACAAAAACAAAAAACAAAAGCGGATTAAGCTAACAGATCTTCATTTTATTCGCTAACATAGATCAAAAGTACACAATACTGTGATACTAGATGATTAACAACAAAATCAAGTTTTCCTAAGAAAATCAATGAAATTGTTCCTGCCCCACACCTGAGCATGGGTTTCAGTAATCATCTTGTTAATCTCCATAGCCTTGATGACATTTTTCTTTTGAATCTTTTTAAGATCTTGTAGAAGCCTCCATGACATATGGGAAGTACGCCATCCTTCTACTTTAGTCATAAACTCTTGGGTTTCGTAGGTCACATGAACCAAATCCACATAACACTTTAGGAGTCTTTTTGCAAGCTTTATATCCTTGTCGTTCTCGCGTTGATAGTACAGAGCAATGCTAGCAAATAGTTCGTTGGAACTGGTGGCGGTTGCAAGTTCCTGTAGGCGTGGGAATTCTGACATTTTTTTTGTGTTTTAGGTTTGGGAAGTAACTTAATTATGTGTTTGGTATCCAAAAACTTTGGGGTATGGGCCCTTAAATACTAACTGAACTGATGACGTTACAAATTCAGGGACCAAATTTGATATTAGTATATCGTAAAGAGTAAAGTTATTAAATGGCAGGAAATTTAAGTATACAAACATCAACGTTGGCAAGGATGGGGACCAAGGGCGAAATTAGACAAAACTTGTCCAATATGCTTAAGTTTTTCGTTTGGGTTACGCCCCAATAAACCCGATCCAATGACCTGACCAATATAAACCTAAAAAGTTTCATAATAACCCAATACATAGAAAAATCAGTCATTCCACATTGTGAGAAATACCGTTGATGCAAGTTAATGGAAAGGAACATATTTGTGACAACATTTAAATGTACAGAACTAGAAGAAGAAGGAGAAGTGTTGTTCCGGATTCACACAAATAGGAGATTTGAATATACCCCACTCAGGTATGAAGGCGGATACATTATTAATGTTAATGATTTTTGGTATGATAGGGGTATCTTTAGTTCAACCCTAGATAATCTATTATCAGAGATTAAGGAATCAAAATGGGTGGTGTTTTTTTGTCATCCAAATAAATCGCTAGAAAATGGTTTGCACTTGATTTATAGGGACCAAGATGTCCTTAAGCTATATGAGTTTGCGGAAACACATGAGTCAGTTGATATCTTTGTTATACATAGGCCCCAGATGTTAGTAGTATTTTACATGGAAAACATTGGTTTTGAGGTTGTGGGTTAGTTAGAAGAAGATGCTAACTTCAGAATGTCAAGTGGGAGACCTTTTATGACTCGCCGTAAATGGAAGGGTACAGATAAGAACAAATTGCAGGTTGGTGTTGTTATCAAAGAGGAAAAAGATGTTATGCATGACAAAAGCATAAACATGAAAAAGATGATATCCATGACAAAAGCATCAAAAATAAGGGAAAGGGTAAGCTGATTTTGGAAGAAGACATTTTGCAAGAAGAAAAGGGCGAGGAAGTTGTAAAAACTTATAAGCGAGGTTTTGATGGGAACGGGAAGGCTACAATGGTTGAAATTCCTGGTTTTGATGGTGAAAACATTGCTGATGGTGCTGGTGATTGTGATGTTGTGCCTAGTGGTGCTAATAAACGTTTTAAAAGCACTGAAAAGATTACCAATTGCGTAGTGGCCCTTTGTGCCAACAAGCCATCCTAAGTAAGGTTTCAATTTTGAATTGCATGGCTTGTGTTTTATATTATGTTACACCAATTATACCTTATATAACTTGAATATTTGGTGTTTGGATACTTGTTTTTCTAGGCACATTTGCAGTTTGACGATCAGTGACAGGATGAATGTTTTTGTATGTTGATAATCCAGTTCCAGTATGTACATCGTTAGAAGGTTCATCAGGTGAAGGTTGTGCAGTGGAGGCCACATCATCTTCTCCAATTTTATGTTAATTATCACTAGAACCTTGTATCAGACAATGTTTTAACTCATTTTCATGTTGTATCAGACATCGTTTGGCCAGTTGACTACTATAAGTCTAACTATCCAAATGCTAAATGCTAAAAAGTCAATGTGTTAAGTCATTCTCATATTGTCTAATACATTTTATGGCTGTACATATTAGATATTCGTTGACATTTAAAAAGTCACACAAACCAAATGCTAAATGTGACGGTATACGCACCACAATCGATCACACCTTTGTATCAGCAAAATTAAACACTGTGGCCACTTAACATTTGATGAACCTATGTTCAAACCATACCCAGTAATTGTACAAGGTTACATGTGTTAAAAATGCAAATGTTTTACATATTTTAACATATAACTCCAATATGCTAATGCTAATCCAATCACCCACTATAGTTAAAAAGACAAATCGTTTAGTTACTTAGACATCTAATAATCAAACTGTCAAATTGAATTGTAACAGTCAAACTAAAGAATTAACAACAACATGCAAATTATTAATTGCCAAACACTATCATTTATTCAAAACCCAGATTTTTATTGATTGATTTTATGTTGACAACCATTACAAACTTCACTACCATCTAAACATACACTTAGCTAGACCCATAACTTTCCCTATCACCATTTTCCTTCATTTCCTTTAGATATTTAAATAGAGCTTCAAGTTTTGTAATCCTTGTTTCCAAATCATCAAACTTTGGTAACACGTTATCGGCAGCCTCTTCCTTCTTCTTAGCGGCCAAAGGGTGTTCCTTGGAGCAATCCTCTTTCTTCAACCCACTGTACAAAGCCTTCCCCTTATCGTTTTGTGTCATTCTTAGTTATTTTGATTGAATGTATGTGTGTTGCGCTGTTGATAGTTTAGGATTTTATAGAATTTAATAGAATGTCAGGTTAGACATTAATCATATGCTAGTTGTAAATGTGGTTGGACTAAATTGCCCTTGGAAAAATAACGAAAACTGAGCGTTGACCTCACCATTTCGGGTCAAGGGACGCATTCGGCCTCAAAATCCATAGTTTTGGACGCACCACGACGATTTTGAAAACTTAAGGGCCATAGCGATGTTTCGTGGAAAGTTTAGGGACCAACGGTGTATTTTTGTCTATAATATAATTAACAAGATATAGAAATAAGAAATCAATCATGCGACTAACATATATCAATACTTTTTAAGATTGCATACCCTTTGAAATTTTTTGTTAATACAAGACGTCAATAAATTAATTAGCATTGAGCTTCAATGAAAATAGTTTAAGTTAAAAATGTTTGATAAAAGCAAACATAAAATAGTCACTTAATGAGAAATCAACATCCTTACATCCATATGACTCTTTTATTAGCCAAGTCGTTTTCTTATCAAGTCTATTAAATCAAAATCAAATTACGCCATACTTGTAACTTACTATATTTATATATCAAGCCATTTCAAAGTTTATAGACAAATTTGAAGGACTAAACATATATTTACCAAATTGTGTTATCTTTATGGCTTGTATCTTCTACGGAGTAGTGACTAACAATGTTATGTGACTATAAACATGAATTACGACTAGAATTTCACTTGGAGACTATATACGTTGATAATTTGTAGCATTTAATTACCAACGTACTTTCAAATTTGTGCCGACTTAAAACACGTACTATTTTATTTAAGGATATTAACAACGCAATTTCAAATTCTGTTCCAAGATAACCAATATGAACATGTAGTGTTGAAGTCCTTGAACAAAATATTCCAATCATATTGGTTATTTTGGAACAGACTTTCAATCATATTAGTTATCTTTGAACAAAATTTCAATCATATTGGTTATCTTGGAACAGAATTTGAATCATATTGGTTATCTTGGAACAGAATTTGAATCATATTTGTTATCTTGAAACAGAATTTAAAAGTTCGTTGTTGAAGTCCTTGAATAAAATAGTACATGTTTTAAGTCGGCACAAATTTAAAAATACGTTTATAATTTGTAGCATTTACCCCATTTTGAAACTTGTAATGACTTATGGAGGCAGTATATCTGAATATATAATAAATACCAATTTTAGTCTACCATATTATTGTAGACTAAAGTATGTTAAAGTTGAAAATTTCTATATGTATTTTGATGGCCGGTTTGCTTTAAGGAAGCTAAAGCTACGACCTACGGTATAGGACTTAAGATCATTTCCTAAGATTTTTAATAGTTTAGTGAGTTCATAATTTAGCACTTATGATAATTAATTTGCAACTTGTGATATTTAATTTGCAACTAGATGGATAAATTAGTATAGATATAGCAGGGTTCTAAAAGGCGTGTCATGGTAGCGCTAAGACGCGAGGCATGACTTCTACATTACAAATAGACTGAGACGTCGGCTCTATGCGTGCACGTGTAATGAGACGTGAAAAGGCTCGCTAAACCACAAGACATGACGTCTTTTTGAATTCAACTCCGTTGAAGAATGTTTTTGTGAAAGAAATGAAGAAGATTACATATAAGGATAGTTTCGTGACTTAATTCCTAATTATGTATAACATTTTCTGTAAACTCGATATATATAAAATATGACATAATATATAAATTTATAAATATTTTCATACTATAGGTCGCTTTAAACCACACTTTAAAAATGTTATAGCTTCTTCATAACTCCTAAGACGTTAGGCTTGACCATGACACCACGTCACGCGTAACGATATTTATAACAATGAGATTTAGTCTTTAGGTAACAAAGGATCCTTGGAATTGGAAAAGTGGTACCAAAAATTGACCTGTTTAGCATATGATGGCAATAGCATAATATAATAGTCTAAAGTAGAACCATGGAAATATAGATCAAAAGCAAACTTAAGTCCTCATAATATGCCATCTTTCTGTAATGGTCCATGATTTGAAACCAAGTTTGCAGCAATAACTTTTTAACGGCTTGTAAGTGTTGCAACCGTAATGTTACTTGAGTCGAGGCGATATGTATTTTCAATTGTGGTTATTAAATATAAGGTAGGATCAAATGAGAAATAAACTTAAACCTAAAAAAATTAAAAGAAACAAACACTACATATTTCAGATGCATTTTTTTTCTTTCTTTTCTTAATCACTAGATCCTTTCACAAACATGACATCTTTTCAGCGGGTCATATTGGTGATCATCGTGACTATGTTGCAACACACATTGGACTATGAAGCTCCCGGCCTTTGCCACACCTTATCTCATACTATGTCGTACGAGATACACACACATGATACATTGCAGTCTCTCTGCCACAACATGAGGGTGTTTGCCAGTTCGTCATGTTAAATTGCAATCAGTTTATTATAATTACAGATCAAAGTTAGCTATCGGGCCATTGCCTTTGTTGTGAGTTATAGTGTTTTTTACTTCAACTCAAGATATAATTGTTACGACTTACGAGTATTTTGGTAACAAAAGAACATGTTTTAGACGCTTAATAAAACTAGCTTTATTAAAAACGAGATTGATAATATAAAACATTATATATAATAAAAAAGAAATGAAATACCATCTACGATACAATTTTCTGATACTTAAAGTACAAGTTATCGCAACAACTACACCAACATAAAACATTTATAAAATACCTTTCTAAGTTTCTAACTATTTCACAGCCAACTAACGAAAGTAACCTGATGAAGAAGATCGAGTTATTATTTTTTTTATAGCGACAACTTTTATACTCATATACACATTTCACATATCTCACACATAATGCGTCAGAGTGTCTCCACCAAGATTTTAACCCACAACGTTTGGTTGATGGGTCATTCACATACCACTAGACCACCTTGGATGAAAGATTTTGTTATGTAAAAGTACTCCATTTTTTGATACTGATAAATGTGATAATTATAAACTAATAGCTACATATTAAGTTTAGAAAATGAGGTTTATGCTTAAAGGGTTTTCAACATCCAAACAATGAAGAGACGACGGAAATTTCGAGATATACTGTGCAAATTGTCAGCCCAAAATTCAGAAGATACTTCAAACGTGAAAGAGGCAAATGCCCCTTCAATCAAATAAAAAACAGCATGATTAAGCAACTAGAATTTTTAATTGGTTTTAGAATCTTTCAAATGAACTGAATATTCAAACGTAAACGCAAATCGATTCTTTTACTCTTAGTTTAGTCAACTTTGTCATTACAACCACTACGAATCCTCCAACAAGAAGAAAGCGTGTCGTGGGAGAACAAAGCATTATCACGTTTCTCGCTTAGAGAATTATAAATTAAGCGCGACTATGCTAATGAAACTCATAAACAATAGCCTATTGGTTGATGTTTTTGTATGAAGTTTTCCTTCAGAACGTCACTAATCCTTATTCGTTAGTCAAGAAGGACATAAAACAACTCATTTTCAACTTTGCCTTCCCCGAATCACTATTTGGGGCCATTAGAAGAGCACACTGTGTTAGAATCAATGTTCTTTTTCATGCTTCCGTTTATAGAAGAGTATTTTTGGTGTTATAAGAACGGGGTCTATGACCCCATAGGCAGCAGCTAGGACAAACCCTCCTTAGTGGAGGACTTTTTTCAGGAAATTTTTTTTTTGTCCCCCTTTCTGTTTTGGTGTTTTTTTTTGTTCAAGTTTTTTTTCAAAATTTGTGTCCAAGAGCAGGTTGCACTTTTTTGTTCCAAGTTTTTGTCCAAGTTTTGTCCAAGTGCACATATTTCAGCTTCCAAGTTTTGTCCAAGTGTAGTTTGCATACAAAACACCCTTTGCACACAAGCAGATTAAAAACAAGCAAAGCAGGCTCAAATTTAACAAGTAATCGTCATCGCCTTATAGTATGAAAATAATTAAAACACAAATATGTTAGGCTCGGATACGAAGGTTGCAAAGTGATAAAAATATCACTTTGCCATCCTTTCCGTTTTAGAAAACCATTCGTCATCGCCTTTTTAGAAAACTATTTGTCCAAGTTTTGTCCAAGTGCAGTTTGCACACAAAACACACTTTGCACAAAAGCAGATTGCACCGGAGTGTTATAAGAACGGGGTCTATGACCCCATAGGCATGCAACTAGGACTAGGCTGCAGGACTGCATCCAAGTGCATGAATTGCACAGATTGCACCCAAGTTACAAATGCAAATGTAACAAACTGGAATTTTCCAAACTGATTTTTAATAATAAATTATATTTATCATTTCCTAAGTTTCACTTTTAGACTTTTCTGAACTTATTTGAATAAAAAAGAAAAAAAAAAACGAGAGGTTATCTCGTTTTTCCTGAATGATGACACCGCACGCGTACCGACACCGCATTAGTAATGGCTTAAATTCTATAGTTATTTTCTTGAAGTCAATAATGTTATTTTTAATATTTTACTAAAACGTTCCTAAAATTATATTTTTCCCATTTATACCAAACCGAGGTACCGCATATACAGTTTAACACAACCGGGACACGGGGTACACCAAATAATAATACTAAAAACAAAAAAATAAATAAAAAATAATAAAAAAAAATAACTTTTATACGTAGCATTTATCAACCACCCTTGGTACACCGCCTCTTTTTATTTTCCCAGTTCCCCAGATTTTTACTCACTCTCTTTAATATAAAATTTTCAGTCACCTAAAACCCCTAGAACATGATCTATCACTCTCTAGGTCAAGCCAAAAAGCAATATTAGATCCATCACTATCCAACTTTGCCAATGTTTCTCCTTCCCAACACAAAGTCACGAGGGTGCTTTGGAGACGAGTTTTGATGTGACCTTTGCTAAAATCGTCCATCCACGAGATCGATGTCAAGAAAGCTAATTTAACTTTTCCTTGTTTTTCTTCCTTTTATTCCTCCAACCGATCCACAGTGAGCCGCACCTCAAAAATTAATATCAAATCAGAAGGATAAGCTTTTGGTGGGTGCCTGCTTGGATCGGATTGGGCTTATTGCTATTCAAACTTTTGGTCTTCCATTCAATCAACTCACCTCCATTGTAAGAGTTTTAATCTCTTTTCACCCTATAAAGTTATTATGCTATTGTTATTAAATTGGTAATTTGATCTCGTTTTTTTTCAAGTTGTGTTGAGTTTTGATTTTCGATTTGGCCAATTCATGGCTGTGAATGATTATGTTCTTTCATTGTTGTCATTAATCTTGTGTGGCATAAGCAAATCGGCTCTAATATAAATTTATAAGAGTATAAAATTTTTGGTGATAAATAAACAGAAAACTAAAGGTTGGCTCAGATTGGAAGTGATTATTACCGTTTGCTTAATCTGGTGGCTTAAATTGTTATAATGAATTTCGGGCCTATGTCGTGTTAGATTTAGTATCGTGGTCGAGTCTTGGGTATACAATTTTTGGTTATTTTGCCAAAAGATGATGGTTCTGCGTTTTCGTTCTATGACTGTTGTCGAGACCCCCTTGACCAACAGTAAGGGTTGCTATTGTTTTGCTCATTCTTTTTGCCCAAAAATGCTAAGTCAGTTATTCGGTTTAGTATGTTTTAAAACTAAATGATTTGGTTTGTTTTGGATTTGGTTAACTTGTGAGTGTGGTGCTGTGTTTGTCGAGTGAGGCTGTGGATCGAGAATAACTCTGGGCCGAAGCCTACTCAAATCCATCAATGGGTCACTTGGGTTTTTGGTTCACTATTTTGTTAGAAAACTTTGTCTAAAATAGAGATACATATTCGGACTAAATGGTTTTTGTACACTAAAAGTAAATTGGTTGTGTTTCTGTTAGAGATGTCGAGGGTGTTTGTTTCGCTTATCCGATTTCGACTTGATTCCCGACTCGTTTCACTTCGCTCGACCACGAGTTTCGCGACGTAATCTATAACGAGTTCTAAAACGCACTTTATAACCGACTATATAAATATATTCAAATACCTACAACCACGAGCTATTATATAAATCTAATAGTTATAAAAACTAGACTAAACCAAAGGTATAAGGTTTAAACTCCCTTTTGAGATTGAAAATTTATAATACCTATTTCAACTTAACTAAACTTGTTTGACCTATTTGAACTTATAAAGCTATTGAAGTTTGATAAACAACATAAAAGGGCTTATCATTTAAAAATAAAAGTTGTAACATTTAATTATCTCGGTAAGACAAAAACATATACACGGGTCATGCCCGTCTTTCACAAAAAAAAAAATATATATATATATATACATATGTATTTAACTTGCATTACTTTATATAACTAACAATGGGGAAGTTTGTTCATAACTCACACCCATCAATTCATTTAAAAACAAGAATGCTAATTAAAATTTATTACTTAACTCATTTTTCTTTTAGATACTTTTATAAATATATTTGCATACGCACTTAGTATTACCTTTCTTTTAACAATAATGTTTTTCACAATCTATCAACACTCAATATATATAATTACTATCTCATACCTCGTCTTCGGCTATTATCGAATTAAGAGCTTTATATTCATCCTTGAAGTTTGATCGTTATCTATTTATATACGTATATACTTCCAAGAGCCAATACATACACACTTTTACAAAACTGTTTTAAAACTTAAGTGCTGCCACACAAGCAACAACAACGCAAACACTTTTAAACTCATCGAGTCTTAAGCTGAATCTATGAACTAAACTTGCCGTACTAATCTAGGTCGCGTGTCGGTGTCGCTCACTATCACTACTTAACTTTCACTATCAGACTTCCTTACTGAGGTGAGTTCATACCCCCTACTTTTACTTGTTTTATAACTGTTTTGGGGGAGAATACATGCTCGTTTTTAACTAAACTCAATGCTTATTTTATCTGAATGCGCAATTGTTTACTCAAACAATACTGTTTTGTTGAAATACTTGATTGATCATTCAAATGCATTTATGCGTATATTGGTTGCATACCTGATTGTTTACTCATGAACACAAGTGCTTGAAACATATATGTGAGTTTATAGCCCCACTTTCTTATACTTGTTTTTACCAACTTTGGGGTGAGAAACATGCCAAACACTTTTATGGACCAACACTATTCTCAAAAACTATTACGTGGAATTAGCCTAAGACACTGAATCCCACTATGCCCACTTTCATGAACCGTTAGTTCCTGCGGGAAGCGCGATTGTTATAGATAGATCTATTGGGGGTGACTCCCCCGTTCGGTTGGCCATACATGGGTCAATGTGAAACGTATAGCATATCGGAATCGAGTGTAACGGGATAAGCACTCGCAATGGGCCCCTTTTTAGTATGACCACATTTTGCATACACCACTGTCGTAGCTTCGGTTGCATGAACTTAGTGCTAGCGTAATAGACTTTTACTTTTTGGGTGACATTATATTCGTTGTAATGATCACATACTTTGCCTATGGTCCAACTTTATGCTTAATACTTATGGTCTACTTTACTGATATTTTTCATGACGCTGGGAGTAAATCAATCGCCACTAAAACTGAACTTGATTTGTATGTGAAAGGTTACTCACACTCGAAAACCTTGTGGTACACATTACTAAATTTACTTGGAAGTAAACTATATTTTCATGACATTGTGAGCGACACAATGGTCACAAAACTTTTATCGAACTCTCATTTTCTTTCATACTAAATTGCTATTTATACAAACTTATGAACTCACCAACCTCGTGTTGACACTTTTTAGCATGTATTTTCATGTTTAATGTGATAGCTAACGGTTGAAGGCTTTGGCATGGCATGACATGGTCATAGATGACTCTGATATAATTGGGACCGTATAAATCATCTTATGGGCCTGTATTTTCGCACTATTTTTGAAGGATGTAAACAAAATACTTTTGACTATGAAATTTCTTTTAAACGGTTGAGCTAAAAACCGTTCCTTATACTTGTGTTGTGATACCAGTTGAGTAGCACCCCAGTGACATTTATGCTTCCGCTGGACCCGTATTTTGGGGGTGTTACAGATTGGTATCAGAGCCTTGGTTATAGAGAACTGGGTATTTTGAAAACCTAGACTATAACTACATTTACAAAAACAAAATTCTATGACCGCCACATGCCTGCCTGCCAAGCCTGATGCCTTACTTATTATAAAATATTTTCTTTTAAAGTATGGGACATATTACTAGTGTAACTAAGCTGAGTATTTCAAAAATTCATTGAACCTCGGTAGAATATAGACTGATCACCTATATTCGACCAGGGACAGTGGGACATAGCCTGATCACCTATGTCCGACTCAGAGGTGAATTTTGCGATACTGAGAGTAGTTATAATAGAATTATGTCCAGATGGATTTTCTACTTGATTTCTGGAAGTTTCAAAATTTACGTATGTGTACATAATTATCGCATAATGTCCAAATCTACACACAACACGCTTGCATCAAAGTACTTTTTCTTTTAACTGGAATACTCTTTCATCACAATCGGGTTGTGTTACAGTCACCTCTAACACAAACCTTACACTCACTCGATGTTGTAACTTCCTTGCTAAGAACACTACTGAGACAGCTAACTGATTGCTAGTAGCAATCAACACTCACCTTCACGGTCGTACTCTGAACGCGCCAACAGAAACCTTACGACCTTAAGGAGCAACCTAGACCACTATATTTGGAACAGACACCTAATCCTTCATGTATCCCTCGATAATACCAGTTGTCTACTTTGCTACCCTATTATAAGATAATAAACTGTGTCGCTATTAACATACAAACTATTTTCAATTGTTTTACAAATCATTTTGCGGTCATCCTACAAAATATTTTACTGCGATTTCATGAAATCAAGATTTTGACCCTGCTACTATTTTATAAACAATAAATTGTTTTCTACTGTCCTATAAACTGTTTTACGAATCATCTTTACAACTATTTTATCATGTTGTAATAAACCGATTCATTACCTTACTACCATTCTATAAAACAACAAACAGTTTCGCTAGCATCTTCTAAACAATATTACAATTATCCTACAAGTCTTACTACACTTTACAAAACTATTTTACTCCTCTATGAGCTACTTCACTACTAAATCACAAAAACTAAACTATAATTTTACTACAATTTACAAATGATAAATTGTTTTCCTAGTACTCTATAGACTATTGTACAGCCCGTTCAACAAACTATTTTGCAATCACCATGTGAACTATTTACCCAATTGAAAAACACTTTATGTTACTACTGTTAAAGTAAATTGAATACTTATCTTTGTGAAATTCGCTTTATATTAAACATTGAACCCTACTCGGGCTTGACAACTAGACTTCGTCTTTAAGCACCTGAAATTTGTTAAAACGAACATACCTAACTACACATTTTTCCGTGACATCTCTGTTTAGACTTTCCTTCTGGAGATGTGTTTATAGAAATCACGAAACTCGTAATAGTATTTTCCCGAGATACTCATTTTGATGTGCCAAAATTTCTCTGGTCAAACTTTAATGAGACTTTTGTATATTAAGCGGGTGACTAAATTTTAACTTTTGAGACATGGTTTTACCCACACCATGTTTAAAGACTGTTTTACTGAAATTATGAGTCTTTTGAAGTCGTATCAGTTTACCTAACTACAAATTTTCAGCATAGAACCAAAACCTACCCCTATCGACGAAGTTCTTAGAAACTCGCAAAAAGGTCTTGAATTCATGAGGGGAACGTGAAGATGAATTCTCGTGCGGATATACCCATCTCTTTTCGACCGTAATGGGTAACTTGAATTGAATCGCGAGGACGCGATTCCGTTTAAGGAGGTGTGACTGTAACAAACCGGAATTTTCCAAACTGATTTTTAATAATAAATTATATTTATCATTTCCTAAGTTTCACTTTTAGACTTTTCTGAACTTATTTGAATAAAAAAAAAAAACGAGAGGTTATCTCGTTTTTCCTGAATGACGACACCGCACGCGTACCGACACCGCATTAGTAATGGCTTAAATTCTATAGTTATTTTCTTGAAGTCAATAATGTTATTTTTAATATTTTACTAAAACGTTCCTAAAATTATATTTTTCCCATTTATACCAAACCGAGGTACCGCATATACAGTTTAACACAACCGGGACACGGGGTACACCAAATAATAATACTAAAAACAAAAAAAAAAATAATAATAATAAAAAAAAAATAACTTTTATACGTAGCATTTATCAACCACCCTTGGTACACCGCCTCTTTTTATTTTCCCAGTTCCCCAGATTTTTACTCACTCTCTTTAATATAAAATTTTCAGTCACCTAAAACCCCTAGAACATGATCTATCACTCTCTAGGTCAAGCCAAAAAGCAATATTAGATCCATCACTATCCAACTTTGCCAATGTTTCTCCTTCCCAACACAAAGTCACGAGGGTGCTTTGGAGACGAGTTTTGATGTGACCTTTGCTAAAATCGTCCATCCACGAGATCGATGTCAAGAAAGCTAATTTAACTTTTCCTTGTTTTTCTTCCTTTTATTCCTCCAACCGATCCACAGTGAGCCGCACCTCAAAAATTAATATCAAATCAGAAGGATAAGCTTTTGGTGGGTGCCTGCTTTGATCGGATTAGGCTTATTGCTATTCAAACTTTTGGTCTTCCATTCAATCAACTCACCTCCATTGTAAGAGTTTTAATCTCTTTTCACCCTATAAAGTTATTATGCTATTGTTATTAAATTGGTAATTTGATCTCGTTTTTTTTCAAGTTGTGTTGAGTTTTGATTTTCGATTTGGCCAATTCATGGCTGTGAATGATTATGTTCTTTCGTTGTTGTCATTAATCTTGTGTGGCATAAGCAAATCGGCTCTAATATAAATTTATAAGAGTATAAAATTTTTGGTGATAAATAAACAGAAAACTAAAGGTTGGCTCAGATTGGAAGTGATTATTACCGTTTGCTTAATCTGGTGGCTTAAATTGTTATAATGAATTTCGGGCCTATGTCGTGTTAGATTTAGTATTGATTGGCTCCAAACGGTCAGACGATTATTGATCAAGCACTTGTGAATGGTCAACCGTAAAAGTCAAACAGCTTAGAATCAATCTCCGTGGAAGTACAGGGTTTCCCCGGGTCGTTATGTCCCGACGAGGTGTGGATGGTATTAAAACGGGTTTGTGATCGGGTGAATTTGGACAGGAAAAGGTATAAGTGAATTGTGATGATTATACTACTGGAATATGAAAGATAATAGCTTAAATACACTATATTAACAAGACTGGAAAGTCAGGAAAACCAGAAACGTTTAAAACTTAAAACGCGTACGTTCACGTTTAAATAAAACGTAAGCGTACGAAATAAAAAGTGAAAACGGAAATCTGAAAACACCCAGGGGGTGAAAATGACTTTTTTACAAACCTACGGGTAAAAGAAAATTTTTAGAAAATTAAAATAAATTTAAACCCTAATTAATTATTTAATATTAATTAAATACTAATTATTACTAATTATTAATAATTAAAATACTTAAATACAATATAATACTAATTAAATACTAGAAAAATGAAAATAAAATTTCTAAAATTATAAAATAACTAAAAATAAGTTTTAAAAATAAAAATAAATGTTTTTGTCTTTTTGTGATTTTTCTATTAATTAATTACTAATTAAATATTAATTATCTAATTAAACTATTTTAAATTAAGAAAAATACTAAATGAACAGTAAAAATTCTAATAAAATTTCTAAAATTATTTTATAACATATAAAAGCTATAAAAAATATAAAAACTAGATTTTACTTAATAAAAACTAATAATGCTAATTAAAACTAAATATTAATTAATAATTAATAAAACTAAAATTAATTCTAATAAATACTAAATGATGAAATAAAAATCTGAGAAAATTATTATAACTACTTTAATATAAGAGTAATTTAAGAAAAATATAAAAAAGCTAAGTTCTTAATAAAAAATTTAAAAATGAAAATTAAAATTAAATTACATTAAATAGAAACTATCACTTAAATTTAAATTAACTTTTTTAGGATTTTTCTTTTACAAACTTGACTTACACCTAAAAACAAACACTTTTTATGAAAACAACTATTTTACAACTTGAAAATAAGCTGAGATTAAGCTAATAAGTCCTCACAGTTGACTTTTGTTGACCAAGGGGTGAAATAAGCTCAAATGAGACCCAGTTGGACCCACAATGGTGAAATCTGATCTAAATAAGTTATTTGGACATGTTAAAGCAATAATAAGCTAAATAAGCTCACAAGATAAGCTGAAAAGCACCAATAAGCTTTTTTGTGACTTGTGACCCAACTGAAAATGGGACAGCTTTGAGCAGCCAAATTAGGTGGGACCCAGGGGGTTCAACATTAAAACCAAGGTCAATCCATGATCTCTACTAGGAGGGGGGTTGGGAAAAACAAAAGTGGTGGCCTGGGGAACACCATGGTGGCTGGAAAACCACCACCAAGTGGTGGTGGTGGGATTAGTATCTGCTGCACAGGGCAGCTTGTTGCCCTGCAGCCCTCTTTGGAGGGTTGTGGGGCCCACACAAAAAATCCCAAAAATAAAAACAAGATAGAACACAAAAGATGAGCTGGTATATTATAACTAGGAACAAGTTTCAAGGATTAATTCCTAACTCAAAATTCAGAAATAGTCTTGGAATTTTAAGAAAAATCTGAAATGAGCACTTTTGACTTTTTGATGAAACTTTGTTAGTTTGACTTTGGTGAGATTCTAAGGGGTCCTACTGATAAATTAAGCTATATTAAGCTAAAATCTAATGAAATTAAGCTACATTACTCACTTATGCATAGATATGGTGGACTTGTTGTGACAAAACTTCCAGCAGTGGACTGTTGGGGGAATTACAATGGTCATTTGACTTTTTCATGAAACACCTAAGATTTTTATGACCAAACTAACTACAATTAACCTAAGTGGACTTGACTGAACTAGAAACACCAACTATACAGTCCTTAACTCATCTAGAATGGTAATTCCAAACACCCCTTATTTCTTGTCTGTGGTGGATTTTCAAAAGAAATAAAAGAGTTTAAAGGCAAATTTGAACATATAAGGTAAAAATAGGCTTTTGGACACCCAATGAGCAATAACCAATCAATAATTAGTACTCTAAATAAGCATATCATGAACAAGCCACAATGACTAAAAATAGACAGTTAAAAAGCACAATCTTAAACCTATACTGTATGAACTACAAAGCCAACATAAAATGATCTTAACTAAACTAAAAAAAAAGAAACACAAATGAATAAGCATATGAGAAGCAAATGAACAGTGCTATTGCAAGAACTTGAAAAATGAGACTTACAAGGGCCTCCAAGCTAAAATCTGTGAACCAATGATCAAAATATCATTCCTAATAGTTCCCCACAAAACTTCTAAACCATAAGCCAATCCAATTCAGCTCTGCTTCTTCTAGTTTCCTTCTTCTCTTCTTTTTTTTTTATTTTTCTTGATTTTATTCCTAATTTTTGAGATTTTACATAAAACTAGTGCAACCTATTCCAGGGCTTACCAAAGCTTGTATATTAATTAAATGGACTTGAATAAGCAGGAAAACAACATTTGTTAACAAAATTTAAACCAGAATGAGAAATTAGGGATTTGAGCAACTTAGACTAAAAATTGAATTGAGCAAATGTAAACTTGAATTCCAGATTAACCAAACACAAATTACATTAAAGAACTTGAGAATACAATAGGGAAACTGAATTCAACAATTAAAACATTAATTTTACATTAAGCTAAAAACTACTCTAAAGATAAAAAAAACTAATACATGCTCTCTGCTCCATCTTTTTGCATTTGTAGTGATTCCTCTGACTCAGTGGGTCCCACACATCAAATCCCAGCAACTTGGTTGCATTATTGTTCACATTTGCTCCTTACTCAATTTTGACGGGAAATCTGTTTTGTGACCAATTTGCTTCTGTGTTTGCAGGCTAGGGGTAGGGTAGGATAGTTGGTGTCTTGGGGAATGTGATTGAAGGATAGGGTGGATGGTGGATGAGGTGCAAGTGGAGGGGGGGGGGGGAACCAGGTTGTATTCTGGTTTTGGTGGTGATGAGGGAATGGGAGGGAAGGTGGTATTTGGTGGGTTTGACCTGGGCGTTGACCCAGGGGTGGACTGGGCTGGGAAATGGGCCTTGGGATAGTGGGTGTGTTGGATTTGGTTTTAATTTTATTTTTGGTCCGGTTTGTTTTTTTTTTAAGGTAATAACTCACAAGGACCAAAGATGTAATTTATTGAAAGTTTAGGGGTCTGATTTGGCAAGTTTCCAAAGATACTATAAGGACTAGATTTTCCATAAAAGAATAGTACAAAGGCCATTTTTGATAATTTCCTATTTTTATTCCCGAGGACCTTTTCTGCCAAAATTTCAAACTTCAGGGACCAAACATGTAATTTTACCAAACTTGTCACCCAAGGACCAAATGTGATAACTTTTGATTTCCCAAGGACAAAAAATGATTTTCCTTTCAAAAATACCCTACCAGGGACCAATTCTGCCATTATCTGAAAATCCAGGGACCTTTCTTGCCAATTTTGGATTTTGAGGGACCAAATGTGTAATTTTCTCAAACTTTTTACCCAAAGTCTAAATTTGATAGTTTTTGACTTTTAAAAACTTTGGGTTGACTTTTCTTTCATTTAAAACCTTCAGGGACTAGTTTTGTCAATTTTTGAAACTTGAGGGACTGAAACTGCCAATTGTGCAAACTTTGTTCATTTTTCGTTTGTTTTTAAACATTTTGCATCTAAAACATATAAAACACATATTTAAGATATTTTAAGTATTTTGATACATTACTGAGTATTTTTGGACGTTTTGGCAGTTCATATAAGACAAAAATGATGAGTATTTACACACTCATCAATCCCCCACACTAAACTATTGCTAGTCCCTAGCAATCTTCTGAGAAAAATTAATGGATTTTAAACTCTTTACCAAAAGCCATCACTTCTGGAGTAGCCAGGTGTAAGAACTGTGGCACACCTGATAACCGTGTAATTTTGAGCAAATCACCAGCTGTCAACGGATTTGATTAGTCTTTACCAAAAGCCGTTTGCTTCTGGACTAGCCAACTCTTGATGGAATAGTTAACATCTTGGTGAGCTGATTACCAATTATGGTTTTTCACGGCCTTTACCACAAGCCATAATCTTGCGGGCTAGCCAACTCATTTGTTTTTGGGGAGTTGAGGAACCATACAATTTTGGGCAAATTGCAAGCCGTAAACGGATTTGAGTTGTCTTTACCAAGAGCCGTTTGCTCCTGGACTAGCCAATCCATTTTTTCGTTTAGACACGGCGGACTGATTACCACAAAAAAAATTTTGAGCTTTAGTGAAATATTTTTGAAAAATTTTGGTCAAAAACGGGGGTATAAGATAGTAAAATGTGATAAAATTCGCTAGAATAGCGAATACCCCCCACACTAAGCATGAATATTATCCTCAATATTCAAAGTCCCGGCTATTATGCCGATTCTTTGAAAGTAAAAGGGCAACATTACAAGCCAAGCGTGGAAAACACCATTTTATTTTTCACTTTTGTAATCATAGCATGGGGGACTCCCCCACACTTAGGGTGAAAACCCTATAAGCATGCTACTGTTTTTGTTTACCGAGTCGCTAGCTTGACTCGACCCCGAATTCATTAGTCCTTGGGGAAGCATGATGTGGAAAAACTTTCATTCAAGATGTTTGGATAAACATTTGAAGCACGTGAAAGTTCCACACCGATGAGACATAGTCCCGGCTCAAAATAGTGGTCAATGAAAATGCCGGGATCAAAGATAGTGTCTTCATTCCCAAAGGAGTGAAGAACAAGAGAAGTCACCCTGTAGGTGAAGAAAAGGAAGAAAACCATGATGAAAATCATTATAGGATTTTCTTCCTCGAGAGCAGGCTCCGTAGCCTGAGTTTGGATTTCAAAGGGTAAGCTCGTAAACATCCCGGGAGGGTGGGTGGGAAGTTGCAAATTCTCATGATTGAGAGCATCTCCCCCCGGGATATCAAACTCCGGAGGAGTCATGACATGATGAGTGAGTTCACCGGAGAACTCCTCATGAAAAGAATTATTCACGAGATGTGAATCTGTGAATTCATGTTCCGGAATAGACTCATCACAATCCTCGTTCTGAATATCAAAGAGTGGATTATCAGAAATTAAAGTGAATTCAGAATCGAATTCAAATAGAGGATTGGTGAGAGTAGTATTGAAAGTTTCGGGAACAATGTTCTCTATTGGACTATTGGGATCAGAATTGAGTGACAGATTATGGTTTAAGAGATTCTCACTTTCGGTTTCGGAGTTAATGAGACCATTATCACTTCCTGTTGGAAGTGAATTGATTTTGGTGATCTCCTCAAGAAGATGATTAGCATCAATATGTGGAATTGATGCCTCAACATACTCGATGTCTCCATAAGATGCACAATCTTCGCTACAATCAGAGAAAATCTCAAATTGAGCTTTTGGACACTCAAGAGGGGAAGGTAAATCACACATATGATCAGAAGTTCCCTGTGACTCTCTTGGGATTGGGATAAGGTTCTCAGCACTAGACTTTATGAATTCATCCGATTCCTTATTAGGAACAGTGCTAAGATGCTCATCCCCCATGGTCAAAGAGTGAGTGGGAACCTCGGGTGTGATAGCAGTCGTTTGAGATGAAATCTCAACTGCAGGGATATCAACTGATGAACTTGATGAATCTTTTTGAATAATAACAATGTTATCTTCATCATCACTGTCATCATAGTCAAATAGAGCAGTATTGCGAATATTAGCACGTAATTTAGCTGCTCGTTGCTCAGCCAATAATTCTTCCATGTTTTTTCCAGATTCTCGTTCTTCAGCAAGTAATTCTGCCATAGTTTGCCCACGAGAATTTGGAATGAAAGGAAATTGTGGGGATGTGGATGTGTCAAAACCGGAAGGTTGACATTGAAAATCACTATGAGGACCCCCACAATATGCACAAGAAGAACTTGGAGTATGGCGGAGTGAAATATTAGCTAACTCCTCCTTAAGTTCATTAAATTTCTCAAGAACTTCTAAAAAGTCTTGCTGGATTTGAGGAGTTGCTTGGATAGTTTGATACTGTGGAGGTTGGTCTTGATACGAAGAGTCATAATTGTTACAAGGAATTGGATTCCTCGTTTGACAATCAGAGCTAAAGTGTGGACCCCCACAGTAATCACAACAGTGAAACTGATGTGGTTGTGGGTTGTATGTGCTTGAGTTATAATTGTTATCAGGAGACTGCTCATAGACAAGCGTGTTTCCCGATTGACAATCATAACTGTAGTGTGAACCACCACAGTACTCACAACAGTAAAACTGCTGAGACTGATGGTGTGGTAACTGATGGAATGAATCAGTCGTGTCATGGTAAGAATAAGGATTCTGGTTATAGACAGACCTGTTTCCCGATTCTACCATGCCACAGCTGGGGCAATTGTCACCATTATAAGCATTACCACACCATTGGCAAACCAGAAAGTGTGGATGAGACATAGAAAGAATCAAATGGTTTGGGAGGGGTAGGGATGAAGAATCAAAGATGTGAGAGGGTAAAGGAGAATATTTTTGGATTTTTGAATAAACATTTTGTACAAATCAGAAAGAAAATGTTTTTGTGTGTGTTTTTTTTTTTTTTTTTTTTTTTTTTTTGTTCGTTGAAAACTGAGTTAAAATGTTTTCGTGAACGGTTTTGTTTTGAAAAATAGAAAATATGAACAAAAGATGGATAAATGTACAATGGAACGAATTCCAAAGACACTAATCAGAAAAACCGTTTAGATACGCACACAACCTCCCCGGCATCGGCGCCAAAATTTGATTGGCTCCAAACGGTCAGACGATTATTGATCAACCACTTGTGAATGGTCAACCGTAAAAGTCAAACAGCTTAGAATCAATCTCCGTGGAAGTACAGGGTTTCCCCGGGTCGTTATGTCCCGACGAGGTGTGGATGGTATTAAAACGGGTTTGTGATCGGGTGAATTTAGACAGGAAAAGGTATAAGTGAATTGTGATGATTATACTACTGGAATATGACAGATAATAGCTTAAATACACTATATTAACAAGACTGGAAAGTCAGGAAAACCAGAAACGTTTAAAACTTAAAACGCGTACGTTCACGTTTAAATAAAACGTAAGCGTACGAAATAAAAAGTGAAAACGGAAATCTGAAAACACCCAGGGGGTGAAAATGACTTTTTTACAAACCTACGGGTAAAAGAAATTTTTTAGAAAATTAAAATAAATTTAAACCCTAATTAATTATTTAATATTAATTAAATACTAATTATTACTAATTATTAATAATTAAAATACTTAAATACAATATAATACTAATTAAATACTAGAAAAATGAAAATAAAATTTCTAAAATTATAAAATAACTAAAAATAAGTTTTAAAAATAAAAATAAATGTTTTTGTCTTTTTGTGATTTTTCTATTAATTAATTACTAATTAAATATTAATTATCTAATTAAACTATTTTAAATTAAGAAAAATACTAAATGAACAGTAAAAATTCTAATAAAATTTCTAAAATTATTTTATAACATATAAAAGCTATAAAAAATATAAAAACTAGATTTTACTTAATAAAAACTAATAATGCTAATTAAAACTAAATATTAATTAATAATTAATAAAACTAAAATTAATTCTAATAAATACTAAATGATGAAATAAAAATCTGAGAAAATTATTATAACTACTTTAATATAAGAGTAATTTAAGAAAAATATAAAAAAGCTAAGTTCTTAATAAAAAATTTAAAAATGAAAATTAAAATTAAATTACATTAAATAGAAACTATCACTTAAATTTAAATTAACTTTTTTAGGATTTTTCTTTTACAAACTTGACTTACACCTAAAAACAAACACTTTTTATGAAAACAACTATTTTACAACTTGAAAATAAGCTGAGATTAAGCTAATAAGTCCTCACAGTTGACTTTTGTTGACCAAGGGGTGAAATAAGCTCAAATGAGACCCAGTGGGACCCACAATGGTGAAATCTGATCTAAATAAGTTATTTGGACATGTTAAAGCAATAATAAGCCAAATAAGCTCACAAGATAACCTGAAAAGCACCAATAAGCTTTTTTGTGACTTGTGACCCAACTGAAAATGGGACAGCTTTGAGCAGCCAAATTAGGTGGGACCCAGGGGGTTCAAGAATAAAACCAAGGTCAATCCATGATCTCTACTAGGAGGGGGGTTGGGAAAAACAAAAGTGGTGGCCTGGGGAACACCATGGTGGCTGGAAAACCACCACCAAGTGGTGGTGGTGGGATTAGTATCTGCTGCACAGGGCAGCTTGTTGCCCTGCAGCCCTCTTTGGAGGGTTGTGGGGCCCACACAAAAAATCCCAAAAATAAAAACAAGATAGAACACAAAAGATGAGCTGGTATATTATAACTAGGAACAAGTTTCAAGGATTAATTCCTAACTCAAAATTCAGAAATAGTCTTGGAATTTTAAGAAAAATCTGAAATGAGCACTTTTGACTTTTTGATGAAACTTTGTTAGTTTGACTTTGGTGAGATTCTAAGGGGTCCTACTGATAAATTAAGCTATATTAAGCTAAAATCTAATGAAATTAAGCTACATTACTCACTTATGCATAGATATGGTGGACTTGTGGTGACAAAACTTCCAACAGTGGACTGTTGGGGGAATTACAATGGTCATTTGACTTTTTCATGAAACACCTAAGATTTTTATGACCAAACTAACTACAATTAACCTAAGTGGACTTGACTGAACTAGAAACACCAACTATACAGTCCTTAACTCATCTAGAATGGTAATTCCAAACACCCCTTATTTCTTGTCTGTGGTGGATTTTCAAAAGAAATAAAAGAGTTTAAAGGCAAATTTGAACATATAAGGTAAAAATAGGCTTTTGGACACCCAATGAGCAATAACCAATCAATAATTAGTACTCTAAATAAGCATATCATGAACAAGCCACAATGACTAAAAATAGACAGTTAAAAAGCACAATCTTAAACCTATACTGTATGAACTACAAAGCCAACATAAAATGATCTTAACTAAACTAAAAAAAAAGAAACACAAATGAATAAGCATATGAGAAGCAAATGAATAGTGCTATTGCAAGAACTTGAAAAATGAGACTTACAAGGGCCTCCAAGCTAAAATCTGTGAACCAAAGATCAAAATACCATTCCTAATAGTTCCCCACAGAACCTCTAAACCATAAGCCAATCCAATTCAGCTCTGCTTCTTCTAGTTTCCTTCTTCTCTTCTTTTTTTTTTTTATTTTTCTTGATTTTATTCCTAATTTTTGAGATTTTACATAAAACTAGTGCAACCTATTCCAGGGCTTACCAAAGCTTGTATATTAATTAAATGGACTTGAATAAGCAGGAAAACAACATTTGTTAACAAAATTTAAACCAGAATGAGAAATTAGGGATTTGAGCAACTTAGACTAAAAATTGAATTGAGCAAATGTAAACTTGAATTCCTGATTAACCAAACATAAATTACATTAAAGAACCTGAGAATACAATAGGGAAACTGAATTCAACAATTAAAACATTAATTTTACATTAAGCTAAAAACTACTCTAAAGCTAAAAAAACTAATACATGCTCTCTGCTCCATCTTTTTGCATTTGTAGTGATTCCTCTGACTCAGTGGGTCCCACACATCAAATCCCAGCAACTTGGTTGCATTATTGTTCACATTTGCTCCTTACTCAATTTTGGCGGGAAATCTGTTTTGTAACCAATTTGCTTCTGTGTTTGCAGGCTAGGGGTAGGGTAGGATAGTTGGTGTCTTGGGGAATGTGATTGAAGGATAGGGTGGATGGTGGATGAGGTGCAAGCGGAGGGGGGAGGGGGAACCAGGTTGTATTCTGGTTTTGGTGGTGATGAGGGAATGGGAGGGAAGGTGGTATTTGGTGGGTTTGACCTGGGCGTTGACCCAGGGGTGGACTGGGCTGGGAAATGGGCCTTGGGATAGTGGGTGTGTTGGATTTGGTTTTCATTTTATTTTTGGTCCGGTTTGTTTTTTTTTTAAGGTAATAACTCATAAGGACCAAAGATGTAATTTATTGAAAGTTTAGGGGTCTGATTTGGCAAGTTTCCAAAGATACTATAAGGACTAGATTTGCCATAAATGAATAGTACAAAGGCCATTTTTGATAATTTCCTATTTTTATTCCCGGGGACCTTTTCTGCCAAAATTTCAAACTTCAGGGACCAAACATGTAATTTTACCAAACTTGTCACCCAAGGACCAAATGTGATAACTTTTGATTTCCCAAGGACAAAAAATGAGTTTCCTTTCAAAAATACCCTACCAGGGACCAATTCTGCCATTATCTGAAAATCCAGGGACCTTTCTTGCCAATTTTGGATTTTGAGGGACCAAATGTGTAATTTTCTCAAACTTTTTACCCAAAGTCTAAATTTGATAGTTTTTGACTTTTAAAAACTTTGGGTTGACTTTTCTTTCATTTAAAACCTTCAGGGACTAGTTTTGTCAATTTTTGAAACTTGAGGGACTGAAACTGCCAATTGTACAAACTTTGTTCGTTTTTCGTTTGTTTTTAAACATTTTGCATCTAAAACATATAAAACACATATTTAAGATATTTTAAGTATTTTGATACATTACTGAGTGTTTTTGGACGTTTTGGCAGTTCATATAAGACAAAAATGATGAGTATTTACACACTCATCAGTATCGTGGTCGAGTCTTTGGTATACAATTGTTGGTTATTTTGCCAAAAGATGATGGTTCTGCGTTTTCGTTCTATGACTGTTGTCGAGACCCCCTTGACCAACAGTAAGGGTTGCTATTGTTTTGCTCATTCTTTTTGCCCAAAAATGCTAAGTCAGTTATTCGGTTTAGTATGTTTTAAAACTAAATGATTTGGTTTGTTTTGGATTTGGTTAACTTGTGAGTGTGGTGCTGTGTTTGTCGAGTGAGGCTGTGGATCGAGAATAACTCTGGGCCGAAGCCTACTCAAATCCATCAATGGGTCACTTGGGTTTTTGGTTCACTATTTTGTTAGAAAACTTTGTCTAAAATAGAGATACATATTCGGACTAAATGGTTTTTGTACACTAAAAGTAAATTGGTTGTGTTTCTGTTAGAGATGTCGAGGGTGTTTGTTTCGCTTATCTGATTTCGACTTGATTCCCGACTCGTTTCACTTCGCTCGACCACGAGTTTCGCGACGTAATCTATAACGAGTTCTAAAACGTGCTTTATAACCGACTATATAAATATATTCAAATACCTACAACCACGAGCTATTATATAAATCTAATAGTTATAAAAACTAGACTAAACCAAAGGTATAAGGTTTAAACTCCCTTTTGAGATTGAAAATTTATAATACCTATTTCAACTTAACTAAACTTGTTTGACCTATTTGAACTTATAAAGCTATTGAAGTTTGATAAACAACATAAAAGGGCTTATCATTTAAATATAAAAGTTGTAACATTTAATTATCTCGGTAAGACAAAAACATATACACGGGTCATGCCCGTCTTTCACAAAATATATATATATATATATATATATATATATATATATATATATATATATATATATATATACATATGTATTTAACTTGCATTACTTTATATAACTAACAATGGGGAAGTTTGTTCATAACTCACACCCATCAATTCATTTAAAAACAAGAATACTAATTAAAATTTATTACTTAACTCATTTTTCTTTTAGATACTTTTATAAATATATTTGCATACGCACTTAGTATTACCTTTCTTTTAACAATAATGTTTTTCACAATCTATCAACACTCAATATATATAATTACTATCTCATACCTCGTCTTCGGCTATTATCGAATTAAGAGCTTTATATTCATCCTTGAAGTTTGATCGTTATCTATTTATATACGTATATACTTCCAAGAGCCAATACATACACACACTTACAAAACTATTTTAAAACTTAAGTGCTGCCACACAAGCAACAACAACGCAAACACTTTTAAACTCATCGAGTCTTAAGCTGAATCTATGAACTAAACTTGCCGTACTAATCTAGGTCGCGTGTCGGTGCCGCTCACTATCACTACTTAACTTTCACTATCAGACTTCCTTACTGAGGTGAGTTCATACCCCCTACTTTTACTTGTTTTATAACTGTTTTGGGGGAGAATACATGCTCGTTTTTAACTAAACTCAATGCTTATTTTATCTGAATGCGCAATTGTTTACTCAAACATTACTGTTTTGTTGAAATACTTGATTGATCATTCAAATGCATTTATGCGTATATTGGTTGCATACCTGATTGTTTACTCATGAACACAAGTGCTTGAAACATATATGTGAGTTTATAGCCCCACTTTCTTATACTTGTTTTACCAACTTTGGGGTGAGAAACATGCCAAACACTTTTATGGACCAACACTATTCTCAAAAACTATTACGTGGAATTAGCCTAAGACACTGAATCCCACTATGCCCACTTTCATGAACCGTTAGTTCCTGCGGGAAGCGCGATTGTTATAGGTAGATCTATTGGGGGTGGCTCCCCCGTTCGGTTGGCCATACATGGGTCAATGCGAAACGTATAGCATATCGGAATCGAGTGTAACGGGATAAGCACTCGCAATGGGCCCCTTTTTAGTATGACCACATTTTGCATACACCACTGTCGTAGCTTCGGTTGCATGAACTTAGTGCTAGCGTAATATACTTTTACTTTTGGATGACATTATATTCGTTGTAATGATCACATACTTTGCCTATGGTCCAACTTTATGCTTAATACTTATGGTCTACTTTACTGATATTTTTCATGACGCTGGGAGTAAATCAGTCGTCACTAAAACTGAACTTGATTTGTATGTGAAAGGTTACTCACACTCGAAAACCTTGTGGTACACATTACTAAATTTACTTGAAAGTAAACTATATTTTCATGACATTGTGAGCGACACAATGGTCACAAAAATTTTATCGAACTCTCATTTTCTTTCATACTAAATTGCTATTTATACAAACTTATGAACTCACCAACCTCGTGTTGACACTTTTTAGCATGTATTTTCAGGTTTAATGTGATAGCTAACGGTTGAAGGCTTTGGCATGGCATGACATGGTCATAGATGACTCTAATATAATTGGGACCGTATAAATCATCTTATGGGCCTGTATTTCCGCACTATTTTTGAAGGATGTAAACAAAATACTTTTGACTATGAAATTTCTTTTAAACGGTTGAGCTAAAAACCGTTCCTTATACTTGTGTTGTGATACCAGTTGAGTAGCACCCCAGTGACATGTATGCTTCCGCTGGACCCGTATTTTGGGGGTGTTACAGCAGATTCCACACCACAAAGCAGTATCAAACTGCAAAGCACAAGCTCAACAAAGATTCTCAAATTGCAAGTTCTCAAACTGCAAGTACTACAAGACAACAGTAAAAATTCTCACAAATTCCACACAATACACATGTAACACAAGGTTCACAGATTCCACAAGCCCAGTCAAGATTCTGAAACTACAAGTACTCACAAGACAACAGTAAAGATTCTCAAATAGCTTTGCTCCATTATAAACAAGGCTCGTGATATATTGAGCCTCACCACAAAACAGTATCACAAAGCAATCTCAATCACAAAGCAACTCTCAATCAGTATCACAAACAATATTGTAAGGGTTGAGTTATAATGACCCTTCCTTTTATGATATTTTAACCCTCTCTATTAAGCAGTATCACAATAATTTATTGTAAAACAAACCACAAAGAAGCAGATTGCACAAGTGAGAGCTGCAAGTGAAAGCAACTGTCAATCAGTATCACAAACAAAGCAACACAAGCCAAGTGAAACACAAGCCGCAAGTAACAAACCACAAAGATGCAACAAATATCTTAGGTTGCCGAAATGTCTCAATCACCATTTTACACACAAGAGGTAACCATTTTACACATTAAAAAAACATTGAGAACATTAGGCTCAGATTATAAGCTGTTTCACATAAGCAAGTTTTAACATATATGGCTGCAACATCAAAGGTTGCAAAATTAAGTTTTTTTGTCGTCCATTCGGAAATGCAACGCCAAAATCATTTTTTTTTTGTTTTAATCATCATTGCCGTATCTCAGTTTGTTTTTTTTTAAAAAAAAACAAGTTTCAAATCTGCTTAAAATAACAAACTGCTTATCAAGAATATAAGCAGTTTCATCACCAAACCCTCTACATGATAGAGAGGGTTAAAATATCATAATAGGGAGGGTCATTATAACCTATAATCACAGAGCCTGTGGACTGGGGTAGGCCAGAGCAGGTATTCATACCACTCAAAGGTGGCAGATCAAGGTGTTAACCTACCTGTTTGCACCCACACAACTCAAGCAGTTTCACATAAGCACAACTGCTAAACCAGTTTCACATAAGCACAAGCAGTTTCAAGAAACCATCAAAACTGCTAAAGCAGTTTCAAGAACCACCTTACATAATCAAATAATCACATAATCACCCACCATAGAACCAAAAAACCCAAACCCTAATTTATAAAAATTAGGCGTTTCATAAAATATTGATAGATCTGGTCAATTAGGCAACATATATTACAATTAATCACATAATCACCCACCACATAACCAAAAAACCCAAACCCTAATTTTTATAAATTAGGCGTTTCATAAAATATTGATAGATCTGATCAATTAGACAACATATATTACAATTAATCACATAATCACCCACCATAGAACCAAAAAACCCAAACCCTAATTTTTATAAATTAGGCGTTTCATAAAATATTGATAGATCAGCTCAATTAGACAACATATATGACAATTAATCACATAATCACCCACCACAGAACCAAAAAACCCAAACCCTAATTTTTATAAATTAGGCATTTCATAAAATATTGATAGATCTGCTCAATTAGACAACATATATTACAATTAATCACATAATCACCCACCACAGAACCAAAAAACCCAAACCCTAATTTTTATAAATTAGGCGTTTCATAAAATATTGATAGATCTGGTCAATTAGACAACATACATTACAATTAAGATTGGCTAATTATACAAAATCAAACGAATATGAAAAAACTCACAAATTTTTTAGAAACCCTAATTTGATCTAAAAATTAAAGATCATCATATAATCACATAATCACCCACCACAGAAAATAATAAACATCGCAAAGTATCAAATAATCACATAATCACCCACCACAGAACAAAACCTATTTTTTTTGAAATCGTTGTTAAAACCCTTTTTTTTTAAATCATTGTTAAAACAATTCATTTTAGATCTAAAAATCGCGAACATAAAATCACATATCACAGATCAGAAATCACAAACAAGTGATTTAGATCTAAAAATAGTTTTTAGATCTAAGTTTTTTTTAGAGAGAGATAACAGAGAGAGAGAATGAGATTCTCACAGACACAAATGTGAGAGATAGTGAGTGTGTGGGTAGGTACGTGTATTAAACGCATAAACGCGTTTTAATTTTTTTTAATTGTAATATAAAATATAATATAAAGTAAGTAGTATTTTGTAAGTTATAAAATGTAAAAATGTAAAAAATGTAAAGTTTTAATAAAAATTTGTAAAAATGTAAAATTGTAAAAATGTAAAGATGTAGAAATGTAAAAGATGTAAAGTTTTAATAAAAATTTGTAAAAATGTAAAAAATGTAAAGTTTTAATAAAAATGTAAAAATGTTATAAATGTAAGTTATAAAATGTAAAAATGTAAAAAATGTAGAGTTTTAATAAAAATTTGTAAAAATGTAAAAATGTAAGTTATAAAATGTAAATGTATAAAAAGTTAAATTTGTAAAAGTTATAAAAGTTAAATGTGGCAAAATATCATAAATGTTATAAAAGTTGTAAAAATGTTATGTATTTTTAGGTTTTCGGTTCTCACAAGCAAGTAACTGAGTGGGTGCAAAATATAGCTCGGGAGCTCGGTTTTGTCATTGTTAAAAATATAACCAAATCAGAAAATGGTCAGATGTATGAATTCAATTATAGGTGTTCAAAGGGTGGGGATTATGAACCTCAGGGTAGTGGAAAACGGAAAACCAAAACATCTAAAACCAATTGTCCATTTAGATTAGTTGCGAAATATCATCAAACACAAAATTATTGGATTTTGAGGGTGAAGGTTGATAGCCATAATCATGATTTGCTAGAGTCGTTGCATGGTTTGCCATATGCAATGCGATTAAAGGATGATGAGTTCGGTTTGGTCAAAGAATTAACAGATTATAGAGTACGACCACGTAATATACTTTCGACAATATAAGGTCGTAATCCGGATAACGTGTCTAGCGTTAGAACTATATATAATGCACAAAATAAGATCCGGAGAGCCAGAGTAGGTGATAGAACTCCAATTCAAGTCCTTTACTCGCATTTGATAGATTCAGGGTATATAGTACCCGAGGGTAAATGAGCATAACGAGCTTGAGGAGCTATTTTTTGTTCACCCCACGTCGTATGCTCTATGGTGTACATTCCCTGAAATCATGCTGATGGAATCCACGTACAATACCACGATGTTTAAATTGCCGTTGTTAGAAATTGTCGGATTCACTTCAACAAATAAAACATTTTCAATGGCGTATAGCTTTTTAAACAGTGAAAAAAGACATAATTTTCAATGGGTATTGCAACGTGTGAAGGATGTCATAGACGAAAGATATTACCCACGCGTTATCATCACTGACAGAGATTTAGCGTTGCTTGGGGCATGCAGAGCAGATCCTAACGCTCACAAATTACTCTGTCGATGGCATATAGAGTAAAATCTGTTTCAGCATTGCAGAAATAAATGCAGTGGGTTAGATGAGTATAAGTCCATTAAACACAGATGGGATTGGATGGTTAAAGCTCCGACATTCGAAATGTTCCAGCAATATTATCAACGCCTACAACAGCGATTGGTCAACAATGCGGGTACTTAAATATTAATTCATTGTTTTTTATTATTTAATAAATAAATAAGCACCCGAATAACCTTTATTAATTCATTGTTTTTTTCAGATATCGCTGAGTATCTGAGTAATTGGCTCACAAATTACTCACACATGTTTGTCTCGTATATTACCGACCAATATCGCTCCTACGGCAAGACAACAACGTGTAGAGTTGAGAGTCACCATGCGTTGTTGAAATTATATTTGGGCAGCACACAGTCCAACTTAGACAGGTTGTTGAGTTCGATCGATAAGATTCTCATTGCGCAAGAAAATGCGATAAAAGAGAGTTTTAATAGAAGCATCAACGAGAAACTAAATAAGTGTAATATACTACTATTTCAAGAATTGTGGTATAAAGTTTCCAAACATGCTTTCAACCTCATGTACAAAGAACTCCACCTGTCGATCACCAAAGAACTCCACCTGTCGATCACCGTAGAAGACTGTAGCCACAAGTTGCGGACAATTTACGGACTACCATGCTTTCACGAGATGCAATACTATGTATATCATGGTAAGTTAGGGCTGAGCAAACGGACCGGATGGACCGGACCGACCGACAAAACCGACCGGACCGAGACCGACCGGACCGGACCGACCACATTCGGTCCGGTCCTCGGTCTAAGCTTTTTGCCAAATTCGGTCCTCGGTCCGGTCGGTCCGGTCTGGACCGACCAAAAACCCGAAAAAACTTGCCTAATTGGACCGGACCGACCGAAGACCGACCGGACCGAGACCGGACCGACCATATTCGGTCCGGTCTCGGTCTATGGTTTTCCGGTTCTCGGTCCTCGGTCCGGTCCGGTCTTGGTCGGTCCGGTCCGGTTTTCGCCCGATGCTCAGCCCTATGGTAAGTATATTAAATTTATAACTATCAAGTTGTTTTCCCCATTAATATCAGGAATTTATAAAAGTCACTTTTAATGAATTCAGGACGCCCCATTCCACTGGATGAAATTCCTATTTATTGGAGAACCCTATCTGTTCCGTGGCCTGTTATCAATAGGCCACTGCCTGAAGATGGCTCTTCCAGCGAACCTGATGATGATGATACTTCGTTTCAAAATGACATGCGACAATTCAAGAATATTTTTAGCAAAGCAACGTCATTTGTCAAGAAAAATATGTTAACGAAGTTGAAAGAGATATACCAGCCTGAATCTGTTGAAACACGCGAACCTGCTATTCAGAAAAATACCCGTGGGCGTCCGAGTGCAAAGGACAAAAAGGGCAAGGCTACAAAAGTCCCGAACTTGAATGAAGTCCCGGACTTGAATGAAGTACCAACTGTAGATCACCGAAGAAGCACAACTTCAAGATCTACACAAGTCCCGAACTTCAACAAAGAACATGCAAGACATAGTTCTTACACGGGTCCTAGTGTTCAGCAAAGAATAAGACACAGGTTGTACGTTAGAGATGCAGATAGCGAATATTTTATGAAGCAGATTCCAGTGATTTTCCATCAATACATAACAAGTATATATAATGTGTTAGGTGATGGAAATTGTGGGTTTCGGTGCTGATGAGTGTGTAAATACTCATCATTTTTATCGTATCTGAACTGCCAAAACATCCAAAAACACTCGAAAATGCATCAAAATACAGAAATTATCCCAAAACTGTGTTTTATATGTTTCAGATGCAAAATATTTAAAAACAAATGAAAAACGAACAAAGTTTGCATAATTGGCAGTTTCAGTCCCTCAAGTTTCATAAATTGACAAAACTAGTCCCTGAAGGTTTAAAATAAAAGAAAAGTCAACCCAAGGTTTTTAAAAGTAAAAAATTATCAAATTTAGTCCTTGGGTGAAAAGTTTGAGAAAATTACACTTTTGGTCCCTCAAGTTTCAATATTGGCAGATTTGGTCCCTGGACATTCGAAAATGGAAATTATCAACAAAAGTCCTTAGGGAATCAAAGAGTGGCAAGAGTGGTCCTTGTAGCAGTTTGGGAAAGTTGCATGAATGGTCCCTGAATTCCAGCTTTAATATATATAGTCTTTGGGCTTTTAGTTAACAAACCACACCAACCCTTTTATAAATAAACTAACCCAACACCCCAATCCAAACAACAAACCCAACCTTATACATCCATTAGCCCAAGACACCTCCCAAGCCCAACCAAACCCAATACCCCGTTTTAATACTTCCCACCCAGTCAAACTACTTTGACCGTCCTCCTCCACATCACCACCCTACCCCTGCTACAGCCCTGCAAAACCAAACACCATCATGACATTTCCACCCCCTCCTCTGCCACACTCAACACCCTACTCCTTCCACTCCAAACAAACACTATCTTCCAAACCCCCCCTGCCAAGTCAAAACTACCCCAACTTGCTATAATCCTTTTCCCGCCTAAATTGAACAAACGGCCATGATTAAATTCATTCATCCAAGGGCCAAAAAATAAAGTGGGAAACGTCCAAAGCTCCTTTTTAAAATTATAAAAGGAAGAAAAAGAAGCCAGGACCAGTAGTTAGTTTTTTTAGAGTAGATTTTATTAGTAATAGAGTAGAAGTTAGTAGTGGTTAAATTAATGTAATTCAATCTCTCAAGCTCAGTTAATTTAAGTTTTCAGTTAATTCAAGTTATTGTACTCAAATTCTCAGTTCTTCTCTGGAATTTAAATTTAATGAAAAGTTTAAGTTTAATATTTAAATCTCATTTATGTTCAAAAATTCTATTTACAGTAGTTAAGATAGTTTGAAATGCTCAGATAAGCTTCCTCATAAGCTCATTTTGAGTCTTTGTAGCCATTTAGCTCCATAATAAGGTGTTAAGCTCAAAAATTCAAGAAAGTCAACAATAGTCAAATAGGTGGAACAAGCAGGTGAAATAAGCTCATTGAGCTTATTTACGCTTGGTTAGCTCTGACAAGGGATCATTGATGTTTTCAATCCTGATAAGCTTCCTAGTCCTTTTCATTTTTATTTTTGCTTCTTCATTGGCTTATTTTATGAACTGCTTATTTTTAGCTTCTTTAATCCTAGCTTAAAAGTTTGTTTATGCTTATTTATGGTAAAATGAGCTAGGAATGATAATTTAGGCAGTCAAGCTACCTTGGGTTCACAGTTCATATCTTAACTGTCTTAATATTAATCAAGTAGTGATGTTCCTTGTTTCCTAGGTTTGGTGCTTATTTCCAGTTTTAAAAGAGCTTATTATACCTTATGTTAGTTTATTGGACAACTGCCTAACTAAGTTTGAGCCTAGAATTACTTGTGCTAATCTTAAATGCTAAAACAGTTCATATAAGGGGTGTTTGGTTCAGGAGTGACTTCTATGTTCTAGCAGTCCTTTGTTGTTAATTTTAGGTTAAACATGTTCCACTAGGTCAGTTTAGAATGGGTCAAGCCAAAAAGTTAGTCCTCATGTACGAAAAAGTCAAAATGCCCTTTCTATTTCCATTTTAGTTTAACTGTTAGGTTCTTAGTTTGAATTATCATTCAATTAGTTGCATAATTACCTTAAATAGATTAATTTAGTTGCATAATAGCTTCTTTTAACTTATTAAGTCAGTTAGGATCTTTATAAACTCACCAAAGTCAAACTAGTTCAATTTCACAAAAAGTCAAAATTGCCTTAATTAGAAAAAGTCAAAACTTGCATGAATTTTCATGAATTTAGGGTTTGGAATCAGGATCTGAAATTTCTTGTGGGTGAAATATCCCAGCTATACTTTAGGAATCCATGTTCATTACATTTTTATGAATTTTCTGTGGGCCCCCACACTCCCTCAAAGTAACCTGCAGGGGGAGTGACCTCCCCTGCACCACCCAGCTATTCCACTGACCCATTTTCTAGGATCCATACCTTGTTCATTGTTTGAGTTCTAGTTGTAATTTTTGCTGTTTTGGAATCTCAGATAGGTGATGTTTAAGAGTGCACTTCTTGTTTCCTTCAAATTGCTTATCTGATTGCTTATTTGGACTCCTCAAGTTGCCCTTGGGCAACTGCCTTGCTGGCGCACTCAGATTAGCTGAGCTTGTTTTTGTTGTCTGATGATCCTGCTTATTAATCCTTGTGTTGATTAGTTGTTGTTGTTTAATGATTGAAATCTGTTGTTGTTATTGTTTGAGGTTACTTAATCTTGCTTATGAACTTATTTGATTGGCTGCTTAACTCAATAAGCTCACTTAAATCACAACTCTCCACTATTTGGTTTTTCAGCTTTGCACAAGCTTGTTTAAAGCTTTTCAGAAAAGCTTCAATCATAAAAGTTGATTAATTTTGTTGTTCAAATCAGTTGCAAAAAGAAAAAGTGAAAAAAAAAATGCAAAAAGTGGGGGTTTGTGGGAATCCAACCTGGGACCTCAGCCTCACCTCAGACACAACACAACATCACAACACCAACTGCCCTTGGGTCTTGTTTCAGTAAAGCCTTGCAAAATTAAATTCAAGACCATTAGTTTCCTGATTTGCTTATTTAGCCCCTTCAGCTCTTAATCAGCTTATTTTCTGCTTATTTTGCACTAGACCCCCACCTTTTATATTTTTCTTAGGACTTTATTAACTTGTAATATTTACAAAAAAAGTTTCAGAATTTTCTAAAGTAGTTTAGTATTTTTAATAATTATATTTAGTAATATTAGTAATTAATTAACAATAAATAATTAAAAACTCAAAAAAATAGTTTTCTTTTTTCTAAAATTTTCTTTTATCTTTAGGTTCGTAAAAATATAATTTTCATGCCCATAGGGTTAGTGTAGCTCAAATTTCATTTTTTATTTCGCGCACTCGCGTTTATTTTGATTTAAACTCGCGTTTTATTTAAATAACTTTTACGTTTTTAAATTTAGGTTACGTTAGTAAAAGTAGTTTGTAAAATAAAGAGAAAACCAAAAATTAAAAAAAGTGATAGCTTCTATTTAAGCCTTTTTTGCTTATTTTTCTGCTTATTTATAAGCAAACTCTAATTTTAAATTTAGATTACGTTTTAGGTTAATTGGGTTTCACGTTATTGTTAATATAGTTTGTTTAAATCGTTCTCAATCGTATTTCCTTAGTGAATCATTTAAACCCTTATATACCCTTTTCTGTCCAAATTCACCCGATCACAAACCCGTTTTGATTACCATCACACCTCGTCGGGACATAACGACCCGGGGAAACACTGTATTCCGTGGAGATTGACTCTAGGCTATTTTTGACTTGTTGACCTTGGTCAATAATATCTGACGGTTTAGCCTCAATCAAATTTTGGCGCCGCTGCCGGGGAGGTTGTGTGCGTATTCTAAACGTTTTGCTGATTAGTGATTTTGGAATTCACTCATTGTATATTTACCATCCTTTGTTCATATTTTTTATTATAAAAACAAAACAGTTCCCGAAAACTTTTAAAAATTAGTTTTCAACGAACACAGAAACACAAAAAGATTTTCTTTCTTATAAAATGTTTATCAAAAATCCCAAAAATATCCATCTTTACCCTCCTACCTTTTTTATTCTTCATCCCTTTACCCTCTATCCTTTTGATTCTAACTTCTTCCACTTGTCCTGTAATTGATTCTAATGGCATCTCTCGATGACGATTACTTTGAACAAAGGGCCTTTAAGAGCAAAATTGAAAAAATTCAGGCCTTGTCAAAAATGTCGAGATGTCGTGTTGATTATGATGGACCATCGATTCCTATTCCCTCTCCGGTGAGGGAAATGGAACAAGAAACCGGGGTGACAAAGGACCCTGTACTTCCCTCTGACGATGGAAGTGCTAACTACGTCCAACCTATGGTTGTCCATAAATCTAAGCTCATAATTGCTCCTAAACCGTCAAGAATCAATCCTAACCTTTCACGATATACGGTTATAAGTTTGTCAAGCAAACACCAAGAGCTTAGAGCAGTGACTAAAAAGAACGACTTGCCTATTCTTCACGTTTATCAAGAACAAAAACCCGAGACCATAACGGAAGTGGTGGAAATTCCTAGCTCTCAGAGCACACCACTTATCCCACCTCCGGATTTTATTCCTTGTGTTGGTTGTGGTGAGCCGCTTTTTGGTTTACCATATCGTTGGTGTACATGTGAACAATGTGGTAATGATATTCGAGATGGGAGTTGTTTGTTATGTGGCTCGAGGAATTCATTTGCTTATGATCCTAATCAGAACTCATTCAACGACTCCCCAAATTTTTCCAATTACCCATTACATTCATACGAGCAAGAATCATATTATCCAAACCACAATGATGCCTCGTATCAAAATACACCAAACTTTTCGTGTGAATATTGTGGAGGTCCTCACCAAGGTTTTGATTGTCAAAACAGTCAAAATTTTGGTTACGACCAATGTCCATACAATTCACCAAACCAGACTCAACAGTTTAACTGTTGTGAGTACTGTGGTGGCCCACACTACAGTTCTGATTGTCAATCGGGCAACACGCTTGTCTATGAGCAGTTTCCTGATAACAATTATGACTCTAGCACATATGACTCACAGCCACATCAGTTCTACTGTTGTGAATACTGTGGAGGTCCTCACTCCAGTTCTGATTGTCAAACAAGGAATCCATTTCCTTTTAACAATTATGACTATTCATTTCAAGACCAACCTCCACAGTACCCAATTATTCAAGCAACTCCTCATGAAACTCAGCAAGACCTTTGTCTAAAGGTTCTTGAAGCATTGAAAGAATGTAAGGAGGGGTTGGCTACTACATCGTTACAAGATTCTCGTGAGAAATCAATGGCAGAATTACTTGCTGAAGAACGAGATGCTAGAAACGAAATGAGCATGGAAGAATTACTTGCTGAGCAAAGAGCAGCTAAAATACATGCCAATCTTCGCTATGCTGCTCTATATGATGACGATGATGACAGTGATGACGATGAAGATAACATTGTTATTATTCAAAAGGATTCATCAGATTCATCAGTTGTGATACCTTCCATGGAGAATCAGGGAGAAAATAATGTGACGAAGTCACTAGCCATTGATCAAATGGAACTTGAAGAATCCATAACTACTAGTCCCTCTCAACTCCCTCAGACTGTTATCACACTCGGAGTTCACACTCACTCTCTGATCATTGGGGGATGAGCATCTTAGCACTGTTCCTGAAAAGGAATCGGACGAATTCATAAAGTCTAGTGTTGAGAACCTTGTCCCAATCCCAGGAGAGTCACAGGGAACTTTTGATCATATGTGTGATATCCCTCCCCCTCTTGTCTTCCCTAATGATGATGTTGAGATGTTCTCCGATTCTAATGATGACGATTCGTTATCTTGTGGAGACATCAGTTATATGGAAGAATTACCTTCTGAGCTAATCAGCTTAGAAGAAGAGAATGATGAGACTGATACTGAAATCAAAGATGAAGCATTTCGTGCAACATTATTGAATGTCAGTTTCCTCATTTCTAAAATCGAGGCTTTCAAAGAGAACCCTATTTCATCTCCTATCCCCATTAAGGATAGTGACATTTTCTCCGATGATCCTATTCCAGAGTTTGAAGCCTTTACTTTTGATCGTATAGGAGAGAGGATTAGTGGCAGTACAACTTTTCATTCTCATAATTTTCTCCCCGATTATGAATCATTTACCTTCGATGAGTTCTCCTGTGAACTCACGCACATCAATTCAGAATATGATTCATTCACATTTGAGGAGTTCTCCTGTGAACTCACTCATATCATATCTCCACCGGAGTATGATAACTTCTACTTTGATCTAGACACACCCGGGATATGTCTTGATCACATGAGCTTAAATGATGAGATTCATGATGATGAATCTATGAATTTTCCTGAGGATGATGATGAGTTAGTCATGATGTTTATCATGACTTTCTTTCTCTTTTTCACCTACCGGGTGACTTCTCCTGTTCTTCATTCCTCCGGGAATGAAGACATTATATTTGACCCCGGCATCACCGCTTATAGTTTATACTATTTAAAGCCGGGTACTTATCTCATCGGTGTGGAACTTTCACGTGCTTCAAATGTTTGTCCAAACATCTTGAATGAAATTCCGATGGAGATCGTTTCTTCCACATCATGCTTCCCCAAGGACAAATGAATTCGGGGTCGAGTCAAGCTAGCGACTCGGTAAACAAAAATAGTAGCATGCATATAGGGTTTTCACCCTAAGTGTGGGGGAGTTCCCCTGCTATGGTTACAAATAAAGTGAAAAAAAAATGGTGTTTCCACATTTAGCTTGTAATGTTGCCCTTTTACGTTCTAAGAGTTGGCATAATAGCCGTGACTTTGAATATTGAGGATAATATTCAATTCTAAGTGTGGGGGGGGGGGGGGGAATTCTAGCGAATTTTCTCACATTTTACCATCTAGTACCCCCGTTTTTGACCAAAATTTTTAAAAATTTTTAACTGGAGCTTCAAAATTTTTGTGGTTATCAGTCCGCCATGTCTAAATGACAAAAGGATTGGCTAATCCAGGAGCAAACGGCTCTTGGTAAAGATATATCAAATCCGTTCATGGCTTATAATTTGCCCAAAATTGTATGGTATCTCAACTCGCCATATCCTAAAAAGTGAAAGAGTTGGCTAGCCCGCAATATTATGGCTTGTGGTAAAGGCAGTGGAAAACCATAATTGGTAATCAGCTCACCAAGATGTTGACTATTCCATCAAGAGTTGGCTAGTCCAGAAGCAAACGGCTTCTGGTAAAGACAAATCAAATCCGTTGAAAGCTGGTGGTTTGGTCAAAATCACATGGTTATCAGGTGGACCATAGTTCTTACTTGAACTGAAATATTTGGCTACTCCAGAAGTGATGGCTTTTGGTAAAGAGATTCAAATCCATTAATTTTTCTCAAAAAGATTGCTAGGGACTAGCAATAGTTTAGTGTGGGGGATTGATGAGTGTGTAAATACTCATCATTTTTATCGTATCTGAACTGGCAAAACATCCAGAAACACTCGGAAATGCATCAAAATACAGAAATTATCCCAAAACTGTGTTTTATATGTTTTAGATGCAAAATGTTTAAAAACAAATGAAAAATGAACAAAGTTTGCATAATTGGCAGTTTCAGTCCCTCAAGTTTCATAAATTGACAAAACTAGTCCCTGAAGGTTTAAAATAAAAGAAAAGTCAACGCAAGGTTTTTAAAAGTCAAAAATTATCAAATTTAATCCTTGGGTGAAAAGTTTGAAAAAATTACACTTTTGGTCCCTCAGGTTTCAATATTGGCAGATTTGGTCCCTGGACATTCGAAAATGGAAATTATCAACAAAATTCCTCGTGGAAACAAAGAGTGGCAAGAGTGGTCCTTGTAGCAGTTTGGGAAAGTTGCATGAACGGTCCCTGAATTTCAGCTTTAATATATATAGTCCTTGGGCTTTTAGTTAACAAACCACACCAACCCTTTTATAAATAAACTAACCCAACACCCCAATCCAAACAACAAACCCAACCTTATACCTCCCTTAGCCCAAGACTCCTCCCAAGCCCAAGCAAACCCAATACCCCGTTTTAATACTCCCCACCCGGTCAAACTACTTTGACCGTCCTCCTCCACATCACCACCCTACCCCTGCTACAGCCCTACAAAACCAAACACCATCATCACATTTCCACCCCCTCCTCTGCCACACTCAACACCCTACTCCTTCCACTCCAAACAAACACTATCTTCCAAACCCCCCCTGCCAAGTCAAAACTACCCCAACTTGCTATAATCCTTTTCCCGCCTAAATTGAACAAACGGACATGATTAAATTCATTCATCATAGGGCCAAAAACTAAAGTGGGAAACGTCCAAAGCTCTTTTTTGAAGATTATAAAAGGAAGAAAAAGAAGCCAGGACCAGTAGTTAGTTTTTTAGAGTAGATTTTATTAGTAATAGAGTAGAAGTTAGTAGTGGTTAAATTAATGTAATTCAATCTCTCAAGCTCAGTTAATTTAAGTTTTCAATTAATTCAAGTTATTGTACTCAAATTCTCAGTTGTTCTCTGGAATTCAAATTGAATGAAAAGTTTAAGTTTAATATTTAAATCTCATTTATGTTCAAAAATTCTATTTACAGTAGTTAAGATAGTTTGAAATGCTCAGATAAGATTCCTCATAAGCTCATTTTGAGTCTTTGTAGCCATTTAGCTCCATAATAAGGTGTTAAGCTCAAAAATTCAAGAAAGTCAACAATAGTCAAATAGGTGGAACAAGCAGGTGAAATAAGCTCATTGAGCTTATTTAAGCTTGGTTAGCTCTAACATGGGATCATTGGTGTTTTCAATCCTGATAAGCTTCCTAGTCCTTTTCATTTTTATTTTTGCTTCTTCATTGGCTTATTTTATGAACTGCTTATTTTTAGCTTCTTTAATCCTAGCTTAAAAGTTTCTTTATGCTTATTTATGGTAAAATGAGCTAGGAATGCTAATTTAGGTAGTCAAGCTACCTTGGGTTCACAGTTCATACCTTAACTGTCTTAATATTAATCAAGTAGTGATGTTCCTTGTTTCCTAGGTTTGGTGCTTATTTCCAGTTTTAAAAGAGCTTATTATACCTTATGTTAGTTTATTGGACCACTGCCTTCCTAAGTTTGAGCCTAGAATCACTTGTGCTAATCTTAAATGCTAAAACAATTCATATAAGGGGTGTTTGGTTCAGGAGTGACTTCTATGTTCTAGCAGTCCTTTGTTGTTAATTTTAGGTTAAACATGTTCTATTAGGTCAGTTTAGAATGGGTCAAGCCAAAAAATTAGTCCTCGTGTAGGTAAAAGTCAAAATGCCCTTTCTATTTCCATTTTAGTTTAACTGTTAGGTTCTTAGTTTGAATTATCATTCAATTTGTGGAAAACTAGAAGGGGGGGTTGAATAGTTTTACGTCATTTTAATTTGTTATAAAAGATTCACTACTGCAAATTTTGAAATAGAGCCCCCTTAATAGAGCCCGGTTTTAGTGAAAAATGGGCTCTAAATGGATTCCGTGTTATAAAAAAAGATATAGAGCCATGTTTTCTTTTATAAAACCGGGCTCTATGTTTAAAAATTTTAAAGCCGCATTTTTTTCTTTAAAACCGGGCTATATTCCTTGTAAAGAGCCATGTTCATCTTTTACAAAACTGGGCTTTATCTACTACTCATTAGAGCCCTATTTTCTTTGTAAAAAACAGGCTTTATCAAATACTCCATATTGTTTTGTTAGACCATATCATAGGCGGTTCTTCAAAATCAAATGAAAATACTTAAAACATTTGGGCGCGTTATTTCCCTCCACGATTTTCATAACCTTCACAAAACCCTAAAAACTTTTCTCCCCTTCTTCACTTTCACTTTCACTTTCACAACAACATCCCAAACCAATGTCACACACCACCACTACCACCACTGTTGCATCCCATTGCCGTCACAAGCCAACAACATACTAATTGAATAAGGAGGTACCAAACTGCTTCAATTGATGTTGTTGTTTAATTAACCTTTTTAATATATCTTATTAATGTTGTTGTTAAGTTTGATTCTAGAAGCTGTGTTTGTTTATATGTTTTTTATATTGCTAGGTAGTAAAATCTTGGAATGAAATTGTTGAAATTTATTGTTTTATTAAGCTATGTATGGGAATTAAAATAGTATGGCACCAAAACAAATCTCTGATGTCCAAATTATGTGTTTTAGGACCAGGTTTTGTTGACATAAATGGTGTGTTTTGTTGGCCTATATTCTGTAATAAATGGGGGTGTTTGGTAAGACTTTTTTCGGTCACAAATTGAGCTTTTGAACCTGTTCTTTGCTGTCCAAAATATGTGTTTCAGGACCTAGTTTTACTCTCATAAATGTTGTGTTTCATTGTGCTATTTGTTATAATATATGGGGTGTTTGATAAGACTATTTAGCTGTCACCAATTGGGCGTTTGAACCTGCTATTTGTTGTCCAAAATAGGTGTCTCAGGACATGGTTTTGCTGTCATAAATGGTGTGTTTCATTGCACTATTTGCTGTAATAAATGGGGGTGTTCAGTAAGACTTTTTTGCTGTCCCAAATTGGGCGTTTGAATCTGCTCTTTACTGTCCAAAACAGGTGTTTTGGGACCTGGTTTTGTTGTCACAAATGGTGTGTTTTAATGTGCTATTTTTTGTCACATATCAGCATTTATGCTTGTACTTCTGTCTTAATACGTTCATCATTACTCAAGTTGCAATTGATGCATGTTTTGTTAATATTAGGCTGATATGGAAGAGCTTATGGATAAGCGTATGGAAAAAGTTTGGGAAGATGGAAAGTACCCCTGAAAAAATGGGTTGTCTTACTTTATAATGTATTTTTTTTATATTGTGTGATGCTGCAATGTTTCTAATTATTAACTATTTCTATGTCAAGGTGAAACATGAAGAATGGAGGAAATTGGCCAAACTCAAGAAAAATCCTCCACGGCTGGGCCAAAAGGATATGTTGTAACCCATCAACAACACTCATTCCCCAAAACAGTAAGAAACTTTTAAAAGCATTCTTATAGGCGAATATATTGTTTTTTCTGTGTGACTATTTTGTTTGCCATATAGTCTGGAAATTAAGTTTGTGTATGTGGCTCTACGTACTTTTAATTGTTCAAGAGGAAAATTGGTCTTGTGTGTTGGTTGCTTCATTTAGTCAGGTTATTATTGATACATTAGACATTAGACTAGTGTCGAGATTCTCGTTGTTAACTATCATGAAAACTAGCTAATATATTATCTTGCTGCAATATGGTCATTACATAGGGTTGTTTTCATGTGTTTGCACAATATGTACAACATTAGACTAGTGTCGAGATTCTCACTGTTAGTTTGCATTATGTTTTTTTATGACAACTATAATGGTCCATTAAAGGTGTTGGTTTGCGAGGTCATATGTGACTTGGGGCTGTTTGATAAGAAATGTGATTTAGCGCTTAATGGATCAAGCCGGTGAATTATTTGTTGGTGTTGAGTGAACTTGGTTATGAGTGAAAATGATTGTTTAGCAGCCTAGTTGCAGCCATTTTACGTCAATATGCTAATATGGGAAATGATTTTCTGCAGCAGCCTGATATGAGTGAACATTTTGCAGCAGCTAGTTGCTAAAAACAATCATTTACCATGCCTTATAAAATGCCTACTACATATTGCAATAGTTGGTGTAAACAGTCATTAACCATTGTTTGCTTATAGAATGCTTATAAAATGGCTTACTACATATTGTTTTATCTTACATAGAGCTAAATTTATTTATTTTATCATTGTTTTATTTTATTTTATTTTTTAAATCTTGCATAGCTTATGAATGTTTTTTTTTATAGATGCCTTGGAATGACAAGAAGTCAAGAAGCCTTTAACTACTAAGGGGTTGAACGAAATTGTGAGCTCTTGCATTTCAGTGTGGCATCTGATCAGCAATCATGTTACTACGTAGTATTTAGGAAAGGTTAGGATGTGCTCATGTCTTTGTTTATCTCATTTCCCCTAGCCCAACAAAACACTTGATGTGAAACTGTTGTTGTGATATTTAATTAGTGGTATTTAGTATGTTTGGTAGTCCATAGGACCCGTAGTAAACTGTTGTGAAACTGATCTTCGATCTATTGGTTTTGGTATAGACTGTGATTCATGGTTATGGTTTTGTTACACTTTTGTTGATGGTTCTGCATGTTTCTGTTGCGGCTTTATGCCTGGAAATACAATGTAAATAGGTGGTACTAAAAAAAATAAAAAAAATCATAAAGCCATGTTTTGTAAGCAAAAAACAGGGCTCTATGCTTATAAAAAATGGTTTATTTAATCAGATAGAGCAAGGTTCTCAACTAACAAACCGGGCTCTATTACACATCATAGAGCCTGTTTCTAAAACCGGGCTCTATAGCAATTCCTAGTAGAGTCCCTCCCCCTTTGTGCCCTCATGAAAAACCGGGCTCTTTGCACCTTTTCAACCGGGCTCTATGCCATTTTTTGTAGTAATTGTTTGAAAGTTTTCTTTGTTTTCAAAAATATAGATTCGATGCTATATGAAATCAATTCATGCACAATATGAACAACACTAAATAAGTATGATAAATCAATAATAATGTAAGTAAAGAAATAGATGAGAGTTGGAAAGATCGAACCGCGAGACAAGAGATTTATAGTGGTTCGGCTACAAGGTCACCTTCCTTGCCCTAATCCACTCCCCGAGCACCTAACTCGAGAGTTTTCTTCACTATGTCAACAAGCTCCCTTATGGCGGAGAAAACCTTACACACCAATTTACACACCACAACTTCGTCATAACTTATTCACATCTTCTACACAACTATTTCACACCTATTCAATACTTAATCACACCACTTCTTCACACCTATCTTCTACACACCAATCTTCTTTACACCTATCTTCTACACACCAGTCTTCTTCACAACTATCTTCTACACACTAATCTTCTTCCTAACTTTTCTTCTACACACCAATCTTCTTCCTAACTTTTCTTCTTCACAACTAACTACTAACCAATCATACTATATATATATATATATATATATATATATATATATATATATATATATATATATATATATATATATATATATATATATATAAATATATATATAAACTATCTTCTAACAAATATTCACAACTAATCACACAATGAGATAAATACAAAGATGATGCTCTAAGAACTTAGATGTGGAGATCACAACAAGTTGTAATACTTCTTGTCTTGAGGGATAGAAGTATTCTTCTCTTGCACTTGATAGGATGATCTTTGGATCACTTTGAAACAAAGATTTAAGAATGTATGATCAAAGGATTTAGAGATTGAAATGGAGATCTAGAACAGAAAGTTTAGAGGTGCAAAAGGTGAGCAAAATTCTAGATTTGAGGTGGTATTTATAGGCTAAAAATTCTGACAGAGGAGCGTGGCCGGTCCCCTTAAATCAAGGCCGACCCCCTTAAAATTAAGGGGACCGCCCCTTATAATTAAGGGGGCCGCCCAGCTGTAACGGCCAGATTTTTTGTTTTTTAGTGGGGAAAGTTTATTTGGTGAAAAACTAATTGATTTTGGTTAAAAATTTGAATTCATATATTTAGTATGAATAAAACATTTTTCTTTATTACCAAAAGTGTTTTTCAAAAATATATAATATGTTTATATAATTAAATAAACTTTGTAATACTTAATTAAACTTTCCTTTGATCATATATTGCACTAAACACTTTGCTTATTCATACCTTAAGTGATTTAGATGTAAAGAGAATGTTAATTACTAAATGCTTGTTTATGTCACAAGTTTTAGTTCTACGAGTTTATATTATAATCAAAACATAGAGATATTGATAATGTTTTTAGGCATTATTTATGTCAACAATCTCCCCCTTTTTGATTATTACAAAACCTTAAACTCAATAGATCTAAAATTTGTTTTTAGACAAGTATTATAGAGTTTACATTTCTCTTCTCCCCCTTTTTGTAAAATCAAAAAGGTTAAGCCGAGTAAGCTTCGTGAAAGAGGTTTAAACGGGTAGAATGCTCCCCCTTGATGTATGCTCCTTCTCATTTGAGAGCACCAAGGGAATGAGCTATGGAAATCTTGGCTGCAAAATATTTGAAGAGAACAAGACACATATACATGCAAAGCAATAATTATGCAAATAAAAATAGATTCATTCAAGTATCATAGAAATGATTAGCGTTACAACATTCAATATGCTTAAAGCATATTGATTACAATAAAACAAAAGAAGAGACATAGCCTAAGAGAGCACTTGGACTTGCTTGCAACCCATGGTTGATTGTTTTATTTGGCTTGAAGGGGAACATAAGCATAAAGCTTAGTTGTTAGATGGAGAGGGATATAGAGTAGGGTATGGAGCGGAAGAGGTGGATCTTACAATGTTGTATCGTGTTAAGGGTGGTATGGGATGAGGACGAGTGAGGAGATATTCAATCCAAGAAATATCTTCACTCAAGTATAGAATTTGTTTTTGAAGGAAAATGTAACAAGGGCAATAGTGAGTGTGGTTTGTAACTTGATCCAAGTTGAGAGAGTGAGGTAGGAAATTGTTATAGGGTGATGATGGAGGTTGCCCTTTGTTGCATTGTGCAAGATGCATGGCATTGAGATCACTAAGATCATGGATTTGAGATATTTCATCACGGAACTTTTGCTTTTTCGTGGCAATACGGAGAGAGTCATTGTGTTGATATGGATGAATTTGGTTTGTGTAGTTGGAATTGTAGTTGGATGGTTGATCAAACTTGTATGGATCATTGTAAATGGTTGGAGGATGAGATGAGTGGCTTGGCATGAAGGAAGATGTTTGGCCAATGTTGTATGGTTTGTAAAGAGGATCAAATGAATGTCCTTGTGAATTTGGTGTAAAGTTTGGGAAGTAAGTGGTTGGAGGTGTTGAGTGGTTTCCAACTTCATTGGTTATGATGGATTTTTTTCGAGGGCTTTTTCTTCGCCAAACGGGTTTTTCCGTCATCCTTGCAAGCCTTGAGGCTTTTGGTTTTGGTTTGTTTGGAGAAGTCATGAAGGGATGAATGGAGAGTGTGGAAGATTTGGGATATTTATAGTGTAAGATTTGTGTGTTTATGGATGGATGAAATTTGTTTGGGAGATTAGGACAAAATATGTTGGTGAAAAATGGGAAATGTAGGATGAAATGGGCTAAAAAGCAGAAAAAAATATGTAAATCTGTCCAGCAGATGGCCGGTCCGCTTAATTAGGGGGCGGTCCCCTTAAAATTAAGGGGGCCGCCTTACATAATTTAGGGGACCGCCCATCTGATGGTTCCCAGATTGGCAGAAATGGGTTTTTGGCAGAAAATTTGCAGAAATGATGTGTTTTTGGATTTGGATTCAAGCAAGTTCAAATCTTTTAGGCAATATAGCATCTAATCTAATCAAGATATAGCATGCATGCAAAAACACTTAAGCAAAAAAGCAAATAAGTAACACATAATAAGCTAAAGGAAACAAATAAAAGCAAGAGCACTTAAACTTCTTAAGGCAACTATCTTAGATCAAAGGCAAAGGCAACTAGTGAGTCAAAAATCTAGTGACGAAACAAGATGACAATGTTATGAGTGATTTTGTCCTAGTGTGTGCCTATATGCAACAAATGTGAAGTTGTGATTGTTTCGAATTCTAAACAAAAAAAAATTCTTAAGAAACAATCCAAAATCTCCTTGATTCGATTTTTGCTCGATCATTAATGTCAAAGATATATATTAGATTACATACCTTGACAATTTATGTGAGAGTTTATGCATGAAAAAAAAATGTTTTTAGCATTAGTCAACAATGCAAGGAAAATGATGTTCATGTAATTTTCTAGATGTGAGAATAATTTTAAAAAAAAAATTATTGGGTTTTACAAAAGAGTATATGCAAAGAAAATAATATTTCCCAATCTTTTAATTTTGTGCGAAATAGATTCCTAGACTCAGAAATGGAGAAGTGGGAGAAAAGTAAATCTTATGCAAAACTTAAAAGAAAAATTTTCTAAATGCAATAGAATTTAGTCAACTTGTTCCATCATTCCTAATCCTAAACGCAAGTGATTGAATAATTCACGCTTAAGGGGTTTAGTGAATATATCCGCAATGTTATCTTCCGATGCAACTTTTTCTATAGATATGTTCCCTTTTTGTACATTATCCCTAAGAAAGTGGTGGCGTATTTCTATATGTTTAGTCCTAGAGTGTTGCACCGGATTTTTACTTAAATCTATCGCACCTTTGTTATCGCACATAATGGGAACGTTTTCTAACCTAATGCCATAGTCTATAAGAGCTTGTTTCATCCATAGTGCTTGTTGACATGCCTTTCCAGTGCTTACATATTCGGCTTCAATGGTAGAAATAGCAAGAGCGGTTTGCTTCTTTGAAAACCAAGATGTTAGACAACATCCCATAAACGTGCAAATACCGCTAGTACTTTTCCAATCTACGTAGTCTCCCGCATGATCCGAATCCGCATAGACGATGGTTTCTATGCCGGATCCCTTAGGATACCATAATCCTAAGTGTATATTGCCTTTAATGTATCGAAAGATACGCTTAACCGCTTCTAGGTGAGAGGTTTTGGGATCCTCTTGAAAACGGGCACAAAGGCAAACACTAAACATGATATCGGGTCTACTTGCCGTCAAGTATAGTAAACTACCTATTATTCCTCTATACTTGGTGTTATCTACGGACTCACCTTCATCATCCTTTGTGAGTTTTACTTCCGTAGACATGGGAGTTTTCATGGGTTTTGAGTCTTCTAGGCCAAATTTCTTAAGCATTTCCTTAATGTACTTAGATTGGTTAAAGAATATTCCATCTTCTAATTGTTTTATTTGTAATCCTAGGAAGAAGTTAAGTTCACCCATCATACTCATCTCAAACTCATCATGCATGATTTTGGCAAATTCATCACACATGTCTTGACAAGTCGATCCAAATATAATGTCATCAACATATATTTGGACAATGATGAGATTTGGGTCTTTCCTTTTAGTGAAAAGAGTGTTATCTACCATTCCAATGGAATAATCATGTTTAATAAGAAAAGCTTTTAATCGATCATACCAAGCTTTGGGAGCTTGTTTGAGTCCATACAAAGCTTTCTTTAACTTATAAACATAATCAGGTTTTGCGAAGTCAATGAATCCTGGAGGTTGTGCCACATATACCTCCTCATTGATAAAACCGTTAAGGAATGCACTTTCACGTCCATTTGGAATAACTTAAAATCTAGGGCGCATGCATAGGCAAGTAGTATCCTAATAGATTCTAATCTAGCTACGGGGGCATAAGTTTCGTCATAATCAATTCCTTCTTGTTGATTATAACCTTGGGCAACTAACCTAGCTTTATTCCTAGTGACTACTCCATTTTCATCTAATTTATTCCTATATACCCATTTAGTTCCTATGATGGTCATATTCATTGGATTTGGGACTAATTCCCAAACATCGTTTGCCTTAAATTGATTTAATTCTTCTTGCATAGCTATAACCCAACTTTCATCTTTTAAAGCCTCATTAATATTCTTAGGTTCTATTGCTGAGAGGAAACAAAAGAAATTATTTTTATCTTGAGCTTGTGACCTAAGGGTTCTTTGGTTAAGATGTCCTATTATATTATCTAGTGGATGTGACCTAGATTCTTTAACATTTACAATTTCGTTATTTCCTAAGTTAATGTCTTCATTATCATTTCCTATGGGTTTTGTTTTACTAACCTCAATTGCTTCTTCTTCAACTAAGTCATCATCTTCTAAAGGTAAAGTTTTAGGAGGTGGTGGTGTTTCATCAAATGTTACATTTAGTGATTCTTCTACTTTCATGGAGTGTTTGTTAAGTATTATATATGCTTTACTATTTTGTGAGTATCCTAAAAATATTCCTTCATATGATTTTGGATCAAACTTAGTGAGGTAATCCTTAGTGTTTAGAATATAGCATTTACTTCCAAATACCCTAAAGTAGCTTAAGTTTGGTTTTCTACCTCTTAGTAACTCATAAGGAGTTTTTTCTAGAATTCTCATAATTGATACCCTATTAATAATATATGTTGAAGTATCTACGGCGTGACACCAAAATTTTTGTGGGATGGATTGTTCATTTAACATTGTTCTACTCATTTCTTGTAGTGACCTATTTTTTCTTTCTACCATGCCATTTGATTGAGGAGTACGAGGAGTGGAGAAATTGTGAGATATTCCATTTAAATCACAATATTTTCCGAATTGTATTTCATTGTCAAATTCCCTACCATGGTCCGTCCTAATGGCTACTATTGTGCATCCTAATTTATTTTGAATCATTTTACTAAATATTTCAAATTTTTCAAAGGCTTGGGTCTTGTCACTTAAGAACCTAGTCCACGTGTATCGTGTGTAGTCATCTACTATTACTAAGGTATATTTGTTTCCTCCATAGCTCCGCACAGCGGATGGACCAAAAAGATCCATATGTAATAATTCTAGGCACCTAGTAGTGGATACTATATTCTTAGCTTTGTGACTAGCATGAACTTGTTTTCCAATTTTACATGCATCACAAAAATGCTTGTCATATTTTAGATTAGGCAAATTTCTAACTAGTTCCTTAGAGGCCAAAGATTGTATTTGTTGCATGTTAGCATGTCCTAATCTCCTATGCCACAATGTGGAGTTTTCATCTAGAGTCGTTAGGCATATCCTATCCTCAGGCTTGTTTCCTAGTTTCATAACATATATGCCTCCTTTCCTAATTCCTCTACCTATAATTTTTCCATTCTTAACTATTTCGCTATCCTCTTCGGTAAAAGTGACTCTACATTTATTATCACATATTTGTCCTATACTAAGCAAGTTATATGTTAAATTATCTACATGCTCTACATTTTCAATAGTAAGTGAGTCTTGAGAAATCGTACCTTTGCCAATGATTTTTCCACGTAAGTCACTACCGAAAATAACGTTACCTCCATTATATGCCTTGTATGTAGAGAATAGCTTGCGGTTCCCCGTCATGTGCCTCGAACATCCACTATCCTTGATCCATTCGTCAGGCTCCAAGTCAATTCCTAAACATATTTCATCGGTTCCTTTTGCCATAAAACACTTTTCATCTCTTGGCTTTTCTACTTCTTCTTTGTCACTATCACTCCATGTTCCACTAACAAATGCGCCTTGATTTTCATAACCCAACGGCTTTAGACATTCGCCAATGATATGATTTGGACTTTCACATCTAAAGCACTTTCTTTTCCCGTAGTTATCACTTCTATTTCTTTGGAACGGTTTTCTTTCATCTCGTGATGACCTAGTGAATCTTCCTCGTCTCTTGAAGAATTTCTTGAATTCTCTTACGGCCATTGCATATTCTTCGTCTTCACTTTCGTCCCTTGAATCATCATCATCACTAGGTTCCTTTTTGGCTTTTAGAGCAATGGATTTGATTTGTTCTTTCTTGACTTTGACCGTTTCTGAATCTCTTCTTATAATTTCTTCATGGACCTTCAAGTTGCCAATAAGTTCATCTAGTGATAACGTCATCAAGTTCTTTGATTCTTCAATTGCCGTGACCTTAGCTCGCCATTTCGGATGCAATGCCCTAAGAAATTTCCTAACACAATTTTTACTAGAAAATGTCTCATCAAGTGCTTTTAAACTTGTGATAATAGTGTTAAATTTAGCAAAAGCATTATCAATTGATTCCTCTTCCGGAATCGTAAATTGTTCATATTGTTGTACAAGAAGATCTATTTTGTTATCTTTAACTTGACTATTACCTTGGTGAGTAATTAGTAAAGAATCCCAAATTTCTTTTGCGGTTTTACACATAAAAATTCTTTCATATTCTTTGCGTGGTAACGCATTATAAATGACCATTTTAGCCTCATTATTTTTTGCTAGTTTCTTTTTCAAATCATCATTTTGTTTTTCAAAAGTTACAATTTCATCCATTTTAGTTTCAACATTATATTGAATAGGGGAAAAATCACCAAAGGTAATAATATGCCAAAGATCAAGATCTTTTGATTTCACATAAGTTTCGAATCTATTTTTCCAATAAAAAAATCCATCACTTTCAAATAGTGGTGGTCTTTGCATAGATTGCCCTTCTAAATATTTTAAAGATTCCACAGATCGTTACAAGTTTTAAAATACAATATATTTTAAAAAATCTTGCTAGACGTGGCTCTTGATACCAATTGTGTAGAAGGGGGGGGGGGGGGGGGTTGAATAGTTTTACGTCTTTTTAATTTGTTATAAAAGATTGTTTGAAAGTTTCTTTGTTTTCAAAAATTTAGATTCGATGCTATATGAAATCAAGTCATGCACAATATGAACAACACTAAATAAGTACGATAAATCAATAATAATGTAAGTAAAGAAATAGATGAGAGTTGGAAAAATCGAACCGCGAGACAAGAGATTTATAGTGGTTCAGCTACAAGGTCACCTTCCTTGCCCTACTCCACTCCCCGAGCACCTAACTCGAGAGTTTTCTTCACTATGTCAACAAGCTCCCTTATGGCTGAGAAAACCTTACACACCAATTTACACACCACAACTTCGTCACAACTTATTCACACCTTCTACACAACTATTTCACACCTATTCACTACTTAATCACACCACTTCTTCACACCTATCTTCTACACACCAATCTTCTTTACACCTATCTTCTACACACCAATCTTATTCACAACTATCTTCTACACACCAATCTTCTTCCTAACTTTTCTTCTACACACCAATCTTCTTCCTAACTTTTCTTCTTCACAACTAACTACTAACCAATCACACTATATATATATATATATATATATATATATATATATATATATATAACTAAACTATCTTCTAACAAATATTCACAACTAATCACACAATGAGATAAATACAAAGATGATGCTCTAAGAACTTAGATGTGGAGATCACAACAAGTTGTAATACATCTTGTCTTGAGGGATAGAAGTATTCTTCTCTTGCACTTGATAGAATGATCTTTGGATCACTTTGAAACAAAGATTTAAGAATGTATGATCAAAGGATTTAGAGATTGAAAATGGAGATCTAGAACATAAAGTTTAGAGGTGCAAAAGGTGAGCAAAATTCCAGATTTGAGGTGGTATTTATAGGCTACAAATTCTGACAGAGGAGCATGGCCGGTCCCCTTAAATCAAGGCCGGCCCCCTTTAAATTAAGGGGACCGCCCCTTATAATTAAGGGGGCCGCCCAGCTGTAACGGCCAGATTTTTTGTTTTTTAGTGGGGAAAGTTTATTTGGAAAAAAACTAACTGATTTTTGTTAAAAATTTGAATTCATATATTTAGTATGAATAAAACATTTTTCTTTATTACCAAAAGTGTTTTTCAAAAATATATAATATGTTTATATAATTAAATAAACTTTGTAATACTTAATTAAATTTTCCTTTGATCATAAATTGCACTAAATACTTTGTTTATTCATACCTTAAGTGATTTGGATGTAAAGAGAATGTTAATTACTAAATGCTTGTTTATGTCACAAGTTTTAGTTCTATGAGTTTATATTTTGTAATAATCAAAACATAGAGATATTGATAATGTTTTTAGGCATTATTTATGTCAACACAATTAGTTGCATAATTACCTTAAATAGATTAATTTAGTTGCATAATAGCTTCTTTTAACTTATTAAGTCAGTTAGGATCTTTATAAACTCACCAAAGTCAAACTAGTTCAATTTCACAAAAAGTCAAAATAGCCTTAGTCAGAAAAAGTCAAAACTTGCATGAATTTTCATGAATTTAGGGTTTGGAATCAGGATCTGAAATTTCTTGTGGGTGAAATATCCCAGCTATACTTTAGGAATCCATGTTCATTACATTTTTATGAATTTGTTGTGGGCCCCCACACTCCCTCAAAGTAACCTGCATGGGGAGTGACCTCCCCTGCACCACCCAGTTATTCCACTGACCCATTTTCTAGGATCCATACCTTGTTCATTGTTTGAGTTCTAGTTGTAATTTTTGCTGGTTTGGAATCTCAGATAGGTGATGTTTAAGAGTGCACTTCTTGTTTCCCTCAAATTGCTTATCTGATTGCTTATTTGGACTCCTCAAGTTGCCCTTGGGCAACTCCCTATGCTGGTGCACTTAGATTAGCTGAGCTTGTTTTTGTTGTCTGATGATTCTGCTTATTAATCCTTGTGTTGATTAGCTGTTGTTGTTTAATGATTGAAATCTGTTTTTGTTATTGTTTGAGGTTACTTGATCTTGCTTATGAACTTATTTGATTGGCTGCTTATCTCAATAAGCTCACTTAAATCACAACTCTCCACTGTTTGGTTTTTCAGCTTTGCACAAGCTTGTTTAAAGCTTTTCAGAAAAGCTTCAATCATAAAAGTTGATTAATTTTGTTGTTCAAATCAGTTGCAAAAAGAAAAAGTGAAAAAAAAATAATTGCAAAAAGTGGGGGTTTGTGGGAATCGAACCTAGGACCTCAGCCTCACCTCAGACACAACACAACATCACAACACCAACTGCCCTTGGGTCTTGTTTCAGTAAAGCCTTGCAAACTTAAATTCAAGACCATTAGTTTCCTGATTTGCTTATTTAGCCCCTTCAGCTCTTAATCAGCTTATTTTCTGCTTATTTTGCACTAGACCCCCATCTTTTATATTTTTCTTAGGACTTTATTAACTTGTAATATTTACCAAAAAAGTTTCAGAACTTTTTAAAGTAGTTTAGTATTTTTAATAATTATATTTAGTAATATTAGTAATTAATTAATAATAAATAATTTAAAACTCAAAAAAATAGTTTTCTTTTTTCTAAAATTTTCTTTTATCTTTAGGTTCGTAAAAATATAATTTTCATGCCCGTAGGGTTAGTGTAGCTCAAATTTCACTTTTTATTTCGCGCACACGCGTTTATTTTGATTTAAACTCTTGTTTTATTTAAATAACTTTTACGTTTTTAAATTTAGGTTACGTTAGTAAAAGTAGTTTGTAAAATAAAGAAAAAAACAAAAATTAAAAAAAGTGATAGCTTCTATTTAAGCCCTTTTGGCTTATTTTTCTGCTTATTTATAAGCAAACTCTAATTTTAAATTTAGATTACGTTTTAGGTTAATTAGGTTTCACGTTATTGTTAATATAGTTTGTTTAAATCGTTCTCAATCGTATTTCCTTAGTGTAATCATTCAAACCCTTATATACCCTTTTCTGTCCAAATTCACCCGATCACAAACCCGTTTTGATTACCATCACACCTCGTCGGGACATAACGACCCGGGGAAACACTGTATTCCGCGGAGATTGACTCTAGGTTGTTTTTGACTTGTTGACCTTGGTCAATAATATCTGACGGTTTAGCCTCAATCAGGTGCGTTGCCCACGGTATTTGTGAAGACCAACATAGGTGGGGCGAAGTTAGAGAGATGTTATTGCAAGAGTTGGACCTACATATGGAGGTTTACATAGATATGTGGTCGCAAGTTGGCTTTAACGGAATTCGCTATTCAGTAAACTGGTTCGGAAATGGATCTGCACCGTTAGATCGCTATATGATTATGTCAAAAACGGGGTTGGTTATTGCATCATGGATTAACCGACCTGTTGTATTAATATCCCGGCAGGGTTGGAATACGTATTTCCGCTTTTTTCTGGTCCAGACTTCTCACAAAGAACTGACCCCCTTGTGATAGCCCGTATAGGGCCAGACCAATGTGGTCACTACATTTGTCTGACGCTAGACGGACTTTCTCCACTTCGCATCTCCACCCACAATGGAGGACGCACAGAGCCGAAGATGCATCCCAATGGGAAACATTATATTTTGATCGACTAAACTTGTTATAAATATTTATATAGACAAACATTGTAAATGATTACTGATTTATGTTGTAAATAATAGAGATACCGACAAAACATTGTGAATGATTACAAACCTTGCCACTCCACCAAGCCCATGTCATAAAGCTCCAAAACTAATTAGTATTAGTACTTGAGAAACACATGCTTAAAAGTCAACACTAAGGTTGAGTGTAATCCATAGGTTTAAAATAATAAGTTGAGCACAAGGTTTTAATCATACGATATAAGCAACAAATGCAAAATACCAGGGAAATCAAGGTAACACCCAATATGTAGAGGCAATACATGCATACATACAGTTGATGGTACTAAGCTCATGACACACAAAACGTTAACCAAACCAATCGTCAGTAACTTTGTACTAACATAAACAATAACTGCGGAATTTCATAATATAAAGTGCCCCCAAGGCCGGGTACTTGCCAATACCCAGCAAAATCGAAAGTAGTACACCCGCGTTGCCAAGCCCTTGACAACCGGGCGGGATGGTCAATCCAATAGGCCTATAAACCAAGTTCGCGTTCACTCGCAAGTGACTAATGGCTCATGATTTGAGGGTCTTTCCGGCAAGACAAGCTACTTAGCACATCGTCAAGAAATATATATATCATTCAGGAAAAAGCATACCAAAAATACTTGTGCTCGGAAAACATTTAAAGCATGTGTCTCATCCCATGGGTTTATAAACAATTTAAAATATAAAAAGCGGCGCTATAAATCACACCTTAACAATAGCAGTAGCAGGAAACGAGATATAGTAACCTATCAATAATGCGTCACAGCAAATGGACTTCAGCACAACCTAATCAATATAAATGGCATAACTCAGAACTATACTCGAATATCTCAATAAACAATGCTTGAGTAAAAGTTTTGTAAATACAATGACATTTGAAAGAAAATAGATTTCGTAAAGTCTCGTGTGGGAGACAAGAAAATTAGAAAAGAAATAAGTCGGCGAAATGACCAAGTACGCATGGAAGACGAAAGAACTCCTCGAAGAAAGTTGTCAAAAAGAAATGGAAATAAAAGAAATGAAAATAGAAAACTCACTCAAATAAAAATAAATAATAACACGTAAACAACAAGTCTCGGATTTTACCCGTTTTCCCAAAATAATGTTGAAATAAAAAGGTTTTGAAATAATAATAATGTTTGGTAAAATGATTTAAGTTTATAAAGAATTTTATAAAATTTCGGCATGACCTGCCCGTTTATATAACGTTTCCCGAGTCAATGACTCTTTATTTTCAAACAATATTAATATATATATAAATATGATTGGATATATCATTCGCGTAGTCCATTAGTTGTTTAGGTTTTATCGACCATTTTCTATTTGTTCGGGTTCCAGGTACGTTAAGATCTTTACGGGCCTAACGTACCCTACCGTCTCGTGTACCAAAGGGTCCATAATATCCAAATAACTAAGGCCATAAATCCAATACGTCCAATTCAAGCTCACAATGTAATAAGAACGGAAATATGTCCGATATCAAGTCCACTTAACTATAACAATTCATTTTAGATTTCATATATATTATTAACCATTTTCAAACTATTAATAATATCCCGAGACTAGTAACCCATACTCAAAATAATCACCCCAATAATACTAGTTTAGACCAAGTTTAACCACAAAATAAAGAAAATAAAACAACACCCACCACTACCCAAGCCATGGTGGTGGCGGTGTACGGCTGTCAAGACCAAACGGACCCAAGGGGTCTCTCAATCCAAATCCAAATACCAACAACAACAAGAAATAAATAATCAAAACCCATCCCCACCACCACCAAGCTTCGGTGGTGGTGGCGGTCCGACTGCCGAGGCACCAAAACCCAAACGGGCCCTCAAAATCCGAACCAAACACAAATATAATGCTCCCTTCGTCACCAAGAACAAGAAAACAAAGAAAAAATATTAAAACCCTCACCGAGTCACGAGTTAACTCGGTGAGTCGAACCGAGTCACGACTAAATCGAGAACCAAAAAGATCCTACACGAGTTTTGAGCTAAAAACATTTTAGAAATAATTTTTATAAAGGTTTTAACAACCAAATCGGATTTTATAAAGTTTTTACAAAACTAGGGTTTTGAAAATATTTTAAGAAAATGAAAAAGAAGGTGCGTGGCACGCTTTTTACCGTCGGAAAGTGGTGGAAAAGTGGCGGTGGTGGCATATGGTGGTGAGGTCGCGGCGGTGGGAGGCGCGTAAGGGTGATACGGGGTGTTTGGGGGTGAGTGAGTGGTACGGGTGTGACGGGGATAACCCGATCTATAAAGTTGTACAAGAAAAGTGAGGTGGCTGGAAAATTATTCCGGAGAGTCGCCGGAATCTGCTTGTGTTAGGGGAGGAGGGGCAGCGGCCTTTGCAAGAGAGAGAGAGAAAGAAAATGAGTGGAATGTGTGTGTGTTTTTGAAAATGAAATGAAATGAAATAATAATATTAGTGGGGTGTGTTTGTTTATAAAATTAGGAGGGACCAAGGTTGCCAAATGAAAAGTTTAGGGGGCGGCGGTGCAATATATTTGGAGGGGTATTAGTTGCCAACTAGTGAAACTTCATACGCAAACAGTTCGGAGACCAAAAGACATAGCAAACGAACTCGAAAATTTACGAAACTTGCGCCATTGTTCACGAAATAATTTTTCCAATATAATCAAGCATAAACTTTAGAGTTTTTCCAAAACTCAAAATAATTCAAATAATTTGGGCAAATGCAATACAATTCGAGTGTTCTAGGTTGTGCTGAGTCAATCAAGGAATAAAGTTCTCGTTTCCAATATATCTCACGTTTCTCAAGCCCAAATAATCATAAAATAAAAGTTTTAATGTGTCTCAGGTACGAAAATAGATATTTGGCTAGCAATAGGTTTAGAAAAAGTATCGGGGGTTACACCGTCACCCTCTATATCAAAGTGCAAGAGAAGAACACTCGTATTCGTCAAGAAACGAAGTGTTAGAGTCATCATACACAAATGTAACTAGTGTTACGATTCTCTTCTTTCCTCAAACTCTCTAAGTTGTAATAAGTGTGAATTAGGGTATCCGACTTGTGTGTGAGTCGTGATTAGGTGTGTTAGGACAAATCCGGACAAAGTGTGAGCCCGTGAAGTGTTGTATCTAGATTAGGACCTTGTGTAAGTCGTCGTGTCATCTTGTGTGAAGACTTGGACTTAGGTGTGAGTCCAAGAAGTGAAAATTTGGACCTAGTGAAGGTTCGTGAAGATTTGGAACGGGGAAGATTCAAGTTGACGGGGTGATCGTCCGTGTGAAGATTTGGACGGGGTGATCGTCCTTGTGAAGGCTTGGATTGCGTGAATCCAAGTGAACAAGAGTGCTTATTCGTGTAGCAATGTGGGCTTGGTGTAGATTGGTCCTAGCTAGGATTAGGACTCGACATTCCGCTTAATGCCATAAAACTTGGTGTAAGCTTTGTGTACGGTTTGCTCCGCCAGAAGGGAGTGTGTTGCCATAGTGATTGTGAACTCTCGAGTGTGGTACTCGGAGAGTGGACTAAAGCGAAGAGTGAGCTTCGTGCCAAACCACTATAAATCTCGGCGTATCCATGTGGTTGTGTTCTTTCCTTATCTCTTACTTTTACTTTACTTACTTACATATTAGTAGTGTGTTTAGAGATCTCACATAACAATTAAATCTAACGGTTTTGTAAAAAGAACTCAAAACAACAAAAAATTGTTTTAAACATAATTCTAAACAGTGAAACTATTCAACTCCCCCCCCCCCTTCTAGTTTCTACAATGTCAAACAGACTGGCGGAACCAAAAAAATACAAGGGCGGAACCCTTGTTTTTGGTTCCAGCCAATCCGTGGCTTGCTGAGGCTTCTTGCCTATAAATAGCAAGCCAAACTTAGTTGTTTTGACACACACTCACATACATAAACATTGTATATTCTCTCATACTCATTATTCCATGTATCTAACTCATTCATATGTATTTTAGTGAACTTCTTAGATAGCAAGAAGATCAAAGCTTCAATGAAGACTTCTAAGCTTGAACAAAGTGTTGCAAGTCTTGTTTGTTCATCATAGTGTGTAATGTAATTATTCATACATCATTATTTGTACCAAACCATCATAAACCTATGTAGTGATCGATTAGTATTTTAGTCCTCAAAATACGTAGTGTGACGGGAGTGGTTGTACTCTTGTAAAAGAACTCGACATCCAGATTTGTGGCGGAAATATTGTGTAGTGACATGTAAGGTTTTCTCCGCCGGATAAAGGAGCTTGTTAATTAGTAAAGGATACCCTCGAGTTGGATACTCGGGAAGTGGAGTAGGGTAAGAAAAAAGAGTCTTTGTAGACCGAACCACTATAAACCCTCTGTCTTATGATTTGATTGTTTCTATCTTGCATTTTACTTATTGGTATTTTATTACGTTAGTTGATTTCACATAAACATAAGAAAGAAAAGAATTTAAAAATGCTAAAACTATTCAACCACTTTTTTAATTTTTCACAATTGATATTAGAGCAAACACATGATTATTGAGTAAAATCTTTACAAAAACCATTCTAATAGGGTCAATCACATATTTACCCAACCAAAACATCAAAATTTCATATTTCCCGAACATATAATTTAAAGTCATTGAATTTATACATTAAAAACTTGTATTTTAAAGAAATATAAAATTTTGATATTTTAGTTGGGTAATATGAAATCATCCTCATTCTAATATATATTTTTATAAAACGTTAGTGCTGCATATGGAAGATGGTCTATATAATATATTAATTTCAGAATCAGACGCTAATAAAAATTGGGCTTGTTTGTTAAATTTTTTTATTAAGTCATGTTTAATTAAGAGACGACTTAATGCAGACATCCTCAGTTTTATTACTTAATATTTTCAGTAATCTTTTTCTATTAAGTCACAAACAAACAGTTTTCATATGACTTAATTAATTCAGTTTATTTCAAATTAAGTCAATTAAGTCGAAATCAAACACTTCATACTTAACAAAAATAATATGTATAATTACATATAACCCCCTACACTTTAACAAACTATAACATTACACATTCAAAAGAAAGAAAAACATAAATTCCTATAAAATATGTTTATATAAAATAAAATTATAAAATTTATAAAAATCAAATGGAAAAAACTTTATTAAAAAATTATCTCTTAGAACAGCGTGAGCGTATACTCGGGTAATAAAGCTAGTGTAAAGAAAGATATAAAGAGGGAGTTTGAGATTGCGATGTACTTCATTGTAATAAGTTTATCTTCGTTAATAAATTTGGTTGCTCGATAAGTTACCGAGAATGCCGATTTACACACATATATTTTATGAGTAACTTTATTGATAGTTTTAAAACAAATAAAATCTTTAGCTTTCTCGTAATATTTTAACATTGTTCGACTAAGATAGTTTTAAAACAAATAAAATCTTTAGCTTTCTCGTAATATTTTAACATTGTTCGACTAAAACCGGCCTAAGAGATTTTGGAAGGTGTTTGTTATGTGAAGTGGTGGATAATTTGGCGCTTCAGTGATCAACTGCTTTTTTGTGCTACAAATCCGCGTAGGGAGCTTCTTTTTGATCACTTGGTTCAAATTTCTCATAATTAGTGTTCTAATCGTTGTAATTCTAAACTAAATTTGGTTACTTGAATGAAAAATCCTTGTACCCTTTGCTTGTAATTCTTTTTTAGCAACTTACTAGTTTCTAATAAATTCGCTGTTTAATAATAATAATAATAATAATAATAATAATAATAATAATAATAATAATAAAACCGGCTTAAGGGATGCCTACCACTGCCTATATAAAAAGCTAGTAACTTGGATCACTAATTAATAGATTATAACAATATTATAAAATGTTAAAACTCAATTCTAGAAGTTACAAAAGAGTTTCATATCTTAGTGTTGCATGAAGGTTTTACTTTTTAAAATATTAAATAATAATTTATAATAAAGTTTTTAAGTTACAAGGAGTTTTATATCTTTAATATTAACTTATAATAAAGTTTTGAATTTTGAATACTCGTGCATGAAACTCAAATTTAATTTCGTAGATGTGTGGTTGAATAAAAGTTAGGGCCGTCTAATGAATTTCAGAGTCCTGTGCGGTAACGATATGGAGGTCTCATGTTTGACGAACTCTAATGTAAAAAATAAACGATGGTCAATTTTTTCATTCTCAAACATGCAATCGTAATTTGATGTTTTCTTAATCTTGTATTTTGGTTTTGATCATGTAATATTGTTCCATAATAAACTTAATCATGGACTTAAATTCATGCATATGTAACCGGATATTATATAAAAGGGAGGCCTCATAGAATTGGTGGCCTGTGCAACCGCCCCATTTGCACGGGGTGTTCACGGCCTCTGATAAAAGTATTTATTTAATTGCTTTCTTACTTTTCTCGGTTTTAAATAATTATCTTAAAACAAAAACATACGATTCTGAAAAGAAATAAATATTACAGCTTTTTTCAAAGTGATAAAGGATTTTAAATACGGATAATATGATGACAAACTTAAATAATTTTATCTATCTATATTTTGCAACAAACAATTAAATTGTGATAATAAAAAAAGAAAATCTGAACAATTTAATTTGCATGGATATGACTATAAGAGGCTGTATATGCTTTACTTATTTTAGTTAGTACTGTAATTGACTTGACAACAAATAAAAGGCCTGAATTTGGGCCACACTAGAAGCAGATGAAAATTTTGTGTTCTACTAATCAAACTATCAAAGTATCAAATGCATTTTACATTATGAACCTGAGAATACTTGTCACTATAATTTTTTTAAACTGCCGACATATGTGACTTTGAGATGAATTTGATTACAACTTAATGTCAATCTTTTGTTTGTGCCAAATAAGTATTTTTCATATTAATATATAGGCCCTTTGACACCGAAATCTTTAAACCTTAAGTTTGGTTTCACGGTTTTGTTTGAAGCTTGAAAAACTCTCCAACATAGAGACCAAATGATGTCAACACTACATAAACTACAAAACTCAGAGAGCCATTCAAGTGAAAAGGGGTCCCTCCGTTAGCTATCTCTTATGTGAGGTAAAAACTCACCACAAACCAACCCCACAGATCCTTTGTCCAATATTAATACATATTTGACTTGTGTTTTCTCTTCCACAAGATTTAGTTCACCAAGTTGTAGATAATTGGAGCACTTGAGTGGTCGACATTTTGTTGTAGAAATAAAAAATATGGAGTCTTGATCCACTTGGTTTCTAAAAGAACTAACTTGCTTAGATTCAAGAAACCGGACTATTGGTGAACTCATGATCAAACACAAGATACAAGTTAGGTTATCGTACCTTGAATAGGATGCAAAACCCATCGAACCAAAGATTAACTTTTAACACATGTTATATGGTTGCCTGATACAGAACACATAGTTCTGCAGTCATGCATCACAAACTGTGTCAAAAGTGAGTGTGCATAAACATGATCATTATCTCAAGGATTAGCGAGAACGCATGTTATCCTTGTTTATCAAAATAATGAAAGAAATATATCAAAACTGTTTCACCTGCCTGATCAAAAAGCTCCTTGATAAACCCAGCACAGAATCGCAATAAACAACGAATAACCACAGTATGGCTACATTCTTTCTCACTTAGCAACATGCAAACAAAACCAATACCAAATAAAAACTGTTGAAAGCAAATCAGATCCCTTTTGTATAACGATTAAAGCATGCACCCTGGATCACATAATAGGATCTGGTGACACTAACTTCAGTTTATGCCCCCGTCACGGAATAGGATCTAGTGACACTAACTTCAGTTTATGCACCCTGGATCACTACCAACTCCAGTTTATTATAAAGAAGCATCATCATTAACATTATCCAAGTTATTCGACAATACAACAATTAAAGAAAAGACTCCAAATTTTTGACACGATAACACAGTCGACTCAGACAACTTCTCTAAACTACTTTGTATACCACAACTCATGGATTTGTAACGCACATGTCCTTCACATATTACTCTTCAGTAACTTGGCTTCACGTTTAAGCGGGAAGCTATCTTTTGCCCGAGAGACTTGTCAGCCTGCAACAACATTTTGAACTTCGTAAATGAAATGGACTAGATACTAAATCACCAGGCATTATCGCTTTTAAGAACTAGGAATCATTTTCAACCCCTTTTCTTGTAAATGGGTCCGATTGGGATTTTATCATGAAACACTGAGATTGGTGTGTACGGGAATGATCAAATAACTTGAAATGCTTAGAAGAGGCTCAAAAGAGTATACTTGAATTTAAATAAAATAAAATAAAATCATCCTATTAGATATTCAGATCACCAATGAAATAATATAATTTCGGGACACAAGGTGTTTCAGGAACATAAGCCATTTTGACCCGCACAAAAAAGACTACCTGTTTTGACCCGTTGCTCAATAAACCGATTTTGTCACGTATATCAATACCTTGGTGAAAAGTACACACTTTTCCATAGTTAACAATCATAACACCCAAAAAACCATTTTCTCTCATAATTTCTTCCTCTACATTATGTTTAAAGTAGGTGTAAGGCTACTTTGTATGGACATCAATAATATAATGAATACTCTAGCAATGAATAATGATCATAGATGCAAGCATATTGCATGAGGCGTAAGCACTGTGTTTGATTTTCCAACTTCTATAACTGTAATTGTGTATATCTGTGTGATACTGGAACCCAACCCCTTTGCAGTATTTAAGCAAGAGAAGGAAGTCGAACCTGTGACCAGTATGAAATCCAAATTGTGCGGACTTCATGGGTGACACGCGGGTCAGATAGAGCACCAACGATTCTGGTGATGAACCGTTCTTGTCTGCAAAAAAAGAAGAAAATGAAAACCATGTTAGTGGATCCAAATTAGAGAACAGTTTAAAGGGAAGTATGATACAACAACGCAACCCAGATACCTGTCTGGAGAAAAGGATCTGTATCTGTCTCCAGGCTGCTTGAAGTTGTTTTCTTTCTCAATCACGCACTGCATTACGCAAACACATTCAACTTACAAGTTTAGAGCAAGATGATTTTAGAGCATACATTTCTCAAAGTAACTTATAAATGAGTATCACAGTTTTCTAATGCTATATGATAAGAGGTGTAATTTCTATCCTAGCAGAATATTTAATCGTATTTATCAAGATGTCACCATTGATAACCAAACTTTTCTATCAATTGGGATTTTATTCTTGAAAAATTTTCCGTTCATTGAATGGCGGTACTACTTCCATCACCCCATGCTACAGTAACTATTAACATTGATAGACCTGAGCCACATTCTTATATAAAAGACAAGTTAAGCTGACCTTATCACGCTTTCCAGACAACCTAACAGGAGGAATAGGGTACTGCTCAGCATGACGACAAGGATCATGTCTTGAAGGGAAGTAATTGATCTGGACAAGAAATAAGATGACACAATTAGCAAGACAAACTCAAGGTATCATATTAACTACAGTAATCTACTTACTAACGTATTAACTACAGTAATCTACTTACTAATAACCAAAAGGAACTTTACTTCCAGAAAAGAATATACATATATTGAAGTATACCTCCTCATCTCTGTGCATCATATTCATGAATCCTTCATGGTGATTGTTGTGGTGAGCATTCTTAGGGGCATTGACAGGTAGCTGCAAGTAGTTTGGTCCAAGACGATGTCTCTGAGTGTCGGAGTACGAGAAAATACGAGTTTGAAGTAGCTTGTCATCTGAATAGTAAATTCCAGGGACAATGATAGCAGGGCAGAATGCAAGCTGTTCATTCTCTGCAAAGAAGTTATCAATGTTCTTGTTCAAGACCATACGACCAACAGGCTGCAGCGGCAAGATGTCCTCAGGCCATGTCTTGGTAACATCAAGTGGGTCGAAGTCAAACCTATCCTCGTGGTCAGGATCAATAGTCTGGATAAAAAGCTTCCACTCAGGATAGTTTCCAGCTGCAATAGAATCATAAAGGTCCTGTGTAGCATGGCTGTGATTCGCACCACCAACTTTGATAGCTTCGTCCTCCAACAAACTTTTTACTCCACAGGTAGGTTTCCAGTGGAACTTCACGTAATATGCTTTTCCGGCTTTGTTGATCAGAGTGTAGGTGTTAACACCAGAACCTTCCATGTGTCTGTAATCTTGCGGCACACCAATGTCATCTTGAAGGAAAGTGAACATGTGTAAACTCTCGGGATGGTGGGAGAAGAAGTCCAGAACTCTCCAGTCCTCCTGGATGTGAGACTTGGGGTTCGGTTTCAAAGCATGAACCATGTCAGGAAATTTCATCCCATCACGAACAAAGAACACGGGGAAATTGTTTCCCACCAAATCAAAGTTACCCTGTGCAATTAAAAAATAATCAGCACATGATATAACATTTATGAAAATCAAATATGCTTCAGTAACATTTATAAAAAAATAATAATAATAGGACGAGTTCTCACCTCTCTGGTGTAGAACTTGACAGCAAAACCTCTAGGGTCTCTAAGAGTTTCAGGACTTCCACGCTCATGGATAACAGTAGAGAAACGAACAATAACAGGAGTTTGGACACCAGGGGCACGGAGAAAATCAGCACAGGTGAGGCCACTGATGTCATGGGTGACCTCGAAAAATCCCTTGGCACTGGCACCTCTAGCATGGACAACACGTTCAGGGATACGCTCACGATCGAAGTTGGCTAGCTTCTCCACCAAATGGTAATCCTCAAGAAGGATGGGACCTATCATCATATACAAGACAAATTATGATTAATGAATGCCCTGCCCTGCCCTGCCCTTCCTAAGTGAGTGTAGAATAAGATTCGCCTCCCAAACAAGGCATTTAAAAATTATCACTAATTGACAATAACAAGCTACTCAAATGCAAAAGAGATAAGAAATATAGTGTTGTAGGTACCTCTAGTGCCAACAGTCAAGGAAGAGTTGTTGTTATAAACCGGAGCACCAGAGTTGGTAGTCCAGAATGGAGAATTGTAAGCACTTGAAGGACGGTACTGCATCAAATCAAAAAACATAACTATTCATATCTCTATATGATGAGGTTTTGTATCAAAACATTATAAAATATAATATGTTACCTAAAAAGCAATCTATTTTTTTTTTTTTTTTTTTTTTTTTATATATATATAAAAATATAATCTTCTATTACAAAACCTTGAATCAATCTCAATCTCAATCTCAAAACCAAGGCAAATAAATAATCTAAATCAACGAAACAAAACAAAATAACTGAATAGGGTTGTAACAGAATCAAACAGTTGACATAACATCAAATAAGTAAGTTTGATGAATAAGTACCTTGTAAGGATCCATTGGATTGAAATTTATTTATTTTGGTGAAGAAGAAGAAGAAGAAATAAGGACTTGTTTGGTAGGTATTACGGAATGATGAATATCTTGATTTTATATATAGCTTGTTTCGGATTCGGATTACTAATTCATTTTTATCACATATCTTATTTTTTTATTTTTTTTCTTTTTATGTAGTTATCTTGTCCTATTTCCCACGTACACGTCGTATACATTTTCATTACATTTATCGTGAGAATATAGAGTTTGTTGATTATATCTCGCGAGTTCTCAGGATTCTCTGATCTTATCTGGTTTAGTTCGTAAACCGAATAAGATTTTAGAACTTACAGTTTTGTTTTATGGTTTCTAATTATAATCTATTACTCTCTCCGATCCATAATAATTGACTACTTTGTATTTATTTCAACGTAATAAAAAAAGGTTTTAGTAGGACTTTCATATCTTTTTAAATTGTTAATTTTTCAACAAAAGTGTCACAATCTCTTCAAGCTCTAATTCTAAGAGATGGTAAATTTCATATCCGCAGACAATCTATTAAAAGTTTATCAAAGGCTTTGTTTGTTAAGTTTTGTGACAACGATGATTACGGGTTCGAGAGACCTTGTCAAGAGGACTCACGATTTCATGTTGAAGAATTTGTGCTGAACATGCCAAATGATATATCTTGAAACGACTAGGGAAGTGTGAGTGAAGTTGAGTATGTAGATTACTTAAAGGCAGGCAAAAAGTTATACCAATATTGTTATTCTTAAACACAAATTCATAATCGCTAATGCTACTACGGTTGGTCAAATATGACTATACGTCAATTTTAAAGCTGGTAAATGACGCTTGATGTGTTTGTTCCTATATGAAATAATTACAAAGTTAATCGGGTAAACTCTTCATCTAATCAACTCTTTTGGCTTGTACTTATGTTCCTATATGACTACACATCCATTACAACTCGACGCAAGACAAGTTTATAACATCTGGATATGTGATATATTTAAGGATGGCAACAGGGCGAGGAATATCGGGGATCAAATATACCATCTCCATACCCGTTTCTCACTCCCATCACCATCCCCGCCCCCATCCCCATCGGGAAATCATTTTGTATCCCATCCCCGTCCTTAACGCCGTCCTTAACGGGGATCGGGGATCCCCACGGGGATTCGGGTATTTTCGTCCCTTATGAATTACATATAAAAATTACATAACTAATCGAAAATATAAAAAAATTGGCCAATTAAATGTCTTAAAAAGCATACATTACACATAGCTGGATTAATTAAAATGACATTACTTTAAATTGATATATTGAAACATCACATATAATATTGACAAAATATTGGTTGAATAATATGTAGTTAGTACTTAACATTTTAAAATGTTTGATGATTGTGATCCATGAAATGTCACATCTACATAAAAATATACTTCAAGTATAATACTTGTCAATACTTAGTACATATACGTATGCAAGTACATTTAATATTAATATACATAAAATTTATAAATATTTGTACGTTAGAAAGTTCGGGGTCGGGGATTTATGCTATCCCCCGGTTTCATAATTCGAAGATTCCCTGTCCCCATCCCCATCCCCCGGTCAACTCAGGGATTCCCCAGTCAAATTGGGTTTGGGGATCGGGTCCCCGTCAGGTACAAAATATTTTGCCATCCCCAAATATATTGTGAGTTGCTCACCAACTTAGAAATTGTAAGTTCAAGTTTTGTTGCAATCATTTGTGAATATGTGATACATGAAAATTGCCATTAATTTTTTTTTGAATATGTAATACTAGTCCCGTAGCGGAGTTAGAAAATTTTCGGTGAGAGGACCGAAACGATTTTTTTTTTCAAGAAATATATTAGATAGGATGGCCGAAATAAATTTTTTTTCCTGAAATACACATAAAATCGTAAATAAATACAATAACGGACTTAGATCTAGAGGGCCGGAAACCTTTCCGATCCTAATGTAGCTCCGCCCTTGACTACTCCATGTATAAAGCATAACTACATGATAATGAAAGACGATATATTGACTCGATATTTTGGGTATAAAACCTTGCATATATGAGAGAAAACCACCTATATTTTAGAACGTAACGCCTGTTTTTTTATGTCCTAGTGGGTCCCAACTCTATAATTTTGTAGAGGTGAAAAAACCAAGGCGGAGGGAAGTTGGGATAACGTCACAAATAAAATATGTTACTATAACTTTTTAATTAAATTATTTAATATTATTACGATTTGCATAAAATACCCTTAGAATTTTACGTTAGTTTCATAGAGATCCATAATATATATATGTTTCTAAATTGCATATTGTACCTTTTCAAATAATCGAAAATGAATAGAAGAGTGCTAGCTATATCGACAAGTCACACAATTAAGCACCCAATATACCAACATCTTTTATGTTGTCAGTATTTCAAAAGCTAATATTTAACACCTCCTTAGATGAAAAGTAATCGCTTTCTGGTTGCAATAATGTTATTTTGATAAGAAATAAAATTTTATACACAAACGTTGATAATCAATAGTGTTGATTACTTTAGACATTCATAGACAAATGTTGTTCCACTTCTGCTCCTACAATTGAGTGATGAGTGTGTTTTAATAGTAGTTGATTGTTCGCATATTAGGTTTATATGCATATTCGAGCTTTTGATTATGATTCTCAAAACGATGTATGTGTTAGTGTCATATTGTTCTTTGAAGACGTTTACTTGAGCTTTAGGCTATGTTTGGCGACATGTAACAGTAAGCAGTAGCAATAAGCAGTAAGCTGTAGCAGTAAGCATTAGTTGCTTGTTTAAAAAACGTGTTTGGTAACGTAGCTGTAGTTGTAATTATAAAATATAAAATTACGAAAAAGGGCATATACTTATGAATGAATGTTATTTTTTAAGGGTAAATTGATAATATTAAAAGTAAAACACTAGCGGTATATTGGAAAGCTTCTTTAAGAAGCATTAAGATTGCAAGCTTTTGAGGTGTTATTAAATGCTAGCAGCAGTGTTGCCAAATGTCAAACAAGCATTAAGACTGAAACACTTGTCGTTTGTCGTTTACCGCTCTTAAACGCTTCCAAAAAGGTGTTGCCAAACATGACCTTAATAGTGAATCAAGATGTAAATCATAACCTTGAACCTCCAATGACTAATACTCTACGTGATTAAAATGATTCAAGAGTTTTATAGCAAAAATAATTTATTTAGTCTCTTTGGGAAATAGTTATAACTTAAAGGTCACTATGTGAAATTTATAAATTAATTTGGACGCCATGCTTCTTTTATTTCCTTATCTTCATTTTTGGATTTTATCCAAATTAAATAAACGCCACTCGTGTCAATTAACGACGTGGACCTGTCACAACCTGACACGTGTAAATTAGTGCTTTGAAACGTGTGCTCATCAACTCCATCTGTACTTCTTTTACAGTGTGAACACAGATCGGATATTGAAGATGCGTTTTGATAAGGTTTTATTTTTATTAAAATTTAGCCACAAAAATATTATTTTTCCCACCTCTTATAATTCCCATAACAGCTTTATTTTTGTCTGTATTGTAAATTATAATAGTTGAAATGCTAAAGACCACTAAAAATGTTTACTTACAAGAAATAAATATTAAAAAGTTTTTATAAGTCTTGACTAGTACTGTAGTTTAAGAGGTCAAGGTTTTTTTTCAAGTATGTAACCTTGTTGTATAGTTTTGTAACAAACAGTTGAGCGTTTATAGTAAATACACGTAAGTGTCAATAAGAAATTTATCGTTACAAACTTATTTTCTTTATGCAAATGTCTAATAAAAAAAAAGTTTCGAACAAACTCCGTACGTTATTTAATAACAAGACCAATGGGTGATCGAGCGAAGTAAATTTGAAATTGAGAAATTTTATTAAGCAATAAGTGTTGGATGTGGTTTTGTTTAGACGTAGTATACCATCTAAACTAGTTTTCGGCAACCTTAAAGACTACTTTTAGCAAAACTCTAATATAAGCTGAAGTTATGCCAGTTTAAGACATGCTTTTTTTTTTTTTTTTTTTTTTTTTTTTTTTAGAGTGTTTTTGTCTACCTTTAGTAAAGACACGTACAATTGCCAAGAAGTAACACATACAAATGTCAAGAAACAAACGTATGTGCTTCAAATACACTTACAAACGTAAAGGAATATATGTACAAATGTCAAGAATCAATTTCTAATTACATATACCAATAACTTTTTTTTATAAAGGAGATGTTCTTGTACGTTTTGATATTGAGATTAGGTACATCAACTTTGTGCTCGATAAATTAAGTAATGCAAATGATTCTTTAGACTACATGATGAACGGACCAATAATGTAATGAAAAGTATTCAATTATTTACGTGATTATTATAATTACAGAAGTGTTTAAATTTGTTTATTACTCCATCCGTCTCAATTTATTTGTCCACGTTTTTTTAAGTCTTTTATTTACAATTTTGATCTTAATTATTTTCTTGTTATTTAATATTTGATATAAAATATATGAATAGATTGAATTTTTAAATGTATTTTTATTGATATAATGTTCATCAAATATTCTATAACACAAACAAAAAAACTAAGATTAAAGTTAAAAGAAAAAGACCAAAATAGTCTGACCAAATAAATTGGGACGGAGGGAGTATATTTAAATGGTAATTCATATTCAATACTATGATGAGATACTTTCATGTTATTTAAGTGTAAAAGGCAACTATGACATCATAATTTATTAAAGCGTATCATGGAATTAAGTGCCCGTTTGGTATGAGGGTATTAGTGGGTATATAATGAAAGAAATTTTATAACCTTTGTTTGATTTATTTTTTGTTTCAAGACAACGAAAATTACTTCAGTGAAGTAATATCAAGCTCAAGTGGTAGGTATCACAAAAATGATACAACTTTTTTGAGTGGTCCCCATGTCTAGATCAATATGAGCTACAAATATTAACAATTTTTCTTTTTTAATATTTTTTTCTCTCTTTAAGTTATAATAAATAATAGTTTAAATATAATATTAATTTATAAATTACATATACTACATATTTTCTTTCAAACCTTTTCCAAATCCGAATCCTATTCTAATCCCACTTACAAACCAAACGCACACTAAGGGTTCGTTTGGTAGGATGAATGAAATGTCGAATGAATAGAATGACTAACGTAATGGAATAAACAGTATAATGTAATGATTCATTACATTTATTAATCATGTTTGGTTTGTATGATAAGAAGTAATGGAATCATAATAAAATGACTAAATGCCCATTATTGATAAGAAGTTTAATTAATATGGTTAGTTAATGATTGGGTTTTATGTATTTTTGATTCCATTACGGTCGTAATGAAAAAAAAGCAGGAGCCCCTAATGAATGATTTTAGTGTAATTGATCATTCCTTGTAATGAATTATTACATTACATAAATGTAAACAAACAACATTTCTCTATTCCACCATAATAATCTTTTTCATTCTTCCTTTAATTACAACATACCAAACACTATGTAAATATCTATACTACATTATAATGCATTTGAGACTATTCTATAACTAGAAAAACTTAAAATTCAGACTTTTTTCTTACTTATTATGGAAAGATTTCAAAACTAACTTACTAGGAAGCAAGTTTGTTAAAAAGAGGTTGGTTGTTCAAACTAAAATTATTTGGCTTAACCATCTATAATATCTCTATTTATAAAGCATGAAGACAGTTAAACGTGTAACCAAATAACGCAAAATATAATCGCACGGTATCCGCCACTGCATTGCGCCAGTACTATATATAAAATCATACATCGCTAAATTAACTGTTAGAACTTATCATACAAAACTATTATCATAAAGTGGACGTTAGAACTTAGAACATTGAAAACTCAGTCATATTTTAAGATGTATTTAGTTTTATAACACTATAATGACATCTAAAGTGCTTAAATAGTTTGATGTGTTATATTGAATCTACATGCCTAGCTACATGTGCACGATTTTTTTTTTTTTTTTTTGGATTAAATTAGTCATACTTGGTTTTTAAAAGCTAACACAAATGTCAATTTGATTTGGACACTTGACAAGTGAAAGTCAATAACAAGCAGGATATATATTTCAAGAAAGAGAAATGGACATGTTACCTTATTTTGACAATTTTCTTCAAGGCCATGAAATGGAGCATAATGGGCTAGACACAATCTGCGTAACAACAAATTGGGTTTGTAGTATCTTGGGCCATTTATCGGCCCAAGAAAAACCCCAAAAATCATATTAGTTTTGAAACATGTTGGCAGAAGAAGCAAGTGGAATGGCAATGTGTCAAGAGCTATTTACCATATGTCGATGGAGCTGACTACGCTTGAGTCGAAGGCTAGTCGGGTTTCGTGATCAAAAGGCTTGATTTTTGTGGATATTGACAAATGAACAGCGCAGAGCTCCCATCCTCAAGTGCCATCCCAAGTGGTTTAGTAACTGAATTCCACATTCGAGGAAAATATTTGTTGTAGAAGTATGTGAACAATGTGATGTTGTTTATTATTTGGGAATATGCCATATTGTTTTCCAAGAGTATGATCCATTATAGTCGTATATGGATGTTGCTATTGGGCTTATTTACATCTAATAATATACTCGACCAAGAAAAAGTACACAATATGAACACTCCAAAAATAAACTAAGCATGTGCAAACCAAGTTTGAACTCAAGCTTTCTAGCTTCACCCGAGCTTATTGATCGTGTCACAAGCTCAGGCTCGGCTAAAGCTCAAGCAAATATCACACCCAAACACAAGCAATAAATACATGATAAGAAGCATAAAATAGATTGCCAGAAACAAGATTACATGTAAGAAATCAAAACAACTTACAATAACATGTGTGCCACAAAGTTTAGGCTTTCTCTTTACACAATCGAACCTGAAACACAGTAACTTAGCACATCGAGGTGTGCACTTATTTAAGTTACAGGTTCCTCAAGTATGCGAAAACATTACATAATAATAATAATAGTAGGTAGTACATAAACATTCACACCATTCGTGTAGCACAACAAACTTAGAGACGGACCTTCACCATAGGCCATGAATAGTCGTCCCAAGACCTTTATGTTCAATAGTTTGGTCGCACGTTGAGGCGTGATGCTATCTTCTGGCCCAAAGACTGGTCAGCCTGCCACATCACCAACCAAAGTTAACCAAAGTCCCAATATTAGCAAATGTTTTGTAATTTATGAACGCTTTAATCCCAATATATTAGAAGGCGAACAAACCTGTGTCCAGAATGAGATCCAGATGCTACGGAGCTCATGGGTGACCTTTGGGTCCGACAACATCTTAGTCATTCTGATAATGAATCGTTCTTGCCTATCTGGTGCCCATGACCTGTATCTCTCTCCTGGCTGCTTGAAATCGTTTGCTTTTGGGATAACAGTCTACATTGATAAATACACAGGATCATATTTACTTAAGTACTCTTAATACATTTCATAACAACCGGTCAAAGGAGACAGGAAACTAAGTAACTAACCCTATCACGGATTCCATTAACCACTTTAGGATTGATCGGGTATTGCTGAGCATGTTGTGTACGATCATACCTCGAAGGGAAGTAATCAACCTACAAAACAAATTAAAAAAGTTCATGTAACTATCTTTCTATTATTAGAAAATTCAACTAAAACTGATGTATAATAATAGTGGTAGCAGACTGTTAGTATACCTCCTCATCTCTGTGCATAAAGTTCATCTTTCCATCATAATGATTGTTACGGTGAGCGCATTTTGGCGCATTCACAGGGAGCTGAAGGTAATTAGGTCCAAGACGATGCCTTTGAGTATCAGAATACGCAAAGATACGGCCTTGAAGCATCTTATCATCCGAATAATAAATTCCAGGAACAACAAGACCTGGGTTAAATGCCAACTGCTCATTCTCATTAAAGAAGTTATCAATATTCTTATTCAACACCATACGCCCAACTGGCTGCAAAGGAATGATGTCTTCTGGCCAGACCATGGTCCCATCAAGCGGGTCAAAGTCGAGCCTATCCTCATTATCAGGATCAATAACTTGAAGGTACAACTTCCATTCAGGAAAGTTACCAGCTTGAATCGAGTCGTATAAATCTTGTGTGGCATGACTATGGTTAGCCCCTCCTATCTTAATCGCTTCTTCGTCCATCAAACACTTCACTCCACAAGTTGGCTTCCATGTGAACTTCACATAGTGCATCTTTCCATCTTTGTTAACCAAAGTTAAAGTGTTAACACTCGACCCTTCCATGTGCCTATAGTCCGTTGGGATACCAACGTCATCAAGCCAAAATGTCATAGTGTTCAAGCTCTCGGGATGGTGTGACAAGAAGTCAAGAATCCTCCAGTCTTCTTGGATATGTGACTTCGGGTTTGGCTTAAAAGCATGGATCACTTCAGGGAACGCCATTGCATCACGAGTAAAGAAGACGGGGAAATTGTTTCCCACGATGTCAAAGTTACCCTCTCTGGTGTAAAACTTGGTAGCAAAACCACGAGGGTCTCTGATAGTTTCGGGACTTCCACGTTCATGGATGACAGTTGAGAAACGAACAATAGTTGGTGTTTGGACTCCTGGTGCACGAAGGAAATCCGCGCAAGTGAGATGAGTGATGTCATGTGTGACCTCAAAGAACCCCTTTGCACTCGCGCCCCTAGCGTGGACTATACGCTCTGGGATCCTCTCACGAGTGAAGTTGGCAAGTTTCTCAATCAAATGATAGTCCTCAAGAAGGATTGGACCTGGGAAACAAAATATTACTCTCAAAGTTGTAGTAAATATATCAGAAAAGCAACGAATAAGATACCTAGGTTTTCTAGCTTAAAATAGCAACATACTTGTTTTATTGTCCCGTTTTAATCATTGTGCTTTCTTTTTGTACATGTAACACATTAAAAGATGGCTTAGGTCATTTTGTAACCCGTATTCTTAATATTATTACATAGATCTACCTATGTAGAAAGCCGGTGTCGGTGATCTTTTGCTATAAAAATGATTCAAAACTTGACAGAAAACAAAATTTTCAATACGATGCAGATAATTAAGTGACGGGACAAATATCTACGAGTATTATTTAAGGCTTTAAGTACCTCTGTTGCCAACAGTCAATGATGCAGTATTGTTGTAAACGGGTAAACCAGCATTTGTAGTAGTGAACGGGGCGTTGTAAGCGCTTGAAGGGCGTTGCTGCAACAGATGAATAAAATACGTTAGCAAACATGGTTGATAGGATTAGACAAACTTGTGATCAAATATAAAGATCCTCATTTGGAAACAAAGCTAATGGTGTTATCCTTAATTACATCAGGGTGAGGGAGGATGAGTTTCGAGCCCTGCACAACGGCACAAAACAGTTCAGCTCCTCAGGCACATTTTTTTGCATCTTGACATACACATAACTTTGGTGTCTCATATAGTTTAGATACGAAATACTTAGTTCTATGTAACTACTAATTAATAACTAAATCTAGATATTAAAACAAGTTTGTAAAAATAAATAATTAACTTTTTGCAACAATAGTTGTTGATATTATCTTGTCAATAATACTGAAAAGTGAAAACTACCTTAATCACCAACAGACAAACTATCTTTACTGAAATTGACTACTCACCATCTTTTAAGTGAAACCGTTTAAAAAAAAAAAAAAAAAAAAAAAAAAAAAACCTACTTGTCAAGGTTAGACATATTATTGCAAATCTGAAAATATCAATGCTATCTAGTTTGTTTATTTATTTACTTATTTTATTATTTTTCCTTCTAATAAATTCTAGATATCTCTTTTAAATATGTTTAAAACATCATCTATTTATAACCAACAAGGTGATGTTTTTGTAGTAATTTGTAGAGTTATGATAAAGTAGGGTTCTTGGAGATTTGGTTGCCATTTCAGTATAAAAGGTGCTTTCCATATACTATGTTTTTACTAGATCCGGCACTCTATATATGTATCTATCTACAAATATAGAATATGACAGGTAGTGAAACCGGCTATATATATAATACGACACAACAATTAGTATACTATACAAATAACGAAAGTTCATATAGAAACAAACTTTTGTCATTTAAAGCGAGACATCAGACATGCACTCCATGCTAGCTAGCTCATGAAGCAACAGATACAAGTCAAGTAAACTTTTGGATATAACTTCATTTTTGTTAACTTTAATGTTCTCGGTTCAGCCGGAATTAATCTTGATTCGGAGAAAATAGTTTTGTTTAAATTCTACAGAATTATTTATACGATCTCAAGCTATGACTCAGAAGTCAGAATTATTCGTATAAGACTGGATAGAATCAACAAACATATATATAAGCTTAAATACACATAGGAAAATATGGATTACTGTAGCTCGTATAGAGTCAGCATGTTCACTTGGTTTGACTCATTTAGATTTCATATGGCTCGAGATCGCCAAGCTTGTTAACAAGCTAGATCAGAAGCTTTTTATGGCTAATATTTAAGTGAAACGTACATAACATAAAAAAAAAAAATAAAAATAAAAAATAAATAAATAAAAAATAAAATAAAATAAAATCATGCATAGTGTCACATGCTATATGAACTGCTTGATCGCTGGGACTCGTGAGATCTTCATGTAAAAAGTTTTTAGCTTAACCAAAGCTTCTGTAAAACCTTTTCGAATGAACAAGCTTTATATATAGTCGATCATATTATTATCTTTAGACTTTAAACAAGTAAAAACTTAATAATACATAAAATAGTGTATCTGATCATTCCAAGCACAATTATTATAAGCATTAAAGAGCTGAAAGACAGAAGTTGAGAGTTGTACCTTGTAGGGATCCATGATCTTGATGAGAGTAAAGAAAAGAAAGAGAAGAGAAGAAGCTAATGAGCTTGTACGGCATTTCACTGCTAATGCTTGTGACCTATTTATAATGAAAATATCTTATCTTTTGGTTGCACAAGAAACAATTAAATATAATTTGTATGTAGAAAATTATGGATGTGCATTATTGTGCATGAATAAAGGTGGTAAATTGGATTGTGTAACAGGTAGAATTTTGTTAAGATATGATTGAGGTCAAAGTGATAAGGGTTGTTTTGTTTTCTTTGCAGACACTTGTTTTATGCATAATTGGTCTTTAGATGTTATCCAAATTTTGTATAATTACAACAACAGTATTTTTCCAATACAAATCTTTAGATAGTTTCATGTATTTTATACATATTGCGATACTTCTCTGTTTAGCTAAACCTTCGAATTTGCATTTCTATAACCCTTTTTTGTCATAATAAATGGTACCATAAGTGTTCAACAACATAGATTGCGAATTCAAAGTGGATCATAACCTAGCATTTTTTAAGTATGTAGCAACTTGCATGTATAGTATCACGCTCTTAGTTTGTTCTGGATTAGTCACATGTTAATTTCTTTCATTAGATTGGCATGCATATGTAGTGTGTAATTATAAAGGCTGCAGCTTCGTCATTGTCGGTAATGACAAGATACTTAACTAAATATATTTTATCCAAAAAGAACCAACAACTTACAAGGAAATGACTTGTACCAACTTATATATAGGGTAAGGTTACCTGATCGATATACGACATGTACATCAGAACTAAACTTTATTATACGACCATAAAGACAACATTTATTTGTTTATTTATTTTGTTCTAGCTATATATGATACTTATAACTAGATCTGGATCAATCTAATTGATCGACTGAATGTCAAGGAACTAAATTTTAAAATAAACATATATGAATAACAAGTAAGCACAAAGATAAACATATATGAATAACAAGTAAGCACAAAACTCTGGACTGGCCGTATATATTCATGATGCTTACATTTTACGATCACATCCATACGTACTCTATACCTCTCTTGGAACCACGCTTTTATATTCTATCAACATTTGGTGTTTATACTCTAGTGAGAATACTAACAATTACAGTGAACAAAGATTTCCATTGTTAAAAGTCAAAATAATAGATCAAACCATAACAATGGATTGTTACTAGTACCATGGAGTTCATTTGGTGTGACTGTACTTGCTTGAACCTCAAAGTTTCTAATCATGTTTGGCCTTGGGAGGAAACTGGTTGGCTTTGACTGCTCAAGTAAGAGGTCTAATTCATTTGAATGTACCATAATGTAGGGCACCCATTGTGAAGGGTATATGGTTTTGGAGGACAATGTATGATGAGAGGAATAGCGAGGAGTGAAAGATGAACCTGCTTGGTCCTCTCAATATATTGTCATAGGAGGAATGGTTGGCATCATTGAGGGTGAGTGTTCCCAAGTAACTGAAGCCCTTCTTTGAGAGGGAAATGTAGGTTACTTTGGCAGAGCCCCTCCATGGATGGTAAGGGTTCCTAGTGATGCCATTTTTCATTTCCACTTAAGCTACTGTGGTGGCAGGTTGAGTGGTTAAGTGGAATGAAGAATGAAAATGTAGCTAGATGGTTGGTGCAAAACAAAATGTGAATTAAGTGGTTGGTAATGGATACAAGTGAAGAATTATGATGACTGAGATGATGTTCCTCTGTTTTGGTTATGTAGCATAGAATAGAGATGTCAAACATAGTTTGTTAGTCTTGTCTAATATCGGATATGAAAGATAGAATAGTATATGGTTATTTCTTTAGTATCAGATATGGGCTTGTCCATTATCAGTATGTTATCTTCATGATGTAAAGTGTTTTGATATTAATATAATTCACATTTGCACAAAAAAAAAAAAAAAAAAAAAAAAAGATTTCCATTGTTTTCAGGGTGGCCAAGGAACAAATGAGTAAGTTGGAGATCTCATGTTACTTTATTTTAACGACGGAAGGAAAAATAAATATACGTACGGCTGCCTAGCAAGATGCTAAGACCTCAAATAAAGGTTACAAAGAGTATAAAGTACAAGGATTAACGAACCCTTTGATCCACGATAAGTGGGATTTCCTAAACCTACTTGTAATTTAATTGAAAGAATAGAGTTTGATGTCACTGACTCATATAGTGGTGTTATAGAAATCAACTAGCTGATGAACTCATTAGAAAGTTTTAGTTTTCAGTAAGTAAACACCAAACGAACTCACAAGGGAGTGATCTCATCATTGGGTTCAACTTTTCAATGAGTGAAACTCGTGAGAGAACTCATCAGTGAGTTAGCTGATGAGTGTGATTGAGTTGATGAGTTGGTATCTTCGCTAGATCGTCCTGTTTCTTAGGTCTCGTAATTGTTTTGACCTATTCAATGGTCGGTTTCAACTTGGTTTTATGACGCATAATGAATGTAACCGGCCAGGTTTACTATATTGAGGAAAATTATAGGGATATTAGTTGACTGATTAATTTTTATAATTTCCATTGATTGAGTATTACTCTGTATAAAGAGAAACAAGATGTATGAGAAGAAGATACACAGAAAACTGAAACACTTGTTAGCAAACTGAAACACTTGTTAGCAGAAAGGTTATTGTGTTTTTTTTTTGTCTAAACCAAGAACAAAACTCTCATAATGAAAGTTGGCTAAAAAAAAAGGACGGTTTCTCTCTAGCCCTCTAGGGCGATTTCTTGAGGCATGATCCTTAGGGCCGATTTCTTCCTAGGGTTCAATTCTTTGAATTCTATTCATGTTTTCCCAAGAATCTATCTTCATCTGTCACACCCCAAAATACATGTTTTAGCAACGGAATGGAATACATGGGGGTGACTGCCATAGTATCACAATTATAGTTATATTGAACGACTTAAAGTGTCGTTTACAAAATACATCGTTTGATCATTTAAAAATATTCAGAGTTTACATAACAAGGTCCCAAAAGGTGTTGCAAATTTAGGTAAAATAAGTTCAATAAGATTAAACGTTTCATAAGTGCAGAAAATATATATAACGTGAGACGCGTCGACTCCGCGACTCCAGGTAGGTCCAAATGCATGCCACATGAGCTACCTTAATTACCTGAAAATACATTGATAAAAACGGTCAACAATAATGTTGGTGAGAAATCATAGGTTTATGAATTAAATCGTATGTACACTAGCCACAAGTATAAAGTAAAGTGACAAGATGTCAAAATAATGCTACATTGGCTCTTAAGCTCATGACCCCGAAGCTAGGCATAATATGAAATGGCCCCAACCGAGTGTTTACCAGGCACTCAAATATGATTCAAATGAAATGCGTCCGTATGACTCGTTGGTGCTACCAACTCGGACGGGGGAGTCACCCCCAATAGAACTATCCACTAACTCTCGCTTACGCATAATTAACGGTTCATGAAGGGGACTTAATATGGTAATAAGGTAACTTAAGCAATGTATGGAATTTGATACTTTGGCATGTACAAAAAAATAAATAAATGGTGCAATGTATTCTCCTCCGAGAGTTTTAAGATAAAATAAGTAATTTAAAACGGGGCTATGAAAACTCACCTGAAGTGATGATACAATGATGGTGTAATGATCGGGACAACAAAGCGCGAACACTAGCTGCAACCTAATATGAATGAATATGATCTACTTTAGATTATGAAGTGATGTAGTGAATGTACATGCACATGATGTCTATACCACTCGTAATTTGGAAATAATAGTTATCGTTGACGTATAGTGTTTTCCATAACTTGGGAAAAGTAAGTCTAACTAGACTTGCAAAACTGGTCGTAATATATTATATATAAAGTGTTAGTGTTTAACTCATCGTTTTAAAAACCTTGAAATGACAACTAATAGTCGTGTAAATAAACTTTTGGTCATACATGCTTCAATGGGTAATAATTACGGCTCTTCAATGTTGTTACTATAAAATATAGTGTTTAGTACGTTAGAATATTATTTCTAATAGTGGCTGTCAAAATAATAAAGTTTGTCGGTTTTGAAACGTGTATATCTTTGTCGTTATAAGCTCATTTTCTTCGTTCTTTATATCCACGGGTTCGTATTAACATGTACTAACACATTTTTGATAGTTCGGCTCCTCTAGGTTATGTCTAACTCCTCATTTTGTCCGTCGAATGTCGTCCAACAGCAAGTATATTTTCAGAAAATTGTTTTTCGTCGTTGTACTTGTAAAAATCATATCTCCTTCGTTATAAGCTTGTTTTTATCCGTTCTTTCGCCCACAACATCGTTTTTGAAAGTATTTTCTAAATATTTGGTCAAAAATTACCCCTGAGTTCCTGAGTTTTCTGGCTTTGGCATTTTGGGACAATAGGTTTGTATATTTGTTTTAAACTCATTTCTAGAGTTCCAAACTTGTTTCAAATCTAACCAAATCACTTTCAATCACCACCAAACTAATTTATTCCTACCATACACCTTCTTAGGATGTCATGGGTTCCTAGACATCATCCACCAAGTTAATCTACCAAGGGTTTCCATGTTATCCATTTCTAGGGCTTAAAAGATATAAAAGTATAAAAAGGAGTGGTATAAACTAGCACATGCATGCAATCTTGTATAAAAATTTTATGAGTATTGTAATAACTTGGTAAAATCATAAAATTGAGTTTGACATACTTACTTTGAAGGATTAGTGAGTTTTAAAGATGAAAACCTAATAACACCTTGGATTTCTATTTCAAAACCCCAAAAGGAGTACTAGATGACCTTGTTTAATACTTGTTCTTGAAAAATTGATGAAGATTGCTTCTTGTTTGATCCTTGGCCGAGCACACAAAGAAGAGGAAGGAAGAGAGAAAATTTTTATAACCCTTGAACTAGTTAAGTGAAAATGTGAGATAAAATGAGATATTTATTTGTGTTTTGGACAAGATTAGATGGGTAATAAATGTGGGTTGGTGAGCTGCACATGAGAGCCAAGGAGGGGGGGGGGGTCTGCTGGCTCAAAAAGGAGGAAAAAGGGGGGGGGGGGTTGTTTTGGTGATTTATTTTGAAACAATGTGTAGTTTTAGTGGTTATTAGCTAGTTTTAGTTGTAATCGGGTACCAGGTTTGCTAGAAATAAATATTTAATGAAGTTTACCGGGACATAATAAAGTCATAAAAATGGTAAAAATATGTTGGGTACAAGTATTGAGTGTTTGGATGATTATTGTTTAGTTTCTACAAAAATCGTCGTAATTATATCAAACTTACGATATAAATTAATTAAAATTTCAAAATACCGGGTAAATGAATTTTATAATCTTTGTGACGTTGTAAGGGGTGTAAAAATATATCGGGACCATTGTGGGGAGTGTCAGATATGTTAGTCACATTTAATGATCGCGTGTTAACGTTTATTTAAAAATAAACCTACGTAAAATGTCAAATATACCAAATATGTTAATTTAAATATCCTACGAGTGGAATAGTATGCAAATGCTATTGTGATGATATGTAGACTATTTATAGTCCGTATGAAGTGTCCCTACCGATGATGCATGAATTCGCAGCTAAACCAATCCGGTTACGCGAATTTAAATACCCGTAAATTAAATCTACGATGAAATGAGTGATGCACATGAATAGTGTTTTCCCTCCGAAAATGAATAGTGTCATGTGAATAGTGAAATTTTTAAACGCTTCTTAGAATCTCAAACTGACTCTAAAAATGATGAATAGTGACTGATGAATAGTGAATGATGAATAGAGACATTTTGAGGTTTGGAAAATGACCTGAAATTGTGAGTTGTGACAGTCGCCCACCGAAAAAGGAATTCAGTCCCTGAATTCTGCTAGTGTTGGTCTTGGAAGTAGACTTGGTGAAAAGATGTGGATACTTGAGTCGCGTTTGGTCTTCCTGTTCCCAAGTAAACTCGGGTCCTCTTCGAGAATTCCAGCGAACTTTCACGATGGAAATTTGACTCTGCTTCAACTGTTTGATCTCGCGGTCCATGATTTCTACTGGTTCTCCTACAAGGTTTAGGTTTGTCATTGGGTTGGATCCCTTCCAATGGAATCATGAGTGACTAATCTGAAAGTCATTTCTTGGGATTTGAAAATGTGAAACATGTTTGTGTAACCTACTATTTTCTGTCAAGGCTCAAGTCTGAGGGCCACTGGCCTATTTTGTCTAATATTTTGACTGGTCTAGTGTATATCAGGTTTAACTTCCCGTGTTTTCTGAATTGTATCATGCCTTTCCTAGGCAGAACTTTCAACATTACCCTGCCACCAACTTGAAATTCTAATGGTTTACAACCTATCGAACTTGTAACTGATTCTTGATTTGTAGGAAATTCCTGCTTATTTCATGAATGCGTACTGGACTAGTGAGTTGGGCTTTTTCCGAGTTCGGTTCGTCAATAGATGGTCGGCTCTACAACTATAAAGTACCTCAAATGGTGTAGTCTCTATGCTCGTATGATAACTATGGTTGCAAAGGAATTTGACTTATGGCAAATGGTTAGTCCAACCATTTCTAGAGTCAATCACTCATGCTCTAAGCATATCTTTCCTATGTTTGAGTTATCCTTCCGCTTTGACCATTGGTCTGAGGATGGTAGGCGGTATTTACATCTAAATGGGGTTCCGAAAGAAATTTTAAAATGGTTGCTAGGAGTCTGAGGTGAATCGATTACCTTTATCAGGAATAATTGAAATGGGTACAATAAATCTTGTGACTAATTCCACAACGTTATGTCTTTCGAACAGGGTGTTATTTGAAGGAGATAGAATATGGGCAACAATTTTGATTCCTTATGTTTTGTTCTAACGGATGCTAAGACATGTGTCTTTCTTTGCTTATTGGGCTTGGTCTCTATTACTGAAGTTCGAAATTGATTGAGGGTGTCCCTACTAGTTTCCTTCGTCAAATATTCCAAGGTTCTTTGTTGTCAAATCACAAAACCCTAAATGCATAAGCGATGTAGTATGGTGATTGGTTTTGGAAATTTGTCTCGCGATTGTGAGTTTTGGTCGAAATCTTTTTCTGAATAAACGAATTTAGAAAATGGAGCAAATGGTTTACTAAGTAATATCTTTCTTGATGATTCAAAATTCAGTAGTTATGAAATGTTAAACTGTTTTCAAACATGTTGCGAATAGGACTGTTTACGAAAGTTTGATGTTTATATATCTCTCATTGTACGATGGTTTTGCTAAATATTGACCAAAAAGGATCGTACTTGTTCAAAATAGGAATTTCATAAATTATTTTTCTACAAGGTATGTGATTCGTATAAATGTATTTTAATTAAAATCCGTTTAAAAGTGAAAGCACTGACGAGGATGAAATGGTCGGGTAGGTATGTTCGCATAAATGCATAGATGTCTAATGTTTAGTTCCTGATGTTGGATAATGCCTATTGGTGGGTATCAGGCAAAACTACAAGCATAGGTATTCAAACTAACTTAAGTCCTGAAATGGTTTATCGTTGAATTTGTCATCATGTTGGCAAAACAAAGGTATTAATTGATACTATGTCGATGAATGTCTGTTTTATTTTCACATGTAGCTGGGGAGGTATGCTTGGGCCTGATGTCTTTCTCGATGTAAAGGTGAGGTTATCTAGAATTTTTAGAGGACACAATGCCTTAGGGGAATCTATATCCTTATCCTTAGTTCAACTCAACTACCCTTGGTGAAAACTCATTGCAGGGAAGTTTGCGTATGGATGAGGCCATGTTTAAATGAAATTCTCTACAATATCGGTTAGGAGGCTTGGTTTATTTCTATAGTGTTGCTTAGCGTACATTCACATTGTACTCGATCTTGTAAGTCGATCTAGCTAGTACCCTAGAATGATAAAATTGGGCAATTAGGTCAGAGATGGTGGTTCGGATGGTCTCGAGGTATCTTGTTGGGTTATGAATTGTCTTAGTCTAGGTTAGCAGTTCTGTAATCCTTTCATTGCTTTTCTTGTATCGAGGAATCCTCCTTGTAATTGATATGGAAAGTCTCTCCTAGAGAAGTCAATGGAAAAATCCAAGTTAATGGCTGAGTGAGTGACAGGTGGGGTAAGTATCCAGGAAAGGTTTGTCAAAAAGAGACGTTTATGAAAGAGTTTATTTGTTTACAAAGCTTTTAAATGAAGATTGTTATTAACAATTCTTTAAAAAGGTAATTATTTTCTTCATGGCATAATCCTTCCTGAATTATACATAGGTGATCAGGCTATGTATAGTTGAGGACTAATGATGCGATGCTTGTTTTAGTCAAAATAGCATTACTTTTCTCAAAAGTGTTAGATGGTGTTCAGCGTATTGTTATGAAAAATGGTATCCTAGTTATTTCCTTCAAAAGTAACATGAAAATTTTTTCACGTAATAGTTGTAAATACTTGATGTAATGATGGAAAAATCAATTTATAGGGTGGTAACAAAATAGCTTATTTTAAAAATTCTGTAAAACAATTTCCCCATATGATAGTAAAATAGCTTGAAATAAAATTCGTTGAATGGTTTATTGGATACATGGGTGAATCTTATGGAATGGTAATAGTCTACTAATCTGTCAAGAACGAAATCGGCCTAATCCTTAATAAGACAGTGGTATAATGTTACGAAACGATTGAAAATTGAGCAATTGGAATACAAAATGGAATAAAATTAGGTTATGATTATCACAGAGATAACAAAAGATAGTTATTACATTGGATATAAAAGTGCTTAATACAACTAGGTTACACCAACGTACCTATGGAAAGTACAAAAGAAAAGTACAACCCTAGAGGGTTTGAACTACGGTTTATATATTAAACCAGGGGCTCCTCCTGTTGAAGCATTGTTGTTATCCTTGATGTTGCTATTATCCTGAAAGTTCTCTTCTAACAATTCACGCTATTCCTCGAGCGATTCCATCTTGATTCCCAAGTTCCCGATTTCCTTGTTCCTTAGCTCCGGGCAGTCCTTCCAGAAATGCCCTAAGTTTCCACATTTGAAGCAACTCCCTGGGATCCTCTGATTTGTGAGTTTCCTATAGTCCTTAGTCTGATGACCCTGCTTCTTGCACACTCCACACGGTTCACTACAATGACATAGGTGATGTAGATTACACATGTTGCAGTAAGGTAAATTTCCAGTATACCTTTTCTTTGTGCGCGGTCCTGCATCATAGGCTCCAACCACTTCTTGTCCTTTGAGTGATTGTTGAGTAGCATTGCAACCTCGATTGTTGTCCCACTTCCTTTTGTTGTCACTATTGTTTCCTAATTTCTTGGTGTGAGCTATGTATTCCTTTGCTTCGATCGCCATTTTGATAGCTTTAGACATAGTATCGGGTTCCAATGAGATGACCAACCTACGAATTTCAGGGGAGAGTCCCCCGATGTACCTTTCAAGTTTCTTGCTTTCTGGTTCATCCATTGCAGGGCCTAGTTGTGTCAATTCATAAAAATGAGTAGTGTACTTGACAACATCATCTCCTTCCATGGTAAAGTTTAGTGTTTCCTGTTCCATTGCTCGTAATTCACTTCTTACACAAAATGTTGAAGCCATCATCCTTTTTAGTTTCTCCCAAGAGTGTGAGTAAGCAACATTGACCCCCACTATCTGAACATGTTTGGTCCACCATTCCTGGGCATGATCCTGAAAAGTGCAAGTGGCGAACTTAACCTTGTCTTCCTTACTGCAGTCGCCACATCAAAATATTGTTTCTATTTCTTCGAACCATTTGAGAAATACCTTTGTGTCTATAGTTCCGCTAAAGGAGGGGGGATTGCAACCCAAAAATTCCACGTAATTTTGTTCCTTAGTGAGGGCGGTGGCTACGTTCTTGGCAATGATTGTCCAACAGCGGCTTGCGTCATGCTTGGAGAGGTTTACTTAAATCTATCTTCATCAAATCATAAGACACCATGAGAATTTATAGGTAATAAAAATCATCATATTCACGACACATGAATATAATACATGAACGTTTCGGTCTACTTGGACCGATATCATAGATAGCACAACCATTCCTACATGGTAGAGTCACACTTGATACATTTGTTTGTACAACAACCAAAAGACAACAAGTTCTTTAGACTATGTCCTATACTTTCTGTAGCTAGGATAATAGTAAAAGCTAATAAAGATATAAGTGTAGTCTAGAGACTTCCTGGTGTCCCTCTGTGTGAAACCAGGGTTGTGGCATCATAAGGTTGAGATAGTCCTGAAGTGGTGTCTGGAGTTGTGCATCGATCATATCCTAGATAGTGTAGGTTCCAAACCATTCTTGAGGAATCTGCAGATGTTCCTGTTGAGTCCATGATTTTGGTATTATCCACAAGGTGTTATCTAATTCATGACAAGTGAGAATGGAAAAGGGAAATGAAAACGGTCGTACTGAAAAGGAAAGGTTAGTCTCCTAAATCTCTAAGGTCTCGGTGTCATATCTTGTGTCTCTCCTAAGTCGGGTTCAAATGGTGCTATCATCTCAAACGGGTGGGAGTTATAATCTAAAAAAATGTAAGTGGTATGTGAATGTCAACGTATAGGAAGGTGACAGTGGTGATGTATGTGTATTAATGGATGAAAAAGCATCCTCGATATCCGAGTCTGCTAGGATGATCACAGGGTGATTGGGTGAAGACATGTCACTGTGAACCAGGTCAATATAATTATATATATATATATATATATATATATATATATATATATATATATATATATATATATATATATATATATATATATATATATATATATGAGTATGGGTATAAATAACTCGCATAGTGTTTGCATGAAGTGACATGTGTAATGAATATGCACTTATGATAAAATGATGAGATGCTATGATGATGTGGTTATAGTCTAGGGTCCAAGATACAACCTAGTTCGCTATAACCTTAGCTTTGATGCCAATCTGTCACACCCCCAAAATACCTGTTTTAGCAGCGGAATGGAATACCTGGGGGTGACTGACATAGCATCATAGTTACAGTTATATTGAACGACCTAAAGTGTCGATTATAAAATACATCGTTTGATAATTTAAAAATATTCAAAGTTTACATAACAAGGTCCCAAAAGGTGTTGCAAATTTAGGTAAAATAAGTTCAACAAGATCAAACGTTTCATAAATGCAGAATATGTATATATATATATATAAAGTGAGACGTGTCGACTTCGCGAATCCAGGTAGGTCCAAATGCATGCCACATGAGCTACCTTAATTACCTGAAAATATATTGCTAAAAACGGTCAACAATAATGTTGGTGAGAAATCATAGGTTTATGAATTAAATCGTATGTACACTAGCCACAAGTATAAAGTAAAGTGACAAGATGTCAAAATAATATTACATTGGCTCTTAAGCTCATGACCCCGAAGCTAGACATAATATGAAATGGCCCCAACCGAGTGTTTACCAGGCACTCAAATATGATTCAAATGAAATGCGTCTGTATGACTCGTTGGTGCTACCAACTCGGACGGGGGAGTCACCCCAAATAGATCTATCCACTCACTCTCGCTTACGCATAATTAACGGCTCATAATAATAAGGGGACTTAATATGGTAATAAGGTAACTTAAGCAATGTATGGAATTTAATACTTTGGCATGTACAAAAAAATAAATAAATGGTGCAATGTATTCTCCCTCAAGAGTTTTAAGATGAAATAAGTAATTTAAAACAGGGCTATGAAAACTCACCTGAAGTGATGATACAATGATGGTGTAATGATCGGGACAACAAAGCGCGAACACTAGCCGCAACCTAATATGAATGAATACGATCTACTTTAGATTATGAAGTGATGTAATGAATGTACATGCACATGATGTCTATACCACTCATAATCTGGAAATAATAGTTATCGTTGAAGTATAGTGTTTTCCATAACTTGGGAAAAGTAAGTCTAACTAGACTTGCAAAACTAGTCGTAATATATTATACATAAAGTGTTAGTGTTTAACTCATCATTTTGAAAACCTTGAAATGACAACTAATAGTCGTGTAAATAAACTTTTGGTCATAAGTGCTTCAATGGGTAATAATTACGGCTCTTCAACGTTGTTACTATAAAATATAGTGTTTAGTACATTAGAATATTATTTCTAATAGTGGCTGTCAAAATAATAGAGTTTGTCGGTTTTGAAACGTGTATATCTTTGTCGTTATAAGCTCATTTTCTTCGTTCTTTTTATCCACGGGTTCGTATTAACATTTACTAACAAATTTTTGATAGTTCGGCTCCTCTAGGTGACGTTTAACGCCTCATTTTGTCCATCGAATGTCATCTAACAGCAAATATATTTTCAGAAAATAGTTTTTCGTCGTTAAACTTGTAAAAATCATATCTCCTTCGTTATAAGCTTGTTTTTATCCGTTCTTTCGCCCATAGCTTCGTGTTTGAATGTATTTTCTAAATATTTGGTCAAAAATTACCCCTGAGTTCCTGAGTTTTCGGGGTTTGGCAGTTTGGGACAGTAGGTATGGATATTTGTTTTAAACTCATTTCTAGGGTTCCAAACTTGTTTCAAATATAACCAAATCACTTTCAATCACCACCAAACTAATTTATTCCTACCATATACCTTCTTAGGGTGTCATGGGTTCCTAGACATCATCCACCAAGTTAATCTACCAAGGGTTTCCATGTTATCCATTTCTAGGGCTTAAAAGATATAAAAGTATAAAAAGGAGTGGTATAAACTAGCACATGCATGTAATCTTGTACAAAAATCATATGAGTATTGTAATAACTTAGTAAAATCATAAAAATGAGTTTGACATACTTACTTTGAAGGATTAGTGAGTTTTGAAGATGAAAACCTAATAACACCTTGGATTTCTATTTCAAAACCACAAAAGGAGTTCTTGGAAAATTGATGAATATTGCTTCTTATTTGATCCTTGGCAAGCACACAAAGAAGAGGAAGGAAGAGAGAAAATTTTTATAACCCTTGAACTAGTTAAGTGAAAATGTGAGATAAAATGAGATATTTATTTGTGTTTTGGACAAGATTAGATGGGTAATAAATGTGGGTTGGTGAGGTGCACATGAGAGCCAAGGAGGGGGGGGGGGGGGGGGGAGGTCTGCTGGCTGAAAAAGAAGGAAAAAAATGGGGGGGGGGGGGTTGTCTTGGTGATTTATTTAGAAAACATGCGTAGTTTTAGTGGTTATTAGCTAGTTTTAGTTGTAATCGGGTACCGGGTTTGCTAGAAATAAATTTTTAACGAAGTTTACCGGGACATAATAAAGTCATAAAAATGGTAAAAATATGTTGGGTATAAGTATTGAGTGTTTGGATGATTATTGTTTAGTTTCTACGAAAACCGTCGTAATTATATCAAACTTACGATATAAATTAATTAAATTTCTAAAATACCGGGTAAATGAATTTTATAATCTTTATGACGTTGTAACGGGTGGAAAAATATATCGGGAGCATTTTGGGGAGTCTCGGATATGTTAGTCACATTTATTGATCGCGTGTTAACGTTTATTTAAAAATAAACCTACGTAAAATGTCAAATATACCAAAAATGTTAATTTAAATATCCTACGAGTGGAATAGTATGCAAATGCTATTGTGATGATATGTAGACTATTTCTATTCCGTATGAAGTATCCCTACTGATGATGCATGAATTCGCAGCTAAACCAATCCGGTTACGCGAATTTAAATACCCGTAAACTAAATCTACGATGGAATGAGTGATGCACATGAATCGTGTTTTCCCTCCGAAAATGAATAGTATCATGTGAATAGTAAAATTTTTAAACGCTTCTTAGAATCTCAAACTGACTCTAAAAATGATGAATAGTAAATGATGAATAGTGACTGATGAATAGTGAATGATGAATAGTGAATGATGAATAGAGACATTTTGAGGTTTGGAAAATGACCTGAAATTGTGAGTTGTGACAGTCACCCACCCAAAAAGGAATTCAGTCCCTGAATTTTGCTGGTGTTGGTCTTGGAAGTAGACTTGGTGAAAAGATGTGGATACCCGAGTCGCGTTTGGTCTTCCCGTTCCCAAGTAAACTCGGGTCCTCTTCGAGAATTCTAGCTAACTTTGAAGATGGAAATTTGACTCTGCTTCAACTGTTTGACCTCGCGGTCCATGATTTCTACTGGTTCTCCTACAAGGTTTAGGTTTGTCATTAGGTTGGATCCCTTCCAATGGAATCATGAGTGACTAATCTGAAAGTCATTTCTTAGGATTTGAAAATGTGAAACATGTTTGTGTAACCTACTATTTTCTGACAAGGCTTAAGTATGAGGGCCATTGGCCTATTTTGTCTAATATTTTGACTGGTCTAGTGTATATCGGGTTTAACTTCCCATGTTTTCTGAATTGTATCATGCCTTTCCTAGGCAGAACTTTCAACATTACCCTGCCACCAACTTGAAATTCTAATGGTTTACAACCTATCGAACTTATAACTGATTCTTGATTTGTAGGAAATTCCTGGTTATTTCATGAATGCGTACTGGACTAGTGAGTTGGGCTTTTTCCGAGTTCGGTTCGTCAATAGATGGTCGACACTACAACCATAAAGTGCCTCAAATGGTGTAGTCTCTATGCTCGTGTGATAACTGTGGTTGCAAATGAATTTGACTTATGGCAAATGATTAGTCTAACCATTTCTAGAGTCAATCACTCATGCTCTAAGCATATCTTTCCTATGTATGAGTTATCCTTCCGCTTTGACCATTGGCCTGACGATGGTAGGTGGTATTTACATCTGAATTGGGTTTTGAAAGAAATCTTAAAATGGTTGCTAGGAGTCTGAGGTGAATCCGTTACCTTTATCAGGAATAATTGAAATGGGTACAATAAATCTTGTGACTAATTCCACAACGTTATGTCTTTCGAACAGGGCATTATTTGAAGGAGATAGAATATGGGTAACAATTTTGATTCCTTATGTTTTGTTCTAACGGATGCTAAGACATGTGTCTTTCTTTGCCTATTGGGCTTGATCTTTATTACTGAAGTTCGTAATTGATTGAGGGTGTCCCTACTAGTTTCCTTTGTCAAATATTCCAAGGTTCTTTGTTGTCAAATCACAAAACCCTAAAGGCATAATCGATGTAGTATGGTGATTGGTTTTGGAAATTTGTCTCGCGATTGTGAGTTTTGGTCGAAATCTTTTTCTGAATAAACGAATTTAGAAAATGGAGCAAAGGGTTTAATAAGTAATATCTTTCTTGATGATTCAAAATTCAGTAGTTATGAAATGTGAAATTGTTTTCAAACATGTTGCAAATAGGACTGTTTACCAAAGTTTGATGTTTATATATTTCTCATCGTACGATGGTTTTGCTAAATATTGACAAAAAAGGATCGTACTTGTTCAAAATAGGAATTTCAGAAATTATTTTCTACAAGGTATGTGATTCGTATAAATGTATTTTAATTAAAATCCATTTAAAAGTGAAATCACTGACGAGGATGAAATGGTCGGATAGGTATGTTCGCATAAATGCATAGATGTCTAACGTTTAGTTCTTGATGTTGGATAATGCCTATTGGTGGGTATCAGGCAAAACTAAAAGCATAGGTATTCAAACTAACTTAAGTCCTAAAATGGTTTATCGTTGAATTTGTCATCATGTTGGCGAAACAAAGGTATTAACTGATACTATGTCGATGAATGTCTGTTTTATTTTCACATGTAGCTGGGGAGGTATGCTTGGGCCTGATGTCTCTCTTGATGTAAAGGTGAGGTTATCTAGAATTTCTAGAGGACACAATGCCTTAGGGGAATCTATATCCTTATCCTTAGTTCAACTCAACTACCTTTGGTGAAAACTCATTGCAGGGAAGTTTGCGTATGGATGAGGCCATGTTTAAATGAAATGCTCTACAGTATCGGTTAGGAGGCTTGGTTTATTTCTATAGTGTTGCTTAGCGTACATTCACATTGTACTCGATCTTGTAAGTCGATCTAGCTAGTACCCTAGAATGATAAAATTGGGCAATTAGGTCTGAGATGGTGGTTTGGATGGTCTCGAGGTATCTTGTTGGGTTATGAATTGTCTTAGTCTAGGTTAGTAGTTCTGTAATCCTTTCATTGCTTTTCTTTTATCGAGGAATCCTCATTGTAATTGATACGGAAAGTCTCTCCTAGAGAAGTCAATGGAAAAATCCAGCTTAATGGCTGAGTAAGTGACAGGTGGGGTAAGTATCCAGGGAGGGTTTGTCAAAAAGAGATGTTTATGAAAGAGTTTATTTGTTTACAAAGCTTTTAAATGAAGATTGTTATTAACAATTCTTTAAAAAGGTAATTATTTTCTTCATGGCATAATCCTTCCTGAATTATACATAGGTGATCAGGCTATGTATAGTTGAGGACTAATGATGCAATGCTTGTTTTAGTCAAAATAGCATTACTTTTCTCAAAAGTTTTAGATGGTGTTCAACGTATTGTTATGAAAAATGGTATCCTAGTTATTTCCTTTCGAATTAACATGAAAATTGTTTCCGGTAATAGTAGTAAATACTTGATGTAATGATGGAAAAATCAATTTATAGGGTGGTAACAAAATAGCTTATTTTAAAAATTCTGTAAAACAATTTCCCCATATGATAGTAAAATATCTTGAAATAAAATTCGTTGAATTATTTATTGGATACATGGGTGAATCTTATGGAATGGTAATAGTCTACTAATCTGCCAAGAACGAAATCGGCCTAATCCTTAATAAGACAGTGGCATAATGTTACGAAACGATTGAAAATTGAGCAATTGGAATAGAAAATGGAATAAACGAAGGTTATGATTATCACGAAGATAACAAAAGATAGTTATTACATTGTATAGAAAAGTGCTTAATACAACTAGGTTACATCAACGTACCTATGGAAAGTACAAAAGAAAAGTACAACCCTAGAGGGTTCGAATTACGGTTTATATATTAAAACAGGGGCTCCTCCTATTGAAGCATTGTTGTTATCCTTGATGTTGCTAATATCCTGACGGTTCTCTTCTAACAATTCACGCTATTCCTCGAGCGATTCCATCTTGATACCCAAGTTCCCGATTTCCTTGTTCCTTAGCTCCGGGCAGTCCTTCCTGAAATGCCCTAAGTTTCCACGTTTGAAGCAACTCCCTGGGATCCTCTGATTTGTGAGTTTCCTATAGTCCTTAGTCTGATGACCCTGCTTCTTGCACACTCCACACGGTTCACTGCAATGACATAGGTGATGTAGATTACACATGTTGCAGTAAGGTAAATTTCCAGTATACCTTTTCTTTGTGCGCGGTCCTGCAGCATAGGCTCCAACCACTTCTTTTCCTTTGGGTGATTGTTGAGTAGCATTGCAACCGCGATTGTTGTCCCACTTCCTTTTGTTGTCACTATTGTTTCCTAATTTCTTGGTGTGAGCTATGTATTCCTTTGCTTCGATCGCCATTTTGATAGCTTTAGACATAGTATCAGGTTCCAATGAGATGACCAACCTACGAATTTCAGGGGAGAGTCCCCCGATGTACCTTTCAAGTTTCTTGCTTTCTGGTTCATCCATTGCAGGGCCTAGTCGTGTCAATTCATAAAAACGCGTAGTGTACTTGGCAACATCATCTCTGTCCATGGTAAAGTTTAGTGTTTCCTCTTCCATTGCTCGTAATTCACTTCTTACACAAACTGTTGAAGCCATCATTCTTTTTAGTTTCTCCCAAGAGTGTAAGTAAGCAGCATCGACCCCCACTATCTGAACATGTTTGGTCCACCATTCCTGGGCATGATCCTGAAAAGTGCAAGTGGCGAACTTAACCTTGTCTTCCTTACGGCAGTCACCACATCAAAATATTGTTTTTATTTCTTCGAACCATTTGAGAAATCCCTTTGTGTCTATAGTTCCGCTAAAGGAGGGGGGATTGCAACCCATAAATTCCACGTGAGTAAGTTCCTTCGTGAGGGCGGTGGCTACGTTCTTGGCAATGATTTGTCCAAAAGCGGCTTGCGTCATGCTTGGAGAGGTTTGCTTAAATCTATCTTCATCAAATAATAAGACACCATGAGAATTTATAGGTAATAAAAATCATCATATTCATGACACATGAATATAATACATGAACATTTCGGTCTACTTGGACCGATATCATAGATAGCACAACCATTCCTACATAGTAGAGTCACACTTGATACATTTGTTTGTACAACAACCAAAAGACAACATGTTCTTTAGACTATGTCCCACACTTTCTGTAGCTAGGATAATAGTAAAAGCTAATAAAGATATAAGTCTAGTCTAGAGACTTCCTGGTGTCCTTCTGAGTGAAACCAGGGTTGTGGCATCATAAGGTTGAGATAGTCATGAAGTGGTGTGTGGAGTTGTGCATCGATCATATCCTAGATAGTGTAGGTTCCAAACCATTCTTGAGGAATCTGCAGATGTTCCTGTTGAGTCCATGATTTTGGTATTATCCACAAGGTGTTATCTAATTCATGACAAGTGAGAATGGAAAAGGGAAATGACAACGGTGGTACTGAAAAGGCAAGGTTGGTCACCCAAATCTCGACTATCTCGGTGTCATATCTGGTGGTCTCTCCTAAGTCAGGTTCAAATGGTGCTATCATCTCAAATGGGTGGGAGTTATAATCTAAAAAATGTAAGTGGTATGTGAATGTCAACGTATTGGAAGGTGAGAGTGGTGATGTAGGTGTATTAATGGATGAAAAAGCATCCTCGATATCCGAGTCTGCTAGGATGATCACAGGGTGATTGGGTGAAGACATGTCACTGTGAACCAGGTCAATATATATATATATATATATATATATATATATATATATATATATATATATATATATATATATATATATATATATATATGAGTATGGGTAACTCGCATAGTGTGTGCATGGAGCGACATGTGTAATGAGTATGCACTTATGATGAAATGATGAGATGCAATGATGATGTGGTTATAGTCTAGGGTCCAAGATACAACCTAGTTCGCTATAACCTTAGCTCTGATGCCAATCTGTCACACCCCCAAAATACCTGTTTTAGCAGCGGAATGGAATACCTGGGGGTGACTGACATAGCATAATAGTTACAGTTATATTGAAGGACCTAAAGTTTCGTTTATAAAATACATCGTTTGATCATTTAAAAATATTCAGAGTTTACATAACAAGGTCCCAAAAGGTGTTGCAAATTTAGGTAAAATAAGTTCAACAAGATCAAACGTTTCATAAGTGCAGAATATATATATAAAGTGAGACGCGTCGACTCCGCGACTCCAGGTAGGTCCAAATGCATGCCACATGAGCTACCTTAATTACCTGAAAATATATTGCTAAAAACGGTCAACCATAATGTTTGTGAGAAATCATAGGTTTATGAATTAAATTGTATGTACACTAGCCACAAGTATAAAGTAAAGTGACAAGATTTCAAAATAATACTACATTGGCTCTTAAGCTCATGACCCCGAAGCTAGACATAATTTCAAAATAATACTACGTTGGTGCTACAAACTCCGACGAGGGAGTCACCCCAAATAGATCTATCCACTCACTCTCGCTTACGCATAATTAATGGTTCATGATAATAAGGGGACTTAATATGGTAATAAGGTAACTTAAGCAATGTATGGAATTTAATACTTTGGCATGTACAAAATAAATAAATAAATGGTGCAATGTATTCTCCCCCGAGAGTTTTAAGATGAAATAAGTAATTTAAAACGGGGCTATGAAAACTCACCTGAAGTGATGATACAATGATGGTGTAATGATCGGGACAACAAAGCGCGAACACTAGCCGCAACCTAATATGAATGAATACGATCTACTTTAGATTATGAAGTGATGTAGTGAATGTACATGCACATGATGTCTATACCACTCGTAATTTGGAAATAATAGTTATCGTTGAAGTATAGTGTTTTCCATAACTTGGGGAAAAGTAAGTCTAACTAGACTTGCAAAACTAGTCGTAATATGTTATACATAAAGTGTTAGTGTTTAACTCATCGTTTTGAAAACCTTGAAATGACAACTAATAGTCGTGTAAATAAACTTTTGGTCATACGTGCTTCAATGGGTAATAATTACGGCTCTTCAATGTTGTTACTATAAAATATAGTGTTTACTACGTTAGAATATTATTTCTAATAGTGGCTGTCAAAATAATAGATTTGTTGGTTTTGAAACGTGTATATCTTTGTCGTTATAAGCTCATTTTCTTCGTTCTTTATATCCATGGGTTCGTATTAACATGTACTAACACATTTTTGATAGTTCGGCTCCTCTAGGTTACGTCTAACGTCTCATTTTGTCCATCAATGTCATCCAACAGCAAGTATATTTTCGGAAAATAGTTTTTCGTCGTTAAACTTGTAAAAATCATATCTCCTTCGTTATAAGCTTGTTTTTATCCGTTCTTTCGCTCATAGCTTCGTTTTTGAAAGTATTTTCTAAATATTTGGTCAAAAATTACCTCTAAGTTCCTGAGTTTTCTGGGTTTGGCATTTTGGGACAGTAGGTTTGTATATTTGTTTTAAACTCATTTCTAGGGTTCCAAACTTGTTTCAAATCTAACCAAATCACTTTCAATCACCACCAAACTAATTTATTCCTAACATACACCTTCTTAGGGTGTCATGGGTTCCTAGACATCATCCACCAAGTTAATCTACCAAGGGTTTCCATGTTACCCATTTCTAGGGCTTAAAAGATATAAAAGTATAAAAAGGAGTGGTATAAACTAGCACATGCATGTAATCTTGTATAAAAATCATATGAGTATTGTAATAACTTGGTAAAATCATGAAAATAAGTTTGACATACTTACTTTGAAGGATTAGTGAGTTTTGAAGATGAAAACCTAATAACACCTTGGATTTCTATTTCAAAACCCCAAAAGGTTTAATACTTGTTTAATACTTGTTCTTGAAAAATTGATGAAGATTGCTTCTTGTTTGATCCTTGGCCGAGCACACAAAGAAGAGGAAGGAAGAGAGAAAATTTTTATAACCCTTGAACTAGTTAAGTGAAAATGTGAGATAAAATGAGATATTTTTCTGTGTTTTGGACTAGATTAGATGGGTAATAAATGTGGGTTGGTGAGGTGCACATGAGAGCCAAGGAGGGGGGGGGGGGGTCTGCCGGTTCAAAAAGGAGGAAAAGGGGGGGGGGGGGGGGTTGTCTTGGTGATTTATTTAGAAAACATGTGTAGTTTTAGTGGTTATTAGCTAGTTTTAGTTGTAATCGGGTACCGGGTTTGCTAGAAATAAATTTTTAAAAAACTTAAATGGGACATAATAAAGTCATAAAAATGGTAAAAATATGTTGGGTACAAGTATTGAGTGTTTGGATGATTATTGTTTAGTTTCTACGAAAACCGTCGTAATTATATCAAACTTACGATATAAATTAATTAAATTTCCAAAATACCGGGTAAATGAATTTTATAATTTTTGTAACGTTGTAAGGGGTGTAAAAATATATCGGGACCATTATGGGGAGTGTCGGATATGCTAGTCACATTTATTGATCGCGTGTTAACGTTTATTTAAAAATAAATCTACGTAAAATGTCAAATATATCAAAAATGTTAATTTAAATATCCTATGAGTGGAATAGTATGCAAATGCTATTGTGATGATATGTAGACTATTTCTAGTCCGTATGAAGTGTCCCTACTGATGATGCATGAATTCGCAGCTAAACCAATCCAGTTACGCGAATTTAAATACTCGTAAACTAAATCTACGATGAAATGAGTGATGCACATGAATAGTGTCATGTGAATAGTGAAATTTTTAAACGCTTCTCAGAATCTCAAACTGACTCTAAAAATGATGAATAGTGACTAATGAATAGTGAATGATGAATAGTGACATTTTTGGGTTTGGAAAATGACCTGAAATTGTTAGTTGTGACATAATCCTGTTAGGATTTTGATATAGAGAGAACCTAATTTTAATTCATTCCAATTAGGTCTGATTTGAGATTGTTGCACGACTTGATTTCCTTTCATTCCGTTCAGGTTTATCTTGTAATCATTGCAAGACTTGTCCCTTATCATTGGCTATTAAATTTGATTGGGTTTGTGGGTTGGATCGTGCTAGGGTTTCCTGGCCGATTAGGAGAGTTTTTGGGGGTGCGTTTGTGGTGATTTACCATCTCTTTGCAGTGGTAGGGTTTTCTTGGCCTTGGTTGTTTGGTGGTATAGCTCTAGGGTTAGGGCCGATTGATGTTGTAGCATCCTGTAAAATTTCCCAGTCATTAATCAGTAAGCTTTAATCAAGAAGTAAGCAACCATTATAGTTTAATTAATTGTTTTTAAGCAATTTTTTTTTTTAATTTTATGCAACAATGAATCAGTATGTTATTACATGATTTACATTTCTTTGGAACGATCTCACACATGTACCACGATATTCCAAATTCGAACAAATCGAACTTGACATCATTTCTTATCACCATAGTCATAGGGATAGGTTCCTCTTCAGTAGGTGGAGTTGGAGCCTGGGTTTGGGCAATTGGAGAGTCCTTGTTTAGTGATGGAGTGGGTGAAGGATGTTTTTGTGGTGATGGTTGTGGGTGTGGTTCAGAGGAGCTAGATGGTCCATATGCATGAGCTGAGTCCTCCTCTTCATGTGAAGATTGTGAGTGGGCCTCACTTGCAGATGATGATGATGATGAACTTGCAACGTTAGCACCAGCAGGCAATATAGCAGCTAAAATTGGCTTATTCTTCCCTTTAAATCCCCTTTGCATGTTACTGAAAACCTTTTTGTTAAATGGGACATCCAAGTATGGTATTCTGTTATGTGTTTCTACATTCAAAATCATTTGTAGAAATCTTGGGTACATTAAGAATTTTTTCTTCTTATTTTTAGAATTTGCAATCATTGCCTCAAAAATATATCTTGAAAAATTGTAAATCCTATCAGTGGATAGACAGACCAAAGCAGAAGCAATGTTGCTTCCAAATTGGTCCCATCCACCACTTTTAGAACTCAAACAAGGAAGCAAATAACGGATTAGAAATCTCAAGTTGGGTGTAAAATGACCTTTCCAAAATGTAAATGACCCATCTACATGATACCCAATATCTTTTAACCCTTTAAAGATTTCTTCATTAGGCAACATAACAGGGCCTGAGGCATCATCTAATTGAAGACTACTCCTAATGGATGCCTCAGTAACAGAGTACACTAAGGTAACAGTAGTGGCCCTTATTTTTGTAGTCCCATCATCAAGAGTGAAGGCTTCAGCAGTCTGCCAAAACTGCTTGACCATAGAGTCAAAGATGGTAGGATTATAAAGTAAGGCATACCTGATGTGAGTCCCTTTCATGAAGTCCACTATCTGATGGAAATCATCACTCTTGTCTGGCTTCTTCAGAAAACCCACTTGATTGTGCTTGTCATAGTATTTCATTCTTGACATTTGCTTAGAGAGTAAGTTTTGAAAAAGCTTTTTGAAAATACTGAGATGAAAATTGTGGTAGGGTTTAAGTACTGGTTGTGTAAAACAGAGTATGCGATTTAGTTGCCGTGTATATGTGATTTTGTTTTAAAGTTTAAAGAGAGGTGAATAATAGATAAGAATAAAAATGAAATCAAATCTCTTAGCACTGTAAAAGAAGTGAAGGCACTATTGACACAGTGAAAATCATTTAATGTCTGACCAGTACTAACGGTAACATAAATTACACTACCAGACTTAGAAATGGTCAACCAGACTTAAGTGGTGACTTCACTAGACATAACAGATTTTTGCCAATATGACTTACATACAAGTACAACCCAGATTAGTAGAAATTCCAAGTAACTCCAATCCATTCTTTTCCTGGAAAGATTATTCAAAAACAAAGATATACAATACTATGTTGATGAAAACAAACACTAGCTACCAGAATCAACTCTAAAAGCATCAGATAAACACCAAACTACCAGTATTGAAACTAGAAGTTACAAACAATACATTTAACCTCCCCTTAAATGTAGCTATGGGTTTATCATGCTAATGTTAGTTACCAATTCGTTAAAGCAAGATTTTTCAAAGCAAACTCTTCAATTAAAGCAAACAAAAAAACTTTTCAAAAAAAAAAAAAAAAAAAAGAGCAGCAGACATTCTGAAATGTAGAGTCATAAACTTATTCAAACATAAGGTAAATCTCTTGAATGACACATTAACCTTGACCAAAAGAGAATGTTTCCCCAATGTTTAACTTCTTTTACTCCTTTTTGCTTGAGTTTCATCATCAAGCTCCTCACATATCTTACTTAGCAATTGACTACCTATGCTGAGAATGTGGTTGTCAACTGCATCGGTTTGTTCTTCACACTGGAGCTTGGAGGACATCATACCAATAAGCACTTAAGTACTTAAAGGATATACTACATCATCAAGCATGAAAATATCAACACCAACTTTGGTTGGTAGATGATGGACATCACATAAGTCATAAAACTTCCATAGGAGAGTCCTATCTTGACTTGGAAAATTCCAATGCCTATCTGCAGGATTTTGTTCATACATTCTTTTGAGCTCCACAAATAATTCTTGTTCCTTCACATCAGCTTTCCCTGCAATCTTGAGATCCAGTTGAACCAGCTTCCATAAGGTATTTAAATCTTCTCTATCACAAGACTTCACTAATGATTCAATGTTCTTGTAGTTTTTAGAATTTTCATCAGCTCTGGTTACTTTCTAAAATTTACCAAACTTATCTCTGCTGATCTTCCAATCCACAATTCTTGCTGGAAATAAATTAATATGCACAGTTTCTTCAAACAGCGCCAAGGGTTCTTTGTAACCCAGCATGTGCTCTGATCATCCACTATCAAACATGCCTATATTTCCCTTGTTCTTGATTGAATGATCATGTACATTAAAAAATTAAGAGATTCTCTTAAGGAACCAGGCCTGTGCAGGCTTGGGTCTACCTTGTGGATCCACATACTTGTATGTCTTGTAGGAACAAAATCCACATATGTTGCTTTGGGACTTATAGGTAAGTTCACTCTTAAATGGATCCCATTTCCAACAATCTAAGTCCTTAATAGCAGACCCCCTTTACCCTTTACAGCATTAAAATTTGATATTTTTGCTGCATTATTGACATTGGGTCTCCTCACAGGTGAGTTGATTCAGCAAAATTGTTTATTTGATTAATTGTGTTCACCTGTGGTAAGAATCTCCTCACTGGTGAATGTGATTTAATAGAATTGTTTTTCTGACTTTTTGTGTTCACCTGTTGTTTTTTATAGTAAGTACTGGTAGGTTTTTATTGTTTGGTTTGAACAGATTTATCATTTGCATAACAAAAATTAACATTAGGCTTAGCAGAATTAAAATTTTGCCTACCAGAACTAAAATTTGGCTGAACAGAATTAACTTGTGACGTACCAGCAATAATTAATACTGGTCTTGGAATAAACTTATTTGCATGGTTATCTTGTTAGCATTATTCCATACTGGTTTAGACATTATATTACCAGTATTACCCACTCCTTATTTCTTTAATTCAGCTTCTTTAGCCATTCTCTTTTCATGAGAGTCACAATCTCTAATTAATAGGCTAAGACTACCACACACAAAACATCTCTTCTGAGTAAAAGTATAACCTGCTCCTAACACTCTTTCCTTTTTCTCATTCCTATTCTTTTTAGGTGTCTCTTGGTTGTTTACTTGTTGCCTAGGAGATTTTATGTGAAGTTCACAACTAGGTTCAACAGGTTTAGGTTTGGGTGCACACATAACAAGTTTGTAAATCTTAACAGATTTAGGTTTTGACACTTCATTTGGGATACTTTCTAGTTCTGATTCAGAATGCTCAGAGATGTTTCCAATGGACCCTTAAATGTCATTAGATTGACAGGTAGAATACTCACTGGTTTTGTCTTCTAAGACATTTGTTTCAGGAACTTGGGGTCCCTTTTTGCCATAGCAATACAATGAATCATCAAAATCTTTTTCTGGTAGAGGAGTGTAGTCTCCACCTAGAGGAGGTGGAACTCCTTTAAAGTTGTCAGATTTTACAAATCTTTTGTATATAGGTTTATCCACAAAATCTTCTTCTTTACAAACAAAAATAGTGTTTTCCATTTCTTCTTCATAACTTAAGACCTCACTGTTTGATTTTATCTCATACCCCAAGCCTACTTTGCTATTTGAGCTCATTCCTGAATCAATTAACCTAAACAGGTTTTTATTTGATTGTTCCCATGTGTCAACCTTATTCTTTAAATATTCTTTATCACTTAATGCCTTCGTGCCAATTCTTCTATACTTTTTCAGTTTTTCATCTTTTTCATAAATTGCATTTGCCTGAAAAGTATGTTTTCGATTTAAATTAGCTTGCAGATTTTGAAGATTAATAATTTGAACCTCTAAAGTTTTAACAGCATTTTCATAAGCTAGAATTTTTACTTCCTGTTCTTCTATTTGATTCGTTTGTTCATCACAAAGAGCTTTAACATTATTTTATGAATCAATGAATAGTTTAGAACATAGGGATACCTCAGAATTTGAGCTTATTGCCATAAGAGGATGATTGGTTGGATCCTCCTCCTCATGTTGCTCTCCTCAGTTAATCACACCATCATCCATTGTCAGCAAACCAACTTGATTCTTTTCTTTCTTTTGCATCTCTTCCTGGCTTTGATAGATGGAGTCCCTTCTTTTCTTATCATCAGGAGTCACTTTTGCTGGGCATTCCCTAGCAATGTGACCAGTATTGTTGCATTTATAACACTTAAGCTATGTCTTATTAAAACCAACTAGTGTCTTCCCATAAAACCTTAAGTTTCTACCAGTTCTCTTGTATAGCCATTTCATCCAGAGTGCAATCATTGCCAATTGCTAGTTTATATCCATCTCTTCAATGTCATCATCATTTATGTGCTCAAGATCTTCATTGATAAGATCTGTGTCTTTTTACCTTTTTGAAAATAGTGAATACATAACCTCATCAGCAAATCCTGTAGGGACCTCTCTTTCTCTTTGATTGCTTCAAGAAGTATCATAACTACCAGAACTAAAACCACCAGAATTAACTTTGCCAGTACTGCTCTTGCTTTGTCCCACAAAAGCAACATTAGCAGCACTTGTTGATGCCATTGAAGCTTCTTTGATATCTTGTTCAAACACCTTTAGGTTGTTGTAAAAATCATCAATTAACCAAGTGTCAACATCTTCCTTCATTCTCATGGTCATGGCCACAATTGACCATTCATTTGGTATAGCCCTGAGAAATTTGTGATTTGCATCTTCAGCAGGTACACCTGAACCATGAGCTTCCAATTGTGAGAAAATATGTTGGAACTTGTCATATCCTTTTTCTAGCCCTTCTGAACTAGACACAGTGAAAGCTTCAAAATTCTATTTAAGAACAACCTTCTACATCCTTTTGGAGTTAGCATTGCCTCCAAATCTGGTTCTTATTGCTTCCCAAATCTCCTTGGCATCATCCATCCCATGGAACCTCCTCAGATGTTCCTTTGGAATGGCCACCAGAGGGATGGTTCTTGCCTTTCTTTCCTTCTCTACAGCATGGATCTTTGAAGCAGTGACTGGTGGAAGTACTCTAACAGTATCATCGTTACTAACAGAGATCCTTTTCATTGAATTCCCATTCTGAATCACTTTCCATACATCATTGTCAATGTATTCAAGATAGTGCTCCATCTCCATGGCCCAGATATCATACTCATCCTTCTTAAGAATTGGGAGTTTGATATTGGATATAGTGGTTGTTGTAGGTAGGATATGTTGTTGTTTTGTTTTCCCACTATCTGAGGCAGCATCTTATGATTTGATTCTTCAGAATCACTGTGTTGGCTAGAGAATGCATCAATACCAGGAGCAGACATCTTTTAGCATTTGTAAGTGTTTGATTTGTGGTTCTGTGTTTCTTGTTACTCAGAGTCCCTCTATAGGCTCTGATACCACTTGTAGGTCAAGCAGCCTTTGTAAGACATTAGACACCTTGGATAAATCCGAACTGTCTATATGAGAAACTCTAAATAATGTATACTTGAGGTTAACGCGGAATATTAACACAAGCAGTAAGAACGACACAGAGAATTACTAACTTTGTATTTGCTATTAAGCTTGGAAACTTGGCATAGAACACAATGTCGTAGGGTTCCTTTTATACTATAAGGAAAACCCTAACCTTAACTATACAAAACGTGTGAAAGGATTCATGCATATCTTCTCCTAAGATATCTAACCGTGTGTATATCCTTTCTTATTATATCTCCTAAGTTATCTATTTTGTTAGACATAAACAGAACAGACTTAACTATGCCAAAATACTAACATACTTAACTAAGACTACCAGACTTAAATTTCGTACTGGCAGTACTAACTAACTAACAGACTTAACTTAAGTCTATTTACAAATAATTCCCAACGGATGATCTTTTGGCGATTCTTGGATGAAGATTTAACCTTGTGTCTTTGTCCTCCATTCATTTCGAGCAAATCTTGGGAGTACTAGTTTTTTTTTTTTTTTTTTTTTTTTTTTTTTTTTTTATCATTACTTTTATGCTTTTTAGGAACATTGGGGACAATGTTCGATTTAAGTGTAGGGAGGGTAAAATGGGATACCTTAGAAACTATAACTCCAGTTGATTTTTATTTTGTTTAAGAGTAAATGCGTAATAAAACAAAAAAGATACTTGTTAGGGCAAATTTAGCAGCAAATGTAATTTTTTTTACAACATATAAGAGTGAAACTTTAGTTTTAATAAACGTCTTATGAATAGGAGTTATATAGCTAGCACAAAAACCCTTCCACTCAAAAATTTCTACCCCAAAAAATGTGAGGTTCACCTTTAGGTCTTTAGGAAAAAGCATTCACTTTTGATGCTTATGAGTGTGCCGGTAGTATATAGATTCTAGAATTTGCATTTGTGATGCATCCGAAGACCGCTAGTCAGACTACATTCGTGTAGTAAGATTTTCTATATGATAAGAGGCATTAGGATAACCCTTGTTTTAAACATGTATTATAATTACATTGACTTGATTAGTCAAGTAATTTTCTCACACTTTTGCGATGTACTTATCTTTAGTACACGATACCCCTAGTACACCCCTCAGAGCCTATCTTTTTCGCGGTTCTCATGATATTTTGGTGGATTCCGAAATATTAATGAAGAACATTATTTACAATCCACCCCCAGATGTACACCCAAATTGCCTTAGCCTACCTTGTATGCACTCATTTTAGTGCATTATTGTTATGTGTTTAAACCCTTTGTCAATTGTTTAATTGGTTACATGGTTGCTAAGTCGAGTCATATCTTGTAAATACAGTTTTGGGATGATTAGGTCTCATGGGTAAAAGTACTAGTCATTATGGAGTGAAAGGGGAAATCATTAACCCTTATATACGTTAACGTTTAAAGTATTCCAAGTGTTTTAATTTTCTTAATTCGGGTCATTAGTTAGTTATGTGTAAAATATGTAAAAGTTCAAGTGTAGGGAGGATGCAAGATCCCTTTGATGTGTTAGTTTGGATGGTAGAGCAAAAGTGTATGAAAAAACTCGAAAAAAAATCAAAGAAAAAAAAAAGAAAAAAAAAGAAAAAGAAAAGTGAAAAAAACATACGGGCTACCATCCGCATCTTTTATTTATATTTTAGTCAATTTAGTGTCTTGAAAAAAATACAAAAAGTGTTATTACTTAGCGAGTTGAGTCAAGTCTTGGCTTAGCAACGACTTATTGTACATGTAATTGACCAAGATGGTTGACTTGCCATTAGTAAAATTCCCTTTATCCAACAAACCGTGTTTACCATACCCTTACACCGAACGTTACAACCCTTTAAAAGATCTATTTGCTAGTTTATCCTAGGTGCTTACATCAAAGTGGTGGAGGTTTGATCCATTCCCAAGTCTATGGTAATCTATGTGCTATGACAGGTAGAGAGTATTATATTTTCCCCTTTCAGTATGTGTTATATAACTTATTACACCTGAGAGATATGAGAATCCAAACACTTATTGTGAGGTGCTAGTATTTAATTTCCATGCTTATTTTGACTAACGTGGAACAATTGTGTGTTGTAATTACTTTTGTATTAATGTCGAATGACCCATAACTTGTAGATTGATTAGAATAAAAACTCATTTGCTTGAGGACAAGCAAATCCCAAGTGTAGATATATTTGATAAAGATTTATTTGATACCTTTTTAAGGGGTCATTTAAGCCTAAAATCGTGTTAATATGATCAAATATTGCCCTAAATCGTTTCTTTTTGTAGTTTAGGTACCTGGGACGAGAAATCTGGAAATCGATACTTTTTGGACGTATTTGGATGTGAAAGTGAAGAAAATAACGAAGTCATGAAAACCCGTCAAAAGGAGGTCTGATGGTGTCACATACTACAACGTGACACCGTCACTTGTTATTCATGCTGTGGAAAATTAACACACGTTGCTTCAGAAAACTTTGAAGAATTTACACCTGACAGCGTCAGGTGTTATTTGGAGGAGAGAGTCACGTACAAAGTTAACAAGAGACGGCTCAGAGCTTTTGGAAGATCTTATAACATAACGGCTGCAAGTGCAAAATAATGAAGGGTGATGGCATCACAACTTGCAAGTGACGCCTTTACAAGTTGATCAAGACTATCACAACATGCGCGTGTGGTAGCCGATACTGTTTTGGCCATATCCTTTGCATACGAACTCGGATATAGGTGATTTAAAAGGCTACAAAATCAAAACAAAAAGATCTACAATTTGGTGAAAAATGGTCGTGATGTTGTCACTTGTTAGGGCTGATGCCGTCACCTCGAATCGACAGAAAATCAGCCTATAAATAGAACATTATAACTTCACTTTTCGTAAGCCCTAAACCCTAAGTCCGATTCTAAGGTTTAGGTAGGTGTTTTTCCAGCAACTTAGAGGGTCTTAAACATTCCATAAAGATCTTGTAATGGTTTGTTTATTGATTCAATCTTAATTTATGTCTTCAATTATCATTATTATTGCTTGCTCTTCATTAATTATGGTTGGCTTATTCACCTTGTGTCTACTTATGATTGTTTGAAACTTATGTATAATTGGCTGATTCACCTATTATAGGTTTAGCTTGAACGTCTTAGAAAACGTAACCATATCGTGCAATATAGGTTTTTCTCATTGTATTTATTGCATGAGTTGATGTTTATGATCCTATAGTCCTTAATAGACTTTAAGGTTGTAGGTGAAATTGATGTTCATAGAGTTGGTGAATGTAGCACACCCCCACGACGGGTATTAAGGAATACAACGCTTTAATTAAAACAAGGACGTGACAATTCAGTAGGTAGGATTGGATAGCTAGCAAGGAGTAATACATCATAGGTAGATACGCTTCACTTCCCTTGAAGAACCCTAATTTACTTTTCTTGCATTATAGTTTATAAAAGTAGGTTTTGGAAGTAGGTTTTGGTTAGTTGATTAACAACTAATTCCTCCCTTTCATTCAAAACCGAGATTTTAATTGCTTTCTAAAAATATAATAAACACAGAAAGAATCATCCTTCACCTTTAGACTTATCTCGACTTACACTTCAACCTAATGACACTATTCCCCTAGAGAACAATCAATTCCCAAGATTTACCTATAATACACTACAATGCTCAGGTACACTGCCTGGAGGATTGCAAAACTTCTTGAGATCCCTTGAGAAGTAAAACTGCTTGTGAGGTTGCAATATCTCGCATCAACAGCTACAACACCACCACCAGCCATGACTCCGGCAGCTATCCGGAAGTTGGTAGCCGACAGCGTTGCTGCAGCGCTTGAAAACCAAGCGGCTGCAATGGCTTGTTCGAGTAGCATCACCAGGTCAATGGAAGAAAGCGAAGCAGTTGCACCTCGCAAATGTACCTACAAGGACTTCATGAGTTGCAAGCTAACTAACTTTAAGGGTACAGAGGGAGTGACTGAACTTGCTCAGTGGTTTGAGCATACTAAAACAATCTTCATGAGAAGTGGTTGCCCTGATTACTGCAAAGTCACTTATGCCACAGGGACTCTCATGGAGGTTGCCCTGTAATGGTGGAATGCAACTGCCCAAAGTATAGGTACTAAGAAAGCCTATCAAATCACTTGGGCCGAGCTCAAACTGAAAATGCTAAGGAAGTATTGTCCATGTACCGAATTTAAGAAGCTAGAAGATGAATTCCATCAATTGGTTGTGAAGGGAAATGATCTCAAAACCTATAACAGGAGGTTCCAAGAACTTGCTGCATTGTGCCCCACTAATGTGTCTCAAAAGCTTTAAATTTATAATAACTAATTTTACCGATTCTCTTAGTTCAAAACACACAGGTAAAAGTATAACCATTGTTTATAGTAAAGAGTTTTGTAAAACAAGGTCGTTCCATAGGGACTGAGATTACTTCTATATATTAATTAATTAATCAAGATGAATTTAGAAAGCTTAAGTAAATGTTTGATGTGAAATTCAAGTATGGAACAAGTATGATTACTTGGAGAGTCTTTATATCTTAGTGATGGTCAATGATGATGAACTCAGCGATGGAGTAAGTTCAACATATGATTAGTTGTTTTCGTCAAAATAACGTTTCATAAGTTAACAGTGATGATTCTAGACTTATGTCTACCAATCCTTAAACAAGTGGGTAACAATTATAAGAATTGATTTGTGATGTTCAAAACTTTATTGTTTATATCTTAACAAAAGCGATTTCTCCTTCTATTGATCAACATACATAAACATATAGTGAAAATCATAAAATACTATTTGAATCTTTTGACCCTTTCCATTTAGTAAATATAATCAAAAAAGATAAACAATGGTGATAAGTGTAGAACACAACAAGGTCTTAACATAAACAAGAAATCAACAAGAGATCATAACCACAACCAATCACTTTATTATATTAACATATCTAAGCAACCATAAGGAGTTTAGCCTAACATGGCTTTAGTAAACAAGATTACAGTGATAATAACGTATGAAATGATCAACATACTTCTGAATTAATGTAATGAAGAAGCTACTGTTACTAGCGGTCACCACAATAATATCAAGAGAGTATTTCAACGCTTTTAAAGGACTTTGATTTCACTTTATCACTCCAATGATTGGAATTCGAGAGAGAGTAAGTTTTAGAGCTTTATTGGTTGTTGGGATGAGAGGTGTGTTGAAATGGGATGAATTAGGGCTCTATTTATAGGCTTGGAGAATTGGCCAGGCACTGAAGTACGACGCACTTAAGAAAAAGGACGGCAGGCTTCACACTGAATACCGGCAATCTTAGAGAGAAACAACGGCGGGCTTCAATAGATTACTTGGCGCCAAAGGGTCATTATTAGAGCTGAAGGCCGACACACATTAAGAATAAGATTGCCGCACTTTATTTGATTGACCTTGATTTCTGTAAGACTTCATACGCCGATGTAACCGGCGTACATTATGATAAGATCGGCGTACATACTGCTTCAACTTTGAATTATCTTGAAAGTGAACACTTTGTCTTGATTCTTGAAGTTCTTTGTCTAATGGACCTGAACTGTATTTTCATGCAATTAAGTATCGAAAGTCCTTATAATTCAATGAGAAACTAACAAATAACGCTATATAATATATGTACAATTCGAGCGTCATCAAATTCCTCCACACTTAGCTATTGCTTGCCCTCAAGCAATGTAAGCGAACAATCATATATAAGATTTGAAAGATAAATTTGGAAGGGGATTTATTTGTTAGAGACAAAGACATTTATTCATATATGGCATCAATACATACTAGATCACCTTAAAGAGGATTTATTTAGATTCACACAATTTCACTCAAAAAGGGTGATTATGTGGGAACACTCAATTTGCACCGACATAACTCATAAAACTACCATATGCTTGTACAAGATAGGTAAATATAACCGTTGCGGCGTGAGCACCAGACAAATATATTGAAAGAAGGCAAAATAAGGGCTACTTTGTTTCAGAGATAAAGGATAACTTGAATGTTTTGTTTTGAGAGATATAACAGCCATATTGATTCACAAAACCATAGCTAGCCACCATCATACTTTCACTTATACTAGGCATATATTTTCTTGCCTTTATTAATATTTTAGGTATATATTTTTCTTCTTATTTTTAGGAATATAAGCCACTAGCGAGTAGGAAGGATCTAGCAGAATACTTCATCGATTTACTAATTCATTTGTTTCAGGGCTGATAATGGGGTATGAGATAAGGATAAGGGTTGTTTTGGGTGGATATTTTGCCTTTTCATCATATATATCTATCTATAAATTAACCTCACTGCGATTTAGTAAACGATATACATGCACAAGTTCTAGAGTTAAAATAAATTACCGACACACTCATATATCATGAAACAGGAAGTGCAAAAATGCTATACACTTCATATAAAGGCTAAGAATATTCTCACAATTTAGTGGAGTTTTTGTTTGTGCTAGATATGTATTGATATGCCTTGCATTTTTATTAAAAATTTATAATATAAAAACCAATAGTTTGTAAATTTTTTGGAACAAACAATAATGTGGAATACGCTCGAATTATCCTATTTAACTCCCTCCATACTTAAGTTGAACATTGTCCCTTATGTGAAAGACTGAAAAGTAAAAATAAAAATAGGATAATCGAGAAAAGAGGATCGAAACCTCCCGGGGCTATCGACGGAAGTTGTCATAAGAGACTCTTTAGCAAGCATCCATAAATTTCTTAAAACTGGCAAAAATAAACACACAAACACTCAAAAATATTTTTTGGATTTATTATTGTTATTTTTTTATTTTTTTTAACCACAAAGGCAGAATGCCTCCACACTTAAATTAAAGAGTGGTGAAAATTTTTGAGAACACGGGTTGCCTCTCGAGAAGCGCTTGTTTTTCTAGGAGTCTTAAGCTAGACTCATAAGGAAAGAGTGATTTAGGTTTTAGGGAAGAAGGGAGTAAGTTCTACCCTTCGATCATTGAAACTTTCTTCTTCATGGTATAACTTAAGTCTGTGACCATTGACAATAAAAGTTTTGCCATCTTTTCTGTATAGTACAACATATCCAGATGGATATTGGTGTTTCACTAGGTAAGGTCCAAGCCAACGGGATTTCAATTTTGGTTGTTTGAATTTATATTTTGAGTGTAATAAGAGTACTTTTTATCCTTTGTTGAATTCTTTACGGATTCGTAATTTTTGATCATGCCAGATTTTGGTTCTTTCTTTGTATAGCATAGAATTTTCATAAGCATGTAAACGAAATTCGTCCAACTCGTGTAGTTGGAACATTCATTTTTCTCCAGCGGTTATCAAGTCGGTGTTACAATTCTTAAGTGCCCAATACGCACGATGTTCTAATTCGAGCGACAAATGACAAGCTTTGCCATAGATGAGTTTATAAGGTGTTGTTCCAATGGGTGTTTTGTATGTTGTGCGGAAAGCCCACAGAGCGTCATCTAATTTTTTAGACCAATGAGCAAGATTGTCTTTCACAGTCTTTTCAAGGATTCTTTTTAAGGCTCTGTTTGTTTTTTCTACTTGACCACTAGTTTGAGGGTGAGATGAGGTAGAAAAGCGATGGTTTACACCATATTTCTTCCTTGCTTCCTCCATCATATGATTATAGAAATGCATTCATCTATCGCTAATTAAGGCTTTTGGAACTCCAAAGCAACTAAAGAGTTTTTTTAAGGAATGTTAGAACGACTTTTGCATCATTAGTTTGAAGGGCTTGGACTTTTGCCCATTTTGAGACATAATCAATAGCTACTAGTATGTATTCGAACTTATGGGATTTTGGGAAAGGACCCATGAAATCTATACCCCGTACATTAAATATCTCACATACTTGTATATAGTTTAAGGGCATTTCATCTCGTTTTGAAATATTTTTGGTTTTTTGACATGCTTCACATAGGCGAACTAAGGTATTAGATTCTCTGAATATTGTTGGCCAATAGAAAACAAATTCTAAGACTTTTCTGGCCGTGATGGATGGTCCATAATGTCCTCCAGTTGGTCCATGATGACAAGCATCTAGAATGGCTCGGGTTTTAGGTCCCGCAACACATCTTCTTATGATCCCATCAGGACATATCTTAAAAAGATGTGGCTCTTCCCAAAAGAAGTTTTTCAGATCAGAAAAGAATTTTTTCTTTTGCTGGTATGTCATATTTTTTCATAGAACTTTTCCAACCAAGAAATTTGCAAAATCAGAGAACCATGGTTCATTATCTGAGTGTATATTCATCAGATTTTCTTTTGGAAAGTAATCGTTTATTTTGAGTTCTTCATCATCAGCATCTTGTTTCTCAATTCCAGATAGGTGATCAGCCGCAACATTATCAGCACATGTCTTGCCTTTTATCTCAATATCAAAGTCTTGTAAGAGCAAAACCCATCGTATGAGACAAGGTTTCGCATCTAACTTCTTAAAGAGATATTTTAATGTTGAATGATCTGTAAAGATATCTATTTTGGATAGAACGAGATATGATCGGAATTTATCAAATGCAAATACAACAACCATCAGTTCTTTTTCTCTGATTGTATAATTTTGTTGAGCTACATTCAACGTTCTACTAGCAATGTTTTCCATTTTGTTGGCCTAGTACGGCTCTAACAGCACTTTAACTTGCATCATACATTAGCTTAAAAGGAAGATTCCAATTTGGGCTTGCTATTATTGGTGTGCATGTAAGCTTTTCTTTTAATAATTCAAATGCTTTTACACATTCTTCATTGAATTCAAATGGAACATCTTTTTCAAGGAGCTTAGTCAAGGGTTTAGTTATCTTGGAGAAATATTTTATGAATCTTCGGTAAAAACCGGCATGTCCAAGAAAACTTCTAATACCTCTGATATTAGTTGGAGGTGGAAGTTCGTCTATGACTTCGATTTTGCTTTGTCAACTTCTAATCCTGTTCCAGACACTTTGTGTCCAAGCACAATTCCTTCTTTAACCATGAAGTGGCATTTTTCCCAATTGAGAACTAGGTTAGCCTCTTCACGTCTTTTAAGCATTTTACTTAGGTTGACTAAACAATTTTTGAATGAGTTTCCAAAGACAGAGAAATCATCCATGAAAACTTCCATAGATTCTTGGATCATGTCATGAAATATGGCAATCATGCATCTTCGGAAGGTAGTAGGTGCATTACATAAGCCAGAAGGCATTCGTCTGTAAGCATATGTTCCAAAAGGGCATGTGAAAGTTGTTTTTTCTTGATCGAGAGGATCGATAAGGATTTGAAAGTATCCAGAAAAACCATCGAGAAAACAAAAGTACTCATTTCCTGTTAGTCTTTCCAACATTTGATCTATAAAGGGTAGGGGAAAATGATCTTTGGCTGTAGCCTCATTGAGTTTTCGGTAGTCAATACAAACTCTCCAACCAGTGATTGTTCTAGTGGGAACTAACTCGTTATTCTCATTTGTAACCACAGTGATACCACCTTTCTTTGGTACACAATGAATAGGACTAACCCACGGGCTATCAGTAATGGGGTAAATGATTCCGATATCGAGGAATTTTGTTATTTCCTTCTTAACTACTTCTTGCATGTTAGGATTTAACCTTCTTTGTTTTTGAACTACTGGTTTCTTATCATCTAACATTTGTATTTTATGTTTGCAAAATGAAGGAAAGATTCCAGGAATGTCTGAGGTTTTCCAAGCAAAAGCTCGTTTATGATTTTTGAGAACAGTTAGCAAATCTGCTTTATTCTTCTCTGAAAGTTTGGAAGATATAATAATTGGGAGAAAGGATGTTCCTTCCAGGAAAGCATACTCGAGATGTTTAGGAAGAGGTTTGAGTTCAAGGTCAGTTGGTGGTTCTTCGAGAGATTTCTTAATTTTGTATTCTATATTGAAAGTAATTCTTTCGAAAATGATTTCTTCTTCATCATCAGTTTCGATCTCTTTGATATTCATGGCTATGAATTCTTCAAACTCAGCATAGAGTTTTTCTTCGAGAATCGTTCCTTGAATAGTATGAAGAATTTCCATTCCTTCGTTTAGCAAGTTATCAAAATCCTCCTCGAGAATTTTGTCAATAACATCTATACTAAAACATGTTTCATCATTAGAGTAGGAATGTTTCATGGCTGCTTCGATTGAAAAAGACATTCTACCTTCTCTAACTCCGAGATTTAGTTTTCTTTGTTTGACTCTAATTATTGCATCAGCCATATGCAGGAATGGTCTTCCTAGAATTAGAGGAACTTTGCTGTCTTCCTCCATTTCTAAGATAACAAAATTGACTGGAAAGGTGAATTGTAACACCCCCAATTCATAGATAGCAGTGGAAGCTAGATCTTGGGGTATTACTCATGGAAACACAGTCACAATAATAGAAAATGACTCAAAAGAGACGTTTTTATAGGAAAAAGAGTTACCATTCATTTATTCATCAGAGCTTTATAGTAAAGATAAACTTTTACAAACGAGAGGTCCCACAGACTCGGTGTAAAGTAAAGGATTATGAATGATAACAGGTCTGGACATCCTCATATCTAGTGCCACTTCGTGCCTTAAGTCCTAAGGGTCTAGTTACCTAGGATAAAATGCTTAAAGGTCAACACTAAGGTTGAGTGAGAGTGATAGGTTTAGGTTGAATATAGGGTTGAATACAAGTTCCATAGGGTTTAGCTGAAACCCTTGGGTTGTGGAAAAAGTAAGGATAGAGTATTATTGCACTAAGCTCATGACACCCCATGTTAACAAGTCCAGGTCATGGGGCACTGCAGACCCTTGCATGACGGGACGTAATAAGGATTAACTTGCCAAGGTTAACCCTTTAGTGCTAAAATATGGTGCTATTGGTACCCGACAGGGGCAAACCAATGGGAGTTGTCAAACTCCAAATAGATCTATTCACCAGACTAGCGTTCACTCGCAAGTGATTATGGTTCATGATATTTTGTAATGTAATGATAACATAGAAGGTACTCGTGCAACAACCAAAGAAAAAAACTTGTATTCGGTTTAAAGCATGTACCCCATCACTGGGTTTGTAAAGCATTTAAAAAGTGAGGCTATGAACTCACCTGGGATTAGAGATGAGTGTGGGTGCTACTAGACCGTCTACTCACGTAACCTGGGGTAGTGTGTATGTCAAGCCTGAATGGCTGTACTCTAAGTTCTCCTAATTAAGTATTCTTAAGGTTTCTAGATTTAGATATAACATAATACCGTTCGCGCCATCGTAATTCAGAAGTATAATTCCTCACATGAAGCTATCTACTATTGTATTATGTATAATATAATACCGTCCAGGCCATCATAATTCAGAAGTATATAACTCCTCACACAAAGCTCCCTACTATTGAGTCATGTTGTTATATGCTTAAGTTATAAATAGAACACAACACCGTTCAGGCCATCATAATCCAGAGGTCATGTAGTAAACGTTTGAGGAGCTAGGGCACTTTAAATCGTAAACCCAACAAACTCGTCAAAACGAATACCCAAATGAAACCCCTCACATGAAGCTCCCTACTATTGTGTTTTGTTTTATTTAAGAAAAATAAGTATTTATATTTATGAAAATAGTTCAAATATATCGTTAAGTCTAATATTTGACATAATATACCCTTAACCTAATAACTTTTACAGTTTTAGTCCTTAACGGTAATAATTATATATTACTATATCCTTATGCTATATAACTTTACAAAATAGGTCCTAATGCTATATAGTATTAAGATTTGACAAAAAAGTCCATAGAGTTAGTATTTTCAGAAAGTTACAATATATATCCCTATGCATGAAAACATTTGCAAAACTAGTCCTTTTTCTACATAAACTATATTTTTATGAAACAAGAAGCTATCCTAGCTTATGGTTAACTAATATAAGCCTAATAAAGTATCCGAGACCAGATCATGGCTCATGAAAAGGATTGGTTACATGTAAATAGAGTTTCGACTTATTTTAGGGTTTAAAAATGGAATTGACAAAATGAAAATGACCAAGGCTCATTCAAGGGTTCCTAGGTGATCTAATACTCCTATATAGCATTCTAGGTCAGTACTAAAGCTAAAATGATTAGATTTAAAGCTTACTTGGGTCAAACTAGGGTTAACAAGGGTTTAGGGTTTCTCGATCGAGTTTTCACTTCGACAGGGGTTCTAGGCTTGCTTTTCTTGCCTCCTACTCTTAATAGGGCTTCTAGACTACTCAATGTTTGAGGTGAAGAAGAGAGAAAGGTGTGATTTGAATGGGAGGAGTGGAGGGGGTATTTATAGGGTGCGTTTAGTTTGTCGAGCAAGCAAAGGGAACACAAGGTGGCAAGAGGGGGGGGCAGAGTGACTATCTACTGCTACTAGTGACTCTTAAGACCTATAGGGAGTGACTAATGTTGACTAGGAGTAGCTAGGAAAGGTGGTGAAGGGTGGTTGGACCTAGGGGTGCCGTAGCCTAAGGTGGTCACAAGGAGATCACATGGTGGTGATGGTGGTGTTTGGTTGGTTGCTTGGTAGTGAAAAGGTGATGGGTAAGCTACTAGGATGGTAGCTTGAGGTTCTTGAGGTGCTTAAGTAGCTTCATTCTAAGTTTAGGGTTAACTTAGGTTTAGTTTAAACTTAATCTTACTTAGTGAGTGATTAGGGTCTAGATTAGGTTCTAGTGCCTAGATTAGGGTCCTATGAGTGCTTAGTGACTTAGGTTAAGTTCTAGGAAGCTTATACTAAGTGGTGGTAGCTTATACTAGAGATTCAGGAAGGTTTTGACCTAGTTTCGGGACTTTAAAGCATATTTAGGGTTATGAGATTAAAGGACTTGTACTATGATCTATGAATAGTATTTTTAGGGTTTTGATGAGGTAATGTAGATAAGATATTATATACATGAGCCTTGAACACTTTCAAACTAGTTTGGTTGAGAAATTAGGGTTTTAGAGAGAACTGCAAACACATAGGGCTTGTTTAGGGTTTGTAATAGCTATAGTATACTAGAGTGATAGAATACTTATTGAAATGATTTAGAATTTAGGCTTGACATACTAAGAGGTTTACAAGGCATAACCTTGATGATATTTGGCAATAGTGGTTACGTGAGTCGTCTAGGAGGCTATGTAAGTTACTTTACATAGTAGATATGTATAACGAGACTTACCAGAATTTGTAAAGAAATAGGTGTTGAGATATAGTGGGGAAATGTATCCTAGTGTTATGCTAAGGAATAGTGAGGATAACTAAGGCATAGTGGGGATAGCTAAGGCATAGTGGAGATAGCTAAGGCAAAAATTTTACCCTGAAAAGTGCTATATAGATATTATAAGTATAGTAACCTAGGTGAGTTTTGTGAGATTTTACAGTCTTCCCTCCTAAAAGGGAAATCTCATCCCGAGATTTAGCTAGAAGTAGGAGGAGAGTGGGGGAAAAGATGAGGGCATATGGCACGAATTTGATCCTCTCGTCCCAAGTATACTCTAGTCCTCTTTGCGAGTTCTAGCGTACCTAAACGATAGGGATCCGATAGTGTTTTAGATTTTTGACCTCTCGTTCCATGATTTCTAAGGGTTCCTCTACGAAATTGAGCTTATCATCCAACTGAAGCTCTTTCATAGGAATGAAGAGAGATTCGTCGGATAAGCATTTCTTAAGGTTGGATATGTGAAATGTGTCATGTACATTACTGAGCTCTTCCGGAAGCTCAAGTCTGTACGCCACTGGACCAATTCGCTCTATGATCCTAAATGGTCCAATGTACCTCGGATTATGCTTTCCTAGCTTACTGAAATGAAAGACATCTTTCCTAGGTGATACCTTAAGCATGACACGATTTCCTACTTGAAATTCTAAGGGTTTACGCCTAATGTTAGCATAGCTTTTCTGCCTATCTCTTGCAACTTGCAAGTGCCTACGGATTTGAACTATTTTCTCAGTAGTCTCATGGATTAACTCTGGACCCGTGAGTTGAACTTCTCCAACTTTGGCCCAGCAGACAGGGGATCTACACTTTCTACCAAAAAGTGCCTCAAAAGGTGCGGCCCTAATACTAGAGTGATAACTATTGTTATAAGAGAATTCGATCAACGGTAAGTGTCTTTCCCATCCTTTTACAAAATCTATTACACAAGCTCGAAGCATATCTTCGAGTGTGAGAATCGTTCTTTCACTTTGACCGTCAGTCTGAGGGTGATATGCCGTATTCATGTCTATCTGAGTACCTAGGGCACTTTGCATAGATTGCCAAAATCTAGAGGTGAAGCGAGTATCGTGATCCGATATGATAGATATTGGCACTCCATGATGGGAGACTATTTCCTTTAGGTACAACCTTGTAAGGGCTTCCACACTATCAATTTCTCGGATAGGGATGAATTGAGCAGATTTTGTAAGACGATCGACTATGACCCAAATGGTGTCATGTCCGTTCGATGTCTTAGGGAGTTTTGCAACAAATCCATCGTGATTCCTTCCCACTTTCACATAGGAATCTCAGGCTGTATCAGTAAACTGGATGGTTTCTGGCACTCAGCCTTCACATTGGAACACGTTAAACACTTGCCTACATATTCAACAATATTTGCTTTCATGTTAGGCCACCAATAGTGTTTCTTCAGATCGTGATACATCTTATCAGAACCTGGATGAATTGAGTACTTGGATTTATGAGACTCTTGCATAATCAAGTCTCTTAAATTACCATAATGTGGTAACCAACTCCGACTCTTGATACAATAAGTTCCATCTAGACGGGCTTCGAAAGCCTTATCCATTCCTCGCAAGTTCTCAAACGGAAGATTTTCTACCTTAAGGGCATTGATTTGGGCTCTAATAATTTGAGAAGGTAAGTTAGGATGAAGAGTCATAACTAAGGATCTAACCCTAAGAGGTTTAATTCGCTCCTTACGGCTCAAGGCGTCTGCTACTACGTTAGCCTTGCCAGGATGATAACGAATCTCACAGTCGTAATCGACGAGTAGTTCAATCCAACGATGTTGTCTCATGCTCAACTTTTTTTGATTTAGAATATGCTGTAGGTTTTTATGATCGGTGAAAACCACATTTTGTGCCATACAGATAATTTCTCCATATTCTAAGAGCAAACATAACGGCTCCTAACTGTAAATCGTGGGTGGTGTAGTTTTTCTCATGGGTTTTGAGTTGTCGTGATGCATAGTCAATGACCTTATCCCTTTGCATCAGTACAACTCCTAATCCTTGATGAGAGGCATCACAGTAAATGAAAAAATCATCGTTACCATCGGGTAATTCCAATATTGGAGCTTCGCACAACTTAGTCTTCAGAAGTTGTAAATCTAACTGTTGATCCTTTCCCCAGACAAACCTTGTGTTTTTTGGGTTAATTCAGTCAAAGGTTTTGCAATCCTTAAAAAACCATCGATAAACCTATGGTAGTAACCGGCTAATCCTAAAAATTGGCGTATATCGGTGGGTGTCGTGGGAGATGGACAATTACTAATGGCTTGTATTTTGGTGGGATCGACATGAATTCCTTGATTATCAATCAAGTGTCCGAGAAATTGCACGATGCTAATCCAAAAATCACACTTAGAGCACTTTGCTTAAAGTTTCTCTTTTCTGAGTAATTCAAGGATTATTCTCAAATGAGTAGCGTGCTCTTCCTCGTTACGAGAATAGATAAGGATATCATCTATGAACACTATAACAAATTTATCCAAATATGGTTTACACACCCGGTTCATGAGATCCATGAAAACCGCAGGTGCGTTTGTCAAACCAAATGGCATCACTTGAAATTCATAGTGTCCATACCCTGTCCTGAAAGCGGTCATAGGAATATCCTCTTTCCTAACTCTCAATTGATGATAACCAGATCTTAAGTCGATTTTCGAATAGACGCGTGACCCTTGAAGTTGGTCAAATAAGTCATCGATCCTAGGTAATTGGTAACGATTCCTAATGGTGATTTTATTCAAACCACTATAATCGATGCACATCCTAAAAGATCCGTCTTTCTTCTTTACGAATAAGACAGGAGCTCCCCAGGGTGATCTACTTGGATGGATGAAACCCCTATTGGTTAGTTCTAAGAGTTGTCCAGATAGTTCCTTCATTTCCGAGGGAGCTAATCTGTAGGGTGATTGGGCAACAGGTGCCGATCCGGGAATTAAGTCGATTTGGAATTCTACCTGGCAGACGTGAGGAAGTCAAGGTAAATCCTTAGGGAAAATGTGCAGAAATTCCCTAATTACGGGGATATCTTCTAGCTGTTTTTCGTCTGACTTTGTCTCTGTTACTTGGATAACAAAGACCGGATAACCGCGAGAAATAAACCTTTCAGTTTTGACGCAAGAGATGAGATTTAGTCGGGATCCATTCCGATCCCCTCGGATTATTAATGTTTCACCATTGACATGAATATGAACGGTTTTCTTGTCACCAAGAATCTTAGCATGATTCTCGGACAACCAATCCATACCTACGACAATGTAAAAACTGCCGAGTGTGATTGGCATGAGATCGATTTGGAAAGGATGGTTTAAGAGAGATAGGGTACAACCCAGGATGACGGTGTTAGTACTAACTAGTTTTCCGTTGGCCAATTCTATATCATAATGGGTACCTAGGGTGCTAGGGAAATCTTAATCCTAGACGAAAGGGATCTATATATGAAGCTTCTATCAGCTCCAGAATCAAATAATACCCTAACAAGATGTTGATTTAGAAAGAACATACCCGTAACTACGTTCGAGTCTTGTTGATCATTCCCATCCCTTAACATGTAGGCTCTTCCCTGGGCACCATCAGTATTCTTTTTAGGACATTTATTTTCATAGTGTCCTTTCTCTCCACAAGCATGAAAAGTAACTGTCACCGGTAGCTGGTTGCTCCAAGTGGCAGATCCTTTGAGCTTGCAATCCAAAGACTGATGACCCACCTTGTTGCCAGTATTACACTTATCAAAACAAGGCCATGTGTGATGTAAGTTACATTTCTTAGACAGAGGGGCTTTCCCAACATAACCACTTCCCTCAGATGGAGTGGCAGCACAAGCTCTAGTAGCTTCTTGCCTAGGGTTTGGTTAAGGGTAAGGGTTCATATGATTATTGGTATTGGTGTTAGGGTTACGAAACTTGTTGTTATTGTTAAAAGATCTCTGATCATCAAACTTTCATTTATTATCTCGATGCTATGGTACAAAATTGTGCTTTGTTACTTGATCCATTAACCTCTGAGTGATGGTTATGGCTTCCTCTAAGCTTTGAGGTTTAGAGGCAGTAACATTCCCTTCGATACTACGAGGCAAACCTCCAATAAAAACCTCCATTGTCTTTTCAACAGTTGGCACCATTGTGGGACACAATGTTGCCAGCTCCTGAAATCTCATAATGTAAGTTTTTATATCGTTTCCCTTGACTGTCAAGTTATAAAATTCATCCTCTATTTTCTTGACCTCAGTCCGGGGGCAATCTTTCTTAATCAGAAGATTCTTAAAGTCAGTCCAGGTGGTCTTATAAGCTTCCTCAATACCCCTCGGTTGCGCATATGAATTCCACCAGGACAAAGCCTCTTCTGTAAGAGTACCGGTAGCAAACTTGACTTTACAGTCCTGACTACAGTTGCTACGGGCAAACACTAATTCGCTTCATTCGAACCAGCGGACTAATCCTATAACACCTTCCGAACCTTTGAAATTGAAAGGTTGGCAGCTCATAAATTCCTTGTTGCTACTCTTCTTTGCTACATGAATTTCTCTAGGCTCGGGGTTTCTAGGGGGGTTATCGGCGTTAGCCATGTTAGCAGCTCTGGATTCTAGTGCGGCAGTCACACTGTCAGCAACTAGTTGCCTAATGGCTTGCGGAGTCATGGCAGGGGTAGTAGATGTAGACGTTCTTCTAGTCGGTGCCATTCTATCATTAATTGATAAGAATAAGAAGGATATCATAAGTCGGGCATAATATAAAATTATGAGAATTTCGACAGAGATATTTCGTTCGATACAAGTTCTAACTAATAGAACATTGTAGAGGGAAGATGGAGGATTAAGAAAGGGATAATATCATAAGTCGACCATAATGACGATTAAGAGATCAACGTAGATATTCTTACAATGTCCTAACTAATAGAACATTGCGGGAGACGGAAGATTAGGAATACAAGTTCTAACGCTTAGAACGTTGTAGGATAGAATGGAGGGATGGAAGTCTAAAACTAATGATGGGAATCCTAATGAGCACTAAGTTTTCTAGGATCTAACTTAAGGTCTCGGTATGATTGATGCGTGGAATTGCACCCTCGCAAAAGGTTTTACATCTCAAGGGATCTTGAGAAGCTTGCAATCCCCACCAGGCAAGTACCTGACCGTTGTAGTATAGTATAGTGACAAGTACCGGGGATTGATCATTCAACTCAAAGAATAGTGTTCGCTAGGGTTAAAACTCACTTAAATTAGGTCTAGAGATGAGGGATGATTCTTTTTGTATTTTTATATTTTATGAAAAGCAAGTAAAAATCTCGGTTTTGGAAGGAGTGGGCGGAATTAGTTGCTAATCAACTAACCCAAATAACTAAAAATGCAATCAAAATAAAATAAAATAAACTTAAACTAATTATGGCGAAAACAATAATGAGAGAAAATGTGTTTACTTAGATATCACTACTCCCTAGCTATCTTTTACCGGTTGATTAGTTTGTTACAATTGCATGGATAACGGGTTATATTCCTTAATACCATTCGTAGGGCAGTGTACGATCTTCCCTAACTCTATAAGCTTCTACCTCTTCCTATGTTGAGCCAACTACTAGCTCCTAACATGGCCTCATTAGCTGTTACCTATGCATTAAATATAACCAATATATCGTAGTACACCTCCGATCATGTTTCTTAAGACGTTCAAGCAAGTTACCAATTGGAAGTCTGCCAGTTTTCTTAAGCCTAACATCGAATTCATTCATCCACAACAATTATAAACAAACAACCAACCAATAATCAATATCTAAGTTTCATTACATCTAAGCAAACAAAAAGAAAACCTAGCCTAGCATGTTAAAGAGAAGACCAACATAAGATATAATAAAACAACACATAGATATATTGAATGATTTGTTGAAAGATATATCTTCAATTAAGCATGGATGAAACAAGGGTTTGAAACCCTCAAAATAGCAGTAAAATTCGTCTAGGGTTTTCTCCCCTCAAAGTTGCACACAATGAATGAAAACTAGAAACATATATATAGAATTTACATTCTGACAACGTCAAGAGTAGGGTCTGACGCCGTCAACTCGCCGCCAAAATAATACTTGTATTGCCTAGATCCACTTCTGACGCCGTCACTCTTTGTATACTCTGGGCCGTCTCTCTTTGTGACAATACGTGACGGCCTTGGCGACCCTAAAGGGTGACGCCGTCACGACTCCCTTGGAAAACTCTCTGGCGCGTCACGTGTAATTTGATTTATCCACCTCTTTATCAAGTCTTGACACCGTCAGTAGCAATCTGTGACGCCGTCAGGTACAATTTTCAGCATGATTTTGAGACTTTGTCGTTTTCTTCACTTTTTCGCTCCAAAAACGTCCAAAATGCTTCCTTTTGTAAATTTCCTTCCAAAAGTATCTAAAATGTCAAAAGGAACGATTTAGGGCAATATTTGATCAAATAATCTCGACTTTGGCCTTAAATGACCCCCCAAAAGTGGTACACTTTTCGTCTCATCAAATACCCTTACACTTGAGATTTGCTTGTCCTCAAGCAAATGTGCTTTTATTCTAATCAAAATACCAGTTAGGGGTCATTTAACACTAATATAAATGTAATTGCAACAAATAATCATTCCACTTCAGCCAAAAACAAACACGGAAATTATACACTAGCACCTCACAAATAGTGTTAAGATACTCACATCTCTCGGGTGTAATAAAGTATATATCACAATATGGAAATGGAAAACATCTCTCACGACCTATCATAGCCAATAGATTACCATAGGCTTGGGAAAGGATCAAACCTCCACCACTTGGCGTAAGAACTTAGGATAAACTATCAAAGAGGTCTTCTACAGAGTTATAACGTGAGGTGTAGGGATATGATAAACACGGTTTTGTTGGATACAGGCAATATTTATTGGTGGCGAGTTAATCATCTTGGTTAATTACATGTACAATGTGGCGTTGCTAACCCAAGACTCAACTCGACTTAAACTAATAACAAACTAACAAAAACATAAAACAAACATTAAAGGAAATGGGATGGTAGTCCGTATGTTTCTTTCTTTTATTAATATTATTATTATTTTTTTTTTAACTTTTTCATACACTCTTTCCCTACCATCCAAAATAATACATCATAGGGAATTTGCATTCCCCTTACACTTGAACTTTTACATACTTTACAATTAACTATTCTAATGACTCGAATCAAGATAATCAAAACACTTGGAGTACTTTTTAAGATTAACGCATATATGGGGGTAATATATGATGTTCTTCCCCATTACTCCATAACAACCCATTAGTCCCAATAGTCCCAAAACAATATGTACAAGATATGACTCGACTTAGCAACCATGTAATCAATTAAACAATTAACTAAGGGTTTAAACAAATAACAATAATGCACTAAAGATGAGTGCATACACAGAAGGTTAAGTTTGGTTGCACATTTGGGGTGGATTGTTAACAAATTTTACCTTTAAGTAAAATGCTTAAAGTTAGAAACAAAAAAGATAGCCTAGGAGGGGTGTACTAGGGGTATCGTGTACTAAAAATGAGTACAACGCAAAGGTGTGGGAAAATTAATTGACTTTACTAGTCAAGTAATTATGACTTAATTGGTCAAGTAATTATGATACGGGTTTAACACAAGGGTGATCCTATTGCCTCTTATCATGTAGTAAATCCTAACTACACGAGTTTAGTCTCACTAGCGGTCTCGGGATGCATCACTAACGCAAGTTCTAGAATCTAAGTACTACCGGTACACTCATAAGCACTAATAATGAATGCTTTTCCTAACAAACCTAAAGGCGAACCTCACATATTTGGGTGGGAAATTTTTTTGAGTGGTACGGTTTTTTGCTAGTCATACAACTCCTATCCATGAGACGCTTATTAAGGCTAAAGCTTCACTCCTAAATGTTGTAAAAAAATTTAAATTTGGTGCTAAAATTGCCCTAACAAGTATTTCTCTTAGTTTTATTACGCACCTACTATTGAACAAACTAACTCAAGTGCAATTGCATTCTCTAAGGTATCATCATTTACCCTCCCCTTACAATTAGGTTGAACATTGTCCCCAATGTTCAATCAAAAGGATGTAAAAGTAGTGAAGGTAAAAGAATGAAACAAATACTCCCATGATTCGTTCGGTGTGGATAAATGGATAACATGGTTAAATCCTCCTCCAAGAAAATGAACGTTGAAAGCTTCCCTCCAGAAATATAAATCATCTTCTTGTCCAATATAACCTGTTAAACCTGAGAAAACAATCATGGCAAACCTCGCGTAAAATCGGCGGCAATCTATATATCTAAGGATATAATGCTTGTGGAATAAATGCTTGCAGATTTCCCGGAGTTTATAAAACTAAAGAATTAACAAAAACTTTTAAACTCCGTTAGAAAAAACAAAAATCGCAAAATTTTTCAGAATTTTTTACACCTGACGCCGTTAGGTTATGATCCTGACGCCGTCAGAGTGTTCTGACAGAAATCTCGTGTTAAGTTTCCGGAAAATTTCTAGAAAAACTCACGCCTTAATTCCTGGAATTCCTGCAAAACATCATTATGACTCGATACAAGCATTTGACTCAAACAAATACTAATATACATGTTCAATTAATATTGTTGTGGTTCATGTTCAATTCCGTTCTTAAAAACAAATTTGGATTTCCCTTACACTTATCTTTTACGAAATACCTTTTTATGAAGTTAAGACAAACAACAAGGTAAAGCATGTTCACAATTTATTATGAAACATGATTCACAAACAAAAAAAAATAAAGCATGCACACGGAAACAAATAAAATCAAATAAGCAAACAATCAAACAAAACAAATAAAACAAATAAAACTTGGGTTGCCTCCCAAGAAGCGCTTTTCTTTATTTACGAGTCTTATAGCTAGACTCATGGTCATGGGCTATTACGTGACCTCATCATCAAATTTTATGTCCTCCTCATTGATCATTTCATTACCATTTTCTTGATAATGCTTAACGCGTTCTATATTCACCATGAATTCTCTACTCTCATCGTCCATTAACACAACAACTCCAGTTTTAGAGGATGTTAGCATTAAAAATATTTATATAGAAGTGATGGTCATTCTCATATTGTAACTTTGTGTCGTTTGTTAAGATTGGTAATAGTTTAATCATTGGGCTTTGGACTTGGAAAGCTAATATGTTATGTGCTATGTTTCATAAGCCTTATATAATTCATGTAAACCAAGTCCAAGCCCAAGTCCATTAGAAAGCCCATGAGGCCTTTCTCTCTAACTATAAAAGGCACCTTACCTCTCATTTGTAAGGTGTGCTTGTGTGTGTATTGTGTGTGTTTTTTAATAAAAGTTCTCTTCATCTTTACCTCTCTTTTATACTTATTAACGTCACACCTTTATAACATCAAGTCACCATCTTTCCTTCTTCTTGTGCTTATATTTGTGTTAAAGTTGATATATCTAAGGTCCTACAAGTGGTATCATTCGCCTAACAATGATTTAGGAGTGTGTGGTAATCGTATTTTTCAAGTTTTTTCTTAAAAAGTTGCATTTTTTCTTGTAAAAGTGCACTTTTTCTTTAAAAAGTCTTGATCTTTAAGTGTTTTAGTGTTAAAGTTGTTGTATTTCTTGAAGCTTTAGTGATTCTAAGTGTTTTGGGAAAGATTTGATCAAAAGAATCAAGTGGAAAAAGTGTTTTTGGTTGAAAAAATCGGATTTTTTGGCTGTTTGGGACATCTTACGAGTAACTTTTGGTCAAAACCCTTTTCCTAGGAGTAACTTTTGGTCAAAACCCTTTTCTTACGAGTAATTCTTAGGAGTAATTCTTAGGAGTAATTCTTACGAGTAATTCTTAGGAGTAATTCTTACGAGTAATTCTTAGGAGTAATTCTTACGAGTAATTCTTAGGGGTAATTCTTACAAGTAATTCTTAGGAGTAATTCTTACGAGTAATTCTTACGAGTAATTCTTAGGAGTAATTCTTACGAGTAATTCTTAGGAGTAATTCTTACGAGTAATTCTTACGAGTAATTCTTAGGAGTAATTCTTACGAGTAATTCTTACGAGTAATTCTTAGGAGTAATTCTTACGAGTAAGTTTCAGAGTTCTACGTATAACTTCATCAAAGGTCTTCTCTTCGTGCATCGGTGACTCAGTACTTCCCTAGCTTGGATAAGTTAGTGGAATACTTCGACTTCGGATATCTTTCAAGCTTGGATAAGTTTGAAAGATTTGTTTGGTTTTTAACCTTACGCATAAACATTTCTTACGCATAAGTTACAGCTTACGCGTAAAGTTCAAGTTTACGCATAAACTTAGTGTTTACGCTTAACCTTACACTTTACGCATAACCTTAACCTTACGCATAAGATTCCAAGTTACGCGTAAGAATCACTGTTTACGCATAAGTTCAGGGTTTATGCATAAGAATTTGACTTTTTGACAACCAAACTTCAAACGGCCATAACTTTTGAACCGTAACTCCGTTTTCGACGAATCAGCTGTCAAAACGACCGTGAGACAGAGGAGAACGACACGCTAAATAGATTTATCGATTTAGGCAAAGTTTCGAGGCCTAAAAACGCTCCGGGAAGAAGTTTTTGAGGTTTTAAGGTTTCAGATCAAATTTTTCACCATAAAAACTTGCATCAACTTACACTAAACACAACTCCTATTTCGTTGGAACGATCCAAGATCAACTTTATCACACATCAGAACATAATGGAAATAGAAATGCAAATGAAGGAGAGAGATTTTATGAAAAAGTTTACGGTGTTCAAGTCACACGTTGAGAAGGTTATCAACATATTTGGATATGAGTCAAGGTTCGAACAAGCATTTGAATACTACGTTAGAGACCGATTTCATTATTTCAAAGAAAAACTCAATCAAAACCTGAATCAACTGGATAAGCTACTTAATGAAGAAGAACTTCATACACGTGACTGCAGAGAAGCTCTTATAGTGATCCAAACTCAATTTCAGAGTATCTTTAACCCTTGGATAATGAACCAGTCAGAGTTTATCGATGCATTTTCCCAAAAATTTAGGGTAAGCTATTCGACATTCAGAACTTAATGCATAATTCAAATGGATGAACTCGAAAAGATACTTGAAACTGAGAAAGCTAAGTTAAATGAGATTGAGAAGCTGAAATGGGAAAAAGAGCAGAATGAAAGAGAGATGCAGTTAAAGGAAACTGAGGTGATTGAAAAAGAGATAGAGAAAGATGTTCAAAAAGAAGAGGAAACAGTCAATGAGGGTGATGCATCAGATGATACTTTGATTTTCACGGGCAGTGATTCATCTTCAGAACAGCAGGTTGAAAGCAGCAGTCCTAGCTATGATTCAGATACTGATGATACACAAAGGAATGAAGCTGTTTGGGACACCGAAGATGATCATATCAGACCTTTATCAGACACAGAGATAATGGCTACGGTACAACATTCACATGCTCATGATGATGTTGATATATTTGAGAATATGTTTGATCATAATCATACACATCCTGAGCATCCTGAGTCTATTAGTGACACTTATATGGTGGAACAAAATGATAGCAATATCACTTTTGATACTCCAGATATGGATCCTAATAGAGGTGAGCCTGCCCAGGATGGATCCTCTTATGAACAAGATCGTACCTTATTTGCTTCATTAATCAATAATTTCAAACATGAACTTGACAAGTGCAAAAATGACAATCGTGAAGCTAAGCAAGCGAATGTCTTTTTAAATAAAGAGATTCAGAGATTTAAGGAAATGGAAAAACGTTTTGAAAATGCAACAACAAGAAATGCTGAACTTGAAATTGAAATCTCAAACCTTAAATCTCACGCTCAAAAGTTTGAAATGAATGGAGAGTCTGTAAAACCACTTTTAAAAAGATATGAAGAACTTGAAGTTGGTTATAGAGAAGCTGTTCTTTGTGAAAAACGCTCCATTCAAAATCTGGATGCTCAAATGGTTGTTAACAACAAAAAGGTTCAAGCGCTTTTAAAAGAGAACAATGATTTAAAAAGTGAAAATTCAAAGCTTCAGAAAACCACATCAAATTTTGAGATTGTAAACACAAAACTTGAGAATGAAAACAAAGAGTTTTTGAAACGAACAAACGATCTTGAAAACAAACTTCGAAAATTGGGACAGACTTCTCAGACAATCAACATGCTGCCTATTAAAGATGAGGAGGTTGAGAAACAAACATCTGGGATTGGTTTTGTGAATAATGCTAATGTGGAAAATGGAAAACCGTGTTTTTTAAACAAAGTGAAAAAGCTGACACCTATTTTGTACAACGCTGAAGATATGGGAAAAGAATTGTCAAATGATCTTTTGTTTGAGTCTCAAGATATTTTAATATCCGAAGAGGAAAAACGTTTGAAAGTAAAACAAACAAAAAACCCACTCTCATACCACGGCTTTGTGTATGGTTGTCTACAATTGACAGATATACCAAAAGAACCTTTCAAAAGAAAAGACACAAATGTGAAGAGATTTTTCAAATAAGCTCAACTTGCTACCTATGATGCTAAGTTATGGCAAAATAGAGCAAGGAAACAATTTTGTAATCTTAAACATCACATTGAGCAAACGTTAAAAGTCATTTGGTTTAAGCAAGAAAACATCACTAACAACGTTTTCTCTAATCCTCTTTCATCAGATGTACGCCTTAACTTAGAAGTCAAAAAGATTTTGAAAGATGAGATTGAACCTCGTGTGAAAGATATCAATTTATGTTTCGAGTACTTTGAAAAATATCTTGTAACTGAAATGAGAGAAGATCTAAAGTACGTTCACTCTCTGGAAGACTAATTTGATGAAAAATGCTTAATTCTAGACATTCAAAAAGAATTTTTCATAAATCAAATAGAGTCGTTCAAGTCAGTATCAGTCAGCCATGAGTATGAGAATGTGCATTTTGAACAAACATCTTCTTTGAAATCTGAAAATCTTTGTCTCAAAAAGAAAATCACCGAGCTTTCAAAAGAAGCAGCGATGTCAAAGAAGAACTGTCAAAAAGAACTGCTCACTTTGAGAAACATCTTGCAATACTCGAAGCACAAAGTATCTCTTTCCAACTTAAACTGCAAGAGAAGAATGAGAAAATGTCTTCTGAAAACTCTTTGACATTAGTGCTTAAAGAAAAAGAAAAGATTTTTGAAGAAAAATGTGATGATACCAATATCAAGTTTGATTTTGACGAATTTGATACAAAAAATCTTGAATTGGAACATGCTGTGGCATCATTACAAAAAGAAAATGAGCATTTGAAACAGACTTACAAAAACTTGTTTGATTCAATCAAGAGGTCAAGAGTTCAGAATCAAACTTCAAACAAATCTGACTCTCAGATCACACCAAATCATTTTTTTGAAAAAGAAAAGTCTGTGCTTCAAAAGAAATTTGTTGAATTGGAAAAAACGATTGCACAACAAACCAAGAATTTTGGTGATGCCAAAAATGATTTTTCAATCGAAACAGACAAATATGAAAAATATTTTGCACATCTTGAAAATCAAAATGCTTCTTTGCATGAAAAACTGGCATCATCAGATCACCTTTCTCTTCAAAAAGAATACAATGATTTGAGAACCTCATATAATGCCTTAAAAGCAAAGTTTGATGTTCTTAACCGGTCAAAAGGAAAATCTAAAGTTTCAAATGAATCTAAACAACAAGTAAGTGTCTCAGAAAAGGTTTACACGGGTGAATCTTCAAAACCATTTTCTAAAAGGGTTTCTCAATTTACCCTCAATTTACCACCTATTCTTTGCAAAAAGGAAGGAAGTTTTTAAAGAGACCTAATTTTTCTGAAACATTTACTCCTCAAAAGGTTTCAAATGCAAGTGCTCATAAAGAAAAGAATCAAGGTTCTCAAACTCCATACTCTCATTTTACTTCGGTAAAGCCAGTGTGGAAACAAAAGCAAAGCCGTTCAAAACATTTGAAATATTCATACTCTGAAATGCTTCCGCTACAACAAACGAATGGCTATGCTTTGAAAAATCCTAATTCTGGAAGGTTTCCATTCATCTCAAAAACGAATTTTCGAAATGAAACACCGAGTTTCAACAATGGATGGAAAACTTCTTCTTCAAGTTTTAAAACTCCAAGAGAGACACCGAGTTTCTCAAACAACTTTCAAAAGCAAAAGAGTTTTAAATCACCGTTGATTCCACGAGCTCTATTTCAAAATGAAACATCAGTTTTCAGTCCTCGTTGGAATTCAGCTTCTTTGTCTCGGATTGACACAACTTACAAATGGATTTCAAAATATGGTAACCCAGTTGGCGCCGTGCTTAAATGGGTTCCAAAAGTTGTTGTCTAATCCAAATTCATAGTGGCTTTCATATACTTCAGTACGAAACCCGGGCTTAAATTCATGACTTCTTAGTATTTCAGCTAAGGACTCATTCTTCATATAAAGGAAAGTGCTTAATCAAACAAGGTTTTAAATATTTTTTGAGCACTTATCCTAAAAACATTGTGGCTTATGCACACATAACAGTGTATAACCCGCGATTTTTAAAGAAAGGACCATGTTGTACATTTATGTGCGACAATCCTAAAAGATAAGAAGACTTCTCACCAAAATGCTTATCAAAGTCTTCTTAATTTTTGAGCAAAATTTCAAAAAATGTTTCAAAAGGTTTTCAAAACTTTTCACAATGTAGCTCAAGATATTACTCCCTCACATCATTTAATCGCTTAATTTACTCAAAATGTTCTATTTTTGAGGGGGAGTAATAAAAAGACGTTCCAAAAAGATCATGCTTAAAGTAAACTTATACGGAATTTACAAACATCCGTTTCTCCCATATGCTATCCAAAAAGGAAAGGTTTTAATCAATTGGTATAAAAAATACCATGGATATGCTATTTTTGAGGGGGAGAAGACGTGATTAAAACGTGATCAATGTGTTTAAGATTGTGGCTGAATCTCGTGCGAGCTCGACTCAGAAAGTACCAATGAATTGACGAAGCTTAAAATGTCAGTAATCGAAAAGACTTGTCCTGGACGGGTAATAATTTCAAGCTAGTCTAACTAGTGATGTAAGCGTGTCTCGAATAGGACTTGCCTGAGTAGAATGTACCGTATCGAGAGACTCTCTTTGGACTTGACCAGGACGGGTAATAATTTCAAGCTAGTCTAACTAGTGATGTAAGTGTGTCTCGAATCGGTCATGTTCTCTGAAAGTGGATCAATTCAAAAAGTGCAAACTCCTCCCGCATGTGCAAATTTCTTAAAAACACATGAGCACATGTGAAGGGGGAGTCCTTCAAAATGAAATCAAAACTCTCAAAGTGTTAACAAAATATGTTTCATTATCATAAACACTTTGAGAAGGTTTTCAAATAAAATGGTTTCATGGCAATGATTGGATAGTCATGGAGTTATAAGGTGACTAAGGTTAGGAATAACCGTCCTATGATCCGCCAGAGCCGGAGGGATCTACCCAAGGACAAATCCTATAGATTAGAATTAGAAGTCCTTAGGTATGATTGAAAAAAGGAGAAAATGAGAAAGGAGAAAGAAGGGGTTGAAGAATTAAAAAGAAAAGTTATGAAAAGGGTGAAAAGAAATAGCCCTCCATATGTTCAACCTTAGGGCAGACACCGGGTTCAATTCATATGCTACTGGTTGTTACTAAGGTGACACCGGTATTGAAGATAAAGACGTCATAGACCCAGTGACGCACTGCACTAAACCTTCTAGCCACTCAAGTTCTCTTAAAAGAGCTTGTTTCATTCTCACGGGGAACCGGTGTAATCTATCGACCTGTCTCTTAGAGATGGTTGATATTGAAACAGGAGACCTCTCCCTAATCTCCGCATAGGAAACCAAATGTGCACTTATCGAGTCTAGAGCCCCGAGATTCATCAAAAGATCTCATAGGAACACATGATATTTCTACAATGGTTGTTCATCATTAAGGATGCCAGATGTAAACTTAAGAGTCCTACGCAGATCTTAGCAATCTGCCAGAACATTTATGAGAGAATTCACACAAGTGATTCTCAATGATTGAATGGAAATTCCTGCCAGGGTCAACATCAAGCAGCCCTGACAGCAGGTCACTTCGGTAATTCTTTATGGGTTACGCTTAGTGTTCACGGTGGTTTCAAATAGTCTACAGTCGTGGAGTGATCCCCAGCGACTCACCCAGTCATTGAGCTACTAAGTAGGTCTTGTAAGCTCTCTCGAGAGTATCTGACATGGGAACGGCCTTGGTAAGGGTTAGAAGGAGTCTTCACACTATGCTGTTGATGATCTCTAATTCTTATCTGTAAGTACCGGATGTCTTATTGCTAACTATTTATATGCAGGGACACTTTCATCTCCATGGCAACAGATTCCACATGCTCATACATACATCTGGAAGTTAAAGAAAGCTCCCTCAAAGATCTATACAACACAAAGTTCAAAGAAAAATTCTACGCCAAAAAGAAGAATCTACAAAGTATAAAGACTAAAGATCAAAGTGAAAGAAAGGGAACTACGTGCATATGAATATCAAAGTCCAATGATGTATGAGCATGTTGGAATGGCAGACAACCACCACAGACGCATAAGTGACGAAAGGCAGATAACTCCACATCACAAAAGAACAAAGAACGATGAAAAGTCAGTCATCAAAGATCACAAAGCATGAAGGAACAAAGACTAAAGACTATTCTACAACGACACACAAAGTTAAAGACAAAGAACACGGAAGACCCACTCACGTGGAGCATCATTCGAATGACCACCCCTTAGGGGGAGATTGTTAGCATTAAAAATATTTATATAGAAGTGATGGTCATTCTCATATTGTAACTTTGTGTCGTTTGTTAAGATTAGTATTAGTTTAGTCATTGGGCTTTGGACTTGGAAAGCTAATATGTTATGTGCTATGTTTCATAAGCCTTGTTATATAATTCATGTAAGCCAAGTCCAAGCCCAAGTCCATTAGAAAGCCCATGAGGCCTTTCTCTCTAACTATAAAAGGCACCTTACCTCTCATTTATAAGGTGTGCTTGTGTGTGTATTGTGTGTGTTTTTTAATAAAAGTTCTCTTCATCTTTACCTCTCTTTTATACTTATTAACGCCACACCTTTATAACATCAAGTCACCATCTTTCCTTCTTCTTGTGCTTATATTTGTGTTAAAGTTGATATATCTAAGGTCCTACAGAGGAACTTTTCATGGTAAAAGGTCCATACCATCTAGATTTAAGTTTCCCTGGAAACAACCTTAAACGAGAGTTATACAATAGAACTTTGTCTCTTTATGAGAACTCCTTTGGTCTCTTAATTCATTGGTCATGCCATCTTTTTGCCCTTTCTTTATATGTAACGGAGGATTCATACGCTTCCAGTCTTAATTCATCAAGCTCCTGGAGCCATAAGAACCTATTCGTTCTTGCGACCATATAATCCAAATTACATGTCTTAAGTACCCAATATGCCTTGTATTCCAGCTCTACTAGAAGGTGACATGCCTTGCCATAAACCATGCGGAACGGGGTCATCCCAATAGGTGTTTTGTAGGCAGATCAGAATGCCCATAAAACCTCGTCAAGTTTAAATGACCAATCCTTTCTGTTCTGATTGACCGTCTTTTCAAGTATTCTCTTAATCGCTCTATTGGTGTTCTCAACTTGACCGTTGGTTTGAGGGTGATAAGCAGTGGAGAATCGGTGGGAGACCCCATATCTTTTCATGACCTTTTCCATTTATGCGTTGCAAAACTGGGTTCCCCTGTCACTAATGAGAGCTTTAGGAATGCCAAATATAGCAACAGTTTCTTTAAGAAATGAATAACTACCCTAGCATCGTTGGTCCTAAGGGCTTGTGCCTCTACCCATTTTGAAACATAATCAATGGCCACTAAGATGTATTCATTCCCCCTGAAGACGAGAATGGGCCCATAAAATCTATTCCCCAAACATCGAAAACCTCACAAATTTGTACAAAATTATGAGGGGCATCATCCCTTCTTGATATATTCCCAGCTTGTTGACATGCATCGCATGCTTGTATCATTCCCTTTTCATCACGAAATATTGTAGGCCAATAGAATCATGCATCGAAAAGTTTTTGTGCAGTGGTGTTCATTCCAGGATGCCCCCCAGAGGGGCCTAAATGACATTCTTTCATTATCTTCATTGCCTCTTTTTCTGAAACACAACGCTTGATTACTTGATCAGGACATCTTCGGAACAAGAAAGGTTCGTCCCAAAAGTAGTACTTTAATTGGGCGAAGAACCTTTTTCTTTCGTGTCTGTTCAAGTGTTCTGGAATAATTCTGCTTGCTAGATAGTTAGCATAATCCACGTACCATGGCTCAGAATCATTTATTGACATGAGCTGCTCTTCAGGAAATGAATCCCGAATGTCACTCTTGTCAAATTCATTAAGACTGGGATTTTCGAGACGAGAGAGGTGATCAGCAGCTAAATTCTCTACCCTCTTCTTATCACGGATTTCAACATCAAACTCTTGTAATAGCAAGATCCACTAAATTAGTCGAGGTTTATCATCTTGCTTAGCAAAAAGGTATCGAAGAGCCGAATGATCTGTAAAGACGACCGTTTTTGAAAGGACCAGATATTGGCGAAATTTATCAAAAGCAAATACTACGGCCAATAGCTCCTTTTCAGTGTAGAGTAGTTCTCTTGAGCAGGATTCATAGTTTTGCTAGCATAGCATATTGGTTGGAAGTGTTTGTTAAGCCTTTGGCCTAATACTTCTCCAACAACATAGTCGCTAGCGTCGCACATGATTTCAAAGGGCAATTCCCAATTAGGTGTAACCATGATCGGGGCTTACGTAAGTTCCTGCTTCAGCCGATCGAATGCATCCTTGCATTCTTGAGAGAAATCGAAAGGGGAATCCTTTACAAGCAACTGAGTCATTGGACGAGCTATTTTAGAGAAGTCTTTAATGAATCTCCTATAGCAACCGGCATGACCCTTCTTTTACCATAAAATGGCATTTTTCCCACTTTAGGACCAAGTTGGTCTCCTCAAAACATTTGAGCATTTTTTCGAGGTTAGCGAGACAACGATCGAAAGAGTTCCTAAAGACCGAAAAATCATCCATGAAGACTTCCATGCTGTCTTCCATTAACTCGTGAAAGATTGCTGTCATACATAGCTGAAAAGTGGCGGGAGCGTTACATAACCCGAAAGGCATTCTCTTATAGGCGAATGCTCTATATGGGCAAGTAAACATGGCTTTTTCTTGGTCCTCAGGGGCTATGGGGATTTGGAAATACCTTGAGAATCCATCCAAGAAACAGTAGTACTCATGTCCTGCTAATCATTCCAACATTTGGTCTATGAATGGGAGAGGGAAGTGATCCTTTCGGGTGGCATCATTCAGCTTTCTATAATCAATGCACACATGCCAACCAGTGACTGTCCTTTGGGGCACCAATTCACCTTTGTCATTTTTCACCACAACCATCCCTCCTTTCTTTGGTACGACCTGTACAAGACTAACCCACAGACTATCTAAAATTGGGTAGATCAGCCCTTCATCCAAGAGTTTGATGACTTCCTTTTTCACCACTTCCTTAATGTCGGGATTTACTCACTTCTAGGGTTGCATGGCTGGTTTATAATCCTCTTCCATAAGAATCTTATGCGTGCAAAAGGTCGAGTCAATCCCCTTAATGTCAGCTACACTCCATGCAATGACTCCCTTATATTTCTTTAAGACTCCTAGGAGTTTATCTTTTGGCCCATCTTCCAGGGAGGAATTTATAATTACTGGCAGGAATTTATGATTACTGGCAGTTGATTTCTCCATGTAGGAAAGCATATTCTAAGTGGTTTGGGAGTTCTTTGAGTTCTAGCTTAGGTGGTTCGACAATGGAAGGTTTCAGTTTGTTTTCGGGTTTACGAAGCTCGAGTGGTTCAGTGGCTTCTCATCCGGGATAGAAGGATATTGCGCTAACCCCTTTTGCCTTCTCCTTCTCAATTATGGGAAGGAAAGCTTCATCCTGCAACCAGCCTTCTTCGATTTATTCATCAACACAGTTGTCAATGACATCGGTTAATTCATCGACCTCTCCGATGAAATATAGTCGGTTAGCTGCTTCGAGAGAAAGGTTCATTGTATCCTTAATATCAAAGGTTAAGTTGTCGGCTCCTACTCGCAGAGTTAACTTGCCGTCATGAACATCAACGATAGCATGAGCAGTGGCAAGAAATGGTCTTCCTAAGATGATGGGCACTAGGTCATCCTCCTCCATTTCCAAGATTACAAAGTCAACCAGAAATTTGAACTTCCCTACTTTAACTAGCACGTTCTCGCATATCCCCAAGGGGTATTTGACTGATCTATCAGCTAGTTGGATGTTCATATGGGCTTGCTTCAATCTGGAATACCTTAATTTGAGGAACATGGAATAAGGCATGAGGTTGATGCTCGCCCCTAAATCAGCTAGAGCATTCTTTACCGATAGAGATCCTATGGAGCAGGGAAAGGTGAAACTACCCGGGTCGTCTACCTTTTTCGGTAGTCCTCGTTGGGTCACCACCGAACATTCTTCTCCTAGAGTCACAAGACCCTCGAGTCTCTTTCGTTTGGTAAGTAATCTCTTGAAGTATGTGCTATACTTAGGCATATGGTAGCATGCATCAAGGAGGGGAATGGTGACCACTTAATCCTTTAGATATGACAAGAATCTTTTATTATCATTCTCAATCTTTTGATTCTTGAGGCGGGACGGAAATGGGAATTTCATAGGTTGGTTGGGTGGAGCTAGTGAAGAGGAGGTCATCTGAGGGGGTTGCTCGGGAGTCTCATCGCTCACATCACCTTCTTCCATGTGAGGAATGTTTGGCTCAACAACAATGGGATGTTGGTTTGGATAAGGAGGGTCCTTGGTTGTTGTTCCGGCTCGAGTAGTAATAGCGAGCAGGGGGTCTTTTTGGATTACTTGAGGCTTGTTATGGCCATCAAGGGTGGCATTAAGTTCTTGGAACCATTTTTCCAAGTCATTTTGTTGTTCAGTGATGAGCTCGTCAAGCCCTTTTAATTGTAAGCCTTTTTCATGAGTGAAATGTCCAAGATCATCCTCAAAAGTGCTACTGATTTTGAAGTCAGGACATTTCTCTCCCTCCTCTTTTCTTACAAGATTTCCCTAAGGGGTAAAATCATCGTTTTGGTAGAAAGTTAAAAGGGAAGGATCATCGAGAATGTCATGGCTTGACAAGTACGCACATTCGGTAGTGGTTTCTCCTCCGCATTCCTCTACTTCATGCAGGCCCCCACAGTGTGTTAGGAATACAAATATTCCTATAAAAGACTCGGTCACCTAAACATTGTAATAGCATTAAGATAGCTCGTAGTTAGTTTATTATTTAGTTAGTTTTAGTTTAAGTAACACCGTGGAAGAAGGACGGGTCTTTATTAACTGTAATACTGATCCACTGCCTAGGTGTGGGCGTTTTCTCTTTTTTTGTAGGAAACTATAAATACCCCTCTCCACATGTGGAGAGGGTTGGTGCTTTCCATTTCCACTAATCTAATCTTTACAGTTTTCTCTCATCTCTTTCTCTCTCTAGGAACACCCAACTCACTTTCTATCTCTAAACTTTCTTCTACACTTTGAATCAAACCTACCACAAAACCATACATGTTATGAATTAGAATATATTGCAATTGGTATCAAGAGCCGTGGTTTCATCCTAGGGATTGTTTGATCTTGAATTTTTAGTTTGGTTCTTGTGTTTTATTTTGGTTCGAATTAGTTCTCAAAAGTTTACAATCTTGCGTTTCTTATTTTGTAAATTTTTTGAAAACTCGTTCATTATTATATTTTGTCAAAACATCTCCTTTATTCATTATTTCTCTTTGTGGCAAAGAGATAATATTGGCTGAGTTTTTGTTTTTGTTTTGAGTTATTTGAACTGTTGGGCTTATTTGAGTGTTATGTTTTTGGCATATTCTTGGTAGCGAATAGCTCTCTTTAGGCATTTCTTAGTTGCCTTTGGTTCCTGTTTTGTCCCAACTTGTTTTGGTGAATTGTTCTTTTGCCAAAAAGGGGAGTAACAACAAAACGACAGATAGGGACTGCTTTGTCTGGTTGTTATAACGTTTACCTCTAGTTAGAGGTTTCCTCTATGTTCATATTAGCGGTCTGCTCATTTTTTTGCGATTACCCCTATCTTGCATTTACTTCAGTACCATACAACGGTTAATTTATCAGACATGCGTTTAATTCTTGTCCCTGCGTTTAACTTTCTTATTTCGGTTAGTTCTTTATTGCGGTTAGTCCATATGTTTGCGGTTAGATCTTAAGTTTGCGGTTAGCTTATACTCCAATCTGCCCTTGTTTGTTAACGGTAAAAGAAAGAACTTTAAGGAAAGTCATTAACGAAATTGATCTCAGGCCATCTCATTGCATATACTACGTGTCATTCAAAGAACAACAGCACAAGAGACTCTCATCATAGATCCTTAACAAGACTCGACAAAGAAAACTTATCATACTACCATCACCGATCTATCTTAAAGTTTAAACTTCATTGAATATTCGAACCTTAAAGAAAGTACAAAGCAAGATTTCTCATCTACCTTTTCATTCGATTACATCAAAGAAGAATAAGAAAATCAATATCTCAGATTCGTGCTTTTCATTGTGAGTAGCTAATCTTTAAAAGATTAAGACACATGCTCATCATTGATCATTGATAATAGTTTATCACGTTAAAAAGAAAAACAAGATCTAAAAACAACATGAACTTGTCCTACCTGTGACCCACTAAAAAGATCTTGGTGCCGTGACTTTATGTTTGTGGTCTCGTTTGTACAACAAGGAATACAAGGGCCGATCTATGTTTGTTATCTATTTTGGGATTTATTTGTTTTGATATCAAGAAATAGGGGCAAATTGTGTTGTGCTTGGTGACTGAGTTTTTTTTTAAGAGAAGTGGAATTTTCTTTGTGGTGTCTGCGTATGAGTTTGTGAGTGGTGGATTAGGGTTATCACTAATATTAGGGATTAGTGGTGATTAGGGGTGTAATATAATCAGATTTTTTTTGGACTGTTTGTGTTGGGCTGGAGGATTTATCGTGGGCTTCTATAACACTTGTAGATTCATTGGACTATTTTATCTACAAGTGACGTTTTTGGTTACATATATTGGGCCGCTGATGTTTATTTCCTTTGAGCTGACTCACGATTAATCCATCAAGGGACGAGTTTCATTCAGTTGAATTCTGTTTGGGATTTTATCTTTGTCCATATTTTGTAGTTGTATATTTACTAGGATAAAATCATGGGAAAATTTTCGGGATATATTGTCGAATACGGTCTTGATTGAGCTTCATGATTCCAAGCTTGTGAATTATTTTGGGTTGAGATATTTTCGGGTGTATTGGATATTACTACGGGCTTATTCGGAATTCGGTACACAAACATTGTCTAAAACTCACTGTGACTTGTCTGAAACTCAATTCAATCGATCGATCGTACAATTATCACGTTCTACATAGAACCTCTAATCATTGTTCCAGTCCAACGGTTCTCATAACACGTTAAACCAATTCTTCAGTGTTTCACGGTTTATTCTTGATTTTGTAAAATCCCGCGAAAGAATTTATTTCTCGGTTTAAATCATAGAATTGTAAAATCCCGTGCGCGTTCATAATCATGTCTACTAATTCAGATGCTGTCATCTTAGAGATACTCAAACTATATGACGTGATCAATGAACATATGATTTCAAACCCCGCACAACAAATAAACGTGGTTGATTCTGATATTGCTAATGTAGAATCATCATGCTCGAATTCTCAAGTGAAAGAGTTTCATCAGCCAACTAAATTACCTGATGATGTAAAGGATTGATTCATTGAATGCTTTCAACAACTTCATTCACACCTCTCGGTACTTTTAGAGGGAACTGGATACAAGATGGGATTTGAACGTGCATTTGCAACTCTCTTCGGTCAAGATGTTCAGACTTTCTCAGAAAAATGATTGTTAATTTAGATCAATTACGACCACAACTTGACCAAGCAGAACCTTCCAATATTGGATCCATGGCTGCCCTCTGTGTGCTCAACAAACAACTGCAGGTGTTCATCGATTCGAAATCCGCTATGATTTATGACTATGAAAGTCAGATGACAATGAAGTGTTTTGCTGATCACACGGAAATTGAGGTTGACACGTTCAGAGACACACTACTCCAACTCATGGGTAATGTGAAGAGGTTCATTGAGGAAAGAGCACAACAGATACTTATGTATGACGACAAGGTGAAGGTATGTCAGGTGCTATCATGTGATGGTATTGTTGATTCGGGTAAAGCAACAGATGTTGAGTCAGTTGTCACTAAATGTAAAGGATTAGAGACGGATAAGCGTGACACTACCAGCAGTTCAGTGACTCTTGTTATACATGATATGGATGCAGATTTCAGACCGGTAAAAGAACATGTGTCATGTGCTGAGGTACCCTTAACTGATCAACATAATGTGCCCTCCAATGAACGCTAGCATACTGATCAAATTAATCCCATTTATGACACAAATTTGTTGGAAAAGACTGATAGCAATATCATTTCTAATTCACCAAATATGAGTCATAAAGGGGGAGAAAGTGATCAGGATGCTGAACGTGATGATGAGTCAAGTTCTTTGTTTACGGCTGAGTCTTTCGAATCACATGATATGGTTGATAAAGATGTGTTTAATGAACTTTCAAACAGATTCTTACAACTTGAAAAGCATTGTATTTCACTTGAAATCGCAATGCAACAAAAGGAAGAAAGTTTTCAAACTAACCAACCATGTAAAAATCCGGAACTTGCTAATTTCCGTGAATTCTTTGTGATAAATGATTTGAAAGCTCAACTAGAAACCAAAAACCTGAAAATTAACAACCTGAAAAAACGTATTTCTGAGATGTGTGATATGTGTAATGAAGTTAAAGCTAAACATGATAGTGATGTGATTGCAACTATAAAGTTTGAACATAAAATGGCTGTATTACTTGATGAAAATGAGTCTTTGAAAATTCAATGCAAAGAACTGTGCGATTTAATCAAAGAAACGAAAACTAAGAATATAGAGCAAACAACTTCTTTGATTGCCGAAAATGATGAATTTAAAGCTCAACTTCTGGAAAAGGGTTTCACTATTGCTGCACTTAAGAACGGGCTAAGAAAAGCAACTGGGAATAGTGTGAACACTAAGTTTACAAAACCATCAATCTTGGGTAAACCAGTTTTACAATCGACTAGAAACCAATCAGTTGTTAAACAACCGAATGTGTTTAGATCTGAACGACCAAAATTTTCAAAAACACGGTTTGCCTCCCAAGTTGATGCGGAACAAGTTTTGACAAAACCAGTCACTCCAGATTATTTGCCTAAGTTAACTGTTTCTAGTTCTGTTAAACCTCAACAAGTAGCAACTCCAACTCCCAGCACCTCTAGGATTAGTTTGAAAACTGTGTCTAAACCAAGCATTAAGATTCAAAATTCTTATGAAACAAATGATTTGCACAAGAACTATGACCTAGTAAAGGCTAGGAAAAGGGCACTACTTCATAAGGATGGTATCTTAGGTTCACAACCTCGCCTAATGCCTCCTGGTTTATTGAGGAACACTGCTAAGGTTCAACCGGTGAAATCTAGGACTTACACTAAGTCATCTACAATGCATAGGAAGCAACACAAACCTAAAACCTCTCCTAGGTGGATACAAACTGTTAAATCTTTGGAGACTAGGAATATCGATAAGCCTTTCGCTATGCATAAGAAGCTTAGTAATCCTAGACCTTGCCATAAGTGGATTCCAACTGGTAGAACTTTTAAGTATGTTGGACTTAAGTGGATACCTACCGGAAAGGTGCTTACTGATGGCAATGCCATGGTTGACCGTGAAACCCCCAAGGGTTTGGATACTAATATAACACCCCCATTTTAGTAACGCAGCGGAATACAACATGGGGTGCTATTTGGTCACATAGTACAAGTATAATATACAACTTTAAAACAAACTCGTTTTTAAAATCTCACATTCGATAATTTATCAGAGTTAACAAGGTCCCAAATGTTTTTAACATAGTTAAAAGATACATAAGTTTTGAAAGTTTAGAACATTATAGAATGAAAACTTTTATTTAAACAAAAGAGGTCCCAAATAAGTACAAAGTTTAGAGATACATAAGATAATAAAAGTTTTGGTCTTTTCTTAAAAGAAAATTTATTTAGAACATGAGCCATCCTGATATCCATCTCTTTGCGCCGCCCATCCAAGCTAAAGTAACTTACGGACCTGAGATAAACATGCTAAAAGTCAACATAATGTTGAGTGAATTCATAGAGTTTAATAAGTAATCAGTTGAATACAAGATAATTCAGTTTAAAATACGATGAGCTACGTTGTTATACGCCCATAATTAAGTTGACATGTAACAAATACAAGTCGGGAAATAAGATTTATAGCATTGAGCTCATGAAACCGAACCTTGACCTAGATTAATAGTGCCCCGAAAAGGTAAGATTTGCCATTTACCACGTAATCTCTCAATATTATGTGACCGTTGAAGTATGAGCGCTACTCACCCGGCCAGGCCCGCCAAGCCAAATATGCATATTCATAATACCAGCGTTTCCCACGGAATTAACGGTTCATGATGGGGACTTAATTGGCAAGAAATACTCAATGTATAATCATGTAATCGGGTAAAGCATACCAAAAACTACTTGTATTCGGTTTGTAAAACTAGCATGTATCCCCCTCGCGAGGTTTATAAAACAATTGAAGTAAGTAAAAGCGAGGCTATGAACTCACCGTGAACAAAGGAGGTAATATGAAACGAGCAAGCAAGCGAAGAAAGATAGCCGCGAAGCTCTACGAAGAACCTAAACATATATACGTTTTCTTAGGTTTTGAAAATAAATATTGATGTATTTTTGTTGTATATAAATTATACTCTTACTTATGCTTGGTATTAATTCTTATACTTGCTTATATGTCCAATTTAGTCCTAAGGTTCAAATTAAATTCAAAGGTTCCATTTAAGCCAAAGGGTCCAAAATAACTTAAGTGGGTCAAAATATATTTAAAGTTCAAAATTTTATAAAACTTAATCATTTTTATACTTTAATTTCAAAGCTGTCAAAAATGTTTATAACTTACTTACTTTCAAAAATCCGTTACTCACAAACTGTAAGTCCACAAATCTCGTTCTTTATATCCCCGGAAAGGTATTTATCTGTACTAACAAGTTTTGTGGGGCCCACTAAGTCAAAAGTTACTTAATAGTACCAAAGTTACCCATTTACCCAAAATATACATTTCAGAAAACTTCAACTTTGCATCAGTCCTACGAAAAGTGCGATAACTTGTGTTTTACAAACCCGATTAATTCCCCGTTTTCGGCCACGTTTAAGTTAAGATGTTATCTATAACTTTTATTCTTTGAGTAACAGAGGATTATTCACAAAAAAAAATGACTTTTACACGTTTCAAATCTGTTACTCAGAATATGACATTTTTTACGAAAATATTTATAGTTTAATCATCGTAATGAGTTATTCGATGAAATACCCGTCAAAATGACCACAAGACATAGGGCTACAACTAAATATTTTTAGTTTTGGTCAAATGTTTACTGATTAAATCAGTTTATTCCATCTTTGCCCCTGATTCAGAATCACAGTTTGCATGTCTAGTCCTTTAGGGTTTTCTAGTGATTAAACTTATGTACCAAGCCTAACCAAGCATTATAATTTATATAAGGATCAAATACATCAAGTAATATAACATTTACAGTAGTGAAAATAAAAATAAAATGAAAATGGAGTGATTGGTTTCCTTACAATCTTTGATGAACAAGAAAATCAAGAACAATGGACCACAAAACCTATGATTTTACCAATAACCCTTGCACCATTTTCTTTCAATATTTTACCCAACTTTTTCACCTTGCTTTACCCTTGATAATACCTTAAAATATCAGACCTTGAACACCTTAAAACCCTTGAATAAACTCTTGCTAAGAACTTCCAAGAAAACCTAAGATTTGATGAGATTTATGTGTTGTTTGAGTGTAATAAATCAAGAACAAGACTAGGGCTTCAAGATCTTTAATTTATGATCAATAATTTAGTAAAAATTTGGATGAAATGGTTGAGTTGGATCTGTTTTAGGTCGTTCATATGGTGGAGAAAACAAGAAATGGTTAAGTTTTCTTGGTAAAAATGAGGAAGTGGTTTATGTTTGTTGGTTTTATAAAATTATAACATGCAACACATGCATATGACCATGAACATGTGTCCAAAGTGTATGACACCATAAAGATAAGTGTCTTTGTGGTTGGAACGAAATTATTAGGTGGTGGGAGTGGTTTATTTTTGTTAAATTTGAGCTATAATGTGTACTTTGTTCCCGGTAATTAAAAACGTGTAGTTTTTAAGACGCGAAAGGTAAAACCGGGTAGCGTAAAAATACAAAACTTATAAAAATATTAAAAATTATTATCATAACCTATTTAAGTAATTTAGATGAGTGGTGAGTTCATCGAAGGGTTTAAAAATCGTTAAAACTGAAACCGTGAGTTGAAAACGCGTTTTGTGACACTGGTTCTTGATACAAGTGACGTAAACTATAAAAATGAAATGACAAGTATAAAATTTAATTGTAAACATGAAAATAGGTTAAAATGCATAGAATATGTAAAATCATCATAGTCTAGGTTGGTTCATGTTGTTAAAACCATAAAACGTAAATTTAAATTGCGTAAAACGTAAAAAGTGCAAGGTTTACGTATAAATGAAAAAAAAAGTGAAATTTGACTTTTAAAATAGGATTGTAAGGAAACAAAAATGCATAAAAAGTGTAGAGTAGACATAGTATAGTAGTGGTTGAATAAATTGAACGAATCATGACGTACGCGGATAACTTCCGACGAAGTTAATTATAAAAAAAAATAGTTAAATAATAAAATATTAAAATTAGTGACATGAAATTTTTGAAATGTCACAGTACGTACCCCTTAAGAGAGCGACGTCCCGGCGCTCAATTCGTCTTAATCACTGAATGGTTCACTTGCGAAAAGGTGAGGATACTTGTTAGGAATGAAGTCTAGAATAGCTAATGATGAGGTTCGATTCTCGTCGTCCAGAAATACGGTGCGGAGTAAGGTTGACTATACGTGATAAAGATAGAGTGAGGATTTGTTTAGTTGTTTTGTTCGATCGTATGAATATCGCTGAATTGTTATACTCGCATAAAAATTTTGTGATTCTCGAAGATCAAGTAGAAGATCAATTAGACATAACCCACATATAACTATTCTCAGTATTTGAAAAATCTAAGTCGAACATAGGTAGTCAGACTATGTTCCACTGTCCCAAGGTTAAATATAGGTGACTAGACTATATTTAATCGAGGTTCGATAAAATTTTTAAATACTAAACTTAGTTATACTCGTGATATGTCCATTGTTGGACAAGTATGGAGTTTGCATAAGTATCTTATATACAAAGAGTGATATAAGTTTGTACATACGTAAGAATCAATCATAAGTAAGTAGTATGAGTATGTAACACAAGCGAATAAGGAAAATCCACGCAGAAAATGAAGTTTTAAGCAGTTCGAAATCCGTCCACATCGGGCCAGAATCACAGATGTTTAACAATGAAGGTTTCGGACGAGAACTTCATGAATGTAGAGAAAGTTGCTGAACTTCTGCTTTTGTAGATGATAAATAAGTTTATAAGATTTAGAAGAGAATGACGAACATTAAAATAATAGCAAAATAATTCATGAGGCAATAATAAATCAATGGTTTTAGGTAATAAAACAAGGTCGAGTAATTCGTAAGGTAATAACAAAATCGTTTATAAGGTGGTGAAAATTTTGGTAAATGGTAAATGACAGAACGATTTATAAGATGATAACAAAATAGTTTATTCAAAACTAGTCAAAACAGTTTATTTAATAGTAGTACATCAGTGGATACGTTTATAAGATGGTGGTAAAGTAGTTTGTAAGAGAGTGGCAAGGAGTGTATAAATATTGTAGTGAAAATGGTTTAGAAGATAGTAGTAAAATAGTTTTAGAAGGTAATTGACCAAATGATTTGTAAAGAGGTGACAAAAAGTTAATTTTGAACTAGTTAGAGCAGTTTATAAAATAGTAGTGAATAAGGTTATTAGTTTATAAGGTAGTAATGGGGTAATTCTTTGGGGAATAGTAAATCCATTTGTAATATAATGAAAGATAATTTATATGACAATAAAGGAGTTGTTTACAACATGGTAGTGAAATTTCCAATGTAAATAAATAGAATGTGACGGGTTTCAGATAAAATACCGTTGTGTAAGGTCCTGAAAAGATTTTTAAAGCTCATAGCATTACTCACGATTTTTGAGAAAATAAATGAGACCACAATGTATGAGAAAGTTTTAGGGGATCATCAAAATAAATAAATACGTATTTAATAGTTTAGTAATCTTGGTGAAATAGGTACATAATTGAGAGAAATAAGGTTTGACATGATGTTTTGTAGGTTGAGTAAAAAGAATCAGATAAAACGTTTATAATAAATACCTTTATACAAATAAGAAGTAACGCTTTATTAATTAGGCATAAATAGTCGAGAGAAGAATCAAGTGTATAAAAATAGTCTTTAGATAAATAGTATCAATAGCGGTGCTTAAGAAAATAAGCAAGAAATGCTCAGAAAATATGAGTTCACGGGGAGTAAGACAACCAATAGAAATTGATAAACTATAACATGTTTCGCTATCATATGAAATGATATAGCATACAATGATGAAAGAGTTTAGAGACAATTGTAATCACATACAATGTTTGATAAATAAGAGAGACCATTGTAATCGCATACAATGTCTAGAAGATTTTAGTATTCACTTGGAGAAACCTTTTATAGAAATATATTGATGTTTCAAGAAAAGCAAGATGGTCGAGAAATATTACAAGTGCAAGTGATAATATTTATTATGTGCATACGTATAACGATGGTGCAATCAAAGAGATGTGTATAAATTTCTGGATGGAAGTTTATAATGCTCATGAATAGCATAAAATACAACAAGGAATTTTGTGCATAAAGTGCATATATAAGGAGTGATATTTCACGGATTATCGGACAAGATAGGAAATAATTATAGTGCTTATAATTATTTTTAATATAGCATGATTAAGATATATATATATATATATATATATATATATATATATATATATATATATATATATATATATATATATATATATATACAAGGGAGAAGTAGGAAGCTCGGGAGTAGGCGCGCATGGATATCGGACAAGATGATGGAAGCTCATGATTTTGCATAAAATAAAATAAGTGATTATAGTCTAGGTTTTTAAAAACAAAAAGACCTAGTTCACTATAATTTGTGCTCTGGTACCATTCTATAACACCCCCATTTTAGTAACGCAGCGAAATACAACATGGGGTGCTATTTGGTCACATAGTACAAGTATAATATACAACTTTAAAACAAAGTCGTTTTTAAAATCTCACATTCGATAATTTATCAGAGTTAACATGGTCCCAAATATTTTTAACATAGTTAAAAGATACATAAGTTTTGAAAGTTTAGAACATTATAGAATGAAAACTTTTATTTAAACAAAAGAGGCCCCAAATAAGTACAAAGTTTAGAGATACATAAGATAATAAAAGTTTTGGTCTTTTCTTAAAAGAAAATTTATTTAGAACATGAGCCATCTTGATATCCATCTCTTTGAGCCGCCCATCCAAGCTGAAGTAACTTACGGACCTGAGATAAATATGCTAAAAGTCAACATAATGTTGAGTGAATTCATAGAGTTTAATAAGTAATCAGTTGAATACAAGATAATTTAGTTTAAAATACGATGAGCTACGTTGTTATACGCCCATAATTAAGTTGACATGTAACAAATACAAGTCGGGAAATAAGATTTATAGCATTGAGCTCATGAAACCGAACCTTGACCTAGATTAATAGTGCCCCGAAAAGGTAAGATTTGCCATTTACCACGTAATCTCTCAATATTATGTGACCGTTGATGTATGAGCGCTACTCACCCGGCCAGGCCCACCAAGCCAAATATGCATATTCTTAATACTAGCGTTTCCCACGGAATTAACGGTTCATGATGGGGACATAATTGGCAAGAAATACTCAATGTATAATCATGTAATCGGGTAAAGCATACCAAAAACTACTTGTATTCGGTTTGTAAAACTAGCATGTATCCCCCTCGCGAGGTTTATAAAACAATTGAAGTAAGTAAAAGCGAGGCTATGAACTCACCGTGAACAAAGGAGGTAATATGAAACGAGCAAGCAAGCGAAGAAAGATAGCTGCGAAGCTCTACGAAGAACCTAAACATATATACGTTGTCTTAGGTTTTGAAAATAAATATTGATGTATTTTTGTTGTATATAAATTATACTCTTACTTATGCTTGGTATTAATTCTTATACTTGCTTATATGTCCAATTTAGTACTAAGGTTCAAATTAAATTCAAAGGTTCTATTTAAGCCAAAGGGTCCAAAATAACTTAAGTGGGTCAAAATATATTTAAAGTTCAAAATTTTATAAAACTTAATCATTTTTATACTTTTAATTTCAAAGCTGTCAAAAATGTTTATAACTTACTTACTTTCAAAAATCCGTTACTCACAAACCGTAAGTCCACAAATCTCGTTCTTTATATCCCCGGAAAGGTATTCATCTGTACTAACAAGTTTTGTGGGGCCCACTAAGTCAAAAGTTACTTAATAGTACCAAAGTTACCCATTTACCCAATATATACATTTCAGAAAACTTCAACTTTGCATCAGTCCCACGAAAAGTGAGATAACTTGTGTTTTACAAACCCGATTAATTCCCCGTTTTCGGCCACGTTTAAGTTAAGATGTTATCTATAACTTTTATTCTTTGAGTAACAGAGGGTTATTCACAAAAAATGACTTTTACACATTTCAAATCTGTTACTCAGAATATGACATGTTTTACGAAAATATTTATACTTTAATCATCGTAATGAGTTATTCAATGAAATACCCGTCAAAATGACCACAAGACATAGGGCTACAACTACATATTTTTAGTTTTGGTCAAATGTTTACTGATTAAATCAGTTTATTCCATCTTTGCCCCTGATTCAGAATCACAGTTTGCATGTCTAGTCCTTTAGGGTTTTCTAGTGATTAAATTTATGTACCAAGCCTAACCAAGCATTATAATTTATATAAGGCTCAAATACATCAAGTAATATAACATTTACAGTAGTGAAAATAAAAATAAAATGAAAATGGAGTGATTGGTTTCCTTACAATCTTTGAAGAATAAGAAAATCAAGAACAATGGACCACAAAACCTATGATTTTACCAATAACCCTTGCACCATTTTCTTTCAATCTTTTACCCAACTTTTTCACCTTGCTTTACCCTTGATAATACCTTAAAATATCAGACCTTGAACACCTTAAAACCCTTGAATAAACTCTTGCTAAGAACTTCCAAGAAAACCTAAGATTTGATGAGATTTATGTGTTGTTTGAGTGTAATAAATCAAGAACAAGACTAGGGCTTCAAGATCTTTAATTTATGATCAATAATTTAGTAAAAATTTGGATGAAATGGTTGAGTTGGATCTGTTTTAGGTCGTTCATATGGTGGAGAAAACAAGAAATGGTTAAGTTTTCTTGGTAAAAATGAGGAAGTGGTTTATGTTTGTTGGTTTTATAAAATTATAACATGCAACACATGCATAAGACCATGAACATGTGTCCAAAGTGTATGACACCACAAAGATAAGTGTCTTTGTGGTTGGAACGAAATTATTAGGTGGTGGGAGTGGTTTATTTTTGTTAAATTTGAGCTATAATGTGTACTTTGTTCCCGGTAATTAAAAACGTGTAGTTTTTAAGACGCGAAAGGTAAAACCGGGTAGCGTAAAAATACAAAACTTATAAAAATATTAAAAATTATTATCATAACCTATTTAAGTAATTTAGATGAGTGGTGAGTTCATCGAAGGGTTTAAAAATCGTTAAAACTGAAACCGTGAGTTGAAAACGCGTTTAGTGACACTGGTTCTTGATACAAATGACGTAAACTATAAAAATGAAATGACAAGTATAAAATTTAATTGTAAACATGAAAATAGGTTAAAATGCATAGAATATGTAAAATCATCATAGTCTAGGTTGGTTCATGTTGTTAAAACCATAAAACGTAAATTTAAATTGCGTAAAACGTAAAAAGTGTAAGGTTTACGTATAAATGAAAAAAAAAGTGAAAATTGACTTTTAAAATTGGATTGTAAGGAAACAAAAATGCATAAAAAGTGTAGAGTAGACATAGTATAGTAGTGGTTGAATAAATTGAACGAATCATGACGTACGCGGATAACTTCCGACGAAGTTAATTATAAAAAAAAATAGTTAAATAATAAAATATTAAAATTAGTGACATGAAATTTTTGAAATGTCACAACTAATGTCACTAATCTATGTATATGCAATCAAGTTTGTAATGTTAGTGCAAGTAGTCCTTACTCAGTTGCAGGTACATCAAACGTTCACCACACGAGAAGAGTCAAAGTTTGGAGGCCTAAAACAAGCATATCTCCTACTTCAGGAGGTATAGAAGGTCAATGTTGATGTATGTTCATTATGACGTCGGAATACGTCAGTTCAGGCCTCATTCTTGAATGACTATGATGTTTGAACACATCATTTCAAGCCTCGGTCTTCAACTTTGTCATTATGGCATCTGCTGACATTTCTTCAGGCCCCGTTCATCAAAGAAAAGAAAAGTGTATGCTTTAGTGCGCTTTATCTTTTGAAGAAGAGAAATGTTCTTGCTTCTGATCATTCTCATCAACAAACCTTATATTTTTTCCATGCTTGTTCAGTCATCAAGTGGATTACCTTCATCAGATTGTATTTGTTATTATTCACTTGATCAAAATGGCATCTTCAAATGCAATTTTTGAGGGGGAGAAGTGTGGATAGTGGATCAACCTCTTATGCAATTTTTGAGAAGGAGAAGTGTAAATAAACTACATGTATGTTATTCACTTGTTCAATTAAAAATCGCATCCTCATATGCAATATTTGAGGGGGAGAAGTGTGAATAAAATACATGTTGATTGATGCGTGAAATGACTCTCCTCTCCTCCAACACCTAATGTTCCGCTAACTAAGGATGACTAATTGTGACCACGGAGTTAATTGGGTATCACATATTTGAGATTGAAGTTGACTTTCACAAAGATGTGATCTTAGTTTATCTTGAAGTCGGGGTTGGTTGGATGAATGACTTTCAACGATAACTTGCTCGTGCTTGAGATTTACGTTGAAGACTTGGTTTATCTAGTTACCAGCAGTCGAGGTGGATGGTTGAAGACCTGGTTAACTATCCTTTTAAGGAGTTATGTTGTAATACTCAGTGTCACACGCCGATGTCGTTGTGCATAATCGCAAGAGGTGGTAATGTCTCATGCTTTGGTTAGGTAATGAGTACTTAGAGAATTGCTTGGTGCATAAATTCTCTACACCGTTCTTCCAACATTAGTGCAAGCTTAAGTCAAGAGAACGGGGAACTCTACTTCAGTTTCAAGTTTGGTATATCGGGTTTTCTCCATACGTGGTCATTTACTATTAGACAGTGGAAGTGTAAAGAGGTTTACTTAGGGGTTGATCTACAGTGAATTGTTGAAGAGAATTGTCATCGACATCTACTCATGGGGTATTGATTTGTATATTGCTTCCAGTTGATATATTTATGTACATATAGTTATGATGATTCCTAGAGTTCATCATCATCATGGAGGGAGAATTGTGTACATTGGGGCTTTTATCGAGAAATTGGAAGCATTCTAAGTGAGTTGAAAATGTCGACATGACGTTCCCCAAACAAACTTGTGAAGAAGCTACAAATTATCAGTCTATGATCCACTTTACGTTGTGGATGACATGTTAAGAGACTGAAGACATTTTGGACAGAATTGAGAGATACTTCTTCAACAAGCATCAAGGTTATATCAAACGGGTCGTCAGTTTGGGAGGGAGCAAGTTAATTTATGGGCTTACTAATTGGGAGGGAGTAATAACCCAATTAGTGAGTGTTTCTATAGTAGTTGATTCTCACCAAATCCATTTAAGCCAAAGGTTATTCTTCTCACAAGATTTCAAGTACGTGTGCATAAAATGTGTTGCTGATTCTGAGGTATCAAAACCAGCAAGGGGGAAGGAGACATACATCTGAATGCATAATGAGTACACGTGATGAACTTAATACTTTGTCCTAATTGAAGTTATGCCGGGAAGACAAATGTCACAACTGCAGAGAAAATCAGTGTCTTAACTCATGGCGTTTGGTGTATCATTCCAACTATGTGGGGGAAGTGGTCTCTTGATACTTGTGGTATGTATTACGTCAGCTTTCAGTGGGAAGAATTATGAGAAGGAAAATTGGCGCGTGAGATGATATTGCTTATCGACATCTTCATATGAGCTAATATGATTTATGGTAAATTGCTTCTGGTTAATGCTTCATGTGCACAATGTTATGCTGATTCCGATGAGGTCACAACCATTAGGGGACAGATTTGTGTACATCAAGGACGCGCAACAGGTTCACGTGATCGGGCTTAATCATATATTCCGGAGGTGATATCCGCAAAGATGATCAGTGCTTCAACCTATTACTTTGGTGTCATCGTTTCTTCTTGTGTTGGATACATGCGTACAATATGGATTGAGCTAGTATATGTAAGATAATTGGAAAGCATTTAGGGAAATGAAGATGTTGATATCTTATTCCCCCTAATAGACAACTGCTCCAAACCTCAAAATAATGTGTTTATTGGGGAGGCACAACAGGGTCATGTGATCGGGCTTCATCATACATTCCGGGATTGATAACCGCAGAGATTTGTTATACTATGAGACTTTTTGAAACACTTCCACTACTTGGGGAAGTGGTCTCATGAAGATGATTGTCGGTTTGGGGGGAAGCTACCAAAGCTTTACATAGAGGAGGCTAATATGGAGCAATTTGGTGGTGTCTAGCGATTAACTCATTTGTGAGATTCTAGTGATTTGTTAACTACTTGTGTTTGGTGAATTGTTGTGACTTAAGTTGTTTCGATTAGTTTGATTGTAATTTGACGTTGTGAGTTAATCTTTATGACTTGACTTATTACGATCGGATCTATTGTAACTTGACTTGTCGCGACTTGACACTTAATGCTAATTGTCACTTATCCAAGATCTCTCTCTAAGGCTAACTCGCATATTACATCTTTCAGTTTCTTTTGTTGACTTTAGTAAAATCCCGGGAGAGAATCGATCTCTTGGGTTGAGTCTAAAGAGTTGTAAAATCCCGTTTAAGATTATATCATGGCAACTACGGATTCAGACGATTATTCAGTAGCCTCGAAAGCTTTGGTGGTGAAAGTTTAAGAAATGTTGACTAAATACTTCTACAACGAGCTGAACGATAATCTCATTTTGATGCTCATGTCAACATCTCCTTAAACTGTTTGGTATCCTTTGTACATATCTTATACCAATATGTAAATAGAAAAAAAAAAAAAATTCAAACCTATAAAAACCATAAAAATCTAAAAAATCATAAAAAGATTCAAAAATATTCTTCTCACGACATGTCTCTTGTGTAATCAATATTATGTACGTTTCTAGAAATGTCATTCAATAATGACATGGAATCATACATATGCTTGAGCAAGAGTTTTTCGGTTTCAAATAAAGTTTTTTTCTAAAACATGTCGTTTCTCAAAACATTCTTCAAAACTATGGCTTGCAGACATTTCAGACTGTAACCCGGACTTCAAAATCATGGCTTGCTATTAATTCAGATAGCAACCCGTTTTTCAATATGAGGAAAACACGTCGCCAAAAAGACGGTTGTTCCTAGCAAAGGGTGCCGTTCATCCGAGCGTGAATGACTTTATATTCATGCACCCTCGATCTGATGTACGCTTCAGTGCATCATTTCTTGTACAAGAAGAGAAATCTTCTTTTTATCACAAATACTTTTCCTTTTATGATTCTTCTGGAAAGTATTTGTACAAAACTTGGTGGTACAATGAGATTTTGATTGAAAATCAAATTGAATCTAAATTTGGATAAAATTTTTCACTCAATCAATGACTTCAATATTTTATGATAATATTTAAGTTTTAACATCCGTCATTGATTGAGGGGGAGAGTGATTTCTCAAAATTTTATGTATCGTCAAAACTCTCCACACTTTGTAAAAAACCTTGCAATAAAACAATTTCTGATGGTTATGTGTTAGAAGGAGAAAATTTTCAAAGAGATTACGTTAAAACTTCAAATCTTTTGTAAACTCATCAAATCTGACACATAACAATCTCCCTCACAGATTGAGGGGGAGCAAGAAAAAGGTTCCTTTTATAAGAAAATATTAAAACTGACCGCTTTTCTCTCCCAAAAGCTTTCTAACTTATTTTAATCAATTGAGATACAAAATCTTGAAAGATTTGAAATTTTTGATCAGGGGAGAGAATGTGATTTAAATATGAAATCTGATAATCAAAAGTGATCTTTTGGACTCAATAAATAGGCTCCCACATATGTGCTAAACACTTTCGAATATCGATGCACATATTGAGGGGGAGCAAAAGGCGTTTGTTGAAGTAATACCAAAGACTGACCATTTATCTTTATGCACGGAGTTATAAGGATGGTTAAGGTTAGGTATGAGTTCCCATGATCCACTAGAACCGGAAGGATCTTCCCAGGGACAATCCATAGATAGATTCAAAGTCCTTAGGAATGATTGAAAAAAGGAGAAAAGTGAGAAAGGGAAGAGTGCGGACTGAGATAGAGCTAGGACTGGAACAAACCCAACATGGTTCTAGTGGTGAAGTCTTGGTAAGCACTCAAGGGGTTGAAGAATTAAAAAGAAATGAAATGAGAAAGGGTGAAAAGAAATAGCCCTCCATATATTCAACTTTAGGGCAGAAACCGGGTTCAACTTCATAAGCTACTGGCGGTTACTAAGGTAACACCGGTATTGAAGACAAGACATCATGGACCCAGTGACGCACTGCACTAAACTTCCCAACCACTCAAGTTCTCTTAAAAGAGCTTGTTTCAATCTCACGGGGAACCCTGTGCAATGTATCAACCGCTCATTGCGAGCCATGTTGGTACCTAAACAGGAGACGTCTCCCCAGTCTCCAGGAGCGGATCAAAACGCACTATTGAGTCTAGAGCCATGAGATCATCCATAAATCTCAGTAGGACACACTTCCAATAGGCTTATTGTTTCACATAATGTGAAAAATAAGATAAAATATTTAGAGTCCTACGCATTATCCTTGTAGTATTGCGAGAACATCCGAGTGATATGAAAATATTCACAATGAAGATGGAAATCCTTCTAGAGCGAACATCACTCATGCTCTTGGTAGGTGACATGTGAGATCCATCTTGGATCAATGATCAAGTGACAACTGGAAAGCAATGATGGTGCGATTCCCAAACTTGTTCCAGGATATGGATTGATGGATACTTTTGCAAAAACCTTTCAATGTGCTCAAAAACTTACTTTCGAGCACATTGATTGTGTATAACCTTTCAAGCAAAAGTATTTTTGATGGAAATGTGATTCAAAGTATAAAACTCTTGTCGTGTCTCAAAAATGTCTATCATATGACACGCGAGTGATTTCTATAAATCAATTTCTTATCAATCCGTGAATATCAATTCACCGATTCACTCTATCGTGTTGTCTGCTTTGAGATGTTCCGGTATGAGAACATGCTTAGTATGAAGATTCCAAAGGGAATTCTTTGGAAAATTCACTACTACAAGCTGGAAATTCCTGTCAAGGAGAGTCTTCTTTAAAAGTGTCTCTACCTGATCGCAGGTTGGTTTTCACAAAACCGGAGGGTAGTTTGTCCTCGCAGAACGAATGAAAAAGCCATATTTGGTCTCTATCTTTATTGCTAACTGTTTTATTTTAGGGATACATATAAAGATGGCGTTGATGGTTCCTATTTCTTGCTGAATCGGGTCAATCCATACCTCATGCTCACACATCCTACGCGCTATCAATGATGATCATGAATGATGAGAGACTTACTACTACGAATGTTGAGAGACTACCAACAATGTTTTCGCAACTCTGATGAAAAGTCTCCTGATCCGCAAATCTGATGTAATGTTTCCTGATCCACAAAGGTGTGAGCATGATGGTCCCAAAGTCACAACATCACCTAAAGGCAATACGAATAAGGATGAGCTCGGATATTTACTTTGGCTGATGATCTCAAAGAAAGCTCAAAGATCACTCACTTCAAAGGAACTCAAATCACAAGTTCATTGCTTGATGTAAAAAGTGTGCTGATAAGTGAAGAATCAGAACCTACGAGCTACAAAGACTTAAGAATGCTTGAAGATCAAAGAGCTTAATTTCCAAGGTGACCTCGCTTAGGAATACAAATATTCCTATAAAAGACTCGGTCACCTAAACATTGTAATAGCATTAAGATATCTCGTAGTTAGTTTAGTATTTAGTTAGTTTTAGTTTAAGTAACACCGTGGAAGAAGGACGGGTCTTTACCCACTGTATGCCTGATCCACAGCCCGGGTGTGGGCGTTTTAACTTTTTTTTTGTAGGAAACTATAAATACCCCTTTTCACACCCCCAATTTACCTGACTTGCAGCGAAATGGAATACCTGGGGGTGTCTGTCATAGCATCATAGTTACAGTTACATTGAACGACCTAAAGTGTCGTTTGGAAAATACTTCGTTTGATCATTGAAATTATTCAGAGTTTACAAAATGAGGTCCCCAAAAGGTGTTGCATGTTTATGAAAAACAAGTCATACTAGATCAAACGTTTACATAAGTGCATAAAATAATGGTGAGACGTGTCGACTTCGCGACTCCATGAAGGTCCAAATGCATGTCACATGAGCTACCTTAATAACCTGAAATACATTGCTAAAACGTCAACACGAATGTTGGTGAATTCCATAGGTTTATAAAATGTAATGATGTACGGCCACCACAAGTATAAGTGCAAGATAAAAATCAAGTAAAATAGTACAATAGACCTTAAGCTCATGACCCCGAAGCTATGACTGATGAAATTATATGCCCCTTCCGAATGTTTTACCAGAACACTCCCAAAATGTCAAAATGAAATGCATCCGCTTACTGTTGGTAATAACTACCACGGATGGAGGCGTCACCCTCGATAGATCTATCCACTCACTCTCGCTTAATCGGCAAATTAACGGTCCATGATAATAAATAGGGGACTTTAACAGGTTGGTAAGGCAACTTAAGCTATGTACATATGTTTTAGTACTTGGGCTCGTACTAAAATGGTTGATGCAATGTATTCCCCCGTGGGATTTGAAATCAAAATATTGAATTGAAAACGGGGCTATGAAAACTCACCTGATATGATGGTACCATGAACATGTAATGAGCTGAAAAACAAGGCGCGCACACTAGCCGCAACCTAATATGAATGATGAACGATCTACTTTAGATCATGAAATGATGTTATGAATATCCACGCACATGTTCCTATACCACTCTACTCTTTGGAAAAATACTTGTTGTTATCAAAAATATACATTTTCCAAGACTTAGGAAAATAAGGCAACTAGAAAAATAAAACTAGTTGAAATGTGTGTATATATATATATATATATATATATATATATATATATATATATATATATATATATATATATATATATATATATATATATATATATATATATCGTATGTATCAATGTTAGTGTTGAAATCCTCGGTTTGAAATCCTTGATATAACGCCTTGTAGTGATAAAAATATACTTGTAATCACTAATACTTCATTAGTTGTGAATTTGGGTACTTGGTATTATTTCTAGAAATTTAGAGTTACTACGTAGTTTTAGCGTTATTATTTCTAAAAGCTGTCAAACTAAAATGAGTTTTGCCGATATTGAAACGTGAATATCTTTGTCGTTATTAGTCCGTTTTACTTGTTCTTTATATCCATGGTTACTTCTTAGTATGTAGTAATATATTTTGGAAAGCTTGGCTCCTCCGGGTTACGCCTAAAGCCTCTTTTTGTCCAACGAAAAATGTCCAACAGCATGTATTTTCAGAAAATATAGTTTTCGTCAATAAACTTGCAAAAATCATAACTTCTCCGTTATAAACTCTTTTTAATCCGTTCTTTCGTCTACGGATTCGTTTTTGAAAGTATTTTCTAAAATTTTTGCCAAAGTTTACTTTATGTTTACTGATTTTCCTGGATTTACAAAAATGGTACAAAATGTTTATATACTTGTTACAAATCCATTTTTCATGTTTAAAACTACTTTCTACTTCAACCAAATCTCTTGCAAACACCACAAAGCTATACTAATCCTACCATACACCTTCTTAGGGTGCCATGGGTTCCTAATCACTACTAATCATGTTAATTTAACAAAGGAACACCTAAATCAAAATCTAGGGTTTATATGTTCAAAAAGTTAACAAAAATAATGTGGTATAGCTAACTTGTACATGAAATTAAGCATGAAAACCATAAGATACAAGTATTAATTAGATGAAATCATGAAAATAAATTTGATAACTCACTTTGAAATAATAGGTGATTAGATGATAAGAAACCTTGTGTTACTTGAGTTTATATTGCAAGAATCTTGATTAGAATGATAAAAGGAACAACTTTGTAGCTTTGATCTTTGAAAAATAATGGATTTTGGTTATGGATTGAAGTTGGGTCGTGGGTTTTCGGGAAGAAAGGGGAGGATGAAAACTTTTTGGATCTTGAAATTGTGATGTTATGATTTTGGTTTTTGGTTTTGATATAACATTAGAGGTTTATGGTATAATAAGATTACATAAATGCATAAGGTTAAAAAATATAAGTCATGTGGTCTAGGGGTGTTTGTATGGCTGGTTTTACATGAGAAAAAGAGAAGCAAAGTCGGTTTTCATCACTTAGAAAATGTAGTGTATTATTAGTTGTAGTTTAGTGTAAGTATTAGTTATAATCGGGTACCGGGTTTGCTAGAAATAAATATTAACGAAGTTAACCGGGACTTAATAAAGCCATACAAATGTTAAAAATTATGTTGGGTACAAGTACTGAGTGTTCGGGTGATTATTGTTTAGTTTTCACAAAAACCGTCGTAATAATTATAAACTCACGTTATAAATAAAATAAATTTCCAAAATACTGGGTAAATGAATATAATAACTTTTATGATGATATAATGGATATAAAAATATGTCGGGACCATTGTGGGAATATGTAGATATATTCGTCGTGTTTATTAACCGTGTGTTAACGTTTATTTATAAATAATTATACGTAAAACGTTAAATGTATCAAATATATAAATTTGAAAATCCTAAGAGTGGTATAACATGAAAATGCTGTTATGATGATATGCAGACTGTCTCTAGTCCGTATGCAGTGTCCTTACTGATAATGAAATGAATTCGCACCTAAACCAATACGGTTACGCAAATTTTAATACCCGTAAACTAAATTTACGATGAAATGAGTAGTGCAAGTGAATAGTGAAAACTTTTCCGGCAATGAATAGTGTTCAGTAAATAGTAAAATTCTCAAATGTTTCTCAGAATATCAAATTGACCTCGAAAATGATGAATAGTAAAAGGATGAATAGTGTTTTGATAAATAGTGTTTAATGAATAGTGTTTTTTCAAAGTTTGGGAAATGACCTGAAATGGTGAGTTATGACAGTCTTCCCCTCTAAAAGGGAACTTCATCCTGAAGTTCAGTTTATGTTGGTCTCTAAAAACGTATCGGTGAAACGGTGATGATATTCGAGAATTCCAGCGAACTCTAACGATAGGAATTCGACTCTGCTTCAACTGTTCGACCTAACTGTCCATGATTTCTACTTGTTCTCCTACAAGGTTTATGTTTGACTTTGGGTTGGATTCCTTTCCAAATGGAATTATGAGTGACTAATCTAAAAAGATGATAATACATGGTTGTGTAATCTCGTCGTTCTCTAACAAGGCTCAAGTCTGACGGCCACTAGGCCTACTCTGTCTGAAATATTACATGGTCCAGTGTATATCGGGTTTAACTTTCCAAGTTTTCTGAATGATATCATGCCTTTCCTAGGCAGAACTTTCAACATAACTCTGCCTACCAACTTGAAGTTTTTATGGTTTACAACTTATTTGAACTTGTAACTAATTCTTGACTTGTAGGAAATTTCTGGTTATTTCCTGAATGCCTACTAGACTAGTATGTTGGGCTTTTTCCGAGTTTGGCCCATCAATAGATGGTCTGCGCTTCTTAATGTTTTAAATGTGATACTGGTAATATATACTACTGAATTCTGCCAGAACTCAAGTTTGTATGCTAGTTGGTCGATGCTAAAATGAATCTTAAATGGTCCAATATGCTAAAGGTTCAACCTCTCTTGTTATCCAATTTGTATCATGCCAATCCAAGGCAATGCTTTTAACTTAGTTTGTTCTCCCACTTGAATCTGGATGGTTTGTTATTCAGGATACCCAATCCAAATGATGTGTGTTATGTACCAATCTAACTTCTGCCAGTTTCTCGCTGTTGGTGTGATAACTATTGTTGTAGATGAATTTGATTTATGTTAAATGATTAATCCAACCATTTCTAGGGTCAATCACTCATGCTCTGAGCATACCTTCCTATGTTTGAATTGTTCTCTCGCTTTGACCATCGGTCTGAGGATGATAGGTGATGTTTACATCTAAATGGGCTTCTGAAGGAAATCCTGAAATGATTGCTTGAAGTCCAAGGTGAATTGATTTCCTTATCTGGAATAACTGAAATGGGTACAATAAGTACTTGTGACTAATTCCACAACGTTCGATCCTTCGAACTTGGCGTTATCTGAAAGGGATAGGATATAGGTAACAATTTGATTCCTTGTGTTTTGTTCCAACGGATGATAAGACATATGTCTTTCTTTGCCTAGTGGGTTTGGTCTCCACTACTGATGTTCGTGATTAATTTGTGATGTCCTTCGTAATTCCTTCATCACATATTCCAAATATTCTTTATTGTCAAGTCACAAATCCTAAATGCATAAGCGATGTTGTAGGGAAATTGGTTTTGGAAATTTGTCTCGCGATTGTGAGTTTTGGTTGAAATCTTTTTCTGAATAACGAATTTAGAAAATGGAGCAAATGATTTACTAAGTAATATTTTTCCTGATGATTCAAAATTTCAGTAGTTATGAAATAGGAAATGTTTCCAAACATGTTGTGGTTAAGACCGCTTACCAAAGTTTGATGTCTATGTATATTTCTCATTGTACCATAGTGTTGCTAAAGATTGACCAAAAAGGATCGTACTTGTTCAGAATAGGAATTTCAGAAATCATTTTTCCACAAGGTATGTAATTTATGTAAACGCATCAACTTTATTTAAAAGTAAGAACACTAACAAGGATAAAATGGTAGAATAGGAAATGTTCGCTTAAATGCATAGATGTCTAACATTTAGTTCCTGAGGTTGGATAATGCCTATTGGTGATTATCAGGCATAACTATAAGCGTAGATATTTAGACTAACTTAAGTCCTGAAATAGTTTATCGTTGTAATTGGCAAGACGAAGGTATCACTTGATGTTGTATCGATGAATGTCTATTCTGTTTTCCCATGTAGATAAGGAGATATGTTCCGGTTTGATCCCTTTCTTGGTATGAAGGTGAGGTTATCTGAAATTTCTAGTGACATAATGCCTTAGGGGAATCTACATCGATATTCTTGATTCAAACAATTGTCCTTTGTGAAAACTTACTGGAGGAAAGTTTATGTATGGATGAGGCCATGTTTAAATGAAATGCTCTACAGTCTCAATTAACAGCTTGGTTTATTTCTATTGTGTTGTCCTGCGGACATTTATATTGAGTTCAATCCTGTAGCTCAGTCTAGCTAGTACCTTTAAATGATAGAATTTGGACAACTAAGTCAGAGATGGTGATTCGGATGGTCTCGCAGTATCTTAGAATTTGTTGTTGAGTTATGAATTCTCTCACTATATACTTCTAGTCCTGGTTAGTAGTTCTGAAATCCTTTCTTTGCTTCTATTGTATAGAGGAATCCTGCATGTAATTGATATGGAAAGTCTCTCTTAGGGAAGTCAATGGGAAAATCCAACTTAATGGCTAAGTGGGTGACAGGTGCGGTAAGTATCCAGGGATAGTTCGGCAAAAGGCATGTTTATGGAAGAGTTCCTTTGTTTACAAAACTTTTAATTGAAGATTGTTATTAACAATCCTTTGAAAAGGTAATTATTTCCTTCATGGCATAATCCTTCCTGAATTTTACACAGGTGATCAGGCTATGTACAATTGAGGACTAATGATGCGATGTTAGATTTTGTCAAAATATCATAACTTTTCTCAAAAGTTTGAGATGGTGTTCAACGCATTGTTATTAAAAATGGTATCCTGATGTTTTCTTTCAAATAACATGAAAATTGCCTCGCGTAATAATAGTAAATACTTGGTGTAATGACAGAAAAATCAATTTTTAGGATGGTAATAAAATAGCTTACTTCAGAAATTTTTTTGTAAAACAGTTTCCCCATATGATAGTAAAATAACTTGAATGGTGTATTGGATACGTGGGTGAATCTTGTCGAATGGTAATAGTCTACTAATTCGTCAAATACGAAATCAACCTAATCCCTAATAAGACAATGATAAAATGTCGCGAAACGATTGAAGTCTGAGCAATTGGGATAGAAAATGGAGTAAACGAAGGTTATGATTATCACAGAGGTAACAAAGATAGATGTTACATTGGATAGGAAAGTGCTTAATACAACTAGGTTATGTCATCGTACCAACGGTAAGTACAAAAGGAAAGATACAACCCTAAAGGGCTCGAACTACGGTTTATATATTGAAACAAAGCTCCTCCTACTGAAGCATTGTTGTTATCCTTGATGTTGCTAATATCCTGACGGTTCTCTTTCAACAGCTCACGCTATTCCTCGAGCGATTCAGTTTTGATTCCAAGTTCCTGATTTTCCTTGTTCCTTAGCTCCGGGCAGTCATTCTTGAAATGCCCTAAGTTTCCACATTTGAAGCAACTCCCTGGGATCTTATGATCTGTGAGTTTCCTACAATCCTTAGTCCGGTGACCCTACTTCTTGCACACTCCACACGGTTTACTGCAATGATCTCGGTGATGTTGATTACACAGGTTGCAGTAAGGTAACTTTCTAGTATACCTTCTCTTTGTGTGCGGTTCTGCAGCAAAGGCTCAATTCACTTCTTGTCCTTTGGGTGATTGTTGAGCAGCATTACAACCTAGATTGTTGTTCCACTTCCTTTTATTGTCACTATTGTTTCCTGATGTCTCGGCGTGAACTATGAGTTCCTTTGCTTCGATCACCATTTTGATAGCTTCAGACATGGTATCGGGTTCCCATGCAACGACCAACATATGAATTCCATTTGAGAGTCCCCCGATGTACCTTTCAAGTTTCTTACTTTCCGGTTCATCCATTGCAGAACCTAGTCGTGTTAATTCACAAAAATGAGTAGTGTACTCGTCAACATCATTTCCTACCACGGTAAATTCTAGTGTTTCTTGTTCTTTTGCTCGTAATTTATTTCCTACACAAAATGTTATACTCATCATCCTTCTTAGTTTCTCCCAAGAGTGTGAGTAGGCAGCATCAACTCCCACCATCTTAATATGTTTGGTCCACCATTCCTGGGCATGATCCTGAAAAGTGCATGTGGCGAACTTAACCTTGTCTTCCTTACGACAGTCGCCACATTGAAATATTGTTTCTATTTCTTCGAACCATTTAAGAAATTCCTTTGTGTCTCTAGTTCCGCTAAAGAAGGGAGGATTGCACCCCGTAAATTCAACGTGAGTAAGTTCCTTAGTGAGGGCGGTGGCTATGTTCTTGGCAATGACTTGTCCAACAGCAGCTTGCGTCATGCTTGGAGTGGTTTGTTTAAATCTCTCTTCATCAAATCATAAGAGACCATGAGAATATATAGTTAAACAAAGTCATCATATTCACAACACATGAATATAATACATGAAAATTTCGGTCTACGTGAATCGATATCACAAATAGCACAACCATTTCTTACATAGTAGAGTCACACTTGATATATTTGTTTGTACAACAATCAAAAGACAAAAAGTTCTTTAGACTATGTCCCACACCTTCTGTGGCTAGGATAATAGTAAAAGCTAGTGAGGATATAAGTCTGGTCTAGGGACTTCCTGGTGTCCCTCTGTGTGAAATCAGGTTTGTGGCATCATAAGGTCGAGATAGTCCTGAAGTGGTGTCTGAAGTTGTGCATTGATCAAATTTTAGATAATGTAGGTTCTGAACCATTCCTGAAGAATCTGCGGATGTTTCTGTTGAGTCTGTGATATTGGTATTATCGACTAGGTGTTATCTAGTTCATGGCAAGTGGGAATGGAAAAGGAAAATGACCATGGTGGTACTAGTGAATGGAATACTACCCTCTTTCGCGCTACGTCGTGACATCCAAAAGGTAAAACTGAAGTACGCACTATGGGACGACCAATAGTGTAATAAGTAACTGGGTGGTGGTAGTACCTGAGTAGTGAGCGCTCTACTAGTGATGGAAAGAAACATACTATCTGCCTTGCAATAAGCATCCTAATAAGTCCATTAAGATTAAGTCTGAATACTCTACCAAAAGGCATTCTATGTATGGGCTGAATGATAGAAAGCCCTGTTCCTATGGCACATCAATAGTGTTAATGGTGGTATAAGTGCAACTGGTGGTATAATGGTAGTGGAAGATGACAAGGCATCTTCAATGTCGGAATCTGATAAAAGGATGTCAGGGTGAGTATCTGAAGACATGTCACTTGTGAACCAGGTCAATAAAAGGATATATATATATATATATATATATATGAATATGAGTATAAATAACTCGCACAGGGTATGCATGAAACAACATGTATCATGATTATGCACTTATGATGAAATGATGAGATGCTATGATGATGTGGTTCTAGTCTAGGGTCCAAGATACATCCTAGTTCGCTATAACCTTAGCTCTGATGCCAATCTGTCACACCCCTAATTTACCTGACTTGCAGCGGAATGGAATACCTGGGGGTGTCTGTCATAGCATCACAGTTACAGTTACATTGAACGACCTAAAGTGTCGTTTGGAAAATACTTCGTTTAATCATTGAAATTATTCAGAGTTTACAAAATGAGGTCCCCAAAAGGTGTTGCATGTTTATGAAAAGCAAGTCATACTAGATCAAACGTTTACATAAGTGCATAAAATAATGGTGAGACGCGTCGACTTCGCAACTCCATGAAGGTCCAAATGCATGTCACATGAGCTACCTTAATAACCTGAAATACATTGCTAAAATGTCAACACGAATGTTGGTGAATTCCATAGGTTTATAAAATGTAATGATGTACGGCCACCACAAGTATAAGTGCAAGATAAAAATCAAGTAAAATAGTACAATAGACCTTAAGCTCATGACCCCGAAGCTATGACTGATGAAATTATTTGCCCCTTCCGAATGTTTTACCAGAACACTCCCAAAATGTCAAAATGAAATGCATCCGCTTACTGCTGGTAATAACTACAACGGATGGAGGCGTCACCCTCGATAGATCTATCCACTCACTCTTGCTTAATCGGCAAATTAACGGTCCATGATAATAAATAGGGGACTTTAACAGGTTGGTAAGGCAACTTAAGCTATGTACATATGTTTTGGTACTTGGGCTTGTACTAAAATGGTTGATGCAATGTATTCCCCCGTGGGATTTGAAATCAAAATATTGAATTGAAAACGGGTCTATGAAATCACCTGATATGATGGTACCATGAACATGTAATGAGCTGAAAAACAAGGCGCGCACACTAGCCGCAACCTAATATGAATGATGAACGATTTACTTTAGATCATGAAATGATGTTATGAATGTCCATGCACATGTTCTTATACCACTCTACTCTTTGAAAAAATACTTGTTGTTATAAAAAATATACATTTTCCAAGACTTAGGAAAATAAGGCAACTAGAAAAATAAAACTAGTTGAAATGTATATATATATATATATATATATATATATATATATATATATATATATATATATATATATATATATATATATATATATATATATATATATCGTATGTATCAATGTTAGTGTTGAAATCCTCGGTTTGAAATCCTTGATATAACGCCTTGTAGTGATAAAAATATACTTGTAATCACTAATACTTCATTAGTTGTGAATTTGGGTACTTGGTATTATTTCTAGAAATCTAGAGTTACTACGTAGTTTTAGCGTTATTATTTCTAAAAGCTGTCAAACTAAAATGAGTTTTACCGATATTGAAACGTGAATATCTTTGTCGTTATAAGTCCATTTTACTTGTTCTTTATATCCACGGTTACGTCTTAGTATGTAGTAATATATTTTAGAAAGCTTGGCTCCTCCGGGTTACGTCTAAAGCCTCTTTTTGTCCGACGAAAAACGTCCAACAGAATGTATTTTCAGAAAATATAGTTTTCATCAATAAACTTGCAAAAATCATAACTTCTTCGTTATAAACTCTTTTTAATCCGTTCTTTCGCCTACGGATTCGTTTTTGAAAGTATTTTCTAAAAATTTTGCCAAAGTTTACTTTATGTTTACTGATTTTCCTGGATTTACAAAAATGGGACAGAATGTTTATATACTTGTTACAAATCCATTTTTCATGTTCAAAACTAGTTTCTTCTTCAACCAAATCTCTTGCAAACACCACAAAGCTATAGTAATTCTACCATACACCTTCTTAGGGTGCCATGGGTTCCTAATCACTACTAATCATGTTAATTTAACAAAGGAACACCTAAATCAAAATCTAGGGTTTGTATGTTCAAAAAGTTAACAAAAATAATGTGGTATAGCTAACTTGTACATGAAATTAAGCATGAAAACCATAAGATACAAGTATTAATTAGATGAAATCATGAAAATAAATTTGATAACTCACTTTGAAATAATAGGTGATTAGATGATGAGAAACCTTGTGTTACTTGAGTTTATATTGCAAGAATCTCGATTAGAATGATAAAAGGAACAACTTTGTAGCTTTGATCGTTGAAAAATAATGGATTTTGGTTATGGATTGAAGTTGGGTCGTGGGTTTTAGGGAAGAAAGGGGAGGATGAAAACTTTTTGGATCTTGAAATTGTGATGTTATGATTTTGGTTTTTGGTTTTGATATAACATTAGAGGTTTATGGTATAATAAGATTACATAAATGCATAAGGTTAAAAAATATAAGTCATGTGGTCTAGGGGTGTTTGTATGGCTGGTTTTACATGAGAAAAAGAGAAGCAAAGTCGGTTTTGATCACTTAGAAAATGTAGTGTATTATTAGTTGTAGTTTAGTGTAAGTATTAGTTATAATCGGGTACCGGGTTTGCTAGAAATAAATATTAACGAAATTAACCGGGACTTAATAAAGTCATAAAAATGTTAAAAATTATGTTGGGTACAAGTACTGAGTGTTCGGGTGATTATTGTTTAGTTTTCACAAAAACCGTCGTAATAATTATAAACTCACGTTATAAATAAAATAAATTTCCAAAATACTGGGTAAATGAATATAATAACTTTTATGATGATATAATGGATATAAAAATATATCGGGACCATTGTGGGAATATGTAGATATATTCGTCGTGCTTATTAACCATGTGTTAACGTTTATTTATAAATAATTATACGTAAAACGTTAAATGTATCAAATATATAAATTTGAAAATCCTAAGAGTGGTATAACATGAAAATGCTGTTATGATGATATGCAGACTGTCTCTAGTCCGTACGCAGTGTCCTTACTGATAATGAAATGAATTCGCACCTAAACCAATACGGTTACGCAAATTTTAATACCCGTAAACTAAATTTACGATGAAATGAGTAGTGCAAGTGAATAGTGAAAACTTTTCCGGCAATGAATAGTGTTCAGTGAATAGTAAAATTCTCAAATGTTTCTCAGAATATCAAATTGACCTCGAAAATGATGAATAGTAAAATGATGAATAGTGTTTTGATGAATAGTGTTTTCCAAAGTTTGGGAAATGACCTGAAATGGTGAGTTGTGACACCCCTCTCTACATGTGGAGAGGGTTGGTGCTTTCCATTTCCATTAATCTAATCTTTACAATTTTCTCTCATCTCTTCCTCTCTCTAGGAACACCCAACTCACTTTCTATCTCTAAACTTTCTTCTACACTTTGAATCAAACTTACCACAAAACCATACATGTTATGAATTAGAATATATTACACAGTGGTCGCAAATCATGTTTAGGTTTGATAGTTGTTTAGCTGTTCGCGATCCTGCTAGGTATGATACCTTCTCGTGAAGCTTCCTCAGCCGATTCTCAGGTGAAGGTGTTTGTACGATTTTGGATATACTCATAGTCAAATCGGGTTCATCCCAGGTATCGTCCTGGTCTTGAGCATATTCTTCAATCCTATTCCACCCTTCCTGGGTGCTTAGATTGGCTATTTTACCTTTTATCGAATTATTGATTCCGTTCTATTCATTTTGGGAGACGTTGTCATAGAAGATTTGGACAAGAAGCCAAAGTTCGATGCCATGATGGGGAACTTTCCTTATTAGATCCTTGAATCTAATCCATGATCTACATATGGGTTCGTCTTTTCCCTTACAAAAACGGAGGATCCTATCCCTAAACACTGAGGTTTTTCCTGCAAGGAAGAATTTCTCGTAAAACTTAAAGATAAGTTGCTCCCATGTAAAAATGGAATCAGTGGGAAGTTTATTGTACCAATCCTTGGCTTTTTCTTGGAGGGTAAAAGGAAATAACCATAATCGGGACGTGTTTCTAGTGGCCCCATCCGCATGGAGGGTGTCCACTATCTTCAAGAAATCCCTAACATGTTGAATTGGATCATCGGTTCGCAATCCGTGAAACCTGCATACACTTTGGACAAGCCAAACATCGTTTGCACGCAAGACCTCATTGGTGTGTTCATTTGGAAAGACAATGGCAATTGAGAAGCCGCGAGGATTCAGGGAGGAATAATCCTTAAGGCGCTTAGGTATGGGAATTTCAGGAGTGTCCATATCGCGGCTGGATTTGGGGCTAGGGGGTGTAAGGTGATGATTTGAATCTTCTTCAGAAAGGGCCTCATCAAAGTTGATGGTTGTGCCGAATGGTTCGGCTGTTGGAAGAGATTACCTTAGCCTATGCATTTCCCTTTCAGGTTCTACATAGGGCGGAACAAGATTTCTTAAGGAACTACGACTTCTAGTGACTCTAAGATTAGAAAGATCTTCATTTACCATGATGGCGGATGGTGATGGTTACAAACAAAGGAACGAAGAAAAAGATAGACTAAAGAATCCTATAAAAATAAAATAAAAATCTTACTAGAAAGGAATCTAGCAATTAGACCAAATAAAAAGAAAATTCAACCTAGACAATAACTATTCCCCGGGTTGTGGCGTCAAAAACTTGATGCGTGGAATTGCACCCTAGTAAAAGGTTTTATCTCTCAAGGGATCTTGAGAAGCTTGCAATCCCCACCAGGCAGTGTACTTGACCGTTGTAGTATAGTATAGTTACAAATACCGGGGGATTGATTGTTCAACTAAAAGAATAGTGTTCGCTAGGGCTATAACTCACTTAAACTATGTCTAGAGATGAGGGATGATTCTTTTTGTATTTTTATATTTTAAGAAAAGCAAGTAAACATCTAGGGTTTTGAAGGAGTGGGCGGAATTAGTTGCTAATCAACTAACCGACATAACTAAAGATGCAATCAAAATAAAATAAAATAAACTTAAACTAATTATGGCAAAAACAATAATGAGAGAAAATGTGTTTACTTAGATTTCACTACTCCCTAGCTATCTTTTTGATACGTGGGAATCGCACCTGGCTTTACCTCTCGAGGGATCTCGAGAAGCTTCCAACCCCCACTAGGCAGTGTACCTGATCGTTGTAGTATAGTATAGTGACAAGTACCGGGAGATTGATCGTTCAACTCAGGAATAGTGTCGCTAGGATTAGAAGGCCCAAAAACTAGGTCTAGAGGTGAGGGATGATTCTTTTTGTATTTTTTATATTTATAAAAGCAAGTAAAATCTCAGGTTTTTGAAAGAGTGGGCGGAATTAGTTGCTAGTCAACTAACCAAATAACTAAAGATGCAATCAAAATAAAATAACAAAAATGAAAATAAATCTAATTAAACTAATGTGGTGTAAACAATGATAGGGAATGTTGTGTTTACTTAGGTTTCATTACTCCCTAGATATCTTTTACAGGTTGATAGCTTGTTACAATTGCATGGATGACGGATCGTATTCCTTAATACTAGTCGTAGGGCCGTGTACAATATTCCCTAACTCTATAGGATCCTACTTCACTCCTATGTCGAGCTATTAGAAGCTCCTAACATGGGATCATTAGAATTCCCCTACGCATTAAATACAACAAAAAATCATAGTACACCTCTGATCATGTTTCTTAAGACGTTCAAGCATGTTACCAATGGAAGTCTGCCAGTTTTCTTAAGCCTAACATCGAATACAATCATCCGTAACAAATATAAACAAACAATCAACCCATAATTAACATCTAGGTTTCACTACATCTAAGCAAACACACAAGAGATCTAGCCAAGCATGTTAAATTGAAGACAAGTGTAAGATATATTCAAGAAACACATAGACATATTGATTGAATTGAAAGAGTACTTATCTCAATTGAACATAAGAGGTTTCAAAGGGTAAAAACCCTTGAAAAAGCTGTGAAAATCGGACAAGGGTTTTTCTCCAAAGTTGCACCCTAAAAGTTACACTCTAATGAATAAAAATTGGAAAACTATATATAGATTTTATAGGGTGACGGCGTCCAGAAGAAAATTGTGACGCCGTCAACTCGCCGCCCATAATGAAATCGGATTGCCTAGATCCACTTTTGACGCCATAGTGTGTAAAGTTGCTCTGGGCCGTCACTAACATTTGGACCATGACGGCCTTGGGTGACGCCGTCATGTCCCTAGTACAAAACTTTATGGATCGTCACATGTATCATCCACTTCCACCTCTTGTATTACTCTTGACGCCATCATTAAGAAACTTGTGACGCCGTCAGGTACTGTTCCCAGCAAGGAAAATTAAGATTTTGCCGTTTTCTTCACTTTTATGCTCCAAAAACGTCCAAAATGCTTCCTTTTCCAGATTTCACTCCAAAAGTACCTAAAATGACAAAAGGAACCATTTAGGGCATATTTGATCAAATAAATTCGAATCCGGGCTTTAAATGACCCCCTAAATATGGTTCATTTTTTGCCTCATCAAATACCCTTACACTTGAGATTTGCTTGTCCTTAAGCAAATGCGCTTTTATTCTAATCAAAATACAAGTTAGGGGGTCATTTAACACTAATATAAAAGTAACTACAACAAATAATCGTTCTACTAAAGACCAAAGACAAGCATGGAGGTCATACACTAGCACCTCACAAATAGTGTTTAGATACTCACATCTCTCGGGTGTAATAAAGTATATATCACAATATGGAAATGGAAAACATCTCTCACTACCTGTCATAACAAAATAGATTACCATAGGCTTGAGAAAGGATCAAACCTCCACCACTTGGCGTAAGCACATAGGATAAACTATCAAAGAGGTCTTTTAAAGGGTTATAACGTTAGGTGTAGGGATATGGAATACACGGTTTTGTTGGATATAGGCAATATTTACTGGTGGTAAGTTAATCATCTTGGTTAATTACATGTACAATATGGCTTTGCTAAGCCAAAACTAGACTCAACTTAAGCTAATAAATAAAAAATAATAAAAACATAAAACGAACATAGAATGAAACGAGATGGTAGTCCGTATGTTTTTTCTCTTTTCTTTTTCTTATTTTTTTTCTTTTTCTTTATTTTTTCGATTTTTTATTTTTATTTTATTCATACACTCTTGCCCTACCATCCAAAATAATACATCATAGGGAATGTACATTCCCATTACACTTGAATTTTTACATACTTTACAATAAACTAAGTTAATAACTCGAATCAAGATAATCAAAACACTTGGAGTACTTTTAAGACTAACGCACATATGGGGGTAATATAAGATGTTCTTCCCCATTACTCCAAAACATAAGTACTTTACCCATGAGTCCCAATCGTCCCAAAACAATATGTACAAGATATGACTCAACTTAGCAACCATGTAATCAATTAGATAATTAACTAATGGTTTAAACAATTAACAATAATGCACTAAAGATGAGTGCATACACGGAAGGCTAAGGCGATTTGGGTGTACATTTAAGTAGGTTGTAACAAATTCTTCCTTTAAGTAAGATGCTTAAAGTTAGAAACGAAAAGGTAGGCTCAGAGGGTTGTACTAGGGGTTTCGTGTACTAAAAATGAGTACAACGCTAACGTGTGAAAAAATTTATTGCCTTTACTAGCCAAGTAATATGACTTAAATGGTCAAGTAATTATGATACGGGTATAACACAAGGGTGATCCTAATGCCTCTTATCATGTAGTAAATCCTACTACAGGAATAAAGTCTCACTAGCGGTCTCGGGATGCATCACTAACGTAAGTTCTAGAATCTAAATGCTACCAGTACACTCATAAGCACTAATAATGAATGCTTTTCCTATCAAATCTAAAGGCGAACCTCACATATTTGGGTGGAAAATTTTTCTGAATGGTACGGTCTTGTGCTAGTCATACAACTCCTATCCATGAGACGCTTGCTAAGACTAAAGTTTCACTCCTAAATGTTGTAAAAAATTTTAAATTTGGCGCTAAAATTACACTAACAAGTATTTCTTTTAGTTTTATTACACACCTACCATCAAAGAAACAAACTCAAGTGCAATTGTATCCTATAAGGTATCATCATTTACCCTCCCCTTACACTTAGGATGAACATTGTCTGCAATGTTCAATTAAAGAATGTAAAAGTGAAATAGGTAAAAGAATGAAATCAAATACTCCCCTGATTCGTTCGGTGTGGATAGTGTGGTAACAAGGTTAGATCTTCCTCCAAGAAAATGAACATTCAAAGCTTCCCTTCCAGAAAAATATATCATCTTCTTGTCATATATAACCTGTTAAACCTGAGAAAACAAACGAGGCAACCTCGTGTAAAATCGGCGGCAATCTATATATACTAACAAGTCCTAGAAAACGATTTAAGATATAATGCTTGTGGAATGAATGTTTGCAGATTTCCTGGAGTTTATAAAACTAAAGAATTAACAAAAACGTTAAGACTCCGTTAGAAAAACAAAACTCGCAAAATTTCTAGAATTTTACACATGATGCCGTTAGGAATTAATTCCTGACGCCGTCAGAAGTGACCTGCAGAAATCTTTATGTTAAGTTTCCGGGAAATTTCTGGAAAAACTTATGTCCTGCTTCCTAGAAAATCCTGCAAAACATCATTATGACTCGATACAAGCATTTGACTCTAACAAACACTAATACATATGTCCATTTATTATTGTGGAGAATCATGATCAATTTCGTTCTTAGAAACAAATTTGGGGTTTCCCCTTACACTTAGCTTTTGCAAAATACCTTTATATGAAGTTAAGACGAAGTTAAACGACAAAATAAAGAATTTTCACAATTTACTTTGAAACATGATTTATCAACAATAAAAATAAAACACGCATACGAAAACAAATAAAATCAAACAAATAGATAAATAAAGCTTGGGTTGCCTCCCAATAAGCGCTTGTTTTTATTTGAGTCACGAGCCTGACTCTACGCTTATTTAACGGAAATAGGGGAGGTTTTCCCTACACATAGGATTAAGTACGGGTGGAAGTAACGATACACACCCTTAGGGTGGAAATATGCCACGTGAGGAAAGAATGGTGGATGAATTATATGCTCAAAGGGCTGTGCTCCTATCATCATAACCTTACCTAATTCAATCGGGTTAATGGGTGGATTAGGATTTTCTCCTAGAAAGGGATCATTTTCTATTAACTTCGAAAGACTCCTAGTTAAGGATCCATCTTGACCTGATAAACCTGGTTTAAACCCATAATGTTTCTTATGATCAATCATGAATGGGTGATGTAAGTATGTAAGATCATGGTTCACTCTTATATTGGCTTCCATTCCACATGGTTTAGAGTCTACTACCTTCATCATAAAACTACCCGTACTATATGGTTTGATGGGTGGATCGGGACCAAATTGAATTCCTAAATTTTCATCCAAGGATGGAAGATTAGGCAATGGTTTTGGTTGAGGCTCCGGCTCATCAAAACTAGGAACTTCCATAGAACTAAAAGAAATGTTATGATCACAAGTATTCAAACCTATTTCTTCTAGTGGTGCTTGGTCTAAGGGCTCTACCTCTAATGGGATTCCTAAAGTCTCTTCTACTTCTTCCGGGTAAGTCACGGGCGGTATATGTGCCTCAAATTATAGTAGGACTTGTGGGGTACTTTGTGGGTTTGGATTGTCCACCACCTCCTCCATTGTATCTAGATTACCTATGTGTTCATCTTGTGTTATGGTGAAATCAAACCACTCCGTGCACATAGGTATCTCATCTATAGGCTTATTATCCCCAAACAAACGTCTTGCTTGTTCCCTTAAACTTGCTATCAATTGATCCGTAACAACATTTGTTAGGTTGTCCATCTTCTTAGCGAGTATGGCACAATTCTCTATGGCTTCCCATGCTTCTTCAGCACTTAATCCCCAAAGGTTCTCATCTGCGGCATGGTCAATGTCCATTTTGGTATAGTGGTCGACACGATGGTAAAATATTTCAATTTGTGACCATAGATCGAAATTATGACGAGGAACTTTTTGGAGTAAACATTTAAAACGAGTCCATGCATCATAGACAGGTTCATCTTGATGTTGTTTGAACATCAAGATGTCATTTGGAGTGGGTGAATTTCGTGGTTTGTAGTATGGTGGATTCGCGTTCTCCATAATGGCTAACGGAATAGTCAATGGAAAGGTTTTTACAAACAAAGACACAAAGAAAAGATAGACTAAAGAAACCTAAAAAATAAAAATAAAAATCTTACTAGAAAGGAATCTAGCAAGTAGACCTAATAAAAAGAAATCCTAACCTAGACAATAACTATTCCCGGGCTGCGGCGCCAAAAACTTGATACGTGGGAATCGCACCAGGCTTTACCTCTCGAGGGATCTCGAGAAGCTTACAACCCCCACCAGGTAGTGTACCTGATCGTTGTAGCATAGTATAGTGACAAGAATTGGGGGATTGATCGTTCAACTCAGGAATAGTGTCGCTAGGATTAGAAAGCCTAAAAACTAGGTCTAGAGGTGAGGGATGATTCTTTTTGTATTTTTTATATTTTATAAAAGCAAGTAAAATCTCGGGTTTTTTGAAGAGTGGGCGGAATTAGTTGCTAGTCAATTAACCCAATAACTAAAGATGCAATCAAAATAAAATAACAAAAATGAAAATAAATCTAATTAAACTAATGTGGTGTAAACAATGATAGGGAAAGTTGTGTTTACTTAGGTTTCATTACTCCCTAGATATCTTTTACTGGTTGATAGCTTGTTACAATTACATGGATGATGGATCATATTCCTTAATACTAGTCGTAGGGCTGTGTAAAATATTCCCTAACTCTATAGGATCCTACTTCACTCCTATGTCGAGCTGTTAGAAGCTCCTAACATGGGATCATTAGAATTCCCCTACGCATTAAATACAACAAAAAATCATAGTACACCTCTGATCATGTTTCTTAAGACGTTCAAGCATGTTACCAATGGAAGTCTGCCAGTTTTCTTAAGCCTAACATCGTATACAATCATCTGTAACAACTATAAACAAACAATCAACCCATAATTAACATCTAGGTTTCACTACATCTAAGCAAACACACAAGAGATCTAGCCAAGCATGTTAAATTGAAGACAAGTGTAAGATATATTCAAGCAACACATAGACATATTGATTGAATTGAAAGAGTACTTATCTCAATTGAACATAAGAGGTTTCAAAGGGTAAAAACCCTTGAAAAAGTTGTGAAAATTGGACTAGAGTTTTTCTCCAAAGTTCCACCCTAAAAGTTACACTCTAATAAATAAAAATTGGAAAACTATATATAGATTTTACAGCGTGACGGCGTCAAGAAGAAAATTGTGACACCGTCTCGCCGCCCATAATGAAATCGGATTGCCTAGATCCACTTTTGACGTCGTCATGTGTAAAGTTGCTCTGGGCCGTCACTAACATTTGGACCATGACGGCCTTGGGTGACGCCGTCATGTCCCTAGTACAAAATTTTCTAGATCGTCACGTGTATCATCCACTTCCACCTCTTGTATTACTCTTGACGCCATCATTAAGAAACTTGTGATGCTGTCAGGTACTGTTCCCAGCAAGGAAAATTATGACTTTGCCGTTTTCTTTACTTTTATGCTCCAAAAATTTTCAAAATGCTTCCTTTTCCAGATTTCACTCCAAAAGTACCTAAAATGACAAAAGGAACAATTTAGGGCAATATTTGATCAAATAAATTCGAATTCGGGCTTAAATGACCCCCTAAAAACGGTTCATTTTTCGCCTAACCGGTTGATTAGTTTGTTACAATTGCATGGATGACGGGTTACATTCCTTAATACCATTCGTAGGGCTGTGTACGATCTTCCCTAACTCTATAAGCTTCTACCTCTTCCTATGTCAAGCCGACTACTAGCTCCTAACATGGCCTCATTAGCAGTTACCTATGCATTAAATATAACCAATATGTCGTAGTAAACCTCCGATCATGTTTCTTAAGACGTTGAAGCAAGTAACCAATTGGAAGTCTGCCAGTTTTCTTAAGCCTAACATCGAATTCATTCATCCACAATAATTATAAACAAACAACCAACCAATAATCAATATCTAAGTTTTATTACATCTAAGCAAACACAAAGAAAACCTAGCCTAGCATGTTAAAGAGAAGACCAGCATAAGATATAATCAAACAACACATAGACATATTGAATGATTTGTTGAAAGACTTATCTTCAATTAAGCATGGATGAAACGAGGGATTGAAACCCTCAAAATAGTAGTAAAATTCATCTAGGGTTTTCTCCCTTCAAAGTTGCACACAATGAATGAAAACTAGAAAAGTATATATAGACGCGTCACATGTAATTTGATTTATCCACCTCTTTGTCAAGTCTTGACGCCGTCCGTAGCAATCTGTGACGCCGTCAGGTACAATTTTCATCATGATTTTGAGACTTTGTCGTTTTCTTCACTTTTTCGCTCCAAAAATGTCCAAAATGCTTCCTTTTGTAAATTTTCTTCCAAAAGTATCTAATATGACAAAAGAAACAATTTAGGGCAATATTTGATCAAATAATCTCGACTTTGGCCTTAAATGACCCCCCAAAAGTGGTACACTTTTCGTCTCATCAACTACCCATACACTTGAGATTTGCTTGTCCTCAAGCAAATGCGCTTTTATTCTAATCAAAATACCAGTTAGGGGTCATTTAACACTAATATAAAAGTAATTGCAACAAATAATCGTTCCATTTCAACCAAAAACGAGCACGAAAATTATACACTAGCACCTCAAAAATAGTGTTTAGATACTCACATCTCTCGCGTGTAATAAAATATATATCACATTATAGAAATGGAAAACATCTCTCACTACCTGTCATAGCAAATAGATTACCATAGGCTTGGGAAAGGATCAAACCTCCACCACTTGGCGTAAGAACTTAGGATAAACTATCAAAGAGGTCTTCTAAAGGGTTATAACGTGAGGTGTAGGGATATGATAAACACGGTTTTGTTGGATAAAGGTAATATTTACTGGTGGCGAGTTAATCATCTTGGTTAATTACATGTACAATGTGGCGTTGCTAAGCCAAGACTCAACTCGACTTAAGCTAATCACAAACTAAAAAAAACATAAAACAAACATAAAAGGAAATGGGATGGTAGTCCGTATGTTTTCTTTTTCTTTTTTCTTTTTTTTTTTCTTTTTTTTTTTGTTTTTTTTTTAGTTTTTTCATACACTCTTTCCCTACCATCCGAAATAATAAATCATAGGGAATTTGCATTCCCCTTACACTTGAACTTTTACATAATTTACAATTAACTATTCTAATGACTCGAATCAAGATAATCAAAACACTTGGTGTACTTTTTAAGATTAACGCACATATGGGGGTAATATATGATGTTCTTCCCCATTACTCGATAACAATAGTACTTTAACCATTAGTCCCAATCGTCCCAAAACAATATGTATATGATATGACTCGACTTAGCAACCATGAAATCAATTAGACAATTAACTAAGGGTTTAAACAAATAACAATAATGCACTAAAGATGAGTGCATACACGGAAGGCTAAGGCGATTTGGTTGCACATTTGGGGTGGATTGTTAACAAATTCTTTCTTTAAGTAAAATGCTTAAAGTTAGAAACAAAAAAGATAGCCTCGGAGGGGTGTACTAGGGGTATCGTGTACTAAAAATGAGTACAACGCAAAGGTGTGGGAAAATTAATTGACTTTACTAGTCAAGTAATTCTGACTTAATTGGTCAAGTAATTATGATACGGGTTTAACACAAGGGTGATCCTAATGCCTCTTATCATGTAGTAAATCCTAACTACATGAATTTAGTCTCACTAGCGGTCTCGGGATGCATCACTAACGCAAGTTCTAGAATCTAAGTACTACCGGTACACTCATAAGCACTAATAATGAATGCTTTTCCTAACAAATCTAAAGGCGAACCTCACGTATTTGGGTGGGAATTTTTTTGAGTGGTATAGTTTTTGTGCTAGTCATACAACTCCTATCCATGAGACGCTTATTAAGGCTAAAGCTTCACTCCTAAATGTTGTAAAAAATTTTAAATTTGGCGCTAAAATTGCCCTTACAAGTATTTCTCTTAGCTTTATTACACACCTACTATTGAACAAACTAACTCAAGTGCAATTGCATTCTCTAAGGTATCATCATTTACCCTCCCCTTACACTTAGGCAGAACATTGTCCCCAATGTTCAATAAAAAGGATGTAAAAGTAGTGAAGGTAAAAGAATGAAACAAATACTCCCCTGATTCGTTCGGTGTGAATAAATGGATAACATGGTTAAATCCTCCTCCAAGAAAATGAACGTTGAAAGCTTCCCTCCAGAAATTTAAATCATCTTCTTGTCCAATATAACCTGTTAAACCTGAGAAAACTATCATGGCAAACCTCGCGTAAAATTGGTGGCAATCTATATATCTAAGGATTTAATGCTTGTGGAATGAATGCTTGCAGATTTCCCGGAGTTTATAAAACTAAAGAATTAACAAAAACGTCTATCATGCGAAGAAGGAAAAAGTAAAAGAGCATCATATAAACCCAAAACCGTACCTAGTTCGGAAGAACGATTGCATATGTTACACATGGACTTATGTGGCCCAATGAGAGTTGAAAGTATAAATGGGAAGAAGTACATTCTTGTTATCGTCGATGATTATTCAAGACTTACATGGGTAAAGTTTCTGAGGTCAAAAGACGAAGCACCAGGCATCATCATCACCTTTATGAAGCGTATTCAAGTCCTACTTAAAGCTCCAGTAAGGATTGTAAGAACAGATAATGGTACAGAATTCACAAATCTAGAGTTAAGAACTTACTTTGAAGATGCTGGAATTTAGACATCAGTTGTTAGACCTCCACAGGAGAATGGGGTAGTTAAAAGAAGAAATTGAACTCTTGTGGAAGCTGCTCGCACAATGCTAATTTATTCTAGTGCACCACTATTCTAATGGGCTGATGCTATTGCCACTGCTTGTTTACTCAGAATCGATCTCTAATCCATCCAAGATTCAATAAAACCCCATATGAGCTAGTGAACAACCGTAAACCTGACATCTCTTACCTTCACGTGTTTGGCGCTTTGTGCTATCCGACGAATGACAGAGAAGATCTAGGAAAGTTGAAAGCTAAGGGTGATATTGGAATCTTCATTGGATACTCTGAAAACTCGAGGGCATTTTGGGTGTATAATAGAAGATGTTAGGTCACCATTTAGTAAACACAAGTATGAGAAAATAGATGAGAATGAGAGATGGTTGATTATGAGAAATGAGAAAAATAATTTGCAAGAGTTTCCTTAATGTATTCAAATAACCAACAAGTGTAATGTTTACATAAGCTTGGTATTTATAAGGGAGGAGTAGGGCAACACTCCCTTCCTCCCTCTTACACCTTAAACGTGGGCTTTCAAGGCCCATGGACTAGATTACTCAAGCCTAGTAACATTCATTAAGTAAAATAAATAACTAAGCAACCTATTACAAAAGGTAATGACCGAGACTTGACTAAAATAAAAAAATATGATCCCAACAATCTCCCCCTAAGGGTCGGTCATCACGGTTGCTTGACGTCTTCATCTTTGTCGTTGACTTGTGACATGTAAAACTTTGGACGTCTTCAAAATAGTTGTATAATAAATGCACTTTGCTCTATGTCTTTGTTCTTTGGTGATGATGTAGTGATTGTGTTATGAAGTAGTCTGCCATTCGTCACTCCTGCGTCTGTGGTGGTTATTCGCCATTCCAACATACTCATACGTCTTGGGACTTTGACTTTCACGTACACGAAGTTCCTTTTTCAAATTCGGAGATCTTTAAGTCTTTATACTTTGTAGATTCTTCTTTATTGACGTAGAATCTTTCTTTGAACTTTGTGGTGCTAAGATCTTTGGGGGAGCTATCATTTGCTTCAAGATGTATGAATGAGCATGCTGGAATCCGCCATCATGGAAGTGAGGTACCTGCAAGTAAACAGTTAGCAATAAATAACCGGTACTTACAGATAAGGAATTAGAATTCGTCAACAGCATAGTGTGAAGACTCCTTCTAATCCTTATCAAGGCCATTCCTATATCAGATACTCCCGAGGGAGCTTACGAGACCTACTAAGTAGCTCAATGACTGGGTGAGTCGCTGGGGATCACTCCACGACTGTAGACCATAATGGAACCACCGCAAACACTAAGCGTAACCCTTGTGGGGTTACCGAAGTGACCTGCTGTCAGGGCTGTTTGATGTTGACCTTGGCAGGAATTTCCATTCAATCATTGAGAACTACATATCTAATTCTCTCATAAACGTTCTCGGCAGATTGCTAAGATCTGCGAAGGACTCGATAATTTACAGCTGGTGTCCATTGATGTAGAACACCAGTTGTAGAAATACTAAGTGTTCCTAAGAGATCTTTGATGTATCTCAAGGCTCTAGACTCTATAAGTGCACACTTAGGTTTCCTATGCGGAGACTAGGGAGGGTCTCCTGCTTCAATATCAACTATCTCTAAGAGATAAGTCGATAGATTACACTGGTTCCCCGTGAGAATGAAACAAGCTCTTTTAAGAGAACTTGATTGGTTAAGAAGGTTTAGTGCATTGCATCACTGGGTCCATGACGACTTTATCTTCAATACCGGTGTTGTCTTTTGCAACAACCAGTAGCATACGTATTGAACCCGGTGTCTGCCCTAAGGTTGAACATATGGAGGGCTATTTCTTTTCACCCTTTTCTTTACTTTTCTTTTTAATTCTTCAACTCCTTCTTTCCCTTTCATTCTTTTCTCCTTTTTTCGTATCATACCTAAGGACTTCTAATTCTAACTATGAGAGATGTCCTTGGGTAGATCCCTCCGGCTCTGGCAGATCATAGGACGGTTATTCCTATCTTAATCACCTTATAACTCCGACAGTAGCCAAGAAACCTTTTTATTGAAAATCTCTCAAAGTGTTCGTGATAATCAAATATTTTGGTTAACACTTTGAGAGTTTTTGTGTACACTTTTGAAGGGCTCCCCCTTCACATGTGCTCATAAGTATTTAATAAATTTGCACATGCGGGAGGAGCAAGCATTTTGAATTGATCCACTTTCCGTGAACAAGACCGATTCGAGACACGCTTACATCACTAGTTAAACTAGCTTGAAATTATTACCCGACCTGGTCAAGTCCACAGAAAGTTTCTCGTGACGGTATCTTTCTACTAAGACAAATCCTTTTCGAGACACGCTTACGTGGTTAGTTAAGGAGATCCATTGTCAGCTTTTAGGTGACAACTAGCTCTAGTAACTAACTTGATGTTATTACCCGTCGAGGATAAGTCTTTTCGATATTACTAACTTTTATTGTCTCGTCAATTCCTGGGTCAATTCTAAGTCTAGCTCGCACATGATTCAACTTTTTCATTTTCTCCCCCTCAAAAATAGCATATGACATGATGTTTTTGACAATCGTGTAGATTAAAATATGCCTTTTTGAGTTTTATGGGGAGATTCACCAAGAACTTTTGATTTAGGACAAAGTATTTTGTTTTTGACAAGTGCTCCCCCTCAACAAGTGATTAGGTCTTATTGAGGTGAAATACTTGTCCTTTTGAGCAGAATTATGAAAATTCATAAACATTTGATTAATTCTACTCAAAAGTAAGAAGCCTTCGCTCCTTATATTAGGATTGAGGCACTGATGCGTACCTCAGGGTCCTTTCTTTACAAGTTCGGGTTGTGCACTGTAATGCATACACAAACCATTATGAAGTATAGTAATATGACAAATCAAATCAAGTTCTTACAACTTTGCTACCATTCAGGTCTTTAAAATGTCAACACCGGAAATCCAGGTCTGCCTCCAACATAGCTTTCCAATCTCCGAAACTGATCCCTGCGCTTCAACCGATTCTCAATCCTTGTAATGAATCTGCGAGCGTCCATGGCCTCATTGGTATTCCACCTTTTGGATTTACCCAGTGCTATGTCATCTAATCTGCTTTTGATTCCATCTCTGACGAACTTCAGGGTTTCATCACAGAACTTATGGATTTCTTCATAGGCCATGAAGCAGTTACGACCGTTGACACTGCGGTATATGAACCCAAATGTCGGATGCCTGATCAAGGAGTATTGAGATAGATGTTGAAGGTTGGGGATGTCGAACATGTTAGGTTTGGTGAGATTCAGCTTCTTCTGATAACTTTCCACTCCTAGTTGAAGATCTTCTACTCTTTCTCTGATGACAATTTGTCTGATGAAGATTAGGAGAGCAGTGATAAAGGCAAGCTGCATTGGTTTAGGTAAGTTGCAAAGCTTTCCTTGAACTTTGAGCAGGTACATATCTTCTATGTCGTTTAGGAGTAGTCGTGGAAAGTCTGACTCGGAAATCTCATACTCTTTTTCATCAAGTCTTTTGAGTATTAGTTTGCTGAGGAAGGGATACCCAAAGTGAGTGACCGTCGAAATGAACTGAATCGAGACAATCTTCAACTCACTTGTCACATTACCCATCGTCTGGTTGAGTCTGCTGCTTCGATAATACTGAGCCCGGTTATCTTGCCAATGATGTATGCCATAGAGTGTGTTCCGGTCATAGTCAACAACTTTATCGATGAATAAGGCAGAGGCTTCTTCTTCGATGGCATTGTTGAGGTATCTAGCTGCAGGGAGGAAGGTAAGTGAAGTGGCGTACTTCTTCTCAATCTTGCTGCCGTGTTACAGAAATTCCAAGTCGTTGTTGAAGTAGAATTTGTAAGGGATCTTTGGTTCCTTTGGCTTCCCAATCATAGGTAGAGGTTTCGACCAGTCAGTTATGTATGGTGCGGTTTTCCTTATGACCGGATCGATGTAAGATTCAGTATTGATCCAGTCAATATTGCTTGACATAGCTTGAGCAATATTTTCGAGATGGTACTCAAGTTCGATGGAGTTAGCGGACCGATCTTTCAGAAGATTGAACGCATCATTCTTGATTCTTCATAGCTCTTTCTTGTCCATCTTTTTCATTTGAAACTTTTGTTGAATCAATTGAGCGTATTCCACTGTTCGACCATCGAGAGGTTCTTGATTTTCAGCAAGTGGTGGTTGCGAATTGATCATCTTGTCAAACCAGGAATAATCGGCACTTTTGTCTTCGTCTAGCCATTTGAGAACGGGTTTTGGCTTCTTAGGTTCTGAGCCTTTTGACGAGGTGTCTGGTTTGTGCTGATGATGTTTTCATTTCCTTTCTTTCTTCTTTGTAGATGACGGTTCTGGCACTTCATCGGTAAGAGGAATCTCATCTCCGCCTGTATATTCAAAATGGTCATGTGCTTTGGGACCGGAACCAGATGCCTTTGGCTTCTAGGACTTTAGCTTCTTCAGGTGACAATGTGAACTTACTTGCCAATTTGTCTAAGAGCTGGGCTTCTAATTCGTCCATAGATAACCCCGGTTGTGGTAAAGTTGATTTGTCAGCACGAAGAGTAAACGAGGTAGATCTGATCACTTTCTTGACTGGTTGTTCTGCAAACTTGGTGAGTTCATCTCTCATAGGTGCCAGCAATTCTTTCAACTCAGCCACTAAGTGTTGTTCCATATACTGATGTGCTTGAGCAGCTAATGTGGCTTCCAAGTTCTCTTGCACATCCTTTTCTTGCAGCTCCTGGACACTCGTGTTAAGCTTCATCAGTTCAGCAACTTGGCTTGCTAGTGATGCAACCTGATCTTCCAATTTGTTTTTCTTCTTATCATGAACTCTTCTAAACGCTTTCTTTATCAACTTGGATGCAGCAGAGGCTTTGGTACTTGCGGGTTTCTTGATTGATTCGTCATGAGTAGATTCGGATGCTGGAGGTGATGATTGTGAAGATTCAATGTTGGTGGTTACGTCTTTGTCATCTCCTCTTTGTGGTTCGGGTTGATCAACATTCTTAACTTTGGCTGCTTCCTCTTCCAATCTTTGTTCTTCAGCCAGTCTGTCAGCCTCGGCCTTAAGCTTTTGTTCTTCGGCTAATTTGGCTGCTTCTGCCTTAAGGCTAAGTTCTTCTGCAAGCTTGGCTTCATCTTCTTTTCTTAACTTATCTTCTGCCAGCTTGCCTGCCTCTTCAGCCTTTCTGCTTTCCTCCATACGGATTGTTTCTTCCAATTTGGCTTGTGCTAGCTCCTCAAGCCTAGCCTCTTCAGCTTCTTGCTTTTTCTTTAACTCTGCTTTTTGAGCCCTTTCTCTGAGCTTCATTTCTTCCATAGTCAACAAATATGGAGCATCAGTATCCATGTGATCTTCCTCTTCCTCTTCTCCTGTTGCTGAAGCATTTATCATTTCTACGTCTGTGGGTGATACTGAGGGATTGTCGTAGATGTCACACCCCCAAGATCGGGTCCAGCGGAAGCATACGTGTAGCTGGGGTGTAACTCAATTGGTATTACAACACAAGTTCAAAAATGGTTTTCACTTCGATCATTTAGAATAAAATAGTTAAATCAAAAATGTTAAATTTACATTTTAAAAGTAGTGCGGAAGTAGGCCCTTAAAAGTAGTTTAAAACGGTCCCCATATAAATAATCAGAGTCTTCTATGACCATGCCATGCCCTGCCAAAACCTCCAGTAGTGTGCCATAGGTTAAAACCTGAAAATACATGCTAAAGTGTCAACACGAGGTTGGTGAGTTCATAGAGTTTGTTTAACAAATAATGCCTATAGAGAAAAGATCGCCCAGCAAAGGCATCGTAAATCCACTCAGTTACAGGTCCCGCCATAAGAGACTTGTAACCTGTGTGTTTACAACCCACTGCCAAAAGTAAAATGCTTACGTGAACAAAAGTAATACTTGTATTTAAATTCCCAGATAAATATAGCAAAACGGCTATATAAATAATTCAGTCAATGAGGCCATATGATAAATCAGTCAAGCGGGAAAACCCGTAATAAGGTTGATGCAAAGGCATCGCAATTCAGTCAAGTAATGAAACAGTAATATTACGTTTGACATCACAGCCAAGTGGGGAATACCACAATACGTTTGACATCACAGCCAAGTGGGGAATACCACAATATTACAATGGACATATAGGTCAATCAAGTAGGGAAACAGCAATACTACGTTTGACATCACAGCCAAGTGGGGAATACCACAATACTACGTTTGACATCACAGCCAAGTGGGGAATACCACAATACGTTTGACATCACAGCCAAGTGGGGAATACCACAGTATTACGTTTGACATCACAGCCAAGTGGGGAATACCACAGTATTACAATGAGCATATAGGTCAATTGGTGACAATGCGGTCATATAAACAAGGATAATCAATCCCATGAAATACAGGAAAAATCAAACATACCAATGAATGCAGGTGATTAAATATGCCAAAGAAATACCGGTAGTCAAGCATACTAATGAAGTGCAGGTGATCAAATATATATTTAGATAAAGCTGGGAATATTTGAGAAATCAACCAGGTAAAACAAGTAATGCGTTTTAAGTAAAACGAGCATGTATTCTCCCCCAAAGAGTTTATAAAACAATTAAAATAGTAGGGGCTATGACTCACCTGGTGCGATAGCTACGATGACAAGAATGGATACACTGAAATGAGGCACGATCTCTAACCGCAACCTAATATGAGTAATAACGATCTACCTTAGATCATGACATAATGAAATGAATACACGTGCACAAGATGCCTATACCACTCGTAACTTGGAAACACTAGTTATTGTCAAAGTAAAATAGTTTCCATACTTAGGAAAAATAAGTCCCAATGGAGTTATAAAAACTTGTCGTAATATATCGTATAAAAATGTTAGCGTTCTATTCCTTGTATCGAAAACCTTAAAATAACGTCGTTAAGTCGTATAATATCCTCTTGGATCATACGTATTCGTTTGATAAGAAAATAGTCCTTAGTAATATTTTCTAGAAAATATACCGTTTAGCGCGTACGTTATTATTTTTATTTGTGTCCATATATATATATATAGTTTGACGATGTTAGAATGGGTATAACTCGGTCGTTTTAAGCTCGTTTTCCTTGTTCTTTATGTCCACGGATTCGTCTTTGTGTATACTAGTATATTTTTGACAACTCGGCTCCTTTAGGTTACGTTTAATGCCTCTTTTTACCCATTGAAATCTGCCAAACAGCAAGCAGTTTTTGTAAAAGTAGTTTTCGTCGTTAAATTTGCAAAAATCATATCTCCTTCGTTATAAGCTTGTTTTAGTCCATTCTTTCGCCTAGAGTTTCGTTTTTGAATGTATTTTCTAAATCTTTGGTCAAAACTTGGCCACCATCTACTGATTTTCCCACGAAATTAAAATAGGGACAGTAGGTAATCTTATTGTTTCAAAAACCATTTTCAAGTCTCCAAACTAGTTCCATCTTCCATCAAACCACTTTCAAACATCACAAAGCTAATCTAACCCTACCATACACCTTCTTAGGGTGTCATGGGTCCTTAGACATTATCAATCCACTAGGTCTAACAAGGGTTTCTTATGTGTCCATTTCTAGGGCTTCAAAGTTACATATGTACAAAAATGGAGTGGTACAAGTTGATGCATGTATGATATCTTGTAAGAAAAATGTATAAACATAATAATAACTTGTAAAAATCATAAAAATGAGTTTGTTTACTTACTTGATGGTTTAGAGAGTTTAGATGATGAAAAACCTACTAATCCTTGAGTTTTTATTTCAAAACTCTATCAAGGATGATTATATAAACTAGTTTATGACAAGATCTTGTAAAATTTATACTCCTTGCTCCTTGAACACCTTAGTTCGATCCACACTCAAGAGAAAATGAAGAGAAAAGTTTACTTGCTTTGTAAAAATGATTTTGTAACTAAAAAATGGATGAAAAGTTTCTTATATACTTGGAGACAAAAGTTAGGTGACATTTAAGACTGTTGGTGAGGTTATTAAAGTTTGAAGACCTTAGGGGGGGGGGGGGGTGGCCGGTCCTAAAGGAGGGAAATGGGGGGGGGGGGGGGGGAGGTTGTCTTGGGATTAATTAGGAAAATTAGTATTAGTAGTAAAGTGTAGTTAGGTTAGGTTTAGGTTTAAGGTTTAATCGGGTACCGGGTTTGTTAGAAATAAGTTTTGTTGAAGTTATTCGGGTCATAATAAAGTTATAAAAATTGTAAAAATAAGTCGGGTACAAGTACGGAGAGTTTGGGTGATTATCGTTCAATTTTGGTGAAAACCGTCGTTATCAAATTAAACGTACGATACGTAATAGTTAAATTTCCAAAATACCGGGTAAATTAATATTATAGCTTTTATATTGTAAAAATGAGTATAAAAACGTATTAGGATCATAGTCGGGAGTGTCGGACATGTTAGACACTTTTATAGTTCGCGTATTAGCGTTTATTTAAAATAAACGTACGTAAATCGTTAGTTATATTAAAAATATAATTTGAATACCCTACGAGTGGAATAGTATGCAAGTGCCATAAAGATGATATGCAGACTATTTCTAGTCTGTATGAGATGTCCCAAATGATAAAGCATGAATTCGCTCCTGAACCAATACGGTTACGCGAAGTTGATTACTCGTAAACTAAATTTACGATGACATGAGTAATGCACGTGAATAGTGGTTTTCTTCCGGAAATGAATAGTGTCAAGTGAATAGTAAAATTTCTGAATGTTTCTCGGAATGTCAAATTGACCTCAAAAATGATGAATAGTGATCGATGAATAGTGAATAGTGAATAGTAACTTATGAATAGTAAATTGTCGAGGATTGGAAAAATGACCGGAAATTACGAGTTGTGACAGTCTTCCCTTCTAACAGGAACTTCGTCCCGAAGTTCAGTTTGTGTAAGTCTCTAGAATGGTAATGGTGCAAAGATGGTGATAATTGAGAATTTCAGCGAACTTCCACGATAGGAAATCGACTCTGCTTTAACCGTTCGACCTAACAGTCCATGATTTCTAGTGGTCCTCTTACAAGGTTTAGGTTTGTCATTGGGTTGGATTCCTTCCAATGGAATCATAAGTGACTAATCTGAAAGTCAATTCCTGGGGTTTGAATAGGCGAACCATAGTTGTGTAATCCGGCTGTTCTCTAACAAGGCTCAAGTCTGGTGGCCACTAGGCCTACTCTGTCTGAAATATTACGTGGTCCAGTGTATATCAGGTTTAACTTTCCAAATTTTTCCGAATTTCGATCCGTCCTTGGATGTTGGCACTTCGACCATAGAGTGCTTCAAATGGTATAGTCTCTAAGCTCGTGTGGTAACTATGGTTATAAAGGAATCTTTAATGAAATCGCTAGGAGTTTGCGGTGATAAAAGATAGAATATTCATTAGATCGGAATTCGTTAATAATACATGAAACTTATACGATAGAACGTAGAATTAAACACAAAAGAAATACAACACAAGAGAGTTTAGGCTTTAGTCTTCTTGTCCCTAAGCTCCGGGCAGTCCTTTCTGAGATGCCCTAAGTTTCCACATTTGAAGCAACTTCCTGGAATCCTCTGATTTGTGGGTTTCGTACAGTCCTTAGTTAGATGACCCCGCTTCTTGCATATTCCACACAGTCCACTGCAATGATATAAGTGATGCAAATTACACATGTTGCAGTAAGGTAAATTTCCAGTATATCTTTTCTTTGCGCTTGGTCCTGCAACATAAGCTCTAAACACTTCTTGTCCTTTGTTTGGCTGCCATACTTGATCGTTTCCTTGGTTGTCATCCCTTTTCCTTTTGTTTTCGTTGTTGTTGTTGACAGTAGTTTCTTGTTTTATTACTTGAGCCATAAGCTTTTGAGACATTCTGATAGCTTCCTCCAGCGTGTCTGATTTAGAAGCAATTACGTTCCCACTGATGTTGCGCGGTAGTCCACCGATGAATTTTTCTAGCAGCTTTTCATTATCTGAAACCATAGTTGGGCATAGTGCAGCCAACTCTTGAAACTTCCTGAAGTAGGTCTCGATGTCATCACCTTTAGTCACCAGCTCATAGAATTCTGTTTCCAACTTCTGCACCTCAGTACGAGGGCAAAACTTATCAGTCATCAATTTCTTGAATTGCTCCCAGGTGAGCTTGTAGGCATTTTCCATACCAATCGGTTGAGCATGAGAATTCCACCATGACATAGCTTCATCCAAAAGCATACCAGTAGCGAATTTTACCTTGCTGCCATCAGGACAGTTGCACATGAGGAACACATTCTTAGTCTTTTCGAACCAGCGAATCAAAGCAACCGCTCCTTCAGTGCCCTTAAACTTGATGGGATCACTAACCTTAAAATTCTTCCAAGTACATTCGCGCTTATTATAGGATTGTCCATCTATCCCTGTCTGTAGAGTGACCTCAGCAGCCCTTGCAGCTATCTCCGCTCTCTCGATCTCTAGAGCTTCGGCGATACTATCCTTAACCAATTTCCGAATAGCAACAGGTGTCATAGTTGGAGTAGCTTTAACTTTCCTTGGTGGCATAGCTCTTCAAAACGAGAAAAGAAGGGTGAGACATAATTAAGACGTTCCTAGTAGTAGATGTTCGAGAGTGGGTTATTATAGAATGAAAGGTTGATGTTGCGATATGACGCGTTGACGTGGCTCGAGTGGTTTTGTGATATCTTAGGATTTCTGCTAAGTTTTGAATGATCTTACTGTACCGAGGGATCCTCCTTATAGATGGTATGGAAAGTCTTTCCTAGGGAGGTCATTGATAATATCCACTTATCAATATTGGGAGTAATGAGTGATGAGTGACATCGGAATCTATAGAGTGTAAGCTAATTCCTTTTATATATGGGGAAGAGGATGATAATAATGGTGAGAAGGGAAAAGACTGTGACAGCTGCGACATAATGAGATTGTGATGAAAGTAAGTACGCACACATGAATGAAACATTTCAAAATTGAGTAGAGAATTCAATCCGGACAAAATTTTATTATAACCATTCTCAGTGTTGCAAAATTCATTTCTGAGTCGGATATAGGTAGTCAGCCTATGTCCCACTATCCCGAGTTGAATATAGGTGACTAGTCTATATTCCACCGAGGTTCCATGAATTTTGAAATACTCAGCTCAGTTATACTACCAAGACGTACAGAAAGACTAACGCAGGTGACCAAACTCGAGGTCAAATGATGAGACTATACAAGGAGAAACATAACAGGGTGACATATATGATACGTAAACATGCTTATATGAAAGACAATGATAGAAATCAATTAGAATAAGTGAATATAATATACCAGATAATGAGACACAAATCTCATCACCTAAGTCAGCAACAAACCACGAGTGAGGCATCATCTTGGCAGGCAGGCACGTGACGGTCATAGGGTTAAGTTTTTCGTAAAAGTAGCTATAGTCTAGGTTTTAAAAACACTTAGTTCGCTATAGCCAGAGCTCTGATACCAATCTGTCACACCCCCAAGATCGGGTCCAGCGGAAGCATACGTGTAGCTGGGGTGTAACTCAATTGGTATTACAACACAAGTTCAAAAATGGTTTTCACTTCGATCATTTAGAATAAAATAGTTAAATCAAAAATGTTAAATTTACATTTTAAAAGTAGTGCGGAAGTAGGCCCTTAAAAGTAGTTTAAAACGGTCCCCATATAAATAATCAGAGTCTTCTATGACCATGCCATGCCCTGCCAAAACCTCCAGTAGTGTGCCATAGGTTAAAACCAGAAAATACATGCTAAAGTGTCAACACGAGGTTGGTGAGTTCATAGAGTTTGTTTAACAAATAATGCCTATAGAGAAAAGATCGCCCAGCAAAGGCATCGTAAATCCACTCAGTTACAGGTCCCGCCATAAGAGACTTGTAACCTGTGTGTTTACAACCCACTGCCAAAAGTAAAATGCTTACGTGAACAAAAGTAATACTTGTATTTAAATTCCCAGATAAATATAGCAAAACGGCTATATAAATAATTCAGTCAATGAGGCCATATGATAAATCAGTCAAGCGGGAAAACCCGTAATAAGGTTGATGCAAAGGCATCGCAATTCAGTCAAGTAATGAAACAGTAATATTACGTTTGACATCACAGCCAAGTGGGGAATACCACAATACGTTTGACATCACAGCCAAGTGGGGAATACCACAATATTACAATGGACATATAGGTCAATCAAGTAGGGAAACAGCAATACTACGTTTGACATCACAGCCAAGTGGGGAATACCACAATACTACGTTTGACATCACAACCAAGTGGGGAATACCACAATACGTTTGACATCACAGCCAAGTGGGGAATACCACAGTATTACATTTGACATCACAGCCAAGTGGGGAATACCACAGTATTACAATGAGCATATAGGTCAATTGGTGACAATGCGGTCATATAAACAAGGATAATCAATCCCATGAAATACAGGAAAAATCAAACATACCAATGAATGCAGGTGATTAAATATGCCAAAGAAATACCGGTAGTCAAGCATACTAATGAAGTGCAGGTGATCAAATATATATTTAGATAAAGCTGGGAATATTTGAGAAATCAACCAGGTAAAACAAGTAATGCGTTTTAAGTAAAACGAGCATGTATTCTCCCCCAAAGAGTTTATAAAACAATTAAAATAGTAGGGGCTATGACTCACCTGGTGCGATAGCTACGATGACAAGAATGGATACACTGAAATGAGGCACGATCTCTAACCGCAACCTAATATGAGTAATAACGATCTACCTTAGATCATGACATAATGAAATGAATACACGTGCACAAGATGCCTATACCACTCGTAACTTGGAAACACTAGTTATTGTCAAAGTAAAATAGTTTCCATACTTAGGAAAAATAAGTCCCAATGGAGTTATAAAAACTTGTCGTAATATATCGTATAAAAATGTTAGCGTTCTATTCCTTGTATCGAAAACCTTAAAATAACGTCGTTAAGTCGTATAATATCCTCTTGGATCATACGTATTCGTTTGATAAGAAAATAGTCCTTAGTAATATTTTCTAGAAAATATACCGTTTAGCGCGTACGTTATTATTTTTATTTGTGTCCATATATATATATATAGTTTGACGATGTTAGAATGGGTATAACTCGGTCGTTTTAAGCTCGTTTTCCTTGTTCTTTATGTCCACGGATTCGTCTTTGTGTATACTAGTATATTTTTGACAACTCGGCTCCTTTAGGTTACGTTTAATGCCTCTTTTTACCCATTGAAATCTGCCAAACAGCAAGCAGTTTTTGTAAAAGTAGTTTTCGTCGTTAAATTTGCAAAAATCATATCTCCTTCGTTATAAGCTTGTTTTAGTCCATTCTTTCGCCTAGAGTTTCGTTTTTGAATGTATTTTCTAAATCTTTGGTCAAAACTTGGCCACCATCTACTGATTTTCCCACGAAATTAAAATAGGGACAGTAGGTAATCTTATTGTTTCAAAAACCATTTTCAAGTCTCCAAACTAGTTCCATCTTACATCAAACCACTTTCAAACATCACAAAGCTAATCTAACCCTACCATACACCTTCTTAGGGTGTCATGGGTCCTTAGACATTATCAATCCACTAGGTCTAACAAGGGTTTCTTATGTGTCCATTTCTACGGCTTCAAAGTTACATATGTACAAAAATGGAGTGGTACAAGTTGATGCATGTATGATATCTTGTAAGAAAAATGTATAAACATAATAATAACTTGTAAAAATCATAAAAATGAGTTTGTTTACTTACTTGATGGTTTAGAGAGTTTAGATGATGAAAAACCTACTAATCCTTGAGTTTTTATTTCAAAACTCTATCAAGGATGATTATATAAACTAGTTTATGACAAGATCTTGTAAAATTTATACTCCTTGCTCCTTGAACACCTTAGTTCGATCCACACTCAAGAGAAAATGAAGAGAAAAGTTTACTTGCTTTGTAAAAATGATTTTGTAACTAAAAAATGGATGAAAAGTTTCTTATATACTTGGAGACAAAAGTTAGGTGACATTTAAGAGTGTTGGTGAGGTTATTAAAGTTTGAAGACCTTAGGGGGGGGGGGGGGTGGCCGGTCCTAAAGGAGGGAAATGGGGGGGGGGGGGTTGTCTTGGGATTAATTAGGAAAATTAGTATTAGTAGTAAAGTGTAGTTAGGTTAGGTTTAGGTTTAAGGTTTAATCGGGTACCGGGTTTGTTAGAAATAAGTTTTGTTGAAGTTATTCGGGTCATAATAAAGTTATAAAAATTGTAAAAATAAGTCGGGTACAAGTACGGAGAGTTTGGGTGATTATCGTTCAATTTTGGTGAAAACCGTCGTTATCAAATTAAACGTACGATACGTAATAGTTAAATTTCCAAAATACCGGGTAAATTAATATTATAGCTTTTATATTGTAAAAATGAGTATAAAAACGTATTAGGATCATAGTCGGGAGTGTCGGACATGTTAGACACTTTTATAGTTCGCGTATTAGCGTTTATTTAAAATAAACGTACGTAAATCGTTAATTATATTAAAAATATAATTTGAATACCCTACGAGTGGAATAGTATGAAAGTGCCATAAAGATGATATGCAGACTATTTCTAGTCTGTATGAGATGTCCCAAATGATAAAGCATGAATTCGCTCCTGAACCAATACGGTTACGCGAAGTTGATTACTCGTAAACTAAATTTACGATGACATGAGTAATGCACGTGAATAGTGGTTTTCTTCCGGAAATGAATAGTGTCAAGTGAATAGTAAAATTTCTGAATGTTTCTCGGAATGTCAAATTGACCTCAAAAATGATGAATAGTGATCGATGAATAGTGAATAGTGAATAGTGAATAGTAACTTGTGAATAGTAAATTGTCGAGGATTGGAAAAATGACCGGAAATTACGAGTTGTGACAGTAGATGACCAAATCAGTATTGGTTCCTGTAGTAGAATCAGGAATGCTGCTAGATCCGCCAGCTTCGGTAGTATGAGAGAACAATGGAGGTGGAGGTTGATCAGCATGGAATGCATCTATCTTGCTGTGGAGGAGACCCATCTTAAGAGTTCTTTCATTTTCTTCTTCTACTGAAAGACCTAAGTTTGAGTGAGCAGACTCTTGTTCAGCAGTCATGGGTTCCTTCAGCTTCTCTTTCCTGATCCTTTCTTCTTCCAATATTGTCTCTGCTTCAGTGAACGGTCTTTGATTGAGATCTGCTGGGTATTCAGCATTATCAGCAAATTCATCAATGTTTTTCTCCCAATCTTCGAATGTCAAGTCTTTATCATCAATATCTTCAAGATTAACATTCTCATTGATATTAGCATAGGCTTCCCTGTAAACTGGACCTTCGTCGGATTCGGTTTCTGAGTCAGACGGTTTTGGAGAAGGTGGTTGTGTAGGTTCAGGAATGGACTCAGGTTTCTTGATAGGAACTCTTAATTTGAGAGTACCCCTCTTCTTTTGTTTAGACTTGGTAGAACTGCCGGAGCTCCCAAACTTGCTACCTTTCTTCCCCTTCTTCTGCATGAACGATGGTAGAACAACTTCGTCCAAGAAACCAACTTTGTCTTCATCAAGAGCTTGAAGGTAGTACTTGTAATTCTTGCAAAGCTTCACTTTATCGTTCAAGAGACAATCGGGAAATTTCTTTCCTTGCTTGCGTGTGCTGGTGTCAAGTCTCTTGATTTGTTTGAGAGTATCTTCATTTCTGAAAGTATGCTTGGCTTCGTCATCAAGTCTCTGTGGAATATCATCATACTCATGAAGGAAGCTTTCGATGAGTAATTTGGTGAATCGAACAAATGGAATGTTGGTGGTCTTGTGTCGTATATGCCACACAAGGTCTTCCCAGATAATGCTGGCATAATCCACCTTCTTGACATTTGCCACGGCCCAGAAGAGTTTGAGGTGTTAGAGCTTGGGGTGTTCATGACCAGTGTCTCTCCCAGATAAGGACTTGGCAATCAGAATGTACAGGGTTCTCCATGGTTGTGGAAGAAATCTGATGTTGACCCTAGAGTGTCTTGTCACTACTTCTTCTGATTCATCGTAGCCAATATCCCGTAACCACTCTATCAGCTCTTCCTCGTTAGGTACTTGATCATATTCTTCATCTGGACCAAGTTCGGGTAACCCAAGAACATTCCTAAATGTATCTATGTCCACAGTAACTTATCTGTTTTGAAGCTTGCAAGTGAAGGATTCTTCCCCAAGATCTAGCTGAAGTGTGTGCCAGAATTGGTGTATGTAGAAGCAGGCTACCGATGCTGACTTAGTGAACAGGATCTTGTTAGGGATAGAGAAGAGCATCCACAGCCACAATGCATGAAGATTCATTGCATGTGATTTTGTTGAAGTTGATTCTTAGGTTGTTCTTGCCTATCTTTCTGGTGTAATCTTCGGGAAAGGTTTCTTCCCATGAGAGTTTTGGTTCAGGTTCTGGTCCATATGGAATGTCATTGTGTTCTGCCATCTGAATTGATCATAAACAAACACAAACATAGCAATGATTTACTTTGTTAGCTCAGACATTCAATTACATGATTGTGTACTTTTTTGAATTGATCAGTGGGTGTTTGTGTGTAAGAACTTTTGTTATATGACAAACTTGTGTTTTTAGAAGTTAATACTTGGTAAAAACTTATAATAATCAAGTTACAATATGAGTTTATCATTACAAGAGATTACACTTTTGAAATATTACAACACTTAGACAATTTCATGAATTTTGACAATGTTACGCGTAAGTTAGAAATCCTACGCATAACATGACTTATGTGTAAGACATGATATTAAGCGTAGGTGCAAAGTCTACGCATAACTTTATATGTTACGCGTAAGTTCAATCTTTTGCGTAGGCTTAATTTTACGTGTAGGATTATATCTTATGAGTAAGATTAGAGCTTATGCAAAGGATTGATCCTTATGCGTAAGATATAACTTGTTCGTAGGTTTTGACTTTTGCGTAAGATCAAGACTTATGCGTAAGAAACAACTTATGCGTAAGTTAATCTTTTATGCGTAAACATTGTCTTATCCAAGACAATGTTTTTCAACGTGTCGAATCTTACACGTAAGATTCAATCTTACGCGTAGGATGAACATCTTATGCGTAGAAACGTCCATTTTCAGAAAATCACCTTTGAAAATTGAGTCGTTTGATTCCTGAAAGTGTAAAACATAACCACTGATCAATATTAAGTTCAATCACACTTAATACACGCAATTTTACGTGTAATCATGCTTTAATCCTATCTTACGCGTAGGATAGTATGAACTCATAATCACAATCATAATCAAACATGATTCTGGGTTAATATTGGATTAGGGAAAGTGTAACATACACCATAAGGATCAAGTGGACCAAATTATAACAACAAATATCCACAAAATCAAAAAATCAAAGCTGCTAGTGTCAACGAGCCCTAAATCCTAGATTCATGAACAATTAGTTGTAATTGAAGCAATTAAAACACATGATTGAGTTCCTAGGCATGTATAACCACTATCCCCATCAACAATTCCAATCAAAACACACAAACTCAGAAATCCCCAAAAAACTCGTATGAACCCTAATTACAAATTAATCAATTGGAGTTTCTGGGCATGATTAGAGATTAGAGACATGTTTATTATCATCTTAAGACCATTTCCCATCAACAAATTTAACCCCAAACACAACAACAATCTGGGTTTAAGTTTGCGCAAAACCCTAGAGCAATTTAATCGATTAATGAAAAACTAGCCGTTGGATTAAGGTAAAATTAAAAACCAATGTTTAGAATCACAATCAAAACCTTATAACACTTACAGATTAGAAGATTAGTGATAGGATTTGGAGTTAGATTTTGAGCCGTAGATCGAGTTGGTGAGGGTAGTAAATGTGGTTAACAGGTTTTTGCAGGTGAAGTAAATGTGTGGTCAACTAGGTATTTTGACCAAGGTTAAATTAGTTTCACATATTGACACATGTAGTCCCCTAACGTTAGTTACCACATCAAACTTAATGCCTAAATTAACTCTCACATTTAACATTTGTAAACTACACCAAGTCTTATGACAAGAACAACTTGTGGAATTTTACTCCCCCTCGACCTTTGACCGTAGTCTTAAAAAAACTTAAAATTTATTATAATGGTCAAGGTGAGTATCCCGAAACATTTTTTGAAGCATCACTTTTTGATAAAACGTAATATTTTTGGTAAAATGCAAGTATAAAGTAAATATTTTTTGAGAAATTAAAATTACTTATCCTTCCCCTCAAACACTTGTTTTTTTAATAATTGAAGACATTTTACAAAAATAGTGTTGAAAAAGAGGTTATATATACTTGCATTTTTTTTTGTGCAAGTTTTATATTTTTGTATTTTATTTTTGAAAAAATATTTACAAAGATAGTTTTGATGTTTAACGATCAATTGTGTTTTAAAAACTTTTGCAGATCATCTGGAGTTAAACATCGCATACCAATTTGGTGAACTAGACTAGCAAACCTTGATGGTGCTAAAGATTTGGTATGTAAGTCCGCCAATTGGTACTCAGTCCCAATAAAATACAGTTCAACGGTACCCTTTTCAACATGCTCTTTGATGAAGTGATAACGGAGATCAATGTGTTTAGATTTGCAGTGATGAACTGTGTTGCAGGAGATAGCAATGGCACTTTTGGAATCACAGTAGATTGGAATCTTATTGAACAGGTAGCCATAATCCTTAAGTTGTGATCTCATCCAAATGACTTGAGCACAACAAGCAGACATGGCTACATATTCCGATTCTGTTGACGACAGTGATGTGCAGTCCTGCTTCTTTGATTGCCATGACACAAGTTTATCTCCGAGAAACTGTAATCCACCAGATGTACTTTTGCGTGTGTCTAAACATCCTGCATGATCAGCATCTGAAAAAGCAATTAGTTCAAAACCAGAATCCTTCGGATACCAGATTCCCAAGTTAATGGTTCCCTTTATGTATCGAAGGATTCTTTTGACCTCACTGAGGTGATTTTCAGTTGGTTTAGACTGATAGCGAGAGCACATGTAGACAGCAAATATTATATCAGGTCTACTAGCTGTGAGATACATGAGTGACCCAATCATACTGCGGTATTTGGTAGGGTCAACAGGTGTCCCATGTAAGTCAGCATCTAGTTTTGTGGTATAGCGCATTGGTGTATTATACGTATCACAAGTCATCATTCCATGTTTCTTTAAAATTTCTAGAGCATATTTGGACTGATTTATAAAAATTCCACGGGGTGATTGATGAACTTGTAGTCCTAGAAAGAACGAAAGTTCACCCATCATGGACATTTCAAAATTATCTTTCATTAATTTTGCAAAATCATTAGAGTAACTTCTTTTTGTTGAGGCAAAAATAATGTCATCGACATATATTTGAACAACAAGTAAGTCCTCCCTGTAGGTTTTTGTAAATAGTGTTGGATCCACCGAACCTTTAGAAAATTTATTGGCCAGCAAGAAAGTGGACAGTTTTTCATACCACGCCCGTGGGGCTTCCTTAAGTCCATAGAGTGCCTTTTTGAGTCGGTAAACGTGGTTAGGACGCTCAGGATCAACGAAGCCGTCTGGTTGGCTTACATAAACTTCTTCACGGAGTTCTCCATTAAGAAATGCTGTTTTCACATCCATTTGGTAAACAATCATGTTCCTGTGTGCAGCGTAGGCCAAAAAGATCTGAACAGCTTCATGTCTAGCCACTGGAGCAAAGGATTCTGCAAAATCGAGTCCTTCTAGTTGGGAGTATCCTTGCGCAACCAGGCGTGATTTGTTACGTATGACAGTGCCTTCAGCATCTAGCTTATTTTTCCAGATCCATTTTAACCCGATGACAAAGACTCCGTCAGGTCTTTCAACTAATTCCCAGACTTCTAATCGTATGAACTGCTGAAATTCCTCTTGCATAGATTCAATCCAGTTGTCATAAGTCATTGCTTCTTTAATGTTCTTAGGTTCTTCGTGACAAACTGTGAGTGCATAGATACAAGTTTCTCCATCAGTGTGAAGTCGTTGTCTTGTCATTACAGGTGCATCTGCATGGCCAATAATATGAACTAGTGGATGGTCTTGAGTCCATTTGTGTGTCGAAGGTTGTAGTTGATAAGTATCTCGCATGTTAGCAGGATCCAAATTGCGTGTAGACGACTCAACTATATCAGGAAATGTAGGAGCCGGTGCAAACGGGTTAAAGAACGCATCAGGATCATGCTCTACGGGTTGTGGAACTGATTGTGGTGTAGGATCTTCAGCTGATTGTCAGGAGTTAGAAACAGTTTGTTCTGCTGTAAATGGTGATGCAATTGGAGGACCGTCTTTCTCAACAGTTGTTGTTTGTTGAGGTGAGTCAGGTACTGGAATATTATCAGGTTTAGCAGTGGAATTAGGTGAGACATTAGTAGAACGGTATTCAATTGTATCATCAAACAGTGGAGCAAACAAGGTTTCCAATTCTTTGCGGTTGAGTGGCAATGGTTCAGCCGAAGATTCCGGAGAGTTAAGACGGTTGAATTCGGGTCCTAAGCTGTGTTGCTCAGAAGCCATTTGTGTGAGTTCATCAAAATTAGAGTGAATGGTTTCTTGAATTTCTCTTGTTCGACGATTCCATATCCGAAAACCTTTAGACTTTTCACAGTATCCAACGAACACTCCGATGTCAGCCTTTGCTTTAAGTTTACCTAAATCATCATGATCATTTTTTGGATAACAAAGTGCTCCAAATACATGAAAGTAATCGATGTTCGGCTTTCTTTTGTGAACAATTTTATAAGGTGTTTTGCGATGGCGTTTAGTGATCATGCAACGGTTTTGGGTATAACATGCGGTTGAAACAGTTTCTGCCCATAAGTAATCTGGTAATTGAGCATTAATCAACATTGTTCTAGCAGCTTCCACTAACGTCCTGTTGCGTCTTTCAACAACTCCATTCTGTTCTGGGCTTCTAGGAATAGATGTTTGATGTTCAATTCCCACTTTCTCGAAATATGACCGAAGTGTCTGATTCTTAAATTCAGTTCCATTGTCAGTTCTGACTATTCGTACCGTATTGCGTAGCTGAACTTGAATTTTAGTGAGAAAGGTGATGATCATTGAAGGAGCCTGATCTTTACTTCGTAAGAAATAAACCCAAGTCCATCTGGAGTAATCATCCACAATTACCAGTATGTAGCGTTTACCGTTGATACTTTGAACACGCATCGGTCCACATAAATCCATATGAAGCAATTGTAAAACATGATTCGTACTGTGCTCAGGTTTCGAAGGAAAATGAGCCCGAGTACTTTTTCCTTTTCACAGGCTGAACATAAGTGATCTTTGGTAAAACGGAATCTTTGAAATCCATCAACAAGTTTGTGACGAGCAAGGTCAGTCATAGTTTTGAAATTCAAGTGCGAAAGACATTTGTGCCATAACCAAGATTTAGTCGATTCTGCTTTGGAGAGAAGACATATCGGAGATGTAGCAATCATATCTGACATTGATATTGTATAAAGATTAGAACCACGTGAGCCTGACATTAGATCGTTTCCTTGTAAGTCACGAACGAAACAAGTTTTCTTACGAAATGCAACTTCTAGATCCCCATAACAAAATTGACCAACAGAGAAAAGGTTGTGTCCAAGGCCTTCCACATAATAAACACGACTGATTTCAATGTTCCCACTGACATAGTCACCATATCCCATGATTAAAGCGTAATGATCATTCCCGAATCTGACAATACCAATGAACTTTGAGACAAAGTAGTGTAACAGTTTGAGATTGCCTGTCATATGTCGGGTGCATCCACTATCAACAATCCAGAGAACAATCTGTACCACCTGCATCACAAGAAGAAGATACGGATGGAACAGAAGTAAGGGTGGAACCCAAAGAAAGTGCGGGTTCCTGTTGGTTAGAAACACATGTATTCAACAATTTAGGAATCCATTTAAAGTCTGGTTTATGTTGTAACCAACGTTGCCAATTCCAACTAGTTCTTGCTTTCTTAATTGTGAATTCACTAGTAGTTGGCTTATTCCTAGATTTGTTCTCGGCACATATAGGGGTAACTTCAACTTCATTGGAAACCGTAGAAGGCGGCTTTCCTAAAATAGACTTAGAGGCATAAGTGGGCCTAGAAGGAATGCGTGTCCTACGTTTCTTATGACGATTAAGAAGAGAATTAGCTATACATTTTGTATGATCACCAGATGATACACTTTTTCGACAAAACACACAAGATGCATTAATATTCAAAACATTCAAAGGTTCATCATTCGTTACATTTAGATTTTGATTACAATTTGCCAGATTAGAATCTAAATCTGATGCAACATGAGTTTTATTCAAATTCCTAAGTTGATCTTCTACTTCTTGAGCTTCTAGTGGTCCTCTTTTATGTTGCCAGAGCCTATTCTTCTTTTTACTTTTTCGCTTGGGTCTGCTAACGCTATTAGTGGAGACTAGTCCTGTAGAAGTGGAGTTATCAACATTAGTATTTTGAACAATATTTCCTTTAGCAGTTTTGTCTAATTGTTACATTCCTGGTGCTATCACCGTGGTGTCAACCATCTTTCCTTTTTGAAGTAGCTTAATTTTCTCTTTCAAATCAATGATGATGTGATTTTTATCCTGAATTTCAGAATCAAGTAAACCATTGCAATATTTGATGTCATCGCGGTTTTGTTGCCATTCGGCATTTTCAATTTTTAAACCCGCAATTTCTTTCTCGTATTTGAGACACAGACTTTTTAAAGACTCAGTGTTTTTGCAAAGCTGACAAGAGTTTGAATTATTTTGACTTTGAAATTTCAATTCCATATCAATACTTTGAGCTTGACACCATTCAAGCCTTTGTTTGAGAAGACAAATTTCTTTTGAGAATTGTTTTGTCACATCATCATTTTGTATTCTCAGCTTATCATTTTCATGTTTAAGTGTCCCGATTTCCACATTCAACAAGTTATTATCAACACAAAGATCATCCACAAGCATAGAAGTACCAGATTTATAGAGATCATTCATGATAACAGAATAAATATCAGCATTGAGAATTTGTTCCAAGAGTCGATCAGCATCATTTTTTAAAACTCTGTTTCTTTGCTTTTGAACCAAAATCTCATTTTCAGTTGAGTTGAAAACGTTTATCATAGTTTTGACCTCGTTTTGAAGTTTATGTTCCCAACGTGTAGCACAGAGACGGAGGTGTTTGACAATTGGCAACATTTGTTTTTGAAAAATGTCTCTCTTTTCTCGCTCGTAAGCGGATTGAAAAGTTTCAATTTTTATTTCAAAATTACGTTCAATTGTTTCCTCCAAAATTTCGATGTCTTCAATAAAAGTTTTGTAATAATTTAAGACACGACAATTTTTCGGTAAAGGTGTAAGTTCACCAGATGATGGTAAAGGACCATTTATTTGTGCTACAGTTTGGACAAGGGCCGCATTAGAGGATGAAACGTATGACTCAGTGACATACCATGATTTTTCAGGTAATTCCTTTTGAGGAACAAAAGATTTAGAAATGTGAGGAGCATTTGAATAATCATATGGTGTCCAATATTGAACATAACTCATTTTTGATCGACTCTCTTCTTCAAGTTCTTCCTCTTCCTCAGTATCAAAAACAACAGCACGCACAATCGTATTATCAAGCAAATGGTCCATACTGTAAATTTAAGGAATTTCTTTGAATGTCGTGTGAAGAAACATTGATTTGAAATCGCCAAGTGCAAATCCTTTATCGGGTCTCGGTTTTAAAGTAAATTTCTGAATTGTTGTAACCGAGTTCCCGTGTTTGTAAACAATATTCTGAAATTATTTGAGTTGTTTTTCAAGATCAACAATCTCACCGAGTAAGTTATCTATATACTTCCTTTTTCGTATTTTATGTTCACAAAAATCCTTTTTACAACTTGAAAATTCTGTTTCTGTTTTTGAAAGTACTGTTTGAAGACGTTCAACTTGCATTTTCAGTTCACACTTCTCACTTTCGAGTTTAGAAATCAACTTTCCGTTTGACTCAATTAAATCTTGCATTTTGTGTTGAAGATCTTGCTCTTTGTTGTAAGAATCTTGAAAAGCTTTTTCAAAACTTTTTGCATGTTTAATCTTGTCTTCCTGATTTGAAAGTTGAATTTTATAACACTCAATATCTCTTGAAAGTGACGCATTTGTTTCTTTTAAAGCTTTGTTTTTCTCATTGCATTTTATGATTTGCAATTGTTGTGCATTAAGTTGTTTAGATAACAATATGAGGTCAGGGTCTGGATCAAATGATGGTTCATGTTGTTCTATATGATCATGTTTATCATTCTCAATAAGATCATCAAATGAAATAACTGTGTCATCGTCAAATATGACAACTGTGCTTATTTGTTCATCTGTTTGAGAAGATGAAGATGAGTTAGATGGAACAACTTGTACCATATCTGATTCAGGAGCAGAAGGTGAGGCTATTTCATGTATTAGGCATGCTTTTTGGTCATGTACCTGAGACAAGCCGTCAGTGTCATACACTGGACCTGAATCATTAAACTGAAGTTCTTGCATGTTGGCCATAAGCATCACAGCTGCATTGGCTTCCAGATCTTCCATGTCATCATCATTGTTCACATTTGCCATGAAGTTGCTATCCTGTTCAGGGAAATGTCCATCTTTTTCATCTTGAAGAGCCATGAGTAATGCCTGCTTGTGAAACTTACTACCCTGAGTTCTCGGTTTGGGACATGTTGTCACTATATGACCTTGTTCATTACAATTATAGCACCACACTGCATTCCCTAAGTTGGAGTTCCTAGTTGCAACTGGTTTAGACCTTTGCTGAGAAGATCCTGAGTTGTTCCTAAACCCTCCATTGTTATTAAGCCTCTGACCATTCCCAAAATTTCCTAAAGAACTTCCTGAACCAGATCGACCATAGTTACGATTCTGAATTTCCACTCTTCCATCATTGACAACGGCTTGATTCCTTGTGTTAGAAGATGAACGTTGACGGTTGTTTGTTTTGTTGGAGAATTTGCTGAAAGCACGAGCAATAAGAGCAAGTCCCTGATTCAACGTATTAAAGTCATCATCGTCATCTTCATTGGAGTTGGGGTAATACACTGCATCATGGTTGTTTAATGGAACAAGTTGAGTAGAAGTATTCTGTGGAGATGAAACATAAGGGACCATTTGGTTTGAGGTAGAAGATTGTGGATAACTGAAGTAGTTTTGCTCTTGAACATATGCATGATTTGACATAGGTGGTGGAGCATAGGGAGATTGAGCTACGAGTGCCAAAGAATTTGGTGTTGGTGATGGTGAGTATCCTCCTCGAAGAGCTCTATCTTTTTCCACTTCAGGTTCATGGTGTTTCAGGAAATCATACAACAAACCATATGGTGCATCATGAAGATTTTTGGTTTGTCGAACAAATGTCACATATTTATGCCAATCAGGACCAAGACTACCAACAAATTTGGAGTTCACTGCTATCCTAGGTACTGTGATTTTGTGACGTTCCAGATCATTGACCACATTTGTGAAACGATGATAGTAGGATTCAAGTGACTCTCCTGGTTCAATTGTGATGTCAGTGTATTCCATGTAGAGTTTGGATTCCATATCATCTTTGTTCAATTGAGTGCCTTCCATAAGGAGATGAACATGTTCCCACATAGCTTTGGCTGTTTTCTAAGCATCGACACTTCGATAAATTGGATTAGGTATTCCTTGAAGTATATAAGCCATTGCATACTCATCAGCTTCACGATGTAATTTCTGTTCTTCTGTGAGTTGAGATTCTGGAAGAGGTCTATCACCAGGAGGACGTGGAGGATCAGCAGTTGGATCACCAATTTCAAATCTTGTTGGCCACTCAAATGGTCCTTCAAGTATCACTTGTTTCAAGAATTTCCCATGAGGTTTCTTTAGTTCAAGAAATCGTAAGAATCGACTTGACCATTGAACATAGTTCCCAGGTGTTAGCATTGGAGGTGTTTCAAGTAATCCCGCCTCATGTCTGGATTGTTGAGTTGTAATAACTTCACACATTCTATCAAACCAGTGAGGTTGTTTGGAGGAAAACTGAGTGTTTTGTTGTGACATTTGATATGGTTGTTGTTGAGGAATGATTTGATGTTGTTGCATCATGAGATATTGTGGTTGTGGATTAAACGGTTGTTGATGAAAGTGTGACTGTGAAGGTTGTTGATATGATTGTTGCTGATGGTATTGTTGTTGCTGATACTGTTGATGTTGCTGTTGCTGAGGATTAGAGAAGTAGTAATGTGGTGGTTGAGACATCTTAGAACACTTGTGTAGTAATGGATCTTTGTAGAAGATTGAAATGCACGTTTCTTTGGTTAAGTTCAAAATCCCTGGCGTAAGTTGAAATCTTACGCTTAACAATAATCTTACGCGTAAACTTTAGGTTATGCGTAAAGAGTAGTTTATGAGTAAACAATGAGTTTATGCGTAAGTTTTCTCTTTACGCGTAAGCTTTGGCTTATGCGTAAGTTTAGACTTATGCGTAAGGTTAAACAACCAAACTGATCTCTCAAACTTGTCCAAGCTTGAAAGATATCCAAAGTCGAAGTATTCCACTAACTTATCCAAGCTAGGGAAGTACTGAGTCGCCGTTTTACGAAGAGAAGACCTTGGTTGAAGTTTTGCGTAGAACTCTGAAACTTACGCGTAAGATTTAACCTTATGCGTAAGATCTGACTTAAGCGTAAAAACTTAGGCGTAGAGGCAACTTCTGCGTAGGAACAGTCTTCTGCGTAGGATCTTTGGCGTAGGAAGTAGACTTATGTGTAGGATTTCCAACTTAGGCGTAGAAACAGGGTTTTGACCAGTTTTACGCGTAAGAAAGGGGTTTTGACACAAACTTATGCGTAGAAAGGACAAAAGATTCTGTAGACAGCTTTTGAATCGTACTGTTCACGGAACTTACGCGTAAGAAGGTCAAAAACTAGAAAAATCTCAAATTTTTGAAGAAAAATGCTTAGAAATAAGGTACTTTTGATCAAATAACTTCACCAATACTTAGAAAACACTAACTATTGAAGATTTTGAGTAGAAAAACCGTAAAAAATCAAAACTTTATGCAAAATCTAAGCTTCTAAACACTATATTAACCTTAAAACTTATCCAAGCTTCAAGATTTGAGTGTAAGAAACAAAGAAAGAAGCAAAAAGAGGCAAAATAACACCCTAAATCCCACGTAAAATCCAAGAAGCACACTTCAATCTCTATTAGGCGAATGATACCACTTGTTAGGTCACCATTTAGTAAACATAAGTATGAGAAAATAGATGAGAATGAGAGATGGTTGATTATGAGAAATGAGAAAAATAATTTGCAAGAGTTTCCTTAATGTATTCAAATAACCAACAAGTGTAATGTTTACATAAGCTTGGTATTTATAAGGGAGGAGTAGGGCAACACTCCCTTCCTCCCTCTTACACCTTGAACGTGGGCTTTCAAGGCCCATGGACTAGATTACTCAAGCCTAGTAACATTCATTAAGTAAAATAAATAACTAAGCAACCTATTACAAAAGGTAATGACCGAGACTTGACTAAAATACAAAAATATGATCCCAACAGAAGAACAAAAAGGATAATGGAGATGATGAATGTGAAGTTTGACCAGATTTCACAAATGGCTTCTGAGAGACTTGCTCTCGAACCCGTGCTTAACCCTATGGCTTCTAATCAAAATAGATTAGGACCCGCTCCAAACCCGCAGACTTCTAGAGACATTAGTTCAGGACTCGTACCTCAAGGAGCTCAATCAACAGACACTGAAAAACCTTCAGAACAAGAACTAGAAAACTTCTTCGAGTTAATGTTTGATGAATACTATGGTGGAACTTCGACAAATGCATCACATAAACATTCCGATGCACCCGCTCAAAACCTTCAACCACCATCACCACCACAAGATGCATCAATTACAATCGAAGATGAACCACCAACTACCTCAACATCATCTACATCCACTCCTTCAACTCCAGCACTTGAAATCATTCTACCAAGAGTTGATGAGCATAACCAAAATAGACCATTTCAAGAAGAACAAACACAAACCCAAAACGATGTTGTGCCAGAAGAAGAAGTATTCGAAAACCCTGTTTGCTACAGACTCAGCTGAATCTTCTTCAAGGTTATAAGAACCATCTAACAACCATATGTTAAACCCAAATTACCCTTCTACACTCCAGTGGACTAAAGACCATCCAATTAAACAAGTTATTGGTGAACCTTCAAGGCCAATTCAGACGAGAAGACAACTTTCCACAGACCCCAAAATGTGCATTTACATTTGCTCAATAAGCCTCAATGAACCGAAAGAACATTCGGGAAGCAATGGCAGAAAATGCATGGATTGAAGCGATGCAGGAAGAAATTCTTCAATACTAGTTACATGATTGTTGGGAACTTGTTGAACGACCACTTGACAAACTTGTCATTGATCTCAAATGGTTGTGGAAGAACAAAAAAGATGAAGAATGACTGAAATTCGCAACAAAGCTCGTCTCGTGGCTAAAGGATTTCTACAGGAAGAAGGGATAGATTTCAAAGAATCATTCGCGCCAGTTGCTAGACTTGAAGCAGTTCGGATTTTCTTAGCATAGGAAGCTCACAAAAAAATCACAGTCTATCAGATGGACATAAAGACAACATTTCTGAATGGCACTCTGAAAGAAGAAGTGTATGTGAGTCATCCAGAAGGATTCATTGACAAAGAACATCCAGACTACGTCCACAAGCTTAAGCAAGCAATTTATGGTCTAAAACAAGGTCCAAGAGCGTGGTATGACGAACTATCATCTTTCCTTATCAAAAAAATTTTCACCAAAGGAACTGCTGATCCTACTTTGTTTACAAGAAAATATAAAGATGACATTTTGATTTTTCAGATTTACGTGGATGACATTATCGTTGGGTCCACTAATCCGAATCATTCAAAACATTTTGAAAATCTCATGAAAAGCAAATTTGAAATGTCCATGATGGGGGAACTTAAATTGTTTCTTGGTTTACAAATACATCAATCCCCTCATGGTAAATATACAATTGAGATTTTCAAAAAACATGGTATGGAAACTTGTGACTCTATTGGTACACCAATGGTCACTTAACCAAAAATCGGTGCTGATTTATTTAGGAAACCCATTGATCCGAAGACATATCGGAGCATGATTGGTTCTCTCATGTACCTTACTGCTAGTCGACCCGACATTCATTTTTTTGTTTGCTTATTAGCACGGTTTCAGGCAAGGCCTATTGAACTTCACCTCCAAGAGGTTAAAAGTATCTTTCGGTACCTACGAAGCACCATTAACATAGGACTTTGGTATCTGAAGGATTCCGAGTTTAAACTACCAGCATTTTTAGATGTCGACCATGCAGGTGATCAAGTTACTGCAAAAAGTAAATCAGGTGGAGCATAATTTTTGGGTAAAAAGCTAGTACGCTGGTCATTAAGGAAACAATATTGTACTGCATTATAAACCGCAGAAGCCGAGTATGTGTCTTTATCTGCGTGTTGTGCCTAAGTTCTATGGATGAGGACACAGTTCACAGATTATGGCTTTACATTCAACAAAATACCTTTGTATTGCGGCTCGAAAAGTGCCATATCCATCTCGTGCAATCATGTGCAACACTCGAAGACCAAGCATATTAGAGTCGGCTGTCACTTGATCAAAGAACATGTAGAAGAAGGTACTGTTGAATTATTTTTCGTGAAGACGGAATACCAACTCGCCGATCTATTTACTAAAGCCCTTCCAAAAGAAAGGGTTGGTGATTTAGTTCGATGAATTGGAATGCGAAGCCTAACTACTGAGGAGCTAGAACGTCTTCTCGAATCTTCTATAAAATTATTTTTCAAAAAGCTTCACTGTAAATATTTAAAAAAAATACAAAATTTGAAAAACCAACAAAAACAAACTACAAAAATAGAAAAGTCTCAAAAATTCAAAAACATTATAAAATCAAAATATCCAAAAATATTCTCGTATAATCAATATTCTATACATTTCTAGAAATGTCATTCAGCAATGATACGAATATGTACAGATGCTTGAGCGAGAGTTCACTAAAATGTTTATCTAAAATATGTCGTTTCTCAATTTTTCTTATAATATAGTGATTGATTCGGTCGTTTTAGTATAGGTTTATTTTTCTAAAGAAATACTCGTGAAATTATTTCCCCGGGTCGTTCTCCCAGCGAAGGTGTGAATGGAATCTCAAATTCCTGGTTTGTGAAACGTGTCGTGAAAGTGAGAAAAAATGATTTCAAAGAGATTTACACTAATGTATATGGAATGAAGCACAATTAATCACTTAAGCAAGTAAATCAAGTTACCAAACCTAAAACGTAATGTAGAATCAAAAACCGTAAGCTTAAACGTAAAATAACGTAAATGCACGAAATAAAAAGTGAATTTGAAGCTATACTAATCCTACGGGCTTGAAAATAATTTTCCTAAGTTAAAAATGATAAAAGAAAATTTTGAGAAAAAGAAAAATATTTTTTTGACTTTTTATTTAATTTTTATAAATTAAAAACTAATTTAACTAATTAAAAATTAAAAGAAAATGGAAATTAAATGAGAAAAATACAAAATTAATTTTGAGAATTCTAAAATGACTAAAAACTAATTTTAAAACTGAAAATATATTTTTTCTTTATTCTTGTGTAATTATTATGAATTAAAAACTATTTTAACTAATTAAAAAGTAATTAAAATTCAAATAAAATTGAAATTAAATGAGAAAAATGCAAAATTAATTTCTAAAAATTGAAAAATAATTTCTAAAATATTTTTGGATTTTTTAGGCTTTTTCTAATTTTTTTGGAATTTTTGGTATTTAAAAAGTAATAAAAATTGAATAAAAACTAAAATTAAATAAGAAAAATAGCAAATAACTTCAGAAAAATATGAAAAATTCAGGAAAAATATAAAATATTAATCTAATTGTAGGAAAAATTTAAAATCTGAAAAATAAGCTAATGGAGTGCTAAATGGCCTAATAAGCAGTTGGGAAAAAAGCTAAATAATAAGCACTAGTAATCAAATGAACACCAAAAGCTTACAGAAGGTCGATTGTACTTATCTAAGCTCAATGAAACTTGAAATGACCAGAAAATCACTTAGGATAAGCAGATGGGCTCAAAATAAGTCCTAATAAGCACTTGGAAATAAGCAGATGTGTACCAAAGGTTACCAAAAGCTCACAACAGGTTCTGGTAACTTATTTAATCACTACTCAACTTAACTTGCCCAAAAAAGCTCTTAGAATAAGCCACTTAAGCCAAAAGCAGTTGGATTATTTAGGTAGAAATGAAGCTACTTAGACCCTAAAAATAAGCAACTTGATAAGCTGTTTAGTGAAATCTAAAAGTAGAATCTTAAACCCTATACTACAAGCTACTTAAAATTACCAAAAGCCCCAAAAGTTGTTATCAATTGCTACCATAATTTTTGCCCTACATCTGATGTATTTGAACACTTATCCTGCATGTAATGATAAATAGAATTGAGGCACTGATTTGCAGGTTAAATTTCAAGAAGCAATTGTTAATGAAGATCTTTGAAACTGATTTTGCAACAAGTTTATACTACAAACTGATCACTCAAAAACATTCAAGCTTTTTAAACAACAAATGCACCCCTTAGAATATCCTGGATCAGATAGGTAGCAAAAAGATGTGCAGGCATACTTGGACTTCCTAATTACATGCAAACTTTGACTAAACCTAATTTCGATGAATCAAATCTAACTCTAGGTATCTAATGATGATGTTTAACCATTAAAAACTCATACTCAAACAAAATATGCAACAGATTTGCCAAGTGACAGATTCAGATTTGGAATTCTGTATGTAGAAACTAAGTGAATGGCTAATTTTGACTTTTTATAATAGACTGACCAATATTATGTCTTAGCTAGCTGTTATTCACCTAATATGAGCTGACAATGCAAAGAGATAGGTATAATGACAACTAAATCATGTAGAACTCACATAAACCAAACACACTTTAAAGCTTATGATTACACTATAACTATGAGATTTAGGCTTTAACCAACTAAACTAATGGTCAAACTATACTAATAAACTAATTTTAAAGCTGAGTGAATAATAAAAACAAACCTAGAAGTACAGGAACACAAATTGCAGAATTGACTCTATAAAGGCAGTAGGACACAAATTGGAACTAAATCTTGCAGAAACTTAAATCAAGCACACAATAAGTTACTTACTACCAAATTAAGCTAATATAATCAGAGTTTAACCTAATAAACAACAACTGAAATGCATAAAATTAAAATAGAAACTTACTTCTTTACCCCCGACTAAATAGAGGGCTTTCCAAGCAGCCTATCTTTAGATAGGCTGAGCACTTCCTTGCTTATACTCAGCTTATCACTCCAAGCTTCCAATAAGCTGTTGCTTATTTAATAATTTTTTTTAATAAAAACTATTGACAATGTAAAGTAAACTTTTATTAAGCTAGAACTGATTACTAGAAAAACTAATTCAACAGTAAATAAGATTTAAACAACTTACATAAAAAACAAGTGAAAACTGAAATTGTAAATTGAACTAAATTTTATTAACTAAGAAATCTCAGTATAATAAGAAAAGATTACAATGAAAACAGAAATTTCAGCTTACAACTACATAAAACCTACACCTACTCCTACTAGCTACTGATTTCATATGAGGTGAGGAGAGGCTATTTATAGCATGCTGAGGAGAGATGGGTAGTTTTTGGAAGCCTCTAGATCCTTTCTCACAGCCCTTAGATCAAATATGATAACATCCCATCACGTATAAGCCCTTGGATCATGTGCCTCTGATTGGTGATCCTGTGTGTGTCCTGTGATTGGTCCACGTGTACTTCTGGAGCATTCCTGACATTCTCTGACGTGTTCTAGAAGCCCAATCATTGGGTAATTATTACTAATCAGGGTAATTTTGTTTTTATGGTGAGTGAATAGTAATTAGGGTTTATGGAATAGCGGTAAACTAGGTAAAGGGATAAAAAGGGGGCGAGAAAGAGTTGGGTGTTTTATTGGTTTAGTTTGGTTGACCGGGTAGGATGGGTTTGACCGGGTTTAGAGTAGGAGGCCGGGTTTGGTAAATGGGAATAAGGAGGTTGGGCTTGTGTTGTTTGGGCCAAGGTTTTGTGGATTGGAATAATGGTTTAAGGATTAGTAGTATTTACTTTTGGACCACATTTATAAACATGAAAATACTAGGGACTAAAACTGTTATTTTCAAAACTTATGTTCCAAGGGCCATATTTGTAAATCTCTAATTTCTGGATGGTTGACTTTTGACCAATCTTCAAAAATTTCTTCAAGAGACCATTTTTGCACTCTTGTGAAACTTGGAGGACTATTTGTGTAAATTCTTCCAATCTTTGATAAGGGACTATTCTTGATACTTTATGAATCTCTGAGGACTTCTTTTGACTTTATGAACTCTCTTTGATCATCAAGCTTCCCCGGCTCCGGCTTTTGACCTTTTTCCATTCTCGTGCTCATTTTTGTCGGTTTTGGCTTTGTTTTTGTTCATTTTTCACATATCCGTACCTGCACATGCACAAATACAAAAACACATATTTTCTTGGCATATTTGGTTAGTATTTGGTATTTTTGGTCTGATTTAAGGTCTAAAAAGGATGTGTGCATAAGAACACATCAAAACTCCCCTAGACGAAAGTATTGTCGTGCCCTCACACAATGTTATCACCTCACGCTTAAGAGATAAATAATTTCAAAACCTCTGTTTACTGACGTTGTAGAGTAGCAATGATGTTCAAAGGAGATCTCAAAATCATTTATTCTCAAAAACTCTCCGTTTTCCGATTTTCATGAATAACAACTACTACTACTATTTTTGTACTTTTTTTCACTTTTATATGTGTGACGATTTTGATTGACTTTCATTATCAATTCATTATCTTTTGATAATTTTCAGGGTCTACGAGTAGAAACACTTCTCACAGAGAAGAGACCATACAGATAAAAATTGTCATCCTTGATTTTTCACAAGCCCCCAAACTAAGCGTAAATCGAAATCATTGTTTGTCCACAAGTTAGATGCTAACACTACCCACAAAAGTTACTTGTGAAATTTTCTCTTGTTCCAAATTCCTAAGTTTTGTATCTCAATATTTTATTTTTGTGAGAAATGAATTTCTTCATACTTTCTCGTTTTGATATTTATTAGTCCGATAAGAGCACAAAATTTGAACGCTAAGTAGTTTCCAAACTTTCCCTCGAAAACCCCTTCATACAGAAATTGGGTCCACATGGAGGTCTCTGATTCAACATGATTTTGAGGGACCCCTTTTTATTTACGACTGAAACATCCCATGTTTGAGACCCGAGACAGAAGCTTTTTATTAGGAAGCCCTCGGAGTCGAAGCTTGGCATTTTTGCGTAATTATAAGCACTTTAATAATATTTGGTCCTTAGTCCTTTATTTCAATTACAACAACGGTTGCGATTCGTCAAGATGTAAGAGCTTTATTATGACCTTGGATTTATTTCCGCCGCTTTTTATAGCTTTGGATTCCTCTGCCTTATTTTTGACTTTGGATTATTATTATTGATATTCATAATCATATGCCAAACCTCGAGTCCTACGGCCTTTACTAAGATCACAACATCGGCTGCGAATCGGCAAGATGTGATAGTCTATTTCACCGTAACACTGGCAGTACCCCTATGTGTACCAAACCCCCATATGCAGAGATTTTCTTAGGAACGAGAAAAAACTAAGTATTGCCCAAACCCCATACACTTCATTAAACCTAGAGATCTATTTTTATTGGTGTGCAATCTTGTGGGAACAAGCAGGCCACAAGTACCTTTCGTAGGCTCTAAAGAGATCCAACTACTCCACGTTTAGCACAAAAATTCTAAATAAACTCTATCATTCCTCGATATCTGAAAATTTAAAATCCCAAGTAATGATATCCGCGGATGCTTAGCCGATAACCTTTTGATTATATTGGTTAAGGGAGACGAGCTAGGGCTCAACACGCCCAGTCAAGTCAGAACATTTATTTCTACTCTCGCCGGCTGGAAAGTCAAAACAAGGTGTCAAATCTTAACTATTATATCATATATCATCATTTTTTTTGTAATAAAAAGGTGACAAAAATGTTGATCCCAGTTGAGCTTAAACGATCTTGTATAGAAGTTAACTTGATTAAACACTTAAGCTAATATGCGGAATGTAAAAGCTTAACTTAAGAAGAATAATGATTCACTTTCAACACTTCAATATTATTAATACGAGCACTCGACAATGCTAGGGTTTTACAACCTTGAAGTGAATAATAATACGTACATAAACTAACCCTAGGATCCTCCTTTTATAGACTAAGGAATCCTAATAGGTTTACAATACCTTTCTCTACACGATAAGTATATTCTAGACAAATATAATATTTACACAATCTATTCTGTATTTATCTAAACCGCATACATCCTTATCCCATCAGCAGTAGATTCTGTTAGCAGCATTTATCCTCAGCAACACTTTGACATTAGCAGCAGAATCATTACTACTAGCAGCAGTTTCATTCATAGCAGCAGTTTCACTTAGCAGCAGTTTCAAACCCAACAAAAAAATTTAAATTATGGTGGAAAAACGGAGTTGCATAAGTTAACAGCTCAGACGAAGGTATCATGTCAAATCGAATCGAAGATTCACCCCCCCCCCCCCCAGACTAAAGTGAAACATTGTCCTCAATGTTTTAAGGGCTTGGGTAGTCTTACGTAATATATAAGGCTGTTTATTAAGTATGCCAAGAGATAAACGTTAGTCGATAAGATTTTGGATATGGTAAATTTCCGAAAGAGCAGCGAAGAATGAGACTCGAGTGGAGTGAACGACAAAACACGAGCATGAGAGTCTTCAATCTTCGGGGAAATTCCTTAACATTCACAAACTACCACGAAAACACGAGTTTGGAAAGGGTCACCCCCATCACGTCACGTTACTAAAGAAATAAGAAAATTAAGAAGATTAAAAAGGATAAGCATGGGGTGCCTCCCACGAAGCGCTTGTTTTTGTTTACCGAGTCACATGAGCTTGACTCGATCCCCGAATTAAGTTGTCCTTAGGGAGAGCAGATGGAACGGATACCCGGCACGATAAACGGAGATGTCGGGGTCAAAGACGCTATCCTCACTCCCGGTGGAGTGGAAAAGTGAAGAAATGATGGGATAAGTAAAGAATGGTTGAAACACTCGGATGATTAAAGCAAAGTCAAGTTCAGAATCACGGGTGGGTTGGGTGGGTAAAATATTAAGCACAGGAACATCATATTCAGAATTCTCATCCACCACTCCAAAAATATCTTTATCCGTATCTGATTCTAAATCTACATCCGGTGGTTTCGCGGGTGGACAAGAAGATGGAGAATCGAAGAGAAATGAGTCAGCTTCGGAAAGTAAATCATCATTATGTATTTCTTCAAGAATATTTCTTCGATGGCTGTTTCGTCATTTTCAATACCCGGTGGTATCAAGTCATCCGCAGCAAGAAATAGATCAACATCCTCTAAAAGAGAGTCACGTGACGGATTATCGAAAATAAGCACAGAGTCGATAAGTCAAAACGCTCATAATCCGGAAGAGAGATATAAGCATGAATAGTAGGATTGCCACTACTCGTCCCTTCAAATTGAAAAATTTCAAGCTCGGGTAAGAAATCACTATCCATAACGGGGATAAGAGAAAAAGTCGGAGGATCATTCAATGCCTCGATTTTAGAAATGAGAAGATTGATATTCGATAATTTTTCACGAAGAGCTTCATTTTGGATTTCCGTTTTAATATCTTCATCATTCTTTTCTTCTAAGCTTACGAGCTCAGAAGGTAACTCTTCTACGTATTCGATGTCTCCACAAGATAAAGAATCATCATTGTCAGAATCAGAGAACATCTCATCAGGATCAATCGAATTATCAATCGGAGATAACTAACATTCTTCAGCCGTATCAAAAATATATTTCTCAAAATCGGGTAAAGAATCCTTGAGCTCGGGCTCCAAAGGATCTGACGGCTTATCTTAAATAAATTCAGAATCACCATTAGAAATTTCCCCGGACTCACTTGGGATTGGGACGAGGTTCTCAACACTAGACTTATTGAATTCGTCTGATTTCGTTGTCGGAATAGTGTTTAGATGCTCGTCCCCCATTTCTAGAGAGTCCTCGGGTTCTACGGGTGAAACAACGAAAGCTTTTTGAGGACTAAGAATGATCGTAATTTTCTCATCATCGTCGTCGGAATCATAGTAAAAAAAAGATTTATAAGGATTAGACGCTCTATCTTTAGCAAGTAACTCTGCAATAGACTTCTCATGAGGATCGGGAGTATATGTAATACGATTAGCCACCCACTCTCGTACCGCTTTTATAACGGATTTCATTTCATCAATAAATTCATCCGAAACTTGAAACTTGTCGGGAATTTGTGGGGGTTGGTTAAAACCATTAGAATCGTAACATGAATTCGGCTCATAATAAAAAATTTCAAACGATCCCTCACAATGTTCAAAATTTGATGAATTTTGGAATGAATTCTCATTGAAATACGGTTCTTGCTCATAAGAGTTTTGAGAAGGAAAATTAAAATCATTTTGAGGATAATTATCAAAGCTCGTATCATAAGCGTAGGACGTTTCAGCACTCGGGACGTAACATATACAATTCGCGTATCCACATTGATTACAAAAACATTGCCCACACGGTAATCTTTCTTCGGATGGATTTCCACAATTAAAGCAAATGAACAAAGGCGGCGGTGGTGTTGGAGGATAATCGGGAACGTTTTGAAGGATTGATCTTTGAACATACGCGGGAGAATTACGAAACCAACAAACTCTATCATGAATATCACTACCACATTGTTCTCATGTACACCAAATACATGATCCTTCAAAGAACGGTTCTCCACACTTAACACAAATCGGATCCATAAGAATTAAACATATAAGGGAGAAAGTGAAAGAATTATCGGTTTAGAGGGTTAAAGAAGAAGAATCAGAAGATTATTTTTGTTTTTTTTAATTATCGAAAAAGAAAATCAAAGTAGAAAAGGAAAATCATTTTGTATTTTTGATTTGGAATTATTCTTGGCTTTTTTAATATATTGGAAAACAAAATTCAAAAACTTATAGCTTTTATTCTCTTTTTTCAAACGTTACGTTAATCGTAACCGTTTCTTTCAAAACTACTCACGACGGAACAGGAGAGAAGAGTGTTTCTCTCTTCAGCTTGCAATTTAATGTCTAAGCTTCCGTATTTCCCGCTTATTCGGTTATAGAATTAAAGTAATCCGATTAGCAACTAATTTCACGCGTTCTTATGTTGGTAAGCTTATTTGGTTTACAACGCCCCCTCTTCCACGAGTGAGTCGAGGCTAAAACTTTCTTTTTTGTATTTTTGAAAACACTTTAGGAAAAGTTTTTTTTGATTTTCCAACTTTTTTTTTTTTTTTTTTTTTTTTTTGGTTTTTATAGAAAATATATACAAAAGAAGGTTTTCAAAACACAATTTCGAAAACGAAAATCAAAAATTCACTTCAACCTTCCCCGGCAGCGGCACCATTTGATTGACTCGGTCGTTTTAGTATAGGTTTATTTTTTCAAATAAATACTCGTGAAAGTATTTCCCCGGGTCGTTCTCCCAGCGAAGGTGTGAATGGAATCTCCAATTCCCGGTTTGTGAAACGTGTCGTGAAAGTGGAAAAAAATAATTTCAAAGTGATTTACACTAATGAATATGAGAATGAATCACAATTAATCACTTAAGCAAGTAAATCAAGTTACCAAACCTAAAACGTAATGTAGAATCGAAAACCGTAAGCTTAAACATAAAATAACGTAAAAGCGCGAAATAAAAAGTGAATTTGAAGCTATACTAATCCTATGGGCTTGAAAATAATTTTTCTAAGTTAAAAATGATAAAAGAAAATTTTGAGAAAAAGAAAAATATTTTTTTGACTTTTTATTTATTTTTTATGAATTAAAAACTAATTTAACAAATTAAAAATTAAAAAAAATGGAAATTAAATGAGAAAAATATAAAATTAATTTTGAAAATTCTAAAATGACTAAAACCTAATTTTAAAACTAAAAATATATTTTTTTGGACTTTTGTGTACTTATTATGAATTAATAACAATTTTAACTAATTACAAAGTAATTAAAATTCAAATAGAACTGAAATTAAATGAGAAAAAATCAAAATTAATTTTTAAAATTGAAAAATAATTTCTAAAATATTTTTGGATTTTTTAGGCTTTTTCTGATTTTTTTGGAATTTTTGGTATTTAAAAAGTAATAAAAATTGAATAAAACTAAAATTAAATAAGAAAAATAGCAAATAAATTCAGAAAAATATGAAAAATTCAAAAAAGATCTAAAATATTAATCTAATACTAGGAAAAATTTAAAATCTGAAAAATAAGCTAAGGGAGTGCTAAATGGCCTAATAAGCAGTTGGGAAAAAGCTAAATAATAAACACTAGTAATCCAATGAACACCAAAAGCTTACAGAAGGTCTATTGTACTTATCTAAGCTCAATGAAACTTGAAATGACCAAAAAATCATTTAGGATAAGTAGATGGACTCAAAATCAGTCCTAATAAGCACTTGGAAATAAGCAGATGTGTACCGAAGGTTACCAAATGCTCACAACAGGTTCTAGTAACTTATTTAAGCACTACTCAACTTAACTTGCCCAGAAAAGCTCTTAGAATAAGCCACTTAAGCCAAAAGCAGTTGGATTATTTAGGCAGAAATGAAGCTACTTAGACCCTAAAAATAAGCAACCTGATAAGCTGTTTAGTAAAATCTAAAAGTAGAATCTTAAACCCTATACTACATGCTACTTAAAATTACCAAAAGCCCCAAAAGTTGTTATCAATTGCTACCACAATTTTTGCCCTACATCTGATGTATTTGAACACTTATCCTGCATGTAACGATAAATAGAATTGAGGCACTGATTTGCAGGTTAAATTTCAAGAAGCAATTGTTAATGAAGATCTTTCAAACTGATTTTGCAACAAGTTTATACTCCAAACTAAACACTCAAACACATTCAAGCTTTTTGAACAACAAATGCACCACTTAGAATATCCTGGATCAGATAGGCAGCAAAAAGATGTGCATGCATACTTGACTTCCTAATTACATGCAAACCTTGACTAAACCTAATTTTGATGAATTAAGTCTAACTCTAGGTATCTAATGATGATGTTTAACCATTAAAAAATCATACTCAAACAAAATATGCAACAGATTTGCCAAGTGGCAGGTTCAGATTTGGAATTGTGTATGTAGAAACTAAGTGAATGGCTAATTTTCGCTTTTTATAATAGACTGACCAATATTATGTCTTAGCTAATTGTTATTCACCTAATATGAGCTGACAATGCAAAGAAATAGGCAGAATGACAACTAATCTTGCATAACCCATATAAACCAAACACACTTTAAAGCTTATGATTACACTACAACTATGAGATTTAGGCTTTAACCAACTAAACTAATGGTCAAACTATACTAATAAACTAATTTTAAAGCTGAGTGAATAATAAAAACAAACGTAGAAGTACATGAACACAAATTGCAGAATTGACTATATAAAGGCAGTAGGACACAAATTGGAACTAAATCATGCAGAAACTTAAATCAAGCACACAATAAGTTACTTACTACCAAATTAAGCTATTATAATCATAGTTTAACCTAATTAACAACAACTAAAGTGCATAAAATTAAACAGAAACTTACTTCTTTACCCCCGACTAAATGGAGGGCTTTCCAAGCAGCTTATCTTTAGATAGGCTGAGCACTTCCTTGCTTATACTCAGCTTATCACTCCAGGCTTTCAATAAGCTGTTGCTTATTTAATAATTTTTTTTCTTTTTTTTTTTATGAAAACTATTGATAATGTAAAGTAAACTTTTATTAAGCTAATACTGATTACTAGATAAACTTATTCAACAGTAAATAAGATTTAAACAACTTAAATAAAAAATAAGTGAAAAATGAAATTGCAAATTAAACTAAATTTTATTAACTAAGAAATCTCAGTATAATAAGAAAAGATTACAATGAAAACAGAAATTTCAGCTTACAACTACATAAAATGTACACCTACTCCTACTAACTACTGATTTCATATGAGGTGAGGAGAGGCTATTTATAGCCTGCTGAGGAGAGATGGGTAGTTTTTGGAAGCCTCTAGATCCTTTCTCACAGCCCTTAGATCAAATATGATAACATCCCATCACGTATAATCCCTTGGATCATGTGCCTCTGATTGGTGATCCTGCGTGTATCCTGTGATTGGTCCACGTGTGCTTCTGGAGCATTCCTGGCATTTTCTGACGTGTTCTAGAATCCCAATCATTGGGTAATTATTATTAATTAGGGTAATTTTGTTTTTATGGTGAGTGAATAGTAATTAGGGTTTATGGAATAGTGGTAAACTGGGTAAAGGGATAAAAAGGGGGAGGGAAAGAGTTGGGTGTTTTATTTTTTTTGTTTGGTTGACCGGTTAGGATAGGTTTGACCGGGTTTGGAGTAGCAGGCCGGGTTGGGTAAATGGGAATAAGGAGGTTGGGCTTGTGTTGTTTGGGCCAAGCTTTTGTGGACTGGAATAATGGTTTAAGGATTAGTAGTATTTACTTTTGGACCACATTTATAAACATGAAAATACTAGGGACTAAAATTGTTATTTTCCAAATTTATGTTCCAAGGGCCATATTTGTAAATCTCTGATTTATGGATGGTTGACTTTTGACCAATCTTTAAAAATTTCTTCAAGGGACCATTTTTGTACTTTTGTGAAACTTGGAGGACTATTTATTTAAATTCTTCCAATCTTTGATAAGGGACTATTCTTGATACTTTATGAATCTCTAAGGACTTCTTTTGACTTTATGAACTCTCTTTGATCATCAAGCTTCCCCGGCTCTGGCTTTTGACCTTTTCCAATCTCGTGCTCATTTTTGTCGGTTTTGGCTTTGTTTTTGTCCATTTTTCACATATCCGTACTTGCACATGCACAAATACAAAAACACACATTTTCTTGGCGTATTTGGTTAGTATTTGGTATTTTTGGTCTGATTTAAGGTCTAAAAAGGATGTGTGAATAAGCACACATCATATAGCTTTCGTATACTTCAGTACGAAACCCAAACCTAAATGATGACTTCTGATTATCTCAGATCCGGACTTGTATTTTCAAAGACAAAATCGTTTTCAAAAAGTTCGAGTATAAACAAACGAAAAAGATCTGAAAAAAAAACTCGTTTTCCAAACATAATTTTTGAGCACTTTTCAAGATTGTTCAATAGACTTTTCAAAATCTCTCAAATTTGTGCTCAAGATAACTCCCTCCAAACCCTTAATTGATTTTAAAATGTGCTATCATTAAGGGCGAGTATAAACATAAAAAATGTTCCGATTTCTTGCAAAATCAACTTTGTGTTTCTTTCCAAGTGTTTTTTAGTTGATATAAAAAATATCACGATATGCTATTTTCGAGGGGGAGAAGACATGATTAAAATGTGATAAAAAATGTTTAAAGATTGTGACTGAATCTCAAAAGAGCTCGACTCAGATAGTACCAATGAATTGACGAAGGTTAAATGTCAGTAATCGAAAAGACTTGTCCTTGACGGGTAATAATTTCAAGCTAGTCTAATTAGTGATGTAAGCGTGTCTCGAATAGGACTAGTCTAAGTAGAATGTATCGTCTCTAGAGACTTTCTTTGAACTTGACCAGGACGGGTAATAGTTTCAAGCTAGTCTAACTAGTGATGTAAGCATGTCTCGAATCGGTCATTTCACTGAAAATCATTCAATTCAAAAAGTGTTAACTTTACACAACATGCGCAAATTTATCTTTAAAATATAAGCACATGTGAAGGGCGAGTATTTCTAAAAAGACAAACTCTCAAAGTGGTAACAAAAAATGTGTTTTATAATCAATAACACTTTGAGAGATTTTTCACAGAAAGGTTTTATGGCATATGATCAACAAACCTATGATAATCATGGAGTAATAAGGTGATTATGGTTAGGTTTATGTCCAATGATCCACCAGAGCCGGAGGGATCTACCCAAGGATAATTCTAATAGATTAGAATTAGAAGTCCTTAGGTATGATTGAAAAAAAGGAATAAAGAAATGAAATGAGAAAGAAGGGGTGAAGAATTAAAAAGAAAAGATAATGAAAGGGTGAAAAGAAATAGCCCTCCAAATGATCAACCTTAGGGCAGAAACTGGGTTACACTCATATGCTACTGGTTATTACTAAGGTGACACCGGTATTGAAGATAAGACGTCATGGACCCAGTGACGCACTGCACTTAACCTTCTAGCCACTCAGGTATCTCTTAAAAGATATTTGTTTCATTTCTCACGGAGAACCTTGCATAATCTATCGACCTCTCACTCCGAGATTTGTTGATATTGAAAAGGTGGCACTCTGCTCCATGCCTCCGACTACTAAAACCAAAATGCATGTAATCGAGTCTAGAGCCATGAGATTCATCAAAAGATCTCTTAGGATACACTTCCAATTGCATACACTTGTGTTCCCCGAAAAGGACACAAGTTGTAAGATTCTTATATGATGTACAGATCTTGCCTTACATATAATGGTTGTTACTATGTCTCGAACTGTCTACAGTTGTGGGGTGATCTCCAATAACTCACCTAAATCATTGATATACTTCGGTGGATCGTGTAAGCCCTTTCGGGGGTATCTGATTAGAGAGAGTTTTCACATTGATGTATGAAATGATTAAAGTCCCCTTGGAGAAAGATCGTACACCATCATTTCATACATCAACATCATCACCTCCACATACTTATACTTATGAAGTTCATCCTCAACAAGCTCAAATCAAGAATGTTCAAAGACAAAGAGATCAAGTTAAAGACAATGAGTTACGTCAAAGCCAAAGAGCAAATCAAGAATGTTAAGAACAAGTTAAGTGAGGAAGAAAAAAGTATGAAGTTCAAAGTCTTATCAAGAAGTATGAGTATCTTGGAAAAGACGACAAGGCAAATCTATGAAGATGTTGATTAAAGGTAAGAAAGATCAAAAGACGTTACTTCAAAGATCACAAAGCATGAAGGAACAAAGATTAAAGACTATTCTATGACGACACACAAAGTTCAAGACAATGAAGACAAAAGACCTAATCACGTTAAGCATCATTCGAATGACCACCCCTTAGGGGGAGGTTGTTAGCATTAAAGAAATATAAAAAGAAGTGATGGTCATTCTCATATTTATAACTTTGTAATGTGTCATAGAATATAATAGGATAGTCAATGGGCTCGTGGATTGGGCTAAACTAATAGGTCAGTATTTATGTATAAGCTAGTCTATTTAAGTTAAGATGTATTCCATGTAAACCAAATCCAAGCCCAAGCCCATAGAAAGCCTTCTAGGGCATCTCATGTATCTCTATATAAACACCTCAAAGGCTCATTTGAGGTGTGTGCTTGAATGTGTATTGTGTGTGTTTTGCTTATGAAATAAAGTTCTCTCATTAATCTCTTTCTCTTCATACATACACGATCCATATACATCTGTCAAGTCACCATCTTTACTTCATATTGTGCTCTATATTGTGATAAAGTTGATATTTTTACGGTTCTACAATATACTATATGATGAATAAAACAAATTATGAGAGGTAAGTACCAAAATCATAACTAGAAGCAAAACATTAAAAGTAACCTTGCATGAACTTGAAGTACAAGTCTTAGAACTAAAAGATCAACTAAAAAGACTTGAGAAAAATAAGCAAATAGATGTTGGTTGTAAGTCATGTATAGATCTTCAAATAGAAAATGAAGAACTCAAAGAAAATGCCATTAAGGCCATCAAATTTGAGAAAGGAACACATGCACTAAATAACATGCTTGAAAACATTAGGTTTAGTGAACATGTTGGAGCGGCTTTAGGATTTGATCCAAATAAGGCATCTACAAGTGAAACTAAACAAGTAAAATTTGTAAAATCGGGGGAAACTAGTTTAGCAGATGACGGCACCACTAAAGGTGGTAATGACACCATTAAATTTAGTGGTACCATGGATCCGTCACCTGTTGAAGTCAGAACAGGTTCAATTTAAAAAATAATTTATGTCTTAAACTAAGTCACATAGTAGTTAACAATGTTGAAATACCTGTGGCTAGTAAAAATGAAGTAAAAAGGTTCTAAAAACCTGTGTCTTCTCCTAGACCTGGTCTTGGTAGAGTTGATCATACATCAAACACTCTTCCTCCTCCAAAGAGAACAAATACTCCCAAACCTCGAGATAGAACTCTTCTACCAAGAGGTAACTTTAGAAGACAAAGTTATCCAAGTAACTATCCCGTCACTTGGAACAACTTTCAACAACAAAGTTAACTGCCATGGGAAATTTGTCCTTCATCTCAACATCTAAACCAAATGCATGAGATGTTTGGCACTAAAAACTTTGGACCCATGAAATACTGGGGGACAATTTGTTTAAGTCGGATATGCTTGGAAATCAACTTGAAGTCGGATAATTGAGCGGTCGTACTGGACGCACTTATCCCGTGGCTACTACTCAAGATTCAACTCTGTTTTACCAAGCTTACAAAGATAATAACTTCACAATTGAATGACATTAATGGCATATCATAGGCCAAGGTACGCTTTCTCAAAACATCCTCGTTATGTGGTAGATTAAGTAAGTAGTAAGCTTAGATTATACTTTAGTATGCTCTAACATAATTAATTTGAAAAGTACATCCCCAAATGGTCTTATAAACAAGGAGGAATATGCAGTACAACCTCTAGGATTTGTTGATCCCTAAAGACCTTACCTTGTCTATCAACTTAAGAAAGCCTTCTTGATCTTGAACAAGTCTTCAAAAACTTGGTATGACAGATCAAAAGGACCTTCAACGTAAACATGATTATATCATGTGAGCGGTTGATAACATGCTTTTCATAAAGTTACTAACATTCGCAATTTGTCATGCTTGAACTCGTGAAAATAGTAACTATTTCAAACTTAACTTGTCCTAAAATGTACAATGATCACTCAGAGATCATGCGCGAAAAGTTTGAGATGTGACTGATTGGTGAGTTAAACATCACTAACAATAAATACATATACATATATTTAGTTTTAATATGCTTAATATGGGTTAATGAAAATATTCAATTGAGCAAAATGAAACTCACATGAGAAGTTGAAAGTGAGTGCGCAAGCATTACTAGGTATTGAAGCACGATAGACTGTTTGCTCTACCAAACGGCAAGTAGGCCCGATGTCATGTTTAGTGTTTGCTTTGTGCTCATATATAAGAAGATACCAGAATCTCTTATTTTGAAATGGTTAAATGTATCATCCAATACATTAAAGGCACTATACACTTGGAATTATACTTTCGAAAGGAAATTGATTTAGAAACTAATGTCTATTAATGCGGGAGAGAAAGTGGATTGAAAAAGTATGAGTAGTGTTTGTGCTATCATAAGTTTTTATTAAAACTTCTTGGGTCACATTGAAACAAACAACTCATGATACCTCCACGACCAAAGCCGAATGCGTAAGCGCCGAAAAGGCATGACAATAAGCACTATGGATGATGCAAGTTCTAATCACTACAACATCAATCCCTATGATAAGTCCATGACACACACCTAGAAAGGAGAGATTGACTTGATCAAGAACCCAACACTTTGCTAGTGTACTTAACATACGTCATCGTCTCTGTCACAATAATGCTCAATGAGAAAACATTTCTTCAAAATAGGATTACTCATTAAACAAAATTGTTGCCACTCTACTCTAACCATTCTATTGACAACGCTTTTTCCGTCCTCGTCCAAAGTCTAGGAATGATGGAACATATTTAGTAAATTTCATAATTTACGGGTGTTCAAAAGTATAACAGGAAGTGCAAAAATCATCCTCTCACGTCTATGTTCATCACTCAAATCGAAATGGATTTATTCCTCTTAAGTGCTCACGACTACTGAAACATTTCACTGGAAATATTGAACTCAATTCTGGTACTCCTCTAATGAGTATTTATGTATTTTCTCAGGAAATATTAAGTTCATCTCTTATCATCCAATTCGTTTTCCCTCGTCAAAAGAATTTATTAGGTATAAATTCTTTCTTTGTGTCAAAAAGTCTCACTAAATAAGCGGGACTTATTCGTCAAAAATCGAAATGGGACAAAAATCTGTCTCAGCAGTGCACGGCACCACTAAATGTAGGACGACACCACTAAATTTAGTGGTACCGTGGCATCGTCATCTGAGACAGCCCGCTTTCTTCTTCTATTTTCCCTCACAACTCACACTCAAATTACTACTCTCTGCTAAATATGCAGCCATAACCAAATATTCATCCCAAAATTCAATTACATCTTTGTTAATCAATATCGAGGCATTGCAACTAAGGATTATCATCCACTACATCTTTCTCAACATTATTTGTAAGTTAATTAACATTAATTTCTTTTAATTCAAATATAGGGTTTGTTCATGAACATCAAAATCGAATTGGGGCTTTTTGATTTAGATCGAATTTTCATACAATTAGCACTAGAATTAGACAATGTACAACTAACATGATTCCCCAAGTTTAGGAATTGCTTGAAGTTAGTTATACCCTATTATTAGGATCGAATTTTGCTATTTTAATTAGAAAAAGATTAGATATCCTTGGTGGAATCATATCTAGGATACTTGAAAAAGGATTTGGAACAATCAAAACTCAAGTTTGTCATTTTTTTTCCTTTTGAAAAATTCTTGGCGCCAAGATGATGCTTTTACCAAACACCCCAATTTGATTGATTTTCGAAAAATCTCACATAACTAAGTTCATAAAATATTTTTTCATGGATTGTTGATACAAAATTAAAAACGTTTTCTCATTCATGCATGATCACACAAGTATTGATCGAAATACATAACTAATATGTAATTGTTGATATACACTTTTTTTTAACAATAATTAAGTTAGGAATGTTTGGGTAATTTCATTATTTGCATTTTAGAGTCAAAATTATCGCAGCTCCACATTGTTTGCATCCAGGCACACACTAGGGATGTATCATGAATCAAAAAATACGTCCATAAACAATGCCTCATGTCGATTATCAAGATACTAAAGACTCCATTCCAACCTTTTCGAAGATCTCACAATTCCTGATGAACAAAAAGCTCATCTCCGAAAAGTCCAACATTGATTCATACACGAAGGTCGTGTAGTCGATGCCTACTTTGTCCTGTTGGACAACATTAATTTGTATTTTCCAACAATCGTGTTCGATTGTTTATATAAAAAAACGATCAAGTATGTCTACATTTCATTCTCTAGTTCTATAGTCGTGTCCGTACCTTCAGTGATTGATGACATCAAATAATCCTGATATTTAAGTGTCAATGTCCCCATATTATGCTCATGTATTATACTTATTATATGGATATATACTTTGATTTCTTTATATTTTATATCCAGGTTACAAGTGAGCATATGAGCTAAAGAGACAAGGAAAATGGAAAGAACGTGAAAAGATAAACAAATCCTAGTACACTGGAAGAAGCTACGGCGTAACATCTTCTCTCAATTACGTTGTAGCAAGGAATTCAAATTAGAAGACCAAAGTCAACACGAACCAAGAGTTATGGCATAACCCAATTGATGCGCTCCAACAAGCTTTAAATTTATAAACAAGAATTACTGGTTAACTAGGAACACATTCGGGCAAGTATACCCTAGTCAATTGTAGTATAGTAGTGGTAAGTTAAGGTCGTCCCAAGAGACTTGGTTGCACTCAAGTGTCGTTTGTTTGTTTAAACAAGTAACAAGTTGGTGGTTATGATTCTCACGGATCAAACCACAAGCAAAGCAATATTAGAACAAGAAGTTGATGGTTGTGATTGTCACGGATCAAACCAACAACAAAATCAATATGAGAACAAGCACACGAAGAACATACATGTTTGGACAAATGATCACAAGGATATTAGGATGTTTAGTTTGGAAAACATATTAGCAAAGGTAATCCTTTCGGCCTTAATAACCAATAATAATTTAGTGTTTTATAAATCAAATATGTATAAGCCTCAATCAAATGGTTATATCATGAGCCTTATATCTAAACAACAACAAAGAATCCTTTCGTCCTAGACTTTGATGCCATTAATTTGTTAAGTGCCATTTACTTGGAAAATGATTAGAACACATATTCAAAAGATGCCTTTCGACCTTTAATCCAAATTAAACCTTTATTGGTTATGTTTATTAAGTTCCTTGTACAATCGTCACAAAGTACAAGACCAAAAACATTCGTCGACTAATGAATTGAAATCAACCACTTTTGAGAATCCTTTCAACTATAGACTCAACAATGATTAATCAAAATAATAAACAAGACAACTTCTAATTTAACCAAATATGATGTCTTTCATCATAAACCAAACAAATACTAATTGTATCCAAACATCCTTTTATCACAAGTTTTCATAATATCCAAACAAGTAATCAAAACAAAAACATATTGTATTCAACCAACATAAGTCTTCAACAATCATAGTAATCATAAACATCATGAAATATAAAAGTAACAAGAGTTTACCCAAAGTATGAATTACAATAGGCAAAGGTGAAAGATTTATAGCAACCTTCAAGCCTCCAATCAACTACAACTTCTAACCAAGCCGGAAAATAATACCCGAACAATTTCTGGAGCACTTGAGCACCACTTCTGGAAATGGCAGAGAGTTGTGGCCTTTTGGGTGAGATAATAGTGGTGAAAATTTGTCCTTAAGGGTGGAAGAAGGAATTGCACACTTGAAACCAAACCTAAAGGGTCTTATTTATAGATAGAAACCATCCTTAGCCTCCAAGCATGAAACTTGGGCACTAAGTGTCATAAAATGGCAGTAAATGGAGTTATTACGGAGATGTGATCAGACTTGGGACATAATGGCACCTAAATTGAGCATTAAAAATGACTTGGGGAGGTCAGCTTCATCAAAACGTTCGGTATTTCATCCAACCGATCGGTTGGATGAGACATTTTGATTTAACGGATCGGTTGCGGGCTCCTATCGATCGGTTAGATTCATTTGTCAGAAAATGATAAACATAAAAGTTGTAGATATTTCTCTTAGCTTTCTATGGCCGCTTGAATCAACTAAATCCGAGTTTGTATGCTCAACTTATTGCCAAAATGGTGAGGTGTGTCCGGAACAACGAGTCTTCCAATAATTCTTCGTTTGAGCTTCTTTTCTTCATTTCTTTCCTCGTTTTCTCTCTTGTGATTTATTCTTAAGTCTTTGGAGTGACAACTTCATGACTTTTATCTTCTCGAATATACTCCAAGAGACTTTCATTTGTCGGGAATTCTTCGTACATGCATAAATCTTCGTTTATTGATCATTTCTTCGTCTTTTTCATCATTTTCCTTCCACGAACCTAAAATACGAATTATACTCAATTAAGTACCATAAGTTCATAAAAGTGACCATAAAATCCACAATAACGCTCTTAAAAACATGTACAATTTGAGTGTTATCACAAATCTATGGTTTATGTGGTAACATATTCAAGTCTTAATGAACCCTCAGGTTGGAAGACTACGCCGTAACAGCACTCTGGAATTACGGCGTAGCAGCGTGTACGAAAGTAGTCCAAGCTCTTTATTTAACTTACGGCGTAACTCAACTTTGGGACTACGGCGTAATGACGACTACGGAAGTAATCTTAGATCCGAGAATTTATCTACGGTGTAACGCACATGGAGACTACGACATAGATAAAACCCTAATATCCTTGTTACAGTGTAACAACTCACCAACTACGTCGTAAACATCAGATCTGGATAAGACTACACTAGCTACGGCGTAACACATTTCTCAGTTATGTCATAGCACTGATCTGGCCTAAACATACAACCCTAATTTCTGCATTTTTCATACAACTTTCTCACACACAAACTTAGAGATCGTTGGGAGCTTTTAGGAGGCCCTTCTACAGCAGTATACAGAGCCTTTCCAAGGGAAAAATCACGCTACATTCCATAAGTTTTAGCATTTCATATTTACTTTTACATTTCGAATTAATGGTTTGTATAAACATGATTTCGAGTGTTCAATTTAATATGATCGGCTAAGCACCTCTGGTGCTAGCCTAATTATGATTCCTTTATTGCTTTAATTATGTTTCCATACTTTTCTTAATGCTTTTACGTTTGTGCATGCTTAGTTTATCTTATGAACCTTTAGTTGCGGTAGTATTGTAAGCTTGTTTGTATCTATTACGCTAGATGTGATTGAGTTGATACCTCGGTCCATTTAGTAGGCTAGAAGAGTTGACCATAGGACACTAGCCTAATAGATTGTGAGGAAATGGTTGGGATGACAACTAACCATATTGCCTTGTGTGCGAATTGACCATAGGATCACCTTGCAAGTGGAAGTACTTAAGTAATTAGAGAATGGCCTATGATCATGACAACGGGCCATTGAAGATAAGCCTAGCATGTAGTGGAACTTAATGACTCAAACCCATCTACCGTATGTCGGCTTACTAGCATGGGGTTGTGCATGTGGTTCCCGACAGGATTTAGGGGAGATAGGCTTGGGAACTTGACCATATGAACATAGCGATATATGTCTGCTCCACCTAAAGCATGAGATTAGTCTAATAGGAGACATGATTATAAGCGATATAGGAGGAGTAATTAGGTTAGCACATTTCTCTCCTATGCTCACAACTTTACCTTTAATTTCTTTTATTTTCATTTCATTTTGTTTAAAACAATCAATCAACAATGCCTACTTTTAATTCAATTTTAATTAGTGACATTAGACTTAGATATAATCCGCACCACATAGCTCTTGGGACGACCTCGGATTTACCATTACTAGCCTACACACGACCGGATTCTCTGTCCGTTAGTGCATAAGGTAGACCTAGGGTAGAAACGAGACTTTACAAATAGTAAAACTTGGTTAGAAATCCTGCATTAGGAATCCTGGAAGTAATCGGCATCGACACGTTAACTTTGGAAGAATATCTTGAAATGACTAGGGATGAGCAAGGACTAGGCCTTGTGAGGCCAATGATCGAAGCGGATGTTCAGTTTGAAATTAAGCCGTAGTTTATGAGAGAATTAACAGAGAAACCATTCGCTGGACACAAGACGGAAGATGCTTATGAGCATGTGGAAAATGTGCTTTACAGTACTAGCCTCTTTAATATTCCAGGTGTTTCTCATGATGCAATCACGCTCCGAGTATTCCCTATGACACTCGCTGGAGCCGCAAGAAGATGGGTTGATAGGTTGCCATCCGGAACCATCAACACTTGGAATCTCCTTAAAAAGAACTTTATTCAACGCTTTTGCCCTCCCTCTCGGACGTTAAAACAGTTAGAGGAGATTCATAGCTTCAGACAATAAGCTGACGAAACATTGTACCAAGCTTGGGACAGATACAATGACCTTTTATACAGGTGCCCGACACATGACTTGAACAGCCAACATAAAGTAAACCTATTTTACAAGATCATTAACTTCGCAACAAGGCAGATGATCGTCTCCCAAGGACCTATTCCGGGAATGACTCCTACCCAAGCCCTTGATGTGATTCAAGACATTGCCGACCACTCTCAAAAGTGGCACGATGGAGGTAGCACCTGAAGTAATAGAGCAGGGTTGGAAGGTATGAATGCTCTTACTAACAAACTTGAGAATCTAAGTAGGGAAATGAAGAAACTCAAGGAAAGCATTCACGCCATCCATGTTGGATGTGATATTTGCGAAGGAGCTCACCTTGTGAAGGATTTCCCATTAACAGAAGAAGAGCAAAAGGTTGAAGAGATCAAGTACAGTGATGGAAGACCTTTTCAAGGAAATAATAGCTATAGGTATCGAGTAAGACCGCCAGGGTATTCCAACCGAACTCCTTAAGGCGAGAGAAGATCTAAATTAGAAGAAACTATCACAAGGTATTTAGAAGAATCAACCATGAAAGAAAAAGAAAAAGATGATTGGTTGATGGAATTTCAAGAAAGCACCAATAAAAGCTTAGTCAGTCATAATGAGTCTCTTAAAAACATTGTAGCTATGATTGGAAAGCTTGGTGATGAAATGCATAAGCGCAAGATGGAAAAAAGCAAGTCTATTGGAACATGCATGGCTCATGTATCTAAAGATGAGATTGACGATTCAGAGGATGACTTTCACTATGTACCATTTGGCGATTCTCATATGCAAGACAACACTAAACCACAAGAAGAAGCACCAGTGCAGATGACAAATAAAGAAGATAGTGCAGAGAGTTTCGCCCTTCCATGCTCAATGGGGAAGTCTAGTTTGATAGCACTGGCAGATTTGGGATCAAGCATTAACGTCATGCCATTGTCTTTATTCCTAGCTTTAAAAATGACAAGCCTCGAGAAAACAAATTTGGTTATTGAAATGGCCAATATGACTAGAGCTACTCCAGTTGGTGTTGTTGACAATGTTATTGTGAAGATTGACCGTTTTCTGTTCCAGTAGACTTTGTTGTCATTAACATGGCAAATACTCCTAATGAAGAATTAATCCTTGGAAGACCTTTCCTTGCTACTACACGAGCTCGAATCGACGTTTTGTTGAAAGAAATCGCATTAGGAGTCTATGATGAAAGAATTACATTCAACATGAATAAGTTTTCGGTGAATGGAGTTAAGGATATAGCCAGCTCATGCACGACTAATATTGCGAACACGCATACTTCCCCCATCGCGCTTGGAGTTTTAGAAGATATCTTCAATTACATGACTCCGTTACGTTTAAAATATGCACATGAGGTTGTTTCCAATGAGGAATCACCTAAAGAGGAAGTGGATGATGATGACCCCCCGCTCACGCCATGGGCAGATAAAGTTCCTATAACAGTTACTGTGGTACAGCATTGTTGTGATCCTATAGCTTTTGCTAATAATGGGAAGTTATGTATGCCTTCATGTTGTCCTAGTACAAAATTTTGTAACGGGGGTGGATGCATCAGGTTGAGATAACTAAAAAGGGAAGCAAAAATCTGGTCATGCTATGAAGACTCCGATTTTGATCAAAGCCTATGTGATCAGAATTACCGTAATAGTGCTAAATGTGAAGAAGAAGTCGATTGGACACGCCATTTTTGTAAACCGACATTAATGATAGAAAATGGATCCACGCAAGCATGGCCCACGTGTGACCCATTACGAGGAAATGTAATAGAGGCGAACTTATTCATGGGGATGTGGCAAAAAGATACGAATGGGCAAGTTTTAACAAGTCAGAGAGATCTGAAGTCGGTTTCCGAGGAATATCATTTGGAAACTGGTTAAAGGTTAGATTTGGAGAGATTCAGTTGAGTATTCAGGACGAAATGCATCATCGCAACGAATGGGCCAAGGCAAACTTCCTTAAAAGTGATCGGCTAAGGTTAGCATAGTATATGGCACCAACAGTGTGGGACAAACCGAACACTTCAAAGGACAAGAGGTCGGGAGTTCTAGCTCAACTACCCACGTGATCACCCGTGGGAATGAGTCTAAATTAAAGACTCGTTAATAAACAAAAGTGCTCTTACGGGAGACAACCCATATTATCCCTTTCTTTCTTTTTCTTTTGTTGGTTTGTAAGTTTGTTTTATATTTCTGCAGGAATTGGAGTATGGAGAATTGAGAGAATCTGTTTACTACAAAAACTGATGCTCTCGGATCAGAATTTATGGCGTAACTCAGTCTTACGACTGCGCCATAACCCCCCTTTCGTAGCTGATAACTCCAGGTTTTATACTAATTATGGCGTAGCTCAATTCCATGACTACACCGTAACACCTCTATGAGTTGTATTCCTCAAAATATTTTCAAACATACTAAACATTTATTAGTAACTAAATGAACTTTGTGGGTATGTTCCCTGTAAACCCTTACGAGACTAAACTCGTCAACTTAGGACATCAAGTAGTTTAAAAGGCTTGTTGTATATGCTAAATGCAACCGTGATTCCTACGAAAGTGAGTTAGGATTTTTCTTCTTTTTATTTTTGTTTTTATAGATTTATACTTATGGTAGTGTCGTGATTTCAGGGATACGAATTTTGCTCATGGAGGCTAGTTGAAGGCACGAAAACTTCTCGTGATCCTTCTTTCATTTATGGAGCAAATTTCAGGGAAGTTCTCGCTCTAATTCTACCTTCTCTTCACATTTACTTAATTTTTAGTACAAAAGGGACTTTGTACATTTCAAGTGGGGGGACGGGAGTAGAATTATCTTGAACTTTATTCTGTCCTCATTTTTCTAGTTTATTTTGAAAAATTTTGCCAATTTTAAAACTTTTGACATATTTTTCTTAACCGAACTAGAATAGACCTTAGCCGACCACATTTAACCCTTGAATTCCCATGGTGCGATTTAGCCTTATCTGTTTCCCTTGATTTACCCCAAATCCAACTAAATATTGAGTGTGTCGGTAGTTTTGTAGACTTTAGAACTTGGCTTTTACATCATTTCAAGACCAGATGAGTAATGTGCTAGAAACATTTGGAAGGGACAATTTTAGAAGGCAATATTTTAGGATTATCACCTAAATAGCCTTATATGTGTGTGTTTATCGATTAGTCACCCCGACTTCTCGACCCCCGTGTAAACCCTTTTGTTGCACTCATTTTTAGTGCAAGATACCCCTAGTATACCCTTTTGAGCCATTCCTTTCTTTTCTTACCCTTATATATTGTTTCGATACACCAATACACCTTAGCCTACCATGTAGTCTAGTCTATGATTGGGAAGTCATTGTTTACCCTAGTTCGAGGTCTAAGTGGAAGAATTCAAGAATCGCGCCTACGTCGAAGACTAATTATTGAAGATCATTTGAAGACCCCCAAATCCTCATATATTATTCATCTCAAGTGGGGGGATGTACATATTATAATTGAAAAAAAGTGTGAAATTCTATATGTGGATAGTTTAATAAACGGTGCACCGTTGTATAGCACCTTGATTAAAAGCTGTAAGAACCCGAAAATTTCAAGTTATTTATTTCCTGTAACACCGAAAAATTTATTATTTAATGAGATATTCGGCTGTTCCACTTATTCTCATATTTAAACTTTTGCTTTCATTTATAATACAAAACAACAACGACTATTACCAAGCAAACAATGTGGTGAACTGACATTCTATTTCGCTAAAACTGCACGCGTACCGACACCGTGATAGTATGGCATAGGTATAATTAAATACCGGGATTCAATAAAACCCCGAGATTCATTTATTTCCCCCCCCCCCCCCCCGCTCGAGCATTATGTAAATCAAAAGTATTCCTGCACCTCACTGTTAGTTAATTTAAACCTCAATTTTATTTCACCCTTCACATTTTAATTTATACACTCCATTTAAAAAAAAACATAAAACAAATATTACAAATAATAATAATAATAATAATAATAATAATAATAATAATAATAATAATAATAATAATAATAATAATAATAATAATAATAATAATAATAATAATAATAATAATAATAATAATAATAATAAGGTGATCCGCTTGGGCCTCTTCTTTTTGCTTTAGTGTTACATCCCCTGGCATGTAAGATTAGAGACTCTTTTAACCTTTCTTTCCAAGCAAGGTATCTGGATGATGGTACTTTTATTGGAGATACTTTGGTTGTGGGTAAGGTTTTAGAGTTGATTATGATGGATGGACCTAGTCGTGGCTTACACCTCAACGTAGATAAAACTGAGGTATTTTGGCCAAAGGAAGACCCTAGAAGCAGATATGCGGGTGTGTTCCCTCCCAATATTTCTCGCCCCTTACATGGTGTTAAAGTATTGGGTGGGCCTGTTAGTGTTGATTTTGAGTTTGGTAGTAGGCTGGTTTTGAAAAGGGTGGCTAAAACCATTGATCTTATAGATGCTGTTGCTAAACTTAACAACCCTTAATGTGAGTTGTTGCTACTCCGTGCATGTGCAGGTATTTCCAAGTTGTATTTTTCTATGCGCACATGTTCCCCCAGGGTCTTTGAGTGTGCTCAAGTTTCTTTTGATGCGGCACTTCGTTCTTCATTGGAACGTATTGTCACTGCTTCTGGGCCTGGTTTTGGTGATTGACAGTGGCGACTTGCCACCCTTCCCTTTGGCTTTGGGGGGCCTTGTAACACCCCCAAAATATCGCAACGGAAGACTGTGTCATAGGGGTGCTACTTCATAATACAAAGTACAAGGTATAGAAAACGAACTCTAAATGAGACGTTTTGAAAAGTTACCATTCGATTAATAAATTCCGAGTTACAAACTTGAGTTCCATAATACAATACATAAGAGTTTTAAGACATATCGAATGGTAAAGATAAAAGCATAAGTCTTCAAAACATGCCAAGCGACTCTATGCTCCATGCAATAGCTATCACCTTATAGACCTGAGACAAACATGCTAAAGTGTCAACACAATGGTTGGTGAGTTCATAGAGTTTGTCTTAAAATAGTTGAAAAGCCTTAAAGAATGTTCACACAGCAAAGGCATTGTGAATCCACTCAGTTGCAAGTCCCGCTCATAACAACACTTGCAGCCTGTATGTTCACAACCCACTGCTAAATATATAGAATGAATAAGACATGTAATAGTTCATCAAAACAATTAAGCAATTAGTAGTGAGTCTCTACTTCATCTCCGAAGACCTCACTTGGGAGCCAATTCCCAAAGACAACTGGGAGCCAATTCCCAAAGACAACTGGGAGCCACTTCCCAAAGACAACTGGGAGCCACTTCCCAAAGATAACTACTAGTCAATAAATAGAATAACGCAATTAAGTATAATGCAGTCATGTATGTATGCAATCAAGTATAACACAGTCAAGTATAAACGTTTTGAGTATTTGTACAAGTAAGCAAGTAGTTGAGCATGTGTCTCCCCCAAAGAGTTAAAACAAGTATGAAAAGAGTAGGGGCTATGACTCACCTTAAGTTATGTAGTGAGTATGATAGTTGAATCGCAACAGTCTCTAAGAGTAACCTATAATAGAACGTCGCAACTTAGGTTTGGAGTAACGTCTTAAGAATACGAAGAATTGCCTATATATGTCTTGCATAATGTTCATGATGTAGTACTTAGTATATAGTGTAAGTCTTTGAATATAAATGGTTTATGAAACATGTATAGTTTGTATATATCTTACTACCATTCGGGCCGACATAATTCATAAGTCATGGAGTAAACGTTCGAGGTGCCAGGACACTTTAATTCGTAAATCCACAACTCATCTCGATGGCTTACTTAATGAACTCCTCACATGAGGCTCCCTACTATTGTAGTATTTGATAACAAATATATAAGTTTTGATCCGAAATGTTACATGTCCAATATTTGAATAAACTTAGGAAAGTTTATTTTTACATGAAGATTGTTATTAGGGTAAGTTTCTTAAGTCTTGTATGACAATTACTTGAAAGATCTCATGGTTCTTTAGATGAAGTAGATCCAAATTGTATGTTGAAGTTATCTTCAATTCTTTAGTTCATGTTTTCGCCTAGGTAAGTTTATATGGTCTTTGGTCATGGCTTCGCCGTGACCTTGGTCATTGTACCATGGTCTTGAGACTCAACCTTGGCTTTAGCCATGGTTGTGGTCTTGGCTTTAGGTCATTAGACCTCTTGGTCTTAGTAAATCATAACTATTATATAGTGACTTTGGTCTAAAAATGGGCTGTTAAGAATTTGAAGAAAATTATCACTCGGAAAGCGTTTTCAGGGCTCGAACTTCTTTATTCCTGAATGAAAACGTCGTTCCAGACAACTTTTGTGTTTTAACTTTTTGAAGAATCGGAACAAAAAGGTGACTTTCAAAATGGCAGAATGCAAAACAGTAGGTATCGGCAGTTTCGGCGTTTTGGTTTTGTTAACTTTAAATGGTCATAACTTTTGACTCGGGTACTCATTTTGAGTGATTAAAATTGCTATGTTTTCCTTGTTAAGTCCTCTTTAACAGTAAGTAAGTTTCAAATATCATGGTTATACTATTTTGGTCGGGGTTCTTCATAAAGGTCACTAGTTTACTTGTTTAAAGATCATAAGTTAACATATATATATATCATAACTTGTTTTACTAGTTTTTATACATCATGAACATAATACAAAGACCATATATAGCATGAAAGAAACATAAATAGCATGAAAATGATATTTAGCAAGAAAGTATGTTAGGGTTTGCTTACAACTTTAGGCTTTCTAAAACAAAGGTAAGTAACTAGTAAGGTACGGACTTTGATAGACTTAAGCTTCACCCTAATTCACTTCAAACAATCTTTCTACCCTTGTATTCTTGAAAGAAAGATAATGAAAGTTGAGGTGACTTGAGTGGATTCAAACTCAAGAGAAATCACCAAAGTTCTAAAGATTGGAAGTAGTTTTGATTACCTAAAACCAAGCTAGGGTTTCTATGTTGTTGAAGCCCTTGAACCTTGCTAGAAATTAGAAGGAAATAAGCTAAGTGTGGTGTGGTTTTGGGGTGGGATATGCACGGCAACAAGAGGGGAGGGGGGCTTATATAGGGTCTTGAGGAGGTTACATTTCATTGACTTGTCAACCCTTGGAGAGCAAGGTTAACACATGTAAGGATCTAAGGCCTCCTAGCATGAGATCAAGCCACCTATGGGCTGAAATCCCCCCCCCCTAAGTCGGTTCATAAACTTGGGGAACAAGTGTGGACTTTTGACGATATTATCCAAGCTTATGGAGCTAGTTTCGACTCCGTAAAATGCAAACCGTAAGTTGTTAAGTCACGAAACGTAAAACCGGGTATCCTAAAAATATGAAACTTGAAAGTATGGTTAAACATGTCAATATACTCCATAATAAAATATAAAATGAGTGGTAGATTCTATTGGGTTGCTCAAACCCTGCTAAAACTGAAAACACGGGTCTAAAACGCGTAATACGTAAAACGTACGAAAGTTGCGTAAAATTGAGAAAAGTAAAATGTAACTTTTCTAATAGGATAATAATGACTTAAAATGACTTATAATGTTTAGGCTGGGCTCAGTCTAGTGTCGGTTGGTATTAAATATCTTTTAGACATAAAACCGTAAGCCTAAAAATCAAGGAATGACTTATAAAATCAAGGAATGATTTTTGGTCAAAGGAGGAGGGAAAAATATGTTGACTTTTTCTAATAAGTTGAAAACTCAAATCGTCTTAGAAACGCGGTGCAGGTATAGGCTAGGGTTACGGCTGAGTAAAAACGCTTAAAAACTGAAAATTCTAGTTTTTCACGGCCGAGGCTTATTTTGGTCATGTTTTTCTCAGTCATGATTAATTCTCTAATTAATCATGAGAGTACTAAAAATTTTTCTGATGCGGAGTCACTTAACGCGGTCGAGTTTCGTTGTGCGTAGAATTTTTGAATGACGTTTTACCCCAAAACATGTAATTCCGTGTAATTCCTTAATAACTTTCACGAAAATGATCTGATGAGTGTCAAACTTTTAATTTGCCATGGAAATGATTTATCACTCGAGGCCAAGAAACAAAAATCAAATTTCGGGAGAATTTCGGGAAAAAATGAATAGTAGAAGTTAATAGTAAAATTTTCGGGAATAGAAATAAATCTGAAAATGCGAATTGTTACAGTCTCTACCCCTTCAGGAAACTTCGTTCCGAAGTTTAGTGTGTCTAGGTCTCTTTTCTTAATAGCGGCATAATAAAGCTAGATTTAGAATAGAATAATATGGTAGGATAAGGTACGTACCCGTTACGCATTGCGGGCTTCCTTAGCACCCAAATAGTATGCTCAACCCCGAGGTGGACTAACATTGTATCCACGGTTTGGGTTTTTTTCTTCAAGCATTACTGCTAAAGTTGGGTTATCCAGCACTTGTCTCTGTGCCCTATTCAACTTAGGACAAGTATTTCGGAAGTGGTTTGGGCTATTGCATTCATGACATGTCTTTTGGTTGTTTCCTATATTGTCCGCATTCGCCTGCCTTATAACTGATTTACACTAACTTGCAAAATGGCCAGACCTCTTGCAATTATAACACACAGGGCATGGCTCAGACCTCTGATGATGATAAGCACATTTAGTACACTTAGGATGTAGACCCTCATACTTTTTCTGATTAGAAACAGTTGCTGTAAATCCTCATGCTTTCTTATTATCAACCATTGTACCCATTTGCTCGCTCGATTCACCCGTTCCCTTCCTTTTGTCACTATTCTTCAAAGTTCCATTCCTAACCATCTCATCTGTTAGGGTCCCTGCTCTTAATATTGCACTTTGAATTGTGGAAGGCTCGGTTGTTTTTACTGTCCCACGAATCTCAGGAACAAGGCCATAGATGTACCTCTCAATCCTTTTGGATTCAGGGGTAACCAGATGAGGAACTAGTTTAGCTAGTTCATGAAACCGATCTGTGTAGGTTGCATGACCAGCCCCTACCATAGAGTGATGCCAAAACTCGTCCTCTAGTTTTTGCATTTCATTAACCGGGCAGTACTCTTCCTTCAGTAGTCCCTTAAAGTCGTCCCATGTCATGCCTACAGCCGCTTCTTTACTCCTTGCTTGAATCTGCATGTTCCACCATGTCAATGCCTTTTCTGATAGCAAGCATGCAGAATATTTCACTCTCTGGTGGATTGCACAGTTACTGATATCGATCACTGACTCCATCTTCTCGACCCATCGTGTATATGCCAATGCACCTCCTTTACCATTAAACTCAATTGGTTTGCATGACATAAATTCCTTATACGTACATCCAGTCCTATGGTTGTTGTTGTTGTTGTTGTTATTACCATTCCTTCCTCCATCATTTGTAGCGTCATTTATGCTTCCGTGGCTTCCCGAATTGTTCATGTGATTGCCAACTTGTGTGACTATGGTGGGAAGTAGGTTTTGTAGTTGTTGGGCAATAATGGTGGAGACATCTAGATTTCCACCAGCGTTACTAGGGTTACTAGTGTCATGAGCATCTCCTCTACCTCCACGTCCACCAGTTCTTCCACTATCATTACTAGGATTACTAGTGTCGTGAGCAGCTCCTCTACCTCCACGACCACCAGTTCTTCCACCTCTTGATGTTGCACCACCTCGGCTAGTGCTACGAGTTACTCTCTTTGGTGCCATGATATCTACAAGGAGGGACATTTTGTCGAGGTTAGATATGAGGTGATATTCCTAGACCACTTAGTCTTTAATCTTGTCAATTTTGAGTCAATCGTTGATTAATGTAAGCATGGTCACATATGTCTACGTGAGTCGTGACACATTTATAATTATGTTGGCCACCATAATTATAATTGCTTCCTTTCACACGTATAAATATTACCAGGCACACATATCTCAACAATTGATACTACATAATTGGGTAGACTTTCTATCATCTGCTCTTAAGTTGTGAAAGGGTAACGTAGTCTGGGTATCTAGAGAAGGTGATATGACAAAATGGACTAGTCGCGCTTGTAAAAAGGTTTGAGTGTCGTACTAGGACATATGAATCACTTCTAGGTATTAGAATCATATAAAGTAAGTATAAGGCAAATCATCAAATCTCTACAGGAAACTAATAACCTTTATTTAACTTAATCTTATGTCTTATCAAACAAGAACTGTCACAAGATTAAGTTAAATAAATAATTATTACTTAGCTCTAAATTTTTGATGACTTGACTATTGTCTGGGGTTTCTCTTAAACAAACAATTAGCAATAAGCATATGCGCATGAAGTGTGTGTAAGGCAAAATAAAGAGGAGAGTCTTAATGTTTATAGCAGTTATAGTCTAGGTAGTATATACAACCTAGTTCTCTATAACCAAGGCTCTGGTACCAATCTGTAACACCCCCAAAATATCGCAACGGAAAACTGTGTCATAGAGGTGCTACTTCATAATACAAAGTACAAGGTATAGAAAACGAACTCTAAATGAGACGTTTTGAAAAGTTACCATTCGATTAATAAATTCCGAGTTACAAACTTGAGTTCCATAATACAATACATAAGAGTTTTAAGACATATCGAATGGTAAAGATAAAAGCATAAGTCTTCAAAACATGCCAAGCGACTCTATGCTCCATGCAACAGCTATCACCTTATAGACCTGAGACAAACATGCTAAAGTGTCAACACAATGGTTGGTGAGTTCATAGAGTTTGTCTTAAAATAGTTGAAAAGCCTTAAAGAATGTTCACACAGCAAAGGCATTGTGAATCCACTCAGTTGCAAGTCCTGCTCATAACAACACTTGCAACCTGTGTGTTCACAACCCACTGCTAAATATATAGAATGAATAAGACATGTAATAGTTCATCAAAATAATTAAGCAATTAGTAGTGAGTCTCTACTTCATCTCTGAAGACCTCACTTGGGAGCCAATTCTCAAAGACAACTGGGAGCCAATTCCCAAAGACAACTGGGAGCCACTTCCCAAAGACAACTGGGAGCCACTTCCCAAAGATAACTACTAGTCAATAAATAGAATAACGCAATTAAGTATAACGCAGTCATGTATGTATGCAATCAAGTATAACACAGTCAAGTATAAATGTTTTGAGTATTTGTACAAGTAAGCAAGTAGTTGAGCATGTGTATCCCCCAAAGAGTTAAAACAAGTATGAAAAGAGTAGGGGCTATGACTCACCTTAAGTTATGTAGTGAGTATGATAGTCGAATCGCAACAGTCTCTAAGAGTAACCTATAATAGAACGTCGCGACTTAGGTTTGGAGTAACGTCTTAAGAATACGAAGAATTGCCTATATATGTCTTGCATAATGTTCATGATGTAGTACTTAGTATATAGTGTAAGTCTTTGAATATAAATGGTTTATGAAACATGTATAGTTTGTATATATCTTACTACCATTCGGGCCGACATAATTCAGAAGTCATGGAGTAAACGTTCGAGGAGCCAGGACACTTTAATTCATAAATCCACAACTCATCTCGACGGCTTAATTAATGAACTCCTCACATGAGGCTCCCTACTATTGTAGTATTTGATAACAAATATATAAGTTTTGATCCGAAAAGTTACGTGTCCAATATTTGAATAAACTTAGGAAAGTTTATTTTTACATGAAGATTGTTATTAGGGTAAGTTTCTTAATGCTTGTACGAAAATTACTTGAAAGGTCTCATGGTTCTTTAGATGAAGTAGATCCAAATTGTATGTTGAAGTAATCGCCAATTCTTTAGTTCATGTTTCCGCCTAGGTAAGTTTATATGGTCTTTCGTCATGGCTTCGCCGTGACCTTGGTCATTGTACCATGGTCTTGAGACTCAACCTTGGCTTTAGCCATGGTTGTGGTCTTGGCTTTAGGTCATTAGACATCTTGGTCTTAGTAAATCATAACTATTATATAGTGACTTTGGTCTAAATATGGGCTGTTATGAATTTGAAGAAAAATATCACCCGGAAAGCGTTTTCAGGGCTCGAGCTTCTTTGGTCCTGAATGAAAACGTCGTTCCAGACAACTTTCGTGTTTTAACTTTTTGATGAATCGGAGCAGAAAAGTGACTTTCAAAATGGCAGAATGCAAAACAGTAAGTATCGGCAGTTTCGGCGTTTTGGTTTTGTTAACTTTAAATAGTCATAACTTTTGACTCGGGTACTCGTTTTGGGTGATTCAAATTGCTATGTTTTCCGTGTTAAGTCCTCTTTAACAGTAAGTAAGTTTCAAATATCATGGTTATACTATTTTGGTCGGGGTTCTTCATAAAATTCACTAGTTTACTTGTTTAAAGATCATAAGTTAACATATATATATCATAACTTGTTTTACTAGTTTGTATACATCATGAACATAATACAAAGACCATATATAGCATGAAAGAAACATAAATAGCATGAAAATGATATTTAGCAAGAAAGTATGTTAGGGTTTGCTTACAACTTTAGGCTTTCTAAAAGAAAGGTAAGTAACTAGTAAGGTACGGACTTTGATAGACTTAAGCTTCACCCTACTTCACTTCAAGCAATCTTTCTACCCTTGTATTCTTGAAAGAAAGATGATGAAAGTTGAGGTGACTTGAGTGGATTCAAACTCAAGAGAAATCACCAAAGTTCTAAAGATTGGAAGTAGTTTTGATTACCTAAAACCAAGCTAGGGTTTCTATGTTGTTGAAGCACTTGAACCTTGCTAGAAATTAGAAAGAAATAAGCTAAGTGTGGTGTGGTTTTGGGGTGGGATATGCACGGAAACAAGAGGGGAGGGGGGCTTATATAGGGTCTTGAGGAGGTTACATTTCATTGACTTGTCAACCCTTGGAGAGCATGGTTAACACATGTAAGGATCTAAGGCCTCCTAACATGAGATCAAGCCACCTATGGGCTGAAATCCCCCCCCCCCCTACGTCGGTTCATAAACTTGGGGAACAAGTGTGGACTTTTGATGATATTATCCAAGCTTATGGAGCTAGTTTCGACTCCGTAAAATGCAAACCGTAAGTTGTTAAGTCACGAAACGTAAAACCGGGTATCCTAAAAATATGAAACTTGAAAGTATGGTTAAACATGTCAATATACTCCATAATAAAATATAAAATGAGTGGTAGGTTCTATTGGGTTGCTCAAACCCTGCTAAAACTGGAAACGCGGGTCTAAAACGCGTAATACGTAAAACGTACGAAAGTTGCGTAAAATTGAGAAAAGTAAAATGTAACTTTTCTAATAGGATAATAATGACTTAAAATGACTTATAATGTTTAGGCTGGGCTCAGTCTAGTGTCGGTTGGTATTAAATGTCTTTTAGACATAAAACCGTAAGCCTAAAAATCAAGGAATGACTTATAAAATCAAGGAATGATTTTTGGTCAAAGGAGGAGGGAAAAATATGTTGAATTTTTCTAATAAGTTAAAAACTCAAATCGTCTTAGAAACGCGGTGCAGGTATAGGCTAGGGTTACGGCTGAGTAAAAACGCTTAAAAACTGAAAATTCTAGTTTTTCACGGCCGAGGCTTATTTTGGTCATGTTTTTCTCAGTCATGATTAATTCTCTAATTAATCATGAGAGTACTAAACATTTTTCTGATGCGGGGTCACTTAACGCGGTCGAGTTTCGTTGTGCGTAGAATTTTTGAATGACGTTTTACCCTAAAACGTGTAATTCCGTGTAATTCCTTAATAACTTTCACGAAAATGATCTGATGAGTGTCAAACTTTTAATTTGCCATGGAAATGATTTATCACTCGAGGCCAAGAAACAAAAATCAAATTTCGGGAGAATTTCGGGAAAAAAATGAATAGTAAAAGTGAATAGTAAATTTTTTGGGAATAGAAATAAAACTGAAAATGCGAATTGTTACAGGCTTGGTGTTTATTCTGCAGGAGATGTCTTGAAATATGCTTTTCTTGCGTCTAGACTTCAATCTGCTAGCTTACAGACTAAGCTTCTCCATAGTTCTGGTATTATAACTGCTGGTCCCTCCTTTGATGATGCTTTATGTACTTTTAATATGGATATGGATATTGACCTTTTGAGTAACCTAAGCGAGGTCGCTGCCCCCAAACTCATGAAGAAATTGGTAGATATATATTTCGATCAGGTTACCCAAAATGTTGAATCTACATTCCATCTTTCTCCTCGACAGATGGCGTTATGGAGCTCTCTAAAGGAGGATCATACTTCAGATTGGCTCAAGGTGGCTCCTATATCTGGATTGGGTCAAACTATGAATGCCCGGACATACCGTTGTGTGTTGTGTTATCGGCTGGGTGTTCCTCTTTTCACTGTTCAGGTACCGTGTTCAACTTGTTCTCGTGTTTTTACTGGAGATTTTTATGGGGATCACGCGGTTTATTGTGCGGGTATTGTTGGCATTAAACATCGGCATAATATTGAGCGTGATGTTCTTGTTGATATATGCTCTCGGTCCAGAATTTCAGCTCGTAAGGAGGTGGATATTAGGCTTTATGATGATAGGGATAGATCTTTGCACCCTGCTGATATATTACTTTACTCTTGGGATGGTGGGCTTGATGTTTGTGTTGATCTTACGGGGTCGTCACCTTTGACGCAATATGGTATGATTGATTTTATGTCAGGTCGTGCGGTAATTGAAGCTGCACAACGTAAACGTGTCAAGTATGAGGCCAAATGTGTAGATATCGGATATGGGTTCCTTCCCTTCTCTTTCTCCTCTTTTGGAGAACTTGAGAAAGATGCAGTAACTCTTCTAAAGCGTATTCGACGTTTCTCTACGACTCAAGACATTGGAGCGCGGGCTGCCGTTCATATTTTTAATAGGATTGGTTTCGCTATTGCTAGAGGTGTGGGGGCCCAGTTGGTTTCTCGGCTCCCCACCAATTTCTTGTAAAATCCTATTTTTTGTTAATAAAAGTGATGGTTTAATAATAATAATAATAATAATAATAATAATAATAATAATAATAATAATAATAATAATAATAATAATAATAATAATAAATAAGAGATACAAAAATCGTCCTTGTGATAAGGTTAAGCAAACCGACACCCCTATCCCACACATTCATTTTTAACGTTTCTCACTTCATCCTCATTTTAGATACAAACAAGATAATTGTTGATCCCAGTTGAGCTTATACGATCTTATATAGAAGTTAACTTAAACAAACACTTAAGCTTAAACGCGGAATATAAAAGCTTAACTTAAGAAGATTAAGAATTCTCTTTCAACACTTCAATATTATTAATACGAGCACTCAACAATGCTAGGGTTTTACAACCTTGAAGTGAACAATAATATGTACATAAACTAACCCTAGGATCCTCCTTTTATAGGCCAAGGAGTCCTACTAAGTTTACAATACCTTTCTCTACAAGATAAGAATAATCTAAATAGATATACTATACACAGAATCTATTCTATAATTATCCTATCGTATACAATGTTAATCCTTTCAGCAGTAGTTTCACCAAGCAGCAGATTGTCTTCAGCAGCAGAGTCATTAATACCAGCAGCAGTTTTATTGTAGCAGCAGTATTACTCAGCAGCAGAGTCACATAGCAGCAGTGTCACTTGGTCAAAACCCAACAATCCTCCCCTAAACTTAATATTTATTTCTAAATATTCAAGTTTCTTCAAAGCTCAAAGTATCACTAGGAGGATGCTTCCAAACACTTCAGCCCTTGAGAATTCATCTGATCAAATATCTTCTTATACTTTGTCAGCAAATTGAATGCTTGATCATCAGAATCATAGTCTTTCTGCAGCTTAAGTGGTCTATCACTATTAACCATCTGATTGACAATTTTCCAGTATCTTACCACTGGATAATCCATTTCAGCTAGCATATACAAGGTAATTGGTCCAATAGTTAACATATGAACTCCAGAATCCTGAAAAAGTCTCCATCTTTTTACCTTGTAATCAGCTATCTCTGTCCATTCAGAATCATCCATTGAAGGTTCAAACATAAGTTTAAGAGCTCTCCACAAAACATTATCAGAAGAAGTTAAGACATGATCAATTTGATCTATCTCATACTTTTTACCATCAAATTTCTTAGCTCCAAACTTTGTCTTGTATAACTTCCACAAGTCTTCAACATCCTCTCTATCAAAGTAATGTAGCATTTGTTGAAATCTGAGAAATCTGTGAGACTTACCATCAGATCTCTGGACATCATGAAATGTTCCAATATTAGTATCATACCCTGTAGTTACTTTGACAATGGGATATTTGACTCCTAATGGTTTAGCATCAACAACTTCAGGATCTTCCATTTTGCCAACCACAGTATACGCCTTCAATTTTTCTTTAAGATGCTCAGAAGGAATGTGATCAAGATCATGTTGAAACATATCTCTTTCTGGCATAGAACTGCTTCCTTCTCCAATCTTTCTTTTCTTCTTTGCAACTGATTTTTGAACAACATCTTTTCTTTTATCACCTTGCACAGAAGAAGTAGTCTTTGCTGCATCACTTTCAAGCTTTTCAACAACATTAGCTTCTTGAATTTGCACTGCTTCAGCTATCTTTTCAGGCACCAACTTCTTGTTCATCTGAGCAATTTGTTCCAAATCCTCAGCACAACCCATAGTATAAAAAGTATCTGTTCTCTTCTTTGTTTGTTGATACAAATCAAAAACTTCGTTGTCAGAATAAGCTTTCAACTGCACCAATGTCCATCCACCCATATTCTTTAGATACCTTTCATATTCTTTCCTTTGCTGTTTAACTGTTGGACCTTTGAATACCTTAATCTTTCTTCTAGCAGCAGCATTTTCTTTTCTCTTCTTAGATGTAAAGTTACTATACCAAGATTGCACATTAAAAGTTGGAACTTCATTTTCTTCAATCTTGATCAGCTTGTTTAGTTCAATATCAGCAGCAATTCTGATCTTTTCTTCATCCCATTCATCATACCTTCTTAAGCCTTCAGCCTCCTTCTCAGCCAGCTGCTGATCTTCCAAATTAATCACCTCTTGTGCTTTAATAGCAGCAGCTTCATCATGTTCAACTTGCAGTGGCTTAGGCCAAGAATCAAAAGGTACATCAGTAAAATCAATGCCTTTATACATCCACCTCTGAATATCAACTTGCTTGCCTTTACCCTTATCTGTAGAAGATGATATGATTGTCTTCCTTTGAGTAGCAGCAGGTTCTCTTATTGTTATTCCTTTTTGAGGTTTTCTTGTTGCTGATGTTGTGTTTGTTGTTGTGATAGGTTGTGATAATGATTGAGTTGGTAATTATGGTGTATGGGAGTCAGCAGTAGTCTTCTTACTTAGCAAAACCATTGCCTCTGCAGCAGCATTGTCCATAGATCCAGCAGCAGAGTCTTGTACTTCAGCAGTATTCACTATTCCACTAGCAGTAGAGTCAGCAATAGCAGCATTTTCCACTGAATCTTCCAAAGTCTTTAACACATTACCCATCAACCATGTTGCCTTCACTAGTTGCTCAGACTCCAAAGATTTAAGAGTATCTACCACCTTTTCTTGTGCAGCAACCACCTTTTCCATAACAACTTCATTCCCAGACTTATCAGCAACCACAAAGTTTTCATCATTCTGAGGACTATCCACATCCATTTCTTCAATCACTGGAACCTCCCCTGAAACTATTCCAGCATCCATATCTTGAACATTATCAACTCTTTCAAAATTTACCTCCCTTGATTCCATGATAGTTTCATTCCTCCCCTGTTTGGAAGCATCCTCTTCCAAATAAGTAGATGGTTCAAAAGAACTTACAACCTGATTAGTCCCCACTTTCTTCAATCTTTTCAAGGAGGTTGAAAATCTTGATTTCTTGAAGCTCTTAATCTGTTTTCGCATTTTGATGATGATCTTGTCTTGACCGGCAACAACATCAGATAGATTAAGAACCTTCTCTTCCAAAGACTTACACTTCAACCCCAAACTGGTACAAGTAGCCGTCAATTCTTTTATAAGTTGCATTGTAGTCTCATCACTTCGACCTGTATTACCTGGTCCGAGAGGTGAATCACTGACATTGTCATCATGTACAAGTGGATCCGTCAATTCATGAGTCACTGGCTTGTCCTCATCACTTCGACCTGTGTGACCTGGTCCGAGAGGTGAATCGGGGGACAAAAACTCAGTATCAAACCTAGTTTGATCATCTGAGCCCCCTATGTGTTCCATTTGGCTAGGGTTACCATCCTGAGAAGCAGACTCATAAGAATCCTTTTCTCTAGATGTTGCCTTGGTTTGGGTCTTAATGATGTTATCACTATCCTGCTCTGCTGCTAAGCTAGAAGCAGTAGTGACAGCCCTTGCCAACATGTCCTCTCCATCACCTAGGACAGCCTCATCTGGTACAGCCATACTAACACTATCCTGAGGTAGATTAGTGTTCTTTTTGGTATTCCTACGTGAATATTGTTTTGTAGGTTGTGTAACAGATGTAGTAACATTGGGTGTGTGATGGGAATCAGTGGGATTTCCTGATCCTTCACCCTGGTTGTTGTGCACAATTTGTTCCATGAAAGAAGTAAGATTTGTATGTGCACCAGAAAAACCTTTGCCATGCTTAATCAAAAAGGTAAAAGTTCTTGAAGCCAATTTTGGAGCATCATATTCAGCAACATGGGTTCTTGTTTTAGAAATTTGTTTTTCAATAAAGATCTGAAGAAATCTTGGATATAGCAAATAAGAACCATCTTCAACACCTTTAAACAACCCAGCCATTATCATTTTTGAAAAATTAAATGGTTGACCTTTGCACAGACATATCATTGCGGAAGCAATGGTAGTACTGAACTCATGCCACCCAGATGTTTTAGGACTCAAACAATGAAGGAATAGATGTACCAAAAACTTGTATTGAGGACAAAGGAGAGCTTTTTGAAATTTTAAATTTTTATGTTTCCCCTCATATCCCAACTCTTTTAAACCAGCAAAAATAGCATCATTTTCAAGACAAGTGGTCTCTGTCTCATCATCCAAGAGAAGAGATTCCCTTATAGATGATTCAGTTACACGAATCTTTTGTCCATCTACAAAAGCACTGACATGTTTTTCCCCATTCATAGTTTTGATTTTAGCTGTAAACCAAAACTGTTCGATGTAGGAAACATATATAGTAGGGTTCACAGTGAGTGCATACCTAAGAGAAGTAGCATTCAAAAACTTTACCATGTCTGTGAAACCTTCAGGAACTAACTCTTCATTCAAAACGACCACACTGTTGTGTTGCTCAACCCAGATACGTGATAGCTCCATGAATTAGGTTTTTGAGAATTTGGGGATTTGTGATTATTGGAATGATTAGGTGTAAGGGTTTGTGATAACTTCAATTGAGAACATATGAAAACCAATTATGAAGATCAATTAGGTTTTAAACTGATGGATGAAAGTTACACATAACACCCTCTTACTTACAACCATAGCAGCAGAACCGTGTCACTCTCAACTAGCAGCAGAGTGATAGAACTAGCAGCAGAGTGAACTGAAGCCAGCAGCATAGTTGACTATAGACCTTGGTCAACAATACATAACAATTAATGCACATATCACTCCGTAATCCCTATAAAACCGGCGAGATCTTTTCCCCAAATTATGCAATCAAACCCCAATCTCTTTTAAAAACGCCACACTCACAATCAATACTATCCATCTTTACAATCAAATCACCACACAATGAAATCAACACCCGAAATAATCAATATCTCATCCGATTCATCATCAGAGGATGAATCCCCAATGGAACCCTATGTTCCACCTTTTCGTCCTCCACGATTTGGTTGTAGAACAAAAGAACAAGCACGTAAGAGGAAGCATGATCTTCCTGTGTTTAAAGATCTTCTCAACCTAAATCAAACTCCAAGTACCTCAAGAGGTAAACAACCTATGTCCCCTGAGGCTCCAGCATCATCAGAATCATCAGATGACCAAGCTTGGATCCCTGTGCAACCACCTCCTCCAGTGCATCATTATCAATCTCCCTTCATCTACACATCATCAGATGAAGATGAGGAAGAACCAGCAACCAATCCACCTGCCACTCCTGAGAGACTACAATCCTCAAGGCCAAGGCCACAATCTTCAAGGTCGAGGCCACAACCATCACTTGGTCTTTCTCTTGGACCATCAAGACAAAACCCTCCTCTCCCAAAGGATAGAGAGGTTGTGCTTGGGCTTCAATGCCCTAGGAAGTGATGAAGATGTAGGTGTTAGGTTATGATGTCTGCTTTTGTATTTTGTCTTTTGATGTTTGATCTTTGTACTTGTTGAATGAATGAATGATAAGATCTTTCTTGTTTCAATTTCTTGCAAATCACCATTTGTATGCCTGCAAAATGTTAGACCAAACACCACAAAGCAACCAACATATGTACTAGCAATAGAGTTAGAAAATCAATGAGCAGCATAGTACATTATATCTCAAACATATACTCATTAACAAGCAGCAGAATAACAAGCAGCACATGCATTGTACAAACTTTAACAAAAACAAAGAGATAAGTGTTTCAAAGATTGATCATACCAATGTTTGCAATTAAAAATTGAAACCTTCCCACATCAAAATGTTTAGTGAGAAGATCAGCAACATTGTTATCAGTATGAATTTTAACAATTTGAATCAACTTCTTTTCATAGCAATCCCTTATAAAATGAAGCCTTATCTCAATATGTTTTGTTTTAGAATGAAACACTGGATTTTTAATCATGCAAAGTGTGATGTTGTTATCAATATGGATTTTAGTATTCATGAAATTGTACCCATAATCCAATAATTGATTCTGCATCCATAAAACCTGTCCACAACAACTTGAAGCAGCCACATACTCAGCTTCTGTTGTTGAATTAGCCACCACTGTTTGCTTCTTGCATTGCCATGACACCAACCTGCTTCCAAGGAACTGACAACCCCCTGTTGTAGACTTTCTATCCAAAGAAGCTCCAGCATAATCACTATCTGAGTAGGATACCAAATCAAATGGTGAATCCTTAGGATACCAAAGGCCCAATTTTGGTTGATGCCTCAAATATCTAAAAATTCTTTTCACTGCATTGAGATGTGACTCCTTGGGACACACTTGAAATCTTGCACAGGCACACACAGCAAACATGATATCAGGCCTTGATGCTGTAAGATACATCAATGAGCCAATCATTGACCTGTACAAGTGTATATCCACTTCTTTTCCATATTCATCCTTCAGCAATGGTTTATTGGTTTCCATGGTAGTCTTGGCAGGTTTAGCATCTTCAAATCCAAACTTCTTCAAAATATCATTGACATACTTATCCTGACTGATAAATATACCATCTTCTTTCTGTGTAACTTGCAGACCTAAGAAGAAGGTGAGTTCTCCCATTGAACTCATAGCAAACTTGTCCTTCATAAGCTTCTCAAAACTGACACACATAGCTTTGTTTGTAGACCCAAAGATGATGTCATCAACATAGATTTGAACCAGCAAAATATCATCCTTTTGTCTTTTGAGAAACAAAGTTTTATCAATCTTGCCCCTGCTGAACCCAGAGTCTAGCAAGTATGTTGACAAAGTGTCATACCAAGCTCTAGGAGCTTGATGTAGACCATACATTGCTCTATTTACCTTGTAAACTTTGTCAGGATGATCAGGGTCTTCAAAGCCTGGTGGTTGAGACACATAAACCTCTTCTGTAATGGTCCCATACAGAAAAGCACTTTTCACATCCATTTGATACACTACAAAATCTTTGTATGAAGCATAAGCCAAGAATAGTCTAATTGCTTCTATTCTTGCCACTGGAGCAAATACCTCATCATAATCAAGGCCTTCTTGTTGTGTGTATCCCTGTGCTACTAACCTTGCCTTATTTCTTATGACAATTCCTCTCTCATCTCTTTTGCATCTGAAAACCCATTTTGTGCCAATCACTCTTTTTCCATTTGGCAGTTCAACCAAAGTCCAAACCTCTTGCAGCTTAAATTGTAGAAGCTCATCTTGCATTACTTCCACCCAACTTGCTTCTTGTAAGGCTTTGTAAGTGTTTTTGGGTTCAATTTGCGAAAGAAAACATGCAAACAGGCAATTTTGAAGATCTTTATGACTATTTCTTTGATGCAGAGATCTGGCAAAGAAACTTTGATGTTGAAGATCTTTCAAGGCTTTAGTCATTTGCCTAGTTTGAATGGATGATTGTGGATCACTTAAGATTTGATCTTTTGGATGATCCTTGTGTATTCTTGTGGTAGTTGTAGGACTAATAGGAATATTGAGTTCCAAATTAGTAAAATCTGCAGCAGCTCCAAATAACTGACCATCAAGTACATCATCATCTGTGTCATAATAAATATTCTCAAGAGGAGGCATATTTGGATCATCAGGATAGATAGATTCAGCAATAGGTCTACCCTGAGAGTCCAAATTAGGAGACAAGGAAGTAGCAGTAGAGTTAGTGGGCTTAGAAGCAGAATGTGGTGAAGCAGTAGTATCTTTTGGCCTAGCAGTAGAGTCTTCTGAGTCAGCAGTAGAGTCTTCTGGCTGTGTAGGAGAGACATCAACAACTACCTTGGGAACTTCAGGAGTTTCCTTTTTTGCTTCATTAGGTATGACAATACCTTCTTCAGTTTCCTTAGGTTTTTCATGAGAAACAACATCATCTTGAGAGCTTTGTTCCTTCTGAAAGGGTACAAAGGTTGGACCAATCTTCAATTTCTCAATCACAACAAACTCTTCCTGAGGTTTATCAACATTTGCAATGACAGGAACACAGTTCATTGTTTTGGCAAGAATATCAACATCAAATAGCCATTCTGGTCCTTTCCCTGCAGAATTGTATGTGTTTTCACTAAACTTGATATGCAGATTCTCCTCCACATGTTTGGTTCTCTTATTATATACCCTGAAGGCTTTACTATTTACAGAGTAACCAACCAAATTTCCTTCATCAGCTTTTTCATCAAATTTGCCTAGCTGATCCTTTGTGTTTAAGATAGTAATAGGACATCCAAATGGTTTGAGAAAATCAATCATTGGTTTCTTTCCATGAAATAGCTCATAAGGAGTTTTGTTATGAGGCTTAACTACCTTACTTCTGTTTTGCACAAAACATGCAGTATTCACAGCTTCAGCCCAAAAAGATACAGGTAGTTTTGAATCAGATAGCATGGTTCTTGCAGCCTCAATAAGTGTCCTGTTTCTTCTTTCTGCAACACCATTTTGTTGTGGAGTTCTTGCTACACTGTACTATCTAAGAATTCCTTTTCCCACACAGAATTGATTCATCTCACTGTTCTTGAACTCAGTACCATTGTCACATCTGATAATCTTCACCTTGTGATTGTGCAGGTTTTCAACTCTTGTAATGAAAGCTTTGAGTATTTCTGAAGTTTCATCTTTGGTGGCTAGAAAGAATACCCAAGTAAACCTGCTAAAGTCATCAGTGACAACAAGACAATATGACTTCTTATTCAGACTTTTTACAAATACAGGCCCAAATAAATCCATGTGTAGCAAGTGTAGTGGCTCAGTATTTGTGTTAACACTCTTGGACTAGAAAGAAACTCTGTGTTGTTTACCCTTTTGACATGCAACACAAGTTTCACAATTCTCAAAAATCTTTGTAGGCATACCCCTCACAAGATTTCCTTTCACCAATTTGTTCATAGTCTTGTAGTTCAGATGTCCCAATCTTCTATGCCATAATTTGGACTCATCAATAGTGGCCTTTGCAATTAGACAAGTCAGAGCCCTCTTAGGAATAGTATTCTTAATATGGTCACTATATATATTTTCCTTTCTAGGGACCTTCAGTAACACAGATTTGTCATCTGGTAATTGAAAATCAGGAGAAAGAATCATACACTCAGTGTCTGTAAAAAGAACAAAATTCTTTTTGTCACACATTTGTGAGACACTAAAAAGGTTAAACTTAAGTCCTTTCACAAGGAGCACGCTCTCAAAGTCCAAATTTCCAGTTCTCAGTGTTCCTATACCAACAATCTTTCCACCTTTTGGATCATTCCCAAAAGCTACATAACCACCATCAAAAGCCTCAAGATCTTCAAGTTGAGACTCATCTCCTGTCATGTGTCCAGAACATCCACTGTCAACAATAACCATATCCTTAAGCTCATCCAGTAGATTGACCTGCACATGAAAAATAGAGAAATCAGTTTCTCTTGATGACCCAAGCCATTACTGACTTGGATCTGCCCTGTGCATCAGTATAATCAAATTTCTTTAAATCACTTGATGCACTACTATTCTTGGAAACAGTATTTGAAACATTAGATTTTGGTTTCCAAGTCCAGCAAGCTGAGGCCTTAACAGCATAAAAGTGATTACCAACAACTGTATTTGGAAGATGTTTTGGCTCAGAAGTAGAAAGTTTTGTACTAGCAGTAGTTTTCTTGCTAGCAGCAGAGTGCATACTAGCAGCAGAATGCTTACTAGCTGTAGAGCCACTAGTAAAACTAGTTGTTGATTTGAAAACACCATTTGGTTTAGCAGCATAAATAGATCTAGTAGCACCAGATCTCAACAAAACAGCTCTAGGAACCATGTTTCTATTTGGATGTGGGTGAGTTTGTTTTGTGACATATTTGTGATTCACCCTTGAATATTGATTCCAAACAGGTCTTTGGTGTTCAGGACATCTACCAATCAAGTGGTCAAAGCTACCACACTTATAACAAGCCTTCTTTTGTAATTCAAACTGGTTACCTAATCTCTGTGAAACTAGGTTGTTGAAGTTTCTTTGGTTACCTCTAGGCTTATTATCAAAACTTCTCAATTGTTCTCTAGGCACCTCATTGTACTCTACCATTCTCCTGGTAAGCTTATTTCCTAACACAGGTTTGACAAACTTAACCTTTTCAATTGTAGGTTTAACCTTGATAGGAATTTCTTCCTTTTTCACAGTTTGTGTTAGTTTAACCTGTTCCTCATCACTATCACTATCAGAATACCAATCTTCTATAATAGGAGCTTCAGGAAATTTTCTAGCCTCAACCTTAGGTGTCTCATTTACACTTGTGCTACTTTCACCTACAGGTTTTTCAATATTCAGCTCACTAATGAAGGATAGTTCTTTTCCTGGTGGAGCAAAAGCACTTTTGGCTGGAGGAGCCACTTCATTATATCCAATTCCACTGCCTTTTCTCATCAAGGTGCTCTCTATAGACTTATTAACCATTTCAGAAGCAAATTGTTGTTTTTGTACTCTTACTACATGTTTTTCTTTTTCAACAAGAGCAGCTTCTTTTTCTTTTTCAGCTTCTTCTAACTTATTTTTAAGAACTTCTACTTCACTATTTTTCTTAAAAATTTCTATATCTCTGAGATTAAGTTGTTCTACATATTCCTTTTCACACTCTTTGAGATATTCTAACCTTCTCTCAACATTTTGAATACCTACTTTATAACCTAAGTTATCAAGTTTTAGATGTTCAACTTCTCTATTTAGACTCTCATTCCTAGCCTTAAGTACTTCTATAGTGTCAGAACAAGATTTAAAAGAACATCCAGATGATTCAGAATCATTAGATACCTCAGAGTCAGAGCCTGGTGATGAACCATATGCCATAAGTGCAAAGTTATGCACTTTAGGTTGAATAGCAGCAACCAAAGAGAAATTTGGTTCCTCTTCAGCCATATCACTCCAGTCATATTCTCCCAGCCCATCACAAGCTACCATTGCAGATTTTGATTCTTCAGTCTTCTTTGGAACTTCAGCATTCTTCTTTGGAGATCTACACTCTCTAGCAAAATGTCCCTTCCTGTTGCAATTGTAGCTTTCAATCTTACACTTGTCAAACCCTGGACTCTCCTTAGCCTTGTATTTGACTTCTCTTCCAGTCTTTTTCCAGAACTTTCTTGCTCTTAAAGTCAACATTGCCATTTGCCATTTGAGATCAATTTCTTCAAGATCATCTGGATCAATATGATCCAAATCTTGATTTATGACATGTGATCTTATGGTAGTAGTAAGCTCAGCCAAGAATGCACATAAAGCAACATCACTGGTAGAAATCTTGTCATTTGAACTAGCAGCAGATCCATCAGCAGTAGATACACCATAAGCAGTAGAGTGAGTTTCTTGTGTCTCTTTGGATTTTGAAGACACAAAAGCAAGATTTTGTGTACTAGAAGATGAAGTAGAAGAAGTAGCCAATTCAGATTCATACACCCTTAAATTGTTGTAGAGGCTCTCCAACTTCATTGTTTCAAAGTCGGGCTTATTTCTCCACACCACTGTATGCATACTCCATTCAGGTGCAAGACTTCTTAGAAACTTGAGATTCACATCTTCCTGTGGAACAACATAACCAACAAGCTTTAGATGACTAACTAGTTGATTTAGCCTGTTGTATGTGCCAATTATCTTTTCTCCAGATTCAGAAGTGAAATTTTCAAACTGATGCTTCAACATGTTCTTCCTGGACTTCTTAGTAGCATCATTCCCTCCAAACCTGAATTCTACTGCATCCATTAATGCTTTTCCTGTTTCACAATCATCAAAGTCCATTTGAAATTCATTAGGTATTCCCATTAAGAGAATACTATGAGCCTTGATTTCCAGCTTCCTTGTTGCATTAGCTTCAGTAGACTTAATTGGTATCTCCTTGCCATCAGCACTCTTCTCAGGTTCAGAATCACCATTAACAATCACATTCCACATGTTGAAGTCGATCATACGAATGTATTGTCTGATCCTCCTCTTCCATAGCTCATACTCAGAAGGATTGAGCATAGGTACCCTTGAAGCAGTCACCATATGAGTTTCATCACCCATCTTAAGCAAACAATTTGGAACAGCAAACTTTAAAGAAACAAAATCTTCTTGATTATAACTTCTAGATCACAAGCTCTGATACCACTTGTGGATCCCAGTTGAGCTTATACGATCTTATATAGAAGTTAACTTAAACAAACACTTAAGCTTAAATGCGGAATATAAAAGCTTAACTTAAGAAGATTAAGAATTCTCTTTCAACACTTCAATATTATTAATACGAGCACTCAACAATGCTAGGGTTTTACAACCTTGAAGTGAACAATAATACGTACATAAACTAACCCTAGGATCCTCCTTTTATAGGCCAAGGAGTCCTACTAAGTTTACAATACCTTTCTCTACAAGATAAGAATAATCTAAATAGATATACTATACACAAAATCTATTCTATAATTATCCTATCGTATACAATGTTAATCCTTTCAGCAGTAGTTTCACCAAGCAGCAGATTGTCTTCAGCAGCAGAGTCATTAATACCAGCAGCAGTTTTATTGTAGCAGCAGTATTACTCAGCAGCAGAGTCACATAGCAGCAGTGTCACTTGGTTAAAACCCAACAATAATCAGCACATCAAACCCAAGTCTGAAATTTCCACCGCTATGCTTCAAGGTCCTCTCCCATCTGTTTCATTTCAGTTTAGCATCACAACAAGCCCCTCAGCGAGATACTCTCCCCTTCGTCTACATGTTGGAGGTCAACACAAGATCCAAAAGTGTGATTAGATGGTGATTAGGCATTACCCCTTTTGGCTACATGATCAAATGACCTTAAGAAGTGTTGGAATCAAACCTCCTTGTATTAGTTCTATTTATACCGCTCGATTCCCATGGGTTTTCCACACATCCTACAACCTTCACAATCAAAATACTAGTAGCATTTTGAGAGAGAGATTCCTAAAGATCAAGGGTGTGTGGATCGCTTGTGCAAATCAGAATCAAGACTTGTTGTTTTTAATCTTCCTTGTAATCGACTCCTGATTGGTAACCCATTCCCCCTTTTTGTTCTTTTCTTTTAATTTGAACATGTAATTGTTCCTCTTTGGTGTTAAGTAGTTTTGATTGGTATGGTCACATTGGTTTTCTTTTGTAAATCGAATTAATAAAATTTTTCCGATAAGTTGTGATGCTAAAATGCTTGTGTGGTAAACTGAAAACTGATAAGCTAAAACTAGGATTGGGAACAATTTTGATTAGAAGTGTTAGGTGTTAGGTTGTGTTGCTACAAACCCACTTGGAACTCGTGTTGATCTCGCTTTAAAAATCGTTTAGGCATAAAGTTTGTCCTATGGTTGATATGTGTGAGTCATATCGAGCCATATGCTATAACTAATCTAGTATTAACTATGTTGGCGTTGTTTTTGTCGCGAGTCGAAACCCGCTGTGGTCACACCACAGTGGTGAACTTTGTCAAGTTTTGATAATATGAAGTTGTTTTTGATACTGGGTAGGTTTTGGCTCACGCCGTAGTATGATTATTACTACATTATGTCACTTTGGTTAAGCCGGAAGAGATGGTTCTTCCCGCACTCGTTCATGTCTTTCGTACCTCATAATTTGTGTCGAATCGACTTGGCTCAAGGGGCGTATCAACGCTCATTTAGGTTGACTATCTTAGTCGAGTCGAGAGAGGCAAAAACTAAAACATGGTTAAGTTTAAAGTCGAAGTCGAAACTAATTGGTAAAAACTTTCTCGTGAAAATGGTCCTAAGTCTGCTGTGATTCTCATGTTACTACAAGAAAACAATTTGGGCCAAATTCCATTTAGGCGTGTGTTTGGTTTGTATAAGTCTGGGCCAGAGCCCTGCTAACCAAGGGTCCATTTGGTTTTTGTCAGCCCAACAGGCTACCCCACTTTTTTCCCTTTTCAATAACTGATATAAGGATGCGTATGAGTATAGTATTCACACAAAGTGATTTGGTAAATTTGACTTAATAATAATAGATAAGTTGGATAAAATATAGAACCTGAATTGTGGTTATATGTGTGTAGCCATTGCTTGTTTCTTTCGACTCATTACATCACGACTTAAACGACTCAAGCTAATCCACGACACAAGTTTGAATACGTCATTCACATATCGATACAAATTTCTTTCACGGCACACCTTGTATCAAAACTATAATAGCGTTGTAAGGATATAACATGCTTATATAGTGTATCTAAATTATAAATACTTGGGACGATATTTTATAAAACTAAACCTACGAATATTTAGCATACATATACCACATATTTTTAAATGCTTAAAATGGTATTTTATCGAAACCAAATAAAGTTTATAAAAAGTATAAAATGACTTTTACTTAAGCATATACACATTTTGTAACTTATAGCTACCACGAGAAACCAACATATATGCACTGGATATATCCGTTTTCTTAATTACTTAATTTTATGTATACATATATATTAATGAACACCTTTCCACATCTCTCCCGACGACATTCTATAATCATCATCGATTATTTTCCGTTCATGTCTTTTGTACGCTTGTCTGTCGAGTACTTTCGTCATATACTAGAGCACTTCCAAGAGCCAATGCAAGTCTATATACACCAAACTATTTCAAACCTAAAGGCTGCCATACAAGCAACAATAGCAAAAACGTTTTGAAACCTTTTTATGAGTCTTGAACTAGAACTGCGAACTAAATTATGCCATACTAATCTAGGTCACGCGTCGGAGCTATCACCTACTATTTGATCCTAATTCGTCTCAGACTACTACTACACTAAGGTGACTTCATAGTCCCACTTTTTTTACTATGTTTTCAAATCCCGTGGGGAGATACATGCTATAAAACTGAACACAATTATTTTTCTGTATGCTACCCTGATTGATATTGCCTAAGTTAACACCTTTGCCAAAAGTCCCTCATATCATGAAGCACTAATCACTTGCGAGTGAGCACGAATTAAGTGAATAGATCTATTGGCGGTTGACGCCCCATTTGAAGTTAGCCTGAAATGGTTACCAAATGCACTTTATCGAATATAAATAGGAGGTTGGCAAACTCCTACGACGAGGGCACTATCACTTACATCATTTCATGATGTAGGCTATTTATATCATTTATGATATCACCCTATGTTAAGGTTTGAGTGTCATGAGGCTTCGGGCAATATATTACACTACGATGCTATTGTTTTTATTACTATTTAACTTGTGTTCAAACTATCACTAACTAAACACTATGGATTCACTCAACCGTTGTGTTGAACTTTTTAACAAGTTTTATCTCAGGTAACTAAGAAGCATATCTGGCACGGAGTGGACTAGGGCCACCTTTTGGACGACGTCCAAAAATGTTATCATTCGTTTTAATTTAAATCTTTTCTCTATGTATTTCTAAACATTATGGAACTATTGTTGCAAAGTCTAAATTTTATCTTTAATGAATGATAACAAATTTTCTCAAAACGTCTCTTTTGAGTCGTTTTCTATGATTATGAAGATGATCCGAAATGTAATACCACAATTAGACTTCCGCTGTTTCATTACAATTTTTGGGGGTGTTACAGATTGGCATCAAAGCCATGGTGATAGAGAACCAAGTGATTTTTGATACGTGGGAATCGCACCAGGCTTTACTTCTCAAGGGATCTTGAGAAGCTTACAACCCCCACCAGGCAGTGTACCTGATCGTTGTAGTATAGTATAGTGACAAGTACCGGGGGATTGATCGTTCAGCTAGGAATAGTGTCGCTAGGATTAGAAAACCTAAATACTAGTTCTAGAGATGAAGGATGATTATTTTTGTATTTTTATATTTTTTTAGAAAGCAAGTAAAAATCTCAGGTTTGAAGGATTTGGGCGGAATTAGTTGCTAGTCAACTAACCCAATACTAAAGATGCAATCAAAATAAAATACTGGAAATGAAAATAAACTAAATTAACTAAGGTTGTGAACAATAAGTGGAGAAGTTGTGTGTACTTAGATTTCACTACTCCCTAAATATCTTTTACACGTTAATTACTTGTTATAGTTGCGTGGATAACGGATTGTATTCCTTAATACCTTTCATGGGGTGGCGCACTTAATTCCCCAATCCTATGAGTGCCTACTTCACTCCTATGTCGAGCCGGCTAAGAAACTACTAACATGGGATCATAAGAATTTACTCATGCTTTAAATACAACCAATAAAACCTAGTGCACGTCAGCTCATGTTTCCTAAGACATTCAAGCATATTACCAATTGGAGATCTGCCAGTTTTCTTAAGCCTAACATCAAAATCATTCATCCAATACAACCATAAACAAGTAATCAACACATAATTAATATCTAGGTTTCATTAGATCCAAGCAAACACAAGATAGATCTAGCCTAGCATGATGGAATTAAAACAAGAACAAGATATAGACAACCAACACATATTCATATTGATTGAATTAAAAGAATACTTATCTCAATTACACATGAAAGGGTTCAAGGGCTGAGAACCCTTGAAAAACCTGTAAAATTCATACTAAGTTCGGCCTTAGGGTTTCTCCAAAACTTCTCTTTTTTTTATGAATGAAAATTAGAAAACTATATATAGGAAAATGAGGATGACGGCGTCAAGACAAAATTGGTGACGCCGTCATCTCGCCAGCAAAATACTTCTCGGACTGCCTTGATCTACTTTTGACACCGTCACGTTATAGCATTTTCCAGGCCGTCACGTATTTTACTCTTGACGCTCTACCTCGTGACGCCTTCAATTCTGTACTGGGCCGTCATGAAAATTACTCTTGACGCTGTCAGGATTTTCTTCTTGACGCCGTCACCTACTGTTCCCAGCAAGGAAAATTAAGACTTTGGCGTTTTCTTCACTTTTATGCTCCAAAAACGTCCGAATTGCTTCCTTTTCCAGATTTCTCTCCCAAAGTACCTAAAATCACAAAAGGAACGATTTAGGGCAATATTTGATCAAATAAATTCAATTCCGGGCTTAAATGACCCCCTAAAAATGGTTCATTTTTCGCCTCATCATATACCCTTACACTTGAGATTTACTAGTCCTTAAGCAAATGCGCTTTTATTCTACTCAAAATACAAGTTAGGGGTCATTTAACACTAATATAAAAGTAATTACAACAAATAATCATTCCACTAAAGACCAATAGACAAGCACGGAGGTCATATACTAGCACCTCACAAATAGTATTTAGATACTCACATCTCTCGGGTGTAATAAAGTATAAATTACAATACGGAAACGGAAGATATCTCTCACTACCTGTCATAGCAAAATAGATTACCATAGGCTTAGGAAAGGATCGAACCTCCACCACATGGCATAAGAACCTAGGATAAACTATCAAATAGGGCTTTTAAAGGGTTGTAACGTTAGGTGTAGGGATATGAAATACACGGTTTTGTTGGATAAAGGAAGTTTTTACTGGTGGCGAGCTAACAATCTTGGTTAATTACATGTACAATATGGCGTTGCTAAGCCAAGACTAGACTCGACTTAAGCTAATAAATGCAAAATAACAAAAACATAAAATAAACATAGAATGAAGATTCCCCTTACACTTGAATTTTTACATACTTTACAATAAACTAATCTAATGACTCGAATTAAGAAAATCAAAACACTAGGAGCACTTTTAAGATTAACGCACATATAGGGGTAATATATGATGTTCTTCCCCATTACTCTATAAAATAAGTACTTTACCCATGAGTCCCAATCGTCCCAAAACAATATGTACAAAGATATGACTCGACTTAGCAACCATGTAATTAATTGGATAGTTAACTTAGGGTTTAACAAATAACAATAATGCACTAAAAATGAGCGCATACACGAAAGGCTAAGGCGATTTGGTTGTACATTTAAGTGGGGTGTAACAAATTCTTCCTTTAAGTAAGATGCTTAAAGTTAGAAACGAAAAGATAGGCTCGGAGGGGTGTACTAGGGGTTTCGTGTACTAAAAATGAGTACAACGCTAAGGGTGTGGGAAAAATTAGTTGACTTAACTAGCCAAGTAATAAGACTTAAATGGTCAAGTAATTATAATACGGGTTTAACACAAGGGTGATCCTAATGCCTCTTATCATGTAGTAAATCCTACTACACGAATGTAGTCTCACTAGCGGTCTCGGGATGCGTCACTAACGCAAGTTCTAGAATCTAAATGCTACCGGTACACTCATAAGCACTAATAGTAAATGCTTTTCCTATGAAATCTAAAGGCGAACCTCACATATTTGGGTGGAAAATTTTTCTGAATATACGGTTATGTGCTAGTCATACAATCTTCTATCCATGAGACGCTTGCTATGGCTAAAGTTTCACTCCTAAATGTTGTAAAAAATTTTAAATTTGGCGCTAAAATTGCACTAACAAGTACTTCTCATAGTTTTATTACACATCTACCATCAAACAAAACAAACTCAAGCGAAAGTGTACATGTAAGGTATCATCATTTTACCCTCCCCTTACACTTAAGATGAACATTGTCCCCAATGTTTAAGTAAAGAATGTAAAAGTGAAAAAGTAAAAAGAATGAAATCAAATACTCCCCTGATTCGCTCGGTATGGATAATAAGGTGGCCAGGTTAGATCTTCCTCCAAGAAAATGAACAATCAAAGCTTCCCTTCCAGAATATAAATCATCTTCTTGTCATACATAACCTGTGAATCCTGAGAAAATAGGCAAGACAACCTCGCATAAAATCGGCGGCAACCTATATAAGTTACTAAATCCTAGAAAACAAAATAAGATATAATGCTTGTGGAATGAAGTTTGCAGATTTCCTGGAGATTATAAAACTTAATAATTCACAAAAACCATAAGACTCCGTTAAAAAAACAAAACCGGTAAAATTTCCAGATTTTTACACGTGACGCCGTCAAGAGTTAACTCGTGACGCCGTCAGAAGTGACCTGCAGAAATTCTTATGTTAAGTTTTAGGAAAATTTCTAGAAAAACTTGGTCCTACTTCCTGGAAAATCCTGCAAGACTTCATTATGACTCAATACAAGCATTTGACTCTAACAAATACGAATACACATGCCCATTTAATATTGTGGAGAATCATGATCGGTTTGTTTCTTAAAAACATATTTGGGGTTTCCCCTTACACTTATCTTTTGCAAAAATACTTTTAGGTGGAGTTAAGACTAGGCTAAAACAACAAAGTAAAGTATTTCCACTATTTAATTGAGAAACGTGATCTACCAACAATAAAAATAAAGAATGCATACGGAAGCAAATAACAAACAAACAAAATAAAATCACACAAAACATGGGTTGCCTCCCAAGAAGCGCTTTTCTTTATTTACGAGTCTTGTAGCTAGACTCAAGGTCATGGGTTACGTTTTCCTTTCCCACTTTTGTGCTAACTCAAAACATCTAACCCAATTCTCATCACGCTTGTATTCCGGGCCTAGATTCATGCAACCCGAATAATATGTTTTCCTCCTCTCTACTTCATCAGTAATTCCATCTTCTTTAACCTCATAGGGTCGAATTTCATCAATTTGTAGATTTTTGATGCCCTTTAATTCTTCCTTCATGTGAGGCATCATGAAAGTGACCTTCTCTACCCCATCAGTAAACTGAGCTATCCCCTTCTCATGGTCGTGATACATCTTAGTCTTCTCAACAAAAGGTTGTCCTAAGACTACTTCTCCAAGGTGTGGATCAATAATGCCTCTAACATCTTCTAGGATTACAAAGTCGCATTGATAAGTAAAATTTCCTATAAAGATGTGTACCCCTTTTACTCTCCTGACAAAGTTACATAGCCTATTAGAATTGTAAGAGTCTTTTCTAGGGCTTAACCTTTCGTTCATTATCCGATTGTAATAGAGCCTAGACATGATATTCATGGGTGCTTTTAAGTCAATGTATGTATGCTCTCTAGACATGTACCCAATCATGCAAGGAATTTTTATGTTCCTAAAGTTATGCCTCCTAATCCATGGTGTCTTTCTATATTTTAAGGGGCAAGGATGTTGTAAAAGGAACCTATGGTAAGTCAATTCATCCGGGGTTGGAGCGAAGTCTGTAAACTCAATTTTCATTTGGAGAGGCTTAATGAATTTCTTAAATGTGTTAGCTTCTCTCTTTCTTCTTTTATGCGCAATAGGCCTCTTGCTAATTTCTAAACGGCGACTCTCTAATTCCATAAAAACCAAACTAGTACAAACAAAAACACGAAGAAATAAGATAGACTAAGGAAAACCTAGAAATAAAAATAAAAATCTCACTAGAAAGGAATCTAGCAAGTAGACCTAATAAAAAGAGATTCTAACCTAGACAATAACTATTCCCCGGGCTGCGGCGCCAAAAACTTGGTACGTGGGAATCGCACCAGGCTTTACCTCTCAAGGGATCTTGAGAAGCTTACAACCCCCACCAGGCAGTGTACCTGATCGTTGTAGTATAGTACAGTGACAAGTACCGGAGGATTGATCGTTCAACTAGGAATAGTGTCGCTAGGATTAGAAAACCTAAATACTAGTTCTAGAGATGAAGGATGATTATTTTTGTATTTTTATATTTTTTTAGAAAGCAAGTAAAAATCTCGGGTTTGAAGGATTTGGGCGGAATTAGTTGCTAGTCAACTAACCCAATACTAAAGATGCAATCAAAATAAAATACTAGAAATGAAAATAAACTAAATTAACTAAGGTTGTGAACAATAAGTGGAGAAGTTGTGTTTACTTAGATTTCACTACTCCCTAAATATCTTTTACACGTTAATTACTTGTTATAGTTGCGTGGTTGACGGATTGTATTCCTTAATACCATTCATGGGGTGGCGCACTTAATTCCCTAATCCTATGAGTGCCTACTTCACTCCTATGTCGAGCCAGCTAAGAAGCTCCTAACATGGGATCATTAGAATTTACTCATGCATTAAATACAACCAATAAAACCTAGTGCACGTCAGTTCATGTTTCCTAAGACGTTCAAGCATGTTACCAATTGGAGATCTGCCAGTTTTCTTAAGCCTAACATCGAAATCATTCATTCAATACAACCATAAACAAGTAATCAACACATAATTAACATCTAGGTTTCATTAGATCCAAGCAAACACAAGATAGATCTAGCCTAGCATGATGAAATTAAGACAAGTACAAGATATAGACAACCAACACATAGATATATTGATTGAATTAAAAGAATACTTATCACAATTACACATGAAAGGGTTCAAGGGCTGAGAACCCTTGAAAAACCTGTAAAATTTGTACTAAGTTCGGCCTTAGGGTTTCTCCAAAACTTCTCTTTTATTTATGAATGAAAATTAGAAAACTATATATAGGAAATTGAGGCTGACGGCGTCAAGACAAAATTGGTGAAGCCGTCATCTCACCGCCAAAATACTTCTCGGACTGCCTTGATCTACTTTTGACGCCGTCACGTTATAGCATTTTTCAGGCCGTCACGTATTTTACTCTTGAAGCTCTACCTCGTGACGCCTTCAATTCTGTACTGGGCCGTCATGAAAATTACTCTTGACGCCGTCAGGATTTTCTTCTTGACGCCGTCACCTACTGTTCCCAGCAAGGAAAATTAAGACTTTGGCGTTTTCTTCACTTTTATGCTCCAAAAACGTCCGAATTGCTTACTTTTCCAGATTTCTCTCCCAAAGTACCTAAAATCACAAAAGGAACGATTTAGGGCAATATTTGATCAAATAAAGTCAATTCCGGGCTTAAATGACCCCCTAAAAACGGTTCATTTTTCGCCTCATCAATTTTACAAAACACTGGACTATAACTGCATTTTGAAAACAAATTATTTACACCTTACTACCATATGCCCTCCGTGCCAACACTTTATCGAACATCATGCATTGAGATTTGCTTGGCAGATGATGCATAACTTTTAGACATCATGACTAGTAGATATTTTGAAATAAATGATTTATATATTTATTATTTTGGGTTATTGCAGTACCATGTCACCCCCTATCATCATCATACTGTTTGACAGTAATGACGCTCTACCTGCATCCCCTCTCACCCCCACTACCATGTTATCTGATGACACCTTACCTATTTCACCTATCATTCCTTCTGTTGTCCCATCCGAGAACACCTCTGGAGAAACCGAACCCTTTGAGGAGGGTGAAGTCGCTCTGACATCCTTTGACTCATTTGCTGATGGACCACTTTTTCACCCTCTCATTGGGCCCATGACTTAAGACCAGTATCTTCATGATCAGTACCTCCAGTCACAACAGTTCCTAGCTGCCGATGATTGTCCTACACCACCCTCTAGCCACCACTCAGGGTCAGATGCTCATGATGAGTCATCCGACTCAGACTTCTCTGATTCAGCAGTTCCACCCACCCGGCGTAGGCGAGTTAGGGTCCTCCAGCCCTATGAGCCCGAGCCTTCCGGTTAGTGCTACCGACGCTTTTATGGAGGTCCTGTCATGAAAAACATTGCTCAAAAATGAGTACGTGATGTGCTAATTAGCAACCATGTTTTAAATTTATAGAAACAAGAATTACCGGTTAACTAGAAACACATTCGGGCAAGTATACCCTAGTCAGTTGTAGTATAGGAGTGGTAAATCCAGGTCTTCCCAAGAGACTTGGTTGCATTCAAGTGTCGTTTGTTTGTTTAAGCAAGTAACAAATTGATGGTTATGATTGTCACAGATCAAACCACAAGATAAGCAATAAGAGAACAAGCACACAAAGAACATTAATTGTATCCAAACATCTGTTTATCACAAGTCATCATAATATCCAAACAAGTATTCAAAACAAAACCAAATTGTATTAAACCAAACATAAGTCTTCAACCAACATAGTAATCATAAGCATCATTAAATATAAAAGTAACAAGGTTGAGCAAAAGTATGAATTACAATAGGTAAAGGTGAAAGATTTATAGCAACCTTCAAGCCTCCAATCAACTACAACATCTAACCAAACTAGAGAATCGCTCCAATACTTCTTGGTGATACGTCCTCCATGAACGGAAGAGGTTTTTGGTCTTTTGGGTGAGATAAAAGTGGTGAAAATTCGTCCTTAAGGGTGGAGGAAAGAATTGCACACCGAAAACTAAGGCTAGGCATTCCTATATGTAGTAGAAATCAACATTAGCCTCCAAGCAAGTTTCTTGGGCACTAAGTGTCATAAAGTAGCAGTAAATGGAGTTATTAGGGACATATGATCAGACTTGGGGCATAATGGCACCTTAATTGAGCATTAAAAATAACTTGGGGAGGTCAGATTGGTCCATCCGATCGGATACGGGGCCATGCCGATCAGATGGATGAGACATTTAGCTCCAACCAAATCGGTAGGGCTCCATCCGATTGGATGGATCCCCCTGGACAGAAGTGAGAAAGTTCAAACTTGTAGATCTTTCTCTTAGCTTTCCGTGGCCGCTTGAATCACCTAAATCGGAGTCCGTATGCTCAAGATATGGCCAAAATGGTGAAGGTGTGTCGGGAACAATGAGTCTTCCATTATTTCTTCGTTTTAGCTTCTTTACTTCATTTCACTTCTCGTTTTCCTTCTTGTGCTTTATTCTTGAGTCCTTGGAGTGACAATCTTCATGACTTTATCTTCTCGAATATACTCCAAGAGACTTTCATTTGTCGGGAATTCCTCCGTACATTCATAAATCTTCGTTTTTGTTCATTTCTTCGTCTTTTTCTTGGTTTTCTTTGTCATGAACCTAAAATAGAGAATATACTTCATTAAGTACCATAAATTCATAAAAGTGACCAAAATATATGCAATAAAATCCACAATAACGCTCCTAAAAACATGTTAATTTTGAGCGTTATCAAATCCCCCACACCTAAACTTTGCTTGCCCTTAAGCAAATCTAAAATTAAGAAAATAAATCCACATGGTGCACAAGTATGTTTAAGAAAAATGTGATGCAAATCTACCAAGTACAAGTACTAGATATGATTCATCATTTTTGGCTTTATACTGGTGAAAAAACCAAGATGTTTGACAATACCCATAGATTTTCTTGCTTGATTAACATTTCTAAACACCTCACAAAAAAGGAATGAAGTATAATTAACTCAATCACTAATTTATTTAGGTAGTGGAGTATATGTAAGAGAAATCAAACTCATTGCTCAGTCATGATTTGTTTATTACCATAGGCTTGTACAAGAAACAAAACTTCACCGACATGGTGTAAGCACCAAGTGTAAACATCTAAAGAGGTCTTTTATTCGGGTTGTAATGTTAGGCTAAAGGGTTTATACCAGGCTTATGTTCAAACATCTTATACAAAAACATAATAGTTCGCTGGCGTGAATTCTTGATTACTCAAAAACCGGATGGTAACTACAATATTCATGCACTTGATATTCTCACAAAGCCATTACTATATCCGGATAGATAAAGTAATTTGGTAAAGGTAGGGATATGTGATACGTGGGAATCGCACCAGGCTTTACCTCTCAAGGGATCTTGAGAAGCTTACAACCCCCACCAGGCAGTGTACCTGATCGTTGTAGTATAGTATAGTGACAAGTACCAGGGGATTGATCGTTCAGCTAGGAATAGTGTCGCTAGGATTAGAAAACCTAAATACTAGTTCTAAAGGTGAGGGATGATTATTTTTGTATTTTTATATTTTTTAGAAAGCAAGTAAAAATCTCGGGTTTGAAGGATTAGGGCGGAATTAGTTGCTAGTCAACTAACCCAATTACTAAAGATGCAATCAAAATAAAATACTAACAATGAAAATAAACTAAATTATACTAAGGTTGTGAGCAATAAGTGGAGGAAATTGTGTTTACTTAGATTTCACTACTCCCTAGATATCTTTTACACGTTAATTACTTGTTATAGTTGCGTGGATGACGGATTGTATTCCTTAATACCCTTCATGGGGTGGCGCACTTAATTCCCCAATCCTATGAGTGCCTACTTCACTCCTAGGTCGAGCCGGCTGAGAAGCTCCTAACATGGGATCATTAGAATTTACTCATGCATTAAATACAATCAATAAAACCTAGTGCACGTCAGTTCATGTTTCCTAAGATGTTCAAGCATGTTACCAATTGGAGATCTGCCAGTTTTCTTAAGCCTAACATCGAATTCAATCATCCAATACAACCATAAACAAGTAATCAACACATAATTAACATCTAGGTTTCATTAGATCCAAGCAAACACAAGATAGATCTAGCCTAGCATGATGGAATTAAGACAAGAACAAGATATAGACAACCAACACATAGACATATTGATTGAATTAAAAGAACACTTATCTCAATTACACATGAAAGGGATCAAGGGCTGAGAACCCTTGAAAAACCTGTAAAATTCGTCTTAAGTTCGGACCTAGGGTTTCTCCAAAACTCCTCTTTTTTTTAATGTGAAAATTATAAAACTATATATAGGAAATAGGGGCTGACGGCGTCAAGAAAAATTTTGTGACGCCGTCACCTCGCCGCCAAAATACTCCTCGGACTGGCTTGATCCAGATCTGACGCCGTCAAGTGTTATGTGTTTCCAGGCCGTCATGCATTTTCCTCTTGACGCCCTACCTTGTGACGCCGTCAAATATGTACTGGGCCGTCATGGAAATTACTCTTGACGCCGTCACCTACTGTTCCCGGCAAGGAAAATTAAGACTTTGGCGTTTTCTTCACTTTTATGGAAATTACTCTTGACGCCATCACTTTTCGCCTCATCATATACCCTTACACTTGAGATTTTCTTGTCCTCAAGCAAATGCACTTTTATTCTACTCAAAATACAAGTTAGGGGTCATTTAACACTAATATAAAAGTAATTACAACAAATAATCATTCCACTAAAGACCAATAGACAAGCACGGAGGTCATACACTAGCACCTCACAAATAGTGTTTAGATACTCACATATCTCGGGTGTAATAAAGTATAAATTACAATATGGAAACGGAAGATATCTCTCACTACCTGTCATAGCAAAATAGATTACCATAGGCTTGGGAAAGGATCAAACCTCCACCACATGGCGTAAGCACCTAGGATAAACTATCAAAGAGGTCTTTTAAAGGGTTGTAACGTTAGGTGTAGGGATATGAAATACACGGTTTTGTTGGATAAAGGAAGTTTTTACTGGTGGCGAGCTAACAATCTTGGTTAATTACATGTACAATGTGGCGTTGCTAAGCCAAGACTAGACTCGACTTAAGCTAATAAATGAAAAATAACAAAAACATAAAATGAACATAGAATAAAAAGGGATGGTAGTCCGTATGTTTTTTTCTCTTTTTTTTTTTTATTTTTTTTTTATTTATTTTTTTTTTTTGCATACACACTTACCCTACTATCCAAAATAATACATCATAAGGAATGAACATTCCCCTTACACTTGAATTTTTACATACTTTACAATAAACTAAACTAATGACTCGAATTAAGAAAATCAAAACACTTGGAGCACTTTTAAGATTAACGTACATATGGGGGCAATATATGATCTTCTTCCCCATTACTCCATAAAATAAGTACTTACCCATGAGTCACAATCGTCCCAAAACAATATGTACAAGGAAATGACTCGACTTAGCAACCATGTAATCAATTAGAAAGTTAACTTAGGGTTTAACAAATAACAATAATGCACTAAAGATGAGCGCATACACGGAAGGCTAAGGCGATTTGGTTGTACATTTAAGTGGGGTGTAACAAATTCTTCCTTTAAGTAAGATGCTTAAAGTTAGAAACGAAAAGATAGGCTCGGAGGGGTGTACTAGGGGTTTCATGTACTAAAAATGAGTACAACGCTAAGGGTGTGGGAAAAATTAGTTGACTTAACTAGCCAAGTAATATGACTTAAATGGTCAAGTAATTATGATACGGGTTTAACACAAGGGTGATCCTAATGCCTCTTATCATGTAGTAAATCCTACTACACGAATGTAGTCTCACTAGCGGTCTCGGGATGCATCACTAACGCAAGTTCTAGAATCTAAATGCTACCGGTTCATTCATAAGCACTAATAGTAAATGCTTTTCCTATCAAATCTAAAGGCGAACCTCACATATTTAGGTGGAAAATTTTTCTGAATATACGGTTATGTGCTAGTCATACAATCTCCTATCCATGAGACGCTTGCTATGGCTAAAGTTTCACTCCTAAATGTTGTAAAAAAATTTAAATTTGGCAATAAAATTGCACTAACAAGTATTTCTCATAGTTTTATTACACATCTACCATTAAACAAAACAAACTCAAGCGAAAGTGCATATGTAAGGTATCATCTTTTTACCCTCCCCTTACACTTAAGATGAACATTGTCCCCAATGTTCAAGTAAAGAATGTAAAAGTGAAAAAGTAAAAAGAATGAAATCAAATACTCCCCTGATTCGCTCGGTATGGATAATAAGGTGGCCAGGTTAAATCTTCCTCCAAAAAATGAACAATCAAAGCTTCCCTTCCTGAATATAGATCATCTTCTTGTCATACATAACCTGTAAATCCTGAGAAAATAGACAAGACAACCTCGCGTAAAATCGACGGCATCCTATATAAGTTACTAAATCCTAGAAAACAAGATAAGATATAATGCTTGTGGAATGAAGTTTGCAGATCTCCTGGAGATTATAAAACTTAATAATTCACAAAAACCATAAGACTCCGTTAGAAAAACAAAACTGGTAAAATTTCCAGATTTTTACACGTGACGCCGTCAAGAATTAACTCATGACGCCGTCAGAAGCGACCTGCAGAAATTCTTATGTTAAGTTTCCAGAAAATTTCTGAAAAAAACTTGGTCCTACTTCCTGGAAAATCCTGCAAAACTTCATTATGACTCAATACAAGCATTTGTCTCTAACAAATACGAATATACATGTTCATTTAATATTGTGGAGAATCATGATCGGTTTGTTTCTTAAAAACATATTTGGGGTTTCCCCTTACACTTATCTTTTGCAAAAATACTTTTAGGTGGAGTTAAGACTAGGCCAAAACAACAAAGTAAAGTATTTCCACTACTTAATTGAGAAACATGATCAACCAACAATAAAAATAAAGCATGCATACGGAAGCAAATAACAAACAAACAAAAATAAAATCACACAAAACATGAGTTGCCTCCCAAGAAGCGCTTTTCTTTATTTACGAGTCTTGTAGCTAGACTCAAGGTCATGGGTTACTACGTGACCTCATCATCAAACGTCACATCCTCCTCACTAATCATTTCATTGTTATTTTCTTGATAATGTTTTAAACGTTGTATGTTAACAGTAAATTCCCTACCTTCATCATCTAATAACACCACGGCTCCTGTTTTAGAGGAATTCTTCACCATAAACGGTCCATACCATCTAGACTTAAGTTTTCCCGGAAATAATCTCAACCGAGAATTGTACAATAGGACTTTGTCTCCCTCTGAAAATTCTTTGGGTTTCTTAATTCTCTGGTCATGCCATCTTTTTGCTCTCTCTTTATATGTGATGGAAGATTCGTAGGCTTCTAACCTAAGCTCATCAAGCTCGTGTAATAGCAAGAACCTATTAGTTCCAGCAATTGTGTAATCTAAGTTACATGTCTTAAGCGCCCAATAAGCCTTATGTTCTAATTTCACTGGTAAGTGACATGCCTTACCATACACCATGCGAAACGGGGTCGTTCCAATAGGTGTTTTGTAGGCGGTTCGGAATGCCCATAAGGCTTCGTCGAGTTTAAATGACCAGTCTTTCCTATTTTGACTAACCGTATTTTAAAGTATTCTTTTAATAGCCCTATTGGTGTTTTCGACCTGGCCATTGGTTTGTGGATGATAGGCGGTGGAGAACCGATGGGATACTCCATACCTCTTCATGACCTTTTCCATTTGTGCATTGCAAAAATGGGTCCCCCTATCACTGATGAGAGCTTTAGGAATCCCGAATCTAGCGAAAAGCTTTTTCAGGAAATGAATAACTACTTTGGCGTCATTGGTTATAAGGGCTTGTACCTCAACCCATTTTGAAACATAATCGATGGCGACTAAAATTTATTCGTTCCCCCTGAAGATGGAAAGGGTCCCATGAAGTCAATTCCCCAAACATCGAAGACCTCACACACTTGTATAAAGTTCTGAGGTGCTTCATCCCTATGTGATATGTTCCCGGCCCGTTGACATGCATCGCATGCCTGCACCATCTCTTTTACATCACGGAAAATTGTGGGCCAATAGAATCCCGCATCGAAAATCTTTCGGGCGGTGGTGTTTATCCCATGATACCCACCAGAGGGACCAGAGTGACATTCCCTCATAATCTTTACTGCCTCACTCTCCGAAACACAGCGTCTTATAATTTGGTCTGGACACCTTTGGAATAAAAATGGTTCATCCCTAAAGTAGTTTTTTAGCTGAGAAAAGAACCTTTTTCTTTCGTATCTAGTCAGGTGTTCAGGAACAAGTCTACTTGCGAGGTAATTAGCAAAATCGGCATACCACGGCTCCAAATCAATCATTAACATGAGTTGTTCGTCAGGAAATGAATCCCTAATCTCACTTCTATCGTCCTTATCCAAGGGGTTTTCGAGACGAGATAGATGATCTGCGGCCAGATTTTTTGCCCCCCTCTTATCGCGAATCTCAACATCGAATTCTTGTAGCAACAAGATCCACCGAATTAGTCCTGGCTTAGCATCCTGCTTCGCAAAAAGATATCGAAGAGCCGAGTGATCAGTGAAGACGACTGTCTTTGAAAGGACAAGATATTGTCGGAATTTGTCGAACGCAAACACTACAGCTAATAATTCTTTTTCGGTGGTGGAGTAATTCTTTTGAGCGGGATTCATGGTTTTGCTAGCGTAGTAAATAGGTTGGAAAAGCTTGTCACGCAGTTGGCCCAATACAGCTCCGACAGCGAAATCGCTAGCGTCACACATGATTTCAAACGGTAACTCCCAGTTGGGTGTGATCATGATTGGAGCTTGTGTGAGTTCCTTTTTTAAGAGATCGAATGCATCCTTACATTCTTGGGAGAAATCAAACGGATCATACTTCATAAGCAATTGAGTCATTGGCCGAGCTATTTTGGAGAAGTCTTTGATGAATCTCCGATAAAACCCGGCGTGCCCCAAGAAGCTGCGTATTGCTTTAACAGTCGTGGGGTATGGTAACTTAGATATAGCTTCAACTTTAGCTTGGTCCACCTCTGTTCCGTTCCCTGAGATCTTATGTCCTAACACAATCCCTTCTTTTACCATGAAATGATACTTTTCCCAGTTTAGCACTAAGTTGGTTTCCTCACAACATTTAAGCATTTTTTCTAGATTGGCAAGACAGCGGTCGAAGGAGTTCCCGAAGACCGAAAAGTCATCCATGAACACTTCCATGCTGTCTTCTATGAGTTCGTGAAAGATTGCGGTCATTCATCGCTGGAAAGTGGCGGGGGCATTACATAGCCCAAAAGGCATCCTTTTGTAGGCAAATGTTCCATAAGGGCAAGTAAATGTGGTCTTTTCTTGGTCCTCAGGTGCTATGGGAATTTGAAAATATCCAGAGAATCCATCCAAGAAGCAATAGTACTCGTGTCCAGACAATCTCTCTAACATTTGATCGATGAATGGTAAGGGAAAGTGATCTTTCCTCGTGGCATCATTGAGCTTCCGATAGTCAATGCATACCCGCCATCCTGTGACCATTCTCTGGGGCACCATCTCACCCTTGTCATTCTTAACTATAGTCATTCCACCCTTCTTAGGTTCAACCTGCACAGGACTGACCCATGGGCTATCCGAGATTAGGTAAATCAATCCTGCATCCAGAAGTTTGATAACTTCTTTCTTTACTACTTCCTTAATGTTAGGGTTCACCCACCTCTAGGGTTGCACGGTAGGTTTATAATCTTCTTCCATGAGAATCTTATGTGTGCAAAAAGTTGAGTCAATCCCCTTAATGTCGGCTACATTCCATGCGAGCACCCCTTTATATTTCTTTAGGACCTCTAAGAGTTTACCTTTTTGTTCATGTTCCAAGGAAGAGTTTATGATTACCGGCAGTTGGTCCTCTCCCTGAAGGAAGGCATACTCTAAATGGTTAGGAAGCTCTTTGAGATCTAACTCAGTTGGTTTGATAATAGAAGGTTTGAGCTTGTTTTCGGGCTTTCGGAGCTCGAGATGCTCCGTTGCCTCTTGTCTGGGGTAGAAGGAGACTACACCAACATCCTCCATCTTTTCTACCTCTAGCAAAGGCAGAAAACTCTCGTCCCGTAACCAGCCTTCCTCGATCTGTTCATCGACACAACTATCAATGACATTTGTGAGTTCATCGACCTCCCCAATGAAATAGAGCCGGTTGGCTGCTTCGAGGGAGAGGTCCATAGAATCCTTAATGTCGAAGGTTGTGCTATCGGTTCCCACTCGTAAGGTTAATTTGCCATCATAAACATCAATGACTGCACGAGCGGTAGCAAGAAATGGTCTCCCTAAGATGATGGGTACCAAGTCATCCTCCTCCATATCCAGGATTACGAAGTCGACCGGGAATTTGAATTTCCCAACTTTGACTAGCACATTCTCGCATATCCCTACGGGGTACTTGACTGATCTATCGGCTAGTTGGATGTTCATACGGGTAGACTTTAATCCAGAGTATCCTAGTTTAAGGAACATAGAGTGAGGCATGAGATTGATACTCGCTCCTAAATCGGCAAGAGCATTCTTGATTGATAGAGATCCTATGGAGCAAGGCAGGGTGAAGCTGCCTGGATCGTCTACCTTTTTTGGTAGCCCTCGATGGGTCACCACTGAGCATTCTTCCCCCAAGGTCACAAGACCCTCGAGTTTCTTCCGGTTAGCAAGTAGTTTTTTAAAGTATGCGCTATACTTTGGCATGTGATAGCAAGCATCAAGGAGGGGTATGGTGACAACCGAGTCTTTTAGGTATGACAAGAATCTCTTGTTATCATTCTCAGTTTCTGGTTCCTTAATCGGGATGGAAATGGGATTCTCACAGGTTGGTTAGGTAGGGTTGATGGCGAAGGGGTCGTCAAGGGAGGTTGGTCGGGGGTCTCGCCGCCTACATCTTCCTCCTCCTCACCCGGTTTGTTTGGATTGGGGGCAATGGGGGACGAGCTTGGGTAAGGTGGGTCCTTGGTTGTTGTTCCAGCTCGAGTGGTTATCGCGAGCATGGGGTCCTTTTTGCTTGCTGATGGCATTTCAAGATTATCTAGGGCTGAGTTAAGCTTGTTGAAAAATTCTCCAATGTCATCCTGTTGCTCGTCGAAATGCTTATTAAGACATTTCATTTGCAAGCCTTTTTCTTGAGTGAAGTGACCAAGGTCATCTTCAAAAGTGCTCCTGATTTCGAATTCAGGGCCTTCCTCTCCTTCTTTTCTCTTTATCAGATTTCCCCAGAGGGTGTAATCGTCATTTTGGTAAAAAGGCAAAAGGGAGGGATCAGCATAAATGTCCCCTCCTGACAAGCATGCATGTTCAGTTGTGGCTGCTCCTCCGCATTCTTCTAACTCATGCGGGCCCCCACAGTAATCGCAGATTAAGTGAGGATTCGACAGTTGTTTAGGTAACTATGATCCTGCAAGGTATTCCACTCTTTTGTGAATTTTTCTCAACCGATCTGAAGTGATTTCAGAAATGCTGACAGTCGACTCAGGTTCATCCCAAGTGTCATCCTGGTCTTGAGCATATTCTTCAATCCTATCCCATCCTTCTTCGGCACTAAGATTAGCCAATCTCCCTTTTCTAGATTGGTTAATTCCGTTTCGATCGTTAGAGGAGATATTATCGTAGATAATTTGGACCAAGAGCCAAAGCTCAATGCCATGATGGGGAACTTGTCTTATTAAATCTTTGAATCTAATCCACGATTTATGGAAGGATTCGTCCTTCCCTTTTCGGAAACGGAGGATCCTATCTCTAAACACTGAGGTTTTTCCAGGTGGAAAGAACTTCTCATAGAACTTGGACATGAGTTGCTCCCATGTGAAAATAGATTCAGAAGGGAGTTTATCATACCATTCTTGGGCTTTTTCATATAGGGTGAAAGGAAAGAATCGCAATCGGGACGTGTCTCTAGTAACCCCATCCGTATGGAGGGTGTCTACTATTTTCAAGAAGTCTTTAATGCGTTGGATTGGATCTTCCTCATCTAATCCACAAAACTTACACACACTTTGGACAAGTCAAACATCGTTTGCATGCAAGACCTCGTTGGTGTGTTCGTTTGGGTAGACAATGGCGTTTGAGAAGCCACGAGGGGTTGGGGAGGAGTAGTCCTTAAGGCGCTTAGGAATGGGAGTTACGGGGGGACTCATCTCGTCATTGGGTTGGGAGCTAGGGGTTGTAACATGATTTTCTGAATTTTCATCAGAAAGGGGTGCATCAAAATCGATGGCAACGCTAGATGGTTCAGAAGTTGAGTGATATTATCTCAATCTATGCATTTCTCTTTCGGGTTCCGCATAAGGCAAGACAAGGTTTCTAGTGGAACTACGACTCCTAGTGATCCTAAGGTTAAAGGGTTCGTCGTTTGCCATGATGGCAGGTGGTAAAGAGTTACGAACAAAAACACAAAGAAATAAGATAGACTAAAGAAAACCAAAAAATAAAAATAAAATCTTACTAGAAAGGAATCTAGCAAGTAGACCTAATAAAAATAAATTCTAACCTAGACAATTACTATTCCCAGGCAACGGCGCCAAAAACTTGATACGTGGGAATTGCACCAGGCTTTACCTCTCAAGGGATCTTGAGAAGCTTACAACCCCCACCAGGCAGTGTACCTGATCGTTGTAGTATAGTATAGTGACAAGTACCGGGGGATTGATCGTTCAGCTAGGAATAGTGTCGCTAGGATTAGAAAACCTAAATACTAGTTCTAAAGGTGAGGGATGATTATTTTTGTATTTTTATATTTTTTAGAAAGCAAGTAAAAATCTCGGGTTTGAAGGATTAGGGCGGAATTAGTTGCTAGTCCACTAACCCAATTACTAAAGATGCAATCAAAATAAAATACTAAAAATGAAAATAAACTAAATTATACTAAGGTTGTGAGCAATAAGTGGAGGAAATTGTGTTTACTTAGATTTCACTACTCCCAAGATATTTTTTACACGCTAATTACTTGTTATAGTTGCGTGGATGACGGATTGTATTCCTTAATACCATTCATGGGGTGGCGCACTTAATTCCCTAATCCTATGAGTGCCTACTTCACTCCTATGTCGAGCCGGCTAAGAAGCTCCTAACATGGGATCATTAGAATTTACTCATGCATTAAATACAATCAATAAAACCTAGTGCACGTCAGTTCATGTTTCCTAAGACGTTCAAGCATGTTACCAATTGGAGATCTGCCAGTTTTCTTAAGCCTAACATCGAATTCATTCATCCAATACAACCATAAACAAGTAATCAACACATAATTAACATCTAGGTTTCATTAGATCCAAGCAAACACAAGATAGATCTAGCCTAGCATGATGGAATTAAGACAAGAACAAGATATATAGACAACCAACACATATACATATTGATTGAATTAAAAGAACACTTATCTCAATTACACATGAAAGGGATCAAGGGCTGAGAACCCTTGAAAAACCTGTAAAATTCGTCTTAAGTTCGGACCTAGGGTTTCTCCAAAACTCCTCTTTTTTTTAATGTGAAAATTAGAAAACTATATATAGGAAATAGGGGCTGACGGCGTCAAGAAAAATTTTGTGACGCCGTCACTTCGCCGCCAAAATACTCCTCAGACTGGCTTGATCTAGATCTGACGCAGTCAAGTGTTATGTGTTTCCAGGCCGTCATGCATTTTCCTCTTGACGCCCTACCTTGTGACGCCGTCAAATATGTACTGGGCCGTCATGGAAATTACTCTTGACGCCGTCAAGAATTTCTTCTTGACGCCGTCACCTACTGTTCCCAGCAAGGAAAATTAAGACTTTGGCGTTTTCTTCACTTTTATGCTCCAAAAATATCCGAATTGCTTCCTTTTCCAGATTTCTCTCCCAAAGTACCTAAAATCACAAAAGGAACGATTTAGGGCAATATTTGATCAAATAAATTCAATTCCGGGCTTAAATGACCCCCTAAAAACGGTTCATTTTTCGCCTCATCAATATGGCATGGGAATATTTATGAAATTGGTTTTAAAAGAAAAATCAAGTCAAGTCTAAGTCCCATTGTTGCTAGTCACCGAACAAACCGCAAACCCGAAAATGATTATAGTTACAATCTTTCTTCTTCAAACTTTCACACACCGATACATTGATTTGCCATAACTATATTCTTCATACTTAGCTCATTGACTAACAACATATCACATAACTTTCTTTCTTCATCTTCAAAATAATAATATAGCACATTAGCTATAATTGTCATCACATATATATTTTCCTTTTCTTTTTCTTTTTTTTTCTCGATGACTTATTCTTTTTTTCTTTCTTTTCTATTTTTTTTTTGATACATCACATCTCCCCCACACTTCTTATAAGCATACACCACAAAAAATACAAAATACGAAAGATGTCTCCTTCATCTTGTTGGAATGGCACACACATGATTGGTGAAGTGTGGCTAACTAATAATCATCAAAAACAATCCAACATATCGAGCAACTAGCAACCCACCATTTAGACTTTGACAAGGGTTAGGCTAAGGTTTAAAGTGTAAAATATTTTTATATTTTTCTGGATGTAACAAAAGAAATGGGATGGCTCAGAGGGTGAAACTAAGGGTATCTAGCATTAAAGATAAACGCTAACAAATTGGGTTCCAAATACGAGGATAACTAACCGATGTGGTTAGAAAATATTATTTTGTAAACGGATGGCCATTTGGTTTTATTCCTAAGGTGCCTCTTTATCACACGAATACACTTATATCACACGAATGCGATCTTACTGCGGTCTAGTAATGATTTCCAAGTACAAGTTCTAGAATAAATAAAATCACCGGCACACTCATAGTAAAAGGTCAAGCATAAAAGATGTATGCTATATATGAAATAGGCTTAAATCCTCACAATTTAGTGGAAAGGGTTATAATATGCGCTAGCATATGTTATCGATCCCAGAATGGATTGCAATATTAATCGGGACACATCTCAAATTTTTCAAAATTACTGATTTCACCCGTGGATTTATCCAGTTATTCTAATTTATTATCCTAAAAGCGTAAAAACAACTAGATCATAAGGGCAAACAAGTATACAAAAATTATTTTCAAATTGGCCCAAAAATTTGGTAAATTAAAAATGAGTTTCGTTTTTCCTCTATTTCACTTTCCCCCCACACTTAAGTTAAGCATTGTCTTTAATGTGAAAAATAAACTTCAAAGCATGTAAAATAAGGAAAAATAAATATATAGATAGTCCAACAGAAACGAAACTTCCTGGGCCGTAGAAATCGCGATCGAACTCCAAATGATAAGATGCTAAGCATGTAAGATCAATCAATTTCGCTTCCAACAAAACATCAACACACCAAGTACAATGTCACCAATAATCCAATCTCCAAGAGCTTATTGAATCTGCAAAAACAAACTAAACTACAAAAACGCGTAAAATTCTAAAACTCACTTTCGTAGGCATCACGGTTGCATTTAGCGTATGCAACAAGCCTTTTAAACCCCTCGGTGGCCCGAGTGGACGAGTGAAGTCTCGTGAGGGTTTCCAGTGAACATACCCACAAAGTTCAAAATATTATATTTTAAAAAAACAAGTACTTATTTATTCACAACGTACTAAAATTAAAAATAACAAAACTGAGTTTAAGTAGAATTAAAAGACATGATACTCTTGCAAAAACCAAAACACATTTAAACTTAAACGATCTAAACACAAACACATAGACACAAAATACGAAAAATGAAAATATTTAAACTTAACATTGTGACAACCGGCAATTTAGGGAGTTATTTTAAAAAAACCCGCATTACGATTAAAGTTCGTTTATAATTTTTATTTAAAATTTTATTTCACAACGAATTTGTAAGACCTATTTTATGAATAATTATGTGTTTAAGATGTTATGGAATTCGTGAATTATTTTCATAATTCATTTTTGATATTATGCTCGGTGATGTATTCTTAAATTCTCACTGGTACTATGTTGACTCTGGCACTAGGTTTACCTAACGAAAATTTTTATGATTCGTTTTACGAGTCCGACTATATTTTATTTATTTACGAGGTGATTCGTGAGATATTAAACGTCTGAAATGAGTTCGGGTTCGGGCCACATGTTTTTACATTTACCCATGTTACCCGCTCCACATCGATACTAATATTATTATTACTTTTATTATCATTATTATTATTAATAGAAAAAGAAATAATAATAAAAAAAAAGTAAACTACAAATTGGGTCCTTGTGGTTTTCGGTTCATAAGCAACACACACCAACACCTCACCACTTCATCCTCATCTCTCTCTTTTCTTGTTTTGCTAACCCTAGCCGCCCCTTTAATTTCCGGCCACCACCACAGCCACCGCCGGCCACCACTAAAAACCAATACCATATCCTTAATCTCCATCATCTAATCCTTTAGATCTACTACCCCACGCGCCCCATACCACCATTTTACCTCACGAATCACCACCATTTTCACCACCAATCATTTATTTTTGAAGGGTTATCACGGTTTGGAGCTTTTAGATCGAAGGTGAGACGAGTTTCACTCGTATTTTTGATAAAAATCGTGACCTAGGGTCACGACTTAAAGATTTTCGGATGGGTTTATATATAACTACATGGAACACTTATGGGTTTTGGTTGGAAACATGTTTTCTATAAAGTTTGGTATCCGGGTTTTTGGTTTGCCGATTGGGTCGAGGCTCGACCGAGAGCCAATGCTCTCGGCTTGTGTTCTTGTTGATTTGATCTTGAGTCTTGATGATTATTTGGCCCTCGATTTGGATTTGTGAATGTTTGGATTAATGTTTTGATTTTTGGATGACTTGGGATGATTGGAACATCCATTTTTTGTTGGTTGTTTTGGGGCCGACGACCCCTATGGGTCGGTTGAATTTTGGTTCGAGCTCTCAAGATCTAGCCGAGGCCATAAAGGTCTCGGGTGGGACCCACACGAGTTGTGGTGAAGTTTTGACTCGGGTTGACTTGGTATTTGACCCGAATACGGTTATTTTTGAGAACCGTGGTTGATGTCGAAATATATATATTTCGGCTAATTTTTATTTGTGATGATTATTTTTGGTATATATTGATTGGATAACTTGGTTTTGAATTTGGTTTGGTTGATATTTCGGCCGAATACTTGTGGGTCGAGACCACGTTTGGTCTCGACAATGGATATTGGTATTGTGAAGTTGTTGACGAAAAGTGTGATTGGGGACCGATTGTGAGACGGCCACTTAGATTGATGGAGATAGGTTAGTCGGGTGCCGTAGTCGGACCCTATTGTTGTAGCACGTGGATTGAGATTGTGTTGGACGGAGATACTTTGTTATTATGACTTTTCATATTATTTTGGACTTGGACAATGAGCCGAGAGTCATGACTCGGACATGTGACTATTTCGTATGACTCGATAACTATTACAAATAAAACATAAATAATAAAACTCGTAATAATAGCTATTGATAATATAAACGTTCATATGAATATATAGACGTGAATAACGGATATATAATTATATAAGCACGTATATTAGTAATAATAATAATCACGAGTCATATTATAAATAATACGACTAGATATATATTAGGCTACGAATGTGGCGTAATATTATTGAACGTATTATTATTATAAAAATTTGTTATAAAACGAGAAACTCTCTACAATTATTAAACACTTAATAAAAAGGTCATTTTGTTATATATAATAAATAACTTATCGAGTTATGCGGAATCGTTGTCACTCGAGTCCAGGTAAGTTATTATTTGTGACTTTCGTGTTGTCACGGATATATGACGATTAATATAAACGTTTTCTATAACTAAATAACCACTTAACCGTAAGGTTGAATCGGGTTATTTGGCTATATGAAATGAATATATTAATGGGCATCGTATCCTACGACGCCCATAGGTTGTGGTATATGTAAAGGGTAAAAAATTGCGAGTGTATATATCGGGAAATCTGGCCAATTTGACGATAAATATGAGGAATTTATTAAACTACGATATATACCATATAGTATTTATGTGCTATGTGCTTTAGGTTGGGTGTAATCTTGGAACGGTATGTTACGTAAATAAATATGAGGATTATCAAATCGACGGATTTGATAAACTTTGGCGATTTATTTAAATGATATATTGGGCTAATATTAGATCCATAGTTTATTTTATTATTATTCTTTATGTGACCTTTTGGTTTTTTTTTAGTCGACCCACCACCCGTATGGATACCAAACGCAAACACACCAAACTAATACGAAATGGATTTTCAGAAATAAAACGGATTCTCGTCCGGGTTTGGGAATATTTTGAATTTGAGAAAATGATTTCTGAACGAGTTAATATTGTTAGGTCGTGCCGAGTCCGTAGTTGCTGTTTCGTGAGTTATTATACATCTTATTTCTACCGACTTCTTCTTGCTATTTTCTGGACTTGAGGTGAGTCATAGCCCCACTTTTTACTCTTGAACTATGTTTTCAATACTTGGGGTGAGAAACGTGCAAATTATTTTATGTGGACTATTATCGCTTTTATATTCTTTTTAAACTTGCTATGCGTATGGACTAGGATATATTGTCAGCTTTAGTCACACCTTTAGTGTGTACTATTCAAGGTTGGCTTATTTGGTTATTGGTGGATTGTCAGCTTTAGTCACATATATGTTGTGTGTACTATTCAAGGTTGGCTTATTTGGTTATTTGGGAATTGTCAGCTTTAGTCACATATATGTTGTGTGTACTATTCAAGGTTGGCTTATTTAGATACTGTAGCGTGCACCTATAGGTTATTAATACTTCGGAGGTTATCCGAGTATTTATTGGTATTGCGGGGGTTACCCGAATATCTATGTTAGAACGGAGGGTATCCGTGTGTTAGGTTGGAGCGGAGGGTATCCGCAGGCTTTTAGCGAATCCTTAGTCTAGCTAGCAAGCGTTTTGCGTATATGTCCACTATATTGTTAGATGAATTTAAACCTATGATCTCACCAGCGACAGCTGACTTTTAGCACGTTTTCTCAGGTAATTAAGTGATGATATGCATGCTTGGAATGGAAGGCTCGGCCAAGGCTCATGGTTTATGGATCTATTTTTCTAAACTCTGATAATTAATTTTGGACCTATTGATATGTTATTTTGGGCCTGACTCTGAATGATGTTGGGTTAAATGTAAACCTTAAAACCCCGTTTTGGTTGCGTTTTTATTATGTTTACTTTATCTCGTTCTATATTGTCTTGTGTTGGATACCAATCCCCGTAGCACCCCGAAAGCTTGTTGAGTCTTCCGCTATATCAAATTTTGGGGGTGTTACAAACATTAAACATGACATGTAAATAAGAAAATAAGCAATAATAGCACTCACTAAACATAAAGTAACAAGTTCAAACACTAAAAACACTAAAACAACTAAATATAAAAAAAAATCATAAAAAAATTACCGCGGCATCCATCTGATCGGTTGGACATTAACAAAATTTTACCGAGAGCTCCAACCGATCGGCATGGAAATCCGACCCGGTTGGACAAAAATTTCAAATTTTTTTTTCAAAACAAATTTATTAAACCACGTTTTACTTAAAACTTTTATTGATAAAGTAAAACAAAAACACATAACGTAACAAACACAAAAATAAACACAAGTAAATAAGACACATAAACACATATGTACAAGTAGAACATCAAGAACATAAAACAACACTAAACAAAAACAAGCATAAATAAATAAGAGCACGATCATAAAAGAAATGACAAGCACATAGACATAAACAAATATAATTAATCACGTAACACAAATCAAAACAAAACAATCTAAAACAAGATAGTCTTATTCAAAATTTATACGAAACTAATCTACACAAAAATAACACTAACAAATAACACAAACACATGCTAGAGATCACATAATTTATAAAACACAAAACTCACCATACAAGAAAAATGCAAACTAAAAAAAATGGTACAGAAGTCTCCAACCGAATCGGTTACGGGTGGTGACCTATCGATTGAAATGATTTTGGTGGTTTTGGTGTTTTTTTTTTTTTTTTTCCGCAAACAATTTTGAGCATATTTAGGTAGCAAGCATTGAAATAAGAATTTTTAAGAAAACATGAAACCAAAACCCTGGCAACGGCGCCAAAAATCTGTTGCGGCATTGCCGGAATTATGATTAAAAAAGCAAACAATTCAACAAACAAACAAACAAAAGAATACAAACACAAGTCCCCGGCAGCAGCGCCAAAAACTTGATGTGCTAATTAGCAACCATGTTTTAAATTTATAGAAACAAGAATTACCGGTTAACTAGAAACACATTTGGGAAAGTATACCCTAGTCAATTGTAGTATAGTAGTGGTAAATCAAGGTCGTCCCAAGAGACTTGTTTGCACTTAAGTGTCGTTTGTTTGTTTAAGCAAGTAACAAATTGGTGGTTATGTTTGTCACAGATCAAACCACAAGATAAGCAATAAGAGAACAAGCACATAAAGAACATTAATTGTTTCCAAACATCTGTTTATCACAAGTCATCATAATATCCCAACAAGTATTCAAAACAAAACCAAATTGTATTAAACCAAACATAAGTCTTCAACCAACATAATAATCATAAGCATCATGAAATATAAAAGTAACAAGGTTGACCCAAAGTATGAGTTACAATAGGTAAAGGTGAAAGATTTATAGCAACCTTCAAGCCTCCAATCAACTACAACATCTAACCAAACTAGAGAATCGCTCCAATACTTCTTGGTGATACGTCCTCCAAGAACGGCAGAGGTTTTTGGTCTTTTGGGTGAGATAAAAGTGGTCACAATTCATCCTTAAGGGTGGAGGAAAGAATTGCACACCGAAAACTTAGGCTAGGCATTCCTATATGTAGTAGAAATCAACCTTAACCTCCAAGCAAGTTTCTTGGGCACTAAGTGTCATAAAGTAGCAGTAAATGGAGTTATTAGGGACATATGATCGGACTTGGGGCATAATAGCACCTTAATTGAGCATTAAAAATAACTTGGGGAGGTCAGATTGGTCCATCCGATCGGATACGGGCCATGCCGATCGGATTGATGAGACATTTAGCTCCAACCGAATCGGTTGGGCTCCATCCGATCAGATGGATCCTCCTGGACAGAAATGATAAAGACCAAAGTTGTAGATCTTTCTCTTAGCTTTCCGTGGCCGCTTAAATCACCTAAATCGGAGTCCGTATGCTCAAGATATGGCCAAAATGGTGAAGTTGTGTCGGGAACAACGAGTCTTCCATTATTTCTTCGTTTTAGCTTCTTTCCTTCATTTCACTTCTCGTTTTCCTTCTTGTGCTTTATTCTTGAGTCCTTGGAGTGACAATCTTCATGACTTTATCTTCTCGAATATACTCCAAGAGACTTTCATTTGTCGGGAATTCCTCCGTACATTCATAAATCTTCGTTTTTGTTCATTTCTTGGTCTTTTTCTTGGTTTTCTTTGTCATGAACCTAAAATAGAGAATATACTTCATTAAGTACCATAAGTTCATAAAAGTGACCAAAATATATGCATAAAATCCACAATAACGCTCCTAAAAACATGTTAATTTTGAGCGTTATCAGTACGTGTGCCTCCAGCACCATTAGCACCACCAGTTCCCACACCCCTAGCATCACCAGTTTCCACACCCCCACTACCACCAGTTTCCACACCTCCACTACCACCAGTTTCCACACCCTCATCACCACACATTTCTCCTGAGTCATCACTACCAGTACTACAGCCCCACCCCTACATGTTACCATCACATACACCAGAGATTTCACCATCCCTCATACCACCACCCACTGTGTTCTACACCCAGACCACCACTGTCCCAATATTATCTCCCACCTCTTCACCCATCCGAGCTCAGAGTGTTCCATTGTCCTCTCTAAAGAGAGAGTGATCCTTGAGTCCTTCATCTTCTGACCCATATGTTCAGGCAGCCACTGAGGCTGCAGCTCATCCTAGAATATGGAGGAGAGTGGATGCTAGTAAGGGGTCATTTTTGTTGGAGGCCATCTGTCATTGGAGATTCGTGGAGGGATCCCCACTAGTTTTTTAGCCTGGAGAGAGCTCCACAGCTGTGCTTCCAGAGACTGGAGAGCCTATGCATCATACCATTCCACTGTTGATTGCCAGGATGCTCAGGCACGAGGACCGCATTGATGAGATTGTGAGTGCTGAGGAGGAGATTTCTCTCGAGCGAGTCGAGAACATGGAGGAGGAGGTTACGAACCTCGTGGTTCATAGAGTGGCTTTAGAGCAGGTCTTTGAGATGATGGGTACTGAGATTGAGGAGACCATGGATACTGTTGCCAAGTTCGGCCACAGACTTGATGCTCAGGGTTATGAGATACAGGAGCTGAGGGAGATTGCTGTAACGACCCAGCAGAGGCTCAAGCACCGGATACAAGAGTTAGCAGTAGTTAGTGCTACCATCCATGTCCTCAGAGTTTCACTTGCGGAGGTTCACGCTAGGGAGAGAGCAAGAGACCTGGAGATGCTTGAGTTGATTCGGATTGTCTGAGAGTTGGAGCAGAGGTCAGGAGGCGCATCTGGGACTTCATAGGTCTATGACATATCATTGCAACAAAGACATCCTAACTTGCCCTACGCGGCACTAATAATATTTGTTTGTTTTGTGAGCAAGCATACAAGTTATTAAAACCTTGTTGTTGGTTATGATTGTACTGTACTGATGTTGGTTTATGATTTTATGGACGTTTGATCTTATGTTATGATACTCTTGTGCACCACCATTTTGCGATTCATTATAAATATCATTTGTGTTATGATTACATGTTGTGATGATTATTTATTAATGATATAACTTATGCTTGATGTATGTGTTCATAGTGTGATTGTGTTACATTATGCGATAATCTCGGATATTATGAGCTCGGTTATGATATCTCGCTTGTCTATATTGGTCAAAATTCTAAAGTGTACATTTGTGGTATTTATAGAAGAATGGCTCCTTGTTAAAAGACAGCAGCAACAACAACCCCCACACCTACCATGACCTCAACTACAATCTGAAAGTTGGTCGCTGACAGCGTTGCTGCAACACTGGAGGAACAAGCGGCGGCTATGGCACGCCCTAGTAGCATCAACAGACCAACTGGAGAAGGTGATACTTCTGTGGCTCGCAAGTGCACTTACATAGACTTTATAGCTTGCAAGCCAACCCACTTTAAGGGCACTGAAGGAGTGACTGAACTTGCTCGATGGTTTGAGCGTTCTAGGACCGTGTTCACCAGAAGCGGATGTTCTGATGACAACAAGGTCTCGTTTGCTACTGGAACTCTATTGGAAGATGCTTTATCTTGGTCGAACTCTACTGCTCAGAATATGGGCATAGAGGAAGCCTATTGAATCACTTGGGCTGATTTCAAACAAAGAATGTTGAAGAAATATTGCCCACGTACTGAGATAAGGAAACTGGAAGATGAGTTTTAACGTCTAGTGGTGAAGGGAAATGATCTCAGGACTTATGATCGAAGGTTCCAGGAACTTGCTTTGCTTTGCCCAACAAGCGTGCCAGACCTTGACAAAACACTAGAGAAATATGTTGAAGGGTTACCTAAGAGTATAGAGGGGAATGTCACTACATCCAAACCTCATACACTTGAAGAGGCTATCGAGATTGACCAGAGGTTGTTGGAACGGGAGACCAAACGCAACCAGGCTCAAGGAAACAATGACCACAAGCGAAAATTTGATGATTGACGGAGCAATAACAACAACTCTCACACTAGCAATAACCACCACAATAACAACCACAACTACAACCACAACAACAATCAAAATTACCAACAGAACTGAAACCACCATCATAACCGGCAGAACCGCCGCCAGGGCTTACATTGTCACACCCGCTGGAATTGGGGGCTATGCTGGACCCGCTCCTCTGTGTAACCGATGCAAGCTGCATCACAATGGGCCTTGTTTTGCTAAATATGGAAAATGCTAGAAAACCGACCACAAGACCCAAGCCTACAAGGCCACGGGTGCCAACTTGCAACCAGTGACCATGGTTTGTCATGGATGTGGTGAGAAGGGGCATTACCGGAATCGGTGCCCAAACCAGACTACCAACCAGAACAACAATGCTCATGGACGGGTTTATGTGATGGGGGAAGGAAATGATCAGCAAGACCCCGATGTAGTCACGGGTACGTTTCCACTTAACACCCATCTTGCTAAAATTTTATTTGATTCTGGAGCCGACAAAAGTTTTGGGTCTACTTCATTTGCATCTCAACTTAACATCACCCCAACCAAACTAGACACCACTTACGAAATCGAATTAGCCGATAGAAAACTTGTAAGCACTAACACCATAATCCAAGGTTGCACCTTACTCTTACTTGACCAACCTTTCGGTATAGACCTCATGCCTATTACTCTTGGTAGCTTTTACGTTGTCATCGACAGGGATTGGCTATCCAAGAACCATGCTAGAATCCAATGTGACGAGAAAGTCGTTCACATTCCTTTTCAAGGTGAAACCCTAATCGTTCGTGGTGAACGGAGTAAAACTTGGCTCAGTATTATATCGTACGTCAAGACTTTGAAGTATATCGATAAAGGATGTCACGCCTTTTTGGCACAAGTGATAGAAAAAAAGTTGGAGGAAAAGCAACTTGAAAATGTTTCAGTTATTAACAACTTTCCTGAAGTATTTCCCGAGGAGTTAGCTGGCCTTCCACCAGTCCGTAGGTGGAGTTCCAGATCGAATTAGTTCCAGGGGCAGCACCGGTGGCGCGAGAACCATATATATTGGCGCCATCCAAAATGAAGGAATTATCAGAGCAATTACAAGAATTGTCAGATAAAGGGTTCATTCGTCCAAGTTCTTCACCTTGGGGAGCTCCAGTGTTGCTCGTAAAGAAGAAGGACGGGTCATTTCGGATGTGCATTGATTACCGTGAGTTGAGCAAACTTACAGTGAAAAATCGATATCCATTACCTAGAATTGATGACCTGTTTGATCAACTGCAAGGATCAAGTGTCTACTCGAAAATTGATCTAAGGTCGGGGTATCATCAACTGAGAGTTAGGGAAGAAGATATTCCTAAGATAGCTTTTAGGACACGATACGGCCATTATGAATTCCAAGTAATGCCATTCTTTCTAACTAACGCACCAGGTGTGTTTATGGACCTAATGAACCAAGTGTGCAAGCCTTACTTGGAAAAGTTCGTAATTGTATTCATTGATGATATCCTCATCTATTCCCATAATAAAGAAAAGCACGCAGAACACTTGAATACCATCTTGGAGCTGCTCAAGAAGGAGAAATTGTATGCCAAATTTTCTACGTGTGATTTCTGGATTGGGAAAGTACAATTTCTCGGACATGTGATTGACAATAAAGGTATTCACGTGGACCCCGCAAAAATCGAAGCTGTTAAGAGTTAGGCGTCTCCTACAAACCCCACAGAGATACGTCAATTTTTAGGTCTTGCTGGATACTATCGAAGATTTATCGAGGGTTTCTCTAAAATCGCTAAACCTTTAACGGAATTAACACAAAAGAAGAAGAAGTTTGACTGGGGAGTAGAGCAAGAATCGTCGTTCAAACTTTTGAAACAGAAGCTCTGTGAAGCTCCAATCTTAGCACTACCGAAGGAAGTGAAGACTTCGTGGTATATTGCGATGCATCGTACCAGGGCTTAGGCGTCGTTTTGATTCAAAAGACTAAAGTGATCGTGTATGCTTCCCGACAGCTCAAAACTTTTGAGAAGAACTACACCACCCCTGATCTTGAATTAGGGACAGTAGTATTTGCTCTGAAAATGTGGAGACAATTAGGTCACCAATACCATCAAAGATCCTTGAGGCTCAGACCGAAGCCCTCAAAGAGGAAAACAGGCCAATAGAGAAGATCTATGGTATGCCGGAGAGTGAGAATGGTTTCGTGAAGAAATCAGACAGAAGATTGTGCTTCAAGGACCGAAGTTGGATTCCACTCTATGGAGGGATACGTGACCTCATCATGCACGAATCTCACAAATCCAAATACTCCATTCACCCGGGTTCCAATAAGATGTACCAGGATCTCAAGAAACTTTATTGGTGGCCAAACATGAAAGCCGACATCGCCGAATATGTCGGGAAATGTTTGACATGTTCGAGGGTAAAAGCTGAGCATCAAAAACCATCCGGCTTATTGATATAACCCGAACTTCCAATGTGGAAATGGGAGAGGATTACAATGGACTTCATCACAAAACTACCTAACACATCGGGTGGATTTAACACCATATGGGTCATTGTGGATTGTCTTACTAAATACGCACACTTGTTGCCAATCAAAGAGACTGACAATATGGACATCCTTGCACGGTTATATGTGAAGGAAATAGTCTTGCGGCACGGAGTGCTGATTTCCATCATCTCAGATCGAGATAGCTGTTTTACGTCACACTTTTGGTAGTCATTGCAGAAAGCTTTGGGTACCTGGTTAGGTATGAGCACCGCGTATCATGCGCATACTGATGGACAAAGTGAGAGAACCATCCAAACCTTGGAAGACATGCTACGAGCATGTGTGATCGATTTCAGGAAAGGTTGGGATAAGCACTTACCGTTAGCTGAGTTCTCCTACAACAACATCTACCACGCTAGCATCAAGGCAACGCCATTTGAAGCACTTTATGGACGAAAGTGCCGATCACTGGTTTGTTGGGCAGAAGTTGGAGATGTTCAGCTCTCAGGACCTGAACTCATCCATGAAACCACCAAAAAGATCATAGAGATCAGGCAACGCTTGTAGGCTGCCTGTGACCAACAAAAGAGTAATGCCGATGTAAGGCGAAAGCCTATGGAGTTTCAAGTTGGAGATAGGGTTTTTTTGAAGGTAGCCCCTTGGAAAGGAATGATTAGGTTTGGGAAGTGTGGAAAGTTAAATCCTAGATACGTTGGACCATTCAAGATCCTGGAAAGGGTTGGTCCAGTAGCATACAAACTTGACCTCCCTGAGGTGCTTAGAAAGTGCTTATCAGATGAAACTCTTGTCATTCCATTCAAAGAACTTCGGCTCGACGATAAACTCAACTTTATAGAAGAACCGGTAGAAATCATGGACCGAGATGTAAAACAACTAAAACAAAGCCGCATTCCTATCGTCAAGGTCCGATGGAACTCTAATAGGGGACCAGAGTACACATGGGAACGTGAGGACTAAATTCATGCTAAATATCTACACCTATTCACCGAGACAACCCCAACGACAACCACGGACTAAGAATTCGAGGACGGAATTCAGAATTAGGGGTAGGTACTGTAATAACCCGAAAATTTCAAGTTATTTATTTCCTGTAAGACCGAAAAATTTATTATTTAATGAGATATTCAGCTGTTCAACTTATTTTCATATTTAAACTTTTTCTTTCATTTATACTACAAAATAACAATGACTATTACCAAACAAACAATGTGGTGAACTCACATCCTATTTCACTAAAACCGCACGCGTACCGACACCATGATAGTATGGCATAGGTATAATTAAATACCGGGATTTAATAAAACCCCGAGATTCATTTATTTCCCCCCCCCCCCTCGAGCATTATGAAAATCAAAAGCATTCCCGCACCTCACTGTTAGTTAATTTAAACTTACTTTTATTTCACCCCTCACATTTTAATTTATACACTCTTTTAAAAAAAACCTAAAACAAATATTACAATAAATAATAATAATAATAATAATAATAATAATAATAATAATAATAATAATAATAATAATAATAATAATAACAAATAAGAGATAAACTACAAAAATCTTCCTTGTGATAAGGTTAAGCAAACCGACACCTCTATCCCCCACATTCATTTTTAACGTTTCTCACCTCATCCTCATTTTAGATACAAACAAGATAATCAGCACATCAAACCCAAGTCTGAAATTTCCACTACTACGCTTCAAGGTCCTCTCCCCTCTGTTTCATTTCAGTTTAGCATCACAACAAGCCCCTCAGCGAGATACTCTCCCCTTCGTCTACATATTGGAGGTCAACACAAGATCCAAAGGTGTGATTAGATGGTGATTAGGCATTACCCTTTTTGGCTATATGATCAACTGACCTTAAGAAGTGTTGGAATCAAACCTTCTTGTATTAGTTCTATTTATACCGCTTGATTCCCATGGGTTTTCCACACATCCTGCAACCTTCATAATCAAAATACTAGTAGCCTTTTGAGAGAGAGATTCCTGAATATCAAGAGTGTGTGGATCACTTGTGGAAATCAGAATCGAGCCTTGTTGTTTTTAATCTTCCTTGTAATCGACTCCTGATTGGTAACCCATTCCCCCTTTTTGTTCTTTTCTTTTAATTCGAACATGTAATTGTTCCTCTTTGGTGGTAAGTAGTTTCGATTGGTATGGTCACATTGGTTTTCTTTTGTGAATCGAATTAGTAAAATTTTTCCGATAAGTTGTGATGCTAAAATGCTTGTGTGGTATGCTGAAAACTTATAAACTAAAACTAGGATTGGGAACAATTTTGATTAGAAGTGTTAGGTGTTAGGTTGTGTTGCTATAAACCCACTTGGAACTTGTGTTGATCTCGCATTAAAAATCGTTTAGGCATAAGGTTTGTCATATGGTTGATATGTGTGAGTCATGTCGAGCGATATGCTATAACTAATCTAGTATTAACTATGTAAGCATTGTTTTTGTCGCGAGTCGAAACCCGCTGTGGTCACACCACAGTGGTGAACTTTGTCAAGTTTTGATAATATGAAGTTGGTTTTGATACTGGGTAGGTCTTGGTTCACGCCGTAGTATGATTATTATTGCATTATGTCACTTTGGTTAAGCCGGAAGAGATGGTTCTTCCCGCACTCGTTCATGTCTTTCGTACCTCATAATTTGTGTCGAATCGACTTGGCTCAAGGGGCGTATCAACGCTCATTTGGGTTGACTATCTTAGTCGAGTCGAGAGAGTGAAAAACTAAAACATGGTTAAGGTTAAAGTCGAAGTCGAAACTAATTGGTAAAAACCTTCCCCGTGAAAATGGTCCTAAGTCTGCTGTGATTCTCTTGTTACTACTAGAAAACGATTTGGGCCAAATTCCATTTAGGCATGTGTATAAAAATTATAATACTTGGGATGATATTTTATAAAACTAAACCTATGAATATTTAGCATACATATACCACCTATTTTTAAATGCTTAAAATGGTATTTTATCAAAACCAAATAAAGTTTATAAAAAAGTATAAAACGACTTTTACTTAAGCATATATACATTTTGTAACTTATAGCTACCACGAGAAACCAACATATATGCACGGGATATATCCATTTTCTTAATCACTTAATTTTATATGTACATATATATTAATGAACACCTTTCCACATCTCTCCCGACGACATTCTATAATCATCAACGATTATTTTATGTCCTTGTCTTCTGTATGCTTGTCTATCGAGTACTTTCGTCATATACTAGAGCACTTCCAAGAGCCAATGCAAGTCTATATCTACCAAACTACTTCAAACCTAAAGGCTGCCACACAAGCAACAATAGCAAAAATGTTTGAAACCTTTTTATGAGTCTTGAACTAGAACTGCGAACTAAATTATGCCATACTAATCTAGGTCACGCGTCGGAGCTATCACCTACTATTTGATCCTAATCCATTTCAGACTACTACTACACTATGGTGAGTTCGTAGTCCCACTTTTTTTTACTATGTTTTCAAATCCCGTGGGGAGATACATGCTATAAAACTGGACACAAGTATTTTTCTGTATGCTACCCTGATTGATATTGCCTAAGTTAACACCTTTGCCAAAAGTCCCTCATATCATGAACCATTAATCACTTGCGAGTGAACGCAAATTTAGTGAATAGATCTATCGACAGTTGACGCCCCATTTGAAGTTAGCCTGAAATGGTTACCAAATGCACTTTATTCGAATATAAATAGGAAGTTGGCAAACTCCTATGACGAGGGCACTATCACTTACATCATTTGATGATGTAGGCTATTTATATCATTTATGATATCACCCTATGTTAAGGTTTGCGTGTCATGAGGCTTAAGGCAATATATTATGTTGACATAAATAATGTGTGAAAACGTTATTTATATCTTTCGATATCTCTATATTTTGACGATCACAAAATGTAAAATCGTCAATCGTATAATTACTACGTAAACAAGTATTAAGCTAGTTTATATCACTTTATCCAACTTAATCACTTAAGGTATGGATAAACAAGTGCTTAATACATCTCATGATCAAAGGGGTATTTAATTAAATAACACAAAGTTTATTTAAATTATATAAACATATTATATATTTTTGAAAAACACTTTTGGTAATAAAGAAAAATGTTTTATTCATACTAAATATATGAATTCAAATTTTTAACTAAAATCAGTTAGTTTTTCACCAAATAAACTTTCCCCACTAAAAGACAAAGATTCTGGCCGTTTCAGCTGGGCGGCCCCCTTAATTATAAGGGGCGGTCCCCTTAAAATTAAGGGGACCGGCCACGCTCCTCTGTCAGAATCCTTTGCCTATAAATACCACCTTAAACCTGGATTTTTTCCTCACCTTTTGCACGAAATTTTCAGATCTATAACTCTCTAAACATCCTCTAAAACCCTTTGATCATTTGTATATTAATCCTTGTTTCAAGTGATTCAATCCCTCATCATCCATTCTCATCCAAAGTGCAAAAGAAGAACACTCTTTCTACAACCAAATTCAAGAAGTGTTGAAGAGTAGTTGTGCATAGTGTATATATACATTCATTTGTGAATATTGTGTTGTGCTTGTTATATATTGTTTAGAAGATATAGAAGTTGTGTAGGGAGTAGAAGTTGATTAGTAGTGAAGTAGGTTGGTTGTGAAGATTGGTGTGAAGTAGAAGATTGGTGTGTAGAAGATAGGTGTGAAGAAGATTGGTGTGTAGTATATTGGTGTGAAGAAGTTGTGTAGAAGTAGTGATCAAGTTGTGAAGCTGTTGTGGTGTGTAAATTGGTGTGTAAGGTTTTCTCCGCCAAAAGGAAGTTTGTTGACATAGTGAAGAAAACTCTCGAGTAGGTGACTCGGGGAGTGGAGTAGGAACAAGGAAGGTGTCCTTGTAGCCGAACCACTATAAATCCTTGTGTTGTGGTTTGATCTTTCCAACTCTTCTCATTACTTATTTATCTACCTTTACTATATTAGCTTTGTTAGTTAGTTACCATACAATTGTTCATATAGTGCAAGTATTGAGTTCACATAAACTAGAATCGATATTTTTTTTAAAAAAACTTGTGTCTATAAATTTTAAAAGACGTAAAACTATTCAACCCCCCTTCTAGTTTTCCACAATTGGTATCAGAGCCACGTCTAGCAAGATTTTTAAAATATATTGTATTTTAAAACTTGTAACGATCTATGGAATCTGAAAAATATTTAGAAGGGCAATCTATGCAAAGACCACCACTATTTGAAAGTGATGGATTTTTATATTGGAAAAATCGATTCGAAACTTATGTGAAATCAAAAGATCTAGATCTTTGGCATGTTATTACCAATGGTGATTTTTTACCTATTCAAAATAACCCCGAAACTAAGAAAGATGAAATCGTACCTTTTGAAAAACAAAATGATGATTTAAAAAAAAAACTTGCTAAAAATAATGAAGCAAAAATGGTTATTTACAATGCACTACCACGTAAAGAGTACGAAAGGATCTTTATGTGTGAAACCGCAAAAGAAATTTGGAACTCTTTATTAATAACCCACCAAGGTAATAATCAAGTCAAAGATAACAAAATAGATCTACTTGTTCAACAATATGAGCAATTCATGATTCCGGAAGAGGAATCAATTGATAATGCTTTTGCTAGATTTAACACTATAATCACAAGTTTAAAAGTACTTGATGAGAATTTCTCTAGTAAGAATTTTGTTAGGAAGTTTCTTAGAGCTCTTAACCCAAAATGGCGAGCTAAAGTGACGGCTATTGAAGAATCAAAGAATTTGTCAACGCTACAACTTGATGAATTAATTGGTAATTTAAAAGTCTACGAAGCAATAATAAAGAAGGACTCCGAAATGGTTAAAGGGAAACGAGAGCAAAGTAAGTCAATCGCCTTGAAAGCTAGAAAGGAATCCAACAACGAAGATAGCTCATCTTCCGAAAGCAAAGACGAAGAATATGCCATGGCCGTAAGAGATTTCAAGAAATTCTTCAAAAGGCGAGGAAGATTTGTTAGACAACCACACGATGAAAGAAGAACATCTCAAAAGAATAATGATGACAAGTATAGCAAGAATGAGAGAAAATGCTTCAAGTGTGGTGATCCGAATCACCTTATTGGAAAATATCCAATGATGACAAGAGATCAAAATCAAAGAGCGTTTGTTGGAAGTGCTTGGAGTGATAGCGATGAGGATGAGAAAGAAACAACAAAGGAAGAAAAGTGTCTCATGGCTAAAACATCAAGTGAGGTACGTTCTGAAACCGAATATTTTAGTGATGAAAATCTATCATTAGATGAAAAAGATTTAGATAGTGAATACAATTGATTATGCAAACTAGGACAACAAGTTATGGCTAAAAACAAATCACTAAAATATATAAACAACCAATTAGAAAATGAAGTACTTGAACTAAAAATTAAAATACGTCAACTTGAAAAAGGTAAAGAAACTTTTGAAGAATGTAAATCATGTCAAGAGCTTAGAAGTGAAAACAACAAACTTAAGGAAGAAATTTGTAAACTTGATAAATTTGAAAATAGTAGTAACTCACTTAGTAAAATTATAAGTATTCAAAGAATATCCGGAGATAAAACCGGTCTAGGTTTTAACTCAACCGAAGCCTCAACAAGTGAAGTTAAAAATGTTAAATTTGAAAGCGAACTTAAGGAACTAAAACCTTCAAAATCTAATCCTAAGTATATACTCATAAATGATAAGAAAATACTCTAGCTAGTAATGAAGAAATAAAACCGTTTTATAAACCATCTTTAAAAACCGAAGTAGGATCGTCCAAAACTAAAACAAGATCTAAAACTCCACCACCTAGGAAACCGAATAATTCTTACCCTAGACCTAAAACACCTCAACCAAGAGTAAACCAAAATAGACGAAACTTTAACAATAATCAACAAATGTGGAACTTCAATCCATGGGGAATGTTTCCACCATATATGCACCCAAGTCAAATACAAAACATGTTCGGGACAAATAACTTTGGTCAAATGAGACAATGGGGACCAACGTAAAAAATTTCGCCATTCAAACATGGAAATCTTTGATGTCACCCCTTGTTCGGACTTTCCCTTGAAGATTTAGAAGTTAAACGCATTGAAGACGAAAGGTACACATTTCCTTTTATTTCCTTGTCAACAAATGCATGCTTTGTTTAGTATCTAGTTTTTATGTGATTTTGATTGGTTCATTATTCCCTCTAGTTTTTATTTCTATACATATATATACTTATTTACTTATACTATATCTAAATATATATATATATATATATATATATATATATATATATATATATATATATATATATATATATATATATATATATATACACACATATACTTATGAACCTTCCACAACTTTCTCGTGTACTTGACAACTTGATAAATTTCATCCGAAATAATCAAGAAAATTTAATTGGCAAAATGTCAAGTAAAAGTGTCAAGTAATTCCTTTCGTGCGAATACCCTCCAATGTATTTCTGATTAAATATAAATCTAATACATACATATAAATATTTTCTTGTTCTTTCCAGAAACCAAAATCTCAAAAATCAAATTTTGGAGGGCGGCCCCCTTAATGTTTAAGGGGACCGGCAGCCAAATGAAGGGCGGCCCCCTTAATGTTTAAGGGGGCCAGCCATCTGATAGCTCAATCCTATTTTTCCCTTTGTTCCTTTTGCCAAACACTCCACTTTTTCATACTTCCCTTCCCTTGCTTCTGCTGTGACGAAAACCAAAACCCAAAAACATCTCAAATCACTTCCAAATCACATAATTCGGGTTAATTCGCAAAGGGAAAATTCATCTAACACAATCACCATTACGTATTGTAAATTTTTCATAACACATTTCATCAAATTTCATCTTATTTGGTCATACTCATGATTATGCATGTTTTATAAAATTCTTCAATTTCACAATTTTTTTCGAATTGAGTCGTAAAACTTCATAACCAAATGCTTCCCCTAGGATTAGGATGATTAATCAACACTAGAAACTAGTAATTATAAACTATCATGTCGAAAATTTTTGAAAAACTTCATACTCTCCTTTTCAAAAAATTTAGTAAACTCATTGTTGAATAATGATTTGAAAACGTGTTAAAACTTATCACATTATACTTTTGTAACTTGTAAAACTTGAAATTACATTTTTCGACCAAGAAAAATTATATTGGTTCACGATATAGGGGTGTTTGGATTATGTCCAAATAATATCGAAACCTAGACATTATAATTTTTATAAAACTTTGTTATAATTATAAACATAAAAATTGCTAATCGGACTTGTCAAGATATATAATTCATATATATATTGACATACTGGTGGTATGAGTCAATAGTTAAGGAAGCGTTTGGTTTATTACTAAAAATGACATTTTTAAGTAAAAATACAAACCATCTTTTTCAAAAACAAATCACATGCATAAGAAACTCGCAAGAAATAGCTAGTTTTACAATCTAATGTATATCTAGTAAATTTCATGATATATTAAGATGTTTAAAAGGGTGTTTGGATTTGTCCATAACTACTTATTAAACATCGTAAAGTATATCTAGAACGAGTTAAAAACAATATTAAGGAACATGGTAATCTACTTCTTAGGATTAGTAACGAAGTATGGTTACGTTCCAACATAAGCCTTAACAATACACATATACTTTTATCTTTCTTTATATTTATTTTGGTCTTTTTGTATTGTTGATGTGTTTAGGTGAAAATGCCAAAAGCGACTACTGAAGATCTTTCTCACACTAAAAACTACATTCCTAAAGTTTCCCAACTCCCTACCACATCTCCTTCGATTTGACTTATATATCGTCAAATTGAGGATAGAAATGTTCATGAAGGACGTGTAGTAGATCTTGCTTTTGCTCAATCCGATTACATAAATCGCGTGTTTACAAGCATCAACTTCAATTGTCTTTATGAAATAAACGAACCTATCATTCCTCACTTCATAATGGATTTCTATAGCCAAGTCACCGTCCAAGCCAATGATCTTGGTTTCATCACCATCTCTTTCATGATTCAAAATGAATTTATCACCCTAACTCTTGAACAATTTGGTCATATCCTCCAAATTCCATTTAGAGGTCAAGCCGTTTTCACAAACGAGTGGGACCTCGAATCTCTTAATCGCTATCGACCAACCTTCGGTCCCTATTTCGACGAAATTCCTCATCCCAACGAAATTCGTCAAATCCTTGGTGTGGAACGTGCCACGACAAGCCAAAAAATAAAATCCAAAAACGTTCAAATCTCTCCATACCAACTTCTCCTCAAAGAATTAAGCCCCCACATTAAGTGTTGGGAAGAACTCATTCGTGAGAATGCGTTTGGTACTGGAGGTCACCGGGACCATCTCCCGGCGTGCCTTGCTCACATATTGTATTGTATAGCTGTCGAAAAGCCGTACAATTTGGCCTACTTCTTTATCAAACGGATTGAGTGTGCTAGAAAAACTCCCAAAGCCAACCTTCCATATGGAATGTTCCTCACTCGTCTCTATCGTCATGTTATCGAGTACGACCCCGATCTTGACAATAGTATCTATGAGTCCATCTACCCCACTCTACGTCCTCTCGCTCTAAAACAAGCTCGACAAACTCGAAGTGACAAGGGTAAATCTCGTCGTCATAGCTTTCATGGATCATCTTCAAGGCAAGACGAAGACGATGAGGAGGAAAACATCCATGATGCTAGTACCCCTTCGTTTTCTGAGTTCGTTGAAAATTTAGAGGATCTTGACTATCCCGAGTATTCCACCCCATCTCCTAGTGATCAAAACGAAAAAGTGCTTCATGAACTAACAACCGAAATGCTTAGAAGACAAAAGAGCTTACATGAAGAAGTTAGAGGTGGTTTCAAATCGATCGGGAAGACTTTGAAGGGTATCTTCGGGAAGAAAAAGAAATGATATGCTTGGATTATGCTTGTTGAACAATATTTAATTTTTATGTCTTGTGTGCTATTTGTCCGAAGTATATTCGGAAGTACTTGTTATTTTCTTGGATAATTGTTTTGTGCACTCGATTAGGTTGTTAACTTGCTTATTTATGTTTTATTTATGCTTATGAATGCATGCTTTAACTCTTAATCTATATATATATATACTTGCATGATTAGCTTATATATGTATATATATACATCATGTATGCTTATAAAAGACCAAAACAAACGTGAAATGTCCAAATGGTGCTTGCTGCAAATACAAAACAGAACACAATATTTTTCCAGAAAATTTTTTGAAAAATTTTGGTTTCTGGGTCGTCAGATGGGCGGCCCCCTTAAATCATAAGGGCGGCCCTCTTAAAATTATGGGGACCGGCCTCCATTTAAGGGGACCGGCCATCTGAAACAGTTTTTACACTGTTTTCTTTTGCATCATGTGATCCCTTTTACTAGTCCCAGCTACCATTTCCCTTAAAAACTAAACTGATTTTGGAATATCACATTACAATTTCAAATTAATTCCACTTCTAAACATGTTTTCCGACTATATAATCCCCATGCATGTTTAATTCACATTCCATCATCCTCAAACATTCATCAAACATCATTATGTCATCACCAAGAACCACCTATTCAAACAATGGCAAGAAACAAAAACTTGTCATCATTCCACCCAAACAACTCTTCATTGATCTTACAAATGAAGACAACACCACTCCATCTCCACCACCTCAATGTTCATCTCCTAGTGCACCAAATGCACCCTCCAAAACACCTTCAACAAATGGAAACTCTACTTCCTCCATACCATCCACTTCATCCATTAATGACTACATTAACACCCACTTATCTCCTCCACCAATAGTTCAACCATCACAACCTACCAATGAAAACACAACCCTTGTATTAACTCTCTCACTATCACCATTAACACCTCTTGATGCACACTTCTCATCATCCCCTATCAATCCACCAACCTATAACCCCGTCCCATGGAGCTTACTTGAAGCTCATGGTGACACTTGCCTTTGTTGCATCCACAACCGAACAATTGTGTTCGGACTAAGAGATGAAATGCAATACATGTTTTCTCACATTGAAAACTTTTTGCATCCACCACCAACAACAAACTCAACTCCTCCACCACCATCAACAAACACTCCTCCTCCATCACCATCTCCATGTTCACCATCCATTCCTCCCAATTAAACATGCTTGGTGTCTCACAAATAAAATTATATTAAACCATTTTGGATGGCAAGCTCTAGAGAGGACTTTCATATTTGAGCTTTGGTTTATTATTTCTATGATGATTGTAAGCCTTTAAAGGCTTTTGTTAGTTGCATTACTTATTTCATTGGTTAATGTAATGCTTGATGAATTTATTTCACTTGATTAATGATATGATTATGTTTAGTTTACACTTTTGCATGCTATATACATATATATGTTGCTTGCCACTAAATATTTTTACAAGATATCCATATCTCGATTCCTTTTGGCCTCAAAACGAGGGGGAGTGTACTTCAAGGGGGAGCTTCGATTAACATGGGATAACCTTTTTGATGCTAACAAAAAGGGGGAGAAGTGATATAAACTCACAATAATACTTGAATATATACTAATTTTCGATTAATGAGTTTACATTTTGTAATCATCAAAAAGGGGGAGATTGTTGACATAAATAATGTGTGAAAACGTTATTTATATCTTTCGATATCTCTGTATTTTGATGATCACAAAATGTAAAAATGTCAATCGTATAATTACTACGTAAACAAGTGTTAAGCTAGTTTACATCACTATATCCAACTTAATCACTTAAGGTATGGATAAACAAGTGCTTAATACATCTCATGATCAAAGGGGTATTTAATTAACTAACACAAAGTTTATTTAAATTATATAAACATATTATATATTTTTGAAAAACACTTTTGGTAATAAAGAAAAATGTTTTATTCATACTAAATATATGAATTCAAATTTTTAACCAAAATCAGTTAGTTTTTCACCAAATAAACTTTCCCCACTAAAAGACAAAGATTCTGGCTGTTTTAGCTGGGCGGCCCCCTTAATTATAAGGGGCGGTCCCCTTAAAATTAAGGGGACCGGCCTTGATTTAAGGGGACCGGCCACGCTCCTCTGTCAGAATCCTTTGCCTATAAATACCACCTTAAACCTGGATTTTTTCCTCACCTTTTGCACGAAATTTTCAGATCTATAACTCTCTAAACATCCTCTAAAACCCTTTGATCATTTGTATATTAATCCTTGTTTCAAGTGATTCAATCCCTCATCATCCATTCTCATCCAAAGTATAAAAAAGAAGAACACTCTTTCTACAACCAAATTCAAGAAGTGTTGAAGAGTAGTTGTGCATAGTGTATATATACATTCATTTGTGAATATTGTGTTGTGCTTGTTATATATTGTTCAGAAGATATAGAAGTTGTGTAGGGAGTAGAAGTTGATTAGTAGTGAAGTAGGTTAGTTGTGAAGATTGGTGTGAAGTAGAAGATTGGTGTGTAGAAGATAGGTGTGAAGAAGATTGGTGTTTAGTATATTGGTGTGAAGAAGTTGTGTAGAAGTAGTGATCAAGTTGTGAAGCTGTTTTGGTGTGTAAATTGGTGTGTAAGGTTTTCTCCGCCAAAAGGAAGTTTGTTGACATAGTGAAAAAAACTCTCGAGTAGGTGACTCGGGGAGTGGAGTAGGAACAAGGAAGGTGTCCTTGTAGCCGAACCACTATAAATCCTTGTGTTGTGGTTTGATCTTTCCAACTCTTCTCATTACTTATTTATTTACCTTTACTATATTAGCTTTGTTAGTTAGTTACCATACAATTGTTCATATAGTGCAAGTATTGAGTTCACATAAACTAGAATCGATATTTTTTTTAAACAAACTTGTGTCTATAAATTTTAAAAGACGTAAAACTATTCAACCCCCCCCTTCTAGTTTTCCACATATTACACTACGATGCTATTATTTTTATTACTATTTAACTTGTGTTCAAACTATCACTAACTAAACACTATGGATTCACTCAACCGTTGTGTTGACCTTTTTAGCATGTTTTATCTCAGGTAACTAAGAAGCATATATGGCACGGAGTAGACTAGGGCCCCCTTTTGGACGACGTCCAAAAATGTTATCATTTGTTTTAATTTAAATCTTTTCTCTATGTATTTCTAAACGTTATGGAACTATTGTTGCAAACGCTAAATTTTATCTTTAATAAATGATAACAAATTTTCTCAAAACGTTTCTTTTGAGTCATTTTCTATGATTATGACGATGATCCGAAATGCAATACCCCAATAAGACTTCCGCTGTTTCATTACAATTTTTGGGGGTGTTACATAAGCTCATCAAGATTTAGCATCGAAGAGGCCACTTCGGTCACATTTGAAGATATGAGTTGGTGATTGTTTCTACACCAACCTGAAGACCAAGTTATGTGCCCATAATGATGTCCTTTAATGGCACATCTACTTGCTATGATCTAGTTCTTTCATTTCAAAGTTTAGACCTTGGGTGAACGGTAAATAGTGATGACGGCTTAGACTATTTGCTTGCTATTTTTCATTTTACACCCATTATGTAAAATCCCATGTCTATTCCTACCCTTTAGTCGTGCATCATGCTTAGGTGAAGGAATCGAGCAGGTATTGGTGTCTTGCCCGGCGTTCCGGTCATGTATCAATGTCTTTGTCACCCAATTTTGCCTTCGAAGGTTGTTCCGACCTCAGCTCTAGTGGGGGAGTTTTGTGTAACTGCCAAGCCTTTGATAGAATACATACTATGAATGTGCAAGGAGTGATCACCCCGAAAATTGACACTTAGAATATAGGGAGAGTGAGTGTCTGTTCCCCTTTTCGTAAGGTGTTCGGCTTTGTAAAATTCTAGCATATGATATTTTTAAATTCATATTTCTCGAGTAATATTGGGGGATACCTTTTTGATAATACTTCTAATAAGGTCTACTTGAGGGCAAGTAGAGTTCAAGTGGGGGGATATTTGATAACATCAAATAATCCTGATATTTAAGTGTCAATTTCCCCCAGTTATGCTCATGTAGTATACTTATTATATGGATATATACTTTGATTTCTTTACATTTTGTATCCAATTTACAAGTGAGTATAGGAGCTAAAGAGACGAGGAAAATGGAAAGAACGTGCAAAGATAAACAAATCCTAGTATATTGTAAGAAGCTACGGCGTAACATCTTCTCTCAATTACGCCGTAGCAAGGAATTCAACTACGAAGACAAAGTCAACACGAACCAAGAGTTACGGCGTAACCAAATCTAGGGTTTACGCCATAAAATATACAAGTCTTAATAAACCCTTAGATTGGAAGACTACGCCGTAACATCACTCTAGAATTACGGTGTAGCAACGTGTACGAAAGTAGTCCAAGCTCTTTATTTAACTTATGGCGTAACTCAACTTTGGGACAACAGCTTAACGACGACTACGAAAGTAATCTTAGATCCGAGAATTTATCTACGGTGTAACGCACATGGGGACTACGACATAGATAAAACCCTAGTATCCTTGTTATGGCGTAACAATTCACCAACTACACCGTAACCATTAGATCTGGATAAGATTACACTAGGTATGGCGTAAAACATTTTTCAGTTATGTCGTAGCTCTTATCAGGCCTAAAAATACAACCCTAATTTCTGCATTTGTCATACAACTTTCTTACACACAAACTTAGAGATCGTTGGGAGCTTTTAGGAGGCCCTTCTAAAGCAGTATACGGAGCCTTTCCAAGGGAAAAATCACGCTACATTCCATAAGTTTTAGCATTTCATATTTACTTTTACATTTCGAATTAATGGTTTGTATAAACATGATTTCGAGTGTTCAATTTAATATTATTGGCTAAGCACCTCTGGTGCTAGCCTAATTATGATTCCTTTATTGCTTTAATTATGTTTTCATACTTTTCTTAATGCATTTACGTGTGTGCATGCTTAGTTTGTCTTATGAACCTTTAGTTGCGGTAGTATTGTAAGCTTGTTTGTGTCTATTACGCTAGATGCGATTGACTTGATACCTCAGTCCATTTAGTAGGCTAGAAGAGTTGACCATAGGACACTAGCCTAATAGATTATGAGGAAATGGTTTGGATGACAACTAACCATATTGCCTTGTATGCGAATTGACCATAGGATCACCTTACAAGTGGAAGTACTTAAGTAATTAGAGAATGGCCTATGATCATGACAACGGGCCATTGAAGATAAGTCTAGCATGTAGTGGCACTTAATGACTCAAACCCGTCTACCGTATGTTGGCTTACTAGCATGAGGTAGTACATGTGGTTCCCGACAGGATTTAGGGGAGATAGGCTAAGGAACTTGACCATATGAACCTAGCGATATATGTCTGCTCCACCTAAAGCATGAGATTAGTCTAATAGGAGACATGATTATAAGCGATATAGGAGGAGTAATTAGTTTAGCACATTTCTCTCGTACTGCTCACAACTTTACCTTTAATTTCTTTTATTTTCATTTCATTTTGTTTAAAACAATCAATTAACAATTCCTACTTTTAATTCAATTTTAATTAGTGACATTAGACTTAGATATAATCCGCACCACATAGCTCTTGGGGCGACCTCGGAGTTACCATTACTAGCCTACACATGATTGGATTCTCTGTCCGTTAGTTCATAAGGTAGACCTAGGATAGAAACGAGACTTCACAAATAGTAAAACCTGGTAAGAAATCCTGCATCAGTGATACTGAGGGGAATTTCTTTCTTGACTTTTGGATTCAAAACCAAAACATTACTTTGTCCATCATCGAATTTGGTGACATTCTTGGTATTCCCTCGTATGGACGATGTGCGCACACTGAAGACCATTCCTTGGACTCTCTCTCTTACCATCTTGAGAAAGAAGGTCCCTATCTTACCGAACTTCTCGAACCCGAAACCATCAAACAACATGTCTCCCTTCGTCGAGTCGTCCACACGCAACAAAAGTGTGATGGCAAAATTGTCTACCTTGATCCTAACCGGGAAGGATCATCATCATAACCCTTTGATGAGGATGATGTTAAAGTAAATGAAGAAGGGACTTTTCGTGCTCAAACTCCTTCACCCGACACATAAATTCGTAAGCTCGACACAAAAGATTTCACTCCTACAACCGACTTTCCATTTGGTATGACCAATCTTAGTTCCGTCATGAGAAGGCAAACCGTGATGATGAAACGACAAGTGTCAATGCATGAGCAAACTATTGGAGGGTTCAAGTCAATTGGGAAGGCAATCAAAGGCATTGGCAACAAGTTGAAGAAGTTGGGAAAGTCAAAAGATTAAGACACTTATTAAGCATTATAATTAAGTATTACCAAGCTAACATTTTAATAGTTTTTTGCTAAGGTCAGTCGACACTAACATTTTATTATCTTTTAGTACTTGTGATGAAAAACTTGGATTAGTTTGTCTTGGGTGTGTCTCATCGTTTTACCACCCAGAGTTGATATTTTATCAAGCTTTATTCTTAGTTGAACTTAGTTCATGTGCTTCTTTTGCCATGCATGCATTCTCCTTTTGATGATCATACTAATCTAAATGCAAGTTTTTAGATTACCATTTGCATGCTCCATAGTGGTCTAGAATTAGATTATCACATGTTTGTGTTGATTGCTAGTTATGGCTATGGTTAGGAAATTTATAAAATCATTCTTTATTAAATTGAGGTACTTGGATTTGCTGCAAATAGTGCCCCTAAAATTACCCATTTAAGCTACCTAGAACATGCAGAATTGGGAAAAACGTCACCAGCAAGTCACGGCTCCACTAAATATGGCACGGCACCACTAAATTTAGTGGTACCGTCCCCTAGGGAGTCGTTTTTTACTACTTGCTTTCACTTTTTGACATTCTTTCCCTTAGATTCTGTAACCACAAAGCAGATTTCAATAGCCCCAACACCTTAAACCTATCATTCTGCACTCCTTGCTGCTTGAAAGTTCACAACTTAAGTAATTATCATGCATTCATCCCTTTCACAACCATATTTCCATCAACAACTCACCAAACCAAGAACATGTCTTCCACCTTAGCAACAACCACTCACAATGCCAAGAAACCAAGACTTAACATCAAACCATCACAAGAGATCATCCTCATTGATCTAACACTTGATGATGATGAAGACATTCACACACCATTGAACTCTTCTAAATCGACCTCATCAATCTTTACACAATTTGCTCCTTCCAAAACGATTTCCACCAGGCCAACCTCATCCTCCTCATCCACAATTAGGATAACAACACTCTCCTTACAACCTAGTCTGCCTTATCCTTTGGCATTAACATTCACAACTCCTCTTCAACTCATTTACTCCTCACCATCATCTTCCGCATCTCTACCACCACAACCATTAATGGGTCATCCCATTCTTTACCCGCTTAAACCACATAGCCTTAATTGTGCTTGTTGTGATCACAACCGAAACCTCATTGTTCATGTAGTAACTCAAATGTATAAACACGTATGGTTTTGAGGTTAGATGGATGGAATGATGTATGTAATAGAGAGAAGTTAGAAAGAGAAAGTGATGGGAGCCTTGAGAGAAAACTAGTGATATATTAGGTTTTAAATGAAGGTCCAACCCTCTCCATATGTGGAGAGGGGTATTTATACATAATGCAATAGGCGCCCCATGTCGAGCTGTGGATTGAGCTGACAGTGGGTGAAGACCCGACCCGACTCCACCAATACTAACTAATATTTACTACGTACTAACTAATACGATAAATACTACGAGCTATGTAATGCTAAACTATACTAGGCGTGACCGAATCTTTAAGATGAATAATTGTATTCCTAACAATCTCCCCCTAAGGGAGGTCAGCTCAGAAATTATACATTGAATTCTAGCATTCTAATCTCTAACGATAACTTTGTAGCTCGTAGCCTCTGATTCTTCATTGTCATAAACTTTGTACACCCAGCAGCGGACTTTAGATGACATGATTAATGTATTGGATGATCTTGTCATTTCTTCGAGTCTATCATCCAAATGAATATCTTCAAGTCATCTTTGTGTTGAAACGTCTCCATGTGATGTGGACAACTTAGTATTGGCATGCTCACACTTTTCAGAATCATGAACTTCAGCATCAGAGTTAAGGAAGCATAGTTGAAGCCCATTCACTGATCATGATTTCTTCGATTGTGATGTCGAAGTGTGAGCATGGGTGATGGATCTGCATCTTTTTAGCAATCAACCATAACCGTCAGAAATTTCTGCAAGCAAACAGTTAGCAACAAATCATCTGGTACTTACAGGTTCGGACTTCGAGGTCAACAGCATAGTGTGAGGACTTTCTCTAATCCTTACCAAGGCCGTTCCTAAATCGGATACCCCCAAGAGGGCTTACAAGATCTACCTAAATAGCTTAACAATTAGGTGAGTCACTGGAGATCATTCCACGAGACTGTAGACCATTTGTAACCGCCGCGACCACTAAGCGTAATCCACAAGTGATTACCGAAGTGACCTGCTTTCAGGGCTATTTGATGTTGACTCTGGCAGGAATCTCCATTCAATCATTTTAGAATTACATAAGAAAATTCTCTTATGAATGTTCTGGTAGATCGCTAAGATCTACGTAGGACTCTCAAATGTGCAACTGGTGTCCTTGATTATGGACTACCAGTGCGAAAGTAGCAAGTGTTCCTATTGAGATCTTATGATGTATCTCGCGGCTCTATACTCGATAAGTGCATTATTTGGTAGTTGGAGACTGGAGTGGTATCTCCTGTTTCAATATCAACATAGCTCATAATGAGCAATCGATAGATAATGCAGGGTTCCCCGTGAGAATGAAACATGTCATTTTTAGGGAACTTGAGTGGGTAGAAGGTTTTGTGAAGTGCGTCACTGGGTCCATGACGTCTTAGTCTTCAATACCGGTGTCGTCTTAGCAACAACCAGTAGCATATGAATTGAACCCAGTTTCTGCCCTAAGGTTGAATAATTTGGAGGGCTATTTCTTTTCACCCTTTTTTATTTCATTTCTTTTTAATTCTTTAACCCCTTCTTTCTCCTTTCTCACATTACATATTTTTTCATAATCACACCTAAGGACTTTCTAATACTAACTATTTGGTATTCTCCTTGGGTAGATTCCTCCGGCTCTGGCGGATCATAGGACGGTTTTCCTAACCTTAGTCACCTTATAACGCCATGACTATCCTATGTTACCATAAACCAAACCATTGAAAATTCTCTCAACGTGATTATGATTAAGAAACACATTTTGTTAACACGTTGAGAGTTTTACCATTTTCAAACGCTCCCCCTTAACATGTGCACAGGTGTTTTAATTATAAATTTGCACATGTCGGGAAGAGTTTGCACTTTTGAACTGATCCACATTTAGTGAACATGATCAGGCATTCGAGACACGCTTACATCACTAGTTATACTAGCTTGAAGTTATTACCCGGCTTGATCAATTCCACATAAGATTTCTCAAAATGGTACATTTTACTTAGACTAGTCCTCTTCGAGACACGCTTACATCACTGGTTAGACCAGCTTAAAATTATTACCCGGCTAGGAGTAGTCCTTTCGATTGATGACAGTTTTTGTTTCCTTAATTCATTGGTTAAGTCTGAGTCTCGTTCATATGAGATGCTAGGATCCTTTTATCACAAACCATTTGCTCCTCCTCAATATGTGCATTGATGTACAAAAAGATTTTAGAACATGTGGGAGAGGTTACATTTAAGTTAGCACGTGTGGGAGAGCTGACATTTAAGTCCAAAACATCACATTTTAATCAGATTTCATATTTAAATCACATTTTCTCCCCCGATCAATAATTACAAACCATTTGAGATTGGTGATCCCAAATGGTTTAAATAAGTTCAAAGATTTTGGGAGAAAATGTGGTCAGATATAAGAATGACTAATTATGAGATGATGCATTGCTCCCCCTCAATCCTTGAGGGAGCATGATATGTGTCAGAAATGATGAATTTTTGAATGATTTAGAGATTAACGAAAAACTCATGAAAAATTCATATTCTGACACATACCAATCACATTAAATCCACTGCATGTTAATGAACAAATAAACAAGTTTTGATGATATAGAGTTTTGAAATCATTCTCCCCCTCAATCAATGACCCATTTTCAATTTAGTATTTTACTGAGAAGTTTAATCATTTAGCATCGATTGAGTGGAAAATTTTATACAAAATTTCAAGTCTATTTGATTTTCAAAAATCATGGTACCACCAAGTTTAGCACAAATATTTTCCCGAAGAATCATTGAAGGAAAGTATTTGCGATATAAAGAAGACTTCTCTTCATATACAAGAAATGATACAGTAAAACCTACATCAAGTCGAGGAAACATAGATATAAAGTAATCCATGCCCTGGTGAACTTCACCCAGTAAGAGGAACAACCGTCTTTTTAGCGACGTGTTTTCCCCATCTAGAGGTGCGGGTTGCCATCTGAAGTAATAGCAAGCCATTTTGAAAGAATATTTTTGGAAACGACATGTTTTAGTAAAAACATTATTTGAAAAGAAAAACTCTTGCTCAAGCATATGTAAGTTTCTGTGTCATTATTTAATGACATTTCTAGAAACGTACATAATATTGATTACGCAAGAGACATTTCGTAAGAAGAATATTTTTGGATTTAAATGATTTTTCAGATTTTTATGGTTTTTGTAGGTTTTATATTTTTCTATTTTCTTTTTGTTTTAAACTATGTACAAAGGATATGTGAGGAAAATCCATTAATCCTCATTTTCTTCCTGAAGACTTTTGAGAGATTCTGGCATAAGGCTCTTCATCCCAAGTCGCGGAGGAACAAACTGAAACCTTCTCGGAAGAGAGCCTTTGTAAAGATGTCAGCCAGCTGAAACTCTATCCTCACGAAGTAAAGTTCCAATACCCCTTTCTCTACTTGTTCCCTGATGAAGTGATGATGGATGTCGATATGCATGGATCTGGAATGCGGGACATTGTTACAGCATAGAGCAATGGCACTTCTATTATCACAATACATCGGAACTTTGTTGAAGAGAAAGCCATAGTCTGATAGTTGGGATCTCATCCACAAAATTTGAGCAAAGCATGAAGACATAGCAATGTATTCTGCCTCTGTAGATGATATTGATGTACACATTTGCTTCGTTGATGACCAGCTTATAAGTTTTTCACCCAGAAATTGAGCACCTCCTAACGTACTTCGTCGAGTATCTTGACACCCTACATGGTCAGCATTTGAGTAGGCCGTGAGAGCCATAGCAGTGTCTTTAGGGTACCAGAGACCCATGTGAATAGTCCCTTGGAGATACCTAAATATCCTCTTGACTACTTCTAAGTGCTTTTTGGTAGGCTTGGATTGATACCGAGCATACATACATACCGCAAATAGAAGATCTGGCCTGCTCGCAGTGAGATACATGAGAGATCCGCTCATACTTCTGCATTTGGTTTGATCAACTGGTACACCAGATGAATCTTCATCAAATTTGGATCTTTCAACCATTAGAGTATCAACTGAGTCACATGCATCAAAACCAAATTTCTTCAGGATGTCATTAGCATATTTGGCTTGATTAACGAAGATGCCACTTGGATTTTGTGAGATTTGTAACCCCAAGAAAAATGACATCTTTCCCATCATCGACATTTGGAACTTGGAACTCATTTCCTTTGAGAATCGATCACATTTGGTAGGATCAGAAGATGCAAATATGATATCATCTACGTAAATCTGAAAGTGTCGTACCAAGCTCTGGGTGCTTGTTTTAGGCCATAGAGAGCTTTCTTCAAACGATAAAGATGATTAGGCCGTTCAGGGTTCACGAATCCTTCAGGCTGATTAGCATAGACCACTTCTTTCAAATGTCCATTAAGGAAGGTGGTCTTAACATCTATTTGGTAGACAATCATGTTACTGCTAGCAACATTGGCGAGAAATATTCTAATGGCCTCAATACGAGCAACCGGAGTAAACGATTCTTCAAAGTCAATTCCCTCTTTTTGACTATATCCTTTAGCAACTAACCATGCCTTGTTTTTCAAAACATCACCATGCTCATCAAGTTTTAATTTGACGATCCACTTAAGAGCAATGATCATTGCACATTCCAAAGGAGGCACCAATTCCCATACATCAAGAAGACAAAGCATCTTTGAAATCTTTGGGTTTTGTCTTGGATAGAATGGAGTTAAAGAAGCACCACAAGGCATCAGTGGCAAGTTGCTTTCTTGTAGACACTGGTCGAGAGGGATTCCCTATGATGTTTTCAATAGGGTGGACGTTGGTCCATTTTCTGAGATGGTCGTGTGGTTGAGGGTAGTGAACTTATGTAGTTGTGTTTGATTCTCCTTAGTAAGTTGCTTCATTAGAGGATTCAAGAGCAAATATATTTTTAAACGGCTCATCATCAGGTGGAGCAAAAGGATTAGCTTCATATGAATTATCTGTTGCCGTCCCTTGATGTTCAAAAGATGATTGTACGTTTGACGCATATTGAGTGTGACTAGATAATGGTGCATCCTGACCAATGGAGATGGAAAAAAGATGGACCATTAGTAACATGTGGAGCATTTGCAACCAAAACATTAGGATCTGCAACTTGTTGTTCATGCTCGTGAATCTGATGTGGCTCAAAATATTCGTCAAACATGGGATCAAACAACTTCTTCAATTCCTTACTGGTGGGAGGTATATAACAAATGGAAGGAGTGTGATTCTGTACAAGGCCTGAACTAATCGGTCCAGGAGACAAAAGATTAGGTGCGGGACCAGAACTGGTGTGTCCTGAAACCGAATGCTCAGTCGGCTCATCAAACGTGACATGGATTGTTACCATGATTTTTCGGGTTCTCTTGTTGTAGATTCGGTATCCCTTTCGATCTGGTGCATATCCAACAAATACTCCAATATCTGACTTAGCCTTAAGTTTACCCAAGTCTTCAATATCGCTTGTTGGATAGGAAAGTGCTCCGAACACACAAAGAAAAAAGAGACCAGGTTTTCTAAGATGCACTAGCTCATAAGGTGTTTTATTGTGGAGAGGATGTATCAATGATCGATTTTGAGTATAGAAAGTAGTAACAATAGCCTCAGCCCAAAGAAACATTGGAGTTCTAGAAAATATCAGCATAGTGCGATTAGCTTCAACGAGAGTGCGATTCCGTCTTTCAACGACTCCATTTTTATGAGGAGTGCGAGGAACACTTTTTTGATGACGGATGCCAATACTTTCATAGAATAGAGTAAGTTGTTTGTTAACAAACTCTGTTCCATTGTCCGTGCGGATGATTCTGACGTTTTGTTGAGTCTTACTTGCAGTTGCTTGATAAATTTAATGATGATATCCGGAGTTTCATCCTTGGATCTCAAAAACTATACCCATGTAAATCTTGAGTAGTTGTTAACAGTTACGAGAACATATCTTTTCCCATTAAAACTCTGTACTTGCATAGGTCTGCACAGATCCATGTGAAGGGTATGGAGAACTTTTGTAATGGAGTTGGCTGGTTTGGGTTTGTGAGTGTGTTTCTTTCTTTTTCCCAGTTTACACGCAGAACAAAGATGATCTTTTTCATATTTCAACCTGGGCATGCCTCGAACAAGATCCTTGTGAGTAAGTTCATTAATGGTGCCGAAGTTCAGGTGGTTCAACCGAAGATGCCATAGCCATGATTTATTTTTTGAGGCCTTAGAAAGTAACAAAATGTGAGAGGACCGCATCATATCTTCTATAGAGATGGTGTAAAGGTTTGTGCCACGACTTCCTTTTAGAAGATCAATTCCATCCAATTCTCTAACAAAGCATGTGTGCTTTCTGAAGGCGACTTCAAGATCGGAGTCACAAAATTCACCAACAAAGAATAGATTGTCCCCAAGTCCTTCCACATAGTAAACTCTAGAAATCACACTGTCACCAAACACATAGTCACCATAGCCCATAATGGCTCCAAAATGGTCGTTCCTGAATCTAACAGCCCTGATAAACTTTTTCATGAAATTTCAGAGCCGAGTGTGATCCCCAGTCATATGTTTTGACAGCCTGAGTCCAAATGCCACAGGACGATTTGTACGACATGCATTTGAAACCAGAAAAATATGGATAACTAAAAAACGTGGATCCCCAAGTGTAATTGGGATCCAATTGGTTAGCACAAACATACTTAGGAGAAACAGAATTAGTGTATGAAATGGTTTCCTTAGGGAAACTATACTAGTGGGTGTAAAGGACCTATCATCAAGGCATTTTGTCACTAAAGGGAATGTTCTACCAGTTGCCTTCCATTCCTTAACATTTAAAGGCTTAGGATTGGTCATTTTCGTTAATGGGCACTGATTTCCTAAAGTGAACTTTCTTCTCGTAGGTCTCCACTGATATCCTACACTAGTGAATATCTTTCCTGTAGCTTTCCAAAAATGTTTTTCCAGTTTATGTGTCTTAGCAATCTAAACTGAGGATGAGTAAGAAGACTTAAAAAATGACACAACATAATCATCATGATTACCAGAAACCAAATAGTCATTACATGTCTTACAAGTAGCATTAAAATTTTAATTAATTACATTAGGCTTATAGCTAATACTAGATACAACACGATTCCTTTCATTCAAATCAATCTTATTTTTCCTAAGGTGGTCTTCTACTTTCTTCCCTTGAGCACTCTTAGCTGGTGAAGTCTTATCATTCCTTGTATTGCAACTAGGCTTTGACCCCTAGCTTTAGTGTCATTGCTTACTCAAGTAGAATTAATGACGGGAACATTAGATTGTTGCACTGCTATTTATTTTCTAGGAAGTGATGTGTTACGTTCAGATCTTGTCAAAGGTGCGTCAAAGGTAACATGCTTCTTCATAATCTTACACGAAGATGAAGTAATTCTATTTCGCATGTTGATGATCTTAGGACATGTACCTATGAAAGTGTTATCCGGTGGTCTCACCATTCTATCTTCTTCAATGGTCTCACGAAGCATGTCAAGGCAAATCTTAAGATGTCTAAGGTAATCACTATGAACTAACTTATTATTCCTAAGAGGAAGCGGGATATTCACGGCCTCACATGCATATTTTTTAAATTCACAGATCTTTGAAATGACATTATCACATACAGTAACCGGCATTTTCTCTTTCACCTTGGTCTTTAGATTCTCAATTTCATTTAGCAAAGAAGTTATTTTTTCGTTGGTTTGGTCACGTGTGATCTTAATTGAATCATATAACTCTTTGTAATGTTGTTTGACTTTTGAATTTTCAGCTTGAAAACAATCATTTTCATATTTGAGTTTATTGATGATGTCTAAAAATTAAAATCCTGAGAATCCGCAGACTGTGGTTTATGGGAGCCGATTACATCACTCTTGTTAGACTTCAATTGGGAAATTTGGGCCCTCAATTTCGAATCGTGTTGGTGTGAGCTTTAATTTTTTCATCCCGTTTGGCTAATTCAAAATATGCATCAAATTCAGGAGCATCCGAAGATGTCTTGGCATTCGAAATTTTAATCCTTTCTTCTAAATGTTGATATTTTAATTGTAGGTTAAGATTATCAACTTCTAGTTTAGAAAAATGCCTGACCATGCTATCATGATCATCGTTTTGAATTTTTTCTTGCAATTTTAAATTCTCCCCCTCAAGCTCAACAACACGATTTTGGAGAACATTTAACGCAACAGACATTTCATGAAATTGACAAGCAGTTAATGCAGAATCAGTAGCAGTATAGAATACAATAGGGTGGCAATTCGAGTCAGGTTCGGGTTGACGGGTTCTGGTTATCAGGTTGGCGGGTCAGAAAACCCCAACTCAAACCTGACCAATTTAAATCATCAGGTCAGCTATGTCAACCCAAACCTATTTACACTTAACCCGAACCTGACCCATTTAACCCGGATATATACTTGGGTTGACAGGTTAAATAGGTTACACGGGTGGAATATGTTCAACGGGTATCGGGTTGAATCATTTAACTCATTTTATATTACACGAGTTAAACGGGTTAAATGGGTTAGTGGGTCGAACCATTTAACTCATTTAACCCGTATAATTAAATATAAAAAAAAAATTATTTAAGAAAAAAAATCTTAAACGGGTTGGCAGGTCAACCCATTTATTTTTTTCCAAACCTGAACCTGACCCATTTAAAAAACAGGTTAGATATGTCGACCCAAACCTGACCCGAAATTTATTTAGCTCAACCCGAACCTGTTAATTTAAGTGTCGGTTTCAGGTCGGGTTTCGTGTCGGGTCAAAAATTGCCACCCCTAGAATACATCTTATGCAATACATTTAGCAATCAAAGTGTCATTCATGATAAGAGCATTCTTCCTCACAATTTCACTATATTGAAGATCTATTGCAATTTGTTTTCCCTCATTTTCCATATTTTTAAACACTTCTTTCATCTCTTTCACTTCAATTTCAAGGGATTTTTGCAAGCCCTCAAAGTATTCTTTGATAAGTTTAAAAAATGGAATAACCTCAGTTAAGTAACACTCTTTCGTAAGTTCAAATCCCCTTTCACCCTCAGTAATTCCCGTTGGTGTAATTCTCTTTTTACATGTTTTATCAAAATCAGCAAACATTTGACAAAGAACATAGATGCTAATAAGAGTTTTACATTGTGTGGGAAGTACTAATTGAACTAAGTGCATTGGTGTATTGGGGGGATACACCGTTGGGGTAGCAAACTTTTGAGGAATTTTGGGCTTATGTTCTTCAGCTTTCATTTTCTCAATGTCTAATGACCAAAATACCTACTCTGGTATTAACTTAGTTTGAGGTGAAAAAATAGTCAATCAATTATGTTCATAGTAATTATGAGGCTTGATATTGACATGTTTTTTAATGCACTTTGGATCCTTCATTTTATGATCTAATCTCTCTCTATTGACAGATTTTATCTCATCAATCTACATAGTAGACGACACATAAGGGGGGCATGATCAGGTTTGAGCATAACATTAGCATCATATAAAGTAGGTTGAGTGGTACTAACGCTCCTAAGAAAGTTTGTTTTAGGCACTCCTAAATCCTTATTACTATGTGCATCCCACAATTTAATGTGCTTTTGTATCATTTGAGCAGTTTGAATAGTTTGGCCTTGAGTATACAATTTATTTTCAAGTTTGTTCTTTAACGTCTTAAGATTGGGGAAATCATTTAAGAGTTTAGTTTCTCAATCCTGAAAATCAAGTTTTAGTGCAATTACACTATCCTTAATCTCCTGTTTTTGTTTAACAGTTTGATCAAGTTGATTTTGTAGAGATTTTAACTCCTTTTTCAATGTTTCTTCTGTGGAAAACTAGAAGGGGCGTTGAATAGTTTTATGTCTTTTTAATTCGTTATAAAAGATAGTTTTAGTGTTTCTTTAGTTTTTAAAATTTAGATTCGATAATATGTGATCTCATGTCTTGCACAATATAAACAACTATCAATAAATAAGATATAGCAATGATAAGTAATGAAAAAAGTAAGAGATGGAAAGATCGAACCGCGAAACAAGAGATTTATAGTGGTTCGGCTACAAGGACACCTTCCTTGCCCTACTCCACTCCCCGAGCACCTAACTCAAGAGTTTTCTTCACTATATCGACAAGCTCCCTTATGGCGGAGAAAACCTTACACACCAATTTACACACCACAACTTCTTCACAACTAAATCACAACTTCTACACAACTTCTTCACACCAATCTACTTCACAACTAACTACTTCACGCCTATCTTCTTCACACCTAGCTTCTTTACTACAATCTAATTCCTAACTTTTCTTCTTCACACCAAACAACTAACTAAGCACACAATTAATATACCTAGCACAACTATCTACAATCAAATATTCACAACAATCTTCACAAAGAATTATGTAAATAATCTTGATGATGCACCAACAACTTGGATGTGGAGGTCACAACAAGTTGTAATACTTCTTGTCTTGGAGGATAGAAGTATTCTTCTCTTGCACTTGAGAGGATGATGTTTGAATCACTTTGAAACAAAGAATTATGTATTTATGATCAAAGGATTAAGAGAATAGAAATGGGGATCTAGAACAGAAAGTTTAGGAGTGCAAAAGGTGAGAAAATTATGTGGGATGAACCAGTATTTATAGGGAGAAAATTTACTGTTCTGGAGCGTGGCCGGTCCCCTTAATTATGGGGCGGTCCCCTTAATGATTAAGGGGGCCGCCTAGTATAATTAAGGGGGCCGCCCTCCTGAACGTTGGATTTTCTTGTCCTTTTGTGAGGGAAATTTTTCTGGATAAAGTTTGCCATTTTTGGTTGGAAATTTGAAATCATATATTTATAATGAATTAAACATATTATTTTAATTCCAAAAGTAATTTTGTAAAAGATATAGAATGTTTAATACATTTTATAAAAATTCTAGTGATTAGAAAACTTTCCTTTGATCATGAAATGTAATAAACACTTTGTTTATTCATACCTTAAGTGATATGGATGCAAAGACAAATATTAAGCACTAAAAACTTGTTTACGTTATAAGTTTTAGATTAATGAGTTAATGCTTTGTAATTATCAAAACATAGAGATATTGTTAATATGCTAACAATGTTTTTAGACATTATTTATGTCAACAATCTCCCCCTTTTTGATGATTACAAAACCTTAAACTCATTAGGTCTAAAAAATAATTTTTAGACAAGTATTATTAGAGTTTAACATTCTCTTCTCCCCCTTTTTGTAAAATTAAAAAGGTTAGGCCGAGTAAGCTTCGTGAAGGAATATTAAACGGGTAGAATGCTCCCCCTTGATGTATGCTCCCCCTCATTTGAGAGCGCCAAGGAAATGAGCTATGGAGATCTCGGCAACACAAAAGATTTGAAGAGAACAAGACACATATATATGCAAAGCAATAAATATGTAAATAAAAATATATTCATTCAAGCATCATAGAAAAGATTTGCATTACAACATTGAATATGCGTAAAGCATATTGATTACAATGAAACAAAAGAAAAGACATAGTCCTATATTGCCTAAGAGAGCACTTGGAGTTACTTGCAACCCATGGTTGATTGTTTTATTTACTTGAAGGAGAACATAAGCATAAAGCTTAGTTGTTAGATGGAGAGGGATATGGAGTGGGGTATGGAGTGGAAGAGGTGAATCTTACGATGTTGTATCGTGTTAAGGGTGGTATGGGATGAGGACGAGTGAGGAGATATTCAATCCAAGAAATATCTTCACTCAAGTATAGGATTTGTTTTTGAAGGAAGATGCAACAAGGGCAATAATGAGTGTGGTTTATAACTTGATCCAAGTTGAGAGAGTAAGGTAGGCAATCGTTGTAGGGTGATGATGGAGGTTGCTCTTTGCTGCGTTGTGCAAGATGCATGCATTGAGATCACTAAGATCATGGATTTGGGATATTTCATCACGGAACTTTTGCTTTTCCGTGGCAATGCGGAGAAAGTCGTTGTGTTGATATGGATGAATTGGGTTTGTGTAGTTGGAATTGTAGTTGGATGGTTGATCAAACTTGTATAGATCATTACAAATGGTTGGAGGATGAGATGAGTGGTTTGGCATGAAGGAAGATGTTTGGCCAATGTTGTATGGTTTGTAAAGAGGATCAAATGAATGTCCTTGTGAATTTGGTGTAAAGTTTGGGAAGTAAGTGGTTGGAGGTGTTGAGTGATTTCCAACTTCATTGGTTAAGATGGATTTGTTTCGAGGGCTTTTTCTTCGCCAAACGGGTTTTTCCGTCATTCTTGCAAGCCTTGAGGCTTTTGGTTTTGGTTTGTTTGGAGAAGTCATGAATGGATGAATGGAGAGTGTGGAAGATTTGGGATATTTATAGTGTAAGATTTGTGTGTTTATGGATGGATAAAGTTTGTTTTCGAGATTAGGACAAAATGTGTTGGTGAAAAATGGGAAATGTAGGTTGAAATGGGCTAAAAAGCAGAAAAGATTCTGTAAACCCGACCATCAGATGGCCGGTCCCCTTAATTAGGGGGCGGTCCCCTTAATGATTAAGGGGGCCGCCTTACAAAATTAAGGGGGCCGCCCATCTGGTGATTTCCAGATTGCCAGAATTGGGTTTTTGGCAGAAAATTTGCAGAAAGGTTGTGTGTTTGGATTAGAATTCAAGCAAGTTTAACTCCTTGAGACAATATAGCATCTAATTTAACTATAATATAGCATGCATGCAACAACACTTAAGTAAAAGAGCAATCAAGCAATTAGTAATAAGCAAGAGAAGGCAAACAAAGGCAAGGGCACTTAATCTTCCTAGAGCAACTATCTTAGATCAAAGGCAAAGGTAACTAGTGAGTGGAAAACTAGTGATGGAGCAAGATGACAACATTATTAGTGAATTTGTCCTAGTGTGTGTGTATATACAACAAATGTGGAGTTATGATTGTTTCGACTCCTAAATGCAAAGAGAGATAACGATCCTAAGAAACAATCCAAAAGATCTCCTTGATTCAATTTTTGCTCGATCATGAATGTCAAAGATATATATTAGATTATATACCTTGACAATTTATGTGAGAGTTTATGCATGATTTTGGAAGACAATATTTTTAGCATTAGTCAACAATGCAAGGAAAATGATGTTCATGTGATTCCTAGATGTGAGAATAATTTTTAAAGAAAATTGATTGGGTTTTACAAAAGAGTTTATGCGAAGAAAATAAACTTTCCCAATCTTTAATTTTGTGCGAAATAGATTCCTAGACTCAGAAATGGAGGAGTGGAAGAAAAGAAGATAAAAAAAAAAAAAAAGAAAAAAAAAAAGAAAAAAAGAAAAAAAAAATTTGTCTAAATGCAATAAAATTTAGTCAACTTGTTCCATCATTCCTAATCCTAAACGCAAGTCATTGAATAATTCAAGCTTAAGGGGTTTAGTGAATATATCCGCAATGTTATCTTCCGATGCAACTTTTTCTATAGATATATTCCCTTTTTGTACATTATCCCTAAGAAAGTGGTGGCGTATTTCTATATGTTTAGTCCTAGAGTGTTGCACCAGATTTTTACTTGAGTCTATCCCACCTTTGTTATCGCACATAATGGGAACGTTTTCTAACCTAATGCCATAGTCTATAAGAGCATGTTTCATCCATAGTGCTTGTTGACATGCCTTTCCAGCCCTTACATATTCGGCTTCGGTGGTAGAAATAGCAAGAGCGGTTTGCTTCTTCGAAAACCAAGATGTTAGACAACATCCCATAAACGTGCAAATACCGCTAGTGCTTTTTCTATCTACGTAGTCTCCCGCATGATCCGAATCCGCATAGACGATGTTTTCTATGCCGGATCCCTTAGGATACCATAATCCTAAGTGTATAGTGCCATTAATGTATTGGAAGATACGCTTAACTGCTTCTAGGTGAGAGGTTTTGGGATCCTCTTGAAAACGGGCACAAAGGCAGACACTAAACATGATATCGGATCTACTTGCCGTCAAGTATAGTAAACTACCTATCATTCCTCTATACTTGGTGTTATCTACGGACTCACCTTCATCATCCTTTATGAGCTTTACTTCCGTAGACATGGGAGTCTTCATGGGTTTTGAGTCTTCTAGGCCAAATTTCTTAAGCATTTCCTTAATGTACTTAGATTGGTTAAAAAATATTCCATCTTCTAATTGTTTTATTTGTAATCTTAGGAAGAAGTTAAGTTCACCCATCATACTCATCTCAAAATCATCATGCATGATTTTGGCAAATTCATCACACATGTCTTGACAAGTCGATCCAAATATAATTTCATCAACATATATTTGGACAATGATAAGATTTGGGTCTTTCCTTTTAGGGAAAAGAGTGTTATCTACCATTCCCATGGAATAATCATGTTTAATAAGAAAAGCTTTTAATCGATCATACCAAGCTATGGGAGCTTGTTTGAGTCCATACAAAGCTTTCTTTAACTTATAAACATAATCAGGTTTTGCGAAGTCAATGAATCCTGGAGGTTGTGCCACATATACCTCCTCATTGATAAAACCGTTAAGGAATGCACTTTTCACGTCCATTTGGAATAGCTTAAAATCTAGGGCGCATGCATAGACAAGTAGCATCCTAATTGATTCTAATCTAGCTACAGGGGCATAAGTTTCATCATAATCAATTCCTTCTTGTTGATTATAACCGTGGGCAACTAACCTAGCTTTATTCCTAGTAACTACTCCATTTTCATCTAATTTATTCCTATATACCCATTTAGTTCCTATGATGGTCATATTCATTGGATTTAGGACTAATTCCCAAACATCATTTGCCTTAAATTGATTTAATTCTTCTTGCATAGCTATAACCCAACTTTCATCTTTTAAAGCTTCATTAATATTCTTAGGTTCTATTGCTGAGAGGAAACAAAAGAAATTATTTTTATCTTGAGCTTGTGACCTAAGGGTTATTTGGTTAAGATGTCCTATTATATTATCTAGTGGATGTGACCTAGATTCTTTAATATTTACAATTTCGTTATTTCCTAAGTTAATGTCTTCATTGTCATTTCCTATGGGTTTTGTTTTACTAACCTCAATAGCTTCTTCTTCAACTAAGTCATCATCTTCTAAAGGTAAAGTTTTAGGAGGTGGTGGTGTTTCATCAAATGTTACATTTAGTGATTCTTCTACTTTCATGGTGTGTTTGTTAAGTGTTATATATGCTTTACTATTTTGTGGGTATCCTAAAAATATTCCTTCATATGATTTTGGATCAAACTTAGTGAGGTAATCCTTAGTGTTTAGAATATAGCATTTACTTCCAAATACCCTAAAGTAGCTTAAGTTTGGTTTTCTACCTCTTAGAAACTCATAAGGAGTTTTTCCTAGAATTCTCCTAATTGATACCCTATTTAAAATATATGTCGATGTATCTACGGCGTGACACCAAAATTTTTGTGGGATAGATTGTTCATTTAACATTGTTCTACTCATTTCTTACAGTGACCTATTTTTTCTCTCTACTACGCCATTTGATTGAGGAGTACGAGGAGCGGAGAAATTGTAAGATATTCCATTTAAATCACAATATTTTCCGAATTGTACTTCATTGTCAAATTCCCTACCATGGTCCGTCCTAATGGCTACTATTGTGCATCATAATTTATTTTGAATCATTTTACTAAATATTTCGAATTTTTCAAAGGCTTGGGTCTTGTCACTTAAAAACCTAGTCCACGTGTATCGTGAGTAGTCATCTACTATTACTAAGGTATATTTGTTTCCTCCATGGCTCCGCACAGCAGATGGACCAAAGAGATCCATATGTAATAATTCTAGGCACCTAGTAGTGGATACTATATTTTTAGCTTTGTGACTAGCATGAACTTGTTTTCAAATTTTACATGCATCACAAAAATGCTTGTCATATTTTAGATTAGGCAAATTTCTAACTAATTCCTTAGAGGCTAAAGATTGTATTTGTTGCATGTTAGCATGTCCTAATCTCCTATGCCACAATGTGGAGTTTTCATCTAGGGTCGTTAGGCATATTCTATCCTCAGGCTTGTTTCCTAGTTTCATAACATATATGCCTCCTTTCCTAATTCCTCTACCTATAATTTTTCCATTCTTAACTATTTCGCTATCCTCTTCGGTAAAGGTGACTCTACATTTATTGTCACATATTTGTCCTATACTAAGCAAGTTATATGTTAAACTATCTACATGCTCTACATTTTCAATAGTAAGTGAGTCTTGAGAAATCGTACCTTTGCCAATGATTTTTCCACGTAAGTCACTACCGAAAATAACGTTACCTCCATTATATGCCTTGTATGTAGAGAATAGCTTGCGGTTCCCCGTCATGTGCCTCGAACATCCGCTATCCTTGATCCATTCGTCAGGCTCCAAGTCAATTCCCAAACATATTTCGTCGGTTCCTTTTGCCATAAAACACTTTTCATCTCTTGGTTTTTCTACTTCTTCTTTGTCACTATCACTCCATGTTCCACTAACAAATGCGCCTTGATTTTCATAACCCGGCGGCTTTAGACATTCGCCAATGAGATGATTTGGACTTCCACACCTAAAGCACTTTCTTTTCCCGTAGTTGTCGCTTCTATTTCTTTGGAACGGTTTTCTTTCATCTCGTGATGATCTAGTGAATCTTCCTCGTCTCTTGAAGAATTTCTTGAATTCTCTTATGGCCATTGCATATTCTTCATCTTTACTTTCGTCACTTGAATCATCATCATCACTAGGTTCCTTTTTGGCTTTTAGAGCAATGGATTTGGTTTGTTCTTTCTTGACTTTTACCGTTTCCGAATCTCTTCTTATAATTTCTTCATGGACCTTCAAGTTGCCAATGAGTTCATCTAGTGATAACGTCATCAAGTTCTTTGATTCTTCAATGGCCGTGACCTTAGCTCGCCATTTCGGATGCAATGGCCTAAGAAATTTCCGAAAACAATTTTTACTAGAAAATGTCTCATCTAGTGCTTTTAAACTTGTGATGATAGTGTTAAATTTAGCAAAAGCATTATCAATTGATTCCTCTTCCGGAATCGTAAATTGTTCATATTGTTGTACAAGAAGATCTATTTTGTTATATTTAACTTGACTATTACCTTGGTGAGTAATTAGTAAAGAATGCCAAATTTCTTTTGTGGTTTTACACATAAAAATTCTTTCATATTCTTTGCGTGGTAACGCATTATAAATGACCATTTTAGCGGGAAAATCACCAAAGGTAGTAATATGCCAAAGATCAAGATCTTTTGATTTCACATAAGTTTCGAATCTATTTTTCCAATATAAAAATCCATCACTTTCAAATAGTGGTGGTCTTTGCATAGATTGCCCTTCTAAATATTTTTCAGATTCCATAGATCGTTACAAGTTTTAAAATACAATATATTTTAAAAATCTTGCTCGACGTGGCTCTGATACCAATTGTGGAAAACTAGAAGGGGGTTGAATAGTTTTACGTCTTTTTAATTCGTTATAAATGATAGTTTTAGTGTTTTCTTAGTTTTTAAAATTTAGATAAGATAATATGTGATCTCAAGTCTTGCACAATATAAACAACTATCAATAAGTAAGATATAGCAATGATAAATAATGAAATAAATACGAGATGGAAAGATCGAACCGCGAGACAAGAGATTTATAGTGGTTCGGCTATAAGGACACCTTCCTTGCCTTACTCCACTCCCCGAGCTCCTAACTTGATAGTTTTCTTCACTATATCGACAAGCTCCCTTATGGCGGAGAAAACCTTACACACCAATTTACACACAACAACTTCTTCACAACTAAATCACAACTTCTACACAACTTCTTCACACCAATCTACTTCACAACTAACTACTTCACGCCTATCTTCTTCACACCAATTTACTTCACACCTAGCTTCTTTACTACAATCTAATTCCTAACTTTTCTTCTTCACACCAAACAAAAAACTAATCACACAATCAATATACCTAGCACAACTATCTACAATCAAATATTCATAACAATCTTCACAAAGAATTATGTAAATAATCTTGATGATGCACCAACAACTTGGATGTGGAGGTCACAACAAGTTGTAATACTTCTTGTCTTGGAGGATAGAAGTATTCTTCTCTTGCACTCAAGAGGATGATGTTTGAATCACTTTGAAACAAAGAATTATGTATTTATGAATAAAGGATTAAGAGAATAGAAATGGGGATCTAGAACAGAAAGTTTAGGAGTGCAAAAGGTGAGAAAATTCTGTGGGATGAACCAGTATTTATAGGGAGAAAATTTACTGTTCTGGAGCGTGGCCGGTCCCCTTAATTAGGGGCGGTACCCTTAATGATTAAGGGGGCCGCCTATTATAATTAAGGGGGCCGCCCTCCTGAACGTTGGATTTTCTTGTCCTTTTGTGAGGTAAATTTTTCTGGATAAAGTTTGCCATTTTTGGTTGGAAATTTGAAATCATATATTTATAATAAATTAAACATATTCTTTTAATTCCAAAAGTAATTTTGTAAAAGATATAGAATGTTTAATACATTTTATAAAAATTCTAGTGATTAGAAAATTTTCCTTTGATCTTGAAATGCAATAAACACTTTGTTTATTCATACTTTAAGTGATATGGATGCAAAGACAAATATTAAGCACTAAAAACTTATTTACGTCATAAGTTTTAGATTAATGAGTTTATGCTTTGTAATTATCAAAACATAGAGATATTGTTAATATGCTAACAATGTTTTTAGACATTATTTATGTCAACATCTTCCTTTAAGTTATGTTCAGTTATATATGTACACATCTGCCAGTCCATTTTCTGTTCACGTTCGGTTAGCTCAAATTTTGCCCGTTGTTCATACATTGTCACATGATCTTTAAGAATATTAAGCCTATTAGTCAAAGTGTCATCGGGTACAATAGTAGTGTATTCATCCAATTCACACACATTATTATCAACTGAAGATGCATAACTTGGTACAACAGACTCGACGTTGTCTCTTACATATTGGTCATATGGGATAACATAGTTATTTCCCATATCAGCAGTATCTAATTCCACAACGTTTGCTTGTTGTACTTCACTATGAATCCTTTGTTCATGCAACACATTATCGTCACATACAACAGAAGATGCTCCACTAGATACATCAAATTCTTTGTTGTGATCCACATGTTATTCAATTAGGGTAACATTGTTCTTTTCCAATTCAACATCATCTGGCATAGCAACATTAGTCTGATGTATTTCATTGAGAATCTTCGGATCATCACTTCTTTTGCATGTATCATATAACTTTAGTACCTCAGATATGATGGATGAGTTGGAGGGACCAGGTAGTTCAGGTGATGAGACTGTAGATGATAGATTGGCCATGAAGATGGTTTGTGCAGTGGGTTCATCATCAACATCTGAATCGAAGGCATCACAATCTTTTGTCTGGAAGATGTTTGGATCATTGATAGCTAAATACTGAACTGGTTGTTCATCCACATCGGCGTCAAATGTGTTCCCTCCATCACCTGCTAGGAACAGCAGCTGCTCCTCAACCAATGCCACTCCATTCTCCTGTTCTTCTATCAGCAACATCTTATCCTTGAAGTAGTCTAAGTTCTGGGGACACTTAGGTTGATTGGAGTTCTATGCGACATGACCTAACCCACCACACTTGTAGCATTTGGGTTGTCTTCCCTCTCCCTGATTAGCATTCCCAACTCTATTTTGTGCATACCCCCGGAATCCATTCCTTTGGTTGAAATTTTGCCTTTCTTGAACCACAACACGTCCATCTTCCACAACAGCTAGATTACGTGGGTTAGATGACGTTCTAAGTTGGTTGTTAGTTTGAGGAAGCGTTGCTCTGAATTGTTGAAAAAGCAATGATACTTGGTTGGAGATGTTATCAATCATCTTATCGGTGTGAGAATACCCTGAGTTCAGTTGAGTGTTCTTGACATTTGTTGAGTGCACGTATAATTGCCCAATGGATGATTCGTTCTATGTTGCTAGTGTAGGATGGTGAATGACTTGATCAAGTAAGGGTTGGTTGAGTTTCTGAACACTAGAGATGAATGCAAGAGGACCATTTGTTGCTGTTGGATTGAGCTTGTCCCTCAATTACAATCATACACAGCATGCTTCTCATGTTGTTGTAAGTAAGCAAAAAGATCCATAGTTTCATATCTCGTGACTTTCCACGACTTGGTTTAAACAAGTTAAGTGTTTTGCCTTAATTTAAAGCATAACCCAAGTGGGAAAGGATGCGTTTATGCAAAGTGACCTTTGACTTAGTTTGACCAATAAGAGTGTAAACCCGTTACGTAATTAGAGAAGTCATAAGCACGGGATATGAGCATATGGATGCTTTCACATGATGTTACGTGAAATATATAAGCTCCCTAAGTTTAGAAAAGCCTTGGTTAGAGGCGATAGCTAGAAAACATGAGTTGGAGTTTTCCCATAAATGGGTGCTTTAAAAGTTGGATCTCTCTAATCCCAAAACTCGTTTCGAGTGTTCTCAATTAAGCACATAACATATTCATACCTGTATTGAAAGATCCACATTTGTCGGGTAAGGGGAAAGCCGACTTTCAAAATTCTTCCCGAAATTCACAAACGCCTGGCGCGTTACCCACGCGTTGACGCGTGGGAGGCGCGCCAGGAGCAGACATGTGACTCGGGGAATTTTGGCTAATGTTTGTTATTTTATGTGTTTCGATGGTTTATTTGTCATCATTAAAATATATAGAGATCTTGATCATGTTGCCTCAACAATCTCTCCCTTTTTGATGATGACAAATAAAAACCGAAAGCAAATAAAATTACAAAACTTAGCGAAGACAAAGCGCGCCTTTAGTGTAGCTTGCGTCTTGACCTTTGCCTTGTAATTTGGTGAAGCCTTTAACATTACTTGAATAGTCTTCACGCTCTTGCTTTCTTTCTCCCCCTTTTGTCAAATCAAAAATGCGGGACCGAATGTGCTCCCCCTTGAACATAGCTCCCCCTAGATCGTTGCTCCCCCTTATTTCTAGGCGGGGATCCATGGGTCAAGTGCCTCACCTTTGCGGTGGCCTAGCTACACATAGAAATCACAACTTGCAACCAACAAGAAATCCTCACATGTGAAAGTTCCAAAATGGGTTAGGTTACTATTTGGAGACTTGCAACATGGGTTAGTCAAAGCAAAGCATCATATACTGTTACGCACAATTCATCATAACCTACGCATATAATACATATTCAACGCATTGTATCCCAAATGTTGATTAACATATACATGGCACCATTACATAGATGTTCATAGAATGGATCTATCAATCAATCATAAACATATCACATACACAAGTGGGCATAACACCAAATTAAATTAGAGCACATAGTTTCACATATAAACACTTTTAAAAATGTAAAGCAAGACCGAAATCTTCAAGGTAAGATGTGATAGATATTCAATTACATTTAAGTGCACGTGTGCCTAGACTTAATTTGTAACATCATAAGTTACTACTTACTAACAAGACAAGACATAAGAAGATTCCTAAGTGAGTGAGAAACATCGTGTATTACTCTAACTTAAGATTAATTCAATCTTGCAAAGAAAATACCTATATGATGTAAACGCCATTAAAACATTTCCTACTTCTTAGGAATTAAATTAGTCACAACCCATACTCTCAAATTTCCTAAGGTACTCTAGTGATGATTTCCTACTAGGTGAAGCATTTTCTTAAAGTGAAACACGTGGTTTTTAAAGCATGTCACCAAAACTTTTGCAAAACGGATTGCTCAGCTAAATACACGAGACATCTCTTGTAACTTCTTGTCCTTCCTTTGGACGACCTCATTGGTTTGAGGAGGACTAATGTTTGAGAAGTTATGTGAGATTCCATGTTGTTTGCAAAATACCAAATTGCACCCTACGTTTAAATTTATTACCATGATTAACTTGAATCAAAGCTTAAGTAGGTTTACCAAATCTTCTTCCTAAGATTCTAAACTTATCTAGGGCAACTTCGTTAGCACCTAGAAATAGAGTCCATATATAATGTGAATAGTCATCAATTTTCATTAAAGTATGGAAGTTGCCTTTGTAACTTTAAATATGTGATGAACCAAACAAATCAATATGAAGTAATTCTAAAACTTTATTAGTCGAAATTGATTTACTAATCCAATTGCTTGCAAGACCTTGTTTGTCTAAGTATTACGTAAATGTGCATTTAGTGTCTAATTAAATATAATACTTGAAAGTTGTGATGACATGATCTACTATCTTTAACAGTTGCAGGAAATTAACATGTTCACAATATGCACTAAATAATCTATCATCATGGAAAGTGGGCATATAAGCAAATAGCACCAAAACATATTTCTCATATAAGCACAAACGCTCTAAGAGCACAAAAAAGGACCTTACAAATGACCAACTAGACATCTTACTTCAGTTTGAAAGATTGTTTTCCTATTTCTAATTATTTTTTGACTTGTTTTATGTTTAGAAAGACTTAATAGGGTTCCAATGGAGTGTGTAAAACAAGTTTTAAGACTCATGAACTCAAAACAAAAGTTTTTCAAAAATTTTGCAAAATTTTACCGTGGATGGCGCGTCACCCACGCATCAACGTACCAGCAACGCACAAGGAACAGACCTCTAACTTACTATCATCATGTAGATCTCCTTTTTCTCTTTCAGTGGCATTTTGAATCAACTAAATCGGAGTTCGGATGAAGAAATTATGATCAAAATACTAAAGCAACTTTTAAAACTTAATTTCTCCTTTTGGGTTTAGTTGTTGATTGTTTTTAGATGTTCTTAGAGATCTAAGACTTAGATTATGATGTGTTTAAGTTATGCAAGTTTTAAGCACATAACTATATTTCCTAAACACATAGCATTTTTAACAACTAACTTTTAAGGCATATAAAGATTCATAAGCATAAGGGAAAACTTAGCTCGACTTTAATGGATGATTTTTGTTTCATGACCACGAGATAAAGATTCACCATTGATGTCTTCCTCAAAGTTTACTTAAGTACACCATCATGCTCCTTATGAAGTAAACAATCTTCTACTACGTCATGTGCATGGAACAACCACTTTCAATGATCTAATAGATTGGTCCAAGAATATACCTAACAAACATATAACTCAAAAACTTGGTCCCCAATGTTTGTTGGGTCCATTGTGGTTAGTATAAAGCATTCCCAAGTTGAACATCCTTGGGTCTTGAAGTAAGACACTAAGTGTTTCTAGACCATACCTTGATAACATAGACCAATGATTATTTTGAAAATTACTTTGGTGTTGAAAACTTGGCCTAATATTTTGATAAATGTTTGGTCTAAAATATCTTTGGTTTGGGTAGGAGTTGTCTCTCCTTTGAGATGAGTTATATTCATGATGTGAGGATCTTTGATTTTTGTTAAAATTTCTTCTTGACGATGATTGATTCCTTTGATAGGAATGTCTTTGGCTATATGACGGTTTCATATTTGGTGTGGGCAATATAGGTTTATGGTCGACTCGAGCTTGTGTGTATCCAAGTCCATTACGTGAAACCGGGTTGTAAAATTGTTTTGGGGTTTCTCTTCTTGTAACGGGTGCTTGAGTACCTCGAGTTTTTGCAAAAGGAGTTTGAAGAACAATTGGTTTAACAAGAACTTTAGACAAAACATTTGGTTTTTCATTTTGTCCTTCTTTTACAAACATTATTGGTTTGCTTAAATTTACGGAAATAGTTTTCTCGTTTTTTGAAAATCCAAGTCCTTCTTTATCTTTGGACAATTTTTGTTGACTTAACATGTCATCCAAATCATTGCTACTTTTCTTATATTTAGAAAAACTTAATGAATCTTTTTGAAGTTTGGATACTTTGTCATTCAAAGAGTTAACCTCATGTACAAGTTTTTCACAACTTGTGCAAGGTTCAACCACCTCTTTGCATTGAGTAAGTCTCTTTACTTCTTGTTCAAGTTCAAACACCTTGTCATTAAGAGAGTGTTTATCCTCAACAAGTTTTTCAATAGTTTTAAAAAGTTCCTCATTCTCTTTTTGCAAATTACGAATATTTAAATCTTTATTAGAAATAGAAGAGTTCGGAGATACCTCTTGAGTTTCAAATGCCATGAGACATGCTGCATTCTTTTCGGAATGATCCCCATCTTCACTATCACTCCATGCTCCGCCGACGAATGCCCTATTTTCTTTGGGCTTTGGACATTCACTTATAAAGTGATTCTTGTCTCCACAAATATAGCACTCGCATTCGGGCCTTGAGCTTCCCCCACCTTTATTATTATAGCCACGATCTCTTCCAACCTTTTTATCATTACTATCACCTTGGTTATCAAACCGATTACCACACCTAGGGCTACCTTCTAGTCTAAAGAACTTCCTAAAGTTCCTTGCCATAAGGTTGAGCTCTTCATCATCTTCATCACTTCCTTCATCATTATCATCACTAGTTTGTTCCCTAGTGACTTTAGCTTTAAGGGCCAGTGACTTAACCTCTTTCTTCTTTTCTTTAGAAACGACCTTGTCATTTTCTATAATCATTTCATACACTTTGAGGTTGCCGATTAGCTCGTCAAGAGGAAGTTCCGCCAAGTTCTTGGCTTCTTCAATAGCCATCACCTTTGGCCTCCACTTAACCGGAAGAGCTCGAAGAAACTTTCTCACATGGTTCTTATTGTAAAAGCTAGGATCTAAACCCGTGAGGCTTGTGATAATAGCATTGAACCTTGTGTAACCATTGTCAATGGTTTCTTCATCCAAGATCGAAAAATTCTCATATTGTTGAATGAGTAAGTCGATCTTGCAATTCTTGACTTGTGAATTCCCTTGATGAGTAATGATGAGTGAGTGCCCAATCTCCTTGGCGGTACTGCAAACGTGGACTCTCTCGTACTCCCTTCGAGGTAGAGCATTGTAGATCAACATCTTTCCTTCATCATTTTTGCCAAGATTTCTCCTCTCATCATCTTTTAGATCCAAATGTGGCTTTTTCACAAACAACTTTGTTTCGGGGTCTTCCACCATAAACCCAAAATTGCCATTTTGGATGATTTCCCACAAATCAAGATCTTTGGACCTAACATAGGTCTCAAACCGGGTTTTCCAAAAACAAAACCCATTGGTTTCTAGCAAAGGTGGTCTTTGCATAGAACATCCCTCTACATAGTTCTCTTAAGCCATGGATCTATACTCTACTTTACCAAAAATCTTAGTTAGGATTTTAGATTTTTGGGAAAGAAGTTTTTGACTTAAAACGACTTCTCGGGAAGTTTTTAAAGCTCAAAAACTTGAGTATTCCGCTCTGATACCAATTGTAGAACCGTAGGGGGGGAGGGTTTGAATACGGTTTCTTCGGCTTTTTAGATGTTTAAAAACTTTAAGCCAAGAAGAATACCAAGTGGTTGTATAATAAACCAACCACAAACCCAATCACAACAAAGTATATAAAGCGAGTAAATGACACCATGATATATACTGGTTCGGGATGGGGGGTTTATACCATCCGTACATCCAGTTGCGAATCCACGACACCGATACTATTACTCTAGTATAATCCTTTTGGTGGATTATAAACCGTTACAACTTCACTCCACCGATATGCACTAAGATCGGTGCTCACTAAGCAGAGCTACTCCCCAACGGTATTCCGCCCTCGGAAATCACCAAAAAGAATCTTGTGATTCGACTTAACTACAAAGACCACTAATACTTCCCACCGGAAGTATCAAACCCCAACTAGATCCCCAATGATCTAGGCTTGGTCACCAAGCCACAAGACTTCAATCTAGATTCCCAATGATCTAGGCTTGGTCACTAAGACACAAGACTTCCCTTACAAACAAATAGAAAGAATAAGTTGTATGTTTATTCAACCAAGCCCTAGCCTAACCTAGAGACTCGATTGTAGTAGAAAGGGTAAAGATAGAAGACCCTCGACACAATCACAAGAGTGGATTAGGTTCTTGTGATTCTTCCCTTGTAAAGAAGATGTGTTCTTTCAATAGATGTTAGTGTGAAAGATTAAGAACACAAGAGATATAATTAGAGAGATTAGAGAGAAAGAATGTAGAGAGAAAGAAGAATGGAAAGGGGTGAGGAATACAAGTGGCAAGGCATGGTATTTATAGGCAAAGACCCAACTTGGGAATATTTTACCGAGGCCGACGCGTCACCCACGCGTTGACGAGTGGGAGGCGCGCCAGACACCCAGGAAAATATTCCCGAGGCTTTGGGTGTTTGGCATTATAAATGCCTTACCTTGCTAAACCCCCAATTGTACTTCACACTAAACCTTAACATTAATCATTCTAAGGTTTACCAACTTAAATAGCCAATTCGAAAATCATTTGTGAAGTGTTTATAAGAAAACCAAATACCAATGGTAGAAGAGTAGAAAAGGTAATTTGGTGGGGGTAGAAATGGTATTCCTCACATGGCATAATAGAGAAGAGAATATGCCATGGGATATTCCTCAAGGGAAGGGTTAAGGTGTAACTATGGTTAGGTTTAAAGGTTTAGAGGTTAACCATGGTTAGGAGTAGAAAGGTTAAGTGTTGAGAAGTAACTGATTCGCCTCAAATGGTCAGATAACTATTGATCAGCCACTTGTGAATGGCCAACTGTAATAGTCAAACAGCTGAGGCAAATGCTTTCATGATCTCTTTCCCTCACCGGAGAGGGAATAGGAATCGAAGGTCCATCATAATCAACATAACATCTCGACATTTTTGACAGGGCCATAAGTTTTTCAACTTTACTTTTACAGGCCCTTTGTTTAAAGAAATCGTCATCGAGAGATGCCATTAGAATCAATTATGAGATAAGTGGAAGAAGGTAGAATCAAAGGGGTTTGGGGATGAGAAATGAAGAATCAAATAGGTAGGGGTGTAAAGGTGAATATTTTTGTGTTTTGTTTTATAAAAATTATAGATAAAAGATGGTAAATATACAATGGATGTATATCCAGATTCACTAATACGTAAAATCGTTAGAATAAGCGCACAACGTCCCCGGCAGCGGCGCCAAATTTTGATTCGCCTCAAACGGTCAGATAATTATTGATCAGCCACTTGTGAATGGCCAACTGTAATAGTCAAACAGCTGAGGCAAATGCTTCCATGAAATACAGTGTTTTCCCGGGTCGTAATGTCCCAACGAGGTTGTGATGGTATTAAAAACGAATCTGTGATTAGTGAATGTGAACAGGAAAGGTATAAAGTGTGTGTGAGTGATTTAAACTAGGGTTTTATAACTTAAAATAACTTAGGAAAACTAAATTAACGATTACGTGAAACCTAGATATCTAAAACGTTAAAACGTACACCAATTTAAAATCAGACGCGATTGCGTGCTGAGAAAAATGTGAGTTTTAAGAAAAATAAACTATAGGGGTTAAAAATGAAAATTCTATAAACTTAAACTTAAAATAAAATTAATTTAAAAAGAAAACTATTTTTTTAGATTATTATATTATTTATTATTAATTATTTAATTAATAACTATTTAACTATTTAATTAAAACTAATTTATATCAAACTAAAAATTATAAATACTACAAATTAAACTAAAAACTTACAAAAATAATTTCTAAACTTAAATTAGAACTTGAAGAAAGTATAAAAAATAAAAATAAATCTTTTTCTCTTTTTATGAACTTTTTATTAATTAAAAACTATTAATATTAATTATACTAGTTAAACTATTTTAAATTACAAATAATACTAAACAAACTTAGAAAATTATAAAAAAATTTATAAAATTATTTTATAACTTATAAAAGCTAGGAAAAATATAAAAATTAGGTGTTGCTATATAAAAATTAATTATGCTATTAAAAACTTATTTATTGATTAATTATTAATAAAACTATTATTAATTATAATAAATACTAAATGACAAAACAAAAATCTGGGAAAATTATTAAAAATACTTTAATATAAGAGGAAATTAATAAAAATATAAAAATACAACTTACTTAATAAAATTCTAAAAATGAAAATTAAAATTAAATTAAATTAAATAGAAACTATCACTTATTTTTATGTTGTATTTTCTGGATTTTTATTTTACAAAACTATATTATATATAAAAATAAGCAACTTTTGTAAAAACAACTAATTTAGAGCTTATTATTAAGCACTGTGGAAGCTTATTACTTCCACAGTTGACTTTTGTTGACTGAAGTGGTAAATAAGCTCACAAGAGCTTATGTGGGACCCACTATGGATGAATCTGATTCTAATAAGTTAGTTGGACTAGTCAAAGCTCAATTTGATCAAATAAGCTCAGTAGATAAGCTGGTAAATCAAAATAAGCTAATCCAAAACTCAAAAGCAACACAGAATAGGGACACACTTGAGGGCTTATTTCAAGTGGGGTCCACAGGGTTTCAGGTCAAACAAAAGGTCAATCTCTAATCCCTGGTAGGAGGGGGGTTGGGAAAAGCTAATTAGGATGTCTGGGGCCCACTGAGTTGGTCAGAAATCACCACCAAAGTGGTGGTGATGGACTGGGTCTGAATGAGCAGGGCACACCTTTGCCCTGCAAGTGAGTTTGAGGGTCTGTGGGGCCCACTACAAAAATCACAAAATTATAACAAAGATGGAACACTGAAATTGAGGTGGTATACTATGATCCTAAGAATTTTCAGACCTTAAAACCTATTACACAAATCTACAAAATTCACCCAATATTTGAGAAAATCTGAGATTGGAAATTTTGACTTTTTAGTGAAACTTAGTATATTGACTTTTGTGAACTTCTAATTAATCCTACTGACTAAATAAGTTAAACTAAGATGGATTGAGTCTAAAATAGGTTAAATAAACAGATTCTAAACCAAATGGGTAAAAATGGCACCCACAGATCCACTCAGTGGACTGTCAAGGGTGATGGTGGTGGATTTTGACTTTTTGTGTTGAAATGACCAAACAAATGACTCAGTTAACTAAACCTATACTAATTTAGTCTAAGTATGTTAAAAACACAGCAATAAATTACCTAGACCACAGAGTATTCAGCAATGCCAAACACCCTTTATGTTGGCAGTTTTACTAATTTGTTAAGCTAAACACTAATCTAAACCTTAAACTTATTTGATTACTATATAATAAGATAAAATAAACTCAAATAGGGACAAACAAACAGATTATAGGCTATCCTACACTAAAAAGCAAAAATTAAGAATTTGAACTTACAAATGATTCCAACTGAGATGTAAGTGAACCAAAGACCATGAACCATTCCTAAAGCTCACCAATGAGCACTACAACCAGTATAATCCAAAATCACCATGCTCCATTACTTGCATCATTGCCAACACTGATTTTTTATTTATTTTTCTATTTATTTGATTTTTTTATGTATTTGTTCTTTTCTATTCTAAACTGATAATTAGGAATTTTGATAGCTTAATAAGCTTTGTCAGGGCTTGTTTGAGCTATTTCAATCCACTATAACAACCACTAACAACATACAAAACTTGAAAGATTTTTGAGAATAAACAAATACACAAACTGAGATATCCAACTGAAAATTGAAATTAACCTGAGACAGAGTTTAAATTACATGAAAGGAACTTAATATAAGTGTTTGAAATGGAAAATAACAACTAGAAAGGATTCTACACTACCTACGATTACAATTAACTAAGTCTACACTAATACCTCTTCCCTTCTGCTTCATCTTCCATTTGTAGAGACTTATGAGGCTTGAGGGACCCACTGGACCAATTCCCACCACCAATTAGAGCCGTTGGATGACTGCTACTCATCCTGGCCGTTTAAAAGATTTTGGCGCCAAAAAGTCATGAGGCATCTGTGTATTGCGTGGAGCGGTTTTTAGGGCATTTAAGGGACTTTAGGGGCTTGTGTGAGGTGGAGGGTGAGGTGGTGAAGAGTGGGGAGCAAGTTGTGAAGAAACCAGATAGGTGGAGGGGTGGTTTGGTGGTCTGTGTGATGGTGGTGGTATTGGGAGGGAAGGGTCAACGGGTTTGACCCGTTTTTTATATTAAAGGTGGACTGGGCTTGGAGGGTTGGGCCAAGAAATGGGCTAGGGGTGTAAAGGGTTATGGATTGGATTTTGGTTTAAAGAATAATAAGGATCCGGTTGGTTTTTAGTTAATAAATCACAAGGACCAAATTTGTAATTTAAGCAAAGTTTGGGGGGCTGATGTGTATCTTTTCCAAAGTTTACTTAAGGACTAAACTTGCCATAACTAAATAGTACAAGGACATTTTTGATGTTTTTCATATTTTAAATATCCGAGGACTATAATTGACAAAACTGAAACTCCAGGGACTTAACATGTAATTTCTCCAAACTTTTCATCCAGGGACTAATAGTGACACTTATGTGAATTCCCAAGGACCCTTAATGATAATTTTCCCATTTTGAACACCCAGGGACTAAAACTGTCAAGTTTGAAACTTTGAGGGACCTGTTTTGCCAAACTGTGAAACTTTAGGGACCAATCATGTAAATTCACCAAACTTCACACCAAGGACCATTCCTGCAAAAGATTATTAGTACAAGGACCAAAATTGAATTTCTCAAAGTTTTTACATCCCAGGGACCATTTCTGTCAATTTCCAAAGTACAGGGACTAAACTTGTAATTTTGTGAAACTTTGCACCAAAGGACTAAATATGTAACTTTATGATTAAAAAGGACCTTTGGTGACTTTTTCAAGTTTTTAGAATAACCAGGGACTAGTTTTGCCAATTTATGAAACTTGAGGGACTGAAACTGCCAATTATGCAAACTTTGTACGTTTTTCATCTGTTTTTGCATATTTTGCATTTGAAACATATAAAACACACTTCTAAGATATTTTAAGTATTTTTATGCATATTTGAGTGTTTTTGGATGTTTTGGCAGCTCAGATTAGTATAAAATGATGAGTATTTAGACACTCATCAATCCCCCACACTAAACTATTGCTAGTCCCTAGCAATCTATTTGAGAAAAAATTAATGGATTTCATCTCTTTACCAAAAGCCATCACTTCTGGAGTAGCCAAATGTAAAAACTGTGGTACACCTGATAACCGTGTGATTTTTAGCAAACCACCAGCTGTCAACGGATTTGATTTGTCTTTACCAAAAGCCGTTTGCTTCTGGACTAGCCAACTCTTGATGGAATAGTCAACATCTTGGTGAGCTGATTACCAATTATGGTTTTTCCATGGCCTTTACCACAAGCCATAATCTTGCGGGCTAGCCAACTCATTCGCTTTATGGGATATGGGGAGTTGAGGAACCATACAATTTTTGGCAAATTGCAAGCCATCAACGGGTTTGAGATATCTTTACCAAGAGCCGTTTGCTCCTGGATTAGCCAATCCTTATGTGATTTAGACATGGTGAATTGATTACCATTTGTTGTATTTAGTGCAAAACACTAATACCAAGTGAAAAAAATTTTAAATTTTGGCTAAAATGGGGGTTCTTGATGGAACATGTGTTTAAATTCGTTAGAATAACGAATCTCCCCCCACACTTAGAACTGAATATTGTCCTCAATATTCAAAATACCGGGTGTTAAACCAACACTTAGAACGTAAGAAGAAAATATTCCTTAGCCTTTATTTTATGTGTATATACATACAATTATTTTTTTAGATAAAACTTCTTAAATAGAAGCTATCACTATATTTACATTTTTTTTTTTTTTTTTTTGAGATATTTACATATATACAACATGTGGGGTATCTCCCCCACACTAGGGTGAAACATGGGTGAAAACCTATGTTCATGCTACTGTTTTTGATTTCCGAGTCACTAGCTTGACTCGACCCCGAATTTATTTGTCCATGGGGAAGTAAGTGGAAGAGACAATCTCAATCGGACTTTCATTCAAGACGTTTGGATAAACATTTGAAGCACGTGAAAGTTCCACACCGATGAGATATACAGAGAGACCCTAGCTCATAATTTATAAATGAGAATGTCGGGGTCAAAGATAATGTCCTCACTCCCGAAAGAGTGAAGAACAGGAGAAGCCACGGAATATATGAAGAAAAGAAAGAAAGTCATGATGAAAATCATGATTAACTCCTCATCTTCAATAGGAGAATTCATTGTTTCATGAATCTCCTCTTTTAAGCTCGTTTGATCAAGACATATTATGGGTATGTCTAAATCAAAATAGAAAGTATCATACTCCGGTGGAGATATGATATGAGTGAGTTCAAAGGAGAACTCCTCGTAAAGAGAATCATTCACAAGATGTAAATCCGTGAACTCATGTTCCGTTGTGAACTCATCACAATCCTCATTCTGAATATCAAAGAGTGGATTATCAGAAATCAAAGTGAATTCGGATTCGAATTCATATAGAGGATTGGTGAGAGTAGTCTTGACTGCTTCTGGAACAAAGTGATTATCATTCTCTTCTTCTGAGTTGACAAGCTCAGAAGGTAATTCTTTCACATGACTGATGTCTCCAGAAGATAAAGAATTTTCATCAGCATGTGAAGTACTAAGCTCGATGTTGGGATTAGAGTTTAAAAGATTTTCAGTTTCTCCCATATCGGCTTCGAAGTCAAAGAGATCATCGTTACTTCCAGATAGAAGTGGAATGATGTGAGTGAGTTCCTCTGTGAAATCCTCAAGAAGAGGATCAACATCAGAATGAGGCAGTGATGCCTCAACATACTCAATGTCTCCATAAGATATACAATCATTACTGGAATTAGAGACATTCTCAATTTGATCATTTGGATTATCAAGGGGGGTAGGAATATCACACATATGATCAAAAATTCCCTGTGACTCTCTTGGGATTGAGACAAGGTTCTCAACACTAGACTTTATAAATTCGTCAGATTCCTTTGCAGGAATAGTGTCAAGATGCTCGTCCCCCATGCTCAGAGAGTGAGTGGGAACCTCGGGTGTGATAACAATATACAGATGGAGCTGAGAAGGACTAGCAGTAATGGAGTCTACAAGTTCCATTATTTCTACTGCTGGTGATTCAGTTATACTCTTTTCTCTCTGTATATCCATGGAAGAAGTCTCAACTGATGAACTTGATGAATCTTTTTGAATGATAACAATGTTATCATCATCATCACTGTCATCATCGTCCTCATAAAAAGCAGCATAGCAAATATTGGCACGTATTTTGGCTACTCTTTGCTTAGCAATTAAATCTTCCATGCTTTTCCCAGAATCTCGTTCTTCAGCAAGTAATTCTGTGATAGATTTATCACGAGAATTTTGAATGAGTGGAAATTGTGGAGGTGTGGATGTGTCAAAACTGGAAGGTTGACATTGATCATCATTATGAGGACCCCCACAATATACACAAGAAGAACTTGGATCTTTGTGAGACGACATATTAGCTAACTCCTCTCTAATGTTTTTAAGTTTTTCAAGAACCTCTAGACAAGGGTCTTGCTGGTTTTGAGGAGTTGCTTGGTTCATTTGGTACTGTGGAGGTGGGTCTTGAAATGAATAGTCGTAATTGTTACAAGGAAATGGATTCCTTGTTTGACAATCAGAGCTAAAGTGTGGACCTCCACAGTACTCACAACAGTAAAACTGTTGAGTTTGGCTTGGTGTATTTTGATACGAAGCATCATTGATATTTGGATAATATGATTCTTGCTCGTATGAATGTGATGGGTAGTTGGAAAAATTTGAGGAGTCGTTGAATGAGTTTTGATTAGGATCATAAGCAAATGAATTACTCGATCCACAAAACAAACAACTCCCGTTTTGAATATCATTACCACATTGTACAAATGTACACCAACGACATGGAAAACCGAGAAGCGGCTCACCACAACCGTCACAAGGGACAAAATCTGGAGGTGGGACAAGTGGTGTGCTCTGAGAGCTAGGAATTTCCACCACTTCCGTTATGGTCTTGGGTTTTTGTTTCTGATAAATGTGAAGATTAGGTAAGTCGTTCTTTTCAGTAACTGCTCTAAGCTCTGTACGTTTGCTTGACAAACTTTTAACCGTAAAGCGTGAAAGATCAGGATTGATTCTTGCAGGTTTAGGAGCATTTGTGAGCTCAGGTTTTTGGACAACCGTGGTTTGGACGTATTTAGCACCTCCATCGTCAGAGGAAAGTACAAGGTCCTTTGTCACCTTGGTTTCATGATCTCTTTCCCTCACCGGAGAGGGAATAGGAATCGAAGGTCCATCATAATCAACATAACATCTCGACATTTTTGACAAGGCCATAAGTTTTTCAACTTTACTTTTACAGGCCCTTTGTTTAAAGAAATCGTCATCGAGAGATGCCATTAGAATCAATTATGAGATAAGTGGAAGAAGGTAGAATCAAAGGGTTTTGGGGATGAGAAATGAAGAATCAAATAGGTAGGGGTGTAAAGGTGAATATTTTTGTGTTTTGTTTTATAAAAATTATAGATAAAAGATGGTAAATATACAATGGATGTATATCCAGATTCACTAATACGTAAAATCGTTAGAATAAGAGCACAACGTCCCCGGCAGCGGCGCCAAATTTTGATTCGCCTCAAACGGTCAGATAATTATTGATCAGCCACTTGTGAATGGCCAACTGTAATAGTCAAACAGCTGAGGCAAATGCTTCCGTGAAATACAGTGTTTTCCCGGGTCGTAATGTCCCAACGAGGTTGTGATGGTATTAAAAACGAATCTGTGATTAGTGAATGTGAACATGAAAGGTATAAAGTGTGTGTGAGTGATTTAAACTAGGGTTTTATAACTTAAAATAACTTAGGAAAACTAAATTAACGATTACGTGAAACCTAGATATCTAAAACGTTAAAACGTACACCAATTTAAAATCAGACGCGATTGCGTGCTGAGAAAAATGTGAAAATTCTATAAACTTAAACTTAAAATAAAATTAATTTAAAAAGAAAACTATTTTTTTAGATTATTATGTTATTTATTATTAATTATTTAATTAATAACTATTTAACTATTTAATTAAAACTAATTTATATCAAACTAAAAATTATAAATACTACAAATTAAACTAAAAACTTACAAAAATAATTTCTAAACTTAAATTAGAACTTGAAGAAAGTATAAAAAATAAAAATAAATCTTTTTGTCTTTTTATGAACTCTTTATTAATTAAAAACTATTAATATTAATTATACTAATTAAAATATTTTAAATTACAAATAATACTAAACTAACTTAGAAAATTATGAAAAAATTTATAAAACTATTTTATAACTTATAAAAGCTAGGAAAAATATAAAAATTAGGTGTTGCTATATAAAAATTAATTATGCTATTAAAAACTTATTTATTGATTAATTATTAATAAAACTATTATTAATTATAATAAATACTAAATGACAAAACAAAAATCTGGGAAAATTATTAAAAATACTTTAATATAAGAGGAAATTAATAAAAATATAAAAATACAACTTACTTAATAAAATTCTAAAAATGAAAATTAAAATTAAATTAAATTAAATAGAAACTATCACTTATTTTTATGTTGTATTTTCTGGATTTTTATTTTACAAAACTATATTATATATAAAAATAAGCAACTTTTGTAAAAACAACTAATTTAGAGCTTATTATTAAGCACTGTGGAAGCTTATTACTTCCACAGTTGACTTTTGTTGACTGAAGTGGTAAATAAGCTCACAAGAGCTTATGTGGGACCCACTATGGATGAATCTGATTCTAATAAGTTAGTTGGACTAGTCAAAGCTCAATTTGATCAAATAAGCTCAGTAGATAAGCTGGTAAATCAAAATAACCTAATCCAAAACTCAAAAGCAACACAGAATAGGGACAGACTCTAGGGCTTATTTCAAGTGGGGTCCACAGGGTTTCAGGTAAAAAAAAAGGTCAATCTCTAATCCCTGGTAGGAGGGAGGTTGGGAAAAGCTAATTAGGATGTCTGGGGCCCACTGAGTTGGTCAGAAATCACCACCAAAGTGGTGGTGATGGACTGGGTCTGAATGAGCAGGGCACACCTTTGCCCTGCAAGTGAGTTTGAGGGTCTGTGGGGCCCACTACAAAAATCACAAAATTATAACAAAGATGGAACACTGAAATTGAGGTGGTATACTATGATCCTAAGAATTTTCAGACCTTAAAACCTATTACACAAATCTACAAAATTCACCCAATATTTGAGAAAATCTGAGATTGGAAATTTTGACTTTTTAGTGAAACTTAGTATATTGACTTTTGTGAACTTCTAATTAATCCTACTGACTAAATAAGTTAAACTAAGAGGGATTGAGTCTAAAATAGGTTAAATAAACAGATTCTAAACCAAATGGGTAAAAATGGCACCCACAGATCCACTCAGTGGACTGTCAAGGGTGATGGTGGTGGATTTTGACTTTTTATGTTGAAATGACCAAAAAAATAACTCAGTTAACTAAACCTATACTAATTTAGTCTAAGTATGTTAAAAACACAGCAATAAATTACCTAGAACACAGAGTATTCAGCAATGCCAAACACCCTTTATGTTGGCAGTTTTACTAATTTGTTAAGCTAAACACTAATCTAAACCTTAAACTTATTTGATTACTATATAATAAGATAAAATAAACTCAAATAGGGACAAACAAACAGATTATAGGCTATCCTACACTAAAAAGCAAAAATTAAGAATTTGAACTTACAAATGATTCCAACTGAGATGTAAGTGAACCAAAGACCATGAACCATTCCTAAAGCTCACCAATGAGCACTACAACCAGTATAATCCAAAATCACCATGCTCCATTACTTGCATCATTGCCAACACTGATTTTTTATTTATTTTTCTATTCAATTGATTTTTTTATGTATTTGTTCTTTTCTATTCTAAACTGATAATTAGGAATTTTGATAGCTTAATAAGCTTTGTCAGGGCTTGTTTGAGCTATTTCAATCCACTATAACAACCACTAACAACATACAAAACTTGTGAGATTTTTGAGAGTTTAAGAAATACACAAACTGAGATATCCAACTGAAAATTGAAATTAACCTGAGACAAAGTTTAAATTACATCAAAGGAACTTAATATAAGTGTTTGAAATGGAAAATAACAACTAGAAAGGATTCTACACTACCTACGATTACAATTAACTAAGTCTACACTAATACCTCTTCCCTTCTGCTTCATCTTCCATTTGTAGAGACTTATGAGGCTTGTGGGACCCACTGGACCAATTCCCACCACCAATTAGAGCCGTTGGATGACTGCTACTCATCCTGGCCGTTTAAAAGATTTTGGCGCCAAAAAGTCATGAGGCATCTGTGTATTGCGTGGAGCAGTTTTTAGGGCATTTAAGGGACTTTGGGGGCTTGTGTGAAGTGGAGGGTGAGGTGGTGAAGAATGGGGAGCAAGTTGTGAAGAAACCAGATAGGTGGAGGGGTGGTTTGGTGGTCTGTGTGATGGTGGTGGTATTGGGAGGGAAGGGTCAACGGGTTTGACCCGTTTTTTATATTAAAGGTGGACTGGGCTTGGAGGGTTGGGCCAAGAAATGGGCTAGGGGTGTAAAGGGTTATGGATTGGATTTTGGTTTAAAGAATAATAAGGATCCGGTTGGTTTTTAGTTAATAAATCACAAGGACCAAATTTGTAATTTAAGCAAAGTTTGGGGGTTGATATGTATCTTTTCCAAAGTTTACTTAAGGACTAAACTTGCCATAACTAAATAGTACAAGGACATTTTTGATGTTTTTCATATTTTAAATATCCGAGGACTATAATTGACAAAACTGAAACTCCAGGGACTTAACATGTAATTTCTCTAAACTTTTCATCCAGGGACTAATAGTGACACTTTGTGAATTCCCAAGGACCCTTAATGATAATTTTCCCATTTTGAACACCCAGGGACTAAAACTGTCAAGTTTGAAACTTTGAGGGACCTGTTTTGCCAAACTGTGAAACTTTAGTGACCAATCATGTAAATTCACCAAACTTCACACCAAGGACCATTCCTGCAAAAGATTATTAGTACAAGGACCAAAATTGAATTTCTCAAAGTTTTTACATCCCAGGGACCATTTCTGTCAATTTCCAAAGTACAGGGACTAAACTTGTAATTTTGTGAAACTTTGCACCAAAGACTAAATATGTAACTTTATGATTAAAAAGGACCTTTGGTGACTTTTTCAAGTTTTTAGAATAACCAGGGACTAGTTTTGCCAATTTATGAAACTTGAGGGACTGAAACTGCCAATTATGCAAACTTTGTACGTTTTTCATCTGTTTTTGCATATTTTGCATTTGAAACATATAAAACACACTTCTAAGATGTTTTAAGTATTTTTATGCATATTTGAGTGTTTTTGGATGTTTTGGCAGCTCAGATTAGTATAAAATGATGAGTATTTAGACACTCATCAGTAACCATGGTTAGGTTTAGAGAGAGAAGTGTATAGAGAATAAACCATGGTTAGGTTAAAGGGTTTTCTCAATGGAATGTTCCATCCTTGGTGTGGTTAAGAGTTAACCATGGTTGGGTGTAGAGAGGTAACCATAGTTTGGTTAGGTTGTATGTTGGTTAAGTTAACCAAGGTTGAGTTAGGGTTAAGTGTTGAGAAAACCATTGTTGGATGAGGTGAACCATGGTTGGGTTAAGAAGGGAATATTCCAAAGGTATATTCCTTTGCTTGGGGCGAAAGGTTGGATGAAGGGTTGAGATGAGTTTAGTTTGAAATGGATGGTTAAGATATGTTGTAAGAGATTGGATGGTTGAGATGGTTTTGATTTGAAATGGATGGTGGAGATCAAACGAGCCTTTTTGCTTGGGGAGGAAGGTGAATCAATGGTTGAGATTGTTTTATGTTTGAAATGGATGGTTGTGATTAAACACATGTGGTGAAATAGAGAAGAGGTTGGATGGATGGTTGAGATGTGTTTAATTTGAATTGAATGGTTGAGATTGAAGATGTGTAAGGAATATAAGAGATGTGTAGGAGATGTGATGTTGTAAGGGAATGGATGGTTGAGATGAGTTGGATTTGAAATGAATGGCTAGGATCAAAGTGTGTAGGGGACAAGAGTATACTTTGTGTAAGTGGTGTAAGGGAATGTTAGAGGAGGATATTTGGGAAGGATTGTGGGAGATTTGGTGGTATTAGGTTTGATGGTTTTGGTTTAAGTGGTATTTTGATGAAGAAGATAATTAAGAAAAGTAATTAGGAAGAAAATAATCTAATTGTCATTAAGAGAAAAAGGTTTAGACAATTAAGATTATAAGTTGAGAAAATCATAAGTTACTTATTAGTTCAAGTAACACAACGTCGAGAATCCATAGTTTCATATCTCGTGACTTTACACGACTCGACATTCTCAACTAATACCTTGGTTCAAACAAGTTAAATGCTTTGCCTTAATTTAAAGCATAACCCAAGTGCGAAAGGATGCGTTTACGCAAAGTGACCTTTGACTTAGTTTGACCAATAAGGGAGTAAACCCGTTACGTAATTAGAGAAGACGTACGCACGGGATATGAGCATATGGATGCTTTCACATGATGTTACGTGAAATATATAAGCTCCCTAAGTTTAGAAAAGCCTTGGCTAGAGGCGATAGCTAGAAAACATGAGTTGGAGTTTTCCCGTAAATGGGTGCTTTAAAAGTTGGATCTCTCTAATACCAAAACTCGTTTCGAGTGTTCTCAATTAAGCACATAACATATTCATACCTGTATTGAAAGATCCACATTTTTCGGGTAAGGGGAAAGCCGACTTTCAAAATTCGTCCTGAAATTCACAAACGCCTGGCGCGTTACCCACGCGTTGACGCGTGGGAGGCGCGCCAGGAGCAGACATGTGAATCGGGGAATTTTGGCTAACGTTTGTTATTTTATGTGTTTTGATTGTTTATTTGTCATCATTAAAATATAAAGAGATCTTGATCATGTTGCCTCAACACATTGTTAGCTCAATTCTGATTTTGATTGCCTTGATTATTACGATTTTGCATATTATGATTTTGATTCACTTGATTCACTTGATAGACTTGATTCGGTTGATCGAAATCGGGTGGTCCAATATAATTGTTCGAGCGGTAGCTGAGAAGAATTCGATCTCCTTGAGGTGGGTAACCGTTACCACCTGTGTTTGCAGCGTACACATTCTCATGAGCAAAGGCACCGGTTGCCGGACACTCGTAATACAAATGAGGACCACCACAAGTCTCACAATTATGAGTAATCATATTGACTTGATGGTTATTAGCTTGATTCTGAGTCGTTTGATACATTCGTAACATAGCCGTAGACATATCATCGAGTTTCTTAGTAATGGCGGCCAGCTCGGAATTATAAGAAGAAGAGGAATTATGAGCCGTGGTCGATCTTGTTTGCTCATTCCTCTCGGCTGAGGAATCCAAATAATTGTAATGGGCCGTTGATGCGTAGAATTGGACCCTCGCAAAAGGTTTTACCTCTCAAGGGATCTTGAGAAGCTTGTAATCCCCACCAAGCAATGTACTTGTTCGTTGTAGTATAGTATAGTGACGAGTACCGGGGGATTGATCGTTCAACTCAGGAATAGTGTTCGCTAGGATTAAAAAGTCTACTAAACTAAGTCTAAAGGTGAGGGATGATTCTTTTTGTATTTTTATATTTTTATAAAAGCAAGTAAAATCTCGTGTTTTGAAGGAGTGGGCGGAATTAGTTGCTAGTCAACTAACCCAATTAATTAAAGATGCAATCAAAATAAAATAAAATAAACTAAAACTAATTTGCGGTGTAAACAATAATAAGAGAAAGTGTGTTTACTTAGATTTCATTACTCATAGATATCTTTTACCGGTTGATTGGCTTGTTACAATTGCATGGATGACGGGTTATATTCCTTAATACCAGTCGTACGGCCGTGTACGAAATTCCCTAACTCTATGAGCTCCTACTTCACTCCTCTGTCGAGCCGACTAAAAGCTACTAACATGGGATCACTAGAATTCGCTTATGTATTAAATACAACCATAAATCGTAGTACACCTCCGATCATGTTTCTTAAAAAGTTCAAGCAAGTTACCAATTGGAAGTCTGCTAGTTTTCTTAAGCCTAACATCAAATACAATCATCCACAACAACTATAAACAAACCATCAACCAATAATCAACATCTAGGTTTCATTACATCTAAGCAAACACAATAAAAACCTAGCCTAGCATGCTAAAAAGAAGAAAAGCATAAGATAGAATCACACAACACATAGACATAGCGTATGATTATTGGAAAACGTATCTTCAATTGAACATGGATGGAACAAGGGTTGAAACCCTTATTATTACAGAAAATTCGTCTAGGGTTTTCACAAAGAAGCTCTCCAAGAGTTCCACACTCTAATGAATGAAAATTAGAAAACTATATATATAGATTTTACTCCTTGACAGCATCACATTATAGCTTGTGACCTCGTCAACTCGCCGCCAAGATAAAATTTGTATTGCCTAGACCCACTTTTGACGCCGTCATGTGTAATTTTACTCTGGGCCGTCTCATGTGTTTTGACCCTGACGGCTTTGGTGACGCCGTCAGGCCAAATTTCCTTGAAAATGTTCTGGGCCGTCATGTGTATTTTCCACATTCACCTCTTTTGCCACTCTTAATGCCGTCACTTGCATTGCCTTGACGCCGTTAGGTACTGTTCCTAACAAGGATTTTGAGACTTTGTCGTTTTCTTCACTTTTTCGCTCCAAAAACGTCCAAAATGCTTTCTTTTGTAAATTTCCTCTCAAAAGTACCTAAAATGACAAAAGGAACGATTTACGGCAATAATTGATTAAATAATTACGAATTCGGGCTTAAATAACCCCCCAAAAGTGGTACACTTTTTGCCTTATCAAATACCCTTACACTTGAGATTTGCTTGTCCTCAAGCAAATGCGCTTTTATTCTAATCAAAATACAAGTTAGGGGTCATTTAACACTAAGATAAAAGTAATTACAATAAATAATCGTTCCACTTAAAGCCAAAAACAAGCGCGGAGGTTATACACTAGCACCTCACAAATAGTGTCTAGATACTCACATCTTTCGGGTGTAATAACGTATATATCACAATAAGGAAATGGAAAACATCTCTCACTACCTGTCATAGCAAATAGATTACCATAGGCTTGGGAAAGGATCAAACCTCCACCACTTGGCGTAAGCACCTAGGATAAACTCTCAAAGAGGTCTTTTAAAGGGTTATAACATGAGGTGTAGGGATATGATAAACACGGTTTCGTTGGATAAAGGCAATATTTATTGGTGGCGAGTTAATCATCTTGGTTAATTACATGTACAATGTAGCGTTGCTAAGCCAAGACTCGACTGGACTTACGCTAATTCAAAAACTAACAATAACATAAAACAAACATAGAATAAAATGGGATGGTAGTCCGTATGTTTTTTCTCTTTTTATTTTTCTATATATATATATATATATATATATATATATATATATATATATATATATATATATATATATATATATATATATATATATATATATATATATATATATGTATGTATGTATATGTATATTTGTGCATACACTCTTACCTTACCATCCAAAATAATACATCATAGGGATTTTGCATTCCTCTTACACTTGAACTTTTACATAGTTTACAATTAACTATTCTAATGACTCGAATCAAGATAATCAAAACACTTGGAGTACTTTTTTTAAGATTAATGCACATATGGGGGTAATAAATGATGTTCTTCCCCATTACTCCATAACACAAGTACTTTACCCAAGAGTCCCAATCGTCCCAAAAGAATATGTACAAGATATGACTCGACTTAGTAACTATGTAATCAATTAGACAATTAACTAAGGGTTTAAACAAATAACAATAATGCACTAAAGATGAGTGCATACACAGAAGGATAAGACGATTTGGTTGCACATTTGGGGTGGATTGTAAACAAATTCTTCCTTTAAGTAAAATGCTTAAAGCTAAAAACGAAAAGATAGGCTCGGAGGGGTGTACTAGGGTTATCGTGTACTAAAAATGAGTACAACTCAAAGGTGTGGGAAAAATTAATTGACTTTACTAGTCAAGTTAATTGACTTAAATGGTCAAGTAATTATGCATACAACTCTTATCCATGAGACGCTCATTAAGGCTAAAGCTTCACTATTAAATGTTGTAAAAAAAATTAAATTTGGCGCTAAAATTTCCCTAACAAATATTTCTCTTAGTTTTATTACACACCTACTATTAAACAAACAAACTCAAGCATAATTGTATTCTCTAAAGTATCATCATTTACCCTCCCCTTACACTTAAGCTGAACATTGTCCTCAATGTTCAATAAAAAGGATGTAAAAGTAAATAAGGTAAAATAATGAAAACAAATACTCCCCTGATTCGTTCGGTGTGGATAAATCATTAACATGGTTAAATCCTCTTCCAAGAAAATGAATGTTGAAAGTTTCCTTTCCGAAATAATAAATCATCTTCTTATCCAATATAACCTGGAATTTATAAAACTAAAGAATTAACAAAAACTTTAAGACTCCGTTAGAAAAACAAAACTTGTAAAATTTCCAGAATTTTACACCTGACGCCGTCAGGTGTTAATCCTGACGTAGTCAGAGTGTTCTAACAGAAATCTCATGTTAAGTTTCTGGAATATTTCTGGAAAAACTTATGCCTTAATTCCTGGAAAATCCTGCAAAATATCATTATGACTCGATACAAGCATTTGACTCAAACAAATACTAATATACATGTTCATTTACTATTGTTGTGGTCCATGTCCAATTTCCATTCTTAAAAACAAATTTAGGTTTTCCTTACACTTAGCTTTTGCGAAATACCTTTTATGAAGTTAAGACAAACAACAAGGTAAAGCATTTTCACAATTTATTATGAATCATGATGCACAAACAATAAAAATAAAGCATGCATACGGAAACAAATAAAATCAAACAAACAAACAAACAATCAAACAAAACAAATAAAACATGGGTTGCCTCCCAAGAAGCGCTTGTTTTTGTTCGAGTCACGAGCCTTACTCTACCCTTATTTAACGGAAATAGGGGAGGTTTTCCCTACACTTAGGATTAACTGCAGGTGAAAGTAGCGATACACACCCTTAGGGTGGAAATATGCCACGTAAGGGAAGAGTGCTGGATGAATTATATGCTCAAACGGGTATGCTCCTTTTATCATAATCTTACCTAGTTTATTTGGGTCAATGGGTGAGTTGAAGTTTTCTCCTAAAAACGGATCATCTTCTATCAATTTCGAGAGACTCCTAGTTGGGAATCCATCTAGACCTAATAAAAGTTTAAACCCATAACGTTTCTTGTGATCAATCATGAATCGGTGGTGTAAGCATTTTAGGTTATGTTTCACTCCTATATTGGCTTTCTCTCTACATGGCTTAAAGTCTACCACCTTTATCCTAACACTATCCGGACTACATGGGTTGATGGGTGGGTCGGCTCCTCTTTTGTCTCCTAGATGTATATCTAAGGATGGAAAGTTGTGTGAAGATTGAGGTTTCGGTTCATCAACACTAGGAAATTCCCTAGAACTAAGAGTATGGTTATTACTACAAGTATTCAAACCTATATACTCTAATGGTGTTTGGTACGAGGGTTCTACCTCCATCGGGATTCCTAAAGTTTCTTCTACTTCTTCCGGGTAAGTCACGGGCGGTGTGTGTGCCTCAGATGATGGTAGGACTTGTGGGGTACTTGGTGGGCTTAGATTTTCTACTCTATCCTCCATCTTATCAAGATTACATATGTGCTCATCATTCACTATAGTAGATCCTAACCAGCTAGGTGTCTCAACTATATCCCTAAACAAACCTCTTGCTTGTTCCCTCAAACTTGCGATCAATTGATCCGTAACAACGTTTGTTGGGTCGTCCATATTTTTGGAAAACTGGGCACAATCCTCTATGGCTTCCCATGCTTCATCAGCACTTAATCCCCAAAGGTCCCCATCTGTAGCATGGTCAATGTCCATTTTGGTATAGTGGTCGACACGATGGTAAAATATTTCAATTTGGGACTACAGATCGAAACTATGATGAGGGACTTTTTGGAGTAAATATTTAAAAAGAGTCCATGCATCATAGATAGGTTCATCTTGATGTTGTTTGAACATCAAGATGTCATTTTGAGTGGTTGAATTTCTTGGTTGGTCGTCTAGTGGATTCGCGTTCTCCATAATGGCTAACGGAATAGTCAATGGAAAAGTTTTACGAACAAAAGCACAAAGAAAAGATAGACTAAAAAAACCGATAAAAATAAAATAAAAATCTTACTAGAAAGGAATCTAGAAAGTAGACCTAATAAAAAGAAATTTTAACCTAGACAATAACTATTCTCCGGGCTGCGATGCCAAAAACTTGAAGCGTGGAATTGCACCCTCGCAAAAGGTTTTACCTCTCAAGGGATCTTGAGAAGCTTGCAATCCCCACCAGGCAGTGTACCAGTTCGTTGTAGTATAGTATAGTGACAAGTACCAGGGGATTGATTGTTCGACACAGGAATAGTGTTCGCTTGAAAGTCTATTGCATCTCATAAACCGCAACATATACCTTCTGTGGAAGGAGTTATTCCTGCTCCACGATCCCCACATATCTAGGGGCGCCAAATAATTTCAGAGAATGGCGCCAATATTTTCACCCAAAGTGAATAACCATATGTTCTTGTGGTGTGTACAGGATGTATGTTAAAACTTTAAAGTATGATGCATAAGTAATCCTATATATATAGTTTTATTATTATAATTATTCACTAGTATATATTATCATTATTATTCTTATTCGTATATTTTTTTAAAGGCATTATTACGGGGTGTCAATTTTTGACCCGACATAAAACCCGACCAGAGATGTACACGAAAATTAACAAATGTGGCTTGAGTCTAAATAGGTTTTGGCTCGTGTTCAGGTCGACAATCTGACTCATTTATTAAACATGTCAGGTTCGGGTTTGGTATACATTAAACATGTCGACCTGCCATCCCGTTTAAGCTTTTTTTCAAACATTGAAAAATTAATTATATATACTTTATTAATTATACTGTTTAAATGGGTCGACCCACGAACCCGTTTAACTTGTTTAACCCATATATTATGAACTAGAATGTGTCACGTCAATCAGATTACCATGTCTATAGGATGTTCAAAGAAAAATCGAACCTATATTAAACGGATTTGTCGGGTTTAGGTCAATCAGCTTATTAGGTTACTTAGTAAAACACAAAAAACATTTGTGGATATATCTTTCTTCTTTCACAAATGGATTGTCTTGTTAGGTTTTTATACGCTTATCAAGTTTTTTTTTCACATTTTTTACAACATAACCAAATCCAAAACAATATTTCTTAAATAGCTTAAATTCAAGTTTCATATATGCATAAGTTGCAAAAATCGTGAATCGGTAGTCGGGTGGTCGACCACATTGTAGCTTGTAATCGGTCTAGGTGGGATTAATCGGTGATTAATCGGATTGGCGTTACTGAAAATTTTTGGTTATTTCCGGCAAGTTTTGTGTATTTCTGGTGAGTTGTAGGTATTTCCGGCAACGTATTTAAAAAAAAAAACAACTTGTAAAAGACTTACACAGTTACTATAAGTGATCAAAATAAGTTTACAGTGAGTTTTGGGTACTTCCGGCAAGATTTATAAGTTTCTGGCAAGTTTGACCACTATTGACCGCCGTTGACCATAGTTGACCTATTTGTTTGACTTAGTTACATAAATCGGCAAGGTCGGTGGCCCTGTAGCACCTAATCGGCGATTAATCAGCCTTGTTGACCTTTTTTTCCAACACTGCGGCATTATACTAATCAACACAAGTAAAATTATAAATGAAATAAGCTATTTGTGAGATATATACTTGAACTTAGCTTGTTAAAAGGTCGACTTAAGCTCTACATGAGCTTTAGTTAAACAACCTCAATTCGAGCTTTACTTTTAACTTAAAGTTTAATTAGTCTTCGAGCTCAAGGTTAACTCAAAGCTTCATCGATTTAACTTTTTTGAGCTCGAGCTTAACACAGCAACCCGTTATTATAATTATCATTATTTTATTGTTAATATCAATTATTTAATAAATCTTTTATTTTTGGTTTTTCAGTCACTTTTGCACCTGCAACCCACCAAACAATCAAATAGATTTGTCTGGTTGGGTTGAGGAACAAAACTGAGTTGTATATATTTTTCTTCTTTTGCAATTGGGTTGTCTTTTTAGGTCTTTATAAACTTACTGAATAATTTACTTTTACATTTTTATAGCATAACCAAATCTAAAACGCTATGTCTTGAATAGCTTAATTTCAAGTTTCATGTAAGCATAGGCATAATAATCGATACAAGTATGGGTGTAGATGTTTAAAGAGCTATTGGTGAGTTACTCTTAAATTAAACTAGTTAAAAGGACGAACCCTTAATGCAACACTTACAGTTCAATTTATAGTCATTGCAAAAAAAAAAAAAAAATCTATTGTTTATGAACGAAAAATGCTAAAAGTTTGAGGACTTGAGAATTAAACAATATTTAAACTATTAAGATTAGGAATTTGAGGATTTGAGGTTTTGTTACTACTCTTAAGTCTTTCAGCTTTAAATAAAAGGCGTTCGCTCTTCACATACATACTCGCAAACAAGATTAAGAAGCTCGATAACAACTCCAAGCGTACTTAGGTCGTGCTTGAGATTATTATAATTAAGAATGATTCATTTTGCAAAATGTTTGTGATGATGAATGGTCTAAGTTTATCTAAATAATGAAATAACATAGCTATTAAGATCTCGATGTAGCTCTTATGATTTTCTGATTTTATGATATCGTTAAGAAAAAACGAATCGATCCTTCGTAGGATCTTAAAAGACATATGATCTCGATCTTATCATAGAATCGTAAGATCTGGATCCGATTCGAACCTACTTCCCTTAAATTAACAAACTAATAAATCGATCGGGATCGTGACTTGGATAGGTGACGATGGCGTTCTAGAATTTAATTGATATCCGAATCAGGACAGAGCAATTCGCGTTCTAGTTACATTCGATCACAATTCTGTTACATTAATTTTGATTTACTTACAATTTTAGTTATTATAGAATATATAATTTGAAGATATTTCAAGATTTGATATGGCGATTTTTTTTAACGAGATTCTTTGAGTTGTTAAAAAAATTTCATATGTTTTTTTAAATGAATTATGAGTATTATTTTATGAATTTTTTGATTTCAAATTAATATTAATATATTAATTGCTACATGGGGTACATCGTACCACTTTACTTGGTACATCGTACCGAAGCGATCCCAAATGAACCTATCCCCATCAAACCGAATTTTAGGTGCCTAGCGAACCACGATCCTGATCCCCGATCCCCGTTCCATGTGACTACGCTTTGGGCATAAAATGGCATAGTTCTAACCCAAACCGACCCATTTTGACCCATACCAACAAAAAAATAAGATGTATATGTTCTAAGTCGTCGATAAATTGCATAAATTTTATAAACTTTGGACATAAAATGGCATACTTCATTTATACAAATTGAGTACCAAATGCCCCCGCTGCAGCAACAAAACGCCCTAGCTACAGCAGTAAGTCAGGAACCAAACACCCCTTTTGGTAGGGGCATCACTAGATAAACAAAACCATTAACCATAATTCAAAAACCCCTTTTGGTAGCGACATCAGTAGGAATACCAAACGAGTAAGCATATTCCAAACACCCTTTTGGTGTGAAATGAAGATTTTGGTTAATAATACGCCCATATAATATTAAGATGTAGACTAATAAAATTGAAATCATTATGACCACTTAAATGTATAGGGATTGCCCTCATAAACAGTTGGATAGTGACGAATTTGCTCCCAAACTTGATCACCGTTAAGCTCCGGTGGTGGATCATCAGGCACAACATTACCAGCTATAAATCCTCGTCTATCTTTCCTATATGAGTGGGAAGAGGGTAAAAATTTTCGGTGACAATCAAACCAACAAGGTTTCCCTCCATGTTCTAACTGAAATGATCCTTAGTCACCCATACAGTATGGGCATGCTAACTTCCCATGAGTGCTCCAACCAGACAACATTGCATAAGCAGGAAAGTCACTAACCGTCCAAAGAAGAACAACTTTCATCATGAAATTATCTTTACGTGTCGCATCGTAAGTATCAATACCATCATCATACAAAGTTATCAACTCGTCTACTAATGGCCTTAGAAACACATCTATATTCTGACCTGGGCTCTTTTTTCCTGGAATAAGCATGCTTAGTTCGACATATGACTCTTTCAAACCCATCCAAGGAGGTAAGTTATATATTGTAAGAAAGACGGGCCAACATGAATAAGATTTTGAATTTGAGTTATGTGGACTAAACCCATCAGTGCATAACCCAAGACGAACATTGCGTATCTCACTGGCGAATGGTGGCTCGATCGAGTCAAAGTGCTTCCAAGCCTTACCATCACTTGGATGGACCATTGTTCCAGGATGTGTCTGATGGTCAAAGTGCCACGTCATATCTTTTGCCGTCTTTTTTGACATATATAGCCTTTGAAGTCTTGGACCAATCGGTAAATAGCGTAAAACCAAGTGAGGAACCAAACTGAGTCTACCGCTCTTGTAACGACTATGTCCGCACACCCGACAGTGTGTCAAAGTAGAGTCCTTTTTTACCATAGAATAGCATGCAATGATTTTTGCAAGCATGGATCTTTTTTTCCGGTAAAGCAAGCTTTTCCAAACTTTTCTTTGTCTCGTATAAATTGTTAACTAGTTTCTCACTTGGGGGTAATGACTTCTTAATGATAGGAATCAATCGGTTATATGCAGCCTCACTTACATTGTTTTCTGACTTCCAATTCAGCAACTCTGAGGCAATTTGTAATTTCGAATAATTTTGACACCCATCCCACAAAGGTTCATCACCAGCAGCTAACATATCGTAGAACCCCTTAGCAGATGGATTAGGGGCTTGTTCATTTGAAGAATTTGGTTCAAATGATGCACTGTTAAACATAGTTGGACCCATTGCATCCATTACCATTTGTGTGCACCCATCAACATCGTCATCTTCCATCTGATTAGGAGATTGGCCCTCATGTTGAAAGCTTGAAGCTGTTTCGACCAACATGTATAATTCGGGGTGAACCCATGCTTTAATAGGTGAAACCTCACAACATTTCTTTTTTTATAAAATTTGTTGTAGCACTTTGCACAAGGACATTTGATACCATCTTTATCAACATACTCTTCATTAGAAAAAGCAAAGTCTAAAAATGAATCTACTTTAGTGCGGTAAGTGGTACTAAGATACCCATCATCATCTGCCATATTGTACATCCATTCTCTATCCCTACACTTTGACATTGTGACTAACTACAATCAAGTAAATGTATCACATTAGATTCATACTATCAAAATATAAGCACAACACATGATCAAACCATAAATAATACCAAATGAGTGAAAAGAGGGTTGGGAGGTTACAATTGAGCAAGGTCTGGATGATTTGGAATATATTATCCCTAAATTAGGAACTAAGATGCATCACATATGCATACAATAGTCCAAAAAATAATCAACCTAAACTCAAAAACTTAACAATCGACATAAACTGAAACATAACAGTGAAGATGTACCTCAATCAAAGTTGTTCCCGTATCTTGATTGCACTTGGGTGAGACTTAATAGAAAATGTTGACATAAAAGGGTTGGAGTTTTATCAAATTAAAATTGTTGCCGCTCTATTTGTTGTTGGCTGGATGTTAGTTACCGGGTCCTAAGTTGCAACTGATGACCCATATACATCTCATTGACTTTCCCATATATCTAGTAACACTTTAGTTATTTAGTAAGATAAAAATAAAATAAAATAATATTGTGTATAAAATAAACATTTATTAGTTGTTTGCATTTATATATAGGAGCTATTCGATTAAGCTTATATAGCAAGTAGGGTGTTATTGGGTCGGGTTATCGGGGTTGTCGGGTCGTGTTGAGTCGGGTTTTGAGTTTTTTAAAAGTCACCCGCAACCCGTCCCGATAAGTAATCGGGTTATAGGGTTAGGGTGATATCGGATCGTGTTGATTCGGGTATGTTGAGTCGGGTTGTCGGGTTAAAAACACCAACTACTTGGAGGAGTAATTCTATGAAAGTGATTTAACTTCAAAATCCAGCCCTCGACATATTCTGTGAATGCTTGTGCTATCTAAACACAATTGTGACTTTTGTGAGTATGCTATTGCTTTTTCATATAAGACACAATTTAGTGTTCTTTTTACCCACAGATATAAGACCAACCAAAGAATGAATATTGTTTCCTATGCTGCACATGAAGTGCATAGAAAACATGGTTAGAGTAATATATATTTACACATGACTAAAATGTACTACTGATTGTTCCGCGTATTTGTATACTGTTAAACGGAAAATAAAATTAGCGTGCTTATATGAAAAAAACACCAGTAGCTTATTTATAAAGAAACTAAAAGAAACACTAGTAGTAGGCACACAACTGATGTCTATTTCTATACGGATAAAGGAAAATAAAATTAGTGTGTTCTTATAGGAAAAGAAAACCAGTAGCTTTTTTATAAAGAAAATAAAAAGAACCAGTATACAATTGCACTAAACAAACTATTAACACCACTACTTGCAAGTTGCACTAATAATCAACTTTTAAAAAGGCTAATAAACATGAGGATATCTTGTGACTTTGGCTCACAGTCGGGTTGTCGGGTTAAAAACACCAACTACTTGGGGATTGAAGGCGCTGAAAATGAGTGCTCACTTTAACTAAAAATAAGTAGCATTAGTGGATCTCTCAATCTCAACGTTTTTAATTTTCTCTAAAATAACTATCTCCTAATATAATCAAAGTCATATCCTCTAACTAAAATAACTCCAATAAAATAAAAATAAGAATTAGTCATATGTTACATTAGATTCACTGCAAAGTAATGTTAAATAAGCAACTGGGCCACTCAGCAAATTAGATAAGCACATTTGTTTGAGACATGCTTGTTTAACAGCTCATATTTGCTAAAAGAGCAAATTTACGATAAACACTTTTGTGACTTTGTGTGTCGAATTTGAAAGTATCATTATGCAAATGGGTAAACTGTTGAAATTATAATATCATGACAATCATATAAAATAAACCAAACACATCAAGAGAGCATATGCGGAAGCGTTATAACAAGATCATATAACATGTAATTAATTAATCAATAATAAATAGTAAACATACCTTTGTGATTCTAGCCCGAACAAGAATCAATTGCAATCTTCAAATCAAGAACCCTAATTAAGGTTTATGTGGATTATAAGAATTACCCCTAGGATTAAAAAGTTTACTAAACTAGGTCTAAAGGTGAGGGATGATTCTTTTTGTATTCTTATATTTTTATAAATGCCAGTAAAATCTCATGTTTTGAAGGAGTGGGCAGAATTAGTTGCTACTCAACTAACCCAATTAATGTCATACCCCCAAAATACCTGAATGGCAGCGGAATGGAATACCTGGGGGTGTAACTATCATAGCACCACAGTTATAGTTATATTGAACGACCTAAAGTGTCGTTTTGAAAATACATCGCTTGATTTATTTAAAACATTCAGAGTTACAAAACATAGGTCCCAAAAGATTGAAAAGCTTGCAGAAATAAGTTTGGTACAATCAAACGATAATACATAAGTGCATGAAAATCCAAAATGAGACGCGTCATCCTCGCTACTCAATGAAATGACTCCATGCATGCCATGAAGGATATCTCTTAGTTACCTGAAAATACATTGCTAAAACGGTCAACAAAAATGTTGGTGAGATTCATAGGTTTATAAAATGATATGTTGTACAGTAAGCTCAAGTATAATGCATGACAAAAGTCACGTGAAAAATAGTACAATAGGCCTTAAGCTCATGACCCCGAAGCTAGACTGATGAAGTATATGCCCCTCCAGAATGTTCTGCCAAAACACTTGTCACAACCCACAATTTCAGGTCATTTTTCCAAACTTCGACATTCTACTATTCACAAATTACTATTTATTGATCACTATTCATCGTTTTACTATTCATCATTTTTGAGGTCAATTTGACATTCCGAGACACATTCAGAAATTTTACTATTCACTTGACACTATTCATTTCCGAGAGAAAACCACTATTCACGTGCATTACTCATGTCATCGTAAATTTAGTTTACGAGTATTCAAATTCGCGTAACCGTATTGGTTCAGGAGCGAATTCATGCATTATTATCAGGGACATTTCATACAGACTAGAAATAGTCTGCATATCATTATTAGGGCACTTGCATACTATTCCACTCGTAGGGTATTCAAATTATATTTTTAATATAATTAACGAATTACGTATGTTTATTTTAAATAAACACTAATACGCGAACTATAATGTGACTAACATGTCCAACACTCCCGACTATTATCCCAATATATTTTTATATTCATTTTTATAATATAAAAATTATTATATTAATTTACCCGGTATTTTGGATATTTATTTTAATTATTAACTTAAGTTTACTAAAATTTCGACGGTTTTCGTAGAAATTAAACGATAATTATCTAAACACCCAATAATTTTACCCAACCTATTTTTATAATTTTTATAACTTTATTTTATCCCGGTTAACTCCGTTAAAATTTATTTTTAGTTAACCCGGTACCCGGTACATTTTAAAACTACAAATAAACACAATAATACATAACATAATACATTATACATCAAAAGTCTTCACATTCATCCTCCCCCCCTTTGATTTGCCGCCCCCCCCCCCCCCCTTGCCAATCTCTTACAAATCTACTAACTCACTCAAGATTCATTAATGCTTATACTAACTTTTTATATAATAATAATAATACATATAATACATAAAACTTTACCAGATTTTTATCTCATTTCACAACTAGCAAAAATTTCACTCATTTCTCTCTTCCTCTCTTACTAACTCACGGCAACAACAAGAAGGAAGGGCAAGACCAAAACTTTTCTCAAGATCAAGTGTTATTTTAGTTTGGTTTAGTTATTCTTACAAGGTTTTGAAATATAAACTTAAGGATACTAAGGTTTTTATCGTCTAATCACACCACCTTTCAAAGTAAGTTACCAAGTTAATTTTTATGTTTCATCAAGTATTTACTTATATCTTATAGCTTTCATACTTTGATCCATGCACAAAATAGTTATACCACTATATTTTTACAAACTTTTGGAACTTACAAGCCCTAGAAGTGATTTTTGGTTAGATCCTTGTTAGATCTACTTGGTTGTGATGTTTAGGAACCCATGACACCCTAAGAAGGTGTATGGTAGGATTAGATTAGTTTTGTGGTGATTGAAAGTGGTTTGGATGAAGATGGAACTAGATTAGAACCCTAGAAACGATTTTTGAAACATTTGAAATACCTACTGTCCCTATTTTTATTTCATGGGAAAATCAGTGGTTGATGGCTAATTTTTGACTAAAGATTTAGAAAATACTTTCAAAAACGAAACTTTGGGTGAAAGAACGGATTAAAACGAGCTTATAACGAAGGAGATATGATTTTTGCAAATTTAACGACGAAAACTATTTTTATAAAAACTGCTTGCTGTTTGGCAGATTTCGACGGGTAAATAGAGGCATTAAACGTAACCTAGAGGAGCCGAGTTATCAAAAATATACTAGTATATACAAAAACGAATCCGTGGATATAAAGAACGAGGAAAATGAGCCTAAAACGACCGAGTTATACCCGTTTTAACATCGTCAAAACTATATATATATATATATATATATATATATATATATATATATATATATATATATATATATATATATATATATTTGGTCACAAATAAAAATAATAACTTACTCACTAAATGGTATATTTTCTAGAAATATTACTAAGGACTATATTCTTAACAAATGAATACGTATGACCCAAGAGAATATTTATACGACTCAACGACGTTATTTTAAGGTTTTCAATACGATGAATTTAACCCTAACGTTTTCATACAAGATAGTACGACAAGTTATATACTTCTATATATGGACTTATTTTTCCTAACTATGAAAACTATTTTACTTTGACGATAACTTGTATTTCCAAATTACGAGTGGTATAGGTATCATGTGCATGCGCATTCATTACATTACGGCTTGATCTTAATTAGATCACGATTATTCATTTAGGTTGCGGCTAGTGTTCGCGCCTCATTGTCCCTACTACTTTTACGTCATTGTACCATCTTTGTACCATCACTTCGAGGTGAGTTCTCATAGCCCCGTTTTAATTACTTATTTGATTTCAAATCCCACGGGGGAGAATACATTGCATAATTATTTTTGTACATGCCCAAGTATTACAAATTCCATACATTGCTTAAGTTGCCTTACTACCAAGTTAAGTCCCCTTATATATCATGGACCGTTAGTTATATTGCTAAGCGAGAGTGAGTGGATAGATCTATCGAGGGTGACGTCTCCATTCGCGTTGGGTTGCTCCAACGGGACGAATGCATTTCATGTCTTAACAAATTGAGTGTCTGGTAAACACTCTGGTGGGGCCATTACAAAGTCTAGCTTCGGGGTCATGAGCTTAAGAGCCAATGTAGCATTTTTGACATTCTTGTCGGTTTAATTATTACTTGTGGTATATGTACATACGATTTACTTACAAACCTATGATTATTCACCAACTTTATGTTGACCGTTTTCGCAATGTATTTCTCAGGTAACTAAGGCATATTCTCATGGCATGCATGGAGTCATTTTGTGTATCAAGGATGACGCGTCTCTTTTTGGATTTCATGCACTTTTGAACTATCGTTTGATTGTACTAAATTATTTCCTTAAACCTTTTCCAACTTTTGGGACCTATGTTTTATAACTCTGAATATTTTGAATGAATCAAATGATGTATTTTCTAAACGACACTTTAGGTCGTTCAATATATCCTTGCTTGTGTGCTATGACCGTTACACCCTCAGGCATTAAATTCCGCTGCCATTCAGGTATTTTGGGGGTGTGACAGATTGGTATCAGAGCCAGGTTATAGCGAACTAGGATGCATCATGAACCCTAGACTATAACCACACCATCATAGCATATCATCATTTCATCATAAGTGCATATTTACTTATTTTTTTTGGTGATTCCATTTTACGAATTATTTATTTTTATTTCACCTTGATTATCACAGAGACATGTCTTCGAATCCAAACACTGTCATACTTTACTCTATATCAGACTCTGATGATGAGGGCTCTATGTCCTCTACTTCTGTTTCACCACTTGTTTCTCCTACACCTGAGTTGCTACTTTTGGCATCAGATGATGACACCGAGCCTTTCGAGGAGGAGGAGACGGCTCCTACTCCCCATGTCCATCCTACTGTACCCACTGACATACCATCATCTCCTACTACTACTATCCATTTAGAGCCGAGACTTATGTTTCCTAGGGATAAGACTATTCAGGTTGCTAGGAAGAGGGTTTGCCCAGCTACATCTACTTATAGGAGTCTCCCTAGTCCTACTGTGCCTACACCACCACCACCAGCCATACCCACTACCACTCCTATAGCTACCTCACTCTTGCCGCTCAGGAAGCGTGCAAGGCTTACCACCCCAGATTCACCCACTACCGAGACTGCTGACCTTTCACCACCACCAGTATACCACATAGGTGAGAGTTCGAGAGTGGCTGCAGCTAGGGATCCTACAGCTGCTACACTAGAGGATCAGTTAGATGCTCAGCAGGAGCAAGTTGATAGCTTGGGGTATAGAGTTGATGAGATTATCACCACTCGACTTGAGGCTGTCGAGGAGCAGGTGGAGGATTTGATTCAGGGTAGAGTTAGTATTGATGTGTCTTACCATGGACTCGAGGCACGACAGTTGAGGCACCAGGAGCAGATTGAGCTACTTAGGGATGAGCTACCTGAGATTCGAGATAGAGCTCAGGCGACACAGGAGACTCAGTGGGAGCAGGTAGACCAGTTGGCAGTGATCCGAGAGAGGTTAGTTGTGTTGGAGCGCAGAGATGCTTCTTTTCAGTTACGAGTCCAGCACCTTGAGGAGATCGTGGTTGCGATGGATCGTGAGATTCGCCGCTTGAGGGGAGAGCCTGGACCATCTAGAGCACCTGGAGGAGCCTAGACGTAGACTGGTATTATGTTAGCTTTTATTATTTTCCTAGTCCCGGGGTGTGGGACATAGTTCAAGAACTTGTAGTCTTTTGGTTGTTGTACAAACAAATATATCAAGTGCGACTCGACTATGTTGGAAATGTTGTGCTATATATTATATCGGTCCATGTAGGCCGAAATTTTCATGTATTATATTCATGTGTTGTGATTATATTTATGATGTTTCGTGGTTGCTCTTTATTATTATCGCATTTATACAGGTTGTGGTTGTATATATACATGTCGTGGTTGTATTTATACAGGTTGTGGTTGTATATATACATGTCGTGGTTGTATTTATACAGGTTATGGTTGTATATATACATGTCGTGGTTGTATCTAGACAGATTGTGGTTGTATTCGTACATGTCGTGGTTGTATTTATACATGTTGTGGGTGTATATCTTTGGTTCGATGACTATTTCTATTATGATTTTTCTCATGGTTATTTCCATTGTGATTTATCAGAAGTATGGCACCAAGGAAGAGTAAGACTGCACCAGAAACACCCGCTATGACTCAAGCCGCTATCCGCAAGTTAGTCAGGGATAGTATTGCAGAGGCTCTGGAGATTGAGAGAGCTGAGGTTGCTGCTAGGGCTGCTGAGACTGCTTCTAATACAGGAACAGTTGAACCACCCACTACTAAGCGGGAATGTACATGGAAAGATTTCAAGATTAGTGATCCTATCAAGTTTAAGGGCACTGAAGGAGCGGTTGCTTTGATCCGCTGGTTTGAAAAGACTGAGAATGTATTCCTTATGTGCGGATGCCCGGATGTCAGCAAGGTAAAATTTGCTACAGGTATGCTTCTTGATGAAGCTATGTCTTGGTGGAATTCGTATGCTCAGCCGATTGGTATGGAGAATGCTTACAAGCTCACTTGGGAGGAATTCAAGAAACTGATGTCTAAGAAGTTTTGCCCTCGTACCGAGGTGCAAAAGTTGGAAACAGAATTTTATGAGCTTGTGACTAAAGGTGATGACATCGAGACCTACTTCAGGAGGTTTCAGGAGTTGGCTGCACTATGTCCAACTATGGTTCCTGACGATGAGAAAAAGATGGAAAACTTTGTTGGTGGATTTCCTGAAAGTGTTCGAGGAGATGTGATTTCTTTTGATCCTCAATCAATGGAAGAGGCTATTCGTATAACTCAGAAACTCATGGTCCAAGTGGTAAAAGGAAAATCTGCTGTCAACAACAATAACCGTCCAAACAACACCAACTACAACAACACTCGAAACAACAACAACTATAACAACAATCGAAACCGCAACTATCCCAATAACCGAAACAACAACCCAAACAATAACAATAACAACAACAAGAGAAGGTTTGATTACAACCAAGGTGGAAACGCTGTTCAGCCGCCACCTAAGAGGCAAGAAGTGGCAAGGGCCTATGCTGCAGGACCAACAGAAAGGAAAGGATATGAGGGTAATCTACCCAAGTGTGAAAGGTGTCAGAAGCATCATAACCCAGGACGTTGCCCAGATCTATGTGGCAACTGCAAGAAGGCTGGTCACTACACCAAAGATTGCAAGAGTCCAAACTTTGGTGGCAATCAGAAACCACCGGTAACATGTTTTGGCTGTGGAGAACTTGGACACTTTAAGAATGAGTGCCCAAAGAAGAAGAATCAAGGAACTGGAAACCAAAATGGAATGGCTCGAGGAAGAGCTTATGTTATGGGAGGAGAAGATGTCAAAGAAGACCCGAATGTTGTTGCGGGTACGTTCCTCGTTAATAATCGTTATGCATCCATTTTATTTGATTCATGTGCGGATAGAAGTTTTGTTTCTATTGCATTTACACCTTTACTTAACATAGAACCAACCCCATTAGACATTTCCTATATCGTTGAACTAGCCGATGGGTCTTTAGTTAACACCAACACCATTGTTCGTGGTTGCACTATAAATTTCCTAAACCATCCATTTAATATAGACCTTATGCCCGTAGAACTTGGAAGTTTCGACGTTGTTATCGGTATGGATTGGTTATCTCGGCATCGAGCGAGGATTATTTGTGATGAGAAAGTTGTTCACCTTCCTTATAACGGTGAAACTTTGGTTGTTCGTGGAGAGCGAAGTGGAACTAGACTTAGTATCATATCATGCATTAAAACCGAGAAGTACATAAAGAAGGGTTGTTATGCATTCTTGGCTCACATCACGGAGAAGAAGTCGGATGAGAAACGACTTGAAGATGTGCCAATTGTTAAGGAATTTCCAGAAGTTTTTCTGGAAGAATTGCCAGGACTTCCGCCTACACGCCAAGTTGAGTTTCAAATCGAATTAGTGCCAGGAGCTGCACCAATTACGCGAGCACCGTATAGACTTGCACCTTCAGAGATGCAAGAATTAGCGAATCAACTACAAGAACTTTTGGACAAAGGATTCATTAAACCGAGTTCCTCGCCTTGGGGAGCGCCGGTTTTGTTTGTGAAAAACAAGGATGGAACTTTCAGAATGTGCATTGACTATCGTGAGCTGAACAAGTTAACGGTTAAGAACCGTTATCCACTCCCCAGAATCAACGACTTGTTTGACCAGTTACAAGGTTCTAGTTTTTATTCCAAGATTGATTTAAGATCCGGTTACCATCAACTTAAGGTTCGGGAAGAGGATATCCCGAAGACGGCATTTAGAACACGCTATGGTCATTATGAATTTCAAGTGATGCCTTTTGGATTAACCAACGCACCTGCGGTATTTATGGATCTCATGAATAGGGTGTGCAAACCGTATCACGATAAGTTTGTGATCGTATTCATTGACGATATCTTGATTTATTCCAAGAGTAAGGAAGATCACGAAGAACATCTCAGAACAATCCTGGAACTACTCAAGAAGGAGCAATTGTATGCCAAGTTTTCAAAGTGTGATTTTTGGATACGAAGAGTTCAATTTCTTGGCCATGTTATTGATAGCCAAGGTTTACAAGTCGACCCAGCAAAGATCGAGGCAGTTAAGGATTGGGCTACGCCCAAGTCTCCTACGGAAATTCGTCAATTCCTAGGACTTGCCGGATATTACAGAAGGTTTATCGAAGGGTTTTCAAAGATAGCGAAGTCGTTGACAAAGCTGACACAAAAGAATGAAAAGTACGAGTGGGGAGAGAAACAAGAGTCCGCATTTCAATTATTGAAACAAAAGCTTTGTAGCGCACCGATTTTCTCACTACCTGAAGGTATTGAGAACTTTGTGGTATATTGCGATGCTTCGCATCAAGGACTTGGAGCTGTGCTAATGCAAAACGAGAAGGTGATAGCTTATGCATCTAGACAGCTTAAGATACACGAGAAGAATTACACTACGCACGACTTGGAGTTGGGTGCGGTAGTTTTTGCACTCAAGATTTGGAGACACTACCTTTATGGTACTAAGTGCATAATTTTTACCGACCACAAGAGCTTACAGCATATACTTGATCAGAAAGAACTCAATATGAGACAACGTCGTTGGCTAGAATTGTTGAGCGATTACGATTGTGAAATCCGATATCACCCAGGAAAAGCAAATGTTGTAGCAGATGCACTTAGCCGAAAAGAACGACTCAAACCTTTGAGAGTTAGGTCATTGGGAATGACTATCATTTCGCCGTTACCATCAAAAATTCTAGAAGCTCAGATTGAGGCTCTCAAGGAAGAAAACCGACCACATGAGAAACTTTATGGTATGCCAGAAAGCGATAATGGCTTTGTGAAGAGATCAGATGGAGTGTTATGTTTCAAAGACCGAAGTTGGATACCACTCTATGGTGGAGTGCGAGAATTGATTATGCATAAATCACACAAGTTGAAGTACTCTATTCATCCAGGTTCTGATAAGATGTATCAGGATCTCAAAAAGCTTTATTGGTGGCCGAACATGAAAGCAGAAATAGCTACGTACGTCAGCAAATGTCTTACTTGTGCTAAAGTGAAAGCCGAGTACCAGAAACCGTCAAGGTTACTTCAACAACCAGAAATTCCACAATGGAAGTGGGAACGTATTGCTATGGACTTTGTCACTAAACTTCCAAAGACGTCAGGAGGTTTCGATGCTATTTGGGTAATCGTTGATCGACTTACCAAATCAGCTCATTTCATACCCATTAGAGAGACTTATTCCATGGAACAACTTGCTAGACTTTATGTCAAGGAAATAGTCTCAAGACACGGTGCACCAGTTTCCATCATTTCTGACAGAGATAGTCGTTTTACTTCAAACTTTTGGCGGTCATTACAAGATTCTTTTGGATCCAAGTTAGACATGAGCACTGCTTACCATCCTCAGACCGATGGTCAGAGCGAGAGAACTATTCAGACACTTGAAGACATGCTTAGAGCATGTGTGATTGACTTTGGAAATGGTTGGGCTAACCATTTGCCGTTGATCGAGTTTTCCTATAACAACAGCTACCATTCAAGCATAAAGGCTGCACCATTCGAGGCACTATATGGTCGTAAGTGTCAATCTCCAGTTTGTTGGGCCGAAGTCGGTGAAGTACAATGTACTGGCCCGGAGATGGTACAAGAAACAACAGAAAAGATAATTCAGATTCGAGAGAGACTCGAAACTGCTAGAAGTCGACAGAAAAGCTACGCAGATATTCGACGCAAACCATTGGAATTTCAGGTCGGAGACAAGGTCATGTTGAAAGTCTCGCCTTGGAAGGGCGTAATACTATTTGGAAAACGCGGGAAATTAAACCCGAGATACATTGGGCCATTCAAGATCCTGGAGAGGATTGGTCCAGTAGCTTACAAACTTGAACTTCCGTCAGAACTTAGCAACGTACACAACACGTTTCATGTTTCGAACCTCAAGAAATGTCTTTCGGACGAGTCTGCCATTATACCATTAGAAGAAATACAACTTGAAGACAAGCTTAACTTTGTGGAAGAACCAGTTGAAATAATGGATCGCGAGATCAAACAGTTGAAACAAAGTCGAATTCCGATCGTGAAGGTTCGTTGGAATTCTCGAAGAGGACCCGAGTTTACTTGGGAACGAGAAGACCAAATGCGACGCAAGTATCCACAACTTTTCACCGAGCCTATTACCGAGACCAACACTAACTGAATTCAGGGACTGAATTCCTTTTTGGATGGGCGACTGTCACAACCTACAATTTCAGGTCATTTTTCCTAACTTCGACATTCTACTATTCACAAATTACTATTCATTGATCACTATTCTTAGTTTTACTATTCATCATTTTTTAGGTCAATTTGACATTCCGAGACACATTCAGAAATTTTACTATTCACTTGACACTATTCATTTCCGAGAGAAAACCACTATTCACGTGCATTAATCATGTTATCGTAAATTTAGTTTACGAGTATTCAAATTCGCGTAACCGTATTGGTTCAGGAGCGAATTCATGCATTATTATCAGGGACATTTCATACAGACTAGAAATAGTCTGTATATCATTATTAGGGCACTTGCATACTATTCCACTCGTAGGGTATTCAAATTATATTTTTAATATAATTAACGAATTACGTATGTTTATTTTAAATAAACACTAATACGCGAACTATAATGTGACTAACATGTCCAACACTCCCGACTATTATCCCAATATATTTTTATATTCATTTTATTATTATATTAATTTACCCGGTATTTTGGATATTTATTTTAATTATTAACTTAAGTTTACTAAAATTTCGACGGTTTTCGTAGAAATTAAACGATAATTATCTAAACACCCAATAATTTTACCCAACCTATTTTTATAATTTTTATAACTTTATTTTATCTCGGTTAACTCCGTTAAAATTTCTTTTTAGTTAACCCGGTACCCGGTACATTTTAAAACTACAAATAAACACAATAATACATAACATAATACATTATACATCAAAAGTCTTCACAAATCTACTAACTCACTCAAGATTCATTAATGCTTATACTAACTTTTTATATAATAATAATAATACATATAATACATAAAACTTTACTAGATTTTTATCTCATTTCACAACTAGCAAAAATTTCACTCATTTCTCTCTTCCTCTCTTACTAACTCACGGCAACAACAAGAAGGAAGGGCAAGACCAAAACTTTTCTCAAGATCAAGTGTTATTTTAGTTTGGTTTAGTTATTCTTACAAGGTTTTGAAATATAAACTTAAGGATACTAAGGTTTTTATCATCTAATCACACCACCTTTCAAAGTAAGTTACCAAGTTAATTTTTATGTTTCATCAAGTATTTACTTATATCTTATAGCTTTCATACTTTGATCCATGCACAAAATAGTTATACCACTATATTTTTACAAACTTTTGGAACTTACAAGCCCTAGAAGTGATTTTTGGTTAGATCCTTGTTAGATCTACTTGGTTGTGATGTTTAGGAACCCATGACACCCTAAGAAGGTGTATGGTAGGATTAGATTAGTTTTGTGGTGATTGAAAGTGGTTTGGATGAAGATGGAACTAGATTAGAACCCTAGAAACGATTTTTGAAACATTTGAAATACCTACTGTCCCTATTTTTATTTCATGGGAAAATCAGTGGTTGATGGCTAGTTTTTGACTAAAGATTTAGAAAATACTTTCAAAAATGAAACTTTGGGCGAAAGAACGGATTAAAATGAGCTTATAACGAAGGAGATATGATTTTTGCAAATTTAACGACGAAAACTATTTTTATAAAAACTGCTTGCTGTTTGGCAGATTTCGACGGGTAAATTGAGGCATTAAACGTAACCTAGAGGAGCCGAGTTATCAAAAATATACTAGTATATTCAAAAACGAATCCGTGGATATAAAGAACAAGGAAAATGAGCCTAAAACGACCGAGTTATTCCCGTTTTAACATCGTCAAAACTATATATATATATATATATATATATATATATATATATATATATATATATATATTTGGTCACAAATAAAAATAATAACTTACGCACTAAATGGTATATTTTCTAGAAATATTACTAAGGACTATATTCTTAACAAATGAATACGTATGACCCAAGAGAATATTTATACGACTCAACGACGTTATTTTAAGGTTTTCGATACGATGAATTTAACCCTAACGTTTTCATACAAGATAGTACGACAAGTTATATACTTCTATATATGGACTTATTTTTCCTAAGTATGGAAACTATTTTACTATGACGATAACTTGTATTTCCAAATTACGAGTGGTATAGGTATCATGTGCATGCGCATTCATTACATTACGGCTTGATCTTAATTAGATCACGATTATTCATTTAGGTTGCGGCTAGTGTTCGCGCCTCATTGTCCCTACTACTTTTACGTCATTGTACCATCTTTGTACCATCACTTCGAGGTGAGTTCTCATAGCCCCGTTTTAATTACTTATTTGATTTCAAATACCACGGGGGAGAATACATTGCACAATTATTTTTGTACATGCCCAAGTATTACAAATTCCATACATTGCTTAAGTTGCCTTACTACCAAGTTAAGTACCCTTATATATCATGGACCGTTAGTTATATTGCTAAGCGAGAGTGAGTGGATAGATCTATCGAGGGTGACGCCTCCATTCGCGTTGGGTTGCTCCAACGGGACGAATGCATTTCATGTCTTAACAAATTGAGTGTCTGGTAAACACTCTGGTGGGGCCATTACAAAGTCTAGCTTCGGGGTCATGAGCTTAAGAGCCAATGTAGCATTTTTGACATTCTTGTCGGTTTACTTATTACTTGTGGTATATGTACATACGATTTACTTACAAATCTATGATTATTCACCAACTTTATGTTGACCGTTTTCGCAATGTATTTCTCAGGTAACTAAGGCATATTCTCATGGCATGCATGGAGTCATTTTGTGTATCAAGGATGACGCGTCTCTTTTTGGATTTCATGCACTTTTGAACTATCGTTTGATTGTACTAAATTATTTCCTTAAACCTTTTCCAACTTTTGGGACCTATGTTTTATAACTCTGAATATTTTGAATGAATCAAACGATGTATTTTCTAAACGACACTTTAGGTCGTTCAATATATCCTTGCTTGTGTGCTATGACCGTTACACCCTCAGGCATTCAATTCCGCTGCCATTCAGGTATTTTGGGGGTGTGACAACACTCTAATATGACAGACATGAAATGCATTCGCTTGACTGTTGGTATAACTACCACGGATGGAGGCGTCACCCTCAATAGATCTATCCACTCACTCTCGCTTATTTGCAAACTAACGGTTCATGAAAATAGGGGACCTTCACTAGGCAGAAAGGTAACTTAAGCAATGTACATATGTTTTGATACTTAGGCTCGTACGAAAATGATGCAATGTATTCCCCCCCCCCGTGGGATTTGAAAATAATAATAAAATATATACGGGGCTATGAAAACTCACCTGAAGTGATGGTACAATGTGGTGAAATGATCGGGACAAAAAGGCGCGAACTCTAGCCGCAACCTAATATGAATGAATATGATCTACTTTAGATCATGAAATGATGTAATGAATGTACATGCACATGATGTCTATACCACTCGTAACTTGAAAATAAATGTTATTGTTGAAGTATAATGTTTTCCATAACTTGTGAAAAATATGTCTCATTAGACTTGTAGAACTAGTTGTAATATATATCGTACATAAAATGTTAGTGTCTAATTCATCGCTTTGAAAACCTTAAAATAACGTCTAATAGTCGCGTAGATAACCCTTTGGTCATACGTGCTTCCATGGTTAAGAAATACGGCTCTTCAATGTCGTTACTAGAAAATATAGTTTTTAGTACGTTAGAATATTATTTCAAATAGTGGCTGTCAATTATACAAGAGTTTGTCGGTGTTGAAACGTGTATATCTTTGTCGTTATAAGCTCATTTCCTTCGTTCTTTATATCCACGGATTCGTCTTAACATGTACTAACATATTTTTGATAGTTTGGATCCTTTAGGTTACGTCTAACACCTCTCTTTGTCCGTCGAAAATCATCCAACAGCACGTATAATTTTCAGAAAATAGTTTTCGTCGTTAAACTTGTAAAAATCGTGTCTCCTTCATTATAAGCTTGTTTTTATCAATTCTTTCGCCCACGCCTTTGTCTTTGAAAGTATTTTATAAATCTTTGATCAAAAATTACCCCTGAGTCCCTGAGTTTTCTGGGTTTGGCATTTTGGGACAGTAGGTTTTTATACTTGTTTAAAAATCAATTCTTGGGTTCCAAACTAGTTTCAACTTCAACCAAATCACTTTCAATCACCACCAAACTAATCTAATCTTACCATACACCTTCTTAGAGTGTCATGGGTTCCTAAACATCATCCATCAAGTTAATCTAACAAGGGTTTCCATGTTATCCATTTCTAGGGTTTAAAAGTTATGAAAGTATAAAATGGAGTGGTATAAACTAGCACATGCATGTAGATCTTGTATAAAAATCATATGATCATTGTAAGAACTTGGTAAAATCATGAAAAAGAGTTTGATGAACTTACTTTGAAGGATTAGTGAGCTTTGATGATAAAAACCTAATAAACCTTGAGTTTATATTTCAAAACCCTAACAAGGATCACTAAATGAGCAAGATTATATCTTGATCTTGGAACAATGATGGTTCTTGCTTCTTGGATGATCCTAGGCCGAGCACACCAAGGAGAAAAAGAGAGAAAAAATCTTGGCTAGTTACTTGAAAGTGTTATGAGAAAATGAAATGATAAGTTGGGATATTATTGGTGTATTAGGCAAGATTTGATAGCATTAATGGTGTGTTGGTAAGTTGCACATGAGAACCAGGGGGGGGGGGGCTTGGCCGGTGCTCAAAAGGAGGAAAAGGGGGGGTTTGTGTTTGATTTAATTAGGAAGTTAGTGGAGGATTTGTGTAGTATTTGGTTAGATTTAGGTGTAATCGGGTACCGGGTTTGCTAGAAATAAATTTTAACGAAGTTATCCAGGACATAATAAAGTCGTAAAAGTTGTAAAAATATGTTGGGTACAAGTATGGAGTATTTGGGTGATTATTGTTTAGTTTCCACGAAAACCGTTGTAATTAGATTAGACATACGATATAATTTAAATAAGTTTTCAAAACACCGGGTAAATGATTTTTATAATACTTGTAACATTGTAAGAAGTGTAAAAATATATCAGGACCATTGTAGTGAGTGTCGGATATGTTAGTCACAATTATCGATCGCGTGTTAATGTTTGTTTTAAAAATAATCATACGTAAAACGTCAAATATTCCAAAAACGTTAATTTGAATATCCTATGAGTGGAATAGTATGTAAATGCTATAATGATGATATGCAGACTATTTCTAGTCCGTATGAAGTGTCCCTACTGACGATGCATGAATTCCCAGCTAAACCACCCTTGTTACGCGAATTTAATTACTCGTAAACTAACATTACAATGAAATGACTAATGCACATGAATAGTGTTTTCCCCCGGAAATGAATAGTGTCATGTGAATAGTGAAATTTTTGAACGCTTCCCGGAATCTCAAACTGACTTCAAAAATGATGAATAGCAAAATGATGAATAGTCATCGATGAATAGTGAATGATGACTTGTAACTGATGAATAGTAACATGTTGAGGTTTGAAAAATGACCTGAAATTGTGGGTTGTGATAGTCGCCCACCCAAAAAGGAATTCAGTCCCTGAATTCAGCTAGTGTTGGTCTTGGAAGTTGACTTGGTGAAAAGATGTGGATACTTGAGTCGCATTTGGTCTTCCCGTTCCCAAGTAAATTCGGGTCCTCTTCGAGAATTCCAGCGAACTTTCACAATCGGAATTCGACTCTACTTCAACTGTTTGACTTCACGGTCCATGATTTCTCCACAAAGTTAAGCTTGTCATCAAGTTGAATTTCTTCTAGTGGTATTACGGAAGACTCATCCGAAAGACATTTCTTGAGGTTTGAGACATGAAACGTGTTATGTACGTTGCTCAGTTCTAAAGGAAGTTCAAGTTTGTAAGCTACCGGACCAATCCTTTCCAGTATCTTAAATGGACCAATGTATCTCGGGTTCAACTTCCCGCATTTCCCGAATCATATCACGCCCTTCCATGGCGAGACTTTCAACATGACTTTGTCTCCAACCTGGAATTCCAATGGTTTGCGTCGAACATCTGCGTAGCTTTTCTGTCTACTTCTAGCTGTTTCGAGTCTTTCTCGAATCTGGATTATCTTTTCTGTTGTTTCTCGAACCATCTCTAGGCCAGTACATTGTACATCACCGACTTCGGCCCAACAAACTGGAGATCGACACTTATGACGATAAAGTGCCTCGAATGGTGCTGCTTTTATACTTGAATGGTAGTTGTTGTTATAGGAAAACTCGATCAACGGCAAATGGTTAGCCCAACCATTTCCAAAGTCAATCAGACATGCCCTAAGCATGTCCTCCAGTGTCTGAATCGTTCTCTCGCTTTGACCATCGGTCTGAGGATGGTAAGCAGTGCTCATGTCTAACTAGGATCCAAAAGAATCTTGTAATGACCGCCAAAAGTTTGAAGTAAAGCGACTATCTCTGTCGGAAATGATGGAAACTAGTGCACCGTGTCTTGAGACTATTTCCTTGACATAAAGTCTGGCAAGTTGTTCCATGGAATAAGTCTCCCTAATGGGTATGAAGTGGGCTGATTTGGTGAGACGATCAACAATTACCCAAATAGCGTCGTAACCTCCTGACGTCTTGGGAAGTTTAGTGACAAAGTCCATTGCAATACATTCCCACTTCCATTGTGGAATCTCTGGTTGTTGGAGTAATCCTGACGGTTTCTGGTACTCGGCTTTCACTTTAGCACAAGTAAGGCATTTGCTGACGTACGTAGCTATTTCTGCTTTCATGTTCGGCCACCAATAAAACTTTTTGAGATCCTGATACATCTTATCAGAACCTGGATGAATAGAGTACTTCTACTTGTGTGATTCATACATAATCAATTCTCGTATTCCACCATAGAGAGGTATCTAACTTCGGTCCTTGAAGCATAACACTTCATCTGATCTCTTTACAAAGCCATTTTTGTTTTCTGGCATACCATAGAGTTTCTCATGTGGTCGATTTTCTTCCTTGAGAGCCTCAATCTGAGCTTCTAAAATTTTTGATGGTAATGGCGAAATGATTGTCATTCCCAATGACCTAACTCTCAAAGGTTTGAGTCGTTCCTTTCGGCTAAGTGTATCTGGTAAAACATTTGCCTTTCCTGGGTGATATCGGATTTCACAATCGTAATCACTAAGCAACTCTAGCCAACGACGTTGTCTCATATTGAGTTCCTTCTGATTAAGTATATACTGTAAGCTCTTGTGGTCGGTAAAAACTACGCACTTGGTACCATAAAGGTAGTGTCTCCAAATCTTGAGTGCAAAAACTACAGCACCCAACTCCAAGTCGTATGTAGTGTAATTCTTCTTGTGTGTCTTAAGCTGTCGAGATGCATAAGCTATCACCTTCTCGTTTTGCATTAGCACAGCCCTAAGTCCTTTATGCGATGCGTCGCAATACACCACACAGTTCTCAATCCCTTCTGGTAGTGACAAAATCGGTGCGCTATAAAGCTTCTGTTTCAACAACTGAAATGCGGACTCTTGTTTCTCTCCCCATTCGTACTTTTGATTCTTTTGTGTCAGCTTAGTCAACGACTTCGCTATCTTAGAAAACCCTTCAATGAACCTTCTATAATATCCGGCAAGTCCTAAGAATTGATGAACCTCTGTAGGTGACTTGGGCGTAGCCCAATCTTTAACTGCCTCTATCTTTGTTGGGTCGACTTGTAATCCTTGGCTATCAGTGACATGGCCAAGAAATTGAACTCTTCGTATCCAAAAATCACACTTTGAAAATTTGGCATACAGTTGCTCCTTCTTGAGTAGTTCTAGGATGGTTCTGAGGTGTTCTTCGTGTTCTTCTCTACTCTTGTAGTAAATCAAGATGTCGTCAATGAATACAATCACATACTTATCAAGATACGGTTTGCACACCCTATTCATGAGGTCCATGAATACCGCAGGTGCGTTGGTTAATCCGAAAGGCATTACTTGAAACTCATAATGACCATCATGTGTTCTAAATGCCGTCTTTGGGATATCCTCTTCCCGAACTCTAAGTTGATGGTAACCGGATCTTAAATCAATCTTGGAATAAAAACTGGAACCTTGTAACTGATCGAACAAGTCATCGATTCTGGGGAGTGGATAACGATTCTTCACCGTTAACTTGTTCAGCTCACGATAATTGATGCACATTCTGAAAGATCTGTCCTTCTTCTTTACAAACAAAACCGGTGCTCCCCAAGGCGAGGAACTCGGTCTAATGAATCCTTTATCCAAAAGTTCTTGTAATTGATTTGACAATTCTTGCATCTCAGAAGGTGCAAGTCGATATGGTGCTCGCGCAACTGGTGCGGCTCCGGGCACTAAGTCGATTTGAAGCTCAACTTGGCGTGTAGGCGGAAGTCCTGGCAATTCTTCCGGAAAGACTTCTGGAAATTCCTTAACAATTGGCACATATTCAAGTCGTTTCTCATCTGACTTCTTTTCCGTGATGTGAGCCAAGAATGTATAACAACCCTTCTTTATGTTTTTCTCGGTTTTGATGCATGATATGATACTGAGTCTAGTTCCACTTCGCTCTCCACGAACAACCAAAGTTTTACCGTTATAAGGAAGGTGAACAACTTTTTCATCACAAATAATTCTCGCGCGATGTCGGGACAACCAATCCATACCGATAACAACGTCGAAACTTCCAAGTTCTACGGGCATGAGGTCTATATTGAATGGATGGTTCAGGAAATTTATAGTGCAACCACTGACAATGGTGTTGGTGTTAACTAAAGACCCATTAGCTAATTCGACGATATATGAAATGTCTAATGTGGTTGGTTCAATGTTGAGTAAGGGTGCAAATGTAAGAGAAACAAAACTTCTATCGGCTCCTGAATCAAATAAAATAGATGCATAACGATTATTAACGAGGAACATACCCGCAACAACATTCGGGTCCTCTTTGACATCTCCTCCTCCCATAACATAAGCTCTTCCCCGAGCCGTTCCAACTTGATTTCCAGTTCCTTGATTCTTTGCCTTTCGACAATCTCTCTTAAAGTGTCCAACTTCTCCACAACCAAAACATGTTCCTAGTTGATTCTGATTATTCACCACACGTGGAGCTTTGCATCCCATAGTTGAATGACCAACTTTTCCACAGTTACTACAAGGCCTTGGACAATCACCTATGTTATGATGGGTTTGGCACTTGTTGCACTTGGGTAGCTTACCCGCATATCCTTTCCCTTCAGTTGGCCCTGCAGCATAGGCCCTTGCCACTTCTTGTCTCTTAGGTGGTGGTTGAGTAGCATTCCCACCTTGATTGTAGTCCAACCTCCTCTTGTTGTTGTTATTGTTTGGGTTGTTGCTTCGGTTATTGGGGTAGTTGTTTCTTCGATTGTTGTTATAGTTGTTGCTGTTTCGAGTGTTGTTGTAGTTGTTGTTGTGAGAACGGTTGTTGTTGTTGTTGACAGCGGATTTACCCTTTACCACTTGGACCATGAGTTTCTGAGTTATTCGGATAGCCTCTTCCATTGTTTGAGGATCAAAAGAAATCACATCCCCTCGAATGCTTTCAGGCAGTCCACCAATGAAGTTTTCCATCTTTTTCTCATCATCGGGAACCATAGTTGGGCATAGTACAGCCAACTCTTGAAACCTCCTGATGTAGGTCTCGATGTCATCACCTTTAGTTACCAGCTCATAGAATTCTGTTTCCAACTACTTCACCTCAGTACGAGGGCAAAACTTCTTAGTCATCAATTTCTTGAATTGATCTCAGGTGAGTTTGTAGGAATTTTCCATACCAATCGGCTGAGCATAGAATTCCACCATGACATAGCTTCATCCAGAAGCATACCAGTAACAAATTTTACCTTGCTAACATCCGGGCAACTGCACATGAGGAACACATTCTCAGTCTTTTCGAACCAGCAAATCAAAGCAACCGCTCTTTCAGTGCCCTTAAACTTAATGGGATCACTAATCTTGATATCCTTCCAAGTGCATTCACGCCTATTATTGGGTGGTTCAACCGCCCCTGTATTTGAAGCGGTCTCAGCAGCCCTTGCAGCAACCTCGGCTATCTCAACCTCTAGAGCTTCTGCTATACTATCCCTGACCAACTTGCGGATAGCGGCTTGAGTCATAGCTGGTGTTTCTGGTGCAGCCTTACCGTTCCTTGGCGCCATACTTCTGATAAATCACAATGGAAAACAACCGTATGAAAAATCATAATAGAAATAGTCATCGTACCAAAGGTATACACCCACAACATGTAGATATACAACCACAACAAGTATAAATACAACCACGACACGTATGAGTACAACCACAACCTGTATAAATACCACCACAACATGTATAAATACAGCCACAACTTGTATAAATACGATAATAATAAGGAGCAACCATGAAACATCATAAATATAATCACAACACATGAATATAATACATGAAAATTTTGGCCTACATGGACCGATATAATAGATAGCACAACCATTCCAACATAGTAGATTCATACTTGATACATTTGTTTGTACAACAACCAAAAGAAAACCAGTTCTTGCACTATGTCCCACACCGAAAAATAGTAAAAGCTAACATAATACAAGTCTATGCCTAGGCTCCTCCAGGTGCTCCAGATGCTCCAGGTGCTCTAGGTGCTCCCCTAAGACGGCGAATCTCCCTGTCCATCGCAATAACTATCTCCTCCAGGTGCTCCACTCGGAGCTGGAGAGCAGCCTCCCTGTTCTCTACAACCGTCATCCTATCCCGAGCTAAAGCTAGCTCATGTGCACGTTGTCCCTGTGCCTCTTGGGTCATCTGGGCTCTATCCCGTATCTCCGGAAACTCATCCCTAAGCTGCTCAATCTACTCCTGGTGCCCCATCTGCCGTGCCTCTAGTCCATGATAAGATACGTCAATGCTAACCCTGCCTAAGACTAATCCATCAACCTGCTCCTCGACTACCTAAAGTCGTCTAGTGAGGGTCTCATCTACCCTATAACTCAACCTATCAATCTGCCCCTGCTGATCCCCTAACTGGGCATCCAAAGTAAAAGCTGTAGGCCCTCTCGTGGTTGTCTTGTGACGAGGAAACATAAGGGTCGGTTACGGGGGAACGGAAGTAGTAGGTGATGATGGATCTGAGGGTGAACAAGTAACAGTTGGTGGTGCAATAGGAGAAATCTGAGGAGTAGGAGCAACCTCGTCCTCCTCGAAAGGCTCACTGTCTTCACCCGATGCCAAGTGTGGCGACATGGGTGCTGGATGAAAGGGTGGTACTATAGCAGTGGAAGACATAGCATCCTCAATGTCAGTGTCTGATGAAAGGATGATAAAGTTCGGATCTGAAGACATGTCTCTGTGATAATCAATGTGAAGTGAAAAGAAATAACCCGTGTAATGAAATCACCTAAAATAATAAATATGCACTTATGATGAAATGATGAGATGCTATGATGATGTGGTTATAGTCTAGGGTCTGCGATACATCCTAGTTCGCTATAACCTTAGCTCTGACGCCAATCTGTCACACCCCTAAAATACCTGAATGGCAGCGGAATGGAATACCTGGGGGTGTAACTGTCATAGCACCACAGTTACAGTTATATTGAACGACCTAAAGTGTCGTTTTGAAAATACATCACTTGATTTATTTAAAACATTCAGAGTTACAAAACATAGATCCCAAAAGGTTGAAAAGTTTTCAGAAATAAGTTTGGTACAATCAAACGATAATACATAAGTGCATAAAAATCCAAAATGAGAAATGTCATCCTCGGTACTCAATGAAATGACTCCATGCATGCCATGAAGGATATGTCTTAGTTACCTGAAAATACATTGCTAAAACGGTCAACAAAAATGTTGGTGAGATTCATAGGTTTATAAAATGATATGTTGTACGGTAACCTCAAGTATAATGCATGACAAAAGTCATGTGAAAAATAGTACAATAGGCCTTAAGCTCATGACCCCGAAGCTAGACTGATGAAGTATATGCCCCTCCAGAATGTTCTGCCAAAACACTCTAATATGACAGACATGAAATGCATCTGCTTGACTGTTGGTATAACTACCACGGATGGAGGCGTCACCCTCAATAGATCTATCCACTCACTCTCGCTTATTTTCAAACTAACGGTTCATGATAATAGGGGACTTTCACTAGGTAGAAAGGTAACTTAAGCAATGTACATATGTTTTGATACTTAGGCTCGTACGAAAATGATGCAATGTATTCCCCCCCCCCTGTGGGATTTGAAAACAATAATAAAATGTATACGGGGCTATGAAAACTCACCTGAAGTGATGGTACAATGTGGTGAAATGATCGGGACAAAAAGGCGTGAACTCTAGCCGCAACCTAATATGAATGAATATGATCTACTTTAGATCATGAAATGATGTAATTAATGTACATGCACATGATGTCTATACCACTCGTAACTTGAAAATAAAGGTTATTGTTGAAGTATATTGTTTTCCATAACTTGTGAAAAATATGTCTCATTAGACTTGTAGAACTAGTTGTAATATATATCGTACATAAAATGTTAGTGTCTAATTCATCACTTTGAAAACCTTAAAATAACGTCTAATAGTCGCGTAGATAACCCTTTGGTCATACGTGCTTCCATGGTTAAGAAATACGGCTCTTCAATGTCGTTACTAGAAAATATAGTTTTTAGTACGTTAGAATATTATTTCAAATAGTGGCTGTTAATTATAGAAGAGTTTGTCGGTGTTGAAACGTGTATATCTTTGTCATTATAAGCTCATTTCCTTCGTTCTTTATATCCACGGATTCGTCTTAACGTGTATATCTTTGTCGTTATGTGCTCATTTCCTTCACCTCTCTTTGTCCGTCAAAAATCGTCCAACAGCACGTATAATTTTCAGAAAATAGTTTTCGTCGTTAAACTTGTAAAGATCATAACTCCTTCGTTATAAGCTTGTTTTTATCCATTATTTCGCCAACGGCTTCGTTTTTGAAAGTATTTTCTAAATCTTTGATCAAAAATTACCCCTGAGTCCCTGAGTTTTCTGGGTTTGGCGTTTTGGGACAGTAGGTTTTTATACTTGTTTAAAAATCAATTCTTGGGTTCCAAACTAGTTTCAACTTCAACCAAATCACTTTCAATCACCACCAAACTAATCTAATCTTACCATACACCTTCTTAGGGTGTCATGGGTTCCTAAACATTATCCATCAAGTTAATTTAACAAGGGTTTCCATGTTATCCATTTCTAGGGTTTAAAAGTTATGAAAGTATAAAATGGAGTGGTATAAACTAGCACATGCATGTAGATCTCATATAAAAATCATATGATCATTGTAAGAACTTGGTAAAATCATGAAAAAGAGTTTGACGAACTTACTTTGAAGGATTAGTGAGCTTTGATGATAAAAACCTAATAAACCTTGAGTTTATATTTCAAAACCCTAATAAGGATCACTAAATGAACTAGATTATATCTTGATCTTGGAAAAATGATGGTTCTTGCTTCTTAGATGATCCTAGGCCAAGCACACCAAGGAGAAAAAGAGAGAAAAAATCTTGGCTAGTTACTTGAAAGTGTTATGAGAAAACGAAATGATAAAGTGGGATATTATTAGTGTATTAGGCAATATTTGATAGCATTAATGGTGTGTTGGTAAGTTGCGCATGAGAACCAGGGGGGGCTTGGCTGGCGCTCAAAAGGAGGAAAATGGGGGGGGGGGGTTTGTCTTTGATTTAATTAGGAAGTTGGTGTAATTGGGTACCGGGTGTGCTAGAAATAAATTTTAACGAAGTTATCCGGGACATAATAAAGTCGTAAAAGTTGTAAAAATATGTTGGGTACAAGTATGGAGTATTTGGGTGATTATTGTTTAGTTTCCACGAAACCGTCGTAATTAGATTAGACGTACGATATAATTTTAATAAGTTTCCAAAACACCGGGTAAATGGTTTTTATAATACTTGTAACATTGTAAGAAGTGTAAAATATATCGGGACCATTGTAGTGAGTGTCGGATATGTTAGTCACAATTATCGATCGCGTGTTAACGTTTGTTTTAAAAATAATCATACGTAAAACGTCAAATATTCCAAAAACGTTAATTTGAATATCCTACGAGTGGAATAGTATGTAAATGCTATAATGATGATATGCAGACTATTTCTAGTCTGTATGAAGTGTCCCTACTGATGATGCATGAATTCGCAGCTAAACCACCCTGGTTACGCGAATTTAATTACTCGTAAACTAACATTACGATGAAATGACTAATGCACATGAATAGTGTTTTCCCCCGGAAATGAATAGTGTCATGTAAATAGTGAAAGTTTTGAACGCTTCCCGGAATCTCAAACTGACTCCAAAAATGATGAATAGCAAAATGATGAATAGTTAATGATGAATAGTAACTGATGAATAGTAACATGTTGTGGGTTGTGATAATTAATTTGTGGTGTAAACAATGATAAGAGAAAATGTGTTTACTTAGATTTCATTACTCCCTAGATATCTTTTACCAGTTGATTAGCTTGTTACAATTGCATGGATGACGGGTTATATTCCTTAATACCAGTCGTAGGGCCGTATACGAAATTCCCTAACTCTATAATCTCCTAGTTCACTCCTATGTCGAGCCGACTAAAAGCTCCTAACATGGGATCTCTAGAATTCGCTTATGCATTAAATACAATCATAAATCGTAGTACACCTCCGATCATGTTTCTTAAGACGTTCAAGCAAGTTACCAATTCGAAGTCTGCCAGTTTTATTAAGCCTAACATCAAATACAATCATCCACAACAACTATAAACAAACCATCAACCAATAATCAACATCTAGGTTTCATTACATCTAAGCAAACACAATAAAAACCTGGCCTAGCATGTTAAAAAGAAGAAAAGCATAAGATAGAATCACACAACACATAGACATATCGTATGATTATTGGAAAACTTATCTTCAATTGAACATGGATGGAACAAGGGTTAAAACCCTTATTATTACAGAAAATTCGTCTAGAGTTTTCACAAAGAAGCTCTCCAAAAGTTCCACACTCTAATGAATAAAAATTAGAAAACTATATATAGATTTTACACCTTGACGGCGTCACATTATAGCTTGTGATGTCGTCAACTCGCTGCCAAGATAAAATTCGTGTTGCCTAGATCCACTTCTGACGCCGTCATGTGTAATTTCACTCTAGGCTGTCACATGTGTTTTGACCCTGAAGGCCTTGGTGACACCGTCAGGCCAAATTGCTTTGAAAATGTTCTGGGTCGTCATGTGTATTTTCCACATCCACCTCTTTTGCCACTCTTGACGCCGTCACTTGCATTGCCTTGATGCCGTCAGGTACTGTTCCTAGCAAGGATCTTGAGACTTTGTTGATTTCATCACTTTCTTGCTCCAAAAACGTCCAAAATGCTTCCTTTTGTAAATTTCCTCTCAAAAGTACCTAAAATGAGAAAAAAACGATTTAGGGCAATAATTGATCAAATAATTATGAATTCAGGCTTAAATGACCCCCCAAAAGCGGTACACTTTTCGCCTTATCTGCCGTCATATTCTCATTTAGTTAGTAACAATCTTCAGGATGTCGTTTCATAAAAGTACCACCGGTTGCTGCATTGATCGTTTCACGTTGTCGGAGAGTCAAACCATTGTAAAACGTATCAATTATCGTAACTGTTAGATCACCATTTTACAACATAACCACTTAGAAATCTAGTGAGAGAAAGTAAGTAGAGAAAGAGTGGAAGGAACTCTAATATGAAAGAGAAATGAACTTAGTATTAAGAGAACCAACACCCTCTAATGGGGGGTTACAAGAGTATTTATAGGTGAGGACTAGGGCTTCTCATAACTTAGACAATATGACATATTAAGCCCTTAGACCTTTACCAAATCTATAAACTTAGCATAAAACTTAATAAAACATATTAATTCACTAAGGTACTAACTTAATAATGCAACCTATTACAAAATTCAATGACCGACACTTGAAATATTAAAGTCTATTCCCAACAATCTCCCCCTAAGTGTTTGATGAGTGTGTAAATACTCATCATTTCTGTTACATTTAGACAGCAAAAATATATGAAAACACACAGGAATGCCTTAAAATACATAAAATATCCCTAGATTGTGTTTTTATGCAAAAGGATTGAAAACTGATGAAAAACGACATATTTCACATAATTTACAGTTTCAGTCCCTAAACTTTGAAAAATTGGCAAAACTAGTCCCTGGTAAATCAAAACATGAAAAATATCATCAAAGGTCCTTAGGGATTCATAAGTTGTCAAGTTTAGTCCTTTAAAGTTAAAAATTACAAAATGACAACTTTAGTCCCTCAAGTTTCAAAAATGTCAAATATAGTCCTTAAGGTTTTGAAAATGGAAAAATATTAAAAGTAAACCTTGCACTATTCTTAAATGGCATAATTGGTCCTTATGATAACTTTTGGGAAATTACAACTTCAACCCTTCAATTTTCAGAAAATTACAAGTTTGGTCCCTGGTGTTTGAGGATTTGGCATAAATGGTCCCCGGGGTTTAAAAAATGGAAAATATGCATCTTTTGTCCTTGTGCTATGGTTTTATTGCAGGTTTAGTCGTTGGAAGTAGTTTGGAAAACTGAAAAATTCAGCCCATCAAATTTCACCAAATTACAAAATTGGTCCTTGTTTATTACTACTTACCAACCGGACCCTTTATATATTATAACCTAAAACCAAGCCTAATCCAAACACAACCATACCAGCCCACCCACACCTTTCCTAGGCCCAAAATATAATCCGGCCCATACCCTTATTATTTAAAATGCGGGTTTGACCCCGTTTGACCTCCCCCAAAACCGCCAAACAACACCCACTGTTCATCTCCCTCTCCCCAGCCTGAAACCAGAAACCACCATGGTATTTGCCACCTTTCACCACCACCTGTCCTCCCCATCACATCCCTTCCACCTCACAAACCTATCCCACTCCACAATTAATGCATTTCCCACCATTTTCCAACAAATCCACCACTATAGCACCCACTTTCCTAGTTTTTCTTCCATATCACCCCAACTTGGCCAGAAACTATCTCAATTGTCCCCCTGACACCTCCACAAACCCCCAAGATACATTAATTACAAAATAACGGCCACAAGCTACCAATTTCACTTTTGGCACCAAAAGCAGTTTAAACGGCTAGGATGGAATTGACTCAATCAAAGGCTGAGATTAGAAGTGGGATATGGTCAGAGACATGTGGGGAGTCTCAATTTTCTATAAAGAAAGAATGGGAAGCAGAAGAGAAAGATATCTAGTTTAATTTTTATAAATTGTATGTCGAATGCTTTAAGTTCTAATGTTTTAGTTTATGTTAAGCTTTTAAGTTAAAATTCCAGTGTTATAAGTGTATTGTGAAACCTTTTTACTAATCAATTTCAAGTTTGTATCTCTGTCTCAGTTTATGCAAGTTTACTCTTATATCAAAATTCTCAATAATCTCTAATGTTATTTGTAGTGGATGGTAAGGATTCATAAGCTCATATAAGCTCCTTATATAGCTTTCATAAGCTATTAGAAACTATAAAACTCAGTATTAGTTATAAAAGAAGAAAATACAAAAAAGTAAGAAAAATAAAGAAAAAATCAAAAATCTGTGTTATGATAATCATCAAACTGGAGCAGCGTTGATTTTGGATTGCCCTTGGGTTAGTAGGCTTGTGGAAGCCATTAGGAAGTGTTTCTTGGTTCAAGGTTCTTTGGCAGGATTGCAAAATTGTAAGTGATCTATTCCAAATTTGAGTTTTTGAATACTAGTGCTTATTTGTGAAACATTGTTGCTTATTCTGCTTAATTATAGCTAATTAGATAATATCGAATTGATAGATTGTGTTTATATTTCAATTTGATCAAGTTTAGTAGTAAACTGTGTTTAAAAGGGGTGTTTGGATTTGTCTGTATTGAGTGTCTTACTGAGTATCATTGCTCACTTTGTAATCTCACATCTTACTCAGTCTATTAGAACACCAAAATAGTCAATTCTTTGGTAGTAATAAGCAGGAAAGTCAAAATCACAAATTATTTGGCTTAAAATCCAACTGTGAAGGATTTAGAAAGGCATAAGCTTCATTTTATCTCACAAGTGCAAGTCCTAGCTTAATTTAGTCTCCATATAGCTTAAATAATTAATATCAGTCATAAAATTGAGATCAAAGTTCACATAAGTCAAAATTCTAGTTTTTCTCAAAAAGTCAAAAGTGCAATCTTAGTTTTTCTCAAAAATGGCAAGAATTACTATGATTTTTGTGTTATTATCTAGGATCTGAAACTTATTGTGTGTATACTCTATCAGCTAAACTTGAGTTTCCTGCATCTATTTCATTTTTGTGATTTTATCTGTGGAAGTTACACCCATCCAAAAACACTTGCAGGGGAAGAAGCTCCCCTGCTACACAGATCACCATCTCACCACCACCACTTTGGTGGTAGTTTGTGGCCACCCCAGTGGGTCCCACACTCCACTCTTGGGTTTTCCCAACCCCCTCCTACCAAGGTTCATAATTTGACCCTTTGTTTGACCTGTGCATCAGTGGACCCCACTTGGAATTGCCCTCAATTCCTGTCCCATTTCTGACCTAGAACCCAAATAAGCAATTGCTTATTGTGGCTTTTTAGCTTATCCCATGAGCTTATTTTATCAAGTCTAGCTTAAAAGTATCTAAGTAACTCAGAGGAACCAGAATATACCTTGTGGACCCCACACAAGCTCATTTGAGCTTATTTCTTGATCTAGTCAAACTAAGTCAACTGTTAAGGGTAATAAGCACTCACAGTGCTTATTCTTGGTTTCCAAATTAGTTGTCTTTGTAAAAGTTTCATAATTTAAGTATTTTAATAGTTTTGTAAAAGAAAAAAAACAGAAAAAGCCAAATTTAATTATAGTGATAGCTTCTATTTAATAGAAATTATCTATTTAATTTTCTTTTTAGCTTATTTATAAGCACTTCTATAAATTTATATTTTTATTAAATCTCTTTAATATTAAAGTAATTTTATAAAATTTTTCAGATTTTTCTTTTGTCATCTAGTGGTTTTTAGAATTAATATTAGTTTAATTACTTATTAATTAATAAATAAGAATTAAATAGCATAATTATATTTTATAAAGTACCACCTAGTTTTTATAATTTTTCTAGCTTTTATATAAGGTAAAACATTTTTAAAAATTTGTCTAGAATTTATAGTTTTCATTTTCTATTTTTAATAATATAATTAGTTTAATTGATAATTAATAAATAAATAGAATAATAATTAGTAAATTAGTTTAAAAATACATAAAATAAACTTTTTATAATGTTTTAGGATTCCTGTGATGGTTAATTAGATTTATAAAAAATTTCTTAATTATCTAAGTCTTTTTAGTATTTTTAATAATTTAAATAAAAATAATTAGTTAAATAATAATTAAATAATAATTAATTAATAATAATTAGATAAATAGTGTGAAAAATATAATTTTAGTTTTAAAATAAGTTTTATAATATTTTAGACTTTTAGAAAGTTTAATTTTATATTTCTAGACTTATTTTACATTTTCTTATTTATTAGTGAATTATTAAATAATTAAAAATAGTTATTAAATAGTAATAATTAATTAAATAGTTATAAAAATAATTTTAATTTTCTAATAAGTTTAGAATTCCAAAAATATAATTTTCATATTTGTGGGAGTTTTATTTGACAGAATTCACATTTAGTTCAGTACGCTTCCGTTTATTTAAACGTACATTTTATTTCTTTATACATTTTCAGATTTTCTTAATTTTTAAATAAATTAGTAATTATAAAATAAATATTTCAAGTTTATTTAATTTTCATTTAAGCCCCTAAGGCATACAAATTCCTACTATAGTTAAAATTGTTTTTGTTGTTTACGTTTAAATATTAAATGTATTCGTTTTCCAGTTTCTTTCCATTTGTACTTATCTGATTTCACGTATTAGTTGATATAGCTTATCAAAGCTATTCATACTTATATTTTAGTGGTACAATCACTTAAACCCTTTTCCTGTTCAAATCACCTGATCTCGAAGTCATTTTATTTCAGATTTCACGCCTCGTTGGGATTTAATGATCCGGGGAAACACTACACTCCATGGAGTATTGGTTTAAACTGTTTGACTTATTGACCATAACTTGGTTGATATTTTCTGACTGTCTGAAGCCAATCAAAATTTGGCGCCGCTGCCGGGGAGTTGTGCTATGTATTACGACTTTTGAAGTATCTGTGAGTTTGAATTAATTCACCATTGTTATATATCATCTTTTTGTCCATATTTCTATATTATCTTATAAAAACAAAAATCCAAAAAGATTTTTCTTATTTATGTTTAAATTCCCGTCACTCTAAGTATTCTTAGAGTCGTCTCTAGTGCATGCGCACTCGTTCTTCTAGGTCAACAAGCCCTTTCGGTGAGCTTGTCAGAATTCCTCGAAGACGTCGTAGACGTTCTGCCCCAACAGCCGTATCTGAGGTACGTGCTATTTCCCCAAACAAAGTTATCATGGCGGAAGACCGTCCGATGAATGAGCTTCTCCAAGCACCCATTGAGGATTACGGAGACGCTATTGTTGTCCCAGCCATTGTGGCTGAATACTTTGAGCTCAAAACCGGGTTACTAAATCTAGTAACCTCAAGCCAATTTTATGGTTTTGAGAGGGATGATCCTCATGCTCATATTCGATGGTTTAATAAAATTACCTCTATCATCAAATACAAGAACGTCCCTTCTGAAGCAGTCAAACTTCTTCTATTCCCATTTTCTCTTGAGGGGGCAGCCCGGATTTGGCTGGAAAAACAACCTCCTCGTTCAATAACATCATGGGAGGATTTAGTTACCAAATTTGTAAATGAATTTTTTCCCCTGTCCAGAACGACAAGTCTTAAAAATGAAATCATCAAATTTACTCAAAGGTTTGATGAATCATTTGGTGACGCATGGGATCATTTCAAAGAATTGCTTCGTCGATGTCCTCATCATGGTTTCACTGAATTAATTCAAATTGACACTTTTTATAATGGTGTGAGTCAATCTGACCAAGATTCTCTCAATGCCTCCGCGGAAGGTAATTTTTTGAGTAAAACCACTAAAGAAGCTTTAGAAATCATTGAAAATAAGTCCAAGGTCCGCACTACACGCACAAAGCCATATAACTCCCAAGTGAGTGCTGGTCCTTCTACTTCATCTCCCGTGAGTACTTCTAGCACCGATGCTAAGATAGACAAACTCACGGACGTTATTCAAGCTTTGGTTCTCTCAAACCAGAAGAAAGTCACTTTCACACAAAACCCTTCACATGCTGAAGTAAAAAAGGTGGAAGTTTGTGTCACTTGTGGTGGCCCACATGCTTATTACAATTGTACTGCCACCGATGGTAGTCCTTTTGAAGCCAATGCCTTAGCCGGTACTACAAATCAGGGAGGTAATCAATACCATCCTCAAATGAAACCAAGTTACCGTGCTAACACACATATGGGACCACCCGGGTTTAATCAAAACCCAAATTTGCAAAATCGAAACCAGAACCAACCTCGAATGAACCAAGGTTATCAAAACCAAGGGAATTTCAATCCTGGACAGAATCAAGGTTTCCATAATCAAGGAAACTTTAACAGAAACAGTTTCAACCCGGGAAATCATTTTCAGGGAAATGGTAATCCAAATCAGGGAAATTTTCAACCATAACAAGGTTATAATCAGAATAACCGAGTCCAAAATTTCCCCAACCAAGCACAAGCCATTCTCCCAGCTCCACAATCATCATCTAATGAGTTGTTGAAGCAGTTCATGAAAACTCAAGAAGAGACAAACAGGTTGTTGGTCAGCCAGATTTCTGAAATTAAGAAATCTTTAAATGAACGACCCTCGGGCTCTGTAAAACTTCCGAGCAACACGATCGCAAACCCGAAGGGCGATGCAAAGGCGATCACGACCAGGAGCGGAGTTTCATATGACGGACACACTGTTCCCACTACCCCTTCTTCTGCTTCCCCCAAGGTAGTGGAAAATAAAACCGAGGTAAATAAGGACGAAGTACTTCCTACTCATAATGGGGGTACCCAAGACGTCCCACCTCATGTTGTCCCGAAACCCAAACCAAAACCTAGAGTTATTTTTGAACCAAATGATATCCCAGTCGAAACATCTAAGTCCAAACCTTCTACCTCCTCTATTCCTTACCCCTCACGTTTGAATGAGCAAAAGCTCCGTGAAAAAGCTAGTCACCAGATGGATAAATTGTTTCAAATCTTCCAAGATTTGCATTTTGACATTAGCTTTGCGGATGCTATTACTCTGTTGCCCATATTTGCATCGACAATCAAACACTTGTTAAGCAACAAGGAGAAACTGTTTGAAATGGCAAAGACTCCCTTGAATGAGAACTGCTCAGCAGTTCTTTTACAGAAGCTTCCCGAGAAGCTGGGAGATCCTGGAAAATTTCTAATACCATGTGTATTTCCGGGAATGGTTGATTGCTATGCCTTGGCTGATCTTAGTGCAAGCATCAACCTAATGCCATATTCAGTTTGGAAGAAACTTTCTCTTCCTGATCTTACTCCTTCCTGCATGACTTTAGAGCTTGCAGACCGATCGATATCTTGCCCTCTCGGCATTGCCGAGGACGTGTTTGTGAAGGTAGGAAAGTTCCATCTCCCCGCTGACTTTGTAGTGGTTGATTTCGATGCTGATCAAAGGGTCCCTCTCATTGTTGGGAGGGGTTTCCTTAGGACGGGCCGTGCTCTTATCGATGTATTTGAGCAAGAAATCACTCTGCGTGTGGGTAATGAAGCCGTTACCTTTAACCTCGATCAAACCTCGAGGTACTCCTCCAATTATGATTCTGAAGCAGTTAATCAAATAGATATCATAGACATTGCTTCAGAGGAGTACTCTCAAGAGTTTCTTGGTTATTCTCATAATTCTGTGAGTGGGGATTCCACTCCATCATCTGAACCTATCATTTCCGACTCTTCCCCTTCTCTCACTCCGTTTGAGGGAAGTGATTTTCTTTTGGAAGAGGTCGAGGCTTTTCTCAAAAGTGATTCAGTTCCATCGGGAATTAATAACACTGAGATTGATCTGGAGGGAGATATTCTTCTCCTTGAGAGATTGCTAAATCAAGACAATTCTCCTCCACTCCCTCCCGTACAACTTCATAATGAGGAAATTAAATCGGTTGCTAAAAACGATGAATTTCCTGAGGTCGAGCTCAAGGACTTACCTCCTCATCTTGAATACGCATTTTTGGAGGGTGATGATAAATTACCCATCATTATTGCTAAAGGTTTAAGTGATGAGGAGAAGGTTGCTCTCATAAAGGTCCTGAAGTCACACAAGCAAGCAATTGCTTGGAAACTCTCTGATATTAACGGTATTAACCCAGATTTTTGGACACACAAAATCTTAATGGAGGATGACTTCAAGCCCGCGGTGCAACATCAAAGAAGGGTGAATCCAAAAATCCATGATGTGATTAAACAAGAAGTTCTCAAACTTCTTGATGCAGGATTGATTTACCCCATCTCTGACAGTCCATGGGTTAGTCCCATCCATTGCGTTCCAAAAAAGGGTGGCATAACTGTTGTCACTAATGAGGAAAATGAGTTGATTCCAACTCGGCTGGTTACCGGATGGCGTGTTTGCATTGACTATCGTAAGTTAAATGACGCCACCCGCAAAGGCCACTTTTCGCTGCCCTTTATGGATCAGATGCTTGAGAGATTAGCAGGGAACGAGTACTATTGTTTCTTTGATGGTTTCTCAGGATACTTCCAAATCCCCATTGATCCATCGGATCAAGAAAAGACTACCTTTACATGCCCTTATGGAACCTTTGCTTATAAACGTATGCCTTTTAGCTTATGTATTGCTCCAGGTACGTTCCAGAGGTGCATGATGGCCATATTTACCGACATGATCGGTAAAACCATGGAGGTCTTTATGGATGACTTCTCGGTCATTGGGGATTCATTCCAAATATGTCTCACCAATTTAGAAAAAATATTGAAAAGGTGTGAAGACACCAATCTATGTCTAAATTGGGAAAAGAGTCACTTTATGGTCAAAGAGGGCATTGTCCTCGGCCATAAGATTTCCAAGAATGGGATTGAGGTTGACAGAGCTAAGGTTGATGTCATTGCTAAATTGCCTCACCCTACTACCGTCAAAGGTATTAGGAGTTTCTTGGGTCATGCCGGTTTCTATCGTCGATTCATACAAGATTTTTCTAAAATCTCATGGCCTATGACTCATCTCCTTGAGAAGGATGCTCCTTTTATCTTCTCACCAGAGTGCATCGAAGCTTTTGAAACATTAAAGAAAAAGCTTACTGAGGCACCCATTCTTGTTGCCCCCGACTGGGATTTACCCTTTGAGCTTATGTGCGATGCAAGTGATTTTGCTATCGGTGCAGTCTTGAGGCAACGCAAAACGAAACACTTTCAGCCTATCCACTACGCAAGCAAAACTATGAACGAAGCTCAAACTCATTACACCACTACGGAAAAAGAATTATTAGCTATGGTGTATGCTTTTGAGAAATTTCGGACATACTTAATCTTGACTAAATGCGTAGTGTATACGGATCACTCAGCTCTAAAATATCTATTTGCAAAACAAGATGCAAAGCCGAGATTGCTCCGTTGGGTTCTCCTCCTTCAGGAATTTGATATCATTGTTCGTGATAAAAAGGAGCTGAGAACCTGGCTGCTGATCATCTGTCCCGATTAGAGAACCCTCATCAAGATGTGTATGAGAAAAAGGAAATAAATGAAACATTTCCTCTCGAAACACTCAATGCGGTTGCTTTTCGTGGAGATTCTACTACCCCATGGTTTGCCGACTTCACAAACTACCATGCGGGTAACTTTGTTGTGAAAGGGATGTCAACCCAACAGAAGAATAAATTCTTTAAGGATGTTAAACATTACTTCTGGGATGACCCCTACTTATTCAAAATCAATGCGGATCAAGTCATCCGACGGTGTGTATATGGACAGGAAGCCACTGAAATTCTCAAGGCTTGCCATGCTGGACCCACCGGGGGACATCATAATCCCAATTACACCGCCAAAAAGGTGTTTGATTCCGGATTCTTCTGGCCCATAATTTATAAAGATGCCCAGGATCTCATTAAAACTTGTGACGCTTGTCAACGTCACAGGAACATTTCACAAAGAAATGAGATGCCACAAAATGCTATTCAAGTCTGTGAGATATTTGATATCTGGGGCATTGACTTTATGGGGCCATTTCGATCATCTAGAGGAAACAAATACATACTTGTGGCTGTTGATTATTTATCAAAGTGGGTTGAAGCGAAAGCTTTACCCACGAATGATGCCCGAGTTGTAGTGAAATTCCTTAAATCTCTTTTTGCCCGTTTTGGAACTCCACGTGCTATCATAAGTGATCGTGGTACGCATTTCTGCAATGACAAATTTGACAAAGTCATGCAAAAGTATGGTGTAACTCACCGTCTTTCTACCGCGTATCACCAAAAACAAGTGGGCAAGTGGAGGTTTCAAACCGTGGTATTAAAAGGATACATGAGAGGACTGTTGGTGAAAACCGTGCTGCCTGGACGGATAAATTAGATGACGCACTATGGGCCTTTCGTATAACTTATAAAACACCCATTGGGTGTACACCTTACAAGCTTGTGTACGGAAAGACATGTCATCTACCGATGGAACTTGAGCACAAAGCCTACTGGGCATTGAAACATGCCAACTTTGACCTCAAAACTGCGGGCGATCACAGAAAAGTTCAAATGAATGAATTAAATGAACTATGTGATCAGGCTTACGAGAACTCTTTAATATATAAAGAAAAAACAAAGAGAATTCATGACTCAAAAATAAAGAACCGCATTTTTATCGTTGGTGATCGAGTACTTCTCTTTAACTCTAGATTAAAGATCTTCTCGGGTAAATTAAAAACCCGTTGGACTGGTCCATTCACTATCACTAAAGTTTATCCATATGGTACCGTTGAGTTATCTTAAAATGACGGTCCATGTTTTAAAGTGAATGGGCATCATGTGAAACACTCCTTTGGAAAGGACATACCATCCATGGTTGTCCCGGATCTCCAAACTTTCCCCAAGGACAATTAAATTCGGGGTCGAGTCAAGCTAGCGATTCGGTTAACAAAAACAGTAGCTTCCTCATGGACAATTTAATTCGAGGTCGAGTCAAGCTAGCGACTCGGTAATAAAAAACAGTAGCAATATGGGTTTTCACTCATATTTCTGATTTCTTTCTCTTTTCTACCACCCTAGTGTGGGGGAGATGCCCCACATGTTGTATATATGTATATATCTTCAAAAAAAATAAATAAAATAAAAAAAGAGTAAATAGCCTAAAATAAAGGTTATTAATATTTCCTTCTTACATTCTAAGTATCGGTTTAACACCCGGTGTTTTGAATATTGAGGGCAATATTCATTTCTAAGTGTGGGGGGGGGGGGGGATTCTCACGAATTCAAACACATGTTCCATCAAGCACCCTCATTTGATCAAATTTTTAAGTTTTTTCACACTTAGAAATGCAATAAATGGTTATCAATCCGCCATGTCTAACCCACATAAGGATTGGCTAATCCAGGAGCAAACGGCTCTTGGTAAAGATATCTCAAAACCGTTGATGGCTTGCAATTTGCCCAAAATTGTATGGTACCTCAACTCGCCATATCCTAAAAAGCGAATGAGTTGGCTAGCCCGCAAGATTATGGCTTGTGGTAAAGGCAGTGGAAAAACCATAATTGGTAATCAGCTCACCAAGATGTTGACTTTGTCCATCAAGAGTTGGCTAGTCCAGAAGCAAACGGCTTTTGGTAAAGACTAATCAAATCCGTTGACAGCTGGTGGTTTGCTCAAAATCACACGGTTATCAGGTGTACCACAGTTCTTACATCTGGCTACTCCAGAAGTGATGGCTTTTGGTAAAGAGTAAAAATCCATTAAAATTTTCACAAAAAGATTGCTAGGGACTAGCAATAGTTTAGTGTTGGGGATTGATGAGTGTGTAAATACTCATCAATTCTGTTACATTTAGACTGCAAAAACATATGAAAACACACAGGAATGCCTTAAAATACATAAAATATCACTGGATTGTGTTTTTATGCAAAAGGATTGAAAACTGATGAAAAACGACATATTTCACATAATTTATAGTTTCAGACCCTGAACTTTGAAAAATTGGCAAAACTAGTCCCTGGTACATCAAAACATGAAAAATATCATCAAAGGTCCTTAGGGATTCATAAGTTGTCAAGTTTAGTCCTTTAAAGTTAAAAATTACAAAATGACAACTTTAGTCCCTCAAGTTTCAAAAATGTCAAATATAGTCCTTAAGGTTTTGAAAATGGAAAAATATTAAAAGTAAACCTTGCACTATTCTTAAAATGCCATAATTGGTCCTTATGATAACTTTTGGGAAATTACAACTTCAACCCTTCAATTTTTAGAAAATTACAAGTTTGGTCCCTGGTGTTTGAGGATTTGGCATAAATGGTCCCCGGGGTTTAAAAAATGGAAAATATGCATCTTTTGTCCTTGTGTTATGGTTTTATTGCAGGTTTAGTCCTTGGAAGTAGTTTGGAAAAGTGACAAATTCAGCCCATCAAATTTCACCAAATTACAAAATTGGTCCTTGTTTATTACTACTTACCAACCGGACCCTTTATATATTATATCCCAAAACCAAGCCTAGTCCAAACACAACCATACCAGCCCACCCACACCTTTCCTAGGCCCAAAATATAATCTGGCCCACACCCTTATTATTTAAAACGGGGGTTTGACCCCGTTTGACCCCCTCCAAAACCGCCAAACAACACCCACTGTTCATATCCCTCTCCCCAGCCTGAAACCAGAAACCACCATGGTATTTGCCACCTTTCACAACCACCTGTCCTCCCCATCACATCCCTTCCACCTCACAAACCTATCCCACTCCACAATTAATGCATTTCCCACCATTTTCCAACAAATCCACCACTGTAGCACCCACTTTCCTAGTTTTTCTTCCATATCACCCCAACTTGGCCAGAAACTATCTCAATTGTCCCCCTGACACCTCCACAAACCCCCAAGATACATTAATTACAAAAAACGGCCACAAGCTACCAATTTCACTTTTGGCGCCAAAAGCAGTTTATACGGCTAGGATGGAATTGACTCAATCAAAGGCTGAGATTAGAAGTGGGATATGGTCAGAGACATGTGGGGAGTCTCAATTTTCTATAAAGAAAGAAGGGGAAGCAGAAGATAAAGATATCTAGTTTAATTTTTATAAAATGTATGTCGAATGCTTTAAGTTCTAATGTTTTAGTTTATGTTAAGCTTTTAAGTTAAAATTCCAGTGTTATAAGTGTATTGTGAAACCTTTTTAGTAATCAATTTCAAGTTTGTATCTCTGTCCCAGTTTATGCAAGTTTACTCTTATATCAAAATTCTCAATAATCTCTAATGTTGTTTGTAGTGGATGGTAAGGATTCATAAGCTCATATAAGCTCCTTATATAGCTTTCATAAGCTGTTAGAGACTATAAAACTCAGTATTAGTTATAAAAGAAGAAAATATAAAAAAAATAAGAAAAATAAAAAAAAATCAAAAATCTGTGTTATGATAATCATCAAGCTGGAGCAGGGTTGATTTTGGATTGCCCTTGGTTTAGTAGGCTTGTGGAAGCCATTAGGAAGTGTTTCTTGGTTCGAGGTTCTTTGGCAGGATTGCAAAATTGTAAGTGATCTATTCCAAATTTGAGTTTTTGATTACTAGTGCTTATTTGTGAAAAATTGTTGCTTATTCTGCTTAATTATAACTAATTAGATAATATCTAATTGATATATTGTGTTTATATTTCAATTTGATCAAGTGTAGTAGTAAACTGTGTTTAAAAGGAGTGTTTGGATTTGTCTGTATTTAGTGTCTTACTGAGTATCATTGCTCACTTTGTAATCTCACATCATACTCAGTCTATTAGAACACCTAAATAGTCAATTCTTTGGTAGTAATAAGCAGGAAAGTCAAAATCACAAATTATTTGGCTTAAAATCCAACTCTGAAGGATTTAGAAAGGCATAAGCTTCATTTTATCTCACAACTGCAAGTCCTAGCTTAATTTAGTCTCCATATAGCTTAAATAATCAATATCAGTCATAAAATTGAGATCAAAGTACACATAAGTCAAAATTCTAGTTTTTCTCAAAAAGTCAAAAGTGCAATCTCAGTTTTTCTCAAAAATGGTATGAATTACTATGATTTTTGTGTTATTATCTAGGATCTGAAACTTATTGTGTGTATACTCTATCAGCTAAACTTGAGTTTCCTGCATCTATTTCATTTTTGTGATTTTATCTGTGCAAGTTACACCCATCCAAAAACACTTGCAGGGGAAGAAGCTCCCCTGCTACACAGATCACCATCTCACCACCACCACTTTGGTGGTAGTTTGTGGCCACCCCAGTGGGTCCCACACTCCACTCTTGGTTTTCCCAACCCCCCTCCTACCAGGGTTCATAATTTGACCCTTTGTTTGACCTGTTCATCACTGGACCCCACTTGGAATTGCCCTCAATTCCTGTCCCATTTCTGACCTAGAACCCAAATAAGCAATTGCTTAGTGTGGCTTTTTAGCTTATCCCATGAGCTTATTTTATCAAGTCTAGCTTAAAAGTATCTAAGTAACTCAGAGGAACCAGAATATACCTTGTGGACCCCACACAAGCTCATTTGAGCTTATTTCTTGATCTAGTCAAACTAAGTCAACTATCGAGAGTTATAAGCACTCACAGTGCTTATTCTAGGTTTCCAAATTATTTGTCTTTGAAAAAGTTTCATAATTTAAGTATTTTAATAGTTTTGTAAAAGAAAAAAACAGAAAAAGCTAAATTTAATTATAGTGATAGCTTCTATTTAATAGAAATTATCTATTTAATTTTCTTTTTAGCTTATTTATAAGCACTTCAGTAAGTTTATATTTTTATTAAATCTTTTTAATATTAAAGTAATTTTATAAATTTTTCCAGATTTTTCTTTTGTCATCTAGTGGTTTTTAGAATTAATATTAGTTTAATTACTTGTTAATTAATAAATAACAATTAAATAGCATAATTACATTTTATAAAGTACCACCTAGTTTTTATAATTTTTCTATCTTTCATTTAAGGTAAAACATTTTTATAAAATTTTCTAGAATTTATACTTTTCATTTTCTATTTTTAATAATATAATTAGTTTAATTGATAATTAATAAATAAATAGAATAATAATTAATAAATTAGCTTAAAAATACATAAAATAAACTTTTTATAATTTTTTTAGCATTCCTGTGATGGTTAATTAGATTTATAAAAAAATTCTTAATTATCTAAGTCTTTTTAGTATTTTTAATAATTTAAATCAATATAATTAGTTAAATAATAATTAAATAATAATTAATTAATAATAATTAGATAAATAGTGTGAAAAATATAATTTTAGTTTTAAAATATGTTTTATAATATTTTAGACTTTTAGAAAGTTTAATTTTATATTTCTAGACTTATTTTACATTTTCTTATTTATTAGTGAATTATTAAATAATTAAAAATAGTTATTAAATAGTAATAATTAACTAAATAGTTATAAAAATAGTTTCAATTTTCTAATAATTTTCTAATAAGTTTAGAATTCCAAAAATATAATTTTCATATTTGTGGGAGTTTTATTTGACAGAATTCACATTTAGTTAAGTACGCTTACGTTTATTTAAACGTACATTTTATTTCTTTATACATTTTCAGATTTTCTTAATTTTTAAATAAATTAGTAATTATAAAATAAATATTTCAAGTTTATTTAATTTTCATTTAAGCCCCTAAGGCATACAAATTCCTACTATCGTTAAAATTGTTTTTGTTGTTTACGTTTAAATATTAAACGTATACGTTTTCCAGTTTCTTTCCATTTATACTTATCTGATTTCACGTATTAGTTGATATAGCTTATAAAAGCTATTCATACTTATATTTCAGTAGTACAATCACTTAAACCCTTTTCCCGTTCAAATCACCTGATCTCGAAGTCATTTTATTTCAGATTTCACGCCTCGTTGGGATTTAACGATCCGGGGAAACACTACACTCCACGGAGTATTAGTTTAGACTGTTTGGCTTATTGACCATAACTTGGTTGATATTTTCTGACTGTCTGAAGCCAATCAGTGTTGGTCATTAAAGGTTTCCTGACGTCGTCATCTTCTAAACCTTGACTTTGTTGTACACGTCTTCAAAAATTTGTTAGCAAAATCTTTCATCGTTCTGAGTACTTAGTTCTTTGTTGATGTGATGGTGATCATGTTATGAAGTTGTCTGCCGATCGTCACTTCTGTGTCTGTGGTGGTTGTTCGCCATTCCAACATGCTCATACATCTTTAGACTTTGACTTTCAAAAGTACGAAGTTCCTTTACATTCACTTTGATCTTTGGTCTTTATACTTTGTAGATTCTTCTTTTTGGCGTAGAATCTTTCTTTGAACTTTGTGGTGCTAAGATCTTTGGGGGAGCTTTCATTTGCTTCAAGATGTATGCATGAGCATGCTAGAATCTACTATCATGGAGGTGATGTACCTTCAAGTAAACAGTTAGCAATAATCAACCGGTACTTACAGATAAGGAATTAGAGCTCGTCAACAGCATAGTGTGAAGACTCCTTCTAATCCTTATCAAGGCCGTTCCCATGTCAAATACCCCCGAAGGAGCTTACGAGACCTACTAAGTAGCTCAATGACTGGGTGAGTCGCTGGGGATCACTCCACGACTGTAGACCGCTAAAGAACCACCGCGAACACTAAGCGTAACCCGAGTAGGGTTACCGAAGTGACCTGCTGTCAGGGCTGTTTGATGTTGACCCTGGCAGGAATTTCCATTCAATCATTGAGAAATACATTTGTAATTCTCTCATAAACGTTCTCGGAAGATTGCTAAGGTCTGTGAAGGACTCGATAATTTACAGCTGGTGTCCATTGATGTAGAACACCAGTTGTAGAAATACTAAGTGTTCCTAAGAGATCTTTGATGTATCTCATGGCTCTAGACTCAAAAGTGCACACTTAGGTTTCCTATGCGGAGACTAGGGAGGGGTCTCCTGCTTCAACATCAACCATCTCTAAGAGATGAGTTGATAGATTACACCGGTTCCCCGTGAGAATGAAACAAGCTCTTTTAAGAGAACTTGAGTGGTTAAGAAGGTTTAGTGCATTGCGTCACTGGGTCCGTGACGACTTTATCTTCGATATCGGTGTTGTCTTAGCAACAACCAGTAGCATACGAATTGAACCCGGTGTCTGCCCTAAGGTTGAACATATGGAGGGCTATTTCTTTTCACCCTTTTCTTTACTTTTTCTTTTTTATTCTTCAACTCCTTCTTTCCCCTTTTATTCTTTTCTCCTTTTTACGTATCATACCTAAGGACTTCTAATTCTAATATTGGTGATTTCCTTGGGTAGACCCCTCCGGCTCTGGCGGATCATAGGACGGTTTTTCCTATCTTAATCACCTTATAACTCCATGATTATCCTACAATTGCCATTGAAACCATTTATAGAAAATCTCTCAAAGTGTTGTGATTATCAAAACATTTTTTCTAACACTTTGAGAGTTTTGTGTTTATCATTTGAAGGGCTCCCCCTTCACATGTGCTCATGAGTATTTAATAAATTTGCACATGCGGAAGGAGCAAGTACTTTTTTAATTGATCCACTTTCAGTGAACAAGACCGATTCGAGACACGCTTACATTACTAGTTAAACTAGCTTGAAGTTATTACCCAGCCTGGTCAAGTCCACAGAAAGTTTCTCGAGACTGTACATTTCTACTAAGACAAATCCTTTTCGAGACACGCTTACGTGGTTAGTTAGAGAGTTCCATTGTCAGCTTTTAGGTGACAACTAGCTCTAGTAACTAACTTGATTTTATTACCCGTCGAGCATAAGTCTTTTTGATTATTAACTTTTATGTTTCGTCAATTCTTGGGTCAATCCTGAGACTAGCTCGCATGAGATTCGACATTAAGCAACATTGAACTTTCATATTTTAATAACATTCACTTTTCTCCCCCTCAAAAATAGCATATGAGATGTTGTTTTTGTTAAACTTTTGATTAAAATATGCTTTTTGAGTCTTATGGGGAGATATCAACAAGAACTTTTGTTTGCAAAATGATGAGTTTTCAAGTGCTCCCCCTCAACAAGTGAAAACTCATTGAGGTGAACTACTTGTCTTTTGAGCAGAATTATGAAAATTAGAAAATGTTTGACTAATTCTACTCAAAAGTAAGAAGCTTTCGCTCCTTATATTAGGATTGAGGCACTGAAGCGTACCTCAGGGTCCTTTCATTACAACCACGGGTTGTACACTGTTATATGTGCACAAACCAAAAACATGAATTTGACAGAACAAATTGTTTTGGAAATACTACCCCTCAAAACTCGCATATGTTTTGAGAATTTTAAACTTCGGAGTGAATTGGGGAGTAAAGATTTGAAAAATCTTGAGCAAAATTTTGAAAAGTTTAGAAAAACCTTTTGAAAAATTTTGAATAAATTTTTCAAAAGATTTAGAAGTTTTAGATAAACTTTGCGTGAGAACTAGCGTCCTCTTTTTAGGATAAGTGCACATTTGGTTGTAAGAAATGGTTTAGCAAGGCACTTTCCTTTCTCTGAAACCCGAGTTATACAATAAATTGAGTGCACAAGTCGTAGTATTTATACAAAATTAGTTTTCTTTAAACAAAATACTCCCCCTTAAATAATGAAGTTTATTCAAGAGATAGTCTTCTTTAGTATAATTTAGAATTGTATTTTAAAATAATTTTTGAAAATTCATGAGATGATTCTGCTCAAGGTTTTAGAAAACATAATCAAGTATTATACAACAAAGAATGCTTGAAATTCAAAACTCTTTTACTGTTGAAAGTTGTTTGAGACCCGGAGTCTCTCTTTTGAGTTTTAAAATCTAGAAAAGATTTCCATCTAAAGTTGAAACTCATGAGTTCTTTTGGAAGATTTATTTTTGTGATGAATGGAAAACTTCCGGTATTTGGGATTTTCATATTAGAGACATTCCTTTATTAAAGCCAAAGCATTCCAGATTTTGAAAATTTGACAGGTTTTGAATGACTTTGCTTTGGTCTCCACACTTGCTTTACCTGTGTAAAACAAGAGTGTAGAGTTTGGAAAAATTTGTTTCTCACCATATTGAATCCTTTTACCATTTTAGCCTTTAAACACATTTTGCCCTTTACGCTCAAAAATATGTTTCATAAGAAACATTTTGTCGAATGTTGAAATTTTGACTTTCAATGGGATGACATGTACTTGCACACAGAGAAAATGCATCAGGCACAAACAAGTATACAGATGAATCAAAAATCTCATTCTAAATCTTCCTAAGTGCTCAAAGTTCTCAAATTAACACACACGATCACAGATTAATTCATTCTTTCACTCAAAATTTTCCAATTATTGTCATGGTTTGCGGTTATGAATTGAGACTTTGCGCCCAAGTTGGCATCAAAATGCAAGAATATTATACAAACAAATGCCCTAGTAGCAGCAAAGACATCTACATCTTAAACCCTAAATCACATGATTTCAAACCTATGTAGTTACTAATCGAGCAAACACACCAATCGAGCATTCTTTAGTGTTCTCTAAGGCTATATGACATACTTAACTAGACTATACACATTAAAAATACACGCCCCGATCGATAATTACATGAACCCTAGTTTTAGATTATGCCTTTTTGACCGTTGAAAACATTTGAAACATTTTGGGAACGATTAGACAACAACAATGAAGAAATTAGAAACTAACAATCGAAAAGAAATCGAGGATAAAAAATCGTTAGACTGATTCGTTGAGGTTTCTAATAATGCGTGAAACTTTTGAGAACTTTGTGGAAATATTTACTAGAGCCCGGTTAATTTTTCATGCAATGTCATTTGACCTAAGTTTAAGACTTTTGTGAACTTTACTCATTAAAGGTTAATTACTTTTCCATTTGAAGTCTAAACATGGTTAAATTGGAATCCTTGCCGAAAAAAAATTCATATCTCCCCCTCGAATTAGCATTTATTTTTGTGAAACAATTTTTGCATATTTTAATTCGAGAGATCATAGAACTTTTTGAAAATGGGTTTTTAATCCGAACGTTGAAGAAACAATTTTTCTTGAAGACTTATAATAAGTTGTGCAAACTTCATGATATTGTGAAAAACTTTCTCCCTCTCAAAACATGTTCTATTTTGACAATGTGAAGCAAAATTTGTTTTAATGGAGGAACATAGTTTTGAAGATTAGAAGTTTGTACACAAAGGAAGAAGATTCTTTTTGTAGGTTTTTTTTTTCTTTTTTTTTTTTTTTTTTTAATATTAACAAAAAGAGTTAGATGCTTGACTCACTTAGTTTTTAAGAAAATTTTGTAAATCATCTGGAGTCAAACACCACATACCAATATCGTGAACTAAATCAATAAACTTTGATGGAGGTAATGCCTTTGTAAACATGTCCGCCAACTGGTATTCAATACCCACAAGATCTAATTCAATTATACCCATCTCGACATGCTCTTAGATGAAATGGTAGCGGAGAGCAATTTGTTGAGCTTTGGAATGATGAATGGTGTTGCATGAGATTGCAAAAGCACACTTTCTTTAGCAGTACATTGAGATCTAGTCAAATACATAGCCGTAGTCCGTGAGCTAAGTTCTCATCCAAATGACTTGAGCACAAAAAGCAGACATGGCTACATTCTAAGCTTTTGTTGATGATAGTGATGTACAATCCTACTTCATTGACTGTATCCCTTTGTAACTAAACAAGATTTGTTGCGAATCACTATGCCTTCTGCGTCCAGCTTGTTTTCCAAATCCATTTAATTCCAATGATGTGTCGAAGGGTGATGTTGGTAGAATGTATGCATATTAGACGGATCCAAACTACGAGAAGACGACTCTATTATATCAAGAATGGTTGGAGTCGGTGTAAATGGATTGAAGAACGTATTTCCGTCATAATCTGCAGGTTATGGTACTAATTGTTGTTATGGATCTTCAGCTGATTGTCTGGAGTTTGAAGCTGTTTGTCCTGCTGTTGTTGGAGATTCACTTGGAGGACCGTGTTTCTCAATAGTGGTTGTTGTTCGTTGAGGTGTGTCAGGTACTTGAATATTCTCAGGTTGTGTAGCGGAAATTGGTGAGACCTCAGAAGGATGTTTTCAATTGTATCATTGAACAGTGGAGCAAACAGGGTTTCCAATTCTTTGCGGTTGAGAGTCAATGGTTCAGCCAAATAATCCGGAAAGTTAAGACGGTCGGATTCGGGTCCTAAGCTGTATTGCTCAGAAGCCGTTGTTGATGTGCTTTTAAACGGTTGGTTGCGGGTCCTAAGCTGTTGTGCTCAGAAACCATAACATGAAGCTCGGGTCCTAAGCTGTTGTGCTCAGAAACCATAACATGAAGCTCGGGTCCAAAACTGATTTGTTCCGAAGCCATTCCTGTTGAAACTGTTAAAGAAAGAAAGAAGAGACAAAACAGAGAACATGGATCCCGAAGTGTACCTGGGTTCTAGGTGTTAGAAGCATAAAGATGTAGTGTCAACTATCTTCTTCACACCCGAACACACAATTCTGATGGTTTTTGTAGAACCGTAGAGGGGGGGGGGTGAATACGGTTTCTTCGGCTTTTTAGATGTTTAAAAGCGTTAAGCCAAAAAGAAAACCAAGTGGTTGTACAAATAATCAAACAACCACTACCACAACCAAAGTATATAAAGCGAGTAAAGAGAGACACCACGATATATACTGGTTCGGGATGGGGGGTTGATACCATCCGTACGTCCAGTTACGAATCCGTGACTCCGATACTATTCACTAGTATAATCCTTTCGGTGGACTACAAACCGTTACAATTCACTCCACCGATATTCACCAATATCGATGCTCACAAAGAAGGAGTTACTCACCAACGGTATTCCGCCCTCGGAAACCACCCAAAAGAATCTCACGATTCGACTTTACCTAAGGATCATAAAGATCTCTACCAAGACTTCCACCCGGAAGTATCAAACCCCAACTAGATCCCCAATGATCTAGGCTTGGTCACCAAGACACAAGACTTCCCTTACAAACAATTGAATGAATGAATGAATGTTTGTTCAATCAAGTCCTAACCTAACCTAGTGACTCGATTTTAGTAGAAAGGGTAAAGATAAGAAGACCCTTGACACAATCACAAGAGTGGATTAGGTTCTTGTGATTCTTCCCTTGCAAAAAGATATGTGTTCTTCCAAAGATGTTACTGTGAAAATCAAGAACACAAGATTAGAGATGGAGAGATTGAGAGATTTGAGAGTGTTTAGAGAGAAAGAATCTAGAGAGAAAGAATAATGGAAAGGGGTGAGGAATACAAGAGGCAAGGCATGGTATTTATAGGCAAAACCCAAACTTGGGAATATTCTACCAAGGCCGGCGCATCACCCACGCGTTGACGCGTGGGAGGCGCGCCAGACACCCAAGGAAAATATTCCCGAGGCTTTGGGTGTTTGGCATTTTAAATGCCGTACCTTGCTAAACCCCCAATTGTACTTCACAATAAACCTTAACATTAATCATTCTAAGATTTACCAACTCAAATAGCTAATTTGGAAAATCATTTGTGAAGTGTTTAAAGAGAAACCAAATTACTAAGGGTTTAAAGTGTAGATAGGGTAATTTGGAAGGGGTAGAAGTGTATTTCCTCACATGGCATAGAAAAGAGAGAAAGAATATGCGAAGGAATATTCCAATGCTTGGGGGGAAGAATGTGATGGAGGGTTGAGATGAAATGATTTGAATTGGATGGCTAGGATCAAAGGGAGCCTCCCTTGGTTTTCAAATAATTATGCATGTGGGGAATATGGATGGATGAGATGATCTCACTTGGAATGGATGGCTAGGATCAAGTATGCCTAGGTTAGGGTTGAAGAGGATATTCTAAGGAATATGCTTTGCTTGGGGGGAAAGGAGAAATGGAAGGTTGAGATGGTTTCATTTGAAATGGATGGATGAAATCAAAGGCATATGGTGGTATAGATAGAAGAGATTGGATGGATGGTTGAGATGAGTTTAGTTTGAATTCAATGGTTGAGATCAATCACACGTAGTGGTATAGGGAAGAGGGATTGGATGGATGGTTGAGATGTGTTTGATTTGAATTCAATGGTTGGGATAGGAGGAGCCTCATTAGGGTTTCAAACAATTCCCCATGTGTTGAAAATAAAGGGTTGGGATGTGTTGTAAGGGTTTGGATGGTTGAGATGTAGTGTGTAAGGGAATATGTAAGGGTGTAAGAGATTGTGTAATAGAATATTTGATTTGGATATGATTGGTTTTGTATTATGTATAAATGAGATTAAGAGAGGATTGAGACATAATCTAATTGTCATTAAGAAGAAAAGATTTAGACAATTAAGATTATAAGTTGAGAAAATCATAGGTTACTTATAAGTTCAAGTAACACAACGTCGAGAATCAATAGTTTCATATCTCGTGACTTTCCACGACTCGACGTTCTCAACTAATACCTTGGTTCAAACAAGTTAAGTGCTTTGCCTTGATGTAAAGCATAACCCAAGTGGGAAAGGATGCATTTACGCAAAGTGACCTTTGACTTAGTTTGACCAATAAGGGAGTAAACCCGTTACGCAATTAGAGAAGACCTAAGCACGGGATATGAGCATATGGATGCTTCAACACAATGTTACGTGAAATATATAAGCTCCCTAAGTTTAGAAAAGCCTTGGCTAGAGGCGGTAGTTAGAACACATGAGTTGGCATTTTCCCGTAAATGGGTGTATTAAAAATGGGATTTCTCAAATCTCAAAACTCGTTTCTAGTGTTCTCAATTAAGCACATAACATATTCATACCTGTTTTTAAAGATCCACATTTGTCGGGTAAGGGGAAAGCCGACTTTCAAAATTCACCCGGAACCATACAGACTCCTGGCGCGTCACCCGCGCGTTGACGCACGGGTAACGCGCCAGGAGCAGACATTGGCTCCGGAGATTTTGAGCTAATATTTGTTATTTTATGTGTTTCGATGGTTTATTTGTCATCATTAAAACATAAAGAGATCTTGATCATGTTGCCTCAACAGTTTTCATTCTTGTCTCAGAGATAGATGTTGTGGAGATCACATTAGTTTTGGTGCAAATGTCTAAAATCTTTCCTGTAGGAATCCACCAAAGACCAATCGTTTTGAAAATTCTACCCATGGGTACCCACCTTATGTTAGATCTAGGAGAAGTTTTCCTTTTAGATGCAGTGGGAGCATCACTTGGTTGAAAAAACCTACGTCCTATATTGATCCACTTCTTAGGTTTCTGACTTATGACTTTTGGTTCAACGGGTTTATTTGTCTTAGTCGATTGAGCCTTTTCAAGTGAATTTCCTTTTTGAAGATATTTTAAAGCACTGACAACATGATTAATTACGCAACTACTCTTAGATGCTCGCTAATTCCTATTAGTTTGTTGAGAACTCCTAGATTTTGGTTTGCTACTACTAGCATTGTTTTGCACTACAGTGGAAGGCATCACATGAGGTTGTGAACCTAAAATTCCATCCTTTTGAAGTAGCGCCATTTTCCTAGCCTTTTCTAGATCATAGTTCTTGTACATGTCATATTTGCCATAAAACTCTTTACTTTCAATGCTCGTTTTAGACACTATTTTCGAACTAATCCTAGATAAACCAGGTATAATCACGTGTTGAGATTTAGCAGACATAGATGCATTTTCCTTAGGCCAAGAATGTGGAGTGACTGGATTTGTCAAATTGTTTTTCTCAACAACTTGGGAGGCAAACCGAGGTTTTGAAAATTTGGGTCGTTCGGATTTAAATGCAGTTGGTTGTCTAACAACTGATTGTTTTCTGATTGTTTGAGAAGTCAGTTTCCCGAAGATTAATGGTTTTGCAAACTTAGTATCCACACTCTGGTCAGTCAGTCTTCTTAATTTGTTTTGCAATGCAGCATGTGCAAAAACCTTTGCTTGAATTGGACCCTTTAAAATCTCATTTTTTTAACTAATGTATCCACATGTTTACTTTGTTCACTAAGAAATTGACCATTGTTGCCCGAAATTAGAGATTCATTCTGCAATTTAAGTTCAATTGAGATGCAATGTGCCTCTAGTTTTGAAAAATCTTTATGAAACTGGGCAATGGTCTTTTTGAGAAGAATGTTTTTAAAACTCAAGAGTTTGGTTTGATTTTTCAGTCATTAGATTATCAGGTAAGGACTCAGACTCAGAATGTTTGTCTAGACATTGAACAACATTCTGGTGAACCTCTCCTTCATTACTGAAGTTAGGTTGCTCAGATTGTTGTTTCTCATTTGTAGGCATAATATGATCAACAGTAAATTGTACCTCAACCATTTGCTCTTTGTCAAAGTTAGGTTTTGTGTCATAGATGGGTATGGCATCTTCCTCATCCATCTGTCCTTTGTCAAAGTTGGGCTCTGAGTCATAGAAGGGTCTGATCTCTGCACAGTCTGCATCTGTATCATTCCCCAATCTGCTGTTGTCATCCTGCACTTCTGTTTCTGTCCCATTGTTATCCATAAAAACCAAATTAGCTTCCAACACATCAACTTTATGAACTTGCTCTTATTGAATATGCGACTTCCTTTTATTAACCCTTTTGTCATGCTCTAGTCTGTGAAGTACTCTTTCAATAATTGACTTTTCAATAGCATCCAGGTGTTGGAGCAATATAACTTTGAAGGTTTGAGCCTCAATTCGAGTGTATTCTAAGAAATACTCGCTTACCACTTCACAACCATAACTGATAAAATGTTGAAACTGTTTCTTGAGCACTCTGAAGGCGGCATTGGATTCACTCTCGTGGAATTCTTCAGTTGCAAGTTGCTTTTCAAGTTGATTCACGTTGTCGAACATCGAAGTAGTGAAAATATTAACTTCTTTTCCAAACAGGTTTGGAAATTCCCATTTGAATCCACTCTCGGAACGAGTTTCTGCTAAGTCTTTGTTTGAGAGAAGCTTAAGGTGTGAATAAAGTAATCTTAAAGATGTCATGCGTTTCTCTTTGTGTAATTTCACAAATGGATCTTCAGAATCATCAGAATCATACTCTAGGCCTGTATTATTCATGTGTAATGTTAGCATTAAAAATATGTATAGAGAACTAATGGTCATTCTCATATTAGAACTTTGTATCATTTGTTAAGATATGTAACAGATAAGTCATTGGGCTTTGGACTTGGTAAGCTAATATGTTAAGTGTTATGTTATATAAGCCTATTGTAATACATTTAATACAAGTCCAAGCCCAAGCCCATAGAAAAGCCTTTAGGGCATCATATCTCACCAAGCTCAGGTGAAATTTTGAGGCCTAAAAATGCTCGGGGAAGAAGTTATTGAGGTTTTAAGGTTTTAGATCAAATTTTTCACCATAAAAACTTGCATCAACTTACACTAAACACAACTCCTACTTCGTTGAATCGATCCAAGAATCAACTTTATCCATCTACACTTCATCAATGGCAACTCAGCAAGACATTCATGCAGCCGATGCGGAAAACCGACCTCCCATGCTTGAAAAAGGTGGATATCTTCCATGGACAAGCCGCATGCTTCGTTACATCAAAACAAAGTCTGATGGTAAACTAATGATCAACTCCATTACAAATGGTCCATTTAAGCCAAGACAGGTTCAAGTTGAAGGCAATCTGAATACAACACCTCCTACTCTACCATTCGTGCGTGAACAAACAGAAGCAGACTACACGGATGAAGACAAGAAACAAATCGCCGCTGATGATATGGCAATGCATTTAATCCAACTTGGATTACCACGCGAGATCTTCGTTGCGGTTGACAGCTGTGAAACTGCTTTTGATATGTGGGAACGAGTTAGAATGATATGTCATGGAACAAAGATTGGGCAACAAGACGTTGAGAACAAACTTCTAACTGAATGGGAGAACTTTATATCCACTAAAGGTGAACAGATTGAATCCTACTACGCAAGGTTTTGCACTTTAATGAATGAGTTAATCAGAAACAAGTTGACACTACGAACAATTGCAACAAACATCAAATTCATCAATAACCTTCCAGAAGAATGGGGTCGTTATGTTACAATTGTCAACCAAACAAAGGATTTACATAAGGTAAATTATGATCAACTCTATGACTTTCTGAAACAAAATCAAACTGAGGCTAACGAAGTAAGGAAAGAAAGATTGGCAAAGAATCATGATTCTCTCGCATTAATTGCTACTACACAAACACAGTTTTTAGTGAACACACAATAACCATCATCATCTTCCACTCACAACTACATGCAACCATCATGCATTCAACAACCAACACCGGTCTACCAACAACAGTTCTACCCACAGGAACAACAACATGTTATTCAACAACAACAATACCCACAGTTCCAAGAACCAGAATTCAATGACAATGATGAAGCTATTGCAGCCTTGACACAAGCGTTTGCTTTTCTGACAAAGGCATTCCAAGGACGTTATTCTACACCAACTAACAACCAAAGGATTTCATCGAACACTCGCAACAAGCAGATTGCTTAGCTGAGTTTCAATATGGGCAACGGAGGCCAAATGGTTCGAGTTTATGGGAATCAGCAGGGATATGCTACTGGCTTTAGTATGGGTAATCAGAATATGCAGAATACAGGTCAGTATGCAGGGAATCAGTATGGTCAGTATGCAGGGAATCAGATTGGTCAGTTTGTTGGAAATCAGAGGGGTCAGAATGTTGGTAATTAGGCAATGGGTAATCAGAATAGTAATGTTGCAGCTCCAGTTGTTGGGAATCTGGGAAATGTGAATCAGGGTAATCCGGTAAAGTGTTTCAACTGCCAGGGTGTAGGTCATATGGCAAGGAACTGTCCTACTAAGCCGAACAAAAGAGACACAGCATACTTGCAAAAAGCATTGCTGTTGGCACAAAAGAATGAAGCAGGGTTTCAGTTGAACGTGGCGGAGAATGATTTTATGGCTCTTATGGATGACATGGAAGACAGAGAGGTTATCGATGTGAACTGCATATTCATGGCGAATCTTCAGGAAGCTAAGTATGACACGGATTCTGATACACTTCCTGTTTATGACACCAATGCACCATCTGAGGTATCCAACTTCAACACATGTCACAATAATGATATATTTGATATGTCTTCTCATGAGGAATAGCATTCTGAGAAGCTAGCACCTAATTAGGATAAATATCTCGACACGCCAAGTAGTAGCAATACTCCTTTAACAACCCCAGATGTGAATCATAATGGAGGCTTCGTTTCACAGCATGCTAAGAATGATGAGTGATGAGGCGAAAAGTGAACCATTTTTAGGGGGTCATTTTAGCCCGGATTTGAATTTATTTGATCAACTAATACCCTAAATCGTTCCTTTTGTCATTTTAGGTACTTTTGGAGTGAATTATGGAAAAGGAAGCATTTTGGACGTTTTTGGAGCATAAAAGTGAAGAAAACGGCAAAGTCTTAATTTTCCTTGCTGGGAACAGTACCTGATGGCGTCACCAATTTCTTAATGACGGTGTCAAGAGTAATACAAGAGGTGGAAGTGGATAAAGTCCGTGACGATCCAGAGGAGTTTTGCACTATGGACATGACGGCGTCACCATAGGCCGTCATGGTCCAAATATGAGTGACGGCCCAGAGTAGAATTGCACATGACAACGTCAAAAGTGGATCTAGGCAATCCGATTTCATTATGGGTGGCGAGTTAACGGCGTCAGAATTTCCTTCTAGACGCCGTCACCCTGTAAAATCTATATATAGTTTTGCAATTTTCATTCATTAAAGTGTAACAATTAGGGTGTAACTTTGGAGACAAACCCTAGTCCGAATATCACAGCTTTTTCAAGGATTTTTACGATTTGAAACCTTTCATGTTCAATTGAGATAAGTACTCTTTCAATTCATTCAATATGTCTATGTGTTGTTTGAATATATCTTACACTTGTCTTGAATTTTAACATGCTTGGCTAGATCTCTTGTGTGTTTGCTTAGATGTAGTGAAACCAAGATGTTAATTATGGGTTGATTGTTTGTTTACAGTTGTTACGGATGATTGTATTCGATGTTAGGCTTAAGAAAACTCGCAGACTCCATTGGTAATATGCTTGAACTTCTTAAGGAACATGATTAGAGGTTTACTATGATTTTTGGTTGTATTTATTGCATTGGAGAATTCTAATGATCCCATGTTAGGAGCTTCTAACGGCTCGACATAGGCGTGAAGTAGAATCCTATAGAGTTAGGGAATATTGTACACGGCCCTAAGACTAGCATTAAGGAATACGACCCGTCATCCATGCAATTGTAACAAATTGTCAACCTGTAAAAGATATCTACGGAGTAATGAAACCTAAGTAAACACAACTCTCCCTATTATTGTTTACACCACTAGTTTAATTAGCTTTATTTTCATTTTTGTTATTTTATTTTGATTGCATCTTTAGTCATTTGGGTTAGTTGGCTAGCAACTAATTCCACCCACTCTTCCAAAACTGAGATTTTATTTGCTTTTATAAAAATACAAAAAGAATTATCCCTCACCTCTAGACCTAGTTCCTAGGCTTTCTAATCCTAGTGACACTATTCCTGAGTTGAACGATCAATCCCCGGTACTTGTCACTATACTATACTACAACGATCAGGTACACTGACTGGTGGGGATTGTAAGCTTCTCGAGATCCCTCGAGAGGTAAAGCCTGGTGCGATTCCCACGTATCAAGTTTTTGGTGCCGCTGCCGGGGAATAGTTATTGTCTAAGTTAGGATTTCTTTTTATTAGGTCTACATGCTAGATTCTTTTCTACTAAGATTTTATTTTTGTTTCTAGGTTTTCTTTAGTCTATCTTATTTCTTCGTGTCTTTGTTCGTAACCTTTATCATCCGACATCATGGAAGGTGGTAACATCTTTGAACCCGTCAACCCACCACAACAAAACCACCCACAAAACCCACCACTTGCAAACCAACCTCTTAGGCCCCGAACCCTAGGCGGCTATTCCCGTCCTAGCCACCAAGGCTATCGAAATACTATTGAGCTCACTCAAGGAGCCAATGTATCCCCCTTGCGATCCGACACCATCCGGTTGGTGCAAAGAGGATGTGCATTCCATGGACTTCGTTCCGAAGATCCTAATCAACATCTCAAGGATTTCCTTAAAATCATAGATTCTATAAACCTTGATGTTACAACTACAGAGTCGACCCGATTACGCCTATTTTCTCTCTACGTGATCAAGCTAGTCAATGGCTTGAACGTCTACCCGTGGGATCCATCATCTCATGGGATGATCTCACCACTCGTTTCCTTGCTCAATTTTTCCCACCCAGGAAAACTGCGATGTTTAGAAATGATATCTTGATGTTCCAACAACGTCAAGGTGAAACTTTCTACGAAGCATGGGCTCGTTTCAAGGACTTACTCCAAAAAGTCCCTCATCATGGTATAAATCTTTGGTTATTAGTTCAAATCTTCTATGACCATGTCGAATTTCACACCAAACGTACCATTGATCGAGCCGCTGGAGGTAGATTACGTGATAGGAACGCCGAGGAATCTTGGGAAATTATTGACGAAATTGCCGCCGATAATCTAGAATTATGGGAATTTAATCATGCTATAAAAGCGGCTGTCAACGCAATCTCGACACCTGGAGAGACTAATCAAATCTCCGAAGAACTCCTTTGCAAGCATGAGGAAAAGGTTGACTATCTCGAGGAAAAACAAAAGAGACATTTAAGTCCTAGACGGGCAACTGTCAATTCTGTCTCAAAAATGATTCCAACGCCATTGTCTGAGTCACCTTCTAGAGAGAATGTTGAAACCTTTCAAAATTATGCCCCACCTTATTCCCCTCCTGAAAACCTTAGCCCAGAATTCAAATCTCGAATAAGAGAATATATAGCAACCCATTCTGAGCGGCTTGCTAGATTCGAGGAATCAGTTTATAAACAAAAGGAATAGATGCAAGAGAAAATGAAGGAGATGATGAGCCTAGTGGAGGAGTACGCAAACCAGAAAACCCCTGAAATGATGTTACTAAGGAAAGAAAGTGCTACCCCCACTACCCGGTTTGTTAATTTCATCACAATTGTCCACAAGGATAATGAGGAAAAAGAAACCCCTAGTGAACAAACCATTGAGGAACTGCCAAAATCCCAATCATTAGGTTACTTCCATCACAATTGTCCACAAGGTAATGAGGAAAAAGAAACCCCTAGTGAACAAACCATTGAGGAACCGCCAAAATCCCAATAATTAGGTTACTACCTAAAACATGATATAAATGAGAACACTATAACAAATTGGATAAAGGGTGACGGGTGTAACCGATCATCCAAACAGGTTTCAAAGAAGGAGAAAGAGGGGGAAGATGAGTATGATACATTACCTGGGGGCCGGTATTTGAAAAACTACTTGTACAAAAAGTAGCTACTAAGTAGATGGCTTCTGGGAACTTTGAGATACCAGCCAGCATTGGGAATTTGCAATGTCTGAATGCTTTCGCCGACCAAGGATCAGAAGTAAATCTTATACACCTAACTATCTACACCCAACTAACCTCAGAAATACCAGCCACCACCCGTGTTAGGCTATCCTTCGCTGGACACTGTTATATGTACCCTTTGAGAATTGCAGAGGATGTGTTGGTCAATGTTGCAGGATTCATGTATCCCGTTGATTTCATGATCATCGATGATAAAGGAGGTGGATGCATGCCAATAATTCTTGGAGCACCGTTCCTTACTACCGCACGAGCTATTATTAGGTATGAAAAAAGGGAAATTAAGCTTAAGTAAGGAAAAAGAAAGATTAGCTTCCCCATGACCCCGCGATGTGCACAAGAAAGCTTGATGAAGAGAAAGCTCAAAAACAACATTGACACATCGCCTATTCGTGTTCAGGAAAAGATTCTTGCATGGGAAGCAAGGATAAAAAGTTACAAAGAAACTGAGCATGAGGGAAACAAAGACTGCAACAAAGTTCATGTCAAGTTTGAATGTAGTCAACCAACGAAGAATCATGTACCATTCGCGAAAGGAGACCTGGTACTGTTAAGACACTCAGAGGTAACAGTGCCTCCTGATAAACCAAGTCCCTGGTGGTATGGACCATTCACAATTGAAGGTATAGGCCAAGATGGGATAGCTAACTTGAGCAGTAAAGGAGGAGGGGAGGTGACTGCGAGTATCGATAGATTGAAACACCACAACCACGATAGTGAGGATCACCATTATATGGGATACGTCATCTCGAGAGATGAGCTCACGTAATTGCCCATGACCTTGAGTCCAGCTACAAGACTCGTAAATAAAGAAAAGAGCTTCTTGGGAGGCAACCCATGTTTTGTGTGATTTTTAATTGTTTGATTGTTATTTGTTTCGGTATCTATGCTTTATTTTATTGTTGGTAGATCATGTTTCAAAACTAAAATTGTGAAAATGCTTTATTTTTTCGTTTAACTTCGTCTTAACTTCATACAAAGGTATTTCGCAAAAGATAAGTGTAAGGGGAAACCCCAAATTTGTTTCTAAGAACGAAATTGATCATGATTCTCCACAATATTAAATGAACATGTGTATTAGTATTAGTTAGAGTCAAATGCTTGTATCGAGTCATAATGATGTTTTGCAGGATTTTTCAAGAAGTAGGACATAAGCTTTTCCAGAAATTTTCCGGAAACTTAATGTAAAGATTTCTGCAGGTCACTTCTGACGGCGTCTTGTGTAAAATTCTGGAAATTTTGTTAGTTTTGTTTTTTTAACGGAGTCTTAAAGTTTTTGTTAATTCTTTAGTTTTATAAACTCCAGGAAATCTGCAAACATTAATTCCACAAACATTATATCTTAATTTGCTTTCTAGGACTTGTTAGTATATATAGATTGCTGCCGATTTTACGCGAGGTTGCCTTGTTTGTTTTCTCAAGTTTAACAAGTTATATATGACAAGAAGATGATTTATACTTCTGGAAGGGAAGCTTTGATTGTTCATTTCCTTGGAGGAAGATCTAACCTTGTTACCACACTATCCACACCGAACGAATCAGGGGAGTATTTGCTTTAATTCTTTTACCTGTTTTACTTTTACATTCTTTAATTGAACATTGGGGACAATGTTCATCCTAAGTGTAAGGGAAGGGTAAATGATGATACCTTATAGGATACAATTGCACTTGAGTTTATTTGTTTGATGGTAGGTGTGTAATAAAACTAAGAGAAATACTTGTTAGTGTAATTTTAGCGCCAAATTTAAAAATTTTTACAACATTTAGGAGTGAAACTTTAGCCTTAGCAAGCGTCTCATGGATAGGAGTGTATGACTAGCACAATACCGTACTATTCAGAAAATTTTTCCACCCAAATATGTGAGGTTCGCCTTTAGATTTGATAGGAAAAGCATTCATTATTGGTGCTTATGAGTGTATCGGTAGCATTTAGATTCTAGAACTTGCGTCAGTGATGCATCCCGAGACCGCTAGTGAGACTACATTCGTGTAGTAGGATTTACTACAAAATAAGAGGCATTAGGATCACCCTTGTGTTAAACCCGTATCATAATTACTTGACCATTTAAGTCATATTACTTGGCTAGTAAAGTCAATTAATTTTTCCCACACCTTAGCGTTGTACTCATTTTTAGTACACGAAACCCCTAGTACACCCCTCCGAGCCTATCTTTTCATTTCTAACTTAAAGTGATGAGTGTGTAAATACTCATCATTTTTATCGTATCTGAACTGCCAAAACATTCAAAAACACTCAAATACGCATCAAAATACAGAAATTATCTCAAAAGTGTGTTTTATATGTTTTAGATGCAAAATGTTAAAAACAAATGAAAAACGAACAAAATTTGCATAATTGGCAGTTTCAGTCCCTCAAGTTTCAAAAATTGACAAAACTAGTCCCTGAAGGTTTTAAAATGGAATAAAAGTCAACTTAAGTCCTTGGGAAGTCAAACTTATTCAAAATTAGTCCCTGGATGAAAGTTTAAACAAACTGGCAACTTTTACCCCTCAAAATCCAAAATTGACATAAAAGGTCCCTGAACTTTCAAAACTTGACAAAATCAGTCCCTGGTGAAATATTTTTGAAAGAAAATCAATTTTGGTCCTTGGTAATTCATATTTGTCACTTTTAATCCCTGGATGAAAATTTTGAGAAAATTACAAGTTTAGTCCCCGGAGTTTGGAAAATTGCAAAATTGGTCCCCGGGTGTCTTATTTTGAAAATATTAAATTTTGTACTTGTAATACTCAAATGTTGTCAAAATTGGTCCTCATGCTATATTTTGGAAAGTGTCATTTGCAGCCCCTCACTTTTGGTAAATTACAAAAATGGTCCTTGTGGTGTTTTGCAATCTAGCCAAATGGACCCTTCATGTTATTAATCCAACAACCAAAACAAATCCAATCCCAAAATCCACCCCTGATCCAAACATTACCCCAAGCCCATTACCATCCAAGCCCAACACTCCTCAAATAAATAAACCCTTCACCCCGTTTTTTATTTAACCTGGTCAAACCCTAGGTCAAATGCATCTCCCACCTCACACACCCTCACGTGCCCTTCTCCCTGCCACAACCTGCTAAACACCCAACACCATCATTCACCCTACTCCCACACCTCTGCCACCACTCCACCCCTACTCTTCACTTTCCACCACTACCCTCCAAATCTTGCCTCCCTGTGCAAGTAAAATACTCCCAAGTTGCAAAACAACCTTTTCCCGCCAAAGACCAAAGGGACGGATATGATCAAATTGACCAATCGTATGGTCCCAAATTAAAGATGGGAGCACAAGAAGCAGAAGAGAGAGAGGAACCCTAATCCTGGCACTATAAATAGAAAAATATGTAGCCAAGTTTGGCATTAGGATGTGTTAGTAGTTAACAGTAGGTAGTTAATTAAGTTTCAGTTGATTAGATAAATGTTCAGTATTGTTTTAACATTACTTTAAGTTCCTTGTACCTTCTTTTTAATTAAATGAAAATTTGAAATTTCCTTGTATCCTCTCAAACTGCTTATGTATTTATGCTTGTTTAAATTGCTTATTTTTTAATTGGTTATTGCTTATTAGGTTTCTTTATTGTCCTTTGTTGCCTGTAATACCTAGTTGAGTGTTTAGAAGTGTTAGTTTTAGTTTTAAATTCTTAAATGCTAGCTTAGTCTTTAAACTGCTTAATGCTCATTGCTTATTGTAGACTGCTCATTTATGGTTTGTTAAAGCTTAGTTGGTATAAACATGGCCTAATCTTACTTCACCTATCGATTTCTTAGGAGAAACACTGCCTTTTCCTACTCAAAACCCAAACAGACCCTCTTAAAGGGAGTGTTTGGAACAAGCTTGTAGGGTAGTAAAAAAATTAGTTTTCTGTATTGTGCAAACTGTTATCAGTTTCTATTTAGTTAACTTAGTTGTGTTCAAGTAGAATTTAGCATTTGCAAATTTGTTTTAAGGCTTATCATTAGTTTAGCAAAAAAAAATTATATTAACTGATTTTATATATAGGCAGGTTAGGTCTTAGTTTAAGTCCTTATTAGTTGTAGGTTTTGCTCTTAAAATGTTCACTATAGGTTAATCATGGAGTTAGATTCCTGTTCCTTGACTTTTGTGGGTCAAGTCTCAATTTGATCCATCCCCCAAAACTGCATCAGTAAGCCCCTTTGCCCACCAAGCCTTTTTCATGACTGATTTTAGCATTCATTGGTTGTCCAAATTTCATAAAATTTTGTTCCTATGCACTCTTGGCCAGCTTGTTGATTCATAGCAACAAGAAATTTTCAATTTGGAACCCATTTGGTCCCTTGAAATCAAGTCCAAAGTTGCCCAGTTAGCCATTTAACTGCCCTGCACCCAGGTTTGGGTAAGATTTCAATTGGTTCCATCTTGATTAATTTTGAGTAAATAGCCTTGATTTATGTTGTTTTAGAATATTTTTTAGGTAGCCCTTAGGCCTGCTCATTTAAATTCTCCCTTAGTGCTTATTCACTAGCTTATTTTAGCCCCCCAAGTAGCCCAGTTGCACCCCATTGTTGCTGCTACATTTGTAGCAGCTGAGCATGTTGATTTGTTCTTCTGTTTGAACCAAGCTTGTTTAATTGTTGCTCTTAGTTAATTTAATAATTTATATTGCTTGTGCTTGTGTTTATTAGAGTAGGGTTAGTTTTTGCTCTTGTGCTTTTGGGCTTATTTGGCATCTGCTTATTCAAAAAAAATAGCCATCTACCACTGTTGGTACTCATAAGCCTGCACAAGCTGCTCCTAGTTTTTTCTCTTGTTGAATCTTAGCTTGTTTAGGGTATTGTAGGATTGTGCAACTTCTGGTTATCTTGGGTAGCTTGTGTGACTCCCTTTGCTTACTGCTTACTCATCATCCTTTTTATACTAAGTCTGGTGAACAGTGGGTCTGCCAAACCCAATGTAGGCTTGTTTCTTGAGCTTTTAAACATGGTATCTGGATTTCTAGGAAGATAGTATTACTCACTTTCCAATTCCCAGTTTGGTTGGGTCTCAAGCTCATTGTATAAGCTCATGAATAGGCCTGCAACACCCTGATAAGGCCTGTTTGGTTGGGCAGTTGAGCTTGTGATTGTTCTTGTTTAAGCTGTGCTTTTCAGTGGGATTTTTGGTTTGTATTAGCTCAATGTGGACTAGTCTCAGTTGACTTAAGCTTATTCCATATTAGTTGTTTAAAGTTTAGCACCTTTAATAACTTTTTCAACTTAATCACCATTTTGAGCTTATTTACTCATCTGTCAAAGAAATAAGCTTAAGCTGAGCTTACTATTGAGTTCCAAAATTATTGTTTTCACAAAAGTTGCTTGTTTTTAGTTGTTTATCAGTTTTCAAAAAGAAAAATCCAAAAATCATCAATTTAATTTTTAGTGATAGCTTCTATTTAACATAATTTAGCTTTTTAATTTTTCTTTTTAAATTTTTGTCAAGTACCTATATGTTTTTATATTTTTATTAAATTCCTAGTATATTAAAGTAATTGTAGGAATTTTCCCAGATTTTTATCCTTTTATTTAGTATTTATTATAATTAGTATTAGTTTATTATTAATTAAGTAATATTAGATAATTAATTAGGTTTATTAATTTTTATTTAACAATAGTACTTTTTTATATTTTTCCTAGACTTTATATATCATCAAATAATTTTAGGAAATTTTTCATAATTTTCACTATTCATTTTCTATTTTTTCTTAGTTTTAGTTAATTAATAAATAGTAGTTAATTAATAATAAATAGAGAAAAAGTAGGAAAAATATATTTTTAGTTTTAAAATTACTTTTATATTATTTTAGAAATTTTAGAATTAAATTTTCATTTTTCTAGCTTAAATTCATAATTAGTGTATTTTAAATATTATTAATTAGTTATTAATTAGTAATTAATTACTAGTAATTAATTAAATAGTGTAAAAATTATTTTTCTTTTTCTAAAAATTTTCTTTTATCATTAGGATTGTAAAAATGTATTTTATTTCGTACGTCAACGTAAATTTAAATCAATCAAACGCGTTTTTAGGTTTAGCTCACGTTTTGAGTATTTCTGATTATCAGTAAATGTTAATATAGTGTTTCTAAGTCATTTTCATTCCTCATCTCATAGTGTAATCATAATAACCAAATTCCTTACCTTTCTGTCCAAATTCACCCGATCACAAACCCGTTTGTTAACCATCCACACCTCGTCGGGACATAACGACCCGGGAAAACCACTATACTTCCACGGAGATTTGGTCTGAGACGTTTGACCTTGTTGACCATCACCTGGTCAATTTAGGTTGACCGTTTGGGACCGATCATAAAGCATCTTACTTAAAGGAAGAATTTGTTACAACCCACTTAAATGTACAAACAAATCGTCTTAGCCTTCCGTGTATGCACTCATCTTTAGTGCATTATTGTTACATGTTAAACCCTTAGTTAATTATCTAATTGATTACATGGTTGCTAAGTCGAGTCATATCTTGTACATATTGTTTTGGGACGATTGGGACTCATGGGTAAAGTACTTATGTTATGGAGTAATGAGGAAGAACAGCATATATTACCCCCATATGTGCATTAATCTTAAAAGTGCTCCAAGTGTTTTGATTATCTTGATTCGAGTCATTAGATTAGTTTATTGTAAAGTATGTAAAAATTCAAGTGTAAGGGGAATGTTCATTCCGTATGATGTATTATTTTAGATGGTAGGGTAAGAGTGTATGCAAAATAAAAAATAATAAAATAATAAAAAGAAATCGAGAAAAAAGAAAAAAATAGAAAAAAAAAATAGAAAAAAGGAACCGTTTTTAGGCGGTCATTTTAGCCCGGATTCGAATTTAATTGATCCAATAATGCCCTAAATCGTTCCTTTTATCATTTTAGGTACTTTTGGAGTGAATTTTGGAAAAGGAAGCATTTTGGACGTTTTTGTAGAATAAAAGTGAAGAAAACGGCAAGGTCTTAATTTTCCTTGCTGGGAACAGTACCTGACGGCGTCACCAATTTCTTAATGACGGCGTCAAGAGTAATACAAGAGGTGGAAGTAGATAAAGTCCGTGACGATCCAGAAGAGTTTTAAACTATGGACATGACGGCTTCACCATAGGCCGTCATGGTCCAAATATGAGTGACGGCCCAGAGTAGAATTGCACATGACGGCGTCAAAAGTGGATCTAGGCAATCCGATTTCATTATGGGCGGCGAGTTGACGGCGTCAGAATTTCCTTCTTGATGCCGTCACCCTGTAAAATCTATATATAGTTTTGCAATTTTCATTCATTAAAGTGTAACAATTAGGGTGTAACTTTGGAGACAAACCCTAGTCCGAATATCACAGCTTTTTCAAGGGTTTTTACCCTTTGAAACCTTTCATGTTCAATTGAGATAAGTACTCTTTCAATTCATTCAATATGTCTATGTGTTGTTTGAATATCTCTTACACTTGTCTTGAATTTAACATGCTTGGCTAGATCTCTTGTGTGTTTGCTTAGATGTAGTGAAACCTAGATGTTGATTATGGGTTGATTGTTTGTTTATAGTTTTTACGGATGATTGTATTCGATGTTAGGCTTAAGAAAACTGGCAGGCTTCCATTAATGACATGCTTGAACGTCTTAAGAAACATGATCAGAGGTGTACTATGATTTTCGGTTGTATTTAATGCGTAGGAGAATTCTAATGATCCCATGTTAGGAGCTTCTAACGGCTCGACATAGGAGTGAAGTAGGACCCTATAGAGTTAGGGAATATTGTACACGGCCCTACGACTAGTATTAAGGAATACGACCCGTCATCCATGCAATTGTAACAAATTGTCAACCTATAAAAGATATTTAGGGAGTAATGAAACCTAAATAAACACAACTCTCCCTATTATTGTTTACACCACTAGTTTAATTAGCTTTATTTTCATTTTTGTTATTTTATTTTGATTGCATCTTTAGTCATTTTGGTTAGTTGGCTAGCAACTAATTCCGCCCACTCTTCCAAAACCGAGATTTTATTTGCTTTTATAAAAATATAAAAATACAAAAAGAATTATTCCTCACCTCTAGACCTAGTTCTTAGGCTTTCTAATCCTAGTGACATTATTCCTGAGTTGAACGATCAATCCCCCGGTACTTGTCACTATACTATACTACAACGATCAGGTACACTGCCTGGTGGGGGTTGTAAGCTTCTCGAGATCCCTCGAGAGGTAAAGCCTGATGCGATTCCCACGTATCAATGAGGAAGCACGTGCTTTATTTGAAACATTATTGAACAATTGCAGCATTGAAATTGAGAATGTCAAAAAGGTCAATCGCGATGTAAGGCCGCGAATGTTAAATTGACCGCTGAGCTTGAGAGTTACAAGAAAAACATTAATGCTTTTGAGTTTCAAAACAAAAGATTGTCAGAATTAGAAACCGGTTATCAAAATTCCGTTTCAAGGGAAAAACTTTTGCAAATCAAGTTTGATACACTTGATGTTAATTCTTTCAAGAAGATAAAATCTTTAAACGCAGAAATTTCTGATTTACAAAACCAACTTTCTAAACAAAAATCAGCTTATACCAATCTTGAAAAAGAAAGGGGCGAGTTGAAAAAGGACTTTTCAAATAAAGAAGATAAACTTTTGAACGAAATCGTAGAGTCAGAACACATGATTGCACATCTAGAAGAATTAGTGATTAAGTAGGGTCAGTCAAGTCAAACAATGAAAATGATTTCTAATCAAACTAATCCGATTTACCATACGAAACATAAAATGGCTCTTGGTAACAACACCCCTTATAATCTCAAGAAAGCTCAGGAAGAACAGAATGTTTTGTATAATGGTAGTCTTATTTACACCAAACATGATCCTCCCGTCGTTCGGAATTCTGTGGAAATGATTGAACTTGCCGAAGAGAGCATTACTAAAATGAAACAAAAGGATTTGAAACCCATTGATTACAAAAAATTGAACAAACTTTCGGGAATTACTTTTGTTCCAAAAAGGAACCATCTGTGTGTTTCATAAAACGACCATTCTCAAAAATGTTTTCTAAGAAAGTAATTGCTTCCAAATCTCTTTCAAACATGGAGCAAATGTCCTCTAACAACCCTTTTAATACAAGTAAGGCTAGAGACATTCTTGATGACGTTAAAAAGAGAATTCAATAACTTCAAAATATTGTTAAATCTAAAACTACTATCAGTATTCACAACTGGCATTCTAGTTTTCATAACGAACAGAAAAAGGTGTTTGAAAACGAAATTACTATCCCACTGAATAACATCAGTGCGAGGGTAATCCATTTTGAACAAGCTTTCTTAAAATAAATGGTTGAATTTGTCAAGGACCACAAATCCCTAATAAAATAAGCTAATGAAACTCGTGAAAACATGAATGTTTTGGAAAGGTTAAATGATTCTCTCTTTGAAGCAATTCTGTCTACTGATATAATGTCTATCATCATACAAACATATTCGGTTCAAGACGATGAAAGACTGAGAGCTGAGACCTCCGAAATTGTTTCAAAATATGAAAATGCTCTTATAAAGATTGAAAAAGAAAATGTGTCATATTTTAAACAACTTGATCGGAAAAAAGAAGAATGCAAGTATGACAAAATGCCGTATGAGCGTGCCTTAAAGAACATGAAAGAGCAAAATGATCATTTGAGGGCTCAGCTTGAAAGTCAAAAAGAGAAGGGTGAGGAAACTAAGAAGAGAAAGATAAGAAGGATAAACTTTGTTAAGATTAGATAATTAGTGATTATGTTAATATGGATCTTTAAGGATAAACAAAGGTTTGTAGTTTTAGGTATGACTTGAAAAATTAGGTTCTAACTTTAACTCGGTAAAACTGTCTGTGAGAACTTAACTCGGTAAACCTTAGGTTTAATAACTCGGTAAGTTAGTCAAGATTACTAAGTCGATAAAGCTTTCTGAAAAGGGTTAATAACTCGATAAAGCTTTCTGAAAAAACTTAACTCGGTAAAAGTTAACTTTTAACTTAACTCGGTAACAAGTCCTTTTGTCTAGCTTCCTCGGTAAACAACTTAGAATTGTTTAACTCGGTGTAGATGTGGTAAAACTTGTAACTCGGTAATAGCTTCTAACTCGGTAAGTTAGTCAAGATTACTAAGTCGGTAAAGCTGGTAACAAGATTAAATGTCTAACTCGATAACTTTCTAACTTTCTAACTCGGTAACACGAAATGAATTAAGTAGATTTTCCCCTTGGTATTAGCCACAAAGAACCTTACTAGATATACGATAATGTAAGGCTAACTCGCCAAACTAACTTTAACTCGAAAGTCAGAAAGATCCTAACTCGCAGAAACCAACTTAACTCAAAACTTAACTTGCAGAAACCAACTTAACTCGCAAGAAATTGTTCTAACTCGTAAGATGTACGATGAACAGTAAGTGATGCCAAGAAATCGTGTCAAATCCAATTTTTTCTGACCAAATCTAACCTAAAACAACCTATATTATCCCTTGGCGACTGATACCACTTGTTAGGTCACCATTTTACAACATAACCACTTAGAAATCTAGAAAGAGAAAGTAAGTAGAGAGGGAGAGTGTGGAAGGAACTCTAATATAAAAGAGAAATGAACTTAGTATTAAGAGAACCAACACCCTCTAATGAGGGGTTACAAGAGTATTTATAGGTGAGGACTAGGGCTTCTCATAACTTAGACAATATGACATATTAAGCCCTTAGACCTTTACCAAATCTATAAACTTAGCATAAAACTTAATAAAACATATTAATTCACTAACGTACTAACTTAATAATGCAACCTATTACAAAATTCAATGACCGACACTTGAAATAATAAAGTCTATTCCCAGCAGTAACAATAAGGATATTATGATTTGGACACCGATCAAAAGCAAGCTTATAATGTTTCCAAGCTTCGAATAAAGGTTCATCGGGAAGCTGACAGAAATTGCTAATATCATTTCTTAGCTTCGTCACCATCGATGGTGGAAAATATTTCGTAAAGAACTTCGACACCATCTCTTCAAAAGTATGAATCGAGTTCTTGGGAAGACGATGAAACCAAGCGGTAGCGTGATGAGTCAGAGAATAAGGGAAGAGAGAAAGATGAAGGGCGTCATCGGAGACCCCATTTTGTTTCATGCTTTGGGTGACGGTCAAAATTTTTTCAAGATGCTTGTTAGCATCGTCACCCGGTAAACCGTGAAATTGGCACGAATTTTGGACTTGTTGGATCATATGATGCTTAAGTATAAAATCCGTAGCCTCAATATTAAGAGGGGCAATCGGGCCACCTCTTCCATGCATTTTCGGTTGGCACAGCTCCTCCATCGTTAGGAGATCAGGAGCTGGCATGTATTGGTGATTGTCACCCACCGGAGGCTGTTGATTATTTTGGTCCATTTCCTCAACGGTTGGGAAATGGACACGGTGTGTGTGACGAATTGCCCTTTGGGATTTGAAGGCGGAGAAATAAGATTTTGAGAAGATGAGCGGGTGATCATACACCACAAAAATAAAAATGAAAAAGAAAAAGAAAATCTTTTTGTATTTTTGGTTGGGAATTATTTTTGGCTTTTTTAATTATTTGAAAATCAAAACTCAAATCTTTATTTTCTTTTTGTAACCGTTACGTTATCCGTAACCATTTCCTCTAAAACTACGGGCAGCTGAGCGGGAGAGAAGAATGGATCTCTCTTCGGTGTGCAATTTAATGTCAAGACCTCCGTATTCCCCGTTTATTTGGTTGTAGTAATAAAGTAGTCTGATAACGTTTAATTTCACGGTTTCTTTTGTTATTTTTTTCGGAATGGTTTACAACGCCCTCTCGAGAGCGAGGATGTTTATTATATTTTTGTAAAAACACTTTAGGAAATGTGTTTATGATTTTTTTACTTTTTATATTTTTATAAGAAAATATTTACAAAATAAGAAGGAAGGTTTTTCAAAACACGATTTATAAAAAACGAAAACCAAAACTCACTTTAAACCTACCCCAGTAGCAGCGCCAAAAATTTGATTCAACAATTTATATATATATATGTATAATTCTCCAAAGGATTTGCAAGAAATACAAATCCCAAGTTCGTTTCCCACGAAGGAGTGAATGGAATCGTGATATTCGATTCGTGAAATCGTGTTGTGAAAAGTGAAAAGGGTGAGATTGTGATTATAAAACTAAAATTATGATGAGATACAATTTCAATGCTAAATGTACAAGTCACTAAAGCACAACTAATTCAAATTGTAAAACGAATTATCAAACGCGAATGTTAAACGTAACGTAAAAGTAAAATTTAATGAAAAATCATTTAAAAATTGTAAAATATATTTCTAAAAATCTTAAACAACTAAAAATAATTTTGACAAAAAGAAAAATATTTTTCAGACTTTTTATTTATTCTCTATGAATTATTTTCTATTTTTGGAATATTAAAAGGAATTAAAAATAAAAGAAAATGTAAAAGTAATTGTGAAAAATACAAAATAAGTTATGAAAAATCTAAAATAACTGAAAAGAATTTTCTAAAATATTTTTTGAATTTTTCAAGCTTTTTTCTGATTTTTTTATTGATTTTGTTTATTAAAAAGTATTAAAAATTGATTAAAAAGTAAAATAAAATGAGAAAAATAGCAAATAAACTCAGAAAAATATGAAATTTTCAGGAAAAATCTAAAATTATATTTGAAACCTAAGAAAAATTAAAAAAGTGAAAATATAAGCTGAATAAAGTGTTTATGTGCTCTAAACAGCTTATTACAAGTGCTTATTAATAAGCACCTGCAACCAAACTTTGTGAAATTGACACAGAAGGTTGATAATACTCAAATAGGCTCAAATAAACTCAATTATGATTAACACATAATGCAACAAAAAGTCCAATAAGCAATTTCAAATAAGCCCAAGTGAGACGGAATAAGCCAGAGGCTCAGGAAGCATGCAATTCAATTCAATAAGCTCAAATCAACTTGAATGATTCAAATATACCAGAATTACAAGTCAACTAGAAAATTTGCAGGCCTAAACTTAAATCAGCAATCCTGTTTCAAACCCCTCATTTTACAGGCTACAATGAGCTACCTAAATAAGCTCCAAACCAAAATATTAGTGGGACAAAATGAAACTAGTACTACTGAGATTATAGAAAACCAAAAATCCCTATCAATGTCTTCCAATTACTACCTCAATTGAAGCCTAGTTCAGCACCTATTAAGCATGTTTGTTGTCCAGTGTTGACTATTTTAATGCACAACTAGTTTGACTAAAACCAATTTCAAATCAACAAATCTAATCCTAAATGTTGTAATATGCTACTATTATACTAAATTAAGCTATCTAATACCAATTTGCATCTACTACTAAAATTATAGTAACTGAATTTAATTAAACTAACAGTTACCTAATATTAAATCTAATTTTGACTTATTACACTATAATCTACTGTTTTTATGTGTCATCTAACTTGCTTATACCTAATTAGAACTGTCTAAACTAATTTTACCAATCAGAAACTACTACACCTCATCAAACAATTCCTATCCAAACACTCCTTTATGAATTCATCGCACTATCAAATATGAGAATCAAGCTAAAATCAACCTCAACACTGATCAAACCATGTCTCAAATCAACAATAGAGGCTATATTAACAGTAACCAACTACAATGAACATCAATAACTACAAAAATCACAAATCTCACAAATTTGATGCAGAAATGAACAAATTCAGTATAATAGCAACACAAATGAAACAATCAAGATCAATTACTACTAAATCTACTAAAATAAGATCAAATATAAGCTATCAATCAGTAAAGAACAAATTAACTCAGATCTACACTAGTCTACTATTTAATATAATAAGGTACTTGAAAAAGAAAATTAGATACTCAAAAAGGCTTCCTCAGCTAAACAGAGGATCATTTGATCAATAGCCTATCTTTGGATAGGTTAAACACTTCCACTTTTCTGCTTAGCATATCAAATTCAACCATGGATCACCATATTCATTTATGTTTGACTTTCGTTGACTTTCTTCAATATGAGCTTTTGAATCTGTGTTGAACTACAAACAAGCTCACCAAAAGCTAAATAGCTAAGATGAGCTTCTGCACTACTGAAATAGCTTGTTGTAAGCTGGATTTAGGAAGATGAAAACATTTTTTTATTATATTTTTCTGATTTTTAAGCTTTTATGAAAGAGATAATTGAAAGTTAATTGAAACGATTCAAAAACTTATGAAAGCTTAAGAGAACTGAGATGTAACAGAAACTTTGAAAATAAATCAACAACAAGTAGATAAATGAAACGGAAACTAAAATTTTATTGAAGTAAACTAAAGTTTGATTACACTGAGTAAAAGAGAGCTATTACAACTACAATTGAGACTAAAAACTAGCAGAGCTTCGCTACTCTAATTCTACACATCAAATGAGCTAGATTAGGTCCCTATTTATAGTCGTGAGGAGAAGCATCTAGTAACTTGGGGTCGCAGATTGCCAAGTTGGCAACCCGTGTGCCTTGTGCTTTCTCTGAGATCATCTGAGCCATCTAATCATTAACCCATCATTATAACCGTTAGATTAGACCTTTGTGACGTGTTCTGCCCAATTAGAGACCGCCACGTAGCCATGCGTTGTTTCATTGGATCTTCTGACACCTCTGACAACCTGACACCTTCTAGAAGGGCTTTTATTTAACCCAATAGCCCTTAATCATGGTTAATTTGGCCGGGTGATTTTCCAGGGTTCATCTAAATCTGCTCTGGATAAAATTGGGGGGCGGGAAGGGGTAAATATTATTTTATTGGGTTTGAATATGGGTGAGTGTGTTTGACCGAGAGGGAGTTTGGGCTCGGGTTTTGTATTTTGGGCTTGGATTTAGTTTTGTTGGACCTTTAATATTCGTGGATTTGGACCAGATTTTGGGTTTTGGTTATATAAGAGTAATAAAGTTTGAGGTGTTTTGTAAATTACAAGGACCAAGTGTGTAATATTCTGAAAATGCAAGGGCTGATTATGCAAATCTTCAAAAGTAGTTTTCAAGGGCCAATCTTGCCAATTCTTGAAAAAGGAAGGGCTGATGTTGACTTTTCTTCACAAATATTATCAGGGACTAGTATTGCCAACTTTGAAACTATAAGTGCCAAACTTGCACTTTCTTCCAACTTCACAACAAGGGTCAATCTTGTAAATTCTTCAAACTCTAAGTACCTCTTTTGAATTTATGAGCTCAACTTGGACTTTCAGATTCCCAGCTTTGACTTTCTACACTCATTCCACTCTTGTGCTCGTTTTTTATGGTTTTTGCTTGGTTTTAATATTTTTATAAAATATCCGTACCTACACATTCACAATCACAAAAACACACTTTCTTTGGCAATTTAGGTTAGTTTTTGAAATTTTTAGTCTAAATTTGGACAAGAAAAGGTGAGTGAATAAGCACTCACCAAAATCCCCCAGGCTAAAGTATTGTCGTGCCCTCACGCAATTTGATCAATTCACGCTATTGGGATAAATAATTTCATAACTCTTCCTACTAACGTTGTAAATTAGCAAGGAGGTTCAAAAGAGTTTACAAAATCATTTATTCCCGCAAACAAGCACTCTTGTCTCACTTAGATCGATACACGATCCAAGTCTTCACACGAACGAGCACTCCCGTTCACTTGAGTCTTCACCCGATTCAAGTCTTTACACTCGAACTTCATTAAGTCCAAATCTTCGCACTAGAACTCCACTGAGTCCTTGCCTTCACATGACAACACACAAACTATTACAAGTCCAAATCTAGATACAACACTTCTCAGACTTATACGTTGTTCGATTCAAACAAAACCACGACTCACACACAAGTTGGATCTACTAATATACAAGAATATAGTTTAGAGGAAGAAGAGAATCGAAACACTAGTTACATTTGTGTGTGGACTCAATAACACTTCGATTCTTGACAACTTCGAGTGGTTCTTCCCTTTCACTTGAGATAGAGGATGACGGGATTACTTATAAACACATACCAAAGAGTTATATTGATCAAAGAAGAGAAAGGAAAGAATAGGAAATTTTTATGCAAAGAGGATTGGTTTTCTGAAAGGAACAATTCAATATTTATAGCCACCAGGAGGAGCAGGGTAACAGTCCCTTAAACCTTGGACGGTCCTTATCAATAAGGGACCTTCACATAGATAAGGGACCTCCCTGAAAGTTTTTGTCCTTTAGTGGTGAAATGTTATTTGGTGAAATTTAATCTGATTTGGGCGGAAAATCAGGCCTTTTTTCATATTTGAAATTTGAATTTAATTTCATTAATAAAACATTTTGTTTTAATTACAAAATACTTTTGTAATAATATTTTGTCACATAAAATATGAAGTTTAGAAAAATAAATTCCTTGATCACTTTAACTAAGTTGGTATGGTGTGTTGTACATACCTGAAGTGATGTGGACTTGAGTCGTCGAGAGACGTCGATGTGTGAACAAGTAACTTGTGCACTTTACGTTATGTATTACAAGTTACGTGTTTGTCATCATTAAAACATGAAGACACTGTATAGATTAAACGTTGCAACATTTGCACTAACAATGACCCCCTTTTTGATGATGACAAATATGTAAACCGTTACTCATAGTAAAGTGTAGAAGTTACTAGTTTACACTCCCTCTCTCCCCCTTTTGTCGAAGCAAAAAGGTGTCGCCAATGTAGAGGTAGAAAGAAGATCGGTATGAGCTTGAGAGGTAGACTTGAGAAGATGACCCAAGAAGAAGACGACTTGAGAGGACAACTTGAGAAGAAGACTTGAGAAGAAGTCTTGAGAAGAAGAGATGTCTTTGCTTGTGTTAGATGAGAAGAAGAGATATCTTTGCTTGTACTAGTGGAAGACTTGAGATGAAAACTTGAGCATAAGATTTGAGAAAATGTCTTGAGAGGAATGCTTGATGATAACTTGAAAGGAGATGTCTTGAGAAGATGACTTGAGAAGAAGACTTGAAGGAGACTCGAGCATAAGACTTGAGATGATAAATTGAGCATATATGATGAAAGATGATCCCCAAATGTATTAGACTATCCCGACTCGCATCATTAAAAGAATTGAGCTTACATCATCCTTGCGAAGCCTTGCTCCTATCGCCATGGTTTAACCTACTCCGAAACATATACCCAACTACTTCCGAGCTCCCCCTAGCTCATTGCATCCCCATTGACTTTAGCATATCCATGAATCAAATATGTTGCAAATGCTTAACCTATGTAACACCCCAACCCGACACGGGTCAAAATGCTACATTATGGTGTCTGTCAGAACAAACAACGCAAGCGGTAAGACTTACAAACATAAAAGTTACAAAGGTATTCTAAGAAACAAATGAAATGCTAACTCTATACAAGATGAAATACAAATCCAAACTAAATCTAACTGAATCTAAATCCAAGTCTAATCCAGAGCAAAAGGGTGTCTAATCATCAGGGTAGTCCACTAAATGCTCCTATGCACTCTTCACTCAAACCCAGCTTCCAACCTAAAACCTGCCGCAGGAAAAGAAATGCGGCTGAGCTTAAAAAGCCCAGCGAACAGATATATAACAAAATGAATAATCGAAACATATATAATTATAGGAAAAAGGAAATCATAAACTCCTGCTGAAATGAATATCATCTGTCAAATGCATAAGAGATCAACGATCAACTGAACAAATATCACGAGTCAAATGAATGAAGCATAATAGAGATATCAAATGTAAGCATAATCAGATAATAATCAGAATCATAGAGCACGTATCAACAAAGGCTTGTCTTCCCGAGACACTCGATTAGACACAAAGAAAGTAGGAAAGCCACAAGCCGACCTACCCGAGACACTCGAATAGATCTCAAATCACATAATCACATATCCGTCAATTCATAGGGTGTACATAGAGTATCTATCTCCAATGTACCAGACGTGAAAGGGGTACAAGGCATGTACAGCCAAGCACCAAACCAAATCATATCATATCAAAACAAATCCTAGGATGCATCCATACGCCCCCCACAAACAAATCATATACAAAGTGGCCAAGAGATCTCATATCATATCATAATCAGACGGGGACGCCGGGGACTAATCACACCGCCCCAGATAGTGTCATGCCATTGGTGCCTCAATGACACGCCCATGGTACCTCCACGAGTAGACTAAAAACTCAGGCATCAGAACAGAACATATCAAAACAAACAAAGCAAGGCTATCCATAACAAAGTGCTCCCAAAGCATGACATAACCGAATGCTCCCAGATCATAATATAATAGAATCTCGCAATCACATAATCATAATCAAAGTGGATAGCAAATCAGAATCAAATCATAGGTATCATAGCAAGGCTCATATCAAATAGATCATATCAACGAATCATATCAAATGGATCATATCAATCATATCAAATGGGGAACATAGCAATGGCATAAATGAAGGGAATCTTAGCAGTGTCAAGGATCGAAAGAAAGTCATGAGAAGTCCCTACTGAAAAGGGATAGAATATATGTACCTTAAACCGCAAATGAAACCGTATCAGAAAATACAAGGATTGAAAGTTACTCCTTCTTCAGCGAATCTACACGATTTAATGATCGGCTTATTATTAATGACTTATTATAAATCAGATTACTCATTTTAGGTTTCTTTCTATTTTTAGAAACTTTTCATTTTTAGTAACTTTACTGAATCAACAAGTCTCCATATTTAGTAAGTTTCCCGAGATAGTAATTTAATACTTTAGGGTTATAATTGACAATTAGATAAACTTAAATGTTAATAATGATCTATATCATAGTTTAGTACAGTGATAAGTTATCATTGTTTAGGATTTAAAATGTAAATAGTCCAAAAATTAGAGTTTAAAGTGTAAATTAGTTCCGATGCTTATTTACCATATTAAGAACAAAATAGTATCTTCGGATTATGCTATTAAACTCAAATCAAACTCGATATCAACATAACATATACGGATTAATCAAACAAGTCCCCTCGGTATTTATTTAAGCGAGACAAAACAAAATCTCAACACGACTCAAGTTTAAACCAATATTACCACGACCCTTGACCCATTTCTCATTCAGTTAGTAACACGTTATAATGAGTACTTAGGACCATTCAAAAAAAATACATGCAACAACACTCTATCTCATGACCATATTAACGAGACCCAAAATAATTTCCATGTGACCAACTGATGAGGCGAAAAATGAACCACTTTTAGGGGGTCATTTAAGCCTGGAATTGAATTTATTTGATCAAATATTGCCCTAAATCGTTCCTTTTGTGATTTTAGGTACTTTGGGAGTGAATTCTGGAAAAGGAAGCATTTTGGACGCTTTTGGAGCATAAAAGTGAAGAAAACGGCAAAGTCTTAATTTTCCTTGCTGGGAACAGTACCTGGCGGCGTCAAGAGGTTTTTTATGACGGCGTCAAGAGTAAAAGTGGTGACGGCCCAGAAGGAACGTGAAGGCGTCACCCAAGGCCGTCATGTGTTAACTTGTCAAAACTTGCGCGCGGAGTAGCTGATATTGTTTTGGTCATAACTTTTGCATTCGAACTCGGATTGAGGTGATTCAAAAGCCCACGTGAAGAGGACGAAGAGATCTACAATTTGATAAAAAAATGGTCATGACGGCGTCAAGCCTTGCCGACAGAAAACATGCGTATAAATATAACCTCATAACTTCACTTTTTGTAAGCCCTAAACCCTAAGGTCGATTCCTGGGTTTAGGTAGGTGTTTTTCCAGCAACTTAGAGGGTTTCAATCACTCCATAAACATCATGTATTGGTTTGATGATTCTATCTTAATTATGTTTTCCATTATCATTGTTGTTTGCTCTTCTTTGATGATGATTTGCTAATTCACCTTGTGTCTACTTGTGATTATGTGAAACTTGTATATAACTGATTAGATCTCATTGATTTCTTGTTGATGTTGTGTCTATCTCCATCAATGAGGGGCTTGTTGATGTGTGTGTCTATCTCCATCAATTAAGGCGTGACAACTTCAATAGATCTAGTTGGTTTAGTTTATAATTCTTGTTTCCTATTGATTCTTGTTTTGATTGAATGAATTCGATGTTAGGCTTAAGAAAACTGGCAGACTTCCATAGGGTAACATGCTTGAACATCTTAAGAAACATGAACCGATGTGTACTAGGTTTTTATGGTTGTATTTAATGCATGAGTGAATTCTAATGATCCCATGTTAGGAGCTTCTTAGCCGGCTCGACATAGGAGTGAAGTAGGAGCTTATAGGATTGGGGAAGTAAGTACACCACCCCATGAATGGTATTAAGGAATACAACCCGTCAATTAAAACAAGGTTTTACAATTCAATAGGTAGAATTGGATAGCTAGCAAGGAGTAACATATCATAGGTAGACATGCTTCACTTATCTTGTAGAACCTTAGTTTATTTGTTTAATTAGTAGCTTTTGGGTTAGTTGATTAGCAAGTAATTCCGCCCACTCTCCCAACACCCGAGATTTTTACTTGCTTTACATAAAATATCAAAATATAAAAAGAGTCATCCTTCACCTTTAGACCTAGTTAGATTAATTTCTATGCTAACGACACTATTCCTAGCTGAACGATCAATCCCCCGGTACTTGTCACTATACTATACTACAACGATCAGGTACACTGCCTGGTGGGGGTTGTAAGCTTCTCGAGATCCCTCGAGAGGTAAAGCCTGGTGCAATTCCCACGCATCAAGTTTTTGGCGCCGCAACCTGGGGAATAGTTATTGTTTAGGTTGAATTTGATTTTTATTAGGTCTACTCATTAGATTCCTATCAAGTGAGATTTTTTCTTTTTTATTTTGTAGTTTTCTCGTAGTCTATCTTTTCTTTGTGATTTTGTTTATAAATTGCTTCAAATGGACTTTACACTTAGACTTCTAAGATTACAAGATAAGGTTGAGTGGCTAGAACACCAAAGATTTCAAAATACCTCATTTAGAGACACCTATGAATCATATGAGCCTTCACCTAGGATAGGTTCTTATGAACAACCTCCATGTTTAAGATCTAGTTTTAGTGAGGCCAATAGGAAAAGCGACCTAGTTTGCCAAGGAATTATGGATAGAGCTATAGCAATAAACCATAAGTTGGATGAAGTACTAGGTTTGCTATTATCACTACCTACAAAAACAATTGAGGAGGATTTAGCCGAGCATGATCACATTGATCAAAAAGACCTAGGTTTTATGATCGATGATGATGAATCTCAAGAAACAGATGATGAATCTCTTGGGCAATTCGTATATAGCAGTCAGAATATTGAGGATGATCCTTATGACTCGGACATAGAAGTTGAGATGCCTAGAGAAGCACGTGAGATACTTGGGAGAATGTTAGGGCTAGATTATAATAAAACACATGTTGAGGATATAGGTGATATTAACACATGGAGTGATGAGGTAAATAACATAAGCCCACAAAATACTCAACCATCATTTGAGGCACACCCAGCGCCCGTGACTTACCCGGAAGAAGTAGAAGAAACTTTAAGAATTCTGATGGAGGTAGAACCCTTGGACCAGGCACCACTTGAGGATATAGGTTTGAATACTTGTAGTAATAACCTTACTCCTAGTTCTAGGGAATTTCCTAATGTTGATGAACCAGAACCTCAACCTTTACACAACTTTCCATCCTTAGATATACATCTAGGAGACAAAAGAGGAACCGACCCACCCATCAACCAATATTATCCGGGTAGTTTTAGGAGGAAGGAAGCCATTCACTCACCCCCTTCACCTCACGTGGCATATTTCCACCCTAAGGGTGTGTATCGCTACTTCCACCCGCACTTAATTCAAAGTGTAGGGAAAACCTCCCCATTTTCCGTTAAATAAGGGTAGAGTCAGGCTCGTGACTCGAACAAAAACAAGCACTTATTGGGAGGCAACCCAAGCTTTATTTATTTGTTTGTTTGTTTATTTGATTTTATTTGTTTCCGTATGCACGCTTTATTTTTATTGTTTGTGGCTCATGTTTCAAAATAAATTGTGAAAATGCTTTATTTTGTTTTTAACTTCATCTTAATTGCATATAGAGGTATTTTGCAAAAGATAAGTGTAAGGGAGATCCAAATTTGTTTATAATAACGAAATTGAGCATGAACCACAAAAATATTAAATGGACATGTGTATTAGTACTTGTTAGAGTCAAATGCTTGTATCGAGTCATAATGATGTTTTGCAGGATTTTCCAAGAAGTAGGACATAAGTTTTTCCACAAATTTTCCGAAAACTTAACATAAAGATTTCTGTAGGCCACTTCGGACGGCGTCATGAGTTTACTCTTGATGGCGTCATGTGTAAAATTCTGGAAATTTTGCTAGTTTTGTTTATACCGGAGTCTTAAAGTTTTTGTTAATTCTTTAGTTTTATAAACTCCAGTAAATCTGCAAACATTCATTCCATAAGCATTATATCTTTAATTGTTTTGTTTCTATTCCTAAGTCTGGAATTATATCTAGTTGTGAGTTTTCTTTGTTCAGATTGATGCTTTGGGTTTTTGTGTTTGTTTTCTCAGGTTTAACAGGTTATGTATGACAAGAAGATGATTTATATTCTGGAAGGGAAGCTTTGATTGTTCATTTTCTTGGAGGAAGATCTAACCTGGCTAACTTATTATCCATACTGAGCGAATCAGGGGAGTATTTGATTTCATTCATTTTACTTATTTCACTTTTACATTCTTTACTTGAACATTGGGGACAATGTTCATCTTAAGTGTAAGGGGAGGGTAAAATGATGATACCTTACAAATACACTTTCGCTTGAGTTTGTTTGTTTAATAGTAGATGTGTAATAAAACTATGAGAAATACTTGTTAGTGCAATTTTAGCGCCAAATTTAAAAAAAAATTTACAACATTTAGGAGTGAAACTAGCCATAGCAAGCGTCTCATGGATAGGAGATTGTATGACTAGCACATAACCGTATCATTCAGAAAAATTTTCCACCCAAATATGTGAGGTTCGCCTTTAGATTTGATAGGATAAGCATTTAATATTAGTGCTTATGAGTGTACCGGTAGCATTTAGATTCTAGAACTTGCGTTAGTGATGCATCCCGAGACCGCTAGTGAGACTACATTCGTGTAGTAGGATTTACTACATGATAAGAGGCATTAGGATCACCCTTGTGTTAAACCCATATCATAATTACTTGACCATTTAAGTCATATAACTTGGCTAGTTAAGTCAACTAATTTTTCCCACACCTTAGCGTTGTACTCATTTTTAGTACACGAAACCCCTAGTACACCCCTTCGAGCCTATCTTTTCGTTTCTAACTTTAAGCATTTTACTTAAAGGAAGAATTTGTTACACCCCACTTAAATGTACACCCAAATCGCCTTAGCCTTCCGTGTATGCGCTCATTTTTAGTGCATTATTGTTATTTGTTAAACCCTAAGTTAACTATCTAATTGATTACATGGTTGCTAAGTCGAGTCATATCCTTGTTCATATTGTTTTGGGACGATTGGGACTCATGGGTAAAGTACTTATTTTATGGAGTAATGGGGAAGAACATCATATATTACCCCCATATGTACGTTAATCTTAAAAGTGCTCCAAGTGTTTTGATTTTCTTAATTCGAGTCATTAGATTAGTTTATTGTAAAGTATGTAAAAATTCAAGTGTAAGGGGAACGTTCATTCCCTATGATGTATTATTTTGGATGGTAGGGTAAGAGTGTATGCAAAAAAAAAAACAAAAAAAAAAATCGTGAAAATCAAGGAAAAGAAAAGAAAAAAATAGGAAAAGAAAAAGAGAAAAAACATACGGACTACCATCCCGTTTCATTCTATGTTTATTTTAAGTTTTTGTTATTTTTCATTTATTAGCTTATGTCGAGTCTAGTCTTGGCTTAGCAACACCACATTGTACATGTAATTAACCAAGATTGTTAACTCGCCACCAGTAAAGACTGCCTATATCCAACAAAACCGTGTATTTCATATCCCTACACCTAACGTTACAACCCTTTAAAAGACCTCTTTGATAGTTTATCCTAGGTGCTTACGCCATGTGGTGGAGGTTTGATCCTTTCCCAAGCCTATGGTAATCTATTTTGCTATGACAGGTAGTGAGAGATATCTTCCATTTCCATATTGTAATTTATACTTTATTACATCCGAGAGATGTGAGTATCTAAACACTATTTGTGAGGTGCTAGCGTATGACCTCCGTGCTTGTCTTTGGTCTTTAGTGGAACGATTATTTGTTGTAATTACTTTTATATTAGTGTTAAATGACCCCTAACTTGTATTTTGATTAGAATAAAAGCGCATTTGCTTGAGGACAAGCAAATCTCAAGTGTATGGGTATATGATGAGGCGAAAAATGAACCACTTTTAGGGGGTCATTTAAGCCCGGAATTGAATTTATTTGATCAAATATTGCCCTAAAAATCGTTCCTTTTGTGATTTTAGGTACTTTGGGAGTGAATTCCGGAAAAGGAAGCATTTTGGACGTTTTTGGAGCATAAAAGTGAAGAAAACGACAAAGTCTTAATTTTCATTGCTAGGAACAGTACCTGATGGCGTCAAGAGGTTTTTTATGACGGCGTCAAGAGTAAAAGTGGTGACGGCCTAGAAGGAACGTGAAGGCGTCAACCAAGGCCGTCATGTGTTAACTTGTCAAAACTTTCTCGCGGAGTAGCTGATATTGTTTTGGTTATAACTTTTGCATACGAACTCGGATTGAGGTGATTCAAAAGCCCACGCGAAGAGAACGAAGAGATCTACAATTTGGTGAAAAAATGGTCATGACGGCATCTAGAGAACAGGCTGACACTGTCAAGCCTTGCTGACAGAAAACATGCCTATAAATATAACCTCATAACTTCATTTTTTGTAAGCCCTAAACCCTAAGGTCGATTCCTGGGTTTAGGTAGGTGTTTTTCCAGCAACTTAGAGGGTTTCAATCTCTCCATAAACATCATGTATTGGTTTGATGATTCTATCTTAATTATGCTTTCCATTATCATTGTTGTTTGCTCTTCTTTGATGATGATTTGCTTATTCACCTTGTGTCTACTTGTGATTATGTGAAACTTGTATATAATTGATTAGATCTCATTGATTTCTAGTTGATGTTGTGTCTATCTCCATCAATGAGGGGCTTGTTGATGTGTGTGTCTATCTCCATCAATTAAGGCGTGACAACTTCAATAGATCTAGTTGGTTTAGTTTATAATTCTTCTTTCCTATTGATTCTTGTTTTGATTGAATGAATTTGAGGTTAGGCTTAAGAAAACTGGCAGACTTCCATAGGGTAACATGCTTGAACGTCTTAAGAAACATGAACCGATGTGTACTAGGTTTTTATGGTTGTATTTAATGCATGAGTGAATTCTAATGATCCCATGTTAGGAGCTTCTTAGCCGGCTCGACATAGGAGTGAAGTAGGAGCTTACAGGATTGGGGAAGTAAGTACGCCACCCCATGAATGGTATTAAGGAATACAACCCGTTAATTAAAACAAGGTTTTATAATTCAATAGGTAGAATTGGATAGCCAGCAAGGAGTAACATATCATAGGTAGACATGCTACACTTATCTTGTAGAACCTTAGTTTATTTTCTTGTTTATTAGTTTAATTAGTAGCTTTTGGGTTAGTTGATTTGCAACTAATTCCGCCCACTCTCCCAACACCCGAGATTTTTACTTGCTTTTCATAAAATATAAAAACATAAAAAGAATCATCCTTCACCTTTAGACCTTGTTAGATTAATTTCAATCCTAACGACACTATTCCTAGCTGAACGATCAATCCCCCGGTACTTGTCACTATACTATACTACAACGATCAGGTACACTGCCTGGTGGGGGTTGTAAGCATCTCGAGATCCCTCGAGAGGTAAAGCCTGGTGCAATTCCCACGCATCACCAACGTTTAACCAAGCTCAACCCATGGCTCAAATTTGTATTACTGTGACCACTTAAACTCAAAAACATTTACACAGTATACATACATACGTATAGAACACACACTACCTTTATCTCATGTACACCTTCACACACCTTTTTCATACATCTATTCTATTCAGGTTTTTAACTCACACGACACACATGTGAATTCACAAGTTCTAGCCTATTCTCACTCACTTACACATGACACAAAACAGATTCAATCACACACAATATTACAGGTTCCAAACGACATACGTTCATACGTTTACCACATACTCGACCTCCAAACTTAACGAGAAACACACTTGAAATCATGAGACCAAGACAAACCTTTCGTCTAACTCTTGTTCAGATCTGATCACTCATACATGTACATTTTTAACAAGCCCAAAACAGGTTACACAATATCACTCATATTCAGCCTTTATCCACATTCAAAACATATACGTCATTTTTTTTATTACTGTAGGTTGTTACCAGGTATTAGTATGTATATTAGAGCTCATATAATGGTGTTCAAATGACCAGATTTAAGACATAACTCATAGCAGATTCGAAAGCAAAACAAAAACAAAGACTGACATGATTCGGTTTCGTATTTTTTCATGATTTTATGTGACAAGTATAGTTTCATTTGAATCATCATATTTAACGATTGCACTAGATTAGTTTTCATGTTATATATGTATGCATATCATTTAACTCGGATCAGAATATACAAGACGATTGGAATACCTATTGAGTCGGGTTTAGGAACGAACCAAGATCACACTGAACCGACACCTTTATCGAGTCTGAACACATGATCACCAACCAAGACTGAGACCCACAAGTCGATCACCAAGCTGAGTTATACCCCTTCGTGTCTTTTTTTTCTTGGAGAAATGAACAGTCGACTGAGTATGCGTTTGTTAGGGTTCGATGTGTGTGAAAGAAATGTATATTCGGTTGTTTAGATAAGAAATATAATGGGAGAGGGTGCCAAGTATTGAGCTACAATTTTGGAAGACAAAGTCTACTTTTTCAAATCTGATATTATCTCTTTTACCATGTTGTACACAACTTTTATATTTGGCCCTTTTCCAACTTGTTAAACGTATTATATAGAGTACTCAAAATAATATACTTGACCCTTTTATAACATTTTTGAATGGGTGATAAATATAGGCTAGTTCCAACTTAATTGTAATGTACTATACTTAGAATATAGTGTGTCGAATATATATTCTCTAAGTTATGATCACAAAACTTATGAAAATTTCAATTTATATGAGAAATTAGTAGAAACGGAATTTAGGGTTTTACAATTCTTCCCCTCTAAAAAGAAAATTTTCGTCCACGAAAAATGAAGTTGCAAAAGTTAGACGGAGACGTAGCAAATCACAAAAGAACGTCACGATTAACCTCACGCTCGGGGAGGTCCTTCCAACCGAATTATCACAAACAGAAATTTTCTCATAACTCAATCCCGACAACAAGGATAGCCCCAGGCTCTCCATAGAACACAAATCATAACAATTTGATCTAGTGAAAAACGAAACAAATACTTAACAGATGACAGATGATAGTTGTAATCTCACAAAGAGATACATGGAACACATATACCTACGAGGCAATTTCGGAGATAGTGCTAAACGGTAGGAAAGCTCCATCAACTATATCCAGATTCTGAACAATCTAAGGGACTTGCTAATTATCATAGGAGCACATATCAAATTATAAAACGTATCAAGAGCCTCTTAGAGAGATGGGTAACATATTGGTACTGACAATCAAAATCACAAATCATAGTATCAAGACATATCAGAAGGTAGAATAGAGTAGGTAAAATAATCGTACGGATAAGAACGAATCCTAAAACTAACGTATCGCAAACTAACGCTTCCTCCAATTCTAAAACGTCTAACTCTTCTATGTAGAATAATTATACAAAACACACAACTCCCAGTCTAAATTCTAAATCTTCCTTCCATAATAATAACTAATCCATTTGTAATCGATTCTGAACCTTCAGTAAGTAGCTCTCCAATCTTATTCCATCCAAAAGGTATTCCACATCTTCATTCATACAAATCCTATAAGAACCTCTTGTCACTTGCATGTCATCTTCCTTAGTAAGCAAACACAACCAAGTTAAACACTTGTCAAATATCCCGCTCAGTACATCTTCCAAGTTCAAATAGTTACACTATCTGTCCATCCACCTGAAGATGAGAAGTTGTACTAACGTCCCGAGTCAAATCCTCATACTCTTCTGTGTCTTTTCCGATAGGGTGCTGCAAAAACGTGATTCTCTGTCACGACCAATGAAGGTGCGCCATGTGGCTTGAATAATCTTCTGCCGAAGAAAAATATTTGTCAATCTTCCAAGCAAGCCGTCCTAGTCAATGCTCCACTATAACTCCACTCGTGTTAAACTTCCTATATGTGCGTGGAAATCACCAATGTACTCACCCATGTCTTCATACCATCCCGTCCAGCTCCTGCTTCCAGACTCGATACATATTAGTACAACTAAGATGAATAGAGCTGATAGAACTATGTGCTTCACTTCAAAAATGTTTCCTTCCATTTTCTAACATAGCTAATCTTCTATCGTCTTGGTCCTAAGCTTCTTCATGTCTACCACAATTCACTCTTAATTCATGCGTCGGATAGTTCACTTTATGTATAACCAAAAATCTTCTCGTGTTGCATAAAAACATAGCTAATTCTCCTTCTAAAGTAAAAACAAATCTCTTTCTAGCTCTTCCAAGTTCTCCTCTCGTTCTTCCTCCCACAAAATTTACTCTTTGAAAATATCACACGGAGTTTCTCCTGACGTAGAAATATTAAACACAAAATACGAAGATAATCCTCGTGTTTCTCTTTCGTCTCTGAACACACCAATATGTCATACTATGACAATTTTCTAGTATTCATGAAAGACACGATTTATCAAGTCCATAGAAATAGTCGGAGCAGTAGCCAATACAATTGGCATCACAATGCTCATAGAGATCATAACAAATACAAAAAGCAATTCTAGGAACATCTCGCTCTTTTACATGAAACATGATACGATTAGCTTCCAGAAATCGATACACAACTTCATGGTATTATCATTCTTGTCCCCGAATAAAACAGAAGCAAATCAAAGATACACACTTGTACAGATTAAACCACTTCCTAGAAGCTGGCTCTTCCATTCTTTCCCTTCCACCGATGTCATTCAAAACGGAGTTCCATAATTAGGTAAAACATCGCTCTTATACGGATAGAGTTCCCAATCAACTAACTTATTGTTCTCAGGCACTGCTCAAAATAACATATGATCCCAATAAGTTCAAGTTATATGATGTAACTATTATCATGTTGGCCAGGCGTCATAATACTTGCATCATATATACATGCCTTTATTGCAATCACATTATATCTCGAGTCGTGACTAAACAAATTCTCATAACTAGATCAAAACAACTTCACATTTAGATAATAATCTTGGTAGTTCATTAAGGAATCCATCGCGAACATGTCGAACAACTAAAAAAAATTCTCGAGGTGAGTTTCATCAAACGAAGTATCTTCACATCCATGAAGGATTGACGTATGAGTTTTCAAAGCAACGGTGATCATAATTGTTTACTAGGTTGGGAACCATGGTACAGAATTTCGAGTTTCTCAAATCGCTGAAGATGACAAATATAGTATGATAGTTGTTAGCATCACAGTGCTCTATCAACAACTCCATGTTCAAAATAATATCGAATCAAACATTCCCAAATGAAACAGATTAGCAGAATAAAACTCTTCTTCAAATATCTTCAAAACGCCTTGAACAATTCGAATACTCGTTATGGATAATCACAAGATTTCTCATAGAGATAGAATAGGTAGGGCAAAAACTAATATTGTAGAAGAAATCTTAATATGCTTATCAAAAGCAAGAGAAACCACAGAATGTGTCGAACACATCGGATTGATACATATACGAATTCTCTGAATGAACGAAAAGGTATCTAAATGAATGTCAAACAAATCAAAGATTGAAGTTCAAAAGAATGTGATAATCCTCAGAAATGAAACCTATAAGGCAATACTATAGAGTCTTAAAGCATTCTAGACTTATGTTGCGTGTCCTGATAAATCTTCTCAATCTCCATTATGAAAGATCCTATAAGACCTTAATTAAATGCAGAGATAAAATCAGAGTGATGCGGAAGAAAGATAACTAATCATAATCTACCCAATCCTCACAAGTCATAACTAATGTTCCTATGGGAAGAAAGCTAAAGCAAATCCTTCCAAGGTTATTCCATAAGCTTCTAAAGTGCAAACCTAAGGGTCCAAATCCGTACAGGTTATAACTTATGTACTACAAGTCGCAGCCTGAGCTCTGATACCATAATTGTAACACCCCAACCCGACACAGGTCAAAATGCTACATTATGGTGTCCGTCAGAACAAACAACGCAAGCGGAAGACTTACAAACATAAAAGTTACAAAGGTATTCTAAGAAACAAATGAAATGCTAACTCTATACAAGATGAAATAAAATCCAAACTAAATCTAACTGAATCTAAATCCAAGTCTAATCCAGAGCAAAAGGGTGTCTAATCATCAGGGTAGTCCACTAAATGCTCCTATGCACTCTTCACTCAAACCCAGCTTCCAACCTAAAACCTGCCGTAGGAAAAGAAATGCGGCTGAGCTTAAAAAGCCCAGTGAACAGATATATAACAAAACGAATAATCGAAACGTATATAATTATAGGAAAAAGAAAATCATAAACTCCTGCTGAAATGAATATCATCTGTCAAATGCATAAGAGATCAACGATCAACTGAACAAATATCACGAGTCAAATGAATGAAGCATAATAGAGATATCATATGTAAGCATAATCAGATAATAATCAGAATCATAGAGCACGTATCAACAAAGGCTTGTCTACCCGAGACACTCGAATAGACACAAAGAACATAGGAAAGCCACGAGCCGACCTACCCGAGACACTCGAATAGATCTCAAATCACATAATCACATATCCGTCAATTCATAGGGTGTACATAGAGTAGCTAGCTCCAATGTACCAGATGTGAAAGGGGTACAAGGCACGTACAGCCAGTCACCAAACCAAATCATATCATTTTAAAACAAATCCTAGGATGCATCCATACGCCCCCCACAAACAAATCATATATAAAGTGGCCAAGAGATCTCATATCATATCATAATCAGACGGGGACGCCGGGGACTAATCACACCGCCCCAGATAGTGTCATGCCGTTGGTGCCTCAATGACACGCCCATGGTACCTCCATGAGTAGACTAAAAACTCGGGCATCAGAACAGAACATATCAGAACAAACAAAGCAAGGCTATCCATAACAAAATGCTCCCAGAGCATGACAGAAAAGAATGCTCCCAGAGCATAATATAATAGAATCTCGCAATCACATAATCATAATCAAAGTGGATAGCAAATCAGAATCAAATCAGATGTATCATAGAAAGGCTCATATCAAATAGATCATATCAACGAATCATATCAAATGGATCATATCAATCATATCAAATGGGGAACATAGCAATGGCATAAATGAAGGGAATCTTAGCAGTGTCAAGGATCGAAAGAAAGTCATGAGAAGTCCCTACTGAAAAGGGATAGAATATCTTTACCTTAAACCGCAAATGAAACCGTATCAGAAAATACAAGGATTGAAAGTTACTCCTTCTTCAGCGAATCTACACGATTTAATGATCGGCTTATTATTAATGACTTATTATAAATCAGATTACGCATTTTAGGTTTCTTTCTATTTTTAGAAAACTTTTCATTTTTAGTTACTTTACCGAATCAACAAGTCTCCATATTTAGTAAGTTTCCCGAGATAGTAATTTAATACTTTAGGGTTATAACTGACAATTAGATAAACTTAAATGTTAATAATGATCTACATCATAGTTTAGGGTTTACAATGATAATTTATCATTGTTTAGGATTTAAAATGTAAATAGTCCAAAAATTAGAGTTTAAAGAGTAATTTAGTTCCGATGCTTATTTTACCATATTAAGAACAAAATAGTATCTTCGGATTGTGCTATTAAACTCGAATCGAACTCGATATCAACATAACATATACTGATTAATCAAACTAGTCCCCTCGGTATTTATTTAAGCGAGACAAAAAAAACCTCAACACGACTCAAGTTTAAACCAATATTACCACGACCCTTGATCCATTTCTCATTCAGTTAGTAACACGTTATAATGAGTACTTAGGACCATTCAAAAAAATACACGCAACAACACTATATCTCATGACCATATTAACGAGACCCAAAATAATTTCCACGTGACCAACGTTTAACCAAGCTCAACCCATGGCTCAAATTTGTATTACTATGACCACTTAAACTCAAAAACATTTACACAGTATACATACATGCATATAGAACACACACTACCTTTATCTCATGCACACCTTCACACACCTTTTTCATACATGTATTGTATTCAGGTTTTTAACTCACACGACACACATGTGAATTCACAAGTTCCAGCCTATTCTCACTCACTTACACATGATGCAAAACAGATTCAATCACACACAATATTACAGGTTCCAAACGACATACGTTCATATGTTTACCACATACTCGACCTACAAACCTAACGAGAAACACACTTGAAATCATGAGACCAAGACGAACCTTTCGTCTAACTCTTATTCAGAACTGATCACTCATACATGTACATTTTTAACAAGCCCAAAACAGGTTACACAATATCACTCATATTCAGCCTTTATCCACATTCAAAATATATACGTCACATCTTTATTACTGTAGGTTGTTACCAGGTTTTAGTACGTATATTAGAGATCATATAATGGTGTTCAAATGACCAGATTTAAGACGTAACTCACAGCAAATTCGAAAGCAAAACAGAAACAAAGATTGACGTGATTCAGTTTCGTATTTTTTCATGATTTTATGTGACAAGTATAGTTTCATTTGAATCATCATATTTAACGATTGCACTAGATTAGTTTTCATGTTATATACGTATACATATCGTTTAACTCGGATCAGAATACACAAGACGATTGGAATACCTCTTGAGTCGGGTTTAGGAATGAACCAAAATCACACCGAACCGACACCTTTCTCGAGTCTTAACACATGATCACCAACCAAGACTGAGACCCACAAGTCGATCTCCAAGCTGAGTTATACCCCTTCGTGTCTTTTTTTTCTTGGAGATATGAACAGCCGACTGAGTATGCGTTTGTTAGGGTTTGATGTGTGCGAAAGAAATGTATATTCGGTTGTTTAGATGAAAAATATAATAGGAGAGGGTACCGAGTATTGAGATACAATTTTGGAAGACAAAGTCTACTTTTTCAAATCTGATATTATCTCTTTTACCATGCTGTACACAACTTTTATATTTGGCCCTTTTCCAACTTGTTAAACGTATTATATAGAGTACTCAAAATAATATACTTGACCCTTTAATAACATTTTTGAATGGGTGATAAATATAGGCTAGTTCCAACTTACTTGTAATGTACTATACTTAGAATATAGTGTGTCGAATATATATTCTCTTAAGTTATGATCACAAAACTTATGAAAATTTCAATTTATATGAGAAATTAGAAGAAACCGAATTTGTTGTGTTTTGAGTTCTGCTGCTGAGTGAAACTGCTGCTATGATGAAACTACTGCTAGAGTAAATGATTCTGCTGCTGATGACAAAGTGCTGCTAAGGAAAATGCTGATAAAGGAAATGGCTGCTTATGAGATAAGGATGTATCCGTAGTAGATAATTATAGAATAGATTGAATGTATATCTTATACGTCTAGAATATTCTTATCTTGATTAGAAAGTTATTGTAAACCTAGTAGGACTCCTTGGCCTATAAAAGGAGGATCCTAGGGTTAGATTATGTACGTATTGGTTAGTTTTCGTTTACACTTCAAGGTTGTAAAACCCTAGCATTGTTGAGTGCTCGTATTAATAATATTGAAGTGTTGATAGAGAATTATTCTTCTTAAGTTAAGCTTTTACATTCCGCATTTAAGCTTAAGTGTTTACTTTAAGTCAACTTCTATATAAGATCGTTTGCTCAACTGGGATCAACAGAATTTAGGGTTTTACAACCTACATCAAGGGTTAGTTTCAAGCAACAAAGTATGTAGATGCGTCAATGATTTGCACATAAGAGCATGTACCATGGACATATATCAAGAAATATGATATTAGAAAAGCTAATACAAAGCAAAATCTTTCTAATTAATATGCATTCAACAATTAAGCAAGTAGGCATTGAGCATTTAAGAGGGCATGAAGACATTCAATCATATTCTACAAGAGCAAGTTGTTGTTTACAAATATTAAACACAAATATGCGAGTAATCTAGATTTTTCAAGAAGAATCCTAGTTACTACTTGTTTAAAGTGCACTCCTAACGGGAGACAAAGATCATCCATGTAAAACATCTTTAGTCAAATTTAGGAATGGAAAATTTTCAAGTTAGAGAATGGATATTAGACTATTACTAGCGGTGCAAAACTAATGCTAAACAAGACCATTTTTATGGGTTTACCATAAACCCAACTTCTCTACTGGAAGCAATTTAACCGTTAGGTTAAATTGAATTTTTAGTGCAATAGGTTCTCCAGTAGCCATTCTCATATTAGAAAAATTGGAATTCCTATGTTTTTCCATCGAAGTTTTCCAAAGATGATATTATCCGATTCCGCTAATACATGTCCTATCCATATTTTAAAGTCCGGTTAATGAAGACAACTTATTGTACACAAAATCCTTACAAAAGCAAGCACAATATTTTAAATTTGTGTTTGAGATTTGGAGGTTGTTTGGTTTCGATGGTGTATTATATGACCTTATGGATGACATCTTTGTTTGTTGAGTTGTTATTTTAACATGTTTTGGTTTCAAGAATACTCCATAGTAAATCTTGAGAAAGAGAGTCTAATTAAAGTTACTTGCCTTAATAGATCTTGTAATGGTTTACGTTTTATCATTGAGAGAAAACATATTATATCTTTTGACAAATATGCTTATTTAAAATTATAAAATTTTCACTCTTATGAATTGCTTATGAAAACAAGTATTTTAGTTATAATATGATTAACAAAATTTACTTGTTTAAGCGGTGACACATGTTGTATTAGGATGCTTGCAAAATTTAATATCCTATATTTTGCAAACAAGTTATAATGTATTTTCTTGTAACATAACCATTCATGTTACAAAGGGAATGGAATGCATAGGATATATATATATATATATATATATATATATATATATATATATATATATATATATATATATATATATATATATATATATATATATATTATCCTTTCAAAATACATGTTATCTTCTTGAAGATTGATGATGTATTATGTGTGACATTTTTACTTGACATGTGATTTTGAGTCTTGACTCGTTCATGAGCAAAGTCTACATATGTTATATGTGTGCTTGTGTTTGGTTTTTCAGAAATGACACATTTACAAATTGTGTTGCAATGTAAATTTCTTGAATATTTCGGATGAAACATTCAAGTCGTCAATCCTACTTCGTTGTGTATTTTAAGCATCTTTTAAACATATTATTTTAATGTTTGGAACACAAGTATTGGACAAGAAGACTCAATATGACATCACCAACACAAGTGTGAGTTATGATCCGATGCATATTTTTTTCATCTTGAGACGGATGCCATTATTTTCATAACAATCGAGTGTGATTGAGTATGTATGTTCAAGATGATATGTTTTGTTATATCTTAAAGCTGAACAAATAATGATTTCAATTTCATGTCCACACTCAAAATCTTGTCAATTAGATTCTATAATTATATCAATCATAATTTAAATAATGAATCGATATAAGCTCAAAATCTTTCTTGACCCTCACAACCACACTTTTAATAAGGAAAATAAGTAATGATTTATGGAATGTGCTCCATCAAATTTAATACACGTTGTATGTGTGAGGTTAATAATAATGACATGTTAACTTAATGATTCAAGATTGTAATTACTTTTTGTGTGCGAAAACTATATCTTATTACGTATAATATGCATAGTTTTTGACATTTTGTAAGTATAAAAAATAATTATCATAACCTTTTTTATATAATACACAACTTATGAAAAGATAGTTTATGACTACATGTTTGAAACAATTAGTGTGTGTTCAAATATATGCAAGGTTTAAAAATATATTTTCTTTTACATAAATACTAATGTATTATTATAAACCTTTATCTTGTTTAGACAACCCATGGCCACTCAAGATAGGTGCATGTAATGTTTTAGAAATCATGTTGAACAAGTGTGAAATATTTTAAGGTGACACATTTTAACACTTGAACCTTTTGAAAGATAATTGTGTAAGACAATTGTTTTTGTCATACATGATTTATCAACTTAGTCTACATATCTAAGTGAGTTACTAAAAGATTATAACATAAGCAAACACATAATCATTTAGCATAGCACACATAAAGGTATTCGTAATTGTTCTGTATATTAGATAAAATAATGTATACTTGCTTGATTTTGTTTCGAAAAGAGTATTCCTCCCCATTTCAAAAATTAATTAAGATCGATATTTTGAATCGACAAAGACATCATTTTTCAAAGATTCATTTATTAGAAGTGTCTGACTCGAAAGATAGAGTAAGATGCAAGTTTTATGTTAAAATGTAACACAAGGTTTTGACTACTATGTAGTATTTTGCATTTATGACTTATGTAAGTTTCGAATTAATCCTTTCAAATATTTTTAAATGAAAGTAGACTCAATTACCATTAAAATAGTGGGTGGCACGACTTCTACAGACTTACAGTTCATTTTATAGGAATTTTCAAAGTTGAAATGATTCTGGCGGAGGTCCCTTAAATAGCCGACGATCCCTTATTGATAAAGGACCGTCCAGAGATAAAGGATCGCCACCAGTAAACCAAAACACATTTTTTGAGTAAGAATTCATTTTCTTCAAGCTAGTATACAAAGTGCATTTTACCAACAAAACTAGAATGAATTAAGCAACAAAGTATTTTTAGCATAAGTTTAGCAAATTAAACACTTTTCATATTTAATTCCTCTTAATGAGAAATTTGATACGCGGACCGTACTCTATTTTAAAAATCATTTGTTTTAAAAACTAGAGCGACGTGGCTCTGATACCAATTATAGAAATGTAGATGGAGAGATGAATACGTTCCTCGTTCAAATCATAAAACATTCGTCTCAAATTCCATATCAAGTGTGACTAAATATGAATAGTGGTTATGTCACTCATAAAAACATATATGTCACTCAATAACAAGTATATAAGAAATCACATAAACATAAGCATAACAAGAGATTTAAAAGTATTTAGCTATTTCTGATGCACTGTAGACGGTCCCTAATACACACCGACAATCCCTTAAATATTGGGGACCGTCCCTGTATAAGGGACCGCCGCTAGTGGGCAGTTTATTACGTGTGATTAAGTTATCTTATATTTTGCATTTCTAAGTTAACTAGTTAATATCACAAGCATACACACAACAAGCCACACTAGCCTAACTGTAATGCAAGTATAGAAAGGAAAGGGATGAGAAGAGAAAACGCAAACCAGACACCATGATTTATAGTGGTTCGGCATGAAGCACCTCTTTGTCCTACTCCACTCCCCGAGTACCACACTTGAGAGTTACTTCACTAGTCAACACGCTCCTTTTAGGCGGAACAAACCATACACAAGCTTACACCAAGTTTAACGACACTAAGTGGAACATCGAGTCCTAATCCTAGCTAGAACCAATCTACACCAAGGCCCATGTGGCCACAGGAACAAGCACTCTTGTCCCACTTAGATCGACACACAATCCAAGTCTTCACACGAACGAGCGTTCTAGTTCACTTTAATCTTCACCCGATTCAAGTCTTTACACTCGGACTTCACTAAGTCCAAATCTTCACACTAGAACTCCACTAAATCCTAGCCTTCACACGACAACACACAAACTATTACAAGACCTAATCTAGATACAACACTTCTCAGAATTACACGTTGTCCAATTCAAACCTAACCACGACTCACACACATGTCGGATCTATTAATATACAAGAATAGAGTTTAGAGGAAGAAGAGAATCGTAACACTAGTTACGTTTATGTGTGGACTTAATAACACTTTGATTCTTGACGTCTTCGAGTGTTCTTCTCTTTCACTTGAGATAGAGGATGATGGGATCACTTATAAATACATACCAAAGATTTATAATGATCAAAGAAGAGAAAGGAAAGAACATGAAATTTTTGTGCTAAGAGGATTGATTTTCTAAAAGGAACAATTCAGTATTTATAGCCATCAGGAGGAGCGGGGCGACGGTCCCTTAAACTTTGGACGGTCCTTTATCAATAAGGGACCGTCACATAGATAAGGGACTTCCCTGATAGTTTTTGTCCTTTAGTAGTGAAATGTTATCTGGTGAAATTTTATCTGATATGGGCGGGAAATCAAGCCGTTTTTCATATTTAAAATTTGAATTTAATTTCTATAATAAAACATTTTCTTTTAATTACAAAATTACTTTTGTAAAAATGTTTTGTCACATAAAATGTGAGGTTTAGAAAAATATATTCTTTGATCACTTTAACTAAGTTGGCATGGTGTGTTTGTACATACCTGAAGTGATGTGGACTTGAGTCGTCGAGAGACGTTGATGTGTGAACAAGTAACTTGTGCATTTTACGTTATGTATTACAAGTTACGTGTTTGTCATCATTAAAACATAAAGACACTGTATAGATTAAACGTCGTAATGTTTGCACTAACAATGTAATTGTCCAAGATGGTTGACTTGCCACAAGTAAAAATTCCCTATATCCGGCAAAACCGTGATTTACGTACCCTTACACCTAATGTTACAACCCTTTAAAAGACCTATTTGATAGTTTATCCTAGGTGCTTACGCCAAAGTGGTGAAGGTTTGATCTATTCACAAGCCTATGGTAATCTATGTGCTATGAAAGGTAGAGAGTGCTATATTTTCCCTTTTCCACATGTGTTACATAACTCTATAGACCCGAGAAATGTAAGAATCCAAAAACTTTATGTGAGGTTCTGTTAGGAATACAAATATTCCTATAAAAGTCTCGGTCACCTGATTATTGTAATAGCATTAAGTTAGCTCGTAGTTAGTATATTTATAAGTTAGTTAGTATTAATTTAAGTAACACCGTGGAAGAAGGACGGGTCTTCACTCACTGTATGCCTGATCCACAGCCCAGGTGTGGGCGTTTATGTTGTAAGTATAAATACCCCTCTCCACATGTGGAGAGGTTTGGACCTTCATTTTATCTTAATCTTACATTCTACTTCTCTTTCAAGGTTCCACTCTCTCTCTCTCTCTCTCTCTCTCTCTCTCTCTCTCTCTCTCTCTCTCTCTCTAGTAATTCCAACGCCATACAAACCACAAGGAAATCATGTTTCCAACTTAATTAGTATTCTACAATTGGTATCAAGAGCCAAGGTTTCATCTTAGGGCCCTGTAGAATCGGATTTGATGTGGTTTTGTGAGTTTGGAGTCATTTTCTTGTAAAACATATTTGTTTGATCTTTCTTGTGTTGTAAAACATGTTAGTGATGTACTTTTATGATCATAGGTATTAGTAGAACATTGTGTTTCAGTTGGTTATACCATATCTTTAATCTATTTGAAGTTTGGATTAAGTTTTGGGTGTATTTCTAAGTTGCGGTTAAGTCTACTGTTTCATTGCTTGCCTGCGTTTAGTTTCTGATATCTGTGGTTAGTTTGACTGCAATTACTATTTTGGGAATACAAACAAATCGCAAGGAAAGTGACAGTTTTGGACCTTTGTCTCTGCGTTTAGCTCCTGCGGTTAAGTGGTCTGTGGTTAATTCATTGTGTTTAGCTCCTGCGGTTAAGTGGTCTGCGGTTAGTCCATTGTGTTTAGCTTTCTGCGGTTAAGTGGTCTGCGATTAGGTCCTTGTGATTAGCCTCACTTGCAGTTTAACTGTTCTGCGGTTTGCTCAGCTTGCGGTTGGATTATTCTGCGGTTTGGTGCATTCTGCGGTTAGTGTCCTGCGGTCATTGTTCACTGAGGTTAACTTATCTACGGTTTACTATTTCTACGTTTAGGTCAATTTGTGGTTAAATATCCCTGCGACTAGTGCACTTCATTGCGAGTATCTCCTACTCTGCGGTTTAGTAGTTTCTATTTTGTGATGTTGACATCCTCTGATGACATTCAAGCTGCTGGGTCCGACACTCGACCTCCGATGTTGGACAGAACTGACTATGAATCATGCGCACAAAGGATTCATCTCAATTGTCTGGGTAAGGAAAATGGGATCAACATTTTGAAATCCATCGATGAGAGACCCTTTCAAATGGGTACTACTAGAGACACGGTCGCATCATCTGATCAACAACCGACTGTAGTTGGTCTAGATAGACCTCGCACTTACAATGAGCTGTCGGATGAAGAAAAGAAACGTTATGATGCCGACATCAGGGCATCGAATATTGTCATTCAAGGGCTTCCCAAAGATGTCTACAAACTTATCAACTACAACACTGAAGCCAAGGCTGTCTGGGATAATGTGAAAACGCTTCTTGCGGGGTCTGAGTTAACTAAAGAAGATAGGGAGTCTCAGATTTATGATGAATTTGAGCACTTCAAAATGAACCCAGGTGAAAGCATCACTGACTATTACGTCAGATTTCACAAGCTGGTTAATGATATGAGAGCCATCAAGATGACAATGCCCAATATTCAGCTTAATTCCAAATTTGTGAATAACATGGCACCAGAATGGGATAGGTTTGTTACAGCCGTTAAGCTCAACAAAGGTCTCAGGCATATTAATCATGAACAACTCTATGCATATCTCTAACAACATGAGAAACATGCTTCTTATGATCGGTTAATGCGAGAAAAGCTCAATCTGTCAACATCTAATGAATCTCTTGCCTTTGTCTCTAATGTTCAACAACTTACCCAAACCTCAAATGATCAATCTCAACCATCACAACCATCTTCCAGGTCTACGAAAACCAATGGTCAATCATCAACTCCCTCACCATCTGCTTTGAACACACAACTGGATTCTGGGTATTCTCACACTGACATGATGATTGATAATCTCTCCAACCAAGTTTCTATACTGGTCCAACAGTTCAAGGCTGCACTTCCATCTACTAATAACAAACTTAGGACCTCGTCTAATCCACGTAGTCAGGCAGTCATTGAAGATGGTAGGGTGGTGGTGCAGAATGTGCAGGGAAGACAAAACTTCAACCAAAGAAATGCTGGTAGAGATAATGGGCAGTAGAGAGTTGGTAATGCTCTTCAAGTACAAGCTAAGCAGCCTAAGTGTTATAACTGTGGAGGGTTGGGCCATATAGCTAGGAATTGCACTCTCCCAAAACGTCCTCAAAACTCTGAGTACTTCAAGGACAAGATGTTGCTGATGCAGGCGCAAGAGAATGGGACGGTGTTGGATGAAGAAGCTCTGCTCTTTCTAGCCGGTAATGATGGGAACACCTTTGACGCTGATGTGGATGATCAGCCTATTCAGGATATGGCTCTAAATGACCCGAATATCTTTCAAGTTGAAGAATGTGATGCATTTGACTTAGACGTAGATGACGAACCTACTACTCAAACCATTTTCATGGCTAATATGTCTACAGCTGCTTCCTCTCCACAGCATCCTGACTCATCCATCACATCTGCTATCTCTGAGGTACCAACATCACTTAATCCTGATCTGAATACTCCTACAGTTTTGTAGGGGGTGTGTGACTCGGTACAACTCAAGAATATTGTCAACATAAACACCACTGATATGGGAAATACCAATAATATCCCATATGAAATGTATGTGAATGACAATGGACTGCCTGTTGTACCAAGTGACATGCCGTCTATTGATTCTAGTGAACATGAGGCACATGAGCACACGATATACAACCCTGATGATTCCTTGATTACTAGAGTTAACACCCTTAAGGATCAAGTGAATATTTATGAACAGCGTGCTAAATTTGAGCTGAATGAACGTGAGCAGAAAATGGAATGGCAACTGCGTACTTACATATCTAAAAACAATTCCAAACAAGAAACATTGAAAAGGGAGTTAGTTGCTTTAAAAAACCAATTGGATCAAACCGTCAAACAAAAACAAGAGTTTCAAAAAAGTTTGACATTAATCAAACTCGAATACAAAGATAAAGAAACTAAACTTCTAAATGATTTCTCAAAACTCAAAATGTTAAAAAATAAATTGGAAGATAAGTTGTACACACAAGGCCAAACCATTCAATTTGCTCAAATGATGCAAAACCATAGGAAACTAAGTGATGAATTTAGTGAACAGGATGCCTCTAAGCCCAAAGCAAGATGCCTTAGAAATGGTTTAGGAGCACAACCTGCATTATATGATGCAAACACTATACTTGAACCTAACCATGCCCCTCCTGATATGAGATCCTATGACGAAATTGATGAGGCGGAGGATAGAACTAGGGTAAAACTTGCTGAACGATTAAAGGATCCTAAGTGCATAGCGAAGAATATTGTGTTTCACTATGATTATGCGAATGATAATCACTCTGCCATTTTTTTCCTCAAAAGAGAATTCTTCCTGACAAAGTGTTTTGGAATATAGACATTGAGAAAATGAAAGCTGAAAGAATTGTGGATAACACACGCACTATCTTTAGAATTGCTGACCCAACCATTTATCCCCTGAACATACCCAGGCACCTCGTACCATTTACTCTTCCCACACAGTGTAACACTCTAATTGGGTTGTATGTTCTAGGTCAATTGTTTAATGATTTTGAGAAAACCTGTAAATTAAGAATTACACCTACAGGGATTACAAAAGGGGAAAGGGGTTTTGAGCAAACAAAACAGTGTTACCTAACTGAAGTTATGCCATTTTTTAAACTTCTCAAAGAACATTTTGAGGGCCTTAAAAACACCATTAATGATGATGTGACTCAAATGAAAAAGATTTTTGATGAAGTGGAAAGAGAGGGTAAACAATTAGCTATTGATCTCAAATACAGTGAAATTGACAGGAAAAACATTCTCATTATGAATGAAAATTTGATTGCAAATTGTATTGCCAAAGATGTGTTTTACACTGTTACCGACTCAACATTATCTGCTCGACATTTTCATGAAATGTCGGTTAATTTGAATGTCTTCCAGAATCGTGTAATTGAGCTTGAGGGGGAGAATTACAAACTTACTTAAAAAATTCAAAACGACGACCATGATAACATGGTCAGGAATTTCTCAAAAATAGAAGTTGATAATCTGAACCTACAATTAAAATATCAACATCTAGAAGAAAGCATAAAAATATCAAATGCCAAGACATCTTCGGATGCTCCTGAGTTTGACACATGTTTTGAATTAGCCAAAAAGGATGAAGTAATTCAAGCTCACTCAAACACGGTTCGGAAATTGAAGGTCCAAATTGCACAATTAAAATCGAACAAAAGCTATGTGACCAATACCAATTACCAGAAGTCGATAGATTCTCAAAACTTTCAGAAACAAGGCATTATCAATGAATTACAACATGAAAATGAGTGGCTTCGTGCTGAAATGTCAAACGTTAAACAACGTTACAAAGAATTATTTGAGTCTATTAAAATAACACGTGACCAAAACAATGAAAGAGTCACTTCTTTGTTAAATGAAATTGAGAATCTAAAGACTATGGTGAAGGGTAAAATGCCCGTCGTTTCATGTGATCATGCAATTTCCAATGTACATGCTTGTAAGAAATATGTGTGCGATGCTGTGAATGTCTCTCTTCCCCTTAGGAACAATAAGTTAGTTCATAGCAACTATCTTAGAAATCATAAGGATTGTCTGGCCATACTTAGAGAAACCATTGAAGATGAGAGGATACCTAAATCACATGATGATGTTATTGTTGGTGCTTGCTTCCTCACTAATAGAGCCCAGGAATTATTAGAATATGCTATAGGATCATGCCCCAAGAATGATAACAAGTCGGTTAGGTCATTTGCGTCGCACTCTAACAGTGGCAACATACATGTTACATTAGATTATCCCCAAACCATGTCACAATCCACCATCATGATCACCGGTAAACAAGTAGCAACTAATCATACTAATGTTCCCGTCATTGCTTCTACAGGAGTAAAAGGTGTATCTAATGCTAGCAAGTCACAGCCTAGGTGCAATACAAAGAATGATAGGACTTTGCCGGCTAAGAGTACATTTATGAAGGAAGTAGAAGAATCCTCTAGGAACAATAAAGTTATGCTTAATGAACGGAATCGAGTTGATTCAAACATTTTTGTTAACAATGATGTAATTAATTCGAATTCTGGTGCTATTTGTAAGACTTGTAACAAATGTTTATTTTATGGTAATCATGATGCTTGTGTTGTGTCCTTTCTAAAATCCACTATGAAATCTCCAGTTATGAATGTCTCGAGTGTTAAATGGGTAAAACGAGTATGGAATAAAACAGGAAAAGTGTTCACTAATGTTGGTTATCAATGGAGACCTATTGGAAGGAAATTCACCCTAGGCGAAAAGTGCCCAATGACTAGGATCACTAACTCCAAAGTTGTGCCTGTTAAGAAGTGGAGACCTACTAGTAGAATGTTCCCAATAGACGCACCTATTACCACTCCTAGTTCTAGTGCATCAAAATGTGAAAATTCCAGTGAGATATCTGTAACATATGATAATCCAATATTTGTGTGTACTAACCAAACGGACCCCAACTTTTTGTGGGGCTCCAGCTTTTTTCATTATCCACCATTGTCTGGTTTCAAATGCAGGTCGTACAAATCGTCCTTTGGTATTTGGACTCAAGCTGCTCAAAACATATGACTGGAGATCGCTCGCTGCTCAAGAATGTCGTGGAAAAGTTTATTGGTACGGTTAGATTTGGGAACGACCATTTTGGATCTATAATGGGTTACGGTGATTACGTCTTTGGAGACAGTGTGATATCCAGAGTCTACTACGTGGAAGGACTTGGGCACAATCTATTTTTTGTTGGACAATTTTGTGACTCTGATCTTGAAGTTGCTTTCAGAAAGCACACCTGTTTTGTTAGAGAATTAGATGGTGTTGATCTCCTCAAGGGGAGACGGGGCACTAATCTTTATACCATCTCTATCGAAGACATGCTACGGTCTTCTCCAATTTGTTTGCTTTCTAAAGCCTCCAAGAACAAATCATGGTTTTGGCATCGTCGTTTGAACCATTTGAACTTCGGTACCATCAATGAACTCACACGTAAAGATCTTGTTCGAGGCTTGCCCAGACTTAAGTATGAAAAAGATCATTTGTGTTCAGCATGTCAAATGGGCAAAATCAAAAAGCACACCCATAAACCCAAGACTGTCAATTCCATCATGGAAGTTCTACATACTCTTCACATGGATCTCTGTGGACCAGTGAGGATTCAAAGTATCAATGGAAACAAATATGTGCTTGTTATTGTTGATGATTACTCTCGATTCACGTGGGTAAAGTTTCTACGATCAAAAGATGAAACTCCGGAAACCATATCAAACTCATCAAGATGTTGCAAGTTCGCCACAACAAAACAGTTAGATTCATTCGTACTGATAACGGAACGGAGTTTGTAAATAAACAACTTACTCAATTTTATGAAGGTGTCGGCATTAGTCATCAAAAGAGCATTCCACGTACTCCTCAATAAAATGGAGTTGTTGAAAGACGTAATCGCACCTTAGTTGAAGCCGCAAGGACTATGCTCATCTTCTCCAAAGCTCCTATGTTTCTTTGGGCTGAGGCAATTGCAACAGCATGTTACACACAGAACCGATCCTTGATACATCCTCTTCACTGCAAGAATCCATATGAACTGGTTCATGGCAGAAAACCAGGCCTTTCGTTTCTTCGAGTATTTGGTGCACTGTGCTATCCAACTAATGACAGTGAAGACCTTGGGAAGCTCAAGGCCAAGGCCGACATTGGTTTCTTCGTTGGCTATGCTCCAGAGCGAAAGGGGTACCGAATCTACAACAAACATACCAGAGACATAATAGAAACGATCCACGTTACTTTCGATGAGCCGACTGAGCAACCGGTTCCTGGACAATCAAGTTCTGGACCCGTACCTAACCTTTTGTCTCCTGGACCTATAAGCTCCAGGCTTGTACAGAATCCCACTCCTGCTACTCCTTTTGTACCTCCTACAAGTGAAGATTGGAAGAAATTGTTTGACCCTATGTTTGATGAATACTTTGAACCTCAGCATATGGATGCTCCTGAAGCTACAGTGGTTCAACAACTAGTTGGGGTAGTGAATGTCCCAGTTGATAATGACGGGTCATCCACTTCGTTGTCATGGGATCCTGAAGCCCCCACCATCAGTCAATCAGTTACCACTTCTAATGTCCAACCTCCATTTGTACAACGAGTAGCAACTGTGGATAATTCGTCTGAAGTAAATCCTTTTGCTCCACCTGATAATGAGCCATTTGTTAACATCTTTGCCCCTGAATCGTCAAATGATGCTACATCCTCCGACGAATCTAACACGGCTACCTCAGTTCCCTATCCTCAACCCCATGAATACCTTAGGAAATGGACCAATGATCACCCTATTGACAACATTATTGGAAACCCTTCGCGTCCAGTATCTACCCGCAAGCAAGTTGCAACTGACGCATTGTGGTGTTTCTTCAATTCTGTCCTCTCTAAAGTTGAACCAAAAGACGTCAAGGATGCAATGTCTAAACACTCATGGTTCACTGCAATGGTGGACGAGATTCATGAGTTTGACCGACTGGATGTGTGGGAATTAGTACTGCCTCCCGATTGTGCTATGATCATTGCTCTCAAATGGATATTTAAGGTTAAACTTGATGAGCATGGAGATGTATTGAAGAACAAGGCTAGGCTTGTGGCAAAAGGATATCGTCAAGAAGAAGGTATTGACTTTGAAGAATCTTTCGCACCTGTTGCTAGAATTGAAGCCATTTGAATATTTCTCGCAAATGCTGTAAGTCAAAACATGGTGGTTTATCAAATGGATGTCAACACTGCATTCTTAAATAGCGATCTAAAAGAGGTGGTGTATGTAACCCAACCCGAAGGTTTTGTGGATCCTGAATGCCCTAATCATGTGTATCGTTTGAAGAAGGTTTTGTGGATCCTGAATGCCCTAATCATGTGTATCATTTGAAGCAGGCGCCTAGGGCATGGTACGACACCTTGTCTAAATTCCTCCTTGCTAACAAGTTTTCCAAAGGTGTTGTTGATCCTACACTCTTTACCAGAAAAACAGGCAAAAACCTCCTTCATGTACAAATCTATATTAATGACATCATATTTGCCTCCTCTGATCCCAAAGAGTGTGACTGTTTCTCCCAAGAGATGAGTTCTGAATTCTAGATGTCTATGATGGGTCAAATGTCGTTCTTTCTAGGATTGCAAATTTCTCAAAATCCCAATGGCATCTTCATCAATCAATCCAAGTATTCCAATGAAATTTTGAAGAAATTTGGATTCGATTCATTTGATTCAGGTGATACTCCTATGATTGAAAAATCAAAACTGGATGAGGATGATGTTGGAATACTGGTCGAACAAACCAAATATCAAAGCATGATTGGTTCACTAATGTATCTTACTGCCAGTAGACCAGATCTTCTATTTGTTGTTTGCATGTGTGCTCGATATCAATCAAAACCCACCAAGAAACATCGGGAAGCTGTCAAGAGAGTCTTTCGGTATCTTAAGGGTACAATCCACATGGGCCTATGGTACCCCAAGGACACTTCTATGGCCCTCACAACATACTCTGATGCTGACCATGCGGGATGTCAAGACACTCGTCGCAGTACATCTGGGGGTGCTCAGTTTTTTGGGTAATAAGCTAGTCAGTTGGTCGTCAAAGAAACAAATGAGTACATCTATCTCTTCCACAGAAGCTGAATACATTGCCATGTCCTCATGTTGTGCTCAGATCTTATGGATGAGATCTCAACTTTCAGACTATGGCTTCGTATGCAACAAGATTCCCATGTACTGTGACAACAAAAGTGCAATTGCTCTCTGCTGCAACAATGTCCAGCACTCAAGGACTAAGCACATTGACATTCGACATCACTTCATTAGGGAGCAAGTTGAGAAAGGAATTGTGGAACTTTACTTCGTGAGGACTGAGTTCCAGCTAGCTGATATCTTCACCAAAGCACTTTCTAGGGACCGATTTCAATTCATCCTCCCACGCCTTGGTATGAAGTGTCTCACGCCTGAGGATCTCTACGTCTTCAGGAAGATCAGGAGGAATAAAGGGGTTGCTTCACATATCCTTTGTACATAATATTAACAAAAAAAAAAAAAAAAAAAAAAAAAAAAAAAAAAAAAAAAAAAAAAAGTTAAATATAAAACCTATAAAATCCTTAAAAATCTGAAAAATCATATAAAATACAAAAATATTCCTCTTACGACATGTCTCTTGTGTAATCAATATTATGTACGTTTCTAGAAATGTCATTCAACAATGACACGGAATCATACATATGCTTGAGCAAGAGTTTTTCGGTTTCAAATAATGTTTTTCTAAAACATGTCGTTTCTCAAAACATTCTTCAAAATTATGGCTTACAGTTACTTCAGACTGTAACCCGGACTTAAAAAATATGTCTTGCTATTACTTCAGATAGCAACCCGGTTTTCAAAATGAGGAAAACACGTCGCCAAAAAGACGGTTGTTCCTAGTAAAGGGTGCCGTTCATCCGAGCGTGAATTACTTTATATTCATGCACCCTCGATCTAATGTACGTTTCAGTGCATTATTTCTTGATAAAGAAGAGAAGTCTTCTTTTTATCGCCAAATATTTTCCCTTCTATGATTTTTTCCGGAAAGTATTTGTGCAAAACTTGGTGGTACCATGAGATTTTGTTTGGAAATCAATTTGAACTCAAACTTTGATAAAACTTTTCACTCAATCAATGACATAACTTATTTATGTTTTAAACATCCGTCATTGATTGAGGGGGAGAAGTGATTTCTCAAAATTTTATGTATCATCAAAACTCCCCACACTTTGTACAAAAATCTGGCAACAATATACTTTGTGATGGTTATGTGTCAGAATGAGAAATTTTTAAAGGGTTTTCGTTAAAAACTTCAAATCTTTTGTAAACTCTTCAAATCTGACACATAACAACCTCCCTCACAGATTGAGGGGGAGCAAGAAAAAGGTTCCTTTTATCAGAAAATATTAAAATTGACCGCATTTCTCTCCCAAAAGCTTTCTAAATTATTTAAATCAATTGAGATCCAAAATCTCAAACGATTAGAAATTTTTGATCGGGGGAGAGAATGTGATTTAAATATGAAATCTGATATTCAAATGTGATCTTTTGGACTCAATAAATGTGCTCCCACATATGTGCTAAACACTTTCGAATATCGAAGCACATATTGAGGGGGAGCAAAAGGCGTTTGTGGAAGTTATACCAAAGACCGACCATTTATCTTTATGCATGGAGTTATAAGGTTGGTTAAGGTTAGGTATGAATTCCTATGATCCACCAGAACCGGAAGGATCTTCCCAGGGACAATCCATAGATAGACTAGAAGTCCTTAGGAATGAATGAAAAAAGGAGTAAAGTGAGAAAGGGAAGAGTGCGGACTGAGATAGAACTAGGACTGGAACAAACCCAACAAGGTTCTAGTGGTGAAGTCTTGGTAAGCACTGAAGGGGTTGAAGAATGAAAAAGAAATGGAATGAGAAAGGGTGATAAGAAAAAGCCCTCCAAATATTCAACCTTAGGGCAGAAACCGGGTTCAATTCATAACCTACTAGTGGTTACTAAGGTAACACTAGTATTGAAGACAAGACGTCATGGACCCAGTGACGCACTGCACTAAACTTCCCAACCACTCAAGTTCTCTTAAAAGAGCTTGTTTCATTCTCACGGGGAACCCTGTGCAATGTATCGACCGCTCATTGCGAGCTTTGTTGATACCTAAACCAGGAGACGCCTCCCCAGTCTCCAAGAGTAGATCAAAACGCACTATTGAGTCTAGAGCCATGAGATCATCCATAAATCTCGATAGGACACATTCCAAATATGCTTATTGTTTCACACAATGTGGAAAATAAGATAAAGTATTTAGAGTCCTACGCTTTATCCTTGTGGTATTGCCAGAACATCCGAGTGATATGAAAATATTCACAATGAAGATGGAAATCCTTCTAGAGCGAACATCTCTCAAGCTCTTGGTAGGTGACATGTGAGATCCATCTTGGATCAATGATCAAGTGACAACTAGAAAGCAACAATGGTGCGATTCTAAACTGAATCAAACTTGTTCCAGGATATGGATTGATGGATACTTTTGCTAAAACCTTTCAATGTGTTCACAAACTAATTTTTCGAGCACATTGATTGTGTACAATATCTTTCAAACAAAAGTATTTTTGATGGAAATGTGATTAAAAGTATAAAACTCTCGTCGTGTCTCAAAAATGTTTATCATAGGACACGCGAGTGATTTCAATAAATCTATTTCTCAACAATCCGTGAATATTTATTCACCGATTCACTCTATCGTGCTGTCTGCTTTGAGACATTCCGGTATGAGAACATGCTAAGTATGAAGATTCCAAGGTGGATTCTTTGGAAATTTCATTACTACAAGCTAGAAATTCCTGTCAAGAAGAGTCTTCTTTAAAAGAGACTCTACCTGATCACAGATCGGTTTTCACAAAACCGGAGGGTAGTCTGTCCTCACAGAACGAATGACAAAGCCATGTTCGTTCTCTATCTTTATTGCTAATTGTTTTATTTCAGGGACACATATAAAGATGGCGTTGATGGCTCCAGTTTCCAGCTGAATCGGGTCAATCCATACCTCATGCTCACACATCCTCCCCACTATCAATGAAGATGAGAGACTTGCTACAACAAATGTTGCAAGACTACCAATAACGTTTCCGCAACTCAGATGAAAAAGTCTCCTGATCCACAACTCTAATGCAATGTCTCCAGATACAGAAGGGTGTGAGCATGATGGTTCTTAAGTCACTATATCACATGAAGGCAATACAACTATGGATCAGCTGGGAGATTTACTTTGGCTGATGATCTCAAAGGAAGCTCAAAGATCACATATCTCAAAGGAATTCAAATCACAAGTTCACTTGCTTGAAGTACAAAGTGTGAAGAAAAGTGAAGAATCAGATCCTACGAGCTACAGAGACGAAAGAATGCTTAAAGACCAAAGAGCTTAATTTCAAAGGTGACCTCACTTAGGGGGAGATTGTTAGGAATACAAATATTCCTATAAAAGTCTCGGTCACCTGATTATTGTAATAGCATTAAGTTAGCTCGTAGTTAGTGTATTTATAAGTTAGTTAGTATTAATTTAAGTAACACCGTGGAAGAAGGACGGGTCTTCACCCACTGTATGCCTGATCCACAGCCCGGGTGTGGGCGTTTATGTTGTAAGTATAAATACCCCTCTCCACATGCGGAGAGGGTTGGACCTTCATTTCATCTTAATCTAACATTCAATTTCTCTCTCAAGGTTCCACTCTCTCTCTCTCTAGTAATTCCAACGCCACACAAACCACAAGGAAATCATGTTTCCAACTTAATTAGTATTCTACATGTTCTAGTATAAAATTTCCGTGCTCACTTTGACTAACTTGGAACAATGATATGTTGTAATTACTTTTATATTAATGTTAAATGACCCTTAACTAGTAAATTGATTAGAATAAAAGCTAATTTGCTTGAGGACAAGCAAATCCCAAGTGTAGGGATATTGATAAGGATTAATTTGTTACCTTTTAACGGGTCATTTAAGCCTAAAATCATGTAAAATATGATCAAATATTACCTCAAATCATTTCTTTTTGAATTTTAGGTACTTGGGATGAGAATTCTGGAATTTGGCACTTTTTGGACGAATTTGGACGCAAAAGAAAAGAAAACAACGAAGTCGCGAAAAGACCATCAGAAAAGGGAATCTGACGGTGTCACATTCTAACAAGTGACGCCGTCCCTTACAACTCAAGATGGTTTTCTAGTGTAAAGCTAACAAGAGACACCTCAGAAAGATTTGGTGCATTTACAACCTGACGCCGCCAGGTGTTATGAAGTTATAGGCGTCACGCTTTAATCTAACAAGAGACAGCCCATAAAGGAATTGCAAGTGACGGCCTCAGATCCCTTGGTGACGCCGTCAGAGTGGCGATTTTCACAGACAAAACCCTAATTCAAGGCGAGTTTACGGTGTCAGAATCCATAACTTGACGCCTTAGCCATGTAAATCTATATATACTTTCGGTTCTTTTCAGTGTAATGTGTGGCACTTTTGGGTAGAAAACGGCATCAGGATCCATAACCTGACGCCGTCAGCCATGTATATCTATATAAACTTTCGGTTCTTTTCATTGTAATGTGTGACACTTAGAAACCCTAGACGATTTTCAAAGATATTTTAGGGCTTTTCTAGCCCTTTTCATCCACGTTCAATTAAAGATAAGTTACTTGTTTAATCATTCAATATGTCTATGTATTGTTTGATTGCTTGTTTATCTTTTCTTCTTTCTAACATGCTAGCTTAAATTTATTAGTGTTTGCTTAGATCTTATGAAACCTAGTTGTTGATTATCGATTTTTTATCTCTTTTTTAGTTGATTGCCTCGTGTTAGGCTAAGAAAACTGGAAGACTTCTTATATGTAAGTATCTTGAACATCTTAGAAAACGCAACCGTAGAGTGCACTATTAGTTTTTCTCATTGTATTTATTGCATCAATTGAGATTAATGATCCTAGAAATACTTAATAGACTTTAAGGTTTTAGGTGAAATTAATATTCATAGAGTTGGGGAATGTAGCCACACCCCCACGACCGGTATTAAGGAATACAATGCTTCAACTAAAACAAGAATGTGACAATTCAACAAATCCATATGAGATAACTAGGGAGTAGTAAAGTCTAAGAAAATACTTTTTCCCCCATAAGAGTTCACCATTTACTTTTTCTTGTTATTAGTTTAGTTTTAGTTTATAAGTAGCTTTTGTATTAGTTGATTAACAACTACTTCTGCCCACTCTTTCAAAACCGAGATTTTAATTTGCTTTGTTAAAAAACATAAAAACACAAAAAGAATCATCCCTCACCTCTAGACTTATCTTGACATACACTTCAATCTAACGATAGTATTCCCCTAGAGAACAAATCAATCCCTCGGATTTACCTATACTACACTACAACGGTAAGGTACACTGCCTGGAGGATTTTAAAACTTTTTGAGATCCCTCGAGAAGTAAAACTCCTTGTGAGGTTACAATATCTCTCATCAAACACCCAGTTTGAATTCCGCTCCATTCACGAAATTAGGGTTGTTACATGGTGCAGGCCCTAATCTGGTTTGATTAGAAGCCATGGCATTAAGCTCGGGTTCTAGAGCGAGACTCCCAGTGGTCATTTGTGAAATCTCTTTGAACTTCACATTCATCGTTTCCATTATCCTTTTTGAAGGTTGTTGACGAATTTCATGTTGCCGCGATTATTCTTGGTGTCAACTTGTTTCTGGTTAACTCATTCATCAAAGTGCAAAACCTATTATAGTAGGATTTAGTGGATTCTCCTGGAGTGGATGTAAACTTCTCCCATTCTGATAGTAGCTTGTTTTCTATGACTTGTTGCCCAATTTTTGTTCCATAACATAATCTTCTAACTCGTTCCCACATGTCATATGCAGTTTCACAACTGTCTACTGCTGCGAAGATCTCTCGCGATAGTCCTAGTTGGATTAAGTGCATTTCCATATCATCAGCTTCGATCTGCTTCTTATCATCATCTATGTATTATGCTTCTGTTTGTTCACGAACGTATGGTAGAATAGGAGGTGTTTGAATTTGTCGCGGATTGAAGGGTCCATCCGTAATGGATTGATGCATGAGTTTTCCATTGGGTTTAGTTTTAATATAACGAAGCATGCAACTTGTCCATTGAAGATACCGACCTTTCTAAAGCATATGAGAATGATTTTCAGTACCGGCTGCATGAATGTCTTGTTGAGTAGCCATTATTGAAGGTTTAAGTGATAAAGTTGATCTTGGATCTTTAAAGATAGTGAAGGTTGTTGATGTTTAGGTAAAGATACGATATATGTTTGGTAAACTTCCTTAGTTGAAGAATACTAACTTGGAGAATTATGAAATTCCTTACTCGGAGGCTTACTTGGAGAATTCTGAAATTCCTTACTCGGAGGCTTACTTTGAGAATTATGAAGTTCCTTACTCGGAGGCTTACTCGGAGGATTTCCTTACTCGGAGAATTTTCTTACTCGATTCCTTACTCGGAGACTTTCCTTACTCGGTTCCTAACTCAGACAATTTCCATACTCCATTCCTTACTCGAAGAATAAAAACTTGGGAAGTATCCTCTTACTTGGAAGAATTATACAAGAGAAGTTCTGATTTCCTTGCTCGAAAAGTGCGCTCATAACTTAAATTTCCTTACTCGGAGGATTGTCCTTAATTGGAGGAACGCAGTGCTAAATAGGATAAATTCAAAGCTATGTAGGAGAAATTCAAAGCTAAGTAGGAGACATTCAAAACCTTACTCAGAGAGTTACGTATCTTAACTTTAAAAATCACTAAAAATCACCACAAAACACGTTCTTAATCCAAGGTTTTTTTTTTTTTTTTTTTTTTTTTTTTTTTTTTTTTTTTTTTTTTTTTCCAAATCTAACCTAAAACAACATAAACAAACATAAAGCAACAGACTTTAAAGGTTTCAAAACGTATTTTTAATTAAAAAAAAAAAAAAAAAAAAAAAAAAAAAAAAAAAAAAAATCCTTACTTTGTAAACTTTTGAAAACCTTTTAAATCGATTTGAAACTTTAACAAAACCCAACCTTGACTATCCTTGGCGATTGATACCAATTGTAGGACCTCTATTTGATCAACTTAACACATGATATTAGACTATGGTGACAACAAGTGGAGTTAATAAGTAGAGATTGAGAAAAAGAAAATGAGAACTTTATTAATAAAACTCAAACCATACACACCTTGAAACACACCCTCATATGGTGACATATGAGGGTATTTATACTTAGACATGTGATGCCTTAGTGGGCTTTGTATGTGCTTGGATTGGGTAGACTTGGTTTACATGGTTTATAAGGGTTGCTTCTTTAACTAACTTACCAAGTTCCATGATCCCATTTCATTAACTATTGAATTTTCTATAACACATTACAAAGTTCTTAAATACTAGAATGACCATCACTTTCTATTAAGGCTAACAAAAACATATCCCAAACAATAGTCCAAGAATGATCTTTAAGTTCATTACTCAATTAAAAGTGCACAACAAAAAACCTCAAGAAACAGGAAATGAAAACACTTAAATCACTCAAAGCAATGTGGTAACATTTAGTAATTCACTCAATTGCTCAGTCCTAACGAATATTCTATCATAAGTAGAGGTGGAAAATACATTTAAAAGAATATCATTTTTCACAACACAACAAAATAGTAAATAGCGCGGTCTTTCTCATACAATCGTATACGCACAACAACAAAATAGGAACCGGGACCAACGGCATAGCTAAGTTGAGAACTAGTCCACCGTCTATTTAAACACGTGGGTAGTGACTTGTGGTTCAGTGACAATATAATCAAATAATTTCGTATTCCATGAAAGTGATGTCTCCGTCGTAAATAAATAAGTATTTCTTGGGAAATTTGCGAAACGGTGATTTAAGATGATACTTAACTCTTACTTAACTCAAATTTGTGATATAGTATATTGTTAACTTAGAACAATTTGTGATATAGTATATTGTTAACTTAGAACATTAGATCACGTCACATAATTGGTTGTATTTTCTCGCACGCACATTTATTCTTTCTGGAAATTACACTGTCTTCACCGTCATTTCATTCCGATTTTGATGACACACGTCTCGTCCGTTTTCGTGTTCATCAGGTTTCGACCAGAACAAATCGAAGATGCTTCGATCTACTTGCGAAGTGAAGATCACGTGATAAAAAAAATGAGACACCGTTCACACCCAACGGTTTATATACTTCGACATCATGCAAATCGATTACCAATGCTTCAACATAACGAAATCAAAGATGCTTCGATCCAATTGAAGTGAAGATCACGTCATAAAAAAGTTGTACTTCTTTTTCTCATAAAACAATTAAATTATAAGTTAGACTTTAAAAACACATGTTGTGAATTTCCTATAAATATAATTTATACAATAAGATCTTGCTCATTCATCATGTCATTACAATGAATCTTATCTCACCACATTAATATATTCAACAACTATAAACTGTTACATTTTTTTATCAAAAATTTACACCAAAGTTCAAAGAACCTGTAAAAAATCGATGAACATTAATTATGTATTTAATATATTAAAACACATTATACTAAAAGTGTCAAAAATCAAAATTTCCCAATTTCTTTTATCTGCAAGCATGGAAATATATATTTTTTATATGCTTGTGATGATAATCAATTGAGCTTTGTTAAAACCTACTACTAAATTATCCTACAAATCCTCCTACACATACAACAATATTAAATAGTTCTTTTTCACTCATTATCTCTTTGCATATAAACCGTCAGTTCTGGCACTTGACAGAATTTTGTTAGTATGCGGTTTTATAAGATGATTTAGTATGAGGATATAGTATTTTTGTAATCAATTATATTGTTAAAGCTAAACCACGTAAATCATTAAATAATTTACTCTAAAATGTACTCCGTATCATTTAGGCTACTCATAGAAGGATAGGACGATCGACTTGGACGATCACTTTCCAGTCGATCGTCTTTGTGTGGTGATTCGATCGCAGGACGAAAAATTTACAAATGGGTCGTGGAGCCGATCGATTCACATTTCCATTTTCTTGTCCTTTTTGATTCATGTTACCGTTTGACAAGTGAATGTTTGTAGTAAAAAAATAATAATAATAATTAAAAAAAAAAAAAAAAAAAAAAAAAAAAAAAAAAAAAAAAAACTTGGTCGCCTTACTGAGGCACCCAATCGCCTTCTTGTAGCTGGAGAGAGAAAGCTGATATGACAGGGAAAAATGGATGATTGAATCCCTTTATTGTGAGTAGTACAGTTTAAAGTAGTATGCTTTTTTTTATTTTTAATTGTTTATTATTATTATTATTATTATTATTATTATTATTTAATGAATCATATAGTGGATGGATGACAGGATAATATTGGGTCCATGTCTCTTGGATGCGAGCAACAGTAGCCGATTGTGAGCCATCACCAATAATTTAACACCCCACTAGTCCACTACCGACATCAAAATCTTTTCGTTTCGGAGTTTATGTACACCCAAATTTATTTTTAACTAGCTAAGACCCGTGTTCTTCACAGGCAACAAAAGCACATAATTAAATACAATTGCACAAATATGTACCGGGAATAAGATGCACTTTATTTTGCATACTATAATTTTGATGCATATCATAGATAAATCCTCACCATTCATCTAGTTTGATCTAATGATGGGGATTAACCTAAGATTAAATGGGGAAACATAAGTCCATTTTTTTTTTCCTTCTTATTATTCTTTTTTTTTTTTTTTTTCAATTCACATAGCTTTTTTCTTTCTTTCTTTTATTTATTTTCTTTTTTTTTTCTTTTTTTTTTTAAATTCACTTTTCTTTTAGTTCACATTTTTTTTAATTCACCTTTTTTAGTTCACATTTTTTTTTACTTTCATACGTTTTTTACTGTTTTCGTCCGTTTTCATCCGTTTTTGTCTGTTATCATACATTTTCGTCCGTTTTCTTAAGTTCTCGCCCGTTTTCGTCTGTTTTCTTACGTTTTCATACGTTTTCGTCCATTTTCAAACGTTTTCTTTCGTTTTAGTAAATTTCAATATGTTTTCATCCATCTTCTTTCGTTTTCGTCCATTTTTCATAGATTTTCGTCCGTTTTCAGACGTGCTTTTACGCTTTCATACGTTTTTGTCCGTTTCATACATATTTGTCCGTTTCTTGCGTTTTCATCTCTTTTCTTACGCTTTCGTACGTTTTCGTCTGTTTTCATACATTTTCGTCCGTTTTCATTCGTTTTCGTCCGTTTTCATCTGTTTTTTTCGTTTTTGTCCATTTTTCATACATTTTCATCCTTTTTCATATGTGTTTTTACGCTTTCATACGTTTTCATTCATTTTCGTCCGTTTTTAAACGTTTTGACCATTTTTAGACATTTTCATACATTTTTGAATATCATAAGAGATATTTGTGATATTCAGAATATCACAAGTGATATTCCGTGATACTGTGAATATCACAAGTGATTCCGTGATATTTTGAATATCACAAGTGATTTTTTGAATATCGCATGTGATATTCTTTCCTGAATATCATAAGTGATTTTCTAAATATGACAAGTGATATTTTTCATACGTTTTCATCCGTTTTTAGACGTGTTTTTACGCTTTCATACGCTTTTGTCCGCTTCATACATATTCATCCGTGTTCTTGCGTTTTCATCCGTTTCCTTGCATTTCCGTTCCTTTTCATTCATTTTCGTCCATTTTCATCCGTTTTCTTTCATTTTCGTCCTATTTTCATACGTTTTCTTCCTTTTTCATACGTGTTTTTACGCTTTCATACATTTTCGTCCGTTTTTCAGTGTTTTTGGCCATTCTCAGACGTTTTTATACGTTTCGGAATATCACAAGTGATATTATGTGATATTCTGAATATCACAAGGATTATTCTGAATATCACAAAGGATATTCTGAATATCACAAGTGATTTTCTAAATATCACATATGATATTTTGTGATTTTCTGAATATCACAAATGATATACTGAGTATCACAAATGATAATCTGAATATCATAAGTGATATTCTGTAATATTCAAAAAATCACAAGTGATAGATATTCAAAAAATCACAAGTGATATTCAAAATATTACCAGTGATATTCTGAAAATCACAAGTGATATTTTGAATATCAATTGTGATATTCAAAAACGTATGAAAACGTAAGAAAATAGACGAAAACGAAATAAAACAGACGAAAACATATTAAAATGAACGAAAACATTAGTAAACAGACAAAAATGTATGAAAACAGACGTAGACGGACGAAAACATATGAAAATAGAAAAAATCGTACGAAAACGGATGAAAATATATAAAAACGGACAAAAAGTATGAAAATAGACGGAAACGTCTAAAATTAGATGAAATTGTGGAAAACGACCCAGCCAAAAATTGCAATTGTAGTTGAAGAAAGCACAACATATCCATAAAATAAACTGAAGAAGCTCAAACACTTGTGATATCACATGTGATATCACTGGTGATATCACCTGTGATATCACCAGTGATAGCACATGTCATATCACAGGTTCCTCCATCACCAACACTGATTCAGCAAATAGAAGGAAGCCAATACACTTGTGATATTACAAAATGTAAAGTAGTACGAACTTGCAAGTTATCAAAATGAATATCGATAGAGATATCTTTTTATTTTCATGTGGTAGGTTATAAGTTGTTGAAAATAGCACAAAGATGATATTCAAAACTCGTTTGACATGTTTTGTTTATCTGATTGCTTCATATTAAAGTTGTATTAGTTGTAATTATTTAAGTTTATGATAATTTAAATTGCTTCTTAGTTAAACTATATTATATGTCATGCACTTTTCTAGTTACTTTCATAACCCTTGTATTTCTTCGTTCTTTCACAAAATGATTCATCTCTTCCTCGTTCGGATGTTTGGTTGCAGAAAACGGCCCAAGTCAAAAATTGCAATTATGGTTGAACCGTTGAAGAAAGCACAACATATCCATAAAATAAACTAAAGAAGCTCACACACCTGTGATATCCTATGTGACATCACATGTGATATCAACTGTGATATCATAGGTGATAGCACTTGTCATATCACCGGTGATATCACCTGTCTTATCACAGGTTCCTCCATCACCACCAATAGATGAAAGCCGACACACTTGTGATATTGCCAAAATGTAAGAAAACGGACAAAAAAGTATGAAAGCGTAAAAAACACATCTGAAAAATGGACGAAAATGTATTAATAATAGACGGAAACGTATGAAACAAACGAAAACGTAAGAAAATGTACGACAATGGGCTAAAAACAGATGAAAACGTATGAAAGCGTAAAAACACGTATGAAAACGGACGAAAACGTATGAAAAATGTCCGAAAACGAAAGAAAAAAGATGAAAACGGACGACAATGTATGAAACGGACGAAAACGTATAAAAACAAACTAAAATGTAACAAAACATACGAAAACGTATCAAAACGGACGTAAACGGGCGAAAACGTATGTAAACGGACAAAAACGTATGAAAATAGACGAATACATATGAAAACAGACGAAAACGTATATAAACATATGAAAACAGATGAAAATGTTTGAAAGCGTATAAAAATTGACAAAAACAAACGAAAAAGTTTGAAAACAGACGAAAACGTAAAAGCGGACGAAAACATATGAAAGCGGAAAAAAAGCATGAATTAGAAAGAAAAGTGAATTAGAAAAAAAGACGAAAAAAATTAATGAATTTGTAAAAAAATCAAAAGAAAAAAAAACAAAAAACCAAAAAAAAACAAACAAACAAACAAACGTGAATTGCAAAAAAAGCAAAAATAATAATAATAATAATAATAATAATAATAATAATAATAATAATAATAATAATAAGAAATACAAAAAGAAAAAGGAAAAGGGAAAAAAACATGAAATTAAGTTTTAAGGGTTTAATCTTAGGTTAATCACCACCAATAGTTCAAATTAGATGGATGATTAGGATTTGTCCCTTAATATGCACCAAAATAAAGGTAGACTTTTAAATTTTCCCCTGAGAATAAATAGGAGTGAATATGTATACTTTATACAACTGTAAGTATGTATCTCATTCAATAATAAAATGAATCGAGTTATTTTAGAAACCAAAGATTCTTCACATACCAAGGGACTCATCCCCACCATCAATCTAAAAAGATATCAATGGTTGAGATTAAAAGCATTTTAATAGTTAAATATCTCTTAAACCGTTAATTGTTAAGCGAAAATAATTACACTATCGCGGCGAGCATTTAATTATCTTTATATAAACGAGCACTTTTCTATACTTTCGGAAAAAAAAAATCACTTTTTTTATCACATGTGATATTTTCGGCCAGGAAAAAAAACGGAAAAAAAAAATTGTCAAAAATATATTAAAGTGTCTATCTATAGAAAGATAATTAAATGCTCATCGTAACGGTATATTTTTTTCGCTTAACGATTAACGGTTTGAAAGATATTAATATTTGAAGAAAAAAAAAGATAAAAGTGGGTTTTTTAAATTGTTGTGAGTAATGTCATCCATTAGATCAAATAAAAATGGAGGAAAGATGAAGGGTAGAGATTAGTCCCTTCATTTGTAAATAAAGTTTACTCTAATAAAATATCCTCTTTCTTTCTTATTTCCTTAAAATACATTTTTCATTTTAAGCCTTAGACAACTGTTTGCTTATTTACAGCTTATTAAGTAGCTTTTTCTTATCTTTCTTATTTTTCATACATTCATATTATAGTTCAGTATTTCCACAAAAAGTTTCATAATTTTATGATATTATTTGCTATTTTTCTTATTTTATTTTCTTTTATTTAGCTTTTAATTCATAAAAAAATTCAAAAGTAATCAAAAATTAGTGAAACCTTTTTTGGTACTTTTCTTTTTATTAGTTTAATCTAGGAAAATTTAAAATTTTTAGTTTAGATTTATTTTTCTCAAAATTTCAAAAAGGGCTCGGGATTTCCCGAGACTTTTGCGTTTTAGGGATTTCCCGAGACTTTAATTTTTCATAATTTTCCAAATTGATTTGCTATTTTTCTCTTAATTTTCCTTTTTTAATTAGTTTTTAATTCATAATTAATTAAAGAAAATCCAAAAAAAAAAAAAAAAAAAATCTTTTTCCTGAAATTTTTATTTACCCTTTAGGACTTTTAGAAAGTAAAATTTGAGGTTTTTAGGTGCCTTCTTAGCTTAGTTTGCTTTTTAGTCACGTTTATTTTACGTTTAAGCTTGCGTTTTTAATTCTATGTTACGATTTAAGTTTAGCTTAATTTGGTAATTAGATTTACTTGCTTAATTGCTTATTTGTGCTTTAATTTCATATTCATTAGTTTAAATCTCATTCAAATCACTTTTTTTCACTTTCACGACACGTTTCACGAATCGGGAATTTGAAATTCCATTCACACCTTCACACGGACTACGATCTCGGGTTTTGCTTATTTCTTAGCAATTCCTTTGAGAAAATTTATACTATACTACTAATTTGAGCAATCAAATTTTGGCGCCGCTGCCGGGGAAGGTTGAAGTGAATTTTATATTTTCGTTTTCGAATCGTGTTTTGAAAACCATCCTCTTTCTTGTATATATTTTCTATAAAAATATAAAAAGTAAAAAATCAAAAACACTTTTACTAAAGTGTTTTAAAAAATCCAAAAATAAAATAACATCCTCGTTCTTGAGAGAACGTTGTAAACCATTCTGAAAAAAACAACAAAAGAGATCGTGAAATTAAAAGTAATCGGATTACTTTATTACTACAACCAACTAAACGGGGAATACGGAGGTCTTAACATGAAATTGCAGACCAAAGAGAGATCCATTCTTCTCTCCCGCTCCGCTGCGGGTAGTAATTAAGGAAACAGTTTTCGGTTAACGTAACGGTTACCAAAAAGAGAATAAAAGTTTTACTTTTTGTAATTTTGTTTTCCAATATATTAAAAAAATGCCAAATCAAAAATACAAAAAGATTTTCCTTTTTTATTTTGATTTTCCTTTTATTTTCAAATTTGTGATTTTTGTGGTGTATGAACACCCGTTCATCTTCTAAACGTCTTATTTCTCCACTTTCGAATCCAGAAAGTTTGTTTCGTCACACACACCGAGTTCTTTTCCCAACCACGGAGGAAATGAACCAGAACGAACAAGACTTGGGACCCCCGCCGATGGGTGGTGCTCAAAACAACGGGATCCCTCCGATGGGACCCCAACCGGCTTACGATTTGCGTCCGATGGAGGAACAACTCCAATCACCATTCAATGGTGTGAGGAGGGCCATCGTGATTCCCGATATCACTGCAAATCAATTTGAGATTAATCACATGTTACTCAACATCATCACGAGTATCTCATTTCACGGTTTAGAAAGTGAAGATCCTTATGTTCACATAAGGAATTTCACCGATATCACTAAAACTATAAATTTAAATCAAGTACCGTATGATGTGGTTAAAATTAAATTGTTTCCTTTCTCCCTCAAGGGAGCAGCCCGGACTTGGCTTGAAAAGGAACCACCAAACTCAATTCATACTTGGGATGATCTTGCATCAAAGTTCGTGAATCATTTTTACCCTCCATAAAAAACATCTAATCTCTGAACTCAAATTTTTCGATTTTAGCAAGCTTTCGATGAATCGTTCAGCGAAGCTTGGGATAGATTTAAGGAGTTATTGGAAAAATGTCCGAATCACGGGTTTTCACCTTTGCATCAGGTTGATACTTTCTACAATGGGTTGAGTCTTGCCGATCAAGATTCACTCAATTCTGCTGCGGGTGGAAACTTTTTGACCCGAAACATTCAAGATGCTTTGACAATTATTAAGAACAAAGCTAAAGTGAGGATAGCTAGAAACAAGCTTCAAAGTTCAACTGCTAGTAGCAAATCAAATGATGAAGTTATGAATGCTATAACTGCTCTCACTAAAAAAGTTGAATCAATGGCTATTGAAAGATCTTCTAATCAAGTCAAAAACCATCAAGTCAATATGGTTAATCATGTTTATGAAACTTGTGGTGGTCCTCATTCGTATTTTGAGTGTCCAGCCTCCGGTGGCTTCACTCACGAGAATGTGTATGCTACTTCGGGAACCTACAATATGGGCGGTAATGGTTACCAACCGTAGGGAGACTGAAATCTTCTTAGCTACCATTCTAACAATTATCTTGGACCACCCGGTTTCAATCAACCGAATCAAGTCAATCAAGTGAATCATAACATGCAAAACCGAAACAATCAATTTAACCAGAATCTAAATCAAAACCGGATGAACAATGGTTTTCAAAATCAAAATCAAGGTTTTCATCAAAATCGGGGGAATTACAATCAACGCCCGAATCAAGGGAATTTTCAAAACCAAGGAAATTACGGAAATTTTGAAAATGCTAATCATGGGAATTACAATCATGGAAATCAAAATTTTCAAAATCAAGGTTTCAACAGCAATAACCGAGGACAAAATTTTCAAAACCCAGTTGTGAATCAAAATCAGTCGTCCTCGGATGAGTTACTTAAGCAATTTATGAAAAGTTAAGAGGAAATGAATAAAATGCTAATTAATCAAATGGCTGAATTGAAGAAGTCTTTAAATGATGGACCCTCGGGCTCGGGTACTCTTCCAAGCAACACGATCGCTAACCCGAGGGGCGATGTTAAAGCGATCACGACTCGAAGTGGTGTTTCATACGATGGACCCACGGCTCCGACTACCTCGTCTTCTCTTCCTCCTAAGGTAGTTGACCATGAGACCGAGGCGACAAAGGACCCGGTTCTTCCTACTAATAACGGAAGTACCGAATATGTCCAACCTCCGGTTGTCCAGCCGTCAAAGCAGAAGGAAAAAGTTGTTGAACCAGAAAAAGAAGTTCCAGTTAAGACCAAATTGCCTTATCCGTCAAGATTGAATGATCAGAAGCTCCGTGACAAAGCTAATCATTAAATGGAGAAGTTCTTTCAAATCTTCCAAGATTTGCACTTCGACATTAGCTTCGCGGATGCTATACTTTTAATGCCGAAATTTGCGTCTATGGTTAAAAATCTTTTGCATAACAAGGAGAAATCGTTTGAAATGGCAAAAACCCCGTTGAATGAGAATTCCTCGGTGATTATCCTCAAAAAGCTTCCCGAAAAGCTTGAAGAACCCGATCGATTTCTCATTCCTTGCGATTTTTCGGGGATGGGTGAGTGCTTCGCCTTGGCCGATTTCAGTGCTAGCATTAACCTAATGCCATTATCTATTTGGAAAAAAATGTCTCTACTCGATTTGACTCCGACTTGTATGACCCTCGAGCTTGCCGACCAAACTACTTCCCGCCCGATGGGAATAGCCGAGGATGTCTTCGTCAATGTGGGAAAATTTCATGTCCCCGCCGATTTTGTCATTGTTGATTTTGATGCTGATCCACGGGTACCTCTCATTCTCGGGAGAGGTTTCCTAAGGACTTGCCATGCGTTAATTGATGTTTACGATGAAATTACCCTATGCATTGGTACTGAAGCCGTAACGTTTAATTTGGATCAAACCGCGAACCGAATTGATGTTATTGATATTGCTACGGAGGAGTATTCTCAAGAACTTCTCGGTTTTACAGAAAATGCTTCAAGTGGCATTCCCACTCCTTCTTTTCAACCAATTGTATTCGATCCTTCCCCTTCCCTTACTCCGTTTGAGGGAAGTGATTTCATCTTGGAAGAGATCGAGGCCTTTCTCTCTAATGATTCGATTTCACCGAAAATTGATCATTCCATTTGCGACCCGGAGGGAGATGTTCTTTTGATTGAAAAATTGGTGAATGAAGACCCAACTCCGTCTCTCCCTCCGATGGACCTTAAAATGGCCGATGTTAAAGAAGTTAAGCCGTCTACTGAAAATCCTCCGGAGCCCGATCTCAAGGATTTACCTCCTCATCTTGAATACACTTTTTTAGAAGGAACCGACAAACTTCCCGTCATAATTTCGAAAGACCTTAAAGATGAGGAGAATACCCGTCTCTTAGATGTGTTCAAGAAGCATAAAAGTGCCATCGCTTGGCAAATTTCCGATATCAAGGGTATCGACCCTCGTTTTTGTACCCACAAGATTTTGCTTGAAGACAATTACAAACCTTCCATCCAACAACAATGACGAGTTAACCCGAAAATTCATGAGGTTATCAAAAAGGAAGTTATCAAACTCCTCGATGCCGGAATGATTTATCCAATCTCGGATAGCTCATGGGTTAGCCCGGACCACTGTGTTCCGAAGAAAGGTGGAATGACTGTAGTGACTAATGAAGATAATGAATTGATTCCAACACGTCTTGTTATCGGATGGAGAGTGTGTATTGATTATAGGAAATTGAATGATGCGACTCGTAAGTACCATTTCCCACTTCCATTTATGGATCAAATGGTCGAACGTTTAGTGGGAAATGAGTTCTATTGTTTTCTCGATGGCTTTTCTGGTTATTTTCAAATTCCGATTGACCCTCCAGACCAGGAAAAGCCCACTTTCACTTGTCGTTATGGAACGTTTGCTTACCGACGTATGCCTTTCGGCTTATGCAATGCTCCAGGCACGTTCCAGAGGTGCATGATGTCTATATTCTCCGATATGATTAAGAAAACCATCGAAGTTTTCATCGATGATGTCTCGGTTTATGGAGATTCCTTCACTTCATGCCTCTCCCAATTAGAAAGAATGCTGAAACGGTGTGAAGACACCAACTTGGTTCTAAATTGGGGGAAGTGCCATTTCATGGTTAAAGAGGGCATTGTCCTCGGCCATAAGATTTCGAAATCCGGGATTGAGGTCGATAGAGCTAAAGTTGACGTGATTGCTAAGTTACCTTATCCGACAACCGTTAAAGGAATTAGAAGTTTTCTTGGTCATGCCGGCTTTTACCGACGATTTATTCAAGATTTTTCCATGATAGCCCGGCCCCTGACCCATTTACTTGAAAAACATGCTCCGTTTATCTTCTCAAATGAATGCATTGAAGAATTTAATATCCTAAAGAAGAAGTTGACGGAGGCTCCTATCTTAGTTGCCCCCGATTGGAACTTACCTTTCGAGCTAATGTGCGATGCAAGCGATTATGCTATTGGCGCAGTTCTGGGGCACCGTAAGTCAAAATATTTTCAGCCGATACACTATGCTAGTAAAACAATGACCGATGCTCAATACCATTATACGACCACTAAAAAGGAAATGTTAGCCGTCATTTATGCTTTTGAAAACTTCCGACCTTATCTCATCTTAAAGAAATGCATAGTGTATACGGATCATTCGGATCTTAAGTATCTAATGGCAAAGCAAAATGCTAAGCCAAGATTGATGCGGTGGGTTCTACTCCTTCAAGAATTCGATGTTGAAATTCAAGACAAAAAGGGAGCTGAGAACCTTGCTGCTGATCAACTTTCGCGTTTAGAGAATCCCCATCAAAGTGATTTTGAGAAAATGGAAATTACCAAAACATTTCCTCTCGAGATACTTGGGAGTTTATTACACAATGATCCAAGTACCCCATGGTTCGTCGATTTTGCGAATTACCATGCGGGTAATTTCGTAAGGAAAGGGATGTCGTTCCAGCAAAAGAAGAAATTCTTCAAAGATGTTAAACATTATTTTTGGGACGACCCCTACTGGCTCAAAATTTGTGCAGATCAAGTGATCCGGCGGTGCGTTCATGGCAAGGAAGTCGCTGAAATTCTCATGGCATGCCATAATGGATCTACGGGGGGACATCATGGTGCCAACTTCACCGCTAAGAAAGTTTTCGATTCCGGCTTCTACTGGCCGATGATATACTGAATGCCCATGAATTGGTTAAATCATGTGATTCTTGCCTGCGTCAATGAAAAATTTCTCAGAGAGATGAGATGCTTCAAATTGCTATCCAAGTCTGTGAGATTTTTGACGTCTGGGGTATCGATTTCATGGGACCATTCCAGTCTTCCAGAGGAAACAAATATATACTCGTGGCTGTCGATTACTTGTCAAAATGGGTTGAAGCGAAAGCGCTCCCCACCAATGACGCCTGAGTTGTCGTGAAATTTATTAAAAGTCTCTTTGCCCGATTTGGTGCACCTCGTGCTATTATAAGTGATTGTGGGACCCATTTCTGTAATGACCAATTCGCCAAAGTTATGCTCAAATATGGTGTCACACATCATCTTTCTACCGCATATCATCCACAAACTAGTGGTCAAGTTGAGGTGTCCAATCGTGGCTTGAAACGTATATTAGAAAGGACCGTAGGAGAACATCGTGCTTCATGGGCTGATAAGTTAGATGATGCATTATGGGCTTTCCCGACCACTTACAAAACACCCATTGGGTGTACTCCTTACAAGCTGATTTACGGGAAAGCCTGCCATTTGCCCTTTGAACTTGAGCACAAGGCCTACTGGGCCTTGAAACACGCTAATTTTGATCTCAAAACCGCGGGTGATCATCGTAAATTTCAATTGAATGAATTAACTGAGCTTTGTGATCAAGCCTATGAGAATTCTTTGATCTACAAAGAGAAAACAAAGGGGATTCATGATGCTAAGATTAAAGATCGCGTTTTCAACGTTGGTGATCGAGTCCTTCTTTTCAATTCTCGATTGAAGATATTCTCGGGCAAGTTAAAAACCCGTTGGTCTGGGCCATTCACCATCACCCAAGTTTTTCCTTATGGAACCGTCGAGTTATCTCAACCCAATGGTCCCAACTTTAAGGTGAATGGTCATCGTCTCAAACATTATTTCGGAGGGGACATACCACCCATGGTTGTACTGGATCTCCAAACTTTCCCCAAGGACAATTAAATTAGGGGATCGAGTCAAGCTCATGTGACTCGGTGAACAAAAAAAAGCGCTTTGTGGGAGGCACCCCATGCTTATCCATTTAATCTTCTTTATTTTCTATTTTCTTAAGTAACGTGACGTGAGGGGGGCGACCCTTTCCAAACTCGTGTTTTCGTGGTTGTTTGTGAATGTTCAGGAATTTCCCCGAAGATTGAGGACTCTCGTGCTCGTGTTTTGTCGTTCTCTCCACTCAAGTCTCATTCTTCGCTGATCTTTTGGAAATTCCTCATATCCAAAATCTTATCGACTAACGTTTATCTCTTGGCATACTTAATAAACGGCCTTGGATATTACGTAAGACTACCCGTAACCTTAAAACATTGAGGACAATGTTTCTCTTTAGTTTGGGGGGTGAATCTTCGATTCGATTTGACCTGGCACCTTCGTCTAAGCTGTTAACTTGCACAACTCTGTTTTTCCACCAAAATTTAAAATTTTTTTGTCACCTTTTTATTGCAAAAAAAATAAAAAAATGATGATATATGATATAATAGTAAAGATTTGACACCTTGCTTTGACTTTCCTACCGGCGAGAGTAGAAATAAATGTTTTGACTTGACCGGGCGTGTTGAGCCCTAGGTCGTACCCCTTAACCAATATAATCAAAAGATTATCGGCTAAGCATCCGCAGATCTCATTACTTGGGATTTTAAATTGGTGGAGATCGAGGAATCATAGAGTTTATTCAGAAGTTTGGTGCTAAACGTGGAGTAGTTGGTTCTCTTTAGAGCCCACGAAAGGTACTTGTGGCTTCTTTGTTCCCACAAGATTGCACACCAATAATAATCGATCTCTAGGTTTAATTAAGGGTATACGGTTTGGGCAATACTTATTTTTTTCTCCTTCCTAAGAAAATCTCTTCATTTGGGGGTTTGGTACACATAGGGGTACTGCCAGTGTTACGGTGAAATAGACTATTGCATCTTGCCGGTTCGCAGCCGATGTTGTGATTTTAGTAAAGGCCGTGGGACTCGGGGTTTGGCAAATGATTATGAATATCAATAATAATAATCCAAAGCCAAAAATAAGGCAGAGGAATCCAAAGCTATAAAAAGCAGCGAAAATAAATCCAAGGTCATAATAAAGCTCTTACATCTTGACGGCTCACAACCGTTGTTGTAATTGAAATAAAAGACTAAGGACCAAATATTATTAAAGTGCTTATAATTATTCAAAATGCCAAGCTTCGACTACGGGGGTTACCTAATAAAAAGCTTCTGTCTCGGGTCTCAGACATGGATGTTTCGGTCGTAAATAAAAAGGGGCCCCTTAAAATCTTGTTAAATCAGAGACCTCCATGTGGACCCGATTTTTGTATGCAGGGGTTTTCGACGGAAAATTTGTAAACTACTTAGCGTTCAAATTTTGTGCTCTTATCGGACTAATAAATATCAAAACGAGAAAATATGAAGAAATTAATTTCTCACAAAAATAAAATCTTGAGATACAAAACTTAGGAATTGGGAACAAGAGGTAATTACACAAGTAACTTCTGTGGGTAGTGTGTAGCATCTAACTTGTGGATAAACAATGATTTCGATTTTACGCTTAGTTTGGGGGCTTGTGAAAAATCAAGGATGACGATTTTTATCCGTATGGTCTCTTCTCCATGAGAAGTGTTTCTACTCGTAGACCCTGAAAATTATCAAAAGATAATGAAATTCAAGCAAACCGTCACATATATAAAAATGAAAAAGAACAAAAATAGTAGCAGTAGTTGTTGTTCATAAAAATCGGAAAACGGAGCATTTTTGAGAATAAATGATTTTGAGATCTCTTTTGAACATCATTACTACTTTACAACGTCAGTAAAAAGAGGTTTTGAAATTATTTATCTTTTAAGCATGAGGTGATGACATTGCGTGAGGGCACGGCAATACCTTCGTCTAGGGGAGTTTTGATATGTGCTTATTCACACATCCTTTTTAGACCTTTAATCAGACCAAAAATACCAAATACTACTCAAATATGCCAAGAGAAAGTGTGTTTTTGTATTTGTGTATGTGCAGGTACGGATATGTGAAAGATGGACAAAAACAAAGCAAAACCAACAAAAACCAGCACGAGAATGGAAAAAGGTCAAAAGCCGGAGTCGGGGAATTATCAAAGGAAACTCAAAATATCAAAATAAGTCCTTGAAGATCCATAAAGTTATATGAAAGACCCTTCGAAGAAGTTTAAAAGTTTGGCAGAATCAGTCCTCCAAGTTTTACAAATTGGCAAAACTAGTCCCTTGGAGAAATATTCAAAGAAAAGTCAAAAGAGGTCCTCCATGATTCAGAAATAGTCAAGAAAAGCCCTTGGAAAAGTACTATTGAGATTTGACAGCTTTGGTGCCTATAAATTCAGAATTACAATATTGGTCCTTGTCAATTTAAACTAACTGTAAAATCTTAAATACCAAATGGATCCTAATATTTCCTAAGCCCAAGCAAATAGCTAGCCCACAACCCAGCCTGTACCCGATCCACATCCACCCCCTACCCCGGTCAAACTCCAAAACCCGGTCAACTCCCAAATTAATAAAACCCTCAATCACATTCCCGCCTCCCAAATCTTTTTACCCAGAAAACTTACTCTGTTCCATGAACCCTAAATTACCTTCCCACAGAATTACCCCCAATTAGTAATAATTACCCAATCATATGGGATTCTAGAAGCTGACAGCTGACACCTGACGCATGGAATTACACGTGGACCAATGGGAGAGGACACGCAGGATTCACACAGCTTGTGCACATGATCCAAGGGTCCAAATTCACGCGTATGATTGAAGCAGAAATGAAGGGATGAGATGAAAAGGAGAAATCACATCCAGAAGCATCCACAAAGCCCTAGCAACCTCACCCCTGTCCTATAAATACCCCCTCCTCATTCATAGCTGTGTGTAGGTTTTTATGTAAGAATTAATTTATTTTTCTGCTTTTTAAATCAGTTGTAATTTCATTTCAAGTATTGTACTCAGTTTACTTAATCAATATAATTCAATTTTTGTTGTTCATCTTATTGTTTTAATTTCTTAATTAGTTTTGTTTAGTTACTGTTTTATCTAGATTAGTTAAATCATTATTAGTTTATTTCACATTCTCATTTCATTTTTATTCAACTTATATTGAAAAAACCGAAAAAAAAATCAGAAAATACTTTAAAATCCAAAAATATGTTTTCATTTGTTAATCTCAGCTTCAATTAGGTTTTTCTCAATACATATAAGCTTATCTCAGTTCTGTATAACTGTTGTGAGCTTATTATTAGCCTAATTACATCTATAGTTCAAAGTGTTCACAAAGTTAACAAAAGTCAAAGTGCTTATTTCAATAAGCACATCTTAAGCAGTGGAGTATTGACAGTCCATAAAGGAGCCCTTGGCCTGTCCAAAGACAGGCTATCTAAGTGAACCCCTTCTGTTTGAGCTGAGGGAGATTTTTCTTTGTAATTTTCCATTTATTTTTTCCTTAGTATTGCTTAATTGAGTAGTAGTAGCATAGATCTGGTTCTAGTTGTTCAATTTTGTTCATTAGTTGTTATTTAGCACTTATAATAGTAGTTTAGTCATTCTAGTTAAGATTACATTAGTTTGAGTTTATTGTTAATTATCATCTGTCATTTTATCATCTGTAACTTAGTAGTTGATTGAGTTTGTTTTCTGTGTTTCTGTATTGATTTGAGCATTATTAATTCTGAATTTGTGGTTTGGAAAGGTTTCTGACTGAGTTGATTCTTATTGAGTTGAAACAGTTACATATAGGGGTGTTTGGAAGAGCATATCTGATTGTGTTTCAGTAGGTATTTAGTAGAGTCAGTAAGGTAGTCAATTCGTATAGGTTATAAGTTAGATAGATCAAGCATTTAATTAGCAAGTCATTGAGTAAAAGACAAAATTTACTTCTAATCAACATTTCTGTTAACTGTTGGTGATTTCAGTTTGCATAAGCTTGATTTTAGTTGCATAAGTAGTGTTTTAACATAATCTCACTACAATTTAGTGTGTCATTACATTTCAATTTAGTTTTGATCTATACAAGTTCAGTTAAGTCAAAGTTTCAAAAAAAATCGAAAAGTAAAAAATCAGTTAGCTTAGAAATTGCATAAATGATGTGCGTTTTATTAGTACAAGTTTTAAAATTTATAAACACGAATTATCCGATTATTATCTAGCACATACGAGCAAGTATACTCGTTCGGTGTAATAAAGGTGGGTAAGTCGAGATCGTCCCAAGGGATTTGGTTGTTTTAGTAATAAGATAAACGTTTGTTAAATAAGGGTTGTCAATCCAAATTTATGTTAAATAAAGCTTTAAAAGAAACTCAATAAAAACTAAACATATACTTGTGTATAATTCCTTGATTGGTAATTAGGAGTATTGTAACAATTTGAGTATAAACTTTGGTGTAAAACTTGTTATGATGCGCAACTAAAAATGAGTAGTTATACAATCTATGATGTATGTCATGTTTTCACTACCACTAAGAATTCTATCACCTAAATGACTCCTTTCGGACATATCAAATTAGTATGACAATTCTATAAACACATAGTTGTTTAGAAAATAAATTCTTTTCTTATGAATTCCTACGAATCCTTTCGGTCCTTTTTCGTGATGAAATCGTCTCAAATCCATTTTAACAAGTAAATAAGATGGTTGTCAAGCATCCTATTCCATACTAATTTGGTGCATTAATATTTTGGAATAAAAACAAGTTGAAATTCCTTTCGGACCTATTTTTCAAGAGATTGTTTTACCGACAAATTAAGCAAGAAAAGATGTTATTTCAACAAACTCATAAAATAGATATGTTTTCATGCATCACCTTTTTCATAAAAGAATACTCCATTAACCAATCACATCATATACACAAGTATATCACAAATTACTCCATAGCAATCATATTAAAAACACAAGTAATTAAGAAAACTTTCATAAAACTTAAAGTAACAATTGTTCATTATAAGAATCAAGGTGTACCTAGTCTTGAGAATTACAATGAATAAACTTGTGGAACTTTAGCAACCACACTCCTCCAATTTCTCACTAACGTAAGTAAACAACTCCACACTCGAACCAATGCTTGAGACTCAAACTCAACACGTTCTGGACGTTTTTACAACAATTAGTAAACTTTCAGGCAATATAAGATAAACTAACAAGATTTGGTGTAATACTAAGTTAGATATTGGTGGTACAAGTAACTCTAGACCCTAAGTACTCATTATATAGCATAATGACACTTATCCTTCAAGTAAAAACGTCCATCCTTAGTTAATAAGCATAAATGATCAGCCACACATGATTATGGGGAGTAAATTCGCCAATAAATGCAAAACTTGTAACTTCAGTCAACCCCATCCGATCGGATGGTCAATCTTTTGGCACGTTTCCAGCCGAATCGGTTGCGAGTTGCAACCGATCGGTTGGAATCTGTCTGAACCATATTTCTATGTCTTTTCCTTGTCGTTTTACGTTGCATGCATTATTTTTCTTCGTAGCATGACTTTGTCCATTAGAACTTGATATTTCCTTGATAATTTCGTGTAGAAAACTTGTCTTTATCAAATCCTTTTGTCCATGCAACGTTTCTTTCTTCCTTGATCTTCTTGAAACTCTCCAAAAATGCATGTCCACTTCATTTCTTCATCTCTTAATCATTTTTACCTGCTTTTGGCTATATTTGCATGCATAAACACTTTTCTACAATTAAGTAACAAATATATACAAATATGACCAATTTCCACTCATAAATCAAACAATAATGCGACTAAAAACATGTTAATTTTGAGCGTTATCAAATCCCCCACACTTGAGCTTTGCTCTCCCTCGAGCAAGTCTTAATAAAAAAGAAAATTGAATCCAATGGCAATAGTGCAAATATCTTATTTGAACTCAATCAAGTGAATAAAGAGCTTGATAACAATTCTAAGCACCTCACGAAGATAATTTGAAATTCACTCATCACTCAATATGTGTAATGATTGATAGATCACTCATTGCACAGTCATGATTTATGTTTCTTACAATAGGCTTATACAAGTATCAAAACAATAGAATAATTCATCAAAGAGGTCTTTTATTCGGGTTGTAACGTTTAGGCTAAGGGTTTTATAAACTTTCGTGCAAAATAATTACACTAAGTCAAAAAGGTAAGGATAAGGCATGGGAATATTTATGAAATTGGTTTTAAAGAAAAATAAAATCAATGTCTAAGTCCCATAGTTGCTAATCTCAAATAAACCACAAACCCAAAAATGACAATTGTTACAATCTTTCTCCTCTTCGATCTTTCACATGTTGATACATCGATTCACTATAAAAATATTCTTCAAACTTAGCACATTGGCTAACAACATATCACATAACTCTCTTTATTCAAAATAATATAGCACATTGGCTATATTTGTCACCTTATAGTTGCGATGACTTATTCTCATTTTTTTTATATATATAATCTCCCCCACACTTCGCATAAGCATACACCACAAAAAAAAATACAAATAAGAATGTGCACTCTTCTTCTTTGTTGAAATGGCACACACATGAATTGTGAAGTGTGGCTAACTAATAATCATAAAAAACAATCCAACAACCAAGCAACTAGCAACCCACCATTTAGACTTTGAAAAGGGTTAGGCTAAGGTTTAAAGTGTAAAATGTTTTTTATATTTTTCTGGATGTAACAAAATGAAAAGGATGGCTCAAAGGGTATAACTAGGGGTATCTAGCGCTAAAGATAAACGCTAACAAATGGGTTCCAAATACGAGGGTAACTAACCGATGTGGTTAGCAAAAATTATTTTGTAAACGGATGGCCATTTGGTTTTATTCCTAAGTTTGCCTCTTATCATATGAATATATCCTTATCATTCGAAAATGATTTTAACCGTAATGCATAACAAGTACAAGTTCTGGAATTAACAAAACCACCGGCACACTCATCATGAAATATGTAAATAGTGTAAGAAACACTATTCTCATAAAAAAAAACTAATCCTCACAATTTAAAGTAATAAGGGTATAAAATTGTGCTAGCAAATGTTATCAATTCCGAGACGAATTGCTCTTTAAAACTTGATTTTATTCTCCAAAAATATCATTATTATTTACCATGAAAACAACCTTATTTTAACTAAAATATGAAGGGCGAATTACTACTAGTTACTAAAGTTCACGACTCTAAAAACGAAAATTAAAAAATTTAAAAAATTATGCAATTTTTCTATTTTCTTTCTTCCCCCACACTTAAGTTTTGCATTGTCCTCAATGTAATAAAAATAACTTCAAAGTAAAGGAAATAGAAAAATTTAGAAAATACCAGAGTTAAATACGCAACATGCATATTTGATCATAATCAGCAAATGAGTTTACCGACTCCAAACGTTGATCAACTATATGCTTCCGTAACAAAACTCCTGCAAGAAAACTGCAAAATATACGAAACAACCAAACCAACACAAACAAAAACATATCTAAACCAAATAAATAGAAAATTAAGTTACGTTATAAATCCTACGAGAAATAGTTAAAGATAATAGAAACAGAAATTGTTCGACACATAATTGTTTTTAAAACCAACCATAATCCATGTGATCAAACGTCACCATCAATAACTCACATCGAAACGAATGAACTTGTCCTCGCTTTCCTCTTCATCCTCATCAACATCTTCTTCATCGTCCTCGTCCACCACTCGTCTCTTCTTCTTTCCAGCTCTTGACGACGAACCTCCAACATCATAACTCGATCCTCCAGGATTAAAACTTGGTCCACCCACATTAACACCTGAACTACCATACTCGGGAAGTCTACCGTATGGAGGATATGGCTCGGGAAATGGTGAATAACTAGGATAAGGGTAGGGGTATGGTCCAGGATATGGAGAATATGGTAAAGGGTATGGTGGAACATTTGGTAGGTTGTAGGGAGGTACCTCATAATTGGCATCTTGTGCCAAATGTTGGATCATAGGCATGGAATAATCATAGTTGTAATTATTCCTCATTTGCATTGAATCTCTCCAAACATCCCTACACTCAATAGCATTTAACTCTCGGTTCCAATCACCCCATCCTGAATCAAAACCACTTTGGGTATTACCCGAAAAACTCCCCATTTGAGGTTGTGATGGCGCTTCCGCATAGCTCCGGATTGTGCCCCCACACTTGGTTCGGACCAAGGTCCCAAAGTCTTGTTATTCTTATCCAATGCTTTTCCAAAACTAAAAGCATCCTGATGAGTGCTCAAACACTCATCATTTTTAGTCAGTCTGAACTGCAAAAACATACAAAAACACTCAGAAATGCATCAAAATACTAAAAATATTTCAAAATTGTGTTTTATATGTTTTAGATGCAAAATGAGCAAAAACAGATGAAAAATGTACAAAGTTTGCAAAATTGGCAGTTTCAGCCCCCCAACTTTCATAAAATGACAAAACTAGTCCCTGGATATTCAAAATATGGAAAATTATCACCAAAGGTCCTTTTGAAATCATAAGTTGTCATATTTAGTCCTTTGGTGAAAAATTGGAAAAGTTTTGGAAATTTACACTTTTGGTCCCTGGAGTTTCAAACTTTGGCAGATTTGGTCCCTGGTGGGATATTTTTGGATGAAAAATCATTTTTAGTCCTTGGAAGTTCAAAAATGTTCAAATTTGGTCCTTGGATAAAAGATTTTACAAAATGGCAAGTTTAACCCCTAAACTTTGGAAAATGTCAATTTTGGCCCTCGGGGTTCAAATTTTGGAAAATTGTAAATTTGGTCCTTATAATTTTCAATCTTGTCAATAGTGGTCCTTATAATAAAATTTGGAAAAAATCATAACAGGTCCCTAATCTTTTCATTAATTACAAAAATGGTCCTTGTGATTTATTATACTAATCAAATGGACCCTTTTTAATAATTATACCCAAAACCATTATCCTGATCCAGTAACACAACCCCAGCCCAACACAAAAGCCCAATCCCTTTTGATATCAAACCCCGGTCAACATAGAGTCAAACAAACACCCCCGTACAACTGTTCATCCCTACCCCATCATCCCTGGTTTCCAGCAACTGTGTTTCCCCTCCTCTCCTTTTCCACAAAACCCTCACCAACACCCTCTCTTGTCTCCCACTCACACCCAACCATTAATAACCCTTACCTGCCAAACCAAACCCACCCAATTGCAAAATGCAAATTTCCCGCCAAAACCATATTGGACGGCCATGATCAATTGGAAGCTATCTAAGGGCTCAAAAATGAGTGGGAATAAAAGAGAAAGTCCCTGGGACTTACAAAAGTGAAGAAAAAAAGAAGATGGAAGTAGTAGTTAACATAGAATAGAGTAGACTAGTTTAGAAAAAAATCGTTCTAATGTAAATTCCAATTTCCAGTGTAGTATCTAGTTTTTAAACATTGAATTAAGCATTTGTAGTGTATTTTAAAGTACTTTCAATTATTAATTTAAGCTTATCAAGTTCTAATTCAGTTAATGTATATTTTTATTTACTTAAAATTCACATTTTAGTTTAATATGTTGAAAGGTGTTTGAATTAGGTTCTATTAGTTTCATTGAGCTGCCAATATCTTTGCTTAAGCTTATTAAGCTTTAACTTCAGCTCTCATCCATATTGCTAAAAAAAATTGCTCAAAATTCCAATTAAATGGATTTTTATTTGAAAATCAGTGAACAGGGAGAAGCAACAAAACAACAGGGTTAATTAGGGAAGGATTTGGTTTTGTAGCTTGTTGGTAAGCTTCAGGGATGATTGAGGGTGCCTAGTCTATGTTCACTGCTTGGAACCTTTCTGTAAGCCATAATTCAGATTTTTGCATAAGTTAGTCCTTATTGTTACTTTTGGTATTTTAGTGAATATTCAGTTTCTAATTAATGTATTCCATCTGTTTTTGGCTCAAAATCCTATGCTTGTAGTTATAGATCTCTTAGTTGTAGTATTGAGACAGATTAAAGGGGTGTTTGGTTCAGGTGAGTGCTGAGGTTCCAAGTGTATGTTTGGCCTTAAACTTTGTTTCACTAGCTCACATTAGGTTTAATTAGGGTCTAGGGATCAAGAAAAGGGTACCTTAATCAAGCAATAGTGAAAATCACCATCAATACACCCTAACTGTTAACTGTTGGTTCTTAACACCTCCATATCATTCATGCATGCTCATATATTGTTGTAGTTGTCTAATTTAGTTTCACTATACCCTATTACATCAACATCAATCAGTAGGATCAATCATAACTTCATAAAAGTCAACATAAGCTCATTTTCTTAAAAGTCAAAAGTCATTCTCTCAGATTTTTCCAAATATTGTGGTAATTGTTGTGATTTATGTGAGTTGATTTAGAGGTTGAAATTTGTTTCCATAGCTACTCTACCACCCCAGCTATTGATCCCCCCCCCCTTATCTCATTTTTGGGATTTTTATTCTGGGCCCCACAACCCTCCAAAGAGGGCTGCAGGGCAGCCATACACTCTGCTGCACAGATAAGCAGTCCACCACCATCACTTGGTGGTGGTTTTCTGGGCATCTCATTGGTCCACAGCCCATAAACCTTGCACCTTTCCACTCCCCTCCTACCAGGGTACCAGGTTTGACCAGTGGTTTGACCATTTGACCTGTGGAGCCCACCTGAATAAGTCCATCTACTCTTGTCCCATTTTCAGTCCTAGCACAATAAGTCAAGTGCTTATTGGCAGCTTATTGACTTAATCTGAGGACCCCAATGGCTTTTTATTGCTTAAACATGTTCCCTAAACTCAGTTAAACCAGATTTAACCCAAGTGGGTCCCACTTAAGCTCATTTGAGCTCATTTCCTCCCAAAGTCAAACTAAGTCAACTGTTTAGCTTTTTCTTTCATAATCAGCTTATTTTTGATTTCCAAAAAGTTTGTTTTTACAAAAAGTGTTTGTTTTTAAGTATTAAATAGGTTTGTAAAAGAAAAATCAAGAAAAACAAATTTAATATTAAGTGATAGTTTCTAGTTAATGTAATTTAATTTTAATTTTAATTTTTAAATTTTTGTTAAGCACTTGTCATTTTTATATTTTTATTAATTACCTCTTATATTAAAATATTTTTAGTAAATTTTTCAGATTTTTATTTTACAATTTGGTATTTATTAGAATTAATTTTAGTTTTATTAATTATTAATTAATATTAAGTTTAAAATAGCATAATTAGTTTTTATTAAGCAAAACCTAGTTTTTATATTTTTTATAGCTTTTATATGTTATAAAATAATTTTATAAATTTTATTAGAATTTTTACTGTTCATTTAGTATTTTTCTTAATTTAAAATAGTTTAATTAGTTAATTAGTAATTAATTAGTAATTAATTAATATAAAACTCACAAAAAGACAAAAGTACATATTTTTATTTTTAAAACTTATTTTTAGTTATTTTATAATTTTAGAAATTTTATTTTCACTTTTCTAGTATTTAATTAATATAATATTATATTTAAGTGTTTTAAATATTAATAAATAAGTATTAAATAGTTTTTAATTAATATTAAATAATTAAATAGTGTAAAAATTAATTTTAATTTTCTAAAATTTTCTTTTACCTTTTAGTTTGTAAAAAAGTCATTTTCACCCCCTGGGTGTTTTCAGATTTCCGTTTTTACTTTTTATTTCGTACGTTTACGTTTTATTTAAACGTAACGTACGCGGTTTTAGGTTTAAATCGTTTATGGTTTTTCCTAGCTTCCAGTCTTGTTCATATAGCTTGTTTAAGCTATTTCATTGTAGATTCCTTAGTTCAAATCACTCACAAACCCCTTTTCATCCAAATTCACCCGATCACGAAACCGTTTTGATTACAATCCACGCCTCGTCGGGACATAACGACCCGGGGAAACACTGTATTCCGCGGAGATTGACTCTAGGTTGTTTGACCTTGTTGACCATCACCTGGTCAGTTTAGGTTGACCGTTTGGACTCAACCAAATTTTGGCGCCGCTGCCGGGGAGGTTGTGTGCGTATCTAAACGGTTTTTCTGATTAGTGTCTTTGGAATTCGTTCCATTGTACATTTATCCATCCTTTGTTCATATTTTCCCGTTATCAAAACAAAACCGTTCCCGAAAACTTTTTAAACTCAGTTTTCAACGAACACAAAAACACAAAAACATTTTCCTTATCATTTGTACAAAATGTTTATCCAAAAACCAAAAAATATTCACCTTTACCCTCTCACATCTTTGATTCTTCATCCCTACCCCTCTATACACCTTTGATTCTTTCTATGTTTCATCCACACTTTCTGGTTTGCCAATGGTGTGGTAATCCTCATAATGGTGGCAATTGCCCCAGTTGTGGCATGGTAGAGTCAGGAAACGGGTCTGTCTATAACCAAGATCCCTATTCCTACCATGACACGACTGATTCATTCCATCAGTTACCACACCATGAGACTCAACAGTTTTACTGTTGTGAGTACTGTGGTGGTTCACATTACAGTTCTGATTATCAATCGGGAAACACGCTTGTCTATGAGCAGTTTCCTGGTAACGATTATAACTCTAGCACTTATCACCCACAGCCACATCAGTTTTACTGTTGTGATTACTGTGGAGGTCCACACTCTAGCTCGGATTGTCAAACAAGGAATCCATTTCCTTGTAACAATTATGACTATTCGTTTTCAGACCCACCTCCACAGTACGATATGATTCACACAACTCCACAAGAAACTGAGCAAGACCTTTTACTAAAGGCTCTTGATTTATTAAAAAAACTTAAGGAGGAGTTGGTTACTACACCGTTTCGAGACTCTCGTGAGAAATCTATGGCAGAATTACTTGCTGAAGAACGAGAGGCTAGAAACAAATTGAGCGTGGAAGAATTACTTGTCTTAGAACAAGCAGCTATAACACGTGCCAAATTTCGTTAAGCTGCTCTTCTAGACTGTGATAATGATAGTGATAATGAAGACACCCTTGATATTCTTCAATTTTATAAGGGCTCGTCTGATTCATCATTTGTGATTCCTCCCACGGAAAATCAGGGAGAAAATAATGAGACGGGGAAATTACTAGCCGTTGAACAAATGGAACTTGAAAATTCCATGAATGCTAGCTCCTCTCATCTCCCTCAGTCTGTTGTTATCACACCCGAAGTTCACACTCACTCTCTAAACATGAGGGATGAGCATCTTAGCACTGTTCCTAATAATGAATCGGACGAATTAATAAAGTCTAGTGTTGAGATCCTTGTCCCAATCCCGAGAGAGTCACAGGGGACTTTTGATCAAGTGTGTGATATTCCTTCATCCCATGATAATCCAAATGATCAAATTGAGATTGTCTCTGATTCTAGTGATGATTGTTTATCTTATGGAGACATTGAGTATGTTGATGCATCCCTTCCCCACTCTAATGTTGACTTTCTTCTCGAGGAGTTCGCCGATGAACTCACTCACACCAATCCACTTCTATCGGGAAGTGATGATGATCTCTTTGATTTCAAAGATGATATGGAAGAAGTCGAAGCATTCCTTGCTCTAGATAGTTCAACTTCGTATGAAGTTGATGATAACTATCTTGATTCTGAGGGGGATATTCTATTCCTTGAAAGTTTATTGAATGATGATGATCCATCACTCAATTCCTATCTCAATATCGGGCTTAATGATTCACCCACTGATGAAAAGTCTTTATCTCATAGAGACATCAGTGATGTTGATGAAATATCTTCTGAGTCCATCATTGATCACCTTATCATGACTTGTAGGACCTTAAATATCACAACTTTATGACAAATATAGAAGATTAGAAGAAGAAAGATGGTGACTTGGTGAGAGTATATGGATCGTATATGTGTAACTAGAGAGATGGAAAATGAGAGAATATTATTAAGAAACACACACAAATACACACACAAGCACACACCTCAAATGAGCCTTTGAGGTGTTTAAATAGTTCATAACATGAGGTGCCCTATGGGCTTTCTATGGGCTTGGGCTTGGACTTGGTTACATGATTGGATAACTAAGCTTATGAAACATAGCATATAACATATTAGCTTGCCAAGTCCAAGGCCCAATGACTAAACTATTACTAAACTTAACAAACGACACAAAGTTACAATATGAGAATGACCATCACTTCATAATACATATTTTTAATGCTAACAATCTCCCCCTAAGGGGTGGTCATTCGAATGATGCTCCACGTGAGTGGGTCTTCCGTGTTCTTTGTCTTCAACTTTGTGTGTCGTTGTAGAATAGTCTTTAGTCTTTGTTCCTTCATGCTTTGTGATCTTTGATAACTGATTTTCATCGTTCTTTGTTCCTTTGTGATGTGGAGTTATCTGCCTTTCGTCACTTCTGCATCTGTGGTGGTTGTTTGCCATTCCAACATGCTCATACATCTTTGGATTTTGATATTTATATGCACGTAGTTCCCTTTCTTTCACTTTGATCTTTAGTCTTTATACTTTGTAGATTCTTCTTTTTGGCGTAGAATCTTTCTTTGAACTTTGTGTTGTATAGATCTTTGAGGGAGCTTTCTTTAACTTCCAGATGTATGTATGAGCACGTGGAATCTGTCGCCATGGAGATGAAGTGTCCCTGCATATAAACAGTTAGCAATAAAACATCCGGTACTTACAGATAAGAATTAGAGATCATCAACAGCATAGTGTGAAGACTCCTTCTAACCCTTACCAAGGCCGTTCCCATGTCAGATACTCTCGAGAGAGCTTACAAGACCTACTAAGTAGCTCAATGACTGGGTGAGTCGCTGGGGATCACTCCACGACTGTAGACCATTTGAAACCACCGCGAACACTAAGCGTAACCCATAAAGAATTACCGAAGTGACCTGCTGTCAGGGCTGTTTGATGTCGACCCTGGCAGGAATTTCCATTCAATCATTGAGAATCACAAATGTGAATCCTCTCATAAATGTTCTGGCAGATTGCTAAGATCTGCGTAGGACTCTTAAGTTTACATCTGGCATCCTTATTGTTGGACCACCAGTGTAGAAGTATCATGTGTTCCTATGAGATCTTTTGATGAATCTCGGGGCTCTAGACTCGATAAGTGCACATTTGGTTTCCTATGCGGAGATTAGGGAGAGGTCTCCTGCTTCAATATCAACCATCTCTAAGAGATAGGTCGATAGATTACACTGGTTCCCTGTGAGAATGAAACAAGCTCTTTTAAGAGAACTTGAGTGGTTAAGAAGGTTTAGTGCAGTGCGTCACTGGGTCCATGACGTCTTTGTCTTCAATACCGGTGTCACCTTAGTAACAACCAGTAGCATATGAGTTGAACCCGGTGTCTGCCCTAAGGTTGAACATTTGGAGGGCTATTTCTTTTCACCCTTTTTCACAACTTTTCCTTTTAATTCTTCAACCCCTTCTTTTTCCTTTCTCATTTTCTCCTTTTTTCAATCATACCTAAGGACTTCTAATTCTACTATATTGGAATTGTCCTTGGGTAGATCCCTCCGGCTCTGGCGGATCATAGGACGGTTTTTCCTAACCTTAGTCACCTTATAACTCCATGACTATCCTATTGTTGATCACATGCCAAAAAACCTTTTTTGAAAATCTCTCAAAGTGTTCATGATCATAAAACACATTTTGTTGACACTTCGAGAGTTTTGCATTTCTTTTGAAGGACTCCCCCTACACATGTGCTCATGAATATTTAAGAAATTTGCTCATGCGAGAGGAGTTTGCACTTTTTGAATTGATCCACTTTTAGTAAACATGACCGATTCGAGACACGCTTACATCACTAGTTAGACTAGCTTGAAGTTATTACCCGTCCTGGTCAAGTCCAAAGAGAGTCTCTCGATATGGTACACTCTACTCAGACACGTCCTATTCGAGACACGCTTACATCACTAGTTAGACTAGCTTGAAATTATTACCCGTCCAAGACAAGTCTTTTCGATTATTGACATTTTAAGCTTCGTCAATTCATTGGTAGAATCTGAGTCGAGCTCTTCTGAGATTCAGCCACAATATTTAAACATCTTTGATCACATTTTAATCATGTCTTCTCCCCCTCAAAAATAGCATATCGTGATATTTTTGATATCAACTGATTAAGAAAAAAATTTGGAGAGAAAGACAGATTTGATTTTGCATGAAATCGGAACATTTTTGTTTTTATGAAATACTCCCCCTCAAAACTCGCATATGTTTTTGAGAAATGTTAAACTTTTTTAAAGTTTAGAGGGAAGGATCCATTTTTAGAATAAGTGCACTTTTTTGATAAAAATCATTTTTGCGTAGCACTTTCCTATCTTTGGAAACTTGAGTTGTGCACTGTAAGGTGTACACAAGTCATTTTGATGATGAGCACCGATTTTGATAGATTTTGAAAATCTTTTTGAAGAGTCTTGAAAAGTTGGTGCTTAAAATAAAAGAGAATTATTGTTTTTAGGATAAGTGCTCGAGAAATATTTAAAACCTTGTTTTTGTTAAGCACTTTCCTTTCTTTGAAGAACGAGTCCTTAGCTGAAATACTAAGAAGTCGTTGTTTAAGTTCGGGTTTCGTACTGATGTATACGAAAGCCATTATGAAGAAACATTTGAGAAACGACATGTTTTAGAAAAACAATTTAAAGAACTCCCGCTCAAGCATCTGTACATGTCCGTATCATTGTTGAAAGACATTTCTAGACACGTACAAAATATTGATTTATATGAGAGACATGTCGTGAGAAGAATATTTTTGGATTTTTTGATTTTATATTGTTTTTGTAATTTTTTGAAATTTTATATTTTTGTATTTTGTTTTTGTTCTTATAAAAGAAATGGAAAATCAAAAATAGAAGATTGAAAGAATGATTTTATAGAATTTACAGAATTTGAGCCCACTGAAGAACTGGGTTCTGAGATAGTTGAAGCACCTGCAACCAAAGATGAAGAGGTTTCACAAATAACAGTGTTAGAAGTACATGAATCATCACTTTGAGGGTGTTGACTATCAACGGTTGTTGTGGTTTCTACTTCCTTATCCTGAAGATTATCACTATTATTTATCTTGGTGCAACTATCAAAAATCTTCCCTGTGGGAATCCACCTAAGACCAACTGTTTTAAAAACTTTCCCCGTAGGAATCCACCTAAGGTAAGATCTAGATGTAGTTTTCTTATCAGATGCAGCGGAAGTCTCAGTCTTGGAAAAACTACATTCTTTAGATGTCCACCTATTAGGTTTCTTAACCTCTTGCTTCTTATCAATGGGTTTGTTTTGATTTGGTGTCTTAGTGGATTGGGTCTTGACACTTGATTTGGAATTCTTTGTGTTGCATTTTACTTTCCTAGTATTCTTATTTGTGCCACTACTCTTAGATGCAAGCCAATCCCTAGTATTTTGTTGAAAGTTCCTAGGTAATGGTTTACTACTACTAGCGGTGCTTAGGAATCTTGTAGAATTCATCACACTAGGTTTTGCACCTAAAATTCCATTTTTTCGATGTTGTGCCTTTTTTATAGATTCTTCTAGATGATGATTGAGGACCATGTCATTAGAACCAACAGACTCATTAACAGTTTTTGTTGTCTTATTTGGTGTACTAAACTTAGAAGAGCCAGGTGAAATCACATTTTTGTTTCTTTCAACAAACAAATTTTGTTTTTCAACAATCTTATCATTTTCACATTGCTGGGGCAAGGGTGTTGGCGTGACTGGTTTTGTCAAATCCTTTTTCGCATCGACTTTTGGAGCAAACCGTGAAATTGACATTTTTGGTTTTTGAACCGTGTTTGAAACATTTGGTTTCTCTGAAGTTGATGGTTCTGCAAACTTAGTTTCCACACCCTTCCCTTTTAGACGTTCAAGCTGAGCCCTCAAAAGATCATTTTGCTCTTTCATGTTCTTGAAGGCACGCTCATACAACAATTTGTCTTACTTGCATTCTTCTTTTTTTCGATCAAGTTGTTTAAAACATGACACATTTTCTTTTTCAAGCTTTATAAGAGCATTTTCATATTTTGAAACAATTTCGGAGGTCTCAGCTCTCAGTCTTTCATCGTCTTGAACAGAGTATGTTTGTAAAATGATGGACATAATATCAGTAGTCATAACAGCTTCGAAGAGAGAATCATTTAGGTTTTCCAAAACAATCATGTTTTCACGAATATCATTAGCTTCGGTTACCAGGGATTTGTGGTCCTTGACAAAGTCGGCCGTTTCTTTTAAGAAAACTAGTTCAAAATTTTTTACACTCGCGCTGATGTTATTCAGTGGAATAGTAATTTCGTTTTGAAACACCTTTTTCTGTTCGATGTGAAAACTAGAATTCCAGTTGTTAATATCGATGGAAGTTTTAGATTTAACAATATTTTGAAGTTCTTGAATTCTCATTTTAATGTCATCGAGAATGTCTCTAGCCTCACTTGTTTTAAAAGTGTTGTTAGAGGACATTTGTTCTAATTTTGAAAGAGATTTGGAAACAACTTTCTTTTTAGACAAGAATTTCGCAAATGGTCGTTTAATGGAAAACACAGACGGTTCTGTTTGTGGAACAAAAGTGATTCCCGAAAGTTTGTTCAATTTGTTGTAATCAATGGGTTTCAAGTTCTTTTGTTTCATTTTAGAAATGCTCTCTTCGAAAGTTCTTTTGTTGTAATCAATGGGATCATGTTTGGTGTAAATCACATTGCCATTGTACAAAACATTCTGTTCTTGCTAAGCTTTCTTGAGATTACAAGGGGTGTTGTTACCAAGAGCCATTTTATGTTTCGTATGGTAAATCGGATTAATTTGATTTGAAATCATTTTCATTGTTTGACTCGACTGACCCGACTTAACCACTAATTCCTCTAAATGAGCAATCATGTGTTCTGACTCTACGATTTCTTCCAAAAGTTTGTCTTCTTTCTTTGCAAAATCCTTTTTCAACTCATCCATTTCTTTTTCAAGATTAGAATAAGCTGTTTTTTGTTTAGAAAGTTGGTTTTGTAAATTAGAAATTTCCGCGTTTAAAGATTTTATCTTTTTGAAAGAATTAACATCAAGTGTATCAAACTTGAGTTGCAATTGTTGTTTCTCTGAAACGGAATTTTGATAAACAGTTTCTAATTCAGACAATCTTTTGTTATGAAATTCAAAAGCTTTAACGGTGGAAAACCTTATAATATTTAACAAATATAATATTTAAATATTATATTTAAATCCTATTTAAAGATTATAATATTTTATCCTATTTTTAACTGAAAACCACAAATATATTATATAAAAGATACGAAGTTATTTTAAATTAAATATAATATTTTTTTATTACATATAAAAAATATTTTAAAAAAAAACAAATAATTATATTATTTGAAACCTATCAAATATTATAATTAATATTTTAATATTAATTAATATATTAAAAATATATTTTATAATATATTAATTAATATATTTTTAAAATATTTTTTTAAAAATATTATTTATATGTTATATTTATAAAAATAATATTTTTAAATTATTATAAAAATATTATATTTATAAAATTAATTAAATATAAATATAATATTTTATTTTAAAAAATATGATTAAATATATTTTATAAAATATATTTTAATTATATAATATTTATAAAATAATTAAAATAAATATATTCAAAAACCAATCATTATTTTAAAAATATATTTTATAATATAAAGGTTTTAATCAATTGGTATAAAAAATACCATGGATATGCTATTTTTAAATATATGTTTATATTTTAGAATTACATGCAACCATCATTAAAATAAATATATTTTTCGTCTTTGTTTATATAGAATTATAGAAAAAGACTAACAACTTTATTTGAAAATAAATATATTTATTTAAAATAATATAAAAATATATTATACGCGTATTTTATATAATTATTTTATAAACAACCTTAAAATATTTTAAAATACAAGTGGTATTTTAAAAATATTAAAAATATTTTATATTTTTTTACAAATATTATATTTAAATTATTTAAATATTATTTTAATATATTATAATTCACCTATATAAAATAAAACATCCGGTACTTACAGATAAGAATTATATTATTTGAATAATAATATCAAATATAATAATATTTTAAAATATAATTATATTTGATATTATATTTTTAAATATTTTTAATATAAATATTTAAAAATATTATATAATATTTTAAAAATATTATATAATTATTAAATAATAATTATATTTTTTTAAAATATAATTATTTATATAATTATTAAATATTATATTATATTTATATTTAAATTAAATATAAATATAATATAAATAATTATTTTTGATATTATTATTTTTTTATTATATAATATCTAAATATGATATTTTTAAAAATAATTTAAAAATATAATTTAAATATAATATTTAATATCGTGATGTTTTATTTTAAATAGTTTGTAATAGTTCGGATGTTTCCAAAGATAGGAAAGTGCTACGCAAAAATGATTTTTATCAAAAAAGTGCACTTATTCTAAAAATGGATCCTTCCCTCTAAACTTTAAAAAAGTTTAACATTTCTCAAAAACATATGCGAGTTTTGAGGGGGAGTATTTCATAAAAACAAAAATGTTCCGATTTCATGCAAAATCAAATCTGTCTTTCTCTCCAAATTTTTTTCTTAATCAGTTGATATCAAAAATATCACGATATGCTATTTTTGAGGGGGAGAAGACATGATTAAAATGTGATCAAAGATGTTTAAATATTGTGGCTGAATCTAAGAAGAGCTCGACTCAGATTGTACCAATGAATTGACGAAGCTTAAAATGTCAATAATCGAAAAGACTTGTCCTGGACGGGTAATAATTTCAAGCTAGTCTAACTAGTGATGTAAGCGTGTCTCGAATAGGACGTGTCTGAGTAGAGTGTACCGTATCGAGAGACTTTCTTTGGACTTGACCAGGACGGGTAATAATTTCAAGCTAGTCTAACTAGTGATGTAAGCGTGTCTCGAATCGGTCATGTTCACTGAAAGTGGATAAATTCAAAAGTGCAAACTCCTCTCGCATGTGCAAATTTCTTAAATATTCATGAGCACATGTGAAGGGGGAGTCCTTCTAAAGAAATGCAAAACTCTCGAAGTGTCAACAAAATGTGTTTTATGATCATGAACACTTTGAGAGATTTTCAAAAAAGGTTTTTTGGCATGTGATCAACAATAGGATAGTCATGGAGTTATAAGGTGACTAAGGATAGGAAAAACCGTCCTATGATCCGCCAGAGCCGGAGGGATCTACCCAAGGACAAATCCAATAGATTAGAATTAGAAGTCCTTAGGTATGATTGAAAAAAGGAGAATATGAGAATGGAGAAAGAAGGGGTTGAAGAATTAAAAAGAAAAGTTATGAAAAAGGGTGAAAAGAAATAGCCCTCCAAATGTTCAACCTTAGGGCAGACACCGGGTACAATTCGTATGCTACTGGTTGTTACTAAGGTGACACCGGTATTGAAGACAAAGACGTCATGGACCCAGTGACGCAATGCACTAAACCTTCTTAACCACTCAAGTTCTCTTAAAAGAGCTTGTTTCATTCTCACGGGGAACCGGCGTAATCTATCGACCTGTCTCTTAGAGATGGTTGATATTGAAGCAGGAGACCTCTCCCTAATCTCCGAATAGGAAACCAAATGTGCACTTATCGAGTCTAGAGCCCCGAGATTCATCAAAAGATATCATAGGAACACATGATACTTCTACACTGGTGGTCCAACAATAAGGATGCCAGATGTAAACTTAAGAGTCCTACGCAGATCTTAGCAATCTGCCAGAACATTTATGAGATGATTCACATTTGTGATTCTCAATGATTGAATGGAAATTCCTGCCAGGGTCGACATCAAACAGCCCTGACAGCAGGTCACTTCGGTAATTCTTTATGGGTTACGCTTAGTGTTCGCGGTGGTTTCAAACGGTCTACAGTCGTGGAGTGATCCCCAGCGACTCACCCAGTCATTGAGCTACTTAGTAGGTCTTGTAAGCTCTCTCGAGAGTATCTGACATGGGAACGACCTTGGTAAGGGTTAGAAGGAGTCTTCACACTATGCTGTTGACGATCTCTAATTCTTATCTGTAAGTACCGGATGTTTTATTGCTAACTGTTTATATGCAGGGACACTTCATCTCCATGGCGACAGATTCCACGTGCTCATACATACATCTGGAAGTTAAAGAAAGCTCCCGCAAAGATCTATACAACACAAAGTTCAAAGAAAGATTCTACGCCAAAAAGAAGAATCTACAAAGTATAAAGACTAAAGATCAAAGTGAAAGAAAGGGAACTACATGCATATAAATATCAAAATCCAAAGATGTATGAGCATGTTGGAATGGCAAACAACCACCACAGACGCAGAAGTGACGAAAGGCAGATAACTCCACATCACAAAGGAACAAAGAACGATGAAAAATCAGTTATCAAAGATCACAAAGCATGAAGGAACAAAGACTAAAGACTATTCTACAACGACACACAAAGTTAAAGACAAAGAACACGGAAGACCCACTCACGTGGAGCATCATTCGAATGACCACCCCTTAGGGGGAGATTGTTAGCATTAAAAATATGTATTATGAAGTGATGGTCATTCTCATATTGTAACTTTGTGTCGTTTGTTAAAATTAGTAATAGTTTAGTCATTGGGCCTTGGACTTGGCAAGCTAATATGTTATATGCTATGTTTCATAAGCCTAGTTATCCAACCATGTAACCAAGTCCAAGCCCAAGCCCATAGGGCATCTCATGTTATGAACTATTTAAACACCTCAAAGGCTCATTTGAGGTGTGTGCTTGTGTGTGCTTGTGTGTGTATTTGTGTGTGTTTCTTAATAATATTCTCTCATTTTCCATCTCTCTAGTTACACATATACGATCCATATACTCTCACCAAGTCACCATCTTTCCATCTTTCCTTCTTATTGTGCTTATATTGTGTTTAAATATTATATTTTTTTAATATTTTTAAGAATATTATATAATAAAAAAAACCTATCAAAAATAATAATATTTTTAATATATTATTTTATTAAAAATATATTTAAATCATATTTTTAAATTATATTTGTAATTCACCTATATAAAATAAAACAAAACACACTAATTTATATTATGTTTTATATTTGTTTTTTTTAAAATAATATTTTTAATATATTATTTTATTAAAAATTATTATATTTAATTATTTCCTTCTTATTGTGCTTATATTTTAATATAAAATATTAAAAATATTATTTTATAAAATATATTTAAACCATAGTTATTTTATAAAATATTATTTTATATTATTTATAAAAATATTATTTTTAAATATATTTTATAGAATATATTTATTTTGATTAGGTTTAATATATTTTATATTAAAAATATCACAACTTTTAATAAAATAATATAAATAATTATATTATTTGAATAATAATATCAAATATAATAATTTAAATATTTTAAATTAAATAATTATTTTAAAATGTAAATAATTATATTTTTTTAAATTATATTTAAATTATATTTAAATTATAAAATAATATTTTTTTATATTGGTAAGGGTTTTTTATTTATTTAAATATTATATTTTTTATATTTAAATATTTAAAAAATGATACGAAGTTGATGTTTTTGATTTTAAAAGTTTATATTTACTCAAAATGTTCTAATTTTGAGGGGGAGTAATATAAAGTTGATCCAAAAAGATCATGCTTAAAGGAAACTTATACGGAATTTACAAACATCCGTTTCTCCCATATGCTATCCAAAAAGAAAAGGTTTTAATCAATTGGTATAAAAAATACCATGGATATGCTATTTTTAAATATATTTTTTAAAATAATTAAGTCTAAAATATGTTGAATTTAATCAAATATTTTATAAAATATATTTTTAAAATAATGATAGGTTTTTAAAAATATTATTTAAAAATAATATTTTAAAAATATTTAAAATAAGTATTTAAGAAGACCTTTTGCACATTCTCAATTTCAATACGACAATTATTTAATAATGATTCAAACAAAGCACGTGTTTCCTCATCATTCTCAGCATGCTGTGAAACGAAGCCTCCATTATGATTCATATCTGGAGTTGCTGAAGGAGTATTGCTACTACTTGGCGTGTCCAGGAATGTATCATAAGTGGGTGCTTGCTTCTCAAAATGCAGTTCCTCATGAGGAGACATATCAAATATATCATTATTGTGACATGTGTTGAAATTAGATACCTCAGATGGTGCATTGGTGTCATAAACAGGAAGTGTGTCAGAATCCGTGTCATACTTAGCTTCCTGAAGATTCGCCATGAATATGCAGTTCGCATCGATATCTTCTCTATCTTCCATGTCATCCATAAGAGCCATAAAGTCATTCTCCTCTGCATTCAACTGAAATCCTGCCTCTGCCTTTTGTGCCAACATCACTGCTTTCTGCAAGTACGCTAGATCTTTCTTGTTTGGCTTAGTAGGACAGTTCCTTGCCATATGACCTACACCCTGGTAGTTGAAACACTTTACCGGATTGCCCTGATTCATATTTCCCAAATTCCCAACTACTGGAGCTGCAACATTTCTATTCTGATTACCCATTGCCTGATTACCAACATTCTGACCCCTCTGACATAATATTTTAATATTTTATAAAATAATGATATTTTTAATATTTTATAAAATATTTTATAAAATATATTTTTAAAATAATGATAGGTTTTTGAATTTAATAATGTTTTATTTTTAAAATATTTTTAAATTATTTTAATATTTTTTAAATATATCGTGATATATTGAAAGAATGATGGACATGATACAACTATTTTTAAAATTTTATATTTTTTTACATTTTATATTTGTTAAGCCAAAAGTTTATATTAAATATTTTTATTTAATATAAACTTTTGGCTTGTGCACGCATTACAGTGCACAACCCGAACTTGTAAAGAAAGGACCCTGAGGTGCGCTTCAGTGCCTCAATCCTATAATAAGGAGCGAAGGCTTCTTACTTTTGAGTAGAATTAATCAAACATTTATGATTTTTCATAATTCTGCTCAAAAGGACAAGTATTTCACCTCAATAAGACCTAATCACTTGTTGAGGGGGAGCACTTGTCAAAACAAAACACTTTGCTCTAAATCAAAAGTTCTTGATGAATCTCTCCGTAAGACTCAAAAGGCATATTTTAATCTAAAAGATGGTCAAAAACATCATTTTATATGCTATTTTTGAGGGAGAGAAAATGAAAAAGTGATTAAAATATACGAAGTCAAAGCTTAAAAGTTGTATCATGTGCGAGCTAGACTCAGTATTGACCCAGGAATTGACGAGATAATAAAAGTTAGTAATATCGAAAGGACTTATCCTAGACGGGTAATAACATCAAGTTAGTTACTAGAGCTAGTTGTCACCTAAAAGCTGACAATGCATCTCTTTAACTAACCACGTAAGCGTGTCTCGAAAAGGATATGTCTTAGTAGAAATGTACCGTCTCGAGAAACTTTCTGTGGACTTGATCAGGCCGGGTAATAACTTCAAGCTAGTCTAACTAGTAATGTAAGCGTGTCTCGAATCGGTCTTGTTCACGGAAAGTGGATCAATTCAAAATGCTTGCTCCTCCCACATGTGCAAATTTATTAAATACTTATGAGCACATGTGCAGGGGGAGCCCTTCAAAAGTGTACACAAAACTCTCAAAGTGTTAACCAAAATTAGTTATCACAAACACTTTGAGAGATTTTCAATCAAAGGTTTCTTGGCTACTGTCGGAGTTATAAGGTGATTAAGATAGGAATATCCGTCCTATGATCCGCCAGAGCCGGAGGGATCTACCCAAGGACATCTCCCATAGTTAGAATTAGAAGTCCTTAGGTATGATACGAAAAAGGAGAAAAGAATGAAAGGGAAAGAAGGAGTTGAAGAATTAAAAAGAAAAGTAAAGAAAAGGGTGAAAAGAAATAGCCCTCCATATGTTCAACCTTAGGGCAGACACCGGGTTCAATACGTATGCTACTGGTTGTTGCAAAAGACAACACCGGTATTGAAGACAAAGTCGTCATGGACCCAGTGACGCAATGCACTAAACCTTCTTAACCACTCAAGTTCTCTTAAAAGTACTTGTTTCATTCTCACGGGGAACCAGCGTAACCTATCGACCTATCTCTTAGAGACGGTTGATATTGAAGCAGGAGACCCCTCCCTAGTCTCCGCATAGGAAACCTAGGTGTGTACTTATAGAGTCTAGAGCCTTGAGATACATCAAAGATCTCTTAGGAACACTTAGTATTTCTACAACTGATGTTCTACATCAATGGGCATCAGTTGTAAATTATCGAGTCCTTCGCAGATCTTAGCAATCTGCCGAGAACGTTTATGAGAGGATTACGTATGTATTTCTCAATGATTGAACGGAAATCCTGCCAGGGTCAACATCAAACAGCCCTGACAGCAGGTCACTTCGGTAACCCCACAAGGGTTACGCTTAGTGTTTGCGGTGGTTCCATTACGGTCTACAGTCGTGGAGTGATCCCCAGCGACTCACCCAGTCATTGAGCTACTTAGTAGGTCTAGTAAGCTCCTTCGGGAGTATCTGATATGGGAACGGCCTGGATAAGGATTAGAAGGAGTCTTCACAATATGTTGTTGATGAGCTCTAATTCCTTATCTGTAAGTACCGGTTATTTATTGCTAACTGTTTACTCGCAGGTACCTCACTTCCATGATGGTAGATTCCAACATGCTCATACATACATCTTGAAGTTAAAGAAAGCTCCCCCAAAGATCTTAGCAACACAAAGTTCCAAGAAAGATTCTACGCCAATAAGAAGAATCTACAAAGAATAAAGACAAAGATCTCAATATATGAAAAAAGGAACTTCTTGTACGTGAAAGTCTAAGTCCAAAGATGTATGAGTATGTTGGAATGGCGGACAACCACCACAGACGCAGGAATGACGAACGGCAGATTACTTCATAACACAATCACTACATCATCACCAAAGAACAAAGACATAAGAGCAAAGTACATCCATTATCAATCAAACCATTTTGAAGACGTCTGGAGTTTTACATGTCACAAGTCAACGACAAATATGAAGACGTCAAGCAACCGTGATGACCGACCCTTAGGGGGAGATTGTTGGGATCATAGTTTTCACTATTTTATGAAGTCTCGGTCATTTGTAATTATGCTAGGTTGCTTAACTATTATTTACTTACACTTATGTAATATTACAAGTTTACTAGACTTTAGTCTAAAGGTCCATGGGCTTTAAGCCCACACGATTTGAAGAAAGGAAGGAGAGGGAGTGTTGCCCTAGCTCCTTCCCTATAAATAGAACCTTTAGGTCACTTGTAAACTTGATTGGTTATTTGATTTCTTAAGGAAACTCTTGCACTTACATTTCTCTTATTCATATAATCACCCAATCTCTTTTCTCATCTCATTTCTATCATTATTATGCTTGTGTTTACTAAATGGTGAGCTAACAAGTTTTTTTTTTTTTTTTTTTTCTTTTTTTTTTTTTTTTTTTTTTTTTTTTTTAAGTGCACTTATTCTAAAAATATTAAAAATATTAAAAAAATATAGTATTTTTTTATATTTAAAAAAATATAAAAAAATAAAACATGATTTAAATATATTTTTAAAATAATTTTTAATAAAATAATATATTAAAAATATTATTATTTTTGATAGGTTTTTTTTATTATATAATATTTGTATGCATCATTAATTATATTATTTTTGAAAATAACATATTTAAATTATATTTATAGAATTTTAGAATTACAAATATAATATTTTATATTAAAAATATATTTTATAAAATATTTATAATGGATAAATATATTTAATTATTTATTTGAATAATAATAGTTTTTTATTATATTTAACTACAAATATTATATTTTAAGATACGAAGGTTTTATTTTTATTTAAATATTATATTTAAATTATTTAATTATTATAATTTAAATATAATATTTAAATAAGTTTAAAAATATTTAAACATAAATATTTTATATAAAAAATATAAAAGATGGTGACTTGGTGAGAGTATATGGATTGTATATGTGTAACTAGATAGATGGAAAAATGAGAGAATATTATTAAGAAACACACACACTTACACACACAAGCACACACCTCAAATGAACCTTTGAGGTGTTTATATAGTTCTTAACATGAGATGCCCTATGGGCTTTCTATGGGCTTGGGCTTGGACTTGGTTGGATAACTAGGCTTATGAAACATAGCACATAACATATTAGCTTGCCAAGTCCAAGGCCCAATGACTAAACTATTACTAATCTTAACAAACGACACAAAGTTACAATATGAGAATGACCATCACTTCATAATACATATTTTTAATGCTAACAATCTCCCCCTAAGGGGTGGTCATTCGAATGATGCTCCACGTGAGTGGGTCTTCCGTGTTCTTGGTCTTCAACTTTGTGTGTCATTGTAGAATAGTCTTTAGTCTTTGTTCCTTCATGCTTTGTGATCTTCGATAACTGATTTTCATCGTTCTTTGTTCCTTTGTGATGTGGAGTTATCTGCCTTTCATCACTTCTGCGTCTGTGGTGGTTGTTTGCCATCCCAACATGCTCATACATCTTCAGTCTTTTTGATACATGCATTTGTAGTTCCCGTTCTTTCACATAGATCTTTGTCACTTTACTTCTGTAGATTCTTTCACATTGCGTAGAATCTTTCTTTGAACCTTTCTTTGCTTTGATCTTTGTGAGAACTTTCCTTTGACTTCGAGATGCATGTATGAGCATGTGGAATCTGTCGCCATGGAGATGAAGTGTCCCTGCATATAAACAGTTAGCAATAAAACATCTGGTACTTACAGATAAGAATTAGAGATCGTCAACAGCATAGTGTGAAGACTCCTTCTAACCCTTACCAAGGCCGTTCCCATGTTAGATACTCTCGAGAGAGCTTACAAGACCTACTAAGTAGCTCAATGACTGGGTGAGTCGCTGGGGATCACTCCACGACTGTAGACCGTTTGAAACCACCGTGAACACTAAGCGTAACCCATAAAGAATTACCGAAGTGACCTGCTGTCAGGGCTGTTTGATGTTGACCCTGGCAGGAATTTCCATTCAATCATTGAGAATCACAAAAGTGAATCCTCTCATAAATGTTCTGGCAGATTGCTAAGATCTGCGTAGGACTCTTAAGTTTACATCTGGCATCCTTATTGTTGGACCACCAGTGTAGAAGTATCATGTGTTCCTATGAGATCTTTTGATGAATCTCGAGGCTCTAGACTCGATAAGTGCACATTTGGTTTCCTATGCGGAGATTAGGGAGAGGTCTCCTGCTTCAATATCAACCATCTCTAAGAGACAGGTCGATAGATTACACCGGTTCCCCGTGAGAATGAAACAAGCTCTTTTAAGAGAACTTGAGTGGTTAAGAAGGTTTAGTGCAGTGCGTCACTGGGTCCATGACGTCTTTGTCTTCAATACCAGAGTCACCTTAGTAACAACCAGTAGCATATGAGTTGAACCCGGTGTCTGCCCTAAGGTTGAACATTTGGAGGGCTATTTCTTTTCACCCTTTTTCATAACTTTTCTTTTTAATTCTTCAACCCCTTCTTTCTCCTTTCTCATTTTCTCCTTTTTTCAATCTTACCTAAGGGCTTCTAATTCTAATCTATTGGAATTGTCCTTGGGTAGATCCCTCCGGCTCTGGCGGATCATAGGATGGTTTTTCCTAACCTTAGTCACCTTATAACTCCATGACTATCCTATAATTGATCACATGCCATAAAACCTTTTGTTGAAAATCTCTCAAAGTGTTTATGATAATAAAACACATTGTTGTTACCACTTTGAGAGTTTTGCAATTTTTGAAGGACTCCCCCTTCACATGTGCTCATGAATATTTAAGAAATTTGCACATGCGAGAGGAGTTTGCACTTTTGAATTGATCCACTTTCAGCGAACATGACCGATTCGAGACACGCTTACATCACTAGTTAGACTAGCTTGAAATTATTACCCGTCCTGGTCAAGTCCAAAGAAAGTCTCTCGATACGGTACATTCTACTCAGACAAGTCCTATTCAAGACACGCTTACATCACTAGTTAGACTAGCTTGAAATTATTACCCGTCCAGGACAAGTCTTTTCGATTACTGACATTTTAAGCTTCGTCAATTCATTGGTACATTCTGAGTCTAGCTCTTTTGAGATTCAGTCACAAGCTTTAAACATCTTTGATCACATTTTAATCATGTCTTCTCCCCCTCAAAAATAGCATAGCGTGATATTTTTGATATCAACTGATTAATAAAAAGCTTTTTGGAGAGAAAGACAGATTTGTTTTTGCATGATTTCGGAACATTTTTGTTTTTGTACTCCCCCTTAATGATAGCACATTTTAAAATCAATTAAGGGTATAGAGGGAGTTATCTTGAGCACTAATTTTGAGAGATTTTTGAGAAATCTTTTTAACAATCTTGAAAAAGTGCTCAAGAATTCTGTTTGAAAACGAGTTTTATGCTTGAAATCTTTTTCGCTTGTTTAGACTCGAACATTTTGAAAAAGAGTTCGTCATTGAACGTACGAGTCCTTGATTTGAAAATAATCAGAAGTCATCGTTTAACGTACGGGTTTCGTACTGAAGTATACGAAAGCCATTATGAAGAAACATTTGAGAAACGACATGTTTTAGAAAAACAATTTAAAGAACTCCCGCTCAAGCATCTGTACATGTCCGTATCATTGTTGAAAGACATTTCTAGACACGTACAGAATATTGATTTATACGAGAGACATGTCGTGAGAAGAATATTTTTGGATTTTTTGATTTTATATTGTTTTTGTATTTTTTTGAAATTTTATATTTTTGTATTTTGTTTTTGTTCTTATAAAAGAAATGGAAAATCAAAAATAGAAGATTGAAAGAATGATTTTATAGAATTTGAACCCTCTGAAGAACTGGGTTCTGAGATAGTTGAAGCACCTGCAACCAAAGATGAAGAGGTTTCACAAATAACAGTGTTAGAAGTACATGAATCATCACTTTGAGGGTGTTGACTATCAACGGTTGTTGTGGGTTCTACTTCCTTATCCTGAAGATTATCACTATTATTTGTCTTGGTGCAACTATCAAAAATCTTCCCTGTGGGAATCCACCTAAGACCAACTGTTTTAAAAACTTTCCCCGTAGGAATCCACCTAAGGTAAGATCTAGATGTAGTTTTCTTATCAGATGCAGCGGAAGTCTCAGTCTTGGAAAAACTACATTCTTTAGATGTCCACCTATTAGGTTTCTTAACCTCGTGCTTCTTATCAATGGGTTTGTTTTGATTTGGTGTCTTAGTGGATTGGGTCTTGACACTTGATTTGGAATTCTTTGTGTTGCATTCTACTTTCCTAGTATTCTTATTTGTGCCACTACTCTTAGATGCAAGCCAATCCCTAGTATTTTGTTGAAAGTTCCTAGGTAATGGTTTACTACTACTAGCGGTGCTTTGGAATCTTGTAGAATTCATCACACTAGGTTTTGCACCTAAAATTCTGTTTTTTCGATGTTGTGCCTTTTTTCTAGCTTCTTCTAGATGATGATTGAGGACCATGTCATTAGAACCAACAGACTCATTAACAGATTTAGTGGTCACATTTGGTGTACTATTCCTAGAAGAGCCAGGTGAAATCACATTTTTGTTTTTTTCAACAAACAAATTTTGTTTTTCAACAATCTTATCATTTTCACATTGCTGGGGCAAGGGTGTTGGAGTGACTGGTTTTGTCAAATCCTTTTTCGCATCGACTTTTGGAGCAAACCGTGAAATTGACATTTTTGGTTTTTGAACCGTGTTTGAAACATTTGGTTTCTCCGAAGTTGATGGTTTTGTAAACTTAGTTTCCTCACCCTTCCTTTTTTGACTTTCAAGCTGAGCCCTCAAAAGATTATTTTGCTCTTTCATGTTCTTGAAAGCACGCTCATACGACAGTTTGTCATATTTGCATTCTTCCTTTTTTCGATCAAGTTGTTTAAAACATGACACATTTTCTTTTTCAAGCTTTATAAGAGCATTTTCATATTTGGAAACAATTTCGGAGGTCTCAGCTCTCAATCTTTCATCGTCTTGAACAGAATATGTTTGTAAAATGATGGACATAATATCAGTGGTCATAACAGCTTCGAAGAGAGAATCATTTAGGTTTTTCAAAACAATCTTGTTTTCACGAATATCATTAGCTTCGGTTACCAGGGATTTGTGGTCCTTGACAAAGTCGGCCGTTTCTTTTAAGAAAACTTGTTCAAAATTTTTTACACTCGCGCTGATGTTATTCAGTGGAATAGTAATTTCGTTTTGAAACACCTTTTTCTGTTCGATGTGAAAACTAGAATGCCAGTTGTTAATATCGATGGAAGTTTTAGATTTAACAATGTTTTGAAGTTCTTGAATTCTCATTTTAACTTCATCGAGAATGTCTCTAGCCTCACTTGTTTTAAAAGTGTTGTTAGAGGACATTTGTTCTACTTTTGAAAGAGATTTGGAAACAACTCTCTTTTTAGACAAGAATTTCGCAAATGGTCGTTTAATGGAAAACACAGACGGTTCTGTTTGTGGAACAAAAGTGATTCCCGAAAGTTTGTTCAATTTGTTGTAATCAATGGGTTTCAAGTTCTTTTGTTTCATTTTAGAAATGCTCTCTTCGACATGTTCAATTGTTAGCACAGAATCCCGAACGACGGGAGGATCATGTTTGGTGTAAATCACATTGCCATTGTACAAAACATTCTGTTCTTGCTGAGCTTTCTTGAGATTACAAGGGGTGTTGTTACCAAGAGCCATTTTATGTTTCGTATGGTAAATCGGATTAATTTGATTTGAAATCATTTTCATTGTTTGACTCGACTGACCCGACTTAATCACTAATTCCTCTAAATGAGCAATCATATGTTCTGACTCTATGATTTCTTCCAAAAGTTTGTCTTCTTTCTTTGCAAAATCCTTTTTCAACTCATCCATTTCTTTTTCAAGATTGGAATAAGCTGTTTTTTGTTTAGAAAGTTGGATTTGTAAATCAGAAATTTCCGTGTTTAAAGATTTTATCTTTTTGAAAGAATTAACATCAAGTGTGTCAAACTTGAGTTGCAATTGTTGTTTCTCTGAAACGGAATTTTGATAACCAGTTTCTAATTCAGACAATCTTTTGTTATGAAATTCAAAAGCTTTAACGGTTGATTTGTAACTCTCAAGCTCAGCGGTCAATTTAACATTCGCGGCCTTAACATCGCGATTGACCTTTTGCACATTCTCAATTTCAATACGACAATTATTTAATAATGATTCAAATAAAGCACGTGTTTCCTCATCATTCTCAGCATGCTGTGAAACGAAGCCTCCATTATGATTCATATCTGGAGTTGCTGAAGGAGTATTGCTACTACTTGGCGTGTCCAGGAATGTATCATAAGTGGGTGCTTGCTTCTCAAAATGCTGTTCCTCATGAGGAGACATATCAAATATATCATTATTGTGACATGTGTTGAAATTAGATACCTCAGATGGTGCATTGGTGTCATAAATAGGAAGTGTGTCAGAATCCGTGTCATACTTAGCTTCCTGAAGATTCGCCATGAATATGCAGTTCGCATCGATATCTTCTCTATCTTCCATGTCATCCATAAGAGCCATAAAGTCATTCTCCTCTGCTTTCAACTGAAATCCTGCCTCTGCCTTTTGTGCCAACAACACTGCTTTCTGCAAGTACGCTAGATCTTTCTTGTTTGGCTTAGTAGGACAGTTCCTTGCCATATGACCTACACCCTGGCAGTTGAAACACTTTACCGGATTACCCTGATTCACATTTCCCAAATTCCCAACTACTGGAGCTGCAACATTTCTATTCTGATTACCCATTGCCTGATTACCAACATTCTGACCCCTCTGATTTCCAACAATCTGACCCAACTGATTCCCTGCATTCTGACCATACTGATTCCCTGCATACTGACCTGCATTCTGCATATTCTGATTGCCCATATTAAATCCCGTAGCATATCTTTGCTGATTCCCATAAACTCCAACCATTTGGCCTCCGTTGCCCATATTGAAACTCGGCTGAGCGATCTGCCTGTTGCGAGTATTCGATGAAATCCTTTGGTTGTTGTTTGTTGGTGTAGAATAGCGTCCTTGGAATGCCTTTGACAGAAAAGCAAACGCTTGAGTCAATGCTGCAGCAGCTTCATCATTGTCAGTGAATTCTGGTTCTTGGAATTGTGGGTATGTCTGTTGTGGAATAACTTCTTGTTGTTGTGGGTAGAATTGTTGTTGGTAGACCGGTGTTGGTTGTTGAATGCATGATGGTTGTATGTAGTTGTGAATGGATGATGATGGTTGTTGAGTGTTCACTTGTAATGGTGTTGGTGTATTAGCAATTAGCGCGCGAGGATCATGATTCTTTGCCAATCTTTCTTTCCTAACTTCATTAGCCTCAGCTTGGTTTTGCTTCAGAAAGTCATAGAGTTGATCATAATTCACCTGATGTAAGTCCTTTGTCTGATTAACAATTGTAACATAACGACCCCATTCTTCTGGAAGGTTATTGACGAATTTGATGTTTATTGCAATTGTTCAAGGTGTCAACTTGTTTCTGATTAACTCATTCATCAACGTGCAAAACCTTGTGTAGTATGACTCAATCTGTTCACCATTAGTGGATGTGAAGTTCTCCCATTCAGTAAGAAGTTTGTTCTCAACGTCTTGTTGTCCAATCTCTGTTCCATGACAAATCCTTCTAACACGTTCCCACATAGCATGAGCAGTTTCACAACTGTCGACCGCAGCAAAGATCTCCCGTGGTAATCCAAGTTGGATTAAATGCATTGCCATATCATCAGCTTTGATCTGCGCCTTGTCTTCATCAGTGTAATCTTCTTCTATTTGTAAACGCATGTATGGTTCAGTAGGATTTGTTGAGTTTGGATTACCGGCAATTTGAACTTGTCTTGGCTGAAATGGACCATTCTTAATGGAGTTGAGCATGAGGTTACCATCAGTCTTAGTTTTGATGTAACGAAGCATGCGGCTTGTCCATGGGAGATATCCACCTTTTTCAAGCATAGGAGGTCGGTTTTCTGCACCGGCTGCATGAATATCTTGCTGAGATGCCATTTGATGAAGTGTAGATGGATAAAGTTGATACTTGGATCGTTCCAACGAAATAGGAGTTGAGTTTGGTGAAGGTTATTCTCGAAACTTTGACACCAGAAAAATTCTCGAAACTTTGTCACCAGGAAAATTCTCGAAAAGTGTTCTCGATAAAATTATCTAGAATTGTTCTCGATAAAATTATCTAGAATGCGTTTTAGATAAAATTATCTAGAATGCGTTTTAGATAAAATTATCTAGAATGTGTTTTAGATAAAATTATCTAGAATACGTTTTAGATAAAATTATCTAGAATGTGTTTTAGATAAAATTATTTAGAATACGTTTTAGATAAAATTATCTAGAATACGTTTTAGATAAAATTATCTAGAATGTGTTTTAGATAAAATTATCTAGAATACGTTTTAGATAAAATTATATAGAATGTGTTTTAGATAAAATTATCTAGAATACGTTTTAGATAAAATTATCACCCAAAACTTTCTAAATTATACAATTTAGAGAGTATACCACGAGTCGAAGTGTTTTCTCACTTATACAAGCAAGGGAAACACCGAGTAAGCAACGGGACCAAGTGTGTTCTCGAAACTTTAGAGATTTAGAAACTTTGTGATTTAGAAACTTTGTGATTTAGAAAAATTTATAGAATTTTGAATTTGCAAAAAGCTCATCCAAATGAAGTTTGTATTCCAAGATTCTTGTACTTCTAGTTATAAAAACACCAAAACTTGAAGAAAGTTGCAAACTTGATGATTTTTATGAAAATTTTTTGAGATCTAGAAAACAAGTACAAGAACCAAATTCGAATTTTTAAGCTAGAAATGTTCAAAAAGATTAAAACTTTCTTGTTGGGAAAGGTTTATAACACTAGTTTGTAATCAAAAAAGTGTTAAAAACACAAAACAAAAAAGAAAAGTAATGATTTTTTCTTGAAAAAAACGTGTAGGAAGCTTAAAAAAGACGAAAAACACAAACACCCAACACTCCTAAATCATTGTTAGGCGATTGATACCACTTGTAGGACCTTAAATATCACAACTTTATCACAAATATAGAAGATTAGAAGAAGAAAGATGGTGACTTGGTGAGAGTATATGGATCGTATATGTGTAACTAGAGAGATGAAAAATGAGAGAATATTATTAAGAAACACACACAAATACACACACAAGCACACACCTCAAATGAGCCTTTGAGGTGTTTAAATAGTTCATAACATGAGATGCCCTATGGGCTTTCTATGGGCTTGGGCTTGGACTTGGTTACATGATTGGATAACTAAGCTTATGAAACATAGCATATAACATATTAGCTTGCCAAGTCCAAGGCCCAATGACTAAACTATTACTAAACTTAACAAACGACACAAAGTTACAATATGAGAATGAACATCACTTCATAATACATATTTTTAATGCTAACATGACTCCTCCGGAGTATGATAGCCCGGGGGGAGATACACTCAATCATGAGGATTTGCAAATTCCCACCCACCCTCCCGGGATGTTTATGAGCTTAACCCTTGAAATCCAAACTCAGGCTAATGAGCCAGTTCTCGAGGTTCCTTCCTCTCTTCTTCACTCCCTCGGGAATGAAGATACTATCTTTGATCCCAGCATTTTCATGTATCATTATCTTGAGCCGGATACTTATCTCATCGGTGTGGAACTTTCACGTGCTTCAAATGTTTGTCCAAACATCTTGAATGAAAGTCCGATTGAGATTGTTTCTTCCACATCATGCTTCCCCAAGGACAAATGAATTCGGGCGAGTCAAGCTAGCGACTCGGTAAACAAAAACAGTAGCATGCTTATAGGGTTTTCACCCTAAGTGTGGGGGAGTCCCCCATGCTACGATTACAAAAGTGAAAATACAAAATGGTATTTCCACGCTTAGCTTGTAATGTTGCCCTTTTACGTTCAAAATGTCGGCATAATAGCCGGGATTTTGAATATTGAGGACAATATTCATGCTAAGTGTGGGGGGGGGGGGGGGGGGGTATTTGCTATTCTAGCGAATTTTATCGCATTTTACTATATAATACCCCCGTTTTTAGCCAAAATTTCAAAAATTTAAAAAAAAAAATTCCACTGGTGCTTCAAAATTTTTGTGGTAATCAGTCCGCCTTGTCTAAGCGACAAAAAGGATTGGCTAGTCCAGGAGCAAACGGCTCTTGGTAAAGACATCTCAAATCCGTTTACGGCTTGCAATTTGCCCAAAATTGTATGGTTCCTCAACTCCCCGAAAACAAATGAGTTGGCTAGCCCGCAAGATTATGGCTTGTGGTAAAGGCCGTGGAAAATCCATAATTGGTAATCAGCTCACCAAGATGTTGACTATTCCATCAAGAGTTGGCTAGTCCAGAAGCAAACGGCTTCTGGTAAAGACTAATCAAATCCGTTGATAGCTGGTGGTTTGCTCAAAATCACACGGTTATCAGGTGTGCCACAGTTCTTACACCTGGCTACTCCAGAAGTGATGGCTTTTGGTAAAGAGTTTAAAATCCATCAAGTTTTCAAAACAGTATTGCTAGGGACTAGCAATAGTTTAGTATGGGGGATTGATGAGTGCTCAAACACTCATCATTTTTAGTCAGTCTGAACTGCAAAAACATACAAAAACACTCAGAAATGCATCAAAATACTAAAAATATTTCAAAATTGTGTTTTATATGTTTTAGATGCAAAATGAGCAAAAACAGATGAAAAATGTACAAAGTTTGCAAAATTGGCAGTTTCAGCCCCCCAACTTTCATAAAATGACAAAACTAGTCCCTGGATATTCAAAATATGGAAAATTATCACCAAAGGTCCTTTTGAAATCATAAGTTGTCATATTTAGTCCTTTGGTGAAAAATTGGAAAAGTTTTGGAAATTTACACTTTTGGTCCCTGGAGTTTCAAACTTTGGCAGATTTGGTCCCTGGTGGGATATTTTTGGATGAAAAATCATTTTTAGTCCTTGGAAGTTCAAAAATGTTCAAATTTGGTCCTTGGATAAAAGATTTTACAAAATGGCAAGTTTAACCCCTAAACTTTGGAAAATGTCAATTTTGGCCCTCGGGGTTCAAATTTTGGAAAATTGTAAATTTGGTCCTTATAATTTTCAAACTTGTCAATAGTGGTCCTTATAATAAAATTTGGAAAAATCATAACAGGTCCCTAATCTTTTCATTAATTACAAAAATGGTCCTTGTGATTTATTATACTAATCAAATGGACCCTTTTTAATAATTATACCCAAAACCATTATCCTGATCCAGTAACACAACCCCAGCCCAACACAAAAGCCCAATCCCTTTTGATATCAAACCCCGGTCAACATAGAGTCAAACAAACACCCCCGTACAACTGTTCATCCCTACCCCATCATCCCTGGTTTCCAGCAACTGTGTTCCCCCTCCTCTCCTTTTCCACAAAACCCTCACCAACACCCTCTCTTGTCTCCCACTCACACCCAACCATTAATACCCCTTACCTGCCAAACCAAACCCACCCAATTGCAAAATGCAAATTTCCCGCCAAAACCATATTGGACGGCCATGATCAATTGGAAGCTATCTAAGGGCTCAAAAATGAGTGGGAATAAAAGAGAAAGTCCCTGGGACTTATAAAAGTGAAGAAAAAAGAACATGGAAGTAGTAGTTAACATAGAATAGAGTAGACTAGTTTAGAAAAAAATCGTTCTAATGTAAATTCCAATTTCCAGTGTAGTATCTAGTTTTTAAACATTGAATTAAGCATTTGTAGTGTATTTTAAAGTACTTTCAATTATTAATTTAAGCTTATCAAGTTCTAATTCAGTTAATGTATATTTTTATTTACTTAAAATTCACATTTTAGTTTAATATGTTGAAAGGTGTTTGAATTAGGTTCTATTAGTTTCATTGAGCTGCCAATATCTTTGCTTAAGCTTATTAAGCTTTAACTTCAGCTCTCATCCATATTGCTCAAAAAAATTGCTCAAAATTCCAATTAAATGGATTTTTATTTGAAAATCAGTGAACAGGGAGAAGCAACAAAACAACAGGGTTAATTATGGAAGGATTTGGTTTTGTAGCTTGTTGGTAAGCTTCAGGGATGATTGAGGGTGCCTAGTCCATGTTCACTGCTTGGAACCTTTCTGTAAGCCATAATTCATATTTTTGCATAAGTTAGTCCTTATTGTTACTTTTGGTATTTTAGTGAATATTCAGTTTCTAATTAATGTATTCCATCTGTTTTTGGCTCAAAATCCTATGCTTGTAGTTATAGATCTCTTAGTTGTAGTATTGAGACAGATTAAAGGGGTGTTTGGTTCAGGTGAGTGCTGAGGTTCCCAGTGTATGTTTGGCCTTAAACTTTGTTTCACTAGCTCACATTAGGTTTAATTAGGGTCTAGGGATCAAGAAAAGGGTACCTTAATCAAGCAATAGTCAAAATCACCATCAATACACCCTAACTGTTAACTGTTGGTGCTTAACACCTCCATATCATTCATGCATGCTCATATATTGTTGTAGTTGTCTAATTTAGTTTCACTATACCCTATTACATCAACATCAATCAGTAGGATCAATCATAACTTCATAAAAGTCAACATAAGCTCATTTTCTTAAAAGTCAAAAGTCATTCTCTCAGATTTTTCCAAATATTGTGGTAATTGTTGTGATTTATGTGAGTTGATTTAGAGGTTGAAATTTGTTTCCATAGCTACTCTACCACCCCAGCTATTGATCCCCCCCCCCTTATCTCATTTTTGGGATTTTTATTCTGGGCCCCACAACCCTCCAAAGAGGGCTGCAGAGCAGCCATACACTCTGCTGCACAGATAAGCAGTCCACCACCATCACTTGGTGGTGGTTTTCTGGGCATCTCATTGGTCCACAGCCCATAAACCTTGCACCTTTCCACTCCCCTCCTACCAGGGTACCAGGTTTGACCAGTGGTTTGACCATTTGACCTGTGGAGCCCACCTGAATAAGTCCATCTACTCTTGTCCCATTTTCAGTCCTAGCACAATAAGTCAAGTGCTTATTGGCAGCTTATTGACTTAATCTGAGGACCCCAATGGCTTTTTATTGCTTAAACATGTTCCCTAAACTCAGTTAAACCAGATTTAACCCAAGTGGGTCCCACTTAAGCTCATTTGAGATCATTTTCTCCCAAAGTCAAACTAAGTCAACTGTTTAGCTTTTTCTTTCATAATCAGCTTATTTTTGATTTCCAAAAAATTTTTTGTTTTTACAAAAAGTGTTTGTTTTTAAGTATTAAATAGGTTTGTAAAAGAAAAATCAAGAAAAACAAATTTAATATTAGGTGATAGTTTCTATTTAAGGTAATTTAATTTTAATTTTCATTTTTAATTTTTTGTTAAGCACTTGTCATTTTTATATTTTTATTAATTACCTCTTATATTAAAATATTTTTAGTAAATTTTTCAGATTTTTATTTTACCATTTGGTATTTATTAGAATTAATTTTAGTTTTATTAATTATTAATTAATATTAAATTTAAAATAGCATAATTAGTTTTTATTAAGCAAAACCTAGTTTTTATATTTTTTATAGCTTTTATATGTTATAAAATAATTTTCATTTAGTATTTTTCTTAATTTAAAATAGTTTAATTAGTTAATTAGTAATTAATTAGTAATTAATTAATATTAAAATCACAAAAAGACAAAAATACATATTTTTATTTTTAAAACTTATTTTTAGTTATTTTATAATTTTAGAAATTTTATTTTCACTTTTCTAGTATTTAATTAATATAATATTATATTTAAGTGTTTTAAATATTAATAAATAAGTATTAAATAGTTTTTAATTAATATTAAATAATTAAATAGTGTAAAAATTAATTTTAATTTTCTAAAATTTTCTTTTACCTTTTAGTTTGTAAAAAAGTCATTTTCACCCCCTGGGTGTTTTCAGATTTCCGTTTTTACTTTTTATTTCGTACGTTTACGTTTTATTTAAACGTAACGTACGCGGTTTTAGGTTTAAATCGTTTCTGGTTTTTCCTAGCTTCCAGTCTTGTTCATATAGCTTGTTTAAGCTATTTCATTGTAGATTCCTTAGTTCAAATCACTCACAAACCCCTTTTCATCCAAATTCACTCGATCACGAAACCGTTTTGATTACAATCCATACCTCGTCGGGACATAACGACCCGGGGAAACACTGTATTCCGCGAAGATTGACTCTAGGTTGTTTGACCTTGTTGACCATCACATGGTCAGTTTAGGTTGACCGTTTGGACTCAACCACATCCTATATCTCACTCTCCAACCTCACTCTACACTTCCTCAACTCATGATCATTAAAATATCCAAGATTTTTAGCCAACGCGGTCACATAATGACCTCCACAAACATCACTTTGTTTCTTAATTCCCGGTGCTCTCTTAGAAAGATAATCGGCAATAATCCATGCCACATTCCCATTCTTATCTTCTTCCAACAACTTCATCACCCATTGGTCCGGTTGACTACATTTGTCTTGACCACCGCTCCTATGTATCAATCCCCAAGAAATCAACTTTTGTAAAACCTTCAACAACGGATTCCTAATCCTAGAAGAATTTCTCCTAAGACAAGTTGGATCACCAATTCTATTCCAATAAGCATCAATACCCATGTATTGATCATTAGCTCTAGCTAAACTCACAAAATGTGGTCCAAACAACCTATGATTAACCTCACTCTCCTCATACAAACCAAGGGCAACTGCAAAATTTGGCAAAGATAAAGCATGTTCGCGACCACACAATCTAAACCAAATTCAAACATCCCCAAGAACATCATTTACCTTTCTATCAAAGTAGAACGTAGAAAAGAACTCCAAACACCATTCCTTGTAAACATTCTCACGAATACTAAAAGCTCTTTCCCAAGAATAATCTTCAAACCTATCTCCATCACCAGGATACACATAAATCATAGTCATCATGCTCCTCAATTGATCCTCACATTCATAATCTGCAAGCAATTCCCAATCAATCAACCTAGGTTTAGCAATCTTTCTCTCTTGAAGTTTTGAAAGACGTTCCCTATATGCATTCTTCTCATCTTTGTTTTGTACATTAGAAAACTTGACATTCTCATTAGACTCCGGTTTCAAACTGAAAGTGATCCTCTTCCTCTCGTTCCTTTTCAAATACTTATCAACAATCGGATTTCTTTGATTTCGTCCCAATCTTGCAACATTTCCCTGAAAGAAATCTCAAATTATGTTAGTATAAAAGTATAAGAACTAATACCAATCAATTTAGAAACTAGAAAACACATTTTCAAAAATGTCAAAAAAATTTTCCGAGGCGTCCATCCGATCGCTTTGAGGTCCAACCGATCGGATGCAACTTTTGGCATACTCCAAACCGATCGATTGCAACTCGCAACCGATTCGGTTGGAGTTTCTGTATACTACATTCATCCTCAATCCATCCTAAACGTTTCCCAATCAATCCAAACTTCTTTCTAACTTGTAATCTCCCATTCTTGAGTACTTCTAACATTCAAACTTTCCTATCAATGATTCTTAACATTTCCAATCATCAACCTAATGATTCTATAAAAACCAAGAACATCATCTACTAAAAATCTTCCAATTAGTGCTTTAATCAACAATGCAATAACCTAACATCACTAATTATCAATCATGTAACTTCTGGGATTCATCAATTGCAAATAAACTAGCTCCAAAGTTTATACCCAATTCAATCCGAAAATTCAATCAATGAATTCTTACTCAAAACTTAACCAATTGATCTAATTCTTTTTGCAATACCTTCTCCTATCATCTAATCACTTATCCCCAAAATATTACATCTCAATTCGAACTAATTCAAAAATACCCAATTCGTGACCTAATTTCAATCATCCGAATTAAAACCTAATTGAACAAAATTAATGATATAACTTACTTGACTTGATGCCATTGATGATTAATTATCACTCCTGCAACCTTCTAACAACTTCTTATGGTCGAATTTTTAACCCCGATTTTTGGTGGATTGTGTATATGTGTTTTTCTTAAGTTTTTGAAAATTTTGGTTTATATATTCAACTCCATCCGATCAGTTGTGAATACATCCGTTCGGTTTGGTATGAAATTGATTTTCAAAGTTTTTTTTTTTCTCTACTACTAAGCTTGATACAAGTGCTAGTAGTTCTTTCTTTTATCAAAAACTTATTATCTTGTATGTATTCCAAACACACTTTGTCTACCAAAAATTTTGGTCATCTACTTCTACTTATAATCTTAAAACTAAAACATAACTTAACCTCTAAAAACTAAAAATCTTAAACTAAATAAATCAAAAGATAAATAGATAAATATAGATAAATAGATAGATAGATAGTCTCATTCAAACATGAACATAAAATAAAATGCATGAAAAGTAAAAATAACGAAACAAACAAACTAGCACAAGATGTGCTTTATTCTTGTGATCATTCTTCTTCATCCATAGAAATATTCATTCCTAAGAATGTCTTCTCCACGATACTTGTTTGCCAACTTCCTAGTAGTCTTTTGAGTTTTGAAAGTTCGTGCAAAGTTCCTTCCGCTAGGACATGTGATATCAAATTTGCAATGCCAATCACCATCTCCTTCTTCTCTTTTGTAAATGCTATGACCACCGGAACTCCATTCCAAGTTCTTCAATTGGACCGGTAAAGATCCAAGAAAATCTGTCAACTTGTTAAACACAAAAATATTTTAAATGGATTAAAGAAAGCCTCCATTGCTAGAGCTCTTTTCATTTCATCTTCAATATCAAAGAAACTAGGTGTGCATGGGCCAAACTTAGGCCTACCATCTTCATCCCTTCCTACTTCAAAGTAACCAAGGTAATCCTCCTCTTGGTCTTCATCATTATCATCTCCATTACTACCCCCTCTAGGCTTTGGATAGTAAGTATTCTTAAGAACTCCATCATCAATTGTCATGGTACCTCTTCCCATATCTATTATAGCTCCACAAGTTCTTAAAAATGGTCTACCTAACAACAAAGGTAGTTCCCTATCAACTGCAACATCTAACACAAGAAAATCTGCCAAGAATGCTTGATAACCAATTTGAACTCTCACATTTCTTACTTCCCCCATTGCTTTTGCCTTAGAATTATCTGCCATAGTGAGTTTAGAATTGTTAGGTGTAGGGTCTCTTAATCCTAACTATGATACAATGGATAAGGCATAATACTCACACTAGAACCCGTATCGGCTAATGCATATAAAGGAGTTGTCCCATTAATTTTAACCGGTAAAACAAAATTTCCGGGATCATTCATTTTCTTTGGGAGCCCATTCTCAATTATGCTTCTCTCCTCTACTTCATCAAAACTATTATCCTCCAACTTAGACTTTGCCAACATAACTCCATCTAATTTCTTCCTATACTCCATATAATTCCTCAACACCTCAATGACCGGTTTGTTTTCCATCAATTCACTAATTTTTGCTTCAAGATTCTCCAAGATAGATTGTTTTTGCTCTTTGGTTAAAGGTTTGGTACTTTTTGGTGAATTTGGTGGTGTTTTGGATGATGATGATGATGATGATGATTTGTTTTCTTTTTGGGTGGAGGGTTGGGTTAATTTGTTCAATGGTGTTTTGTTTCGGTTAGCTTTCCCCATCTTACAAACTTCATCCCTTCCTTCTTTCATCAATTCCATTCCTTCACAAACATCAACAAGCATATCATTCACACTCTTTCCTTCTTCCAAATCGCTTATGTTAATTCTTAACTCCCCAAGTGCAAAATCCAATGTACACTTGGTATTCACTAGAAAATCTCTACCAAAGATAACTTCCGGTTCATCTTCATTAGTATACTCCAAAACCACAAAATCAACTTTAAAGATGTGACCATGAATATTCACTCTAACTCCTTTCACTTCCTTCTTACCATAACTTCCATAATCAAGCCTAACAAAACCAAGTTTGTCAAGCATTTCTTCCGAAATGTAATTGTCTCCATATTCCATATTCAATTCCGCATCCCACGCTTTAACTCCTTCCACCGCACAAGGTGTAGAATACCTCATGTGTGGAGCATCATATTCCTTAGGTGGTGCTCTAGTGAAAACAACAACTTTTCTCTCCTTCTCCTTCTTTGGGTAACACATTTCATGTGGCAAATAAGAAACATTGTCACCAACAACCTCTTCTCCTTCTAAATCCAACTTAGCTTTTTCCAACATGCTCTCCAACTTTTCCAAGGAATCACCGGAATCCTTGAACATATCTTCCAAGTATTTCAAATATGCAGAAATCTGACTAAAACTCTCCATTTCAACTTAAGCACTTACTAACTCTAACATAACCATCAAAAAAAAAATCCAAATCATTAGCATGAGGGTTAGTTATAATCAAATAACTCTTAATATGAAATAAGAACAAGTAAATTAACTAAATAAAACACTAACAATTGAAAATAAACTAAAAATTAAAAATGTTTAAAAATTTACCGAGACCTCCATCCGATCGGTTTGAAATCCATCCGATCGGATGGCACAACTTTACCTCCTCCAACCGATCGGTTGGAACCCGCAACCGGATCGGTTGGAGTTTTCTGCACTAAAATTTATATATTTTTTTATAAAACTAATATTTAATAAAACAGTAATTATAAAATTAAAATCATTGAAAGCATTAACTAAGGTGAATTTAAAACTACTAAATCATTAATTAAAATTAAAACTACTAAAAACATTAAAATGACTTATAATTACAACTTATAACTATTAATAACTAACATTAATTATATAATCATTAAAACTTAATTAACTAAAAACAAAAAATAAACATTAATTACTAAAAACAGAATCCTAGAAAATTTACCGAGACCACCAACCGATCGGATGGACATCCATCCGAATCGGTTGGTCAAAAACCAATTTTTTTTTTTCTTTTTTTTTTCTTTTTTTTTTTTTTTTTTTTTTACTTTTTACTCTAAAAACTTTAAAATTTCACAAATTACAAACAATTTTATTACTGAAAACTAAGAAAATTAATCAAATCCCCGGCAACGGCGCCAAAAACTTGATGTGCATTTTATTAGTACAAGTTTTAAAATTTATAAACACGAATTATCCGATTATTATCTAGCACATACGAGCAAGTGTACTTGTTCGGTGTAATAAAGGTGGGTAAGTCGAGATTGTCCCATTGGATTTGGTTTTTTAGTAATAAGATAAACGTTTGTTAAATAAGGTTTGTCAATCCAAATTTATGTAAAATAAAGCTTTAAAAGAAACTCAATAAAAACTAAACATATAATTGTGTATAATTCCTTGATTGGTAATTAGGAGTATTGTAACAATTTGAGTAAAGTTTGGTGTAAAACTTGTTATGATGCGCAACTAAAAATGAGTAGTTATACAATCTATGATGTATGTCATGTTTTCACTACCACTAAGAATTCTATCACCTAAATGACTCCTTTCGGACATATCAAATTAGTATGACAATTCTATAAACACACGGTTGTTAAGAAAATCAATTCTTTTCTTATGAATTCCTACGAATCCTTTCAGTCCTTTTTCGTGATGAAATCGTCTCAAATCCATTTTAACAAGTAAATAAGATGGTTGTCAAGCACCCTATTCCATACTAATTTGGTGCATTAATATTTTGGAATAAAAACAAGTTGAAATTCCTTTCGGACCTATTTTTCAAGAGATTGTTTTTACCGAAAAATTAAGCAAGAAAATATGTTATTTCAACAAACTCATAAAATAGATATGTTTTCATGCATCACCTTTTTCAGAAAAGAATACTCCATTAACCAATCACATCATATACACAAGTATATCACAAATTACTCCATAGCAATCATATTAAAAACACAAGTAAATAAGAAAACTTTCATAAAACTTAAAGTAACAATTGTTCATTATAAGAATCAAGGTGTACCTAGTCTTGAGAATTACAATGAATAAACTTGTGGAACTTTAGCAACCACACTCCTCCAATTGCTCACTAACGTAAGTAAACAACTCCACACTCGAACCAATGCTTGAGACTCAAGCTCAACACGTTTTGGACATTTTTACAACACTTAGTAAACTTTCAGGCAATATAAGATAAACTAACAAGATTTGGTGTAATACTAAGTTAGATATTGGTGGTACAAGTAACTCTAGACCCTAAGTACTCATTATATAGCATAATGACACTTATCCTTCAAGTAAAAACGTCCATCCTTAGTTAATAAGCATAAATGATCAGCCACACATGATTATGGGGAGTAAATTCGCCAATAAATGCAAAACTTGTAACTTCAGTCAACCCCATCCGATCGGTTTCTCACCATCCGATCGGATGGTCAATCTTTTGGCACGTTTCTAGCCGAATCGGTTGCGAGTTGCAACCAATCGGTTGGAATCTGTCTGAACCATATTTCTATGTCTTTTCCTTGTCGTTTTACGTTGCATGCATTATTTTTTTTCGTAGCATGACTTTGTCCATTAGAACTTGATATTTCCTTGATAATTCCGTGTAGAAAACTTGTCTTTATCAAATCCTTTTGTCCATGCAATGTTTCTTTCTTCCTTGATCTTCTTGAAACTCTCCAAAAATGCATATTCACTTCATTTCTTCATCTTTTAATCATTTTTACCTGCTTTTGGCTATATTTGCATGCATAAACACTTTTCCACGATTAGGTAACAAATATATACAAATCTGACCAATTTCCACTCATAAATCAAACAATAACGCGACTAAAAACATGTTAATTTTGAGCGTTATCAATAAACTTCTAAATAACTTGTAGGATTCAATAATTGATGGAAATTGAATTGTCTTGTTGTTATGTGCTCACTGGTTGCTAATCACTCATAAACAAAAAGAAATTTCCAGTTTGCTACTTAATTGCTTATTTAAAGGTGTGCTCTAAGCTTGCCATCTGCTCATTTGAATACCATGCACCAATGACCTATGTCCAACAGCCTTATTCACAAGCCCTTAGCTGATAGGTTAGTTGAGCTTATTGGTTGTTATTTGAAGGCCTGCACTACTAGCTTTTAGGATTTGAACTTTGTTTGGTGTTTTTAGCTTATTCAAGTGCTTATATTGGATCAACTTTGAGCCTAGTTGGCCTGCACAATCTGAGTGAGTCTAGAATTGCTTATTGTTAACTGGTTTATTGATTCTTCTTGTTTAAGCTTATTACCTGGCTTATTTCAGTTTAGTAGGTTAGGGTTTCGTAGCTTGTGGTTTATTTAATCATTTGGTAGCTTATAGATCCTTGAGTAGGCTGTTTGTTCATTTTAGTTTCAATATAAGTAGTTGCACCATCTGTTTCATTTTAGTGCTCATTTCTAGCTTATTTTTAAGTTGTTAGCAATAGTTACTTCGTTAAAGTTACTTTGTTTTGCTTATTTCAAATTTTTGCAAAAAGAGAAAAAAAAATAGTTTAAAAAAAAATACACTGCTAGGATTTGAACCCTGGCCACCCAGCTCACCACACACATACCTTACCATCGTGCCCTTGGGTCTTTTCTCATCACCTCTTTCTTTCTTATTTCCTTTAAATACATTTTTCATTTTTACCCTTAGACAACTGTTTGCTTATTTACAGCTTATTAATTAGTTTTTTCTTATCTTTCTTATTTTTCATACATTCATATTATAGTTCAGTACTTCCACAAAAACTTTCATAATTTTATGATATTATTTGCTATTTTTCTAATTTTATTTTCTTTTATTTAGATTTTAATTCATAAAAAATTTCAAAAGTAATCAAAAATTAGTGAAACCTTTTCTGGTAATTTTCTTTTTATTAGTTTAATCTAGGAAAATTTAAAAATTTTAGTTTAGATTTATTTTTCTCAAAATTTCAAAAAGGGCTCGGGATTTCCCGAGACTTTTGCGTTTTAGGGCAATTTTCATTATTTTTCAAATTTTCTTTTTCCATTTAGTTTCTAATATCATTTAAAAGTTTTCCTTAGTTTTTCATAATTTTCCAAATTGATTTGCTATTTTTCTCTTAATTTTCCTTTTTAATTAGTTTTTAATTCATAATTAATTAAAGAAAATCCAAAAAAATATTTTTCTTTTTCCAGAAATTTTTATTTACCCTTTAGGACTTTTAGAAAGTAATTTGAGGTTTTTAGGTGCCTTCTTAGCTTAGTTTGCTTTTTAGTCACGTTTATTTTACGTTTAAGCTCGCGTTTTTAATTCTACGCTACGATTTAAGTTTAGCTTAATTTGGTAATTAGATTTACTTGCTTAATTGCTTATTTGTGCTTTAATTTCATATTCATTAGTTTAAATCTCATTCAAATCACTTTTTCCTACTTTCACGACACGTTTCACGAACCGGGAATTTGAAATTCCATTCACACCTTCACACGAACTACGATCTCGAGTTTTGCTTATTATTTAGCAATTCCTTTGAGAAAATCTATACTATAATACTAGTTTGAGCAATCATGAACTATCTGCCACCATTACATAACTAAAATTCATGAATCTAATCATTTGGGATATTTTACCCACGCGAACGCGAATATAATTGATAGATCTATTGGAGTTTGACAACTCCCGTTGATACTACATCTTTCTGGATGGTATCAATAATTACTATATTTGAACCCACTGAAGGATTAACTTTGGCAAGTTATCCTTCCCATCCCCTCATGGTCGGGTCTACTGCCCCCATGACTCGGATTGTTAATGTGTGGTTCATGAGCTTAGTGCAACACACCCCATTCTTGATAAATGTCGATGCATCACAATTATCACACACACACAACATTTTCCCAGATGGGTGTAACAACGGAACCCAGGGAACTTGTTTTCACTAACACTCAAACCTATGACTCTCACTCAACACCTAGTGTTGACTTTTAAGCATGTATTCTAGGTATATCACTTCTACGGAGATATGACAGAAGGAGGCACTGAACTCGGACGACTTTCAAACCAGTTATCATTCAAACATAACTTAACACCTAGACTTTGGGACCTCATCAATAGTAAAAATATATCTTTTACTATAAAAACTCTGATAATTAAATGAATGATAACTAAATTACTAAAAACGTCTCTTTTCGAGTCGTTTTCTATTACTGTAACTGTGACTCCATGAAGTAATACCCCAACCGTAAATCCGCTGGGAACCTTGAAAATGGGGGTGTTACATCTTGCTCTCTATGACAACGAAAGTTGGAATGATCCCCGTGATTTAAACAAAATGGTCAAGGCAATATCTTTGCCTACAAATAATTCTAGCACTCCTGACCGAAGGATCATGGAACTTGAGGACTGAGTCAAGTTTCTCTTGAAATCCTACGAGGCTCCTAAACCATCAAGCCAAGTGAACAAAATCACTTCTTCGTATGAATATTGTAGTGGTCCCCATGACACTCGTGATTGCATGGAACTCCCCGAACAAGCTCTTGCGAACTACGCATCCTCGCATACCGACGGAGCGGGAGACAAGTGGTACACTTTCAAACCCGAGCCAAACCCTTACGGTGAGTCATACAACCCCTCTTGGAAAAATCACCCAAACTTTAGGTGCAAACAAAACCAAAACACACCTCAAAACAATACTTCCAATCCACCTAATCGTTTTCAATCAAACGGTTCATCCTCAAACCGCACTTTCAACAACAATCCTTCCAACAACTATGGTGGTACCAATAACTTTGAAAGATTGATCTCCAAATTTATGGCATCTCGAGAAGCTCGTATTGCTAAGTTTGAATCCGAATTCAATCAACAAACGGAGATGACCAATAAAATTGACAACTTGTTGAAAGCTCTTAACAACCAAGTGTTGACCACACCGAATAAGGATACTAGGAACACTAGTAGTGGGACCCAAATTAAGGACCCCTCATCGTCCAAACACGTCCACTTTGTCAATGTTGTCACTATTAAGCCAATTGATAAGAATAGGGAAGAAGATGATAAAGATGAAGTTGGAATGGATAGTGAATCGAAGAATGAGGTCAAGGAAGTTCAGGATAACAAGGAGGTAGAGGATGTAGAAAACTACTTCGATAGGTTACCTACCAAGTAAGAACGTGCATACCATAGGGATTTATTTGATGACCCCGGGACACCATACGTCCTCGGTTCAACAATCATCAAAGCAGGTGATCCCTCTAATATCAATATACCATGCAACATTGGGCATGTGCATGTGTGGAAAGCCTACATCGATCTTAAATCTCCCATACATACTATGACTAGGATCCATTATAATTGGATAATGAAAAAGCAATTCGGACCTAGGATATTTTCCAACACGGGTTGGATAAGTAACTTTGTAGGAAGAGTAAAAGGATTGCATGTTCTTGTTGGAAATTTCACGTACGTTACTGCCTTTGTGATTCTAGAGGATATTCGTCAGGTAATATTAGTTTCTTAACTCAAGTAGGGCTTGGAAAGCCATTTGTTGAAGTCTCCAAAATGAACTATAACCCGTCCTTAGGGATAATTAGGTTCATGGAAGAAATCGATGAGATAGCCTACTAAATGTTGTATAAGATATAGCAATACCGACTTTTATCGAACCTTTAGAAGGAGCATAAGCAAGCAGTCTATTATAGGAATGATGAGGATAGACGTAGAGGAGTAGACCATGTAATGAAAAAAAAAATACTTGGCTTCTACAAAGAATGCTTGCAACTAGGTCCGGAATATAAGACCAAACTAGAGGATGACCTAGAAACCGTGACCAATGATGAGGTCACGTAATAGAGAGTGACTTTGAGTCTAGCTACAAGACCCGTTAATAAAGAAAAGCGCTTCTTGGGAGGCAACCCAATCTTTTTATTTGTTTTCTTGTTTGTTTGTTTGTTTTATTTGCTTCCGTATGTGTGTTCTTATTTCTATTGTTTATAATTCATGTTTCAAATAAAAATCTGAAAATGCTTTATTTTATTTTTAACTTCGTCTTAATTACATATAAAGGTATTTTGCAAAAGATAAGTGTAAGGGAAATCCAAATTTGTTTTCAAAGAATGAATTGAACATGCACGATAACAATGAGATATAAACATACATATTAGTACTTTTTTGAGTCAAATGCTTGTATCGAGTCATAATGATATTTTGCAGGAATTCCAGGAATTAAGGTATAGGTTTTTCTAGAAATTTTTTGGAAACTCAACATAAAATTTCTGTCAGATCAATTCTGACGGCGTCAGCAATTAATGCCTGACGACGTCAGGTACAAATTTTATGGAAACTTTTGCAAGCTTTGTTTTTTTGCCGGAATTGTAAAGTTTTGTTAAATCTTTAACTTATAAATTCCAGGAATCTACAAACATTCATTCCACAAGCATTATATCTTTATTTGCTTTTTGGGATTTTATTTTATATAGATTTTACCGCTGATGTTACGCTAGGTTTTCTTGTTTGTTTTCTCAGGTTTAACAGGTCATATTGGACAAGAAGATTTACATGAATGGTCAAGTCTTTGAGCATCAAGTTTCAAGTTATTGGCGTTGCTTTAATCTTGAATATTGTTACATTCTCTTGGAGGAGGATTTAACCAAGTTACCAAATTATCCACACCGAACGAATCAGGGGAGTATTTGTTTCATTCTTTCATTTTCTTTACTTTTACATCTTTTAATTGAACATTGGGGACAATGTTCAGCTTAAGTGTAAGGGGAGGGGGGGGGGGGTAAATGAAGATACCTTAGCACCAAATTTAAATTTTTTTGCAACATATAGGAGTGAAACTTTAGCCTTAATAAGCGTCTCATGGATAGGAGTTATATGACTAGCACAAAAACTGTACCACTTAAATTTTTTTATGAATAAGGTAGTGACCATCCGGGTATAAGATTAATTGACTAACGTGCCAACGATCTAGGATATGACTTGGTGACCATCTGTTATGCAAATAATGCGCCAGCGATCCAAGAAGTACACTAGTGACCATCCGTTAGTTGAAGCATCAAAGACTCGTGCCAGCGATCTACTAAATTTATACAGGTGAGGTTCGCCCCTAGACTTTTTGGGAAAAGCCTTAGTGCTTATGAGTGTACCGATAGCACTTAGATTCTAGAACTTGCGTTTCTGAGACCACAAGTGAGACTACGTTCGTGTAGTTAGACTTACTACATGATAAGAGGCACTAGGATAACCCTTGCTTTAAACCTGTTTTAAAATTACTTGACCAATGAAGCCAAGCTACTTGACTAATAGAGTCAAGTAATTTTTTCCCACCCATTTGCGATGTACTCATTTTTAGTACACGATACCCCTAGTACGCCCCTCAGAGCCTATCTTTTTCGTTTCTAACTTTAAGCATATTACTTAAAGGTAGAATTTGTTTACAATACACCCCCAAATATACACCCAAATCGCCTTATCCTTCCATGTATGCACTGATCTTTAGTGCATTATTGTTATTTGTTTAAACCCTTAGTTAATTTTCTAATTGATTACATGGTTAATAAGTCGAGTCATATCTTGTACATATTGTTTTGGGACAATTGGGACTCATGGCTAAAGTACTATTATTATGGAGTATTGGGGAAGACGTCAATTATTACCCCCATATGTACATTAATATCTAAAAAGCATTCCAAGTGTTTTGATTATCTTAATTCAAGTCATTAGAATAGTTGATTGTAGAGTATGTAAAAGTTCAAGTGTAAGGGGAATGAAAATTCCCTATGATGTATTATTTTGGATGGTAGGGCAAGAATGTATGAAAAAAAAATCAAAAAAAAAATTAAGAAAAAAGAAAAAAATAGAAAAGGAAAAAGAGATTAAACATACGGACTACCATCCCTTTTCCTTTTATGTTTCTTTTTATGCTTTTGTTAGTTTATGATTAGTATAAGTCGAGTCGAGTCGAGTCTTGGTTTAGCAACGCCACATTGTACATGTAATTAACCAAGATGATTAACTCGCCACCAGTAAAGATTGCCTTTATCGAACAAAACCGTGTTTATCATATCCCTACACCTCACGTTACAACCGTATTAAAAGACCTCTTTGATAGTTTATCCTAGGTGCTTACGCCAAGTGGTGGAGGTTTGATCCTTTCCCAAGCCTATGGTAATCTATGTGCTATGACAGGTCGTGAGAGATATTTTTCATTTTCATTTGTGAGATATACTTTTATTACACCCGAGAGATGTGAGTATCTAAACACTATTTGTGAGGTGCTAGTGTATAATTTTTGTACTTGTTTTGGTTGAAGTGGAATGATCATTTGTTGTAATTACTTTTATATTAGTGTTAAATGAACCCTAGCTTATATTTTGATTAGAATAAAAGCTCATTTGCTTGAGGACAAGCAAATATCAAGTGTAAGGATATTTGATGAGGCAAAAAGTGTTACGCTTTTAGGGGTCATTTAAGCCTTAAGTCGTGATTATTTGATCAAATATTGCCTCAGATCGTTCCTTTTGTCATTTTTAGATACTTTGGAGAAGAAATCCAGAAAAGGAAGCATTTTGGACGTTTTTGGAGCGAAAAATGAAGAAAACAAAAATGTCTCCAAAATCAAGCTGTAAACAGTACCTGACGGCGTCAAGCTCTACAGTTAACGGCGTCATGTGTTGGCAAAGAGGTGGATATGAAGTTTACACGAGACGCGCCAGAAAGTTTTTGGAACTTAAAGAGTGACGGCGTCATCCTTTGGGACGCCTAGGCTATCAAGCGCAATTTACAAGGTGACGGCCAAGTGACGATTAATAAGTGACGGCGTCTGATAGGCAATCCGTGGAGAGTATTGGCGGCTAGTTGATGACATCACATGTATAACGTGATGCCGTCAGATTGTATTTCTCTATATATAGTTTTCTAATTTTCATTCATTAAAGAGAGAACTTTTGGAGGAACTTTACCACAAACCCTAGGTCGAATTTTCACCTTCTTGTAAGGGTTTCAAACCCTTCTTTCATCCATGTTTGATTAAAGATAAGTCTTCCAATAATCATTCAATATGTCTATGTGTTGTTTAATTCTATCTTATGCTTGTCTTTATATTAACATGCTAGGCTAGGTTTGTTTGTGTTTGCTTAGATGTAATGAAACCTAGCTATTGATTATCGGTTGATTGTTTGTTATTAATTGTTGTGGATGAATAATTTCGATGTTAGGCTTAAGAAAACTGGCTAATCTCTAATTGGTAATGTCACACCCCGCTAAAGCGGAAACGCGAGGTGTAACTGGAAAGGAACACAAGCATAAGAGAATAGAACATACCATCCTTTAAGATTAAAAGAAAGAGTACAACATTACAATATTGTTTTAGCTGACATTGGAAATTTAAGATACAAAGTTTAGTTCTCAAAAGATAGTTTTGTAATATATAATGATCAGTAGTGACATGTGAAAACTTTATTATGCATAGACCATGAAGAAAAACTTACAGACGATCACCTGAAATGCATGAGAGAAAACGGGTCAACTAAGAAAATAGTTGGTGAGTACACACGTTTTGTATAATATTAGAAACTTGTTAGTGCAAATTTTACGATATTTAATCTACACAGTCTCGATTGTTTTGATTGATGACAAACGTATAACTTGATACATTCAATACCTCTCAACGTCTCGAGTCGTCGTGTGCTACAACACAGGTTCGTACATGTTTGTTATGTATCATTATGATCAAACCCCTTGACCAACCATTTAGAATGACTAAAATACTTTAGGAGTCTTTAAGTATTTTAGGTGTCAAAGTACACTTTAGGTGTTACATAGAATAAGTGCCACATTAGGTGTCTAGATAATATTAGTAAGTTTACAATATATAAAAATGTGTCTTATAACAACATAAGTACATAAAACATTTTTAGTAACTTACTAAATGTTATATAGCTAGCTAATATATTTTTTATACAAGTAACTTACCTTTTTAAGTTAGTATATACATTTGTCTAAATGTATTTTTCATAAAATGGAAAACTAAATTTGGAAAGATCTTAATTAGACTAGACATAAATATAGAAAGACATTGTGTCATACATCTTGTAAGAGATGTCATAGAATCTTGATTTGACTAAAGAGAAATATATTTGGAACATGGTTTTATCTTTGTTAGTTTTGGAACATGGTTTTGGAAAACCCCTTTGTAAGTTTTCCTATAAATAGGAGTTCATAGTTTACTTGCAAACTTGATGAAAAACTACAAACACATAGATATATAGGAAACCATGTAGAAATACACATGAGTCACCCTTTCCATAATGATCATAATGCTTCTAACATTCATCATTATTGTAAGCATATCATACTTCATGATCCACCAAGAAGGTCACAAGATCTTGAAGTCATCATTCATTAAAGCATTCCAACATATGAAGATTCAAGGGCACTTGATATCCTCAATGGTTGAAGACTTCTTATTCAAGAAGTAAATGTAGATTAGGCATGCATATCCATTAGACTTTTATGTCATGGATCATCATTGTATCATCACAATATAGATTAGATGGTTTATGTGTTTGTGCCATAAAACACAAGGTTTTTATGTTGGGCCATAAAACATAGCGGTAGTGGTTGTACCCTTGGTAAAGAACTCGACATCTAGCTTAGTGTCAGAAATATTGTATAAGCGACGATAGGAGTGGTTGTACCTTGTAAAAGAACTCGGTATCTAGCTTTGTACCAGATAAAGTGTAAGCGACGATTGTAAGGTTTTCTCCGCCGAAAAGGGAGGTTGTTGATCTAGTGAAGTAACTCTCGAGTTAGGTACTCGGGGAGTGGAGTAGGGCGGAAAGGAGATCCATGACTGAACCACTATAAATCCTCGTGTTCGGTTTGCACTTTCCTTTTACTTATTGCTTTACTTTAATGTTCGCATTATGTGATTGTTTATGTTGTGACTTGTTGATTGTACTTGTGTGATAACATGTTTTAAGTCATAAACTACAAGTCACATCTTTTATATTAGAACAAGCTAAAAATGGACATTTGATACAACAAGTTTAAAGTTTTTTAAACGGTAAACTATTCAACCCCCTTCTAGTTTTCCACAAAACCACTAAGAGAGAGTATAAGTTTTTAGTCCTTGAGAATAGTCCACAAGGCAAAGGCATTGTCAATCCACTAAGTTTCAAGTCACGCCCATACAGGACTTGTAACCTGTGTGTTCATAACCCATTGCGTAAAAAGTTGTATGTCTAGTAGTCATGTACACGTGGTCAATATAGTTCACAATAAGGGCACATAGTATATAATAAATTATGTGGTAAGGCTCCTAAAATAAATAATATGCGTTCCGTAGACAGGGGAACGAGACGTTGGCCAACCTCTAATAGCGCTATCCATACTACCTACTGCTCCACACAAGGAAGCCGTACGAATGGTACATATAAACTGGAGTGCGAATGGCAAACAAGTAGGAGACTAACAATTGCGGATGTACGAACAGTACGCCATTCACAAACTATTATATATTATTAAGTCAAAGCTACTCCGTAGACTGGGGAGATTTTATATTGTTGCTCCATAGACAGGCGAGACTTTAGGTCATAGAACGTACGGTACATTAAGTTCAAAAGTTTAAGTCAAGTTCAAGAGTTCAAACAAGTTATAAGGTCAAAACAAGTTAAAAGAGTTCATAATAGTCAAAGGGTTCAAAACAATGTTTCAAGAGTTCAATTAATAATTCTTGCATCCACCCCAAAACGATTAAAATAGTTAGAAAAAGGGGGTTTGTCAATACTTACCTGGTACAAGCGATATGATGACAAAATGTATGAACTGAAATAATGTGCGAACTTTAGCCGCAACCTAATATGAATGATATGATCTAAGGTAAGCAATGATACAATGCTATATATGCAAGTACGTATGTTATCGATACCACTCTTTAGTTTTGAAAATAATGTTTATTGTCAAAAATAAATTTTTGGACGTCTCGTTAAGTTAATAAACACTTTTCGTGTAAATACATTGCAACGATACTCCACGATCGTCATTTGGTGTTCTATCGGTAATCATAATGTTTTCGTCGTAAAAATGGCATTTTTCATGACTTGAAAATATGGCTAATTGGCCTCGCAAAACTAGTCGCGAAATGGTGTACATTAAGTGTTAGTCAACAAGCTCGACGTTTTTATTTTTGAAAACCTTGTAACAATGTCTAGAATTCATAATATTGACGTTTAGTCCATACTCGTCTCAATTAATGAGAAAATCACGTAATGTAGTGCAAAAACTATTTTTCTATACTTAGAAAATATTTCTATTAGTGTTGATGAAAATATATATGATTTGTCGGTTTTCAAACGCGTGTATCTCGGTCGTTATAAGCTCGTTTTCTACGTTCTTTATATCCACGGTTTCGTATTAACATGTACTAACATATTTTCAGTAGGTCGGATCTCCTAGATCCTGTCTATTGTCTCGTTTTGTCCGTCGAATCTCGGAACCAGCACACTATATTTTCAGAAAATAGTTTTTCGCCGTTAAACTTAGAAAAAACATAACTTTCTCGTTGTAAGTCGGTTTTTACCCGTTCAAGCAGCCACTGTTTCGTTTTTGAATGTATTTTCTGAATAAGAAGGCCAAAATATTACAAAATTTTCTGAGTTTCCCACGTTTCACAAAAATGGACAAAACCTTATATATAGTTTGTAAAAATCAATTTTGCTAGTTCAAGGCTAGGTTGCTCGGACTCGAGTACGGGTGTCGGACTCGGGTACGTGTCCAAGGGTCGGACCTTTCAAGATATGATTTCAAGGATTCGTGGACTCGTTTTGAAAGAGTCCAAATTTTGAATATGGACTCGGGGACATAGAGTATTATAATTCATAATTATATGTGGGTCCCTAACCAATACAACTTTCAATACAATACAACTTTTAATTTTACTAGTCCCTAAACAAAAACCATAAATGATGCAATTAAGTTATTAACAAACTTTAAAATAAAGTTTTGAAAAAGACACAAAGTACAGACATTGTTAAAGAAATTACAAAATATAAAGAAAAATACTATTTGTATACATATACCCACGTGAACACATACATAATATTTTTATTTTTTTATCTCTCTCCAATAATATCTCTTCTTCTACCTTGTCTTCTCTTTTCAATGAAAAACCAGATCTACTTTTTTAATCTTCTTCTACCTTGGCTTCTCAACACCTCGCTTTTCCAGTGAACATGAAACGTTTCTTCATCTTCGTCCCTGTCTTCATCTTCGGGGAACAGCCGCGTCCACTTTCTCCTCCCCGCATCCCGTCCAGATTCCGCACCGGTACCCGCGTCGCACCGGGTCGACACCGGTACGCCGGGGATGTTAGCCGAGTCCGAGCTTCCCAGGTTCAAGGCTTGTTCAAAACTTAATCAAACTACTTTCAATCAACTCAACAAATACTCAATCCTACCATACACCTTCTTACGGTGTCATGGAGTCCTAAACATCACCAATCTTGGTGGATCTCATGAGATTGCAAGTAAAATCTTAAATCTATGTTTATAAAGAAAAATAAACAATAAGTGGTATATATAACATATTTATTTGCATAGCTAGTTACTAAAACATCAAAATATATTAAATGAAAGTATGAGAGGTTAAAAAATTTTACTTGAAACTTACTTGATGTTTTGAAGAGTTTTGGAGATGATTATGTAAGAAACATTGGGGTTTTTATTTCAAAATCCTAAGTAGGAGTGTAAATGAGACTTGTTTAATACTTGATCTTCAAAAAGTGATGGATTCTTCTTAGTTTCTTGGTGTTGGCCGATCCAAATGAAATAGAGAAAGGAAGAAAAAGTTTTGGCTAGTTGTTTGTACAATACTTGCATATAGGAAGTAAACTAAATATCTATGTATAGTTTTATATTATTTCTAAGACAACTAGTACAAGTATTAATGGGAGTAAGTATAAAATTTTCAATGTTTTAAGTGATTGGAATGGGTGTGGGTGGGGGGAGGGGGGGCAAAAGAGATGGGGGTGAAGAAAAATATAGAGATTTTGTAAGATATTGTATAAGATTAGGCTAGATATTATTAGTTTTAGGGGATACCGGGTACCGAGTTTGCTAGAAATAAAGTTTAACTGTACCAAATAAAATGTGATGACATTGTAAAAATTATAAAATTACATTCCTGGTGAGAATTGGGTGTTAAAATAATTGTCGTGTTGAGATATCATGATTCGACGTATTTTTCAGCGTATACCGGAAAATATAGCAACAGGTCTCGAAACACCGGGTAAATTAATAATATAATTTTTTTATATCATTATAATGAGTATGAAAATATGCTAGGATCATAGATGGGAGTATCGGGTATATGTTAGTAGTAAAAACTGAGTGGTAACGTTTATTAAATATTTGAACATACGTAAATTAGAATAATGCATATCCGTGCATGACCTAATACACGGATGAACGATAATCATGAATAGTGTTTTGTGAATAGTAAAATTTTTGAATATCATCTCAAAGTCTCAAATTGACTCCGAAAATGATGAATAGTGAAATGATGAATAGTCATCGGTGAATAGTAAATGATGAATAGAAATCTGTGAATAGTAAATTTTTTGAGGTTTGGAAATAAATTTAGACGTGGAAAATTACGGGTTGTTACAGGTAACTTGCTTGAACGTTTTGAGAAACATGAATCGGATGTGTACTACAATTTTAATGGTTGTATTTAATGCATAAGTGACTACTAAGGATGCCATGTTAGGAGCTAGTTGTCGGCTCGACATAGGAAGAGGAAGAAGCTTATAGAGTTTAGGAAGATCTTACACGGCCTTACGAATGGTATTAAGGAATATAACCCGTCATCCACGCAATTGAAACAAAGTAGTGAATTAATGAAAGATAGCTAGGGAGTAGTGAAATCTAAGTAAAAACGTTTCTCTTATTATAAGGTTTATCTCAACCTTTATTTTCTTGTTATTTTATTTTCATTGCATTTGTAGTTATTTGGGTTAGTTGACTAGCAACTAATTCCACCCACTCTTCCAATACCCGAGATTTTTACTTGCTTTCCATAAAATATAAAAATACAAAAAGAATCATCCCTCACCCCTAGACCTAGTTTAATTAAGTTTTAATCCTAACGAACACTATTCCCCAAGCAGAACGATCAATCCCCCGGTACTTGCCACTACACTAAACTACATCGGTCATGTACACTGCCTGGTGGGGATTGAAAGCTTCTCGAGATCCCTCGAGAGGTAAAAACCTTTTGCATAGCGCAATCCCATGCATCAAATACCTGACGGCGTCACGCACCACTAGGTGACGGCGTCACTTGTTGATAAAGAGGTGGATAATTATTTTACACTAGACGCGCCAGAAAGGAATTTGGAAGTTAAAGAGTGACGGCGTCACGTTATAAAGCATCAAGGACGTCACATGTTATTACAAAGAGAGACGGCCCAGAACCTTATTCAACCAGACGGCGTCAAGAGTGGATCTAGGCCATCAAGGAACCCTAAACACGGCGAGGTGACGACAACACGTCCCATAAGGTGACGCCGTCAAGGTTGTAAAATCTATATATACTCATCTAATTTTCATTCATTAGGTGTGGAACTTTGGAGAAACTTAGGGTACGAATCCTAGCGACTTTTGCAGCTATTTTGAGGTTTCTAAACCTTTTTTCTTCCATGATTAATTGAAGATAAGTATTCTATCAATCATTCAATATGTCTATGTGTTGTTTGATTCTATCTTACGCTTATCTTTCTTTTAACATGCTAGGCTAGGTTTGTTTGTGTTTGCTTAGATGTAATGAAACTAGCTATTGATTATTGATTGATGGTTCTTTATTAATTGTTGTTGGATGAATGATATCAATGTTAGGCTTAAGAAAACTGGCTAATCTCCTATTGGTAACTTGCTTGATGTCTTAAGAAACATGAATCGGATGTGTACTACGATTAATTGGTTGTGTTTAATGCATAAGAGAATATTAATGAGGCCATGATTGGATACTAAACGTGTCGTCATAGGAAGATATAGGATCTTATAGAGTTAGGGAAGGACGTACACGCCCCCACGAATGGTAAACCCGTCATCCACGTAATTGTAACAAATCTATCAATCAATGAAAGATGGCTAGGGAGTAGTGAAACCTAAGTAAACACGGTTTTCACCATATTAGTTTTTCACACATTTATTTTCTTGTTATTTTATTTTCATTGCATTTGTAGTTAATTGGGTTAGTTGACTAGCAGCTAATTCCGCCCACTCCTTCAAAAACCGAGATTTTACTTGCTTTTCATTAAATATAAAAATACAAAATGAATCATCCCTCACCTCTAGACCTAGTTTAGATCATTTTCAATCCTAACGAACACTATTCCTTGTGGAGAACGATCAATTCCTTGGTTCTTACCACTACGCTATACTACATCGGTCAGGTACACTTGCCTGGCGGGGATTGTAAGCGTCTCAAGATCCCTTGAGAAGTAAAAATTTTGTGTGACAATCCAAATCGCAGCAGGACACTAAGAGAACCCGTGCGGGAAATGGAGTCAACTGAGATCCTTATGGTATGGAACTCAATGAACTCAAACCCCAATTCAAGAAATGGGAAGAAGTCCTTAGGGTTAATGTCATGTGTGCCATAGGAAACGTGATGGCCGATATACCTTTGCTAGAAACCCCTGCTCTTCCATACGGGATGCTTCTCACCCGTCTCATTAGAGCTTTTTCACCCATTCCACTTAATGCCAAAGGGTTTTGTCTGGATTACTCTCTCATTCCTCACATCTTTGTACCTTTAAGTGATAACAGAGTAGCTAAGACATAAGGTAAACGTCCTCATCCTCCTACTTCCTCATCCTCATCATTACTAAGCGAAGATGATGGACTTCCAAACTCTAGGCTCCCTCCTCTTGAATATTTTTAACAGTTGAGAACCACTCTGAAGAATCAAGCAATCAAGGGTAATGTTCAAGTGCCTCGAAAGGTTCGTAACAAAGATCAACAAGAAGCTTGATAGGCAATGAGCGTGTTTATGAGTGTTTAGTACAATTGGTTTAAAACAATGATGTATTATTAATTTGTATCTTTCTAGAATGATAACTTAACTATGAACAATCATGTATACTAATGAAATCATGCAGGTGGATAACATCCGGATGTTAACATTTTTTCCATGTTTTCGCTTTTATAGTGAAAATTTTATTGCTTGCTTGATCTACATCGGTATGTCTGTTTATACTTGTGTTTTTGTCATTTCCTTATCACATTTAATTAATTACATATGTTTTAGAAAAATTTACGGGATTTGAAAGGGGTTCGGGGGTCTAAAATAGCCCTCTGTAAATGATTTTTGCTCGGCGGATAGGGCGGAACCAAATTTAAGGTTACGTCCTTACAAATTTTTGGTTCCCCCAAAAATAGCATGACGGATCAGGCAGAACCAAATGCTGGGTTCCGCCTGTGTAATCCCAAGGTTCCGCCGAGCAACAGCTATAATTTTTCTAAATTTTTAAATTTTCGCTTTATCCGCACACTAAATCATCCAATTTTATTACTTAGATACTTTTTACTGTTTCCTACTCACATTAGGAACTTGTTAGCACATTAGAATCAATAGAAAACCATTTCCCTTATCAAGTTTTGTAGGTGATTATTCCTTATCATGTTTTAATATTTATTTTATGCCGACTTAACCTATAACAACACTAACGGGCAGTGTACCGATCAATGTAGCCTAGTTGGTAAGTAGGGTGTCGATCACTAAGAGTGAGATTTCTAATATACTAATTCTAAAGGTATTCGACTCTACTAAATTAAACTAAACTAATGCAAAGGGGGGGTTCAGCCTGAGAGACTGGCACGGATTTGGTTTTATATTAAAATAACTAAACTTAACTAAACAAACAATAGAAGCTTGAAGATATCAAAAATAAGAAGAACGTGTTAACCAAGTTCAGTCATATATGATTAAGTTTTGATAAGTTCCTAAGACATGTAGTGATGGTACTCACGACTAAGCATGGTCAATCCTACCTCTAGTTTTCCTAGAGTCTAGATTACATTTTAAGTCATCTTGACTGATTAATCCTGTCACAATTAATCAAAATCCACATAAAGCTACTTAATAATTACTTTGTTTATGATTAAGTGGTTTGTCACTTGTTCTATTGCTAGTTTTATATGATAAGTATCGTAATCTAATCTGTCTCGTTGGATCCTAAATATCAGCGAGTAAATTCTTAATGATTACTTATGTTTATCCTACCTTCTAGACACTAGATAAGTAGGCGAGGAACAGGTATGGTAGCCCGGAAGACTCAACTAAACACAGAGGTTATCAATGCACAAATACAATTCACCAAAAATATCATCATATAAACTTTAATCGATGGGAAAACAATTTTAAGGGGAGCAGTATGGTGGCCACAAGCCCATCAATCCTGATGGATTAAAGCTTACTAATACAATAAACAAAACTACTTAACATAAGTAATTAAAATGATGACTGAGCAACCAATCGAATTAGAAACAAATCAAAACATCAAATACTCATAAACTTGGCTAACACATAAGGGTGTTAGCCCACAATCCCTGTAACAAAGTGCAAAAACATAATCAAGACGAATAGAGTATTAAACATAAAGAATACGATACGCTAACCGAATGATTAAGTAATATAACAATGATAAGAGATGTTCTTCAAGGTTAATTAGGTCTTCAAGACTGATCTTCTATTGTTTTGAGGGGCTCTGATCGTTTGGGAATGACCTTAATAGTTCCCAATGATGCCCTAATTCGTTAATGAGTACGGTATTTATAGATTCTGAAATCTGGATCAATACGGCGCATCTAGTGAGTTAGATGCGCCGCATCAATTATTAAACGTAACCTCCAAGTCTGAAACTGACCCGATATGGCGCATTTATAAATCTGATATGGAGCATCTCCCAATACAACGCATCTAATTGTCCAATGCGCCACATCTCCTTCAGAAACATGTAGATCTCCTTTTTCTCTTTTTGTGGCCGCTTGGATAGGGTAAAACGGAGTCCGGATGAAGATTTTACGGCCAAAATACGAAAGCATCTTCAAAGGTCGACATGTAATCTTTGACTTCTTCTTTAAGCTTCTAATCATCATTTGATTTCTTGGTAAGGGTTGCATATGGCTGATATGGCGCATCGGATTGGTCCGATGCGGCATATCAAGGTATCTTCGCGTGGGGTCCAAGATTATAATATTCATGAATATTCGCACACCGCCTTTAGATGCGGCGTATCTTCAATCTCTTATGCGGCGTATATTCTTCTGTGTCTTGGATAATCTTTTGGTGAAGTCTTGAGAGTGATACGCCGTATGTCAGAAGTATAATGCGGCGTATCTGGAGTAGAACAAGCTTGATCTTCTTCGTTTACCAAAGTTTCATATGCGATGCGTGATAGAATTACATGCGGCGCATTTTTCAAAGTCAGGCAATAGTCTTCAAATTCATCTAAGTATGATATTGTGGCGTATCTGTTTAGAGTGATATGGCGCATCTTCTGGATTTCAGTAGACTTTTTACATCTTGCTAGTTTTGCTCCATAATTCGTCCAAAATCACCAAATTTCACCAATTGCTTGTTTTTACCTGAGAATTACTAAAGTAAACGATTAAGTATCGATTCTCATTAAAAATAATATAAAACAAGCAACATACATAGGATATATGATGCTAATAAAATGTACTTATTTGATGTCATCAATATCTCACTTCAATCACTCAACATTTTTCCATTGGATTGACTTTCTTGATTAGACATTCCTCCCCTTCTCTTCCAAATGATTAGGAACCTCCAACTTTGTATGGTTTAACATCAAATCCAAACACACTCTTCCATGAATCTTTAACTCCATAAATTAGCACATCCTAGATACATTTTCTTCACACCTTCACCATCAGTTTTATTGATCTTAAAGCATTGTTTACAATGAAAAAATCAACCAACTCCTCATCACCCTCAAGACCACATAGAAGAACCTTTCTAGGTTAGGATTTCTTTTTATTAGGTCTACTTGCTAGATTCCTTTCTAGTAAGATTTTGTTTTTATTTTTAGGTTTTCTTTAGTCTATCTCATTTCTTCGTGTCTTTGTTCGTAACCATTACCATCCGACATCATGGAAGGTGGTAACATCTTTGAACCCATCAACCCACCACAACAAAACCACCCACAAAACCCACCACTAGCGAACCCACCTCCTAGGCCTCGAACTTTAGGAGAGTATTCCCGTCCTAGCCACCAAGGCTATCGAAACACTATTGAGCTCACTCAAGGAGCCAATGTGTCCCCCTTGCGATCCGACACCATCCGGTTGGTGCAAAGCGGATGTGCATTCCATGGACTTCGTTCCGAAGATCCTAACCAACATCTCAAGGATTTCCTTAAAATTGTAGATTCCATAGACCTTGATGTTGTAACTAGAGAGTCGATCCGATTACGCCTATTCTAATTCTCTCTACGTGATCAAGCTAGTCAATGGCTTGAACGTTTACCCGCGGGATCCATAACCTCATGGGATGATCTCACCACTCATTTCTTTTCTCAATTTTTCCCACCAGGGAGAACTACCAAGCTTAGAAATGATATCTTGATGTTCCAACAATGTCAAGGTGAAACTCTATATGAAGCATGGACTCATTTCAAGGACTTACTCCAAAAAGTCCCTCATCATGGCATAGATCTTTGGCTCCAAGTCCAAATCTTCTATGACCATATCGACCTCTCCACAAGGCGAACCATTGACCAATCGGCTGGTGGCAAGCTACATGATCTAAGTGCGGAAGAATCATGGGAACTCATAGAAGATCTTGCCCTCTATGACAACGAAAGTTGGAATGATCCCCGTGATTTGAACAAAACGGTCAAGGCAATATCTTTGCCGTTGAACAATTCTAGCACTCCCGACCGTAGGATCATGGAACTTGAGGACCAAGTCAAGTTTCTCATGAAATCTTACGAAGCTCCTAAGCCTTCAAGCCAAGTGAACAAAATCACTTCTTCATGCGAATTATGTAGTGGTCCCCATGACACTCGTGATTGCGTGGAACTCCCCGAACAAGCTTTTGCGGATTACGCATCCTCGCGTACCGACGAAGCGGGAGATAGGTGGTACACTTTCAAACCCGAGCCAAACCCTTACGGTGATTCCTACAACCCCTCTTGGAAAAATCACCCGAACCTTATGTGGAAACAAAACCAAAACATACCCCAAAACAATTCTTCCAATCCACATAATCGTTACCGACCAAACGGTCCACCCTCTAACCGTACTTTCAACAACAATCCTTCCAATAACTATGGTAGTACCAATAATCTTAAAGGATTGATGTCCAAGTTTATGGTGTCTCAAAAAGCTCGCATATCTAAGTTTGAAGCCAATTTCAAACAAAAGCAAAGCGAGAAGACCACCAAAATCGACACATTGTTGAAAGTTTTCAATGACCGAGAAATGGGAGCACTCCCAAGCGACACGGTCAAGAACCCAAAACTAAACGTTAACACCATATCATCGGTTTCGTCACCTACTTCTTGTCCACAATACTATTCGGTCAAAGCAATGAGCACGTGTTTCAAGCAAACCCAAATTCTTCAAAAGGACCAATTGAATAAAACATCCGATATCAAACCAGTCAATAACATAGTTGAAACACCTCCTACGCAAGACCTTGAAGATGAATTCAAGGAGCTCCACCTTGAACACCCCGTCATTGATGTCTTAGCCCCGTGCTCCCTACTATAGTACCCTCCTAGAAAAATATAAGAAATTTAAATTGGGTAAAAATGGGACCGCCTTCGTTCAAAACAAGTTGCCTAAGAAGCTTGATGATCCGAGAATATTTATTTTGCCTTGTAAGATAGGAAAATCTGAAGCTTTCGACACACTAGCCGACCTAGGATCAAACCTCAATTTGATTCCCTTATCCCTTTTCACCACTCTTAAGCTAGGAAAGTTAGAGGAAACGGAAGTGCTAATTGGTCTAGCGGATGGAAGTATTGCCCACCCAGTCGGAATGATCAAGGATGTAGTTGTTCACGTAGGAAAGTTAACTATATTAGCGGATTTTCACGTCCTAGATATGGTTAGTGATACTACATGCCCATTGTTAGTAGGAAGAGGATTTTTAGCAACCGCTAGTGCCATGATAGATTGTAAGGAGTCTAAGATAGCGGTAGGAGAGGGTGAGACTTGGTCGGTTTATGATGTTAAGAAGCATAGCTATGATTGTGAGGATGAACCGACACCACATTGGGTAGAGATGAATAGGAAACCATCTAGATATGGGCCTTGGATAGAAAGAAACTTTATAGGACCTCAACGCCCATTCTATCTAGAAAAAGATTTCATCGATAAAACACATTCGGTGGAACAACTCATAGCTAGAAATGAGGAACTAGACCCTTTTGAGGATCCCCTAGTCTTTAGGAAAATGATTGAGTTCTTAAGCGTAATGCCCATCAACATAGAGATGAACAAGTGGAAAAGGGAAGGGGATGAGTGTAAATGGAAGTGGGACAAGCCACCTAAGGAAGGTGATGGATCATGGCATATGAAGATGATTTTATATGATCCGGATGGAGAAAAGTTTGAGAGGTCATACCGTACCAAGAAAACCGATAGGAAGTTGAAACCCAAGTTTGATCCCAAAGATATCCTCAATGAGGAGCTCACACATATAGGATAGCCCATGACCTTGATTTTAGCTACAAGACTTGTAAATAAAAAAAAGCGCTTCTTGGGAGGCAATCCATGTTTTCTGTGATTTTTATTTGTTTGATTGTTATTTATTTCCGTATGCATGCTTTATTTTTATTGTTGGTAGATCATGTTTCAACTAAATTGTGAAAATGCTTTATTTTGTTGTTTAACTTCGCCTTAACTTCATATAAAGGTATTTTGCAAAAGCTAAGTGTAAGGAGAAACCCCAAATTTTTTTATAAGAACGAAATTGATCATGATTCGCCACAATATTAAATGAACATGTGTATTAGTATTTGTTTGAGTCAAATGCTTGTATCGAGTCATAATGATGTTTTGCAGGATTTTCCAGGAAGTAGGACATAAGTTTTTCCAGAAATTTTCCGGAAACTTAACATAAAGATTTCTGCAGGTCACTTCTGACGGCGTCAGGAGTTATCTCCTGACAGCGTCAGGTGTAAAAATTATGGAAATTTTGCGAGTTTTGTTTTTCTAACGGAGTCTTAAAGTTTTTGTTAATTCTTTAGTTTTATAAACTCCAAGAAATCTGCAAACATTCATTCCATAAGTATTATATCTTAAATTGTTTTCTAGGATTTGTTAGTATATATAGATTGCCGCCGATTTTACGCGTGGTTTCCTTGATTGTTTTCTCAGGTTTAACAGGTTATATATGACAAGAAGATGATTTATTTTCTAGAAGGGAAGCTTTGAATGTTCATTTTCTTGGAGGAAGATCTAACCTAGTTGCCTCACTATCCACACCGAACAAATCAGGGAGTATTTGTTTTCATTCTTTTACCTGTTTTACTTTTACATCCTTTAATTGAACATTGGGGACAATGTTCATCCTAAGTGTAAGGGGAGGGTAACTGATGATACCTTATAGGATACTATTGCACTTGAGTTTGTTTGTTTGATGGTAGGTGTGTAATAAAACTAAGAGAAATACTTGTTAGTGTAATTTTAGCGCCAAATTTAAAATTTTTTACAACATTTAGGAGTGAAACTTTAGCCTTAGCAAGCGTCTCATGGATAGGTATTGTATGACTAGCACAAAAACCATACCACTCAAAAATTTCCACCCCAAAAATGTGATGTTCGCCTTTAGATATTTAGGAAAAGACATTCATTATTAGTGCTTATCAGTGTACCGGTAGTATTTAGATTCTAGAACTTGTGATAGCGATGCATCCCGAGACCGCTAGTGAGACTACATTCGTGTAGTTAGGATTTACTCCATGATAAGAGGCATTAGGATAACCCATGTTTTTACACATGTGTTTTATATAATTACATTGACTTCATTAGTCAAGTAATTCTCCCACACCTTTGCGTTATACTCATTCTTAGTACACGATACCCCTAGTACACCCCTCCGAGCCTATCTTTTACGTTTCTAACTTTAAGCATCTTACTTAAAGATAGAATTTGTTTACAATCCACCCCAAATGTGCAACCAAATCGCCTTAGCCTTCCGTGTATGCACTCATCTTTAGTGCATTATTGTTATTTGGTTAAACCCTTAGTTAGTTGTCTAATTGATTACATGGTTGCTAAGTCGAGTCATATCTTGTACATATTGTTTTGGGACGACTGGGACTCATGGGTAAAGTACTTGTGTTATGGAGTAATGGGGAAGAACATCATATATTACCCCCATATGTGCGTTAATATTTAAAAGTACTCCAAGTGTTTTGATTATCTTGATTCGAGTCATTAGAATAGTGATTGTAAAGTATGTAAAAGCTCAAGTGTAGGGAGGAAACGAGCTCCCTTTGATGTATTATTTTGGATGATAGAGTAAAAGTGTATGCAAAAAAAAAATAAAAAAAAAATAATAAAAAAAAAAGAAAAGAAAAAAATATAGAAAAAGAAAAGAGAAAAACATACGGACTACCATCCCGTTTCATTCTATGTTTATTTTATGTTCTTGTTATTTTTGATTCATTAGCTTAAGTCGAGTCTAGTCTTGGCTTAGCAACGCCATATTGTACATGTAATTAACCAAGATGATTAACTCACCACTAGTAAATGTTGCCTTTATCCAACAAAACCGTGTTTTTCCATATCCCTACGCCTAACGTTATAACCCTTTAAAAGATCTCTTTGATAGTTTATCATAGGTGCTTACGCCAAGTGGTGGAGGTTTGATCCTTTCCCAAGCCTATGGTAATCTAATTTGCTATGACAGGTAGTGAGAGATGTTTTCCATTTCCTTATTGTGATATATACTTTATTACACCCGAGAGATGTGAGTATCTAAACACTATTTGTGAGGTGCTAGTGTATGACCTCCGTGCTTGTCTTTGGTTTTTGTGGAACGATTATTTTTTGTAATTACTTTTATATTAGTGTTAAATGACCCCTAACTTGTATTTTGATTAGAAAAAAAGCGCATTTGCTTGAGGACAAGCAAATCTCAAGTGTAAGGGTATTTGATGAGGCGAAAAGTGTACCACTTTTAAGGGGTCATTTAAGCCCGAATTCATGATTATTTGATCAAATATTGCCCTAAATCGTTCCTTTTGGCATTTTAGGTACTTTTGGAGAGAAATCTGGAAATGAAGCATTTTGGACGTTTTTTGAGTATAAAAGTGAAGAAAATGGCAAAGTCTCAATTTTCTTTGCTGGAACAGTACCTCACGGCGTCAAGTCTCTCCACATGACGGCGTCAAGAGTTACAAAAGAGGTGGATGTGGAAAATACACATGACGATCCAGAGAGTTTTTGTGCATAGGAGATGACGGCATCACCCACGGCCGTCATGATCCAAGTATTAGTGACAGCCCAGAAGAAAATCCTACATGACGGCGTCACCAGCAGATCTAGGCACTACGATTTCATTATGGCGGCGAGTTGACGGCGTCACAACTCAACACATGACTCCGTCACCCTGTAAAATCTATATATAGTTTTCCAAATTTCATTCATTAGTGTGCAACTTTGAGGGAAAACCCTAGGTCGAATTTTCCAGCTTTTTCAAGGGTTTCAACCCTTTGAATCTTTCATGTTCAATTAGAGATAATTACTCTTTCAAATCAATCAATATGTCTATGTGTTGTTTGATTATATCTTACGCTTGTCTTTTATTTAATATGCTAGGCTAGATTTCTCTTGTGTTTGCTTAGATGTAGTGAAACCTAGATGTTAATTATGGGTTGATTGTTTGTTCATAATTGTTATGGATGATTGTATTCGATGTTAGGCTTAAGAAAACTGGCAGACTTCCATTGGTAACTTGCTTGAACGTCTTAAGAAACATGATCGGAGGTGTACTACGATTTTTAGTTGTATTTAATGCGTAGGAGAATTCTAATGATCCCATGTTAGGAGCTTCTAACGGCTCGACATAGGAGTGAAGTAGGATCCTATAGAGTTAGGGAATGTTGTACACAACCCTACGACTAGTATTAAGGAATATGACCCGTCATCCATGCAATTGTAACAAGCTATCAACCTGTAAAAGATATCTAGGGAGTAATGAAACCTAAGTAAACACAACTTTCCTCATCATTGTTACACCACATTAGTATAATTAGTTTCATTTTCATTTCTTGTATTTTATTTTGATTGCATCTTTAGATAAATTGGATTAGTTGGCTAGAAACTAATTCCGCCCACCCTTCCAAAACCCGAGATTTTACTTTCTTTTATAAAAATATAAAAATACAAAAAGAATCATCTCTCACATCTAGACTTAATTTAGTAGATTTTCTAATCCTAGCGACACTATTCCTGAGTTGAACGATCAATCCCCCGGTACTTGTCACTATACTATACTACAACAATCAGGTACACTGCCTGGTGGGGGTTGTAAGCTTCTCAAGATCCCTTGAGAGGTAAAACCTGTTGCGAGGGCGCAATTCCCACGTATCAGGGGCCCCAAGTTCAATGCTCTTAAGTTCACAGGTTTGTAGTCTGTTAAGCGCATGGTTGAAATAGGAAGACCAAAATTGTAACTGCATGAGGTTGAGGCTGAAAATGTTTATCAAAGAATAATCAGTTGAGCATGAGGCAGAATTAAGAACATAGGACATAAAAAAAATATTTGGTGAAAAATTATAAAGTGCAGGTTGAGTTCAAATTTAATTAAAGTCAAAGGTAGATAGTTGTTGGTACTCATGGTTTTGATGTCCTATACTTAATGACTTTAATTAGAATGCCTATTTTTATTCACTTTGGGTTGTTACACTTATTTATCTAATAAACTATTTGTCTTGCATAACAATGTCAACAAGTTGCGGGAACAGTATGGTACCCCGAGATACTTGAAAGGCCATTGTAGCACGGACAAAAGCTGTCAGGATTGCGAATTGAATTCCACAAATAGTAGTAGAATTATAGAGGCTAAAATACACCGAAAGTAGGTAGCCAAAAAATATTCCGAAACCTGAACCAACAGCTTTTTTCTGCATATTAATTGATAAGAAGGTATGACTTATAAACATGTGTTAGTAGTTATTTATAGTTTTTGATTGTGTAAAGTGTAAAATAGTTTCTTTTTTGATTAAATTTTGTCGATTCAGGGAGACGCCATTTAGGCAACATGGATGTTCGAGACACGCATTATTTTGACGACTTGCACGAGCTCAATGATGTGTACATGATTTTATGGTTCACTTGCAGGGAGTCAAATCCTTGGCAACAAACTTTGCCAAGTAGATATCACTTACCTTGGGAAGGTATAGAGTGTTTCAGAAGACATCAATGATGGATATAAAGACCATTATTTCATGTTTGCAGCATACAATGAGTTGGAATTAATGTTGATGTCAAGGATGTTGTCCTTATAGGTATCGCGAAATATTTGCAACACTATACACAAAAGGTATATTTGTAACTATCATGTCCTGCATTTGCATATTACGTTGGATGTGTGCTTAGAACTATAGAAATTATAATTTCAGGGGACCCTACCTAGAGCCGAGTAGTGGGGAGGATTATTGATATCTAGAATGTGGAGTGAGTATTGTCACCACTTTTAAAATTGCCACGTATATGTGAGACTTGATGACTAACAATTTGTGCCCTTTGCAGTAGCAACATTGTTAGCTTTTGTATGTAGAACGATATGGCTGCAAATTTTAAGATGCATGCATATGAAATAATGGAAAAGCAAGTAATGATAGCAGCCAGCTCATGCCGTGTTACAAAATACATAGATAAATTTAATACTTGCATTCTGTAGTTGATACATAATAATAGCATTTAATTCGGCGAGGAAAATGTCTGGCAAGAACAGGACTGGAACTTTCGGGAACCCCGACAACATATTACTATTTGAACACGAAAATTTCAAAAGTTCAGCAAATGATGTTCCTGTAAGCCTGTTAAACATTGATCCCTAATATATAATCTTTAACTAAATTTCATACAAATAATACTCAGGTTCAGCGAAAGAAATGACTTGGTTGTTGCACTTGACGTTATAAGAAACAAATGCAAGGATAAAGAGCATGAGAAAAAAATAGAAAAAGATTTCAATTGAAAATGCTATGCCAGCAAAATCCATAGAAATATCATGTAACAAGAACACAGTCTTTCACTGTATTTTTGGCCCATAATACTGACTCTTATAAAATGATTACGGTTGCCTGTCAGATTTTCTACTAAGGCTACAATATCCAGTACCAACACATTAAAACCCTGGTGCCACAATGTTCGGATCATGGTCCACACGCTATCCCTAATTACATGTAATCATACAACAAACAAAATTTTCTATCGATTTCAAAAGAAATTTTCCTAACTACCATCTAATTTAGTTTGGCTGGAAAACCCAAAGAATGTAGCAATTAGCAATATATTTGAGTTTTCTCATCTTATTGAGCTCTTTTATTTGTTTCAGTTTACACGTATTTCACTTTAAATTGTTATGAAGGCATTTTGTTTTAATTACATTTATTGCTACAAAGCATTCATTGATGATGGTACTGCATCAGTATCACTACTTGCTTCAGTCCACAGGCAGATGGACTCATGCCCAGTGATGGTGGCCAAGTCTTAGAAAAAGTTGATGACAAGGATCTTTACAGGTTTCCAGATTCATTACAAGTAGTTGAGGGAACAAAGCACACTATGCAGTTTCATTTCAGTCCTAGATCTAGATCAGGATAGATTGATTTCATCCTGGACACTATTTTTGCTTAAAACCCAATGCTCCTAACTGCGGATGATGCTGAGCGACTTGTAATAATGCAGGTGCTTCTACTAAGCCATGTGAGAAAGCAGCTGATATGTCTACCAAGTCAGTTCAAGTATGAACTCCACCCGACAAAGAAGACAATTATTGTGCCAAAAAGAACACAACACCACCCAACAACAATAAATACCTTCTCAGGCACCAGAGAGCAGGCGTAAGTCCTTCCAACACCAAGATGCTAAAGCAGGAAGCCTAGGCAATGTTAGTTCGAGCAAAACAATAATGTATGTTGAATCATCTACAGTTTTGCCAACAAAAAAATATTACTGATGTAGTATATATCCTAACTGTGTAGGTATGTTAGGTTATAGTCAATGTAGTATGCATAGTTACGCGGACAAATTAGTACCCATAGATATGTTTGTAATTGGCATTATGGCTTTAATGGTGTTGCAGATGCACATTGTGAAAGTTATTGCAGTTTTGTGTCGCCTTACAAATGACTGGCAACTAACTTTTATGCAGTGTTGATTTAACATTAGACATCCTCTTCGACAAAAAATTTCAGTCTTACTCCACCGTAATGCGTGGGGGCCTAATTCCTCGGTGACCATAAATAGTAAAAAGTATCTATTTGGATATCCTTATTAAACTCATAAAGAACAATAACATGCATCGTTTGTATATGTTTTTGTATTCATTTACATATCATAGTAACCTGTTCTTTCATTTGATATTTATAATCTCATGCATATACATTAATTTAGTCGATAATGATAAAAACATTTATAAATAACAACAATATATATGTTATTCTTTAAAAAAAAATACAAAGTCTAAGTGGTATAAAATTTAGGGAGTGTTTGTTTAAATTTATAAATTTATTAAAAGAAACCATAGAAATTGATAATTTTACATAAAGACACCGGATCCCTTGCAAAGGAGGCTAAAATTAGAAAGTCTAAAAAGAGTTGTGGTGATGCCACGTGTCCCCTATACTAAATATTTAAAAAATCACGTCAGGGGCAAAGTCGTAATTTTACTTGTTTTTCACTTTTCCACCTCAATTTTCAAACGCATATATCTCTTAAACGACAAACTTTTAGAAAAAACCGATTTCACCATAATTTTTAAAATTTAATCCTCTTTAATTTGGTATAAATTTTGTTAAAAATTTCGAAACTTTTTTTTTACATACGAAATGGGTGTTAATTTTCTTTATTTTTTGGGCATTTTCGACCTTATTTTGTACCATCATAAATGCCGAATCGTGAAAAATTTAAAACATGAAAGTAGTAGCTTCTTGGCCATTCTTTACCCAGAAATTTGAATCAATCAAATCCAATATGATATGAGTGAGATATCGTATGTTAAAGATGACGTTTTACTCATATTTGTTGCACACAACATGTTTGATGAAATGTTTAGCTTAGATTTTTAGTATTAAAATCGAGTTAAATTCACTAATTTTTGTACAACAATGCACCTTTAGTCATTTTATTAATGTAAGATTCAAAAAGTTTTTTTTTTTTTTTTTTTTTTTTTTTTTTTTTTTTTTTTTTTTTTTTAACTGATGAACCTTATTAACTGATTTAATAAGTTCATCAGTTAATAAGGTTCATCAGTTAATATAGTTCAACCAGTTAATAAAGCTGATGAACCTTATTAACTGATTTAATAAGTTCATCAGTTAATAAGGCTCTTTAACTGATGAACCTTATTAACTGATGAACCTTATTAACTGATTTAATAAGTTCATCAGTTAATAAGGTTCACCAGTTAATAAGTTCATCAGTTAATATAGTTCAACCAGTTAATAAGGCTGATGAACCTTATTAACTGATAAACCTTATTAACTGATTTAATAAGTTCATCAGTTAATAAGGTTCATCAGTTAATAACGCTCTTTAACGCGCAATATGTCTTTTTTAAAAATCAGTTAATAAGGTTCATCAGTTAATATAGTTCATCAGTTAATATAGTTCAACCAAAGTAACTGATGAACAAAATGTCTTTTTTTAAAAATCAGTTAATAAGGTTCATCAGTTAATATAGTTCATCAGTTAAAAAAAACAACAAAAAAAAAAAGAAAAAGCAAAACTTTTTGAATCTTACATTAATAAAATAACTAAAGGTGCATTGTTGTACAAAAATTAGTGCGTTTAACTCGATTTTAAGACTAAAAATCTAAGCTAAACATTTCATCAAACACGTTGTGTGCAACAAATATGAGTAAAACGTCATCTTTAACATACGATATCTCACTATTATCATATTGGATTTGAGTGATTCAAATTTCTGGGTAAAGAATGGCCAAGAAGCTACAACTTTCATGTTTTAAGTTTTGCAAAATTAGGCCTTTAAACTAGGCAAAATTAGAGCCGAAAATGCTAAAATTTTCAAGAAAATCATGACCCATTGAATATGTCAAAAAAAAAGTTTCGAAAAAATTAAAAAGATTTATACCAAATTAAAGAGGATTAAATTTTAAAAATTATGGTGAAATCGGTTTTTTGTAAAAGTTTGTCGTTTGAAAGTTATTTGCATTTGAAATTTAAGGTGGAATTAAAAAAATAGGTCAAATGACCAAAATGCCCTCTAACCAAAAATATTAAGGAAAAAAGGGAGAGAGTAGGTGGGGGACACATGGCACTAGCTTAGTGGCTAGAAACACTTTTTAATCTTTTTAATTTTTAATCATTTCTACGGGATCGCAACTCTTTACCTAAATCTATATAATTTATTAAAAATTTAACAACTAGAGTTTTATTAATTATTCCTCTTTATTTTAGTTTTTGTTTTTTGCAAATTTAGAACCTGTATTTTTATGCTTTTTTATTCTCAATCAAATTTATCAATGTTAATATTTTTCTTTTTATTATTACTTTTTGTTTTGAATTTTAACTTTCAAATTTCCAATAATAATGCTCAATTTTGCCTACGTAGCGAGTTCAAGCTCTCGAATTGGTTCAATTAAAAACTCCTCAAAGATTTGATAGTCCATTTTGCATGTTCGCTTATTATATAAGAGATTGCATATTTTCTTTAAAATGCAATAGTTCTTATTTTCGTGTGTTTTGTTATTAAAGTGTTGTTTTATATTCATAAAAGTCTGGGTGTTAACCATTAACTAAAAATTTAAAGTATGTTTGGGGAAAGTAGCTATTGCTAGAATTGGAGATTTAGGGCATGTTTCGCGCGAGAGATTGTGAAAATTATGGAGGCTAAAGATTATTTTGTTGAAAAACAAGCTTTGGTCAAAAAATAATATTTATTTGGCAAACTAAGATTGCGTATTATTTTTGAAAAATAAGTTTTCAAAACCAGCTTTCAAAAAATCTAGTTTGCCAAAAACTACTAAAAAATGCTATAATTTTAATCTTTTTCGGCAACAATACCAGCACTAGCATCAACAACAATAACAGCACAAGCAGCAGTAACAACACCAAGGTTAGCGTGAGGCGTGGCATGGCGGCATGGCCAAACCTCAAGCATTAGGAGTCATGGCAAAGCCACGACTTTTTTAAAGCGTGACTTAAGGCGGCATAATTTTTTTTATAAATTTATGTATTTATCACATTGATTCACTCCTTATATCAGTGATAGAAATAAGTTTTAACACTTGAAACTTATTTATAAAGTTACTAGGTACAAGTCTCATAATCTCATATAGCCCATGTCCTTTATAATAGTAATTCTTTAATACTACCACAAATACTACTAAATCCCTTAAAAGCTTAAAAAAAAGCGCCACGCCTTGAGCTAAGGCACGCCTTATCGTGTCTAATCACGCCTCACAACGCGCCACACCTAGAGATGACGCCTTGGTCAGTTTTGTACCTTGAAGGCCATGCCTCATGCTTTAGCGGCGCCATGGCACGCCTTTTAGAACCCTGAACAGCACCCATCTATTTTTGCAAAACATACCATTCGTTGTAGATAGAGAAGGAACGAAAGATTAAAAATTGAGATTGTTTGTATAAATTACATGAATTGAAGTAGCATTTGATATAAAAAGATTATGGAATATTATTTTTTCAAAAAATTTGAAATCAAACAAAATTATAAGGGGGCGTTTGGTTTATATTAAGGTATGACTATGAGTATTGGAAACCTAACTTACTTGGTGGGTTTAGAAAATACCTATATTTATGGGTTTGATTCCTAATTTCCAAAAACCAAACCTACAAACCAAATATTGAGAATTAAAGTGATTATCTCATTCTTATAACCTAAAACCAAACACCCTTAAGTAGCTTTTATTTTTCAATAAATAAACGTAATCATTGTTGGATTATATAATTCCCCATAGGTATTACTTTATTATTGACTATTATATATAATGGTAAAATCCTAAATACCATAAATTTACAGACTGGCTGGGCCTATTTATCCTCTAATACCTTAAACCCAAAAACCTGGCTTGAGCCTATTTATCCTTTGTTAGAAGAGAGATATCATTTCCAAACAAACATAACAGAAATTTAACACGTGGAAATCAATGTTAGGACATGCTACATCTGTCCTAAAATATAAGTATTTAACACGTGGAAATCAATGTTAGGACATGCTACATCTGTCCTAAAATATAAGTCAATTTTTTATTTTTTATAGTCTTTACTTTTTCACTTTGACCTTAATTAATTTTTTCCATGTTATATAATACATAATGAAAAAATATACCAATGAAAATGCATTTAAAACACAAGTGCATTTATATATTTTGCATCTAGTATTATATAACACGAAAAAAATAATTAAAGTCAAAGTTAGAATAAAAAAACTTTGAAAAAGTCAAAATAAACTTACAATTTTAGACGGGGGAGTATATCAAACTAATGAACAATAATCACAATCACTCTCTTAATTCAACTTGAATTAACTATTCATCTTCATTTATACTATCAAAGTTAGTTATTCAAACAAACAGTATGAAATTTTAATGACATTTATGCTATCAATTATCAACCTTGCGAACGCTTAGTTAAACCAAAATGTCCAATGATGACAAACAGTGAATCAAAAAGAGTAAGGTTGGATCAAGTGGTTAACGCCTTTGCTTTTGGAGACAGAGGTTAAGAGTTCGATCCTCACTCTTTGCAAGACCGGAGGTCCTTTTCTACCATTTGTAGAACGGGAAGCAACCTCTCTACCTTAGGTTGGGGTAAGGTTGTCTACGTCTCAACCTCCTCATACATCGTGAAAGACGATATTGGGACCTATAACCATAATGACAAAGAGTGAATCATGTTATCATATTCGTTTTTGGCTTAAAGACAAGGTGGTAAAACAAAAAGTTGAGGCATTTGGTCCACCAAAAGAACAACAAAGAAGTAATTGACATGCTTTGATTGAAATATACTTTTACGTTCAAAATCTCATTTCTTATCCTTAGTAAAACAAAATGTTTAAACCAACATTATTATAATCGATTATTGTATATGTAAATAACTGCACCTCGGATTGAGCACGTCTCATTTCCTCCGGACTTAAACAAGTAACGTTCTTTGAGCATCAAACACAATGAAAGAAATGTGTTTGCCTCATCTTGGGTTTGACTCCAAGACCAAGCTCAGCCGTGAGAGTGAGTATAGACTCAAGCCGAAAGGTAAAGTAATAAATGTGAGGGTAAATGTGTACCGAATAGGTTGGTTAAACGTTGAATGAAATTGGGGTATTTATATTACCCCAACCATTGTAGCTAACAACATGTGAAATTGCGAGCCGAGCTATGACTATCCTAGATGTTAGATGTTAATCCACGTGGGGGACAATATCCCGTAATATCCGGGTTATGCGGCTCAAGTATATTCTTTGGTACAAACTGCTGAATAAAAAAAAATATTCTGGGCAGAAGAGTACTCAGCCTTTATTGTGGTCATCCAGCCTGTATTCTTTAGGACAAACGTCCTTCAGACACGTGCAGACATTTGTTGTCCGGCACGTCTCCTTCAGAAATATACACTAACATGTGCTCATGATATTGTATTCTTAGTGAAAGACAGTTGATATGATACTTAAAACGTTGTTCCAAAACACTCTTTATTATTATTATTATTATTATTATTATTATTATTATTATTATTATTATTATTATTATTATTATTATATTTTTATTTTTTTTATAACTATAAAAATTTACATAAAGTTGGATGGGAGTTTAGACACAAGTTTTGCTCTCACTCCTTTCTGAATGCAAAAGCTAAGTCTATGAAAGATAAAAACACCATTTTTAGCATTATTTGAGTAGCTAATGACAATGGACTTAATACGTGAAAGTGTGTCCAAAGCCTCCGTATCGAGTTCCCCGAACGTAGAAAAAGCAAATGGTATAAACTTGTATCCGTTGTCCTCACATTTGGATGCATACTTTATTATTATTATTATTATTATTATTATTATTATTATTATTATTATTATTATTATTATTATTATTTCATTAGAAAATCATAGGCTTTACAAGAAATTAGTGAGGAGCCGAGAAACAAGCTGGGCCCCCACTCCTCTAGCAATGGCAAAGCTAATTCTACTAAAAATATGATCGGCGACACGTGCACCAATGTCCTGAGTCAACGAGAATCTACGGATGCGTTTTAGTAATGTCACCGCATCCTACTCAAGCTCTCCCAAGGAAGAGAATGAGAAGGGGAGAAACCCATATCCACTGTCCGCACATTTAGTCTCATACTTGGCCCGTTTGCGTTGTGCAGCTTCAACAACCGCACGCCCAGGAACAAAATCAGCCATGTTGGTCTGTGACAAGGGAGAAGCCCCTGTCAAATCAACACATGTGTCCCGCCCATCATCCCAAGAATAGAGTAACACATCAGCAGGGCGTAAGTTTTTGTCCCTGTCTCCGCACAGCCCAATGTCAACCTCTTTACGAGCCGAGATCCCCGACCGAGCACATATATTGACAAGGGTATCACGTACTATATTATGTCGATGTTTGATCCCGATGATACCAGCACATGAGACCGCGTGATCTCCATAAGTGTCCCCCGTAAATACCCTGGAACAAGCTGAGCATGGCATTTGAGTAGAAAAAAAGGGAATACCCATCCGATAGCATAGCACACATCGGTACGTTCTGGCATTCATGGTCTGTCCGAAACCAGAAATCGGGACCACCCTAAGCCAGTCTGAAGTGTGGTCCTCATTTTGCGATCTTCATAAATCCATTTGCCTAGTAGATAAGCAAAAGGTGGATTCGGCCATTTTGGCAACACGCGTGAAATATATATCTGCCAATTTCTTCATGAGTTTGGGGGCAGTGATCTCACATGAGCTGCCTAAAAGGTCTGTTTCCATTTTTGCATTAAAAGCGCGCAAGGCCTCATCGAAGGAGGAACCAGAAGTTGTGATGCCAGAATTTCGGAGGAGCCTAGCCTGTGAGCTAGTAGATTGGAGCCTAGATGCAAGGAAAGCATAGTTCAATATATCACCCGCAGCATATACGCCAAGCCCCCCAAATTCAAAAGGTAGTGTGGCTAGTCTCCATTGCCAATCACCGAAACCAGGCCCAGAAGCAGTGACAATACGCTCTAGAGAAGAATGAAGCGCTGCATCAAAGGAAATCTGAGCCCTCTCGAAGACCTGAGGGGGACACATGCGCATAGAAAAATATAACTTGGAGATTCTAGCACATGCCCGAAGGAGTAGCAACTCACATTGGGGGTCATTAAGCTTAGCAACAACATCTATAAGCTCAATGGTTTTAGCAACCCTCTTCATAACAAGCTCACTACAAAGCACAAGGTCTACACTGGCAGGTCCCCCCAACAATTTAACACCATGTAAAGGCCGGGCAATATTAGGCGGGAAAACGCCTGCAAGCCTGCTTCTAGGATCTTCCCTTGGCCAAAAAACCTCGGTTTTATCAACGTTGAGATGCAAACCATAATGGGGTCCATCCATCATAATAAGCTCCAAAACCTTTCCAACTGTTAGAGTATCGCCAATGATCGTACCATCATCCAAATACCATGCTTGAAGGGGGAGGCTAAATGAATCTCTGATCTTGCAAACCAATGGGTGTAGCACTAATGCAAAGAGAAGAGGTCCAAGTGGATCACCTTGTTGTACCCCTTGGTGTGACCATATTATTATTATTATTATTATTATTATTATTATTATTATTATTATTATTATTATTATTATTATTATTATTATTATTATTATTATTATTATTATTATTATTATTATTATTATTATTATTATTATTATTATTATTATTATTATTATTATTTTTAGTATAATTATTATTATTATTATTATTATTATTATTATTATTATTATTATTATTATTATTATTATTATTATTAGAAATTTATAGGACTTAAAATAAATTCGTCGACATCCGAGATATTATATGCGCCCCCACCCTTCAAGCTATAGCAAAGCTAATCCTACTAAATATATAAGCATCAGCACATGCCCTAATGTTTTGAGTTACAAAGAACTTTCGGACCCGCTTCAGTAAGGTCACTGCTTCCTTCTGAAGTTCCCCAAAAGAAGAGAATGAGAAGAAGAAACCAATATCCAATATCCGCCCACTTAGCCTCTTATTTGACGCGTTTACATTGTGCGTGCACTTAGCCTCATAAGACGCGTTTATTGTTGGTGTTGTTGTGGTTGTTGTTGTTGTTGTTTTGTCCAAAAGGTTTGACTGGATGAGTCTAAATGGATCGGGTAAGGTACGATAGCAAATGGGCCTCCTCGTAATTACAGAAGAGTTAAAACTGTTGGGATTCTAGATTTGATATGACAAAATAAATAAAAGAATGAAACAAGAATGGCTAAAGATGACAAAGAGAGAAAGCTACAAAGAATAAAGATACAACAAATATTCTATTATGAAGAAACGATTTTGATAATATTCTGTATTTAGTTTTATTCTTATCTCTTTGTAAACCCTAATATCTCTCTATATAAAGAGACATAGGGTACAGGTTTTCATATGTCTTTCACAATGTAAATATCAGAAAGGTGTGTGTGTGTGTTCTAGGGCGTGTAAACTATAAACGCCTAGAACTAGGTAGTGTTAGTTCGAATCCTCTAAGGTCTGAGATGTCTTAGATCCTTGTTACATTTAGGTAACACGTTATTATTCTGATCAAATAATAATTGGAGGTGATTGGGAAAAACCTTGTGTCAATAACTTTGATTTGTTCTTATTCCGCTGCATGTTATTATCATTGTTATTGTTTAACCCTAGTGCTCAAAACGGTCCAAGGAGTTTAACAAACTCCACAAGTTACCACTTGTTGATCCTAGTTGAGCAAAACGATCTTATATAGAAGTTGACTTGAGTTTAATACTTAAGCTAAAACGCGGAATATAAAAGCTTAAATTAATAAGAACAATTCACTATCAACACTTCAATATATTATTAATACGAGCACTCGATAATGCTAGGGTTTTACAACCATGAAGTGTAAACGAAACTAAAACAATATGTACGTAAAACTAACCCTAGGATCATCCTTTTATAGGCCAAGGAGTCCTACTAGGTTTACAATATCTTTCTATGCAAGACAAGAATATTCTAGATACATAAGATATACACTCAATCTATTCCATACTTATCTAATATGTATACATGCATATCTCTTCAGCAGTAGATTCTACTAGCAGTATTCTTCAACAGAAGCACTTTCAATGTCAGCAGCAGAATATTTATCCTTAGCAGTATTCTCACTTTAGCAGCAGTTTTACCAAGCAGCAGTTTAACTTAGCAGCATAATTCAAAACCCAACAATCCTCCCCTAAACTTAATATTTATTTCTAAATCATTAAGTTTCTTCAAAGCTTAGTTAAACACAAGGAGGATGCTTCCAAACACTTATATCTTCTAATATCTTTGAAAGCTTCTTCAAACAGTTGAATTCAAAATATTTTCATACTTCTCTATCAATGTATAAGCTTGATTATCTGACACAGGCTGTTTTTGACACTTGAGAAATCCAGGTCTCAACATCTATCGAAGTACCCCAGAGCACTTATTTAAACTAGGATAGTCTTTCTCTATCAACAAAAACAATGTAACTGAGCCAGTCCTTAATTCATGAACTCCACAAGATTGATGCAGAAACCATTTATGTACCTTGCTGCATATAATGTCATTCTTTATCACCAGGCAGAGGATCGAACATATTCTTCAAGAAGCGATACATTACATTTTCAAATGTAAGATTAATATCAAGAACAATATCCATGTTCTTCCCATCATATTTCTCTTTGTATAATCCCCATATGGCAATAATATCATCTCTATCCATCTTATTAAAAATATGTGAAATTTCCTTAAAACCTTGAATTTCATGATTTGATCTCATAAATTCCCAATATCCTGCACTTCCACCTTTTATCTTGAAAGTATATGAGATAATAGGATATTTTTCAGCTAAAGGTTTTTCGGATTCTTCTATCACAGCTAAAGTTGTCTCTTGTTCTTTTTCAACTTCTTCTTCTTTGTCCATCTCACTACTGCTTTCTTCAGAAATCTTTTGCTTCTTCCTAGTAAAAGTCTTGTGACCAATACTTTTTCTTTTGACCTTTTGACTAGGAGGAATTTCTGCTTCTGTTATATGCGCTGCCTCAACAACTCTGTCAGGTACCAACTTCTTATTCATTTGAGCAATATGTTCTAAATCTTCAGCACAACCCATAGGATAGAAGGTATCCGTTTCTTTCTTAGCTTGTTGATACAAGTAAAAAACCTCTTGATCAGACTTAGGCTTTAACTGTACCAATTTCCATCCCTTCATATTCTTAAGAAATCTTTCTTGCTCTCTTCTTTGTTGCAATGGTGTTGGACCCTTGAAAATCTTTTTCTTTCTTCTAGCAGCAACATCTTCTTTCCTTTTCTTTGCTGTGAACTCTCTTATCCAAGCTTCAACATCAAAAGTTGGAGTTTCTTGTTCTTCAATTTTAACCATCTTGGAGAATTCTATATCAGCATCTATTCTTATCTTTCCTTCAACCCACTCCTCATACCTCTTCAAATCTTCAGTTTCTGTTAGCCTTGCTATTTTATGTAAGATACCGTCACACAAAAGAAATGGACTAGATATGTAACAAGTAGTAACATTAGGGACTACTTAAGTACATTAGGCAAACATGTGATGTAATGAGCCTATAAATACCCCTCATGACTCTCCATGAGGGGTGTGGGAAAGTGTATGTAAGCTTCACTTCATTTCATATTTAATAAACACATAATTCTTCACCTTTCTCTCTCTGCTTTCTTTATCTAGAACCATGATGTATTTCCATCAACCACGACCTCCGGAACGTGTTTCTTGGCCATAAAAAGTGGTATCAGAGCTAACCGGGGGCGAATCGTGGTGTTTTTGGGTGAAAAATCGTGTTTTTTGATGTTTTTTCTCGGAAAACTTACGATCTTATCGAGTTAGGATTTTTTCTTATCGAGTTAGAATTTTTTCTTATCGAGTTAGAAAAATTCTTGCGAGTTAGACATAAATTCTATTGAGTTAGAAAACTTTCTAGCGAGTTAGACATATATTCTAGCGAGTTAGAAAATTCTTGCGAGTTTGAAAAATTCTAGCGAGTTAGAAAATTCTTGCGAGTTTGAAAATCTCTAGCGAGTTTGACATTTTTTGTTTTGCGAGTTAGAATTTTTGTAAGTTTGTGAGTTAGGGTCCTGAGTTTCAAATGTTATCGAGTTTGGTATGGTCTTAGCCAGTTTGGTCAGATCTTACCGAGTATGGAGGACTGTTAGCATTGAGAATTATATAGAAAAGTGATGGTCATTCTCATATTAGGAACTTTGTCTTTGTGTCGTTAAGTATGTAATTGTTTAAGATAGTTGGGCATTGGACTTAGTAATCTAATATGTTAAGAGTTATGTTAGTAAGCCTTTTATAATTCATGTAAACCAAGTCCAAGCCCAAGTCCATTAGAAAGCCCATGAGGCCTTTCTCTCTAACTATATAAGGTACTTACCTAGTCATTTGTAAGTGTGCTTGTGTGTGTATTTGTGTGTGTTTCTCATTGAATAAAAGCTCTCATTTCCATCTCTCTCTCTATATTCATACGAAATACATATACATCTACAAGTCACCATCTTTCATCTCTTCTTCATCTTTGCTTCTATAGTGTTGTGATAAAGTTGTGATATTAAGGTCCTACAAGTGGTATCAATCGCCTAACAATGATTTAGGATGGTTAAGAGTTTGTTTGGTTCATTTTTTTTAGGTTGCCTCACGAGTTTTCATCAAAAAGTTTCTCACTTTTCTTGTTTTTCTTGGTTTTTAACACTTTTTTGATTACAAACTAGTGTTATAAACCTTTCCTAACAAGAAAGTTTCAATCTGTTAATCCGATTTACCATACGAAACACAAAATGGCTCTTGGTAACAACAATCCTTGTAATCTCAAGAAAGCTCAGGAAGAACATAATGTTTTGTATAATGGTAACCTCATGTACACTAAACATGATCCTCCCGTCGTTCGGGATTCTGTGCAAACGATAGAACATGTCGAAGAGAGCATTATTAAAATGAAACAAAAGTATTTAAAACCCATTGATTACAACAAATTGAACAAACTTTCGGGAATTACTTTTGTTCCACAAAAAGAACCATCTGTGTTTTCCATAAAACGACCATTCTCGAAAATGTTTTCTAAAAAAGTATTTGCTTCCAAATCGATTTCAAACATGGAACAGATGTCTTCAAACAACACTGTTAACACAAGTGCTGCCAGAGGATATCTTGATGATCTTAAAACAAGAGTTGGGCAACTTAAAACGACTTTAGAATCTAAAACGAGACTTAATGAGATTAACTGGAATTCCACGGTTCATTTACAGCTTAAAAAGATTCAAAGTGAATTTGATCCTCAAATTAATAACATTCATGCTCGTGTAATTCATTTTGAACAAGCATTTTTGAAAGAAACAGCTGACTTCGTCACGGATCACAAATCCCTGATAAAGAAGGCTAATGAATCTTTTGAGCAAATCAATGTTTTGGAAAACCTAAATGATTCTCTCTTCGAAGCTGTTATGACTACTGATATTATGTCCATCATTTTACAAACATATTCTGTTCAAGACGATGAACGACCGAGAGCTGAGACCTCCGACATTGTTTCCAAATATGAAAATGCTCTTATAAAGCTTGAAAAAGAAAATGTCTCATATTTTAAACAACTTGATCGAAAAAAGGAAGAATGCAAGTATGACAAATTGTCGTATGAGCGTGCCTTAAAGAACATGAAAGAGCAAAATGATCTTTTGAGGGCTCAGCTTGAAAGTCAAAAAGGAAAGGGTGAGGAAACTAAGTTTGCAAAACCATTGACTTCGGAGAAACCAAATGTTTCAAACACGGTTCAAAAACCAAAAATGTCAATTTCACGGTTTGCTCCAAAAGTCGATGAGAAAAAGGATTTGACAAAACCAGTCACTCCAACACCCTTGCCCAAGAAAAGTGAAAATGAAAAGATTGTTGATAAAGGAAAAGCGGTTGTCGAAACACGAAAAGTGATAGCACCTGGCCTTTTTAGGATTAGTCCCACTAGTGCGTCTGCCTCAACATCTAAGACAAATGACAAGTGCATAAAGGCTAATTCTAAAGAATCTAGGGATGCTAAAAAGGACAACAATATAAATCCTAATGTGTGTGCCTTACCTTCTACAGGATTAGAAAGCACCTCTAGGAGCAGCAGACTAAAGCCTAGGAGCAATACAAGGAATAATAGAGTCTCGCCTGTTTTTAAGAGTAGTAGCAAGAATAAAGTTGAAGAAGTAGAAGAACACCCTAGGAATTTATCGCTTTGTAATAAGAGACATGTTTCATCTGAATGTAATGTCGAGCGTACTGTTTCTAATGCATGTAATGACTCTGTTTGTTTTGATATGCAAGAAATGTTTAATTAATGATGTTCATGATGAATGTGTTTCTAAGAATGTGAATGTTACGCCTGAATAGAAGAATGTTCCAAAAAGACCTAGAGCTAGATCCAGATCTATAGAAAGATTAGGTGTACGATTTAGGACTACAACTATTAGTCGAATGCCTAGGAACTATCTTAAGTTTTGTATGTGGATTCCAACGGGTAGAGAGTTCACTCTTCAGAACGGAAAATTAGAAATAACTCAAGCTAAACAAGTAGCAATTGTCTATGAGTGTGACTCAGATTATACTCCTAACCCAATGGAACCAAATTCAAAACGGTTTCCAAATACAAACTCTCCTATTCTTGGCAGGTTATCGAAATATGTCTGTGGATCATCGACTCGGGTTGCTCCAAGCACATGACCGGGAATTTAAAGCTGCTGATCAATTTCGTCTGAAAATTCATGGGAACTGTACGATTTGGAAATGATCATGTAGCAGCTATTCAGGGTTATGGAGATCTTCAATTTGGGAATTTTTTAATCACTCGAGTTTACTACGTCGAAGGGTTGGGACTGTAGGACCACAGAACAACCTAAATCACTATTGAATCAAGCTTAAACCTAGAGAGAGAGAGTAAGTAGAGAGAGAGAGAGAGTGAGTGGGAACTCTAGTGTGTGAAATAATAACCTTGTTAAGACTAAGAGAACCACTAAGAGAACCAACCCCTAAATGAGGCCTTACATGGGTATTTATACTTGTAGTCTAGGGCTTCACATATCTTTGACCATATTACATAACTAGCCCTTAGACTTTATACAAGCATGAATAATACACATAAACTTAATAAACTAGCATTTACTAACTATTACATGAATATATTTAACTAACTATTGGACTCAATAATGATCGTCACTTTTAATCCTAACAATCTCCCCTAAGGGACGATCATTGAGATCTCTCTTTGATTACATAAATGATCAACACTTCTAATGCTAACAATCTCCCCCTAAGGGTGATCATTGAGATCTCTCTTTTGTGACTTTGATCTTTGATCTTTGAAGCTTGTTCTCTTGAACTTTGAGTCCTTGTGTAATAGTTTTGCTAGTTCCTTTGTTCCAATCATGCTTTGTGATCTTTCTTGCCTTTGATCAACATCTTTACTATGTTGTCTTTACGTCTTTTCCAACATGCTCATACTTTGTTTGACTTTGAATCTTTGTGAAGTTCTCTTCTCTTTGACTTTAATCTTTGTTTCTTTAGTTAGAAGATTCTTTGACTTTGACTTAGAAACATTCTGAACTTTGCTTTACTTTGATCTTTGAAGAGAGCTTTGCAGGGTATGAGCATGTAGATTTTTTAGCGATGGTAACGGTCTTTCTCCAAGGAACATTTATGAGTACCTGCATAAAACAGTTAGCAATAAATCAACCGGTACTTACAGGTTCGGAATTAGAGATCGTCAACAGCATAGTGTGAAGACTCCTTCTAACCCTTACCAAGGCCGTTCCTGAATCAGATACCCCTGAAAGGGCTTACTAGATCCACCGAAGTACATCAATGATTCAGGTGAGTTGCTGGAGATCACCCCACAACTGTAGACCATTTGAGACATAGTAACCATCATGATATATAAGGCAAGATCCGTAGATCTCATAAAGACTCTTACAACTTGTGTCCTTTTTGGCGAACACAAGTGTATTCATAGGAAGTGTATCCTAAGAGATCTTTTAATGAATCTCATGGCTCTAGACTCGATAAGTGCATAATTTGGTTTTCCTATGCGGAGACTAGGGAGGGGTCTCCTGCTTCAATATCAACCATGTCTAAGAGATAAGTCGATAGATTACACCGGTTCCCCGTGAGAATGAAACAAGTACCTTTTGAGAGATACTCGAGTGGGTCCATGACGTCTTTATTTTCAATACCAGTGTCACCTTAGTAACAACCAGTAGCATATGAGTTGAACCCGGTGTTTGCCCTAAGGTTGAACATATGGAGGGCTATTTCTTTTCACCCTTTCATTTGTTTTTCTTTTTAATTCTTCAACCCCTTCTTTCTCCTTTCATTCTTTTCTCCTTTTTTCAAATCATACCTAAGGACTTCTAATTCTAATCTATTGGAATTGTCCTTGGGTAGATCCCTCCGGCTCTGGCGGATCATAGGACGGTTTTTCCTAACCTTAGTCACCTTATAACTTCATGACTATCCTATTGTTGCCATCAAACCATTTGTGAAAATCTCTCAAAGTGTTTATAATAATAAAACATACTTTGTTAACACTTCGAGAGTTTTGTATTTCATTTGAAGGACTCCCCCTTCACATGTGCTCATGGATTGTTAAGAAATTTGCGCATGCGGGAGGAGTTTGCACTTTTGAATTGATCTACTTTCAATGAACACAACCGATTCGAGACACGCTTACATCACTAGTTAGACTAGCTTGAAGTTATTACCCGGCCTGGTCAAGTCCACAGAAAGTTTCTCGAAACGGTACATTTCTACTAAGACAAATCCTTTTCGAGACACGCTTACGTGGCTAGTTAAAGAGTTCCATTGTTAGCTTTTAGGTGACAACTAGCTCTAGTAACTAACTTGATGTTATTACCCGTCGAGGATAAGTCTTTTCGATTACTAACTTTTGTTGTTTCGTCAATTCTTGGGTCATTTCTGAGTCGAGCTCTTTTGAGATTCAAGACGATCACATTTTAGTCACGTCTTCTCCCCCTCAAAAAGAGCATATCCATGGTATTTTTGATACCAAATGATTAAACCCTATTTTTTGGATAGCTTATGGGAGAGACGGATGTTTGTTAATTCCGTATTTGTTTCCTTTAAGCATGATCTTTTAGGAACAACTTTATATTACTCCCCCTAAAAAATAGAACATTTTGAGTAAATTTAAACTTTTAAGGATTTGAGGAAGTAATATCCTGAGCTACAACAAGAAAAGTTTTGAAAACCTTTTGATACATTATTCAAAATTTTGCTCAAAAATTAAGAAGACTTTGATAAGCTTTTTGGTGAGAAGTCTTCTTTTCTTTTAGGATTGTCGCACATAAATGTACAACAGAGTCCTTTCTTTTGAAAATCGCGGGTTATACACTGTTATGTGTGCATAAGCCATTATGTTTTTAGGATAAGTGCTCAAAAGATATTTAAAACCTTTGAATGATTAAGCACTTTCCTTTTTTTGAAGAACGAGTCCTTAGCTGAAATACGAAGAAGTCATTATGTTGAAGTCCGAGTCCTTAGCTGAAGTACTAAGGAGTCATTATGTTTTTGGATTAGACAACAACTTTTGGAACCCATTTAAGCACGGCGCCAATGGGTTTACCATATTTTGAAATCCATTTGAAAGTTGTGTCAATCCGAGACAAAGAAGTTGAATTCCAATGAGGACTGAAATCCGGTGTTTCATTTTGAAATAAAGCTCGTGGAATCAACGGTGATTTAAAACTCTTTTGCTTGTGAAAGTTGTTTGAGAAACTCGGTGTCTCTCTTGGAGTTTTAAAACTTGAAGAAGAAGTTCTCCATCCATTGTTGAAACTCGGTGTTTCATTTTGAAAATTCGTTTTTGAGATGAATGGAAACCTTCCAGAATTAGGATTTTTCATAGCGTAGCCATTCGTTTGTTGTAGCGGAAGCATTTCAGAGTACGAATATTTCAAATGTTTTGAACGGCTTTGATTTGGTTTCCACACTGGCTTTACCGGAGTAAAACGAGAGTATGGAGTTTGAAAACCTTGATTCTTTTCTTTATGAGCACTTGCATTTGAAACCTTTTAAGGAGTAAATGTTTCAGAACAATTAGATCTCTTTGAAAATTTCCTTCCTTTTTGCAAAGAATAGGTTGTAAACTAAGAGACCTTTTTCGAAAACGGTTTGGAGGATTCACCCGTGTAAACCTTTTCTGAAATACTTACTTGTGGTTTAGACTCGTTTGAAACTTGAGATTTTCCTTTTGACCGGTTAAGAACATCAAACTTTGCTTTTAAGGCATTGTATGACGTTCTCAAATCATTGTATTCTTTTTGAAGAGAAAGATGATCTGATGATGCCAGTTTTTCTTGCAAAGAAGCATTTTGATTTTCAAGATGTGCAAAATATTTTTCATATTTGTCTGTTTCGATTGAAAAATCATTTTTGGCATCACCAAAATCCTTGATTTGTTGTGCAATCGTTTTTTCCAATTCAACAATTTTCTTTTGAAGCACAGATTTTTCTTTTTCAAAAAGATGATTTTATGTGATCTGAGAGTCAGATTTGTTTGAAGTTTGATTCTGAACTCTTGACCGCTTGATTGAATCAAACAAGTTTTTTTAAGTCTGTTTCAAGTGCTCATTTTCTTTTTGTAATGATGCCACAGCATGTTCCAATTCAAGATTTTTTGTATCAAGTTCGTCTAAATCAAACTTGATATTGGTATGATCACAATTTTCTTCAAAAATCTTTTCTTTTTCTTTAAGCACTGATGTCAAAGAGTTTTTAGAAGATAGTTTCTCATTCTTCTCTTGCAGTTTAAGTTGGAAAGAGATACTTTATGCTTCGAGTATTGCAAGATGTTTCTCAAAGTGAGCAGTTCTTTTTGACAATTCTGCTTTGACATCAGTTGCTTCTTGTGAAAGCTCGGTGATTTTCTTTTTGAGACAAAGATTTTCAGATTTCAAAGAAGATGTTTGTTCAAAATTCTCATTCACTTTCTCATGGAAAAAAGATTTTGATTTGAAAGACTCTATTTGATTTGTGAAAAATTCCTTTTGAATGTCAAGTATTAAGCATTTTTCATCAAATTCGCCTTCAAGAGAATGAACGTACTTTAAATATTCTCTCATTTCAGTGACAAGATGTTTTTCAAAGTACTCAAAACTTAAGTTAAGATTTTTCATATGAGGTTCAATCTCATCTTTCAAAATCTTTTGGACTTCAATCTTAAGGTGTACATCTGATGAAAGAGGATTAGAGAAAACGCTGTTATCGATGTTTACTTGCTTAAACCAAATGACCTTTAACGTATGCTCAATGTGATGTTTAAGATTACAAAATTGTTTCCTTGCTTTATTTTGCCATAACGTAGCATCATAAGTAGCAAGTTGAGCTTCTTTGAAAAATCTTTTCACATTTGTGTCTTTTCTTTTGAAAGGTGCTTTTGGAAAATCTGTCAATTGTGTACAACCATACACAAAGCCGTGGTACGAGAGAGGGTTTTTTGTTTGTTTTACTTTCAAACATTTTTCCTTTCCTCTTCAGATTTTAAAATATCCTGAGACTCAAACAAGAGATCATCTGATAATTCTTTTCCCATATCATTAGCGTTATACAAAATAGGTGTCAACTTTTGCACTTTGTTTAAAAAACAAGGTTTTTCATTTTTCACATTACCATTATTCCCAAAACCAATCCCAGATGTTTGTTTCTCAACCTCCTCATCTTTAGTAGGCAGCATGTTGATAGTCTGAGAAGTCTGTCCCAATTTTCGAAGTTTGTTTTCAAGATCGTTTGTTCGTTTCAAAAACTCTTGGTTTTCATTCTCAAGTTTTGTGTTTACAATCTCAAAATTTGATGTGGTTTTCTGAAGCTTTGAATTTTCACTTTTTAAATCATTGTTCTCTTTTAAAAGCGCTTGAACTTTTCTGTTGTTAACAACCATTTGAGTATCCAGATTTTGAATGGAATGTTTTTCACGAAGAACAGCTTCTCTATAACCAAGTTCAAGTTCTTCATTTCTTTTTAAAAGTGGTTTGACAGACTCTCCATACATTTCAAACTTTTGAGCTTGAGATTTAAGGTTTGAGTTTTCAAATTCAAGTTCGGCTTTTCTTTTTGTTACATTTTGAAAACCTTTTTCCATTTCTTTAAATCTCTCAAGCTCTTTTGTCAATAAGACATTCGTTTGCTTAGCTTTGCGATTGTCCTCTTTGCACTTTTCAAGTTCATGTTTGAAATTATCGATTAATGAAGCAAATAAGGCACAATCTTGTTCATAAGAAGATCCATCCTGGGCAGGCTCACCTCTATTAGGATCCATATCTGGAGTATCAAAAGTGATATTACTATCATTTTGTTCCACCACATAAGTGTCACTAATAGACTCAGGATGCGCAGGATGTGTCTGATCATGAACAAACATATTCTCAAATATATCAACATTATCATGAGCATGTGAATGTTGTACCGTAGCCAATATCTCTGTGTCTGATGAAGGTCTGATATGATCATCTTCGGTGTCCCAAACAGCTTCATTCCTTTGTGTACCATCAGTATCTGAATCATAGCTAGGACTACTGCTTTGAACCTGCTGTTCTGAAGATGAATCACTTCCCGTGAAAACCAAACTATCATCTGATGCATCATCCTCGTTGACGGTTTCCTCTTCTATTTGAAAATCTTTCTGTGTCTCTTTTTCAATCACCTCTGTTTCCTTTAACTGCATCTCTCTTTCAATTAGCTCTCTTTCCCGTTTCAGCTTCTCAATCTCATTCCCTGAATTGCTTCTTTCTTTTTCATTTGAATCCCTCTTCCTTTTCTGCATCTCCCTCAGATGAAGTGATCTTGCATTAAGCACCATTTCCAGTATGTTCATATGATTAAGCAATTGATCTCTAAAGACTTCAACTTCTATGCTAGTGAAGTGTTTTTTCCATATACTGCTTGCTGATGCATAATCCCAAGAATTCTTAAACGCTCTAAAATCCATGGTCATGAACCCTTTTAACTGTGTCTTGAGCTCTCTAAATCCTACCATGCAATCACTTCCCTATTCAATTTGCATTTTGAGTTGAACTATGTTGTTTTGAAGATTCCTTTTTAAGGTAACAAAGTCCATTTCAGATCCGAAGAATGTCTCAAAAGTTCTAAGAAATGATGAATCCCATAATGGTTGACTTGCTTCTGAGAGAGCCACACATTGAAGCTTAACTGATTCAAAATGTATTAAACAATTTTCTTTGGAGTGCATTGCGAGCTTTATCCTTACTTGCGTCTCTTTTTCCTTCTGCTCTTTCATTTCCATTGTTTAACGATATGTGATAAAGTTGATCTTAGGATCTTTTAAGATAACAAAGGTTGTTGTTTGAAGATTAGATGTTTTGGTGAAAATGAAAAACGTTTTCCGTTGAATTTTTAGTGATTTCAAATTTTCCCTCAAAAAAATGAATACGAAAATTTTCTTTCTCAAAATTTGAAAATCACAGAGAAATACAATTCTAATGTTACCAGAAAAATTTGAGTTTTGAAAATTTTGACACCAAAAATTTGAATTTTGGCCTAAAATTTTGAATTTCGGGCCAAAATTTTCAACGTTATATCAAAATTTAAATCACGCGTAAAAATTAAACGTTTAATCTCCTGTGAAAAATAAATTTTACTTAAATTTTCCCGCCAAGATTGTAGTTGTGGGCTAACACGGAAAGATTGTAGTTGTGAGCTAACTCAGTATAGCAATTTGAAAAACTTAACTCGATAAGGTTTTCTGAATGTGTCAAACTCGGTAAAGTCCTTAACTCGGTATGTTTTCTCAAGTTTGTCTAACTCGGTATGTTTCACAAAACCCAAACTCGCAGAAAATTTCTAACTCGGTAAGTTTCTAACTCGCAGAAAATTTTATCCTAACTCGATAAGTCATAAAAAAATTTCAAACTCGCAGGAAATTTTCAACCTCGGTAAGTTTCTAAAATTTGGGCAGAGTTTCGTCTAAGTTTAGAGTACAAAAATCCTTACTCGATAAATGATAAGGCAAAAGGCTAACTCGCCAAATTGTAACACGAAAATTTTCAAACTCGGTAAGAAAATTTCAAACTCGACAAAAATATTCAAACTCGACAAAAAGATTTTCAAACTCGGTAAACTATTCTCAAACTCGAAAACTTTTTCTCAAACTCAAAAAAAAATATTTTCAAACTCGAAAATATTTTTGTCAAACTCGAAAAAAGTATTTTCAAACTCGAAAATATTTTTCAAACTCGATAGAATTTATTTCAAACTCGCAAAAATTTTAAACTCGGTGAAAAAAATTTTCCAAACTCGAAAATGATTTTTCAAACTCGAAAAAAATTTCTAAACTCGAAAAAATTTGATGAACAGTAACGAGATCTGAGATTTTGCACCAAAAAACACGATTTTTCACCCAAAAACAATCTAAAACAACCTAAAATTATCCCTAGGCTCTTGATACCACTTATAGAACCCAAGAATCACCTTCTGGAGGACGAGGTTGATCAAAATATGCCATTATTCTAGAGAGAGAAAGTAGAGAGAAGGTGAGGTGAAACAAAGATGTTTTTATTATGATAAATTATGTTGAACACCCACACCCCTCAAGTGAAGCCTTGAGGGGTATTTATAGGCCTTCTGCTACCAATTGTAGAACCCAAGAATCACCTTCTGGAGGACGAGGTTGATCAAAATATGCCATTATTCTAGAGAGAGAAAGTAGAGAGAAGGTGAGGTGAAATAAAGATGTTTTTATTATGATAAATTATGTTGAACACCCACACCCCTCAAGTGAAGCCTTGAGGGGTATTTATAGGCCTTACATGAGACAACTATTACAATATTACATTTGTAGTCCCTGCACTTTATGCATACTAGTTGTCTACTCCAATTCACGTAAATATCGCTCAGCTTCATTTCTAACAATCTCCCTCCAGCTGGAGATATACGTGAATTGGTTACAATGATTCCTAACAAGTAAAATAAAACAATCAAAGTAAGCGCAACAATGCTGAGGAGGACTTCATAGCTCTTTTCTTCATAAATATCCCCAGCAATCTTTGTTTACTTGTAGACGAATCACTTGCTAACCTAATTGGGTTATTACTCCCTCCCAATTAGTAAACCATTATCTTTTACATGCTCCCTCCCAAATAGACAACCCGTTTGATATAACCTTGATGCTTGTTGAAGAAGTATCTTTGAATTCTGCCCATATAATCTTCAGTCTCATGCACAGCGGAAAATGAATCTTAGACTGATAATATGTAACTTCTTCACAGGTTTGTTTGGGGAGCATCATATTGTCATCTTCAACTCACTTAGAATGCTTCCAGTTCTTTAATAAAAGCCCCGATGTACACATTTCTCCCTCCTGGATGATGACGATCTCTCGGAATCATCATAAATATGTGTACATAAACATATCATCTGGAAGCAACATACAAATCAATACCCCATGAGTGAAATGGCAATGACTATTCTCTCTACAATTCATCTCAGATCAACCTCTTTTCACTTCCATTGGCTAATAGTAAGTGACCACGTATGGAGACAACCCGATATGACAAACTTGAGTGTGAAGTAAAATTCCCCAGACTTGTGACTTATACTTGTACTATCCTAATTAAGAACCTATACTGAGCACAACAACGTTACTCCTTACAATATAGGTAGTGGCATATACCCAACCATCCATCCTTTATTGTATATTCGTCTCTTGAACAATCCACAACCTTGTGTGACACTGAGCACTACAACGTAACTCCTTAAAGTGATAGCTATTGTGAGCATTAAGAACCAACTTATGCGTTTATAGATCTCACACATAGCTAGATGTCCAAGTCTTAATCACTATCCCATGAATGCTCAAACAAGGATCTTCAAAAGTCTTGCATCCAACCAACCCCTAGACCTTGAGATACTAAGTACACACACCCGTGAAACGTCACTTCAAGCTCAAATAAGTAATAAACAAATTATCCCCGTAGTCACCTTTTGATAATCATTCAAAATTTAGCCATTGATCTTTGGTGAATCTTGATCAGGATCTTTTAAGCAATTCGTGGTGTGTTTTTGGTGAATCTTGAAATTCAATCTGGTGGATTCGTAGTGATTTCAGATTTTCCCTCCAAAAATAGAATTGGAAAATTTTCTCCCTCAAAATTTGGAAATCACTAAGAAATACAATGCTAAGGTTACCAGAAAAATTTGAGTATTAAAAATTTTTACGCAAAATATCACCGAAAAAATTTGAATTTTGGCTTAAAAATTTGAATTTCGGGCCAAAATTTTCAACGTTATTACCAAAATTTGAATTTTGCGTAAAAATTGATCGTTTAGTCTCCTCTCAAAAATAAATTTTACTCAAATTTTCCCGCCAATTTGAGTAACTCGATAAGCCACTAACTCGATAAAGCTCCTAACTCGGTAACCTTTGTAACTCTGTAAATTTCCTAACTCGGTAACCACTTCCCAAACTCGATAGCTTCATCTAACTCGATAACCATTCCCTAACTCGGTAACCTGCAAACTCGATAACTTCATCCTAACTCGGTAACCTAGAGAAATTTTGGCATAGTTCCGTTTAGGTAAGCCCAATAGATATCCTTACTCGATAAAACGATAAGGTTGATTCAGCCAAACTCGGCAATAGACAGCTTCTAACTCGATAGTCAGCTCCCAAACTCGATATCCTAACTCGGTATATAACTCCTAACTCGATAAAAATTTGCTAACTCGCCAAAATATCAACCCAAACTCGCTGAAATTATCTTAACTCGATAAGAAATTTCATAACTCGATAAAAATCAAATCCAAACTCGATAACACATCCAAACTCGATAAAAAATTTTCCTAACTCGAAAATTTTTCTTAACTCGACAAAAATCACATCCAAACTCGATAACATGCCGAAGAACAGTAACCAGATTCGCCTTTTTCACCAAAATCACGATTTTTCACCACAAAACACCACGATTCGCCCCCGGTTAGCTCTGATGCCACTTGTAGGACCATAGAACAACCTAAATCACTATTGAATCATGCTTAAACCTAGAGAGAGAAAGTAAGTAGAGAGAGAGAGTGAGTGAGAACTCTAGTGTGTGAAATAATAACCTTGTTAAGACTAAGAGAACCACTAAGAGAACAACCCCTAAATGAGGCCTTACATGGGTATTTATACTTGTAGTCTAGGGCTTCACATATCTTTGACCATATTACATAACTAGCCCTTAGACTTTATACAAGCATGAATAATACACATAAACTTAATAAACTAGCATTTACTAACTATTACATGAATATATTTAGCTAACTATTGGACTCAATAATGATCGTCACTTTTAATCCTAACAATCTCCCCCTAAGGGACGATCATTGAGATCTCTCTTTCATTACATAAATGATCAACACTTCTAATGCTAACAGGGACACAATTTGTTTTCAGTTGGGCAGTTTTGTGATGCGGATTTAGAAATTGCATTCAGAAGAAACACGGTTTTTATTAGAAATTTGGTTGGTGATGATCTCTTAACTGGTAATCGTGGTACAAACTTGTATGCTATCGACATCAACCAAATGGCTTCTACATCACCAATTTGTCTTATGACAAGGGCAACCGAAACTAAGTCCTGGCTGTGGCATAGACGTTTATCCCATCTCAATTCCGACACCATCAACAAGTTAGCAAAAGACAACATCGTCACCGGACTTCCTAAGTTCAAATACACCAAGGAACATCTATGTCCATCATGCGAACAAGGAAAAAGTAAAAGAGCATCATATAAACCCAAAACCGTACCTAGTTCGGAAGCAAGGTTACATATATTGCACATGGACTTATGTGGCCCAATGAGAGTTGAAAGCATTAATGGGAAGAAGTATATTCTTGTTATTGTTGATGATTATTCAAGATATACTTGGGTAAAGTTTTTGAGATCAAAAGACGAAGCACTAGGCATCTTCATCACCTTTTTGAAGCGTATTCAAGTTATACTTCAAGCTCCAGTAAGGATTATAAGAACAGACAATGGCACAGGATTTACAAACCAGGAGTTAAGAACTTACCTTGAAGATGTTCGAATCATACACCAAACATCAGTTGTTAGAACTCCACAGCAGAATGGGGTAGTTGAAAGAAGAAATAGAACTCTTGTGGAAGCTGCTCGAACAATGCTGATATTTTCTAGTGCACCACTATTCTTATGGGCTGATGCTGTAGCCACTGCTTGTTTTACTCAAAACCGATCCCTAGTCCATCCGAGATTCAATAAAACCCCATATGAGCTAGTAAACAACCGGAAACCTGACATCTCTTACCTTCACGTGTTTGGCGCTTTGTGCTATCCGACGAATGACAGAGAAGATCTAGGGAAGTTAAAAGGTAAGGATGATATTGGAATCTTCATTGGATATTCAGAAAACTCGAGGGCATTCAGGGTGTATAATAGACGAACAAAAAGGATTATGGAGACGATGAATGTGAAGTTTGACGAGATTTTACAAATGGCTTCTGAGAGATACGCTCTAGAACCCGCGCTTAATCCAATGGCTTCTAATCAAAACGGATTAGGACCCGCACCAAACCATCAGACTTCTGGACACATCAGTTCAGGACTCGTGCCTCAAGGAGCTCATTCAACAGACACGGATAAACCTTCAGAACAAGAACTGGAAAATTTCTTCGAGTTAATGTTTGATGAATATTATGGTGGAACTTCGACAAATGCATCTCCACAACATTCCGCTGCACCCGCTCAAAACCATCAACCTCCACCACCATCACAAGATGCATCTACCACAATCGAAGCTGGAGCACCAACTCCCTCAACATCATCAACATCTACTCTAGCAACTCCAGTACTTGAAACTGTTCTACCAAGAGTTGATGAGCAAAACCAAAACAAAAATTTTCAAGAAGAACCAACAAATAATTCAAACGATGTTACGTTAGAAGAAGAAGAAGAAATATTTGAAAACCCATTTGCAACAGACTCTGCTGAATCTTCTTCAAGGTTACTTGAACCATCTAACACACATTCGTTACACCTAAGGTACCCTTCTACGTTTCAATGGACAAACGACCATCCAATAGAACATGTTATTGGTGAACCTTCAAAGCCAGTTCAGACAAGGAGACAACTTGCCACTGATCTCGAATTGTGCATTTACATTTGCTCAATCAGCCTCAAAGAACCAAAGAACATTCGGGAAGCAATGGCAGAATACCCCTGGATACAAGCGATGCAGGATGAAATTCTTCAATACGAGTTACATGATAGTTGGGAACTTGTTGAACGACCACTTGATATACGTCTTGATCTTAAGTGGTTGTGGAAGAAAAAACTGGATGAGGAAATGACTGTTATTCGCAACAAAGCTCGTCTCGTGGCTAAAGGTTATCCACAAGAAGAAGGGATAGATTTCGAGGAATCATTCGTGCCTGTAGCTAGACTTGAAGCAGTCCGGATTTTCTTAGCCTATGCCGCTCACAAAAACATCACTGTCTATCAGATGGATATTAAGACTGCTTTCTTAAATGGAAATCTGAAAGAAGAAGTGTATGTGAGTCAGCCAGAGGGATTCATAGACAAAGATCATCCAGACTACGTCTACAAGCTTAAGAAAGCAATTTATGGTTTAAAACAAGCTCCAAGAGCGTGGTATGACGAACTATCATATTTCTTGCTCAAAAACAATTTCACAAAAGGAACGGTTGATGACACCTTGTTTATCAAAAAATTCAAAGATGACATTTTGATCGTTCAAATTTACGTGGACGACATTATTTTTGGATCAACCAATCCTAACCATTCAAAACATTTTGAAAATCTCATGAAAAGCAAATTTGAAATGTCCATGTTGGGGGAACTAAAATTCTTTCTTAGTTTACAAATACATCAATTCCCTCGTGGTATTTTTATCAATCAAGCTAAATATACAATAGAGATTTTGAAAAAACATGGAATGGAAAACTGTGATTCTGTTGATACACCAATGGTCACTTCACCAAAAATAGGTGCTGATTTGTCTGGGAAACCCATTGATCCGAAGAAATATCGGAGCATGATCGGTTCTTTCATGTACCTAACTGCTAGTCGACCCGATATTCAATTTGCTGTTTGTTTGTTAGCACGGTTTCAGGCAAAGCCTACCGAACTTCACCTCAAAGAGGTTAAACGGATCTTTCGGTACCTACGAAGCACCATCAACATGGGACTTTGGTATCCGAAGGATTCGGGGTTTCATCTAACAGCATTTTCAGATGCAGACCATGCTGGTGATCAAGTTACAGCAAAGAGTACTTCAGGTGGAGCACAATTTTTGGGTGAAAAGCTTGTAAGCTGGTCGTCAAAGAAACAGGACTGTACTGCACTATCAACCGCCGAAGTTGAGTATGTGTCTCTATCTGCGTGTATTGCCCAAGTTCTTTGGATGCGGACACAGCTCACAGATTATGGCTTTACTTTTGACAGAATACCTATGTATTGTGACTCAAAAAGTGCCATAGCCATCTCGTGCAATCCCGTACATCACTCTAAGACGAAGCATATCAAAGTCCGCTACCATTTCAACAAAGAACACGTGGAAGAGGGTACTGTTGAATTATTTTTCGTTAAGACTGATTACCAACTCGCCGATCTATTTACTAAAGCCCTTTCAAAAGAACGGTTTGACTATTTAGTTCGACGAATTGGCAAGCGAAGCCTAACTCCTGAGGAGCTAGAACGTCCTCTCGAATCTTCTTGAAAAATGATTTCAAAATCGCTTCGCTGTAAATATTTTTGAAAAACAAAATACAAAATTTGAAAAACCAACAAAAACAAAATACAAAAATATAAAATTTTCAAAAAAAATACAAAAACAATATAAAATCAAAAAATACAAAAATATTCTTCTCACGACATGTCTCTCGGATAAATCAATATTCTGTACGTTTCTAGAAATGTCATTCATAAATGATACGGACATGTACAGATGCTTGAACGGGAGTTCTTTTTAATGTTTTTCTAAAACATGTCGTTTCTCAAAATTTTCTTGACAATGGCTTTCGTATACTTCAGTACGAAACCCGTACTTAAATGATGACTTCTGATTATATTTCAAATCAAGGACTCGTACGTTCAATGATGAAATCTTTTTCAAAAAGTTCGAGTCTAAACAAACGAAAAAGACTTCAAACAAAAACTCGTTTTCATACAAAATTCTTGAGCACTTTTTCAAGATTGTTCAAAATATTTCTCAAAATCTCTCAAAATGAGTGCTCAAGAAAACTCCCTCTAAACCCTTAAATTGATTTTAAATGAGCTATCATTAAGGGGGAGTATAAACAACTAAAATGTTCCGATTTCATGCAAAATCAAATCTGTCTTTCTCTCCAAAAAGCTTTTTATTAATCAGTTGATATAAAAAATATCACGCTATGCTATTTTTGAGGGGGAGAAGACATGATTAAAATGTGATCAAAATGTGTAAAGATTGTGGCTGAATCTCAAAAGAGCTCGACTCAGATAGTACCAATGAATTGACGAAGCTTAAAATGTCAGTAATCGAAAAGACTTGTCCTGGACGGGTAATAATTTCAAGCTAGTCTAACTAGTGATGTAAGCATGTCTTGAATAGGACTTATCTGAGTAGAATGTACCGTATTGAGAGACTTTCTTTGGACTTGACCAGGACAGGTAATAACTTCAAGCTAGTCTAACTAGTGATGTAAGCGTGTCTCGAATCGGTCATGTTTACTGAAAGTGGATCAATTCAAAAAGGGCAAACTCATCCCGCATGTGCAAATTTCTTAAAATTTACATGAGTACATGTGAAGGGGGAGTCCTTCAAAAGAAACAAAAACTCTCAAAGTGTCAACAAAAATGTGTTTATATTCATAAACACTTTGAGAGATTTTCTATAAAAGGTTTCTTGGCTATTGTCGGATAATCATGGAGTTATAAGGTGATTAAGATAGGAAATACAGTCCTATGATCCGCTAGAGCCGGAGGGATCTACCCAAGGACATCACCATTAGTTAGAATTAGAAGTCCTTAGGTATGATACGATAAAAGGAGAAAAGAATGAAAGGGAAATAAGGAGTTGAAGAATTAAAAAGAAAAGTAAAGAAAAGGGTGAAAAGAAATAGTCCTCCATATGTTCAACCTTGGGGCAGACACCGGGTTCAACTCATATGCTACTGGTTGTTACTAAGGTGACACCGGTATTGAAGACAAAGACGTCATGGACCCAATGACGCACTGCACTAAACCTTCTTAACCACTCAAGTTCTCTTAAAAGAGCTTGTTTCATTCTCACGGGGAACCGGTGTAATCTATCGACCTGTCTCTTAGAGATGGTTGATATTGAAACAGGAGACCTCTCCCTAATCTCCGCATAGGAAACCAAATGTGCACTTATCGAGTTTAGAGCCCCGAGATTCATCAAAATATCTCATAGGAACACATGATATTTCTACACTGGTTGTTCAACATTAAGGACACCAGATGTAAACTTTAGAGTCCTACGCAGATCTTAGCAATCTGCCAGAACATTTATGAGAGGATTCACCTTTGTGATTCTCAATGATTGAATGGAAATTCCTGCCAGGGTAAACATCAAGCAGCCCTGACAGCAGGTCACTTCGGTAATTCTTTATGGGTTACGCTTAGTGTTCACGGTGGTTTCAAATGGTCTACAGTCATGGAGTGATCCCTAGCGACTCACCCAGTCATTGAGCTACTTAGTAGGTCTTGTAAGCTCTCTCGAGAGTATCTAACATGGGAATGGCCTTGGTAAGGATTAGAAGGAGTCTTCACACTATGCTGTTGATGATCTCTAATTCCTTATCTGTAAGTACCGGTTGATTTATTGCTAACTGTTTTCATGCAGCCATACATCATCTCCATGGCGAAGGATTCCACATGCTCATACATGCATCACAAAGTCAAAGGAAAGTTCTCATAAAGATCAAAGCAAAGTAAAGTTCAAAGAAAGATTCTACGCAATGTGAAAGAATCTACAGAAGTAAAGTGACAAAGATCTACGTGACAGAACGGGAACTACAAATGCATGTATCACAAAGATTGAAGATGTATGAGCGTGTTGGAATGGCAGACAACCACCAGAAATGCAGAAGTGATGAAAGGTAGATAACTCCACATCACAAAAGAACAAAGAACGATGAAAATTCAGTTATCAAAGATCACAAAGCATGAATGAACAAAGACTTATGATAATTCTGAAAACGACACTCAAAGTTCAAGACTAAGAACACGGAAGACCTAATCACGTGGAGCATCATTCAAATGACCACCCCTTAGGGGGAGATTGTTAGCATTAAGAATTATACAGAAAAGTGATGGTCATTCTCATATTAGGAACTTTGTCTTTGTGTCGTTAAGTATGTAATTGTTTAAGATAGTTGGGCATTGGACTTGGTAATCTAATATGTTAAGAGTTATGTTAGTAAGCCTTTTATAATTCTTGTAAACCAAGTCCAAGCCCAAGTCCATTAGAAAGCCCATGAGGCCTTTCTCTCTAACTATATAAGGCACTTACCTAGTCATTTGTAAGTGTGCTTGTATGTGTATTTGTGTGTGTTTCTCTTTGAATAAAAGCTCTCATTTCCATCTCTCTCTCTATATTCATATGAAATACATATACATCTACAAGTCACCATCATTCATCTCTTCTTCATCTTTGCTTCTATAGTGTTGTGATAAAGTTATGATATTAAGGTCCTACAAGGACTATCGAGTATGAGCAGTCTTTACCGAGTAAGGTGGTATTATAGAGTATAGTCAACTTTACCGAGTTAGCTGCTAATTACCGAGTTTGGGCCATAATTTGTCGAGTAAGGGCATTCTTTACCGAGTTAGGGTTGATTTTCGTGCAACAGTTTTATGTTTCGAGTATGCTTCATATAGTTTGCCAAGTCAGGCTGGTCCAACCTTATCGTTTATCGAGTAAGGATTTCTTTTGGACTAATCTAAACGAAACTCTGCCGAAATTGACTTAGGATATCGAGTAACAAGATGGGATTTTGAGTAAGGACATATCAAAGGATTATTATATAAACAAAACCCTAACCTCATCCTATAACCTAATGTCCAAATACCCTAAACCCTTACCTTCACCAAAAACACACATGATATAATTGGTAACCATTTTATAGAACATGATTCATTTTCTTGTTTCATTATCTTAATACGAATATATCTCACATCAAAACACACCACGAATTGCTTAAACGATCCTGATCAAGAATCACAATAAAATGACAACGGCTAGTATCGGATTTTGTGATTATAGGGATAATTCTTTTATCACTTTTCTGGGTTTAAAGTTCATTTCAAGGGCATGTGTGCTTATTTGTCTCAAAGTCTAGGGGTGGATGGATGCATGACTTTCGAAGATACTTGTTTGGGCAAACACTGGTAGTGATAGTGATTAAGACTTGGATTATCTAGTTATATCCGATGTAAGGAGTTGCATTGTAGTTCTCACGGGTTATAGCTATCACTTTAAGGAGTTACATTGTAGTACTCAGTGTCGCACGAAGTTGTGGATAGTTCAAGAGGTGGATATTTCATATACTGTTTGTTGGTTTGGGTATATGGTACTACCTATGCTTTAAGGAGTTATGTTGTAGTGCTCAGTATAGGTTCTTAGTCACACCATCATACAAGATTAAGTCACATATCTAAGGGATGTTTACTTCATTGTCAGATTGGTTATACTGGGTTGTTTCTATAGTCATTGGTCATTTACTAGCTCGTTGGAATTTGAAGAGGTCGCTTAAAGGTTGAAGAGAAGAGAAGAGATTGTAGAATAAAGAGAGTCATATCTTATCAGCATATTCTCACAAATTATGCTTTCATGGTCTATCTATATTGCATCAGAAGTGTAAAGTACGGGTAATTTTGGCATGTACACACAATAGTATGATGATTTCGATAAATCGCAACCATCAGGAGGGAGAAGAAAATGCCAAAAGAAGTAGTGTTTCATCTCTAATACATTGGTTGTTCGAGGGAATTGTGCTTACACTAGAACCGAAGAAGTACTAATGATGTGTACATCAGAGCGTATTACCAACCTTCTGTGCAATACTATGTGAGTTATGCTATGATGCTCCCAGAACGACAACCATGGTGCAAACTCATTAGTATCTACCTTATCCGCTGCGAGATGAGAAGAGAGTTGTCTGTTAGAAGAAAGAAAAAAAGGCTCACTAGTTAGGAGGGAGTAATAACCTAACTAAACCATTACAGTTGAAGTTCAGAGCTACAAAGACCTTGGCCGTCAGTGTCAAAGATCGAACACCGAGATCGTCGAAAGAGAGAACTTCAAGTATGCCTCAATATCTAGACTACAGAGACTCTGTGCTTCAACATCATCAACATAGCTTACTATTGTTGTAATTTTACATTGGTAATGTATTTATAGCTCTCATTGTAACCATTCATGTGTGACGATATCTTGGAGGGAGATTGTTAGCCTTGCTATTTTATTTAAGATATCGTAACACAAAAGAAATGGACTAGATATGTAACAAGTAGTAACATTAGGGACTACTTAAGTACATTAGGCAAACATGTGATGTAATGAGCCTATAAATACCCCTCATGACTCTCCATTAGGGGTGTGGGAAAGTGTGTGTAAGCTTCACTTCATTTCATATTTAATAAACACATAGTTCTTAACCTTTCTCTCTCTAGAACCATGATGTATTTCCATCAACCTCGACCTTCGGAACGTGTTTCTTGGCCATAACAGTTTCCTTTTCAACCCTTTCCTCTTCCTCCTGAATCAACTATTGCTCTTCTTGATCAATCAATTCTTGCTCTTTCATTGCAACAATTGAATCATGTTCAATTTGTAATTCTTTGGGCCATAGATGAAAAGGTATCTGAGAGTAATCAAACCCTTTATGCATTATTTTTGGTTCTTCTACCAGCTTGCCCTTTCCTTTGTCAGTAGAAGATGATGAAATAATCTTCTTTTGTTGAGTAGCAGGTTCTCTGATTACTACTCCTTTTTGAGGTATTCTTGGTGTAGATGATGTGATTGTGGTTGTTGGTTGTTGTGGTAGTGATTGAATTGGTTGTGATGTATGTTGTGAAGATGATTCAGATGGAACCTCTGTTGTCTTCGTACTCAACAAAACCATAGCCTCAGCAGCAGCATTGTCACTAGACCCAGCAGCAGAGTCTTGTGCATCAGCAGAATTGACCTTTTCACTAGCAGCAGGATCAGCAAAATCCTTAGAAGTAGAGTCTTTAGCAGCAGCAGAGTCATCAATCTTGTTAGCAATAGCAGCATCATTAAATTCTTTTGCGACAGAGTCACCCAAAGTCATCAATGCTTCACCCATCAACCCTGTTGCCTTCACTAATTGCTCAGGCTCCAAAGTCTTAAGTTTTTCCACCACTTTTTCTTGAGTAGCAATCACTTCTTCCATTACAACCTCATTCCCTGATTTGTCAGCAATCACAAAACTATCCACATCTTGAGCACTTTCCACCTCCATATCACCAACTTCTGGAACCTCCCCTGAAACTATTCCAACATCCACATCTTGAGCACTATCAACTTTCATTAAATTAGCCTCCCCTGAACCCATTTCTTCATTCTGTTCTTCATTCATCTCCTGTTTGGAAGCATCCTCTTCCAAATGAACAGAGTGTTCAGGTGAACTTACAACTTGAGAAGTGACCACTTTCTTCAATCTTTTTAAGGAGGTTGAAGATCTTGATTTCCTTAAGTTCTTGATCTTCTTTTGCAATTTGGTATTGAGTTTGGCTTGTCCATCAACAATAGTAGAAAGACCAAGAACGTATCCTCCAATGTATTACACTTCAACTCCAAATTGGAACAAGTAACCGTCAATTCCTTAATAAGTTTCATACTAGTCTCATCACTTCGACCTGTGTAACCTGGTCCGAGAGGTGAATCACTGACATTGTCATCATGTACAAGATTTTCCATCAATGCATTTGTCTCTGTCCTGTCCTCATCACTTCAACCTGTGTGACCTGGTCCGAGAGGTGAATCATTGGACATAAACTCAGTATCAAACCTAGTTTGATCATCTGAGCCCCCGATGTTTTCCATTTGGCTAGGGTTACCATCATTGAAATTAGATTCATCAGAATCCTCTTCTCTAGATGTTGCCTTCGTTTGGGTCTTAATGATGTTATCACTGTCCTGCTTTGCTGCTAAGCTAGAAGCAGTAGTGACAGCCCTTGCCAACATGTCCCCTTCATCACCTAGGACAGCCTCATCTAGTACAACCATACTAACACTATCCTGAGGTAGATCAGTGTTCTTTTTGGTTTTCCTACGGGTATAATGTATTGTAGGTTGTGTAGCAGATGCAGAAAAATTGGGTGTGTGATGGGAATCAGTGGGATTTCCTGATTCTTCACACTGAATATTTTGCACAATTTGCACCATATAAGGTGTAAGAGCTGTATGTGTGCCTGAAAAACCTTTGCCATGTTTAATCAAGAAAGTAAACATTTTTTAAACCAATTTAGGAGCATCATAAGTGGCAGCATGTGATCTGAAATTTGAAAGTTGGTTTTCTTTCCATGAAATAGCTCATATGGAGTTTTGTTGTGAGGCTTCACTACCTTACTTCTGTTTTGCACAAAACATGCAGTGTTTACAGCTTCAGCCCAAAAAGGTATAGGTAGTTTAGAGTCAGACAACATTGTTCTTGCAGCCTCAATTAGTGTCCTGTTTCTTCTCTCTGAAACACCATTCTGTTGTGGAGTTCTTGCAACACTATACTGTCTTAGAATTCCTTTTCCCACACAGAATTGATTCATCACACTATTCTTGAACTCAGTACCATTGTCACATCTGATAATTTTTACTTTGTGGTTGTGCAGGTTTGCAACTCTTGTAATGAATTCCTTAAGTATCTCTAGGGTTTCATCTTTAGTGGCTAAGAAGAACACCTAAGTAAACCTGCTAAAGTCATCTGTGACAACTAGGCAATATGACTTCTTGTTCAAGCTTTTCACAAAAACAGGCCCAAATAAATCCATGTGTAGTAAATGCAAGGGCTTTGTATTTGTGTTCACTGTCTTAGATTTGAATGAAACTCTGTGTTGTTTACCCTTTTGACAAGAAACACAAGTCTCACAATTTTCAAACAGCTTTGTGGGCATGCCTCTCACAAGATTTCCTTTCACCAACTTGTTCATTGTCTTGTAGTTCAGGTGTCCAAGCCTTCTATGCCATAATTTGGACTCATCAATAGTGGCTTTTACAATTAGACAAGTTAAAGCTATTTTGGGAACAATGTTCTTAATATGGTCACTGTATGTATTTTATTTTCAGGGGACCTTTAATAGCACAAATTTATCATCTGGCAACTGAAAATTAGGAGAAAGGATCATACATTCAGTGTCTATAAAAAGAACAAAATTCCTTTTGTCACACATTTGTGAGCCACTAAAGAGGTTAAACTTAAGCCCTTTCACAAGAAACACCTTCTCAAAGTCCAAATTTCCTGTTCTTAAAGTTCCTCTACCAATAATCTTTCCACCTTTTAGATCATTCCCAAAAGCAACATAACCACCTTCAAAAGCCTCAAAATCTTCAAGTTGAGACTCATCTCCTGTCATATGTCCAGAGCATCCGCTATCAACAATAACAATATCTTTTAGATCATCCAGTAGATTACCCTGCACATGAAAGTAGAGAAATTAGTTTCTCTTGGGGACCCAAGCCATTACTGACTTGGATCTGCCTTGTGCATCAACATAATTAAATTTTTTTAAATCACTCGATGCACTGCTATTTTTGGAAACATTGTTTGAAACAATTGATTTTGGTTTCCAAACCCAACAAGCTGAGGCCTTAACAACATAAAAATGATTTCCAACAACTGTATTTGATAAAACTTTTGGCCCAGAAGTAGAAAGTCTTATACTAGTAGCAGATTGCTTACTAGCAGTAAAATGCTTACTAGCAGCAGAGTGCTTACTAGCAGTAGAGCCAGTAACAGAACCAGTTGTGGTTTTAAAAGCACCATTTGATTTAGCAGCATAAATAGATCTATTTGCACCAGATCTCAACAACACAGCCTTTGGAATCATGTTTTTGTTAGGATGAGGGTGAGTATTCTTAGTAACATATTTATGATTCACCCTAGAGTATTGATTCCAAACATGCTTTTTGTGGTCAGGACAGCTATTAATCAAATGTTCAAAGCTACCACACTTATAAGAAGCCTTTTTCTTTAATTGAAACTCACTACCTAATTTGTTGGAAACTAGATTATTAAAGTTTCTCTGATTTCCCCTAGGCTTATTATAGAAATCATTCAATCTATCTCTAGGAATCTCATTATATTCTACCATTTTCGTAGAGATGCCCTTACCTAACACAGGTCTCACAAACTTCACCTGTTCAATTTTAGGTTCAACTTTTGTAGGAATTTCTTCTTGTTTCTAAATTTGTTCAAGTTCAACCTGTTCCTCATCACTATCTGAATGCCAGTCTTCAATAATAGGAGCCTCAGGAAATTTTCTAACCTCAACCTTAGGTGTTTCTAAGGACCTTGTACTGGATTCACCTACAGGTTTTTCTATATCTAGCTCACTAATAAAAGACAATTCTTTTCCTGGTGGAGCATAGGCACTCTTAACAGGAGGAGCAACCTCATTGTAGCCTATTCCACTTCCTTTCCTCATCAGTGTACTCTCAATAGACTTATTAACCAAATCAGAAGCATATTGTTGTTTATTTACTCTTACTATATGTTTTCCTTATCAGCAAGAGCTGCATCTCTCTCTTTTTCTGCGACTTCTAATTTAATCTTAAGAAATTCAATTTCACTGTTTTTCTTAAAAATTTCAACATCCTGTTGGTTAATTCTATCTACATATTCTAGCTCACACTGTTTTAGATACTCTAGTCTTCTTTCAACATTTTGAATACCTACTTTGTAACCTAAGTTATCAAGTTTTAGGTGTTCAACTTCTCTAATTAAACTCTCATTCCTAGACTTAAGTTCTTCTATAGTGTCAGCACATGATTTAAAAGAACACACAGATTAATCAGAAGCATTAGATACCTCAGAGTCAGATCTATAAGATGATGATGCATAGGCCATAAGTGCAAAGTTATGCACTTTAGGCTTGACTTGAGCCACCAGAGAATAGTTTGGTTCTTCATCAGCCAAATCACTCCAATCATACTCTCCCAATCCATCACAAGATACCAATGCAGTAGTGGTATTCTTTGTTTCTTCAGTTGTCTTCTTTGGAGCTTCAGCATTCTTCTTTGGAGCTCTACATTCCCTGGCAAAGTGACCCTTCCTGCTGTAATTGTAGCACTCTATCTTTGACTTGTCAAATCCCACATTTTCTTTAGCCCTATACTTGACTTCTCTTCTAGTTCTCTTCAAGAATTTTCTTGCCCTTAAGGTCAACATGGCCATTTGCCATTTAAGATCAATTTCTTCAACATCATGAGGATGCACACAAAGCAATATCACTGGTGGAATTCTTATCATTAGAACTAGCAGCAGATCCATCAGCAACAGATACCCTATAAGCAGTAGAGTGAGATTCTTGAGATCCTTTTGACTTTGAAGACACAAAGGCAAGATTTTGTGTACCAAAAGTCAAAGTAGATGAAGAAGTCAATTTTGGTTCATACACCCTCAAATTGTTGTAGAGGCTTTCCAACTTCATAGTTTCAAAGTCAGGCTTGTTCCTCCAAACAACTGTGTGCATACTTCATTCTCGTGCAAGACTTCTAAGGAACTTGAGATTTACATCTTCTTGTGGAACCACATAGCCAACAAGCTCTAAGTGTCTGACTAGTTGATTAAGCCTGTTGTATGTGCCATTGATCTTCTCTCCACTTTTAGCAGTAAAGTTCTCAAACTGTTGCTTCAACATGTTTTTCCTTGACTTCTTAGTAGCATCATTCCCTCCAAACCTAAACTCAACAGCATCCATCAAGTCTTTTGCAGTCTCACATCCATCAAAGTCCAACTGAAATTCATTAGGTATTCCCATTAAGAGAATACTGTGTGCCTTGATCTCCATCTTCCTTACTGAGTTCTCTTCAGCAGACTTTATTGGTATCCCTTTTCCATCAGCACCCTGCTTTGGTAAAGAATCACCATTGACAATTACATTCCACATGTTAAAGTCAATCATGCGAATGTACTGACTTATTTGCATCTTCCATAGCTCATACTCTCCAGGGTTGAGCATGGGAACCTTTGAAGCAGTCACCATATGTGTATCATCACCCATCTTCAGCAATTGATTTAGAATAGCAAACTTGCAAAGAATAAATTATTCTTGATTTCAACTTCTAGATCACTAGCTCTGATACCACTTGTTGATCCCAGTTGAGCAAATTGATCTTATATAGAAGTTGACTTGAGTTTAATACTTAAGCTAAAACGCGGAATATAAAAGCTTAACTTAAGAAGAACAATTCACTATCAACACTTCAATATATTATTAATACGAGCACTCGACAATGCTAGGGTTTTACAACCTTGAAGTGTAAACGAAACTAAAACAATACGTAAGTAAAACTAACCCTAGGATCATCCTTTTATAAGCCAAGGAGTCCTACTAGGTTTACAATATCTTTCTATGCAAGACAAGAATATTCTAGATACATAAGATATACACTCAATCTATTACATACTTATCTAATACGTATACATGCATATCTCTTCAGCAGTAGATTCTACTAGCAGTATTCTTCAACAGCAGCACTTTCAACGTCAGCAGCAGAATCTTTATCCTTAGCAGTATTCTCACCTTAGCAGCAGTTTCACCATGCAGCAGTTTAACTAAGCAGCATAATTCAAAACCCAACAAAAACAATATAATTTACCTCGATAGACGAGATGATGACACGTGTCTTCATGCTGACCATCATGTGGCTCACAATGCTCCATGTCGTGTTTCTGACACGAAGCAATGTTTCGGTTTCCCCATCCTCGCTATAAATACTCATCTCTTCTCATTTTCATAGTTTCATTATTACTATTTCCGAATGATTCTATCTTTTGTATATCCTTCGTATCAGTTGTCTCTCATCTTGTTACCCTTTTTTTGTTTACTTATTCTTAGGCCCAACCCATCGGTATCCTTAAGTTGTCCGGAAGCAAACTGGGTGAAATGGCCTCAGTCGTTCCTAAGTTAGATGTGAATCTATATACATCTCTAATGGGAGAACAAGAATTAGCCACGGTAGTCGAGGCATATAGGATTCCATTAGATCTAGATCTCTAGCTTCCCGCGTTTGGTATGACCATGGATCAACTACCAGACGGTGCTTATAAGAATCTATGTTAAACAGCTCGACCAAGGTGGGGTTTGGGTTCCCTTTTCTACCTTCTTATTAATCGTGATAAAACATTTTAAGGTCCATTTTTCTGAGTTAGTACCAATAGGGTTAAACCGAATGACCATGTTAGAATTACGTTAATTACGTTGTCGAAGCCTTCATGTTCGGCCCAATGTTCCTTTATTCTAGGTGGTGGTCTGATATTTTTGTGCAAAACCATGAGTCGTATGAACAACCAGTTTGAGCATATGAAAATAACTGATGATCATTAGAAAATAAGGGCATGTTTACACAATCTTGACCTGCTACTACCAATAATACCCATTTGTACGCTATAACTATATCAGTCTCACTTAGGAGTTAAGGTGAATGCTTTACGAGGGATAGTTGCGGAATACTATCCTAGGTAATGACAAATATTACTCTTCAAGTTCTGAAGAGGAAGATTCTAGCTGTTGTGGAGTTGATTGCTTATCACTTCTACTATCACCCCTTTATATACTGGGGAGATACACTATTAGTAGTTACGAGAGAATAGTAATTTCCAAACTGGAAGTAAGGTATACGTGCATTTGTGCGGCTAGGGTTGCTTTACTGTGCTGACAACTTTGGTACATGCAAGTTACTTTCCCTGCTATAAATGAGTCCTTATCTTCCCAAGGGTTTTCCCGCTTTGTTTCATCTCAAATTACTCCTGCCTAAGTGTGTCTGAGAACTTCAGCCAGATCCTTCTTCAAATTACTCCCGCCTAAGTGTGTTTGAGAACTTCAGCCAGATCCTTCTTTAAGTTACTCCCGCCTAAGTGTGTCTTAGAACTTCAACCAAATCCTTCTTCATACTTAGCAAGTACCTTTCAAAAGCGTTAAGTATATGCTAAATATATCCAATTAATTTAAATAGCCAGGGTGCACGGTTATCCTGGATGGTTTAAATTGATAAGTCTTTCAGAACCCTAGAGATGTTTTTCAGTGCTCCAGGACTCTGGTTGTTTGTAACTCTTCCTACTTTGCTAGCTGACTCTGCATCAGGTTACAAAGTAGTTATTCAGTTTGGTCTTCGACTTCGTTGAAGCTTGACTGCTTTTACCAAATAGTATACATTATATTTGAGTCGTTTTGCTTTGATATATGAAGTCACTTAGTAAGTTCTTTTGTTAGAACCATTGTCCTGTACATCCGTGGTTGAATATATATCAAGTGGTCTGACTCTAACTTCTCTGAGTTTGCTCACTGAGGTGTATACCTTTACAAGTCTTTTGATAGCTGATTGTGATCAGTTGTATTATTCCTAGTCACGGGGTAAACTTGCTCATGGTTTATTTTTTTGACTTTCAGATAGTGAACTGGCTCAATGATTAATTAGCAAGTAACTTAGGCTATTTTAATGCTTCAAATACTTGTGAGGGCTAATTTGGTAAAATTTGACTCAACACTAGGTGTTTACAAGTTAAGCAACAGATCCATTGGACAAACCCTTAATGTCACTTCGAACAATCGTTTCACCAAGTTTTAAAGGGCTAGTAGAAAAACCCTTAACATATGCCAATATACCATGTTTTAAGAGTGTTATAAAAATTTCATGTACTTTATAAAATACTTTAACTCAATCTTCTAGACCCGATAAAAATAGTACTCAGGCCTAAATCAAGGTTTCATGTTCTAGGTTTCTGGGATACTTTAGTTAATACATAAAAGTATTCCCAAAACAAATTTCAAGTATAGTCATGCATGTATGAGTGAGATATGACCTTTATAAAGATTTAAAACATACCTTTTTAAGGGATTATTTAGTCCCTAAACTCGTATGTATTTGATCAATTATTGCCTTTAATCATTTCTTTTTGCATTTTAGGTACTGATGATGCAAAAGATGAAACTTGCATGTTTTGGGCTAATTTGGACAAGAAAGTGAAGAAAATGACAAAGTCACAAAAAAATATGGAAAAGGGCTCCAGACGGCGTCACAATCCCAACATGACGTCGTCATTTGCATTTGGACAAGAAGATTTGAGAGGGTTTAGAAGGTGATTGCGTCACCACCATTGAAACAGTCCATGACGACGTCACTAATCAATAAGCGACAATGTCATAACGGTGACTCAGCTATAGATGAAACCCTAATGACGGCGTGCTGATGGGGTCACAACCATAATGTGACGCCGTCACAAGTGCAATACTATATATATTTATTGCATGTTTTTCTTTATTCGTGTAGCACTTTTGAGAGGCGAAACCCTAGACGATTTTCATCAGTTTGTAAAGCTTTTTTTAGCCACCATACTCATGTTATATTGAAGTTAAGTAATCCCTCTTTAATTATTCAATATGTCTATGTGTTGTTTGATTATATGCTTTTCTTTTCTTCACTTTAACATGCTAGGCTAAATAAATTAGTGTTTGCTTAGATTTGAATGAAACATAGTTATTGATTATTGATTGTCATCTCCTGTTTAATTAGTTGTCTTGCGTTAGGAGTAGGAAAGATGGCTTAAATCTTATATGTGTTACCTTGTAAATCCGACTAAACACCTTCATACCCTAGAGTGCACTGGTGGTTATTTTTATTGTATTTATTGCATGAGTTACCGGTTGTAGATCTTGGGAGATCCTAAGGAGATGATTTAATTGTCACTTGTAGATCAAGGGTTTTCTAGAGGAGACTTATAAATTCTTAGAGTTAGGGACATTGGCACCACCCTACAACAATCAAGGAATACAACACACCAACTAAAACAATGATGTGACAGTTCAACTAATCAATAAAAGATAACTGGGGAGTAAAGTTCGTCTAATTGAACACCTTCACCAATCATAAGAGTTACCACTTTTACTTTTTCGTTTAGTAGTTGAATAGTTTTAGTTAGTGGTTTTAAACAACCACTCTTCAAACCCCTAGATTTTTACTTGCTTTATAAAAAAATATAAAAATACAAAAAGAATCATCCCTCACGTTTAGACCTATCTCGTTTTACACTTCGACCTTCACAACATTATTACCCTAGAGAATAATCAATCGCCCGTTTCTTACATATACTACACTAAAACGGTTAGTTACACTGCCTATGAGGATTCTAAAACTTCTTAAGGTTTTGCAAATCACACATCAAACCCAATAAAGTTACTTAAACGTTTTTGGAAATCGGGTCTGTTTGACACGTTATTTTATAACGGCCATGGAGGGTTCAATATTTGGTTTCTTCATGTAAGGCTAATGAGATTTTGAAGTTAACAAATAGAATTAACTATGAGAGTTGGAATGAGTGAAAAAGCTGAGCTATAACCTAGTTATGCATGTAAGAAGTTGACCCAACAAATCTGGGTTTTTAAGGCAGTTTTGACAGTTCATTTCGTATCACCATTTTGAACGGCCAGATCATAAGATATATTAACCAAACTAATGGGGTTAGAAAGCTAACTCAAAATACTTATATTTAGGCTCAATAAGCAAGTCGATAGATAACTTATGAATGAGTTATGGCCCTTAAAAGTCAAGCTAAAGTTTACATCAGCAAGCTGTTTGGTTTTTAAAGCTTGTTTTTCATGACTTTTCTTTATATCAACACCTATAAACGACCTAACGAAACCCAAAAATAATTTTTACCATATTTTAATATTATTTTAGATTCATAATCCCAGTGGTTACTTTACACAAAAAAACCATTTATAAATCATGTACAAGAAAAGGTCCAAAATGAACAATACAAGAGTTTTTGGTGCAAGATAGACACAAGTCGTCTTGCACCCATATTAAAGAACTTCAAGAGAAGCTATGAATGATCAAGGGGCTGAGATGGTTGATTGTTCTAATGGTGCTTCTTGGTGGCTAAAAAGATAGTACCTTGTTATTGATTGGACACGAACTAACCTTTAGTGTAAAAATCTTGAGTTAACAAGATTTTTGAGACGAATGGTGATGGTGTTATGGTGTTGGCTGGTCACAAAGAGAGGAGGAAGAGAGGGTTTCCAAATATTTGTGTGTGTGAAGTGTGTGAGAAAGATGGTGTGTTTGAAAGGGTGAAATGATGAGGGTTATTGGGAGTGTGTAAAAGGAAGAGTATGGTGTTGTGTTTGTGCATCCCCATAAACGGGTAAAGATGGAGGGGTGAGGAGATTATATTTTTTGTTAAATAATATTTGTATAATTATGTGTAAGAGTTTTAATTAAAAGGTATAGTATTAAATGTAAAAAGTTAACAAGATATTGAGTTTACAAGGTGATTGTAAAAGTTATGAAATGCGAGAGACTTTAATATCTTAAAAGGGCATGAGAATATTATAACGTTTAAACGACGTTAAACAAGAATCGTAGGTTGAAGGTACGCTCGCAGATAAGGGTTCTGAATAATTCTATCTTGCATAGATCCTTAGTATCAGTTGTCTCTCATCTTGTTACCCTTTCTTTTTTACTTAATATTAGACCCAACCCATCGGTATCCTTAAGATATCCGGAAGCAAACTGGGTGAAATGGCCTCAGTCGTTCTTAAGTTAGATATGCACGCATATACATCTCTAATGGGAGAACAAGAATTAGCCATGGTAGTCGAGGCTTATAGGATTCCATTAGATCTATATCTTTGGCTTCCCGCATTTGATATGACCATATATCAACAACCAGATGATGCTTATATGAATCTATGTTAAACAGCTCAACCAAGGTAGGGTTTGGGTTCCCTTTTCTTCATTCTTATTAATCATGATAAAACTTTTTAGGGTCTATTTTCTGAGTTAATACCGATAAGGTTAAGTCGAACGACCATGTTTGAATTACGTTGTCGAATCCTTCATGTTCGGCCGAACGCTCCTTTATTCCAGATGTTGGTCTGATATTTTTGTGCAAAACCATGAGTCCTATGAACAATAGTTTAAGCATACTAGAAAAACTGATGATCATTAGAAAATAAGGGCATGTTTACACAATCTTCACCTACTACTACCAATAATACCCAGTTGTACATTACAATTGTATTAGTCTCACTTAGAAGTTAAGGTGAAGGCTTCACGAGGAATAGTTGTAGAATATATCCCTTGTAATGACAAATGTTACTCTTTAAGTTATGAAAAAGGAAGATTCTAGTTATTGTGGAGTCGATTTCTTATCACTTCTACTATTCTCCCTTTATATACCATGCAAATACACTGTTAGTATTTACGAGAGAATAGTGATTTCCAAACTAGAGGCAAACTGGAAGTAAGGTACATGTGCATTTGTGTGGCTATGGTTGCTTTACTATACTGACAACTTTTGTACATGCAAGTTGCTTTCCTTGCTATCGATGAGTCCTTATCTTCCCAAGGGTTTTCCCGCTTTGTTTATCTCAAATTACTCCCACCTAAGTGTATCTTAGAACTTAAGCCAGATCCTTCTTCAAATTACTCCCGCCTAAGTGTGTTTGAGATCTTCGGCCAGATCCTTCTTCAAATTACTCCCGCCTAAGTGTGTCTGAGAACTTCAGCCAAATCCTTCTTTATATTTAGCAAGTGCCTTTCAAAAGATGATACGTGGGAATTGCGCCCTCGCAACAGGTTTTACCTCTCAAGGGATCTTGAGAAGCTTACAACCCCCACCAGGCAGTGTACCTGATCGTTGTAGTATAGTATAGTGACAAGTACCGGGAGATTGATCGTTCAACTCAGGAATAGTGTCGTTATGATTGAAATTAATCTAACTAGGTCTAAAGGTGAAGGAAGATTCTTTTTGTGTTTTTATATTTTATGAAAAGCAGGTAAAAATCTTGGGTATTGGAAGGAGGGGCGGAATTAGTTGCTAATCAACTAATCCAACAGCTACTAATTAAACTAATTAACAAGAAAAGTAAACTAGGGTTCTACAAGGGAAGTGAAGTATATCTACTTATGATGTATTACTCCTTGCTAGCTATCCAATTCTACCTATTGAATTGTCACATCCTTGTTTTAATTGACGGGTTGTATTCTTTAACACCATTCGTAGGGCCGTGTACAATATTCCCTAACTCTATAAGATCCTACTTCACTCCTATGTCGAGCCATTAAAAGCTTCTAACATGGGATCATTAGAATTAACTTATGCATTAAATACAACCAAAAATCATGGTACACCTCCGATCATGTTTCTTAAGATGTTCAAGCAAGTTACCAATGGAAGTCTGCCAGTTTTCTTAAGTCTAACATCGATATCAATCAACCAAACAAGAGACAATAGGAAACAAGAATTATAAGCTAAATCAACTAGACCTATTGAAGTAGTCACACCCTAATTGATGAAGATAGACATAAACATCAACAAGGAATCAATAAGATCTAATCAATTATATACAAGTTTCACACAATCATATGTAGACACAAGGTGAATTAGCCAAGCATAATTAATGAAGAACGAGTAACAATAATGAAAATTGAAGACATGATTTAAGATAGAATCATCAAACCATTACAAGATTTTTATTGAGTGATTGAAACCCTTTAAGTTGCTGGAAAAACACCTACCTAAATCCAGGAATCGACCTTAGGGTTTAGGGCTTACAAAAAGTGAAGTAATAAGGTTATATTTATAGGCAGATTTTCTGTCGGCCCGATCTGACGGCATCAGCCCTAAGGCTTGATGGCATTGTGACCATTTTTTCACCAAATTGAATATTTTTTCGTCCCGATCATTTCCTTTTTTGAATCACTCAAATCCGAGTTCGTATGCAAAAGTTATGGCCAAAACAGTGTCAGCTACTCCACGCGTAAGTTATGATTGTCTTGATCAACATGTGACAGTTTTATTAATATTTCTTTATCGTTCTGACGTCGTCACTCTATGGCTTCTGACGTCATCAGGTTCAACCCTGACGCCGTCACTCTCAAAGTCTTCTGGGCCGTCTCTCTTTAAGTTAATACGTGACGGCCTTGGCATTTTATAACGTGACGCCGTCACGTGTAATCTTCCCATTTTCTTTCTGGCGCGTCAAGTGTAAAGCAAATATCCACCTCATGATCAACCTGTGATGGCGTCACTATGTGAACTTGACGCCGTCAGGTACTGTTTCCAGCTTGGAATCTTGACTTTCTCGTTTTCTTCATTCTTGAGCATAAAAACGTCCAAAAAGCTCCAAAATGCTTCATATTCCAGAAATCACGTTCTAAGTACCTAAAATGACAAAAGGAATGATTTAGGGCAATATTTGATCAAATAATCACGATTTAGGGCTTAAATGACCCCCTAAAAGCAGTACACTTTTCGTCTCATCAAAAGAGTTAAGTGTATGCTAAATATATCTGACCAGTTTAAATAGTCAGGCTACACGGTTCTTCTGGATGGTTAAGTTGATAAGTCTTTCAGAGCCCTAGAGACGTTTGTCAGTCCTCCAGTACTCTGGTTGTTTGTAACTCCTTGTACTTTGCTAGCTGCTCCGCATCAGGTTACAGTGTAGTTATTCAGTTTGGTCTTCGACTTCATTGAAGCTTGACTGTTTTTTTTAAAAGTATTATATTTGAGTCATTTTGCTTTGATATGTGAAGTCACTCAGTGAGTTCTTTTTTCAGAACAGTTGTCCTTTACATCAGTGCTTGAATATATATCAAGTGGTCTGACTCTAACTTCTCTGAGTTTGCTCGCTGAGGTGTATACCTTTGCGAGTCTTTTGATGGGGTAAAATTGCTCAAGGTTTACATTTTGACTTTCAAAGAGTGAACTAGCTCTCTTATTTAATCAGCTAGTAACTTAGGCTGTTTTAATGCTTCAAATACTTGTGAGGGTTAATTTGGTCAAAATTGACTCAACACCGGGTGTTTACAAGTTAGGCAGCAGTTCCACTGGACAAACCCTTAATGTCACTTCGAACAATCGTTTCATCCAGTTCTAAAGGGCTACTAGACAAACCTTTAACATATGTCAATATACCATGTTTTAAGAGTGTTCTAGAATTTTAATGGATTTTATAAAGTACTTTAACACAATCATTTAGACCCGATAAAAATTGTACTCAGGTCTAAATCAAGGTTTCATGTTCTAGGTTTCTGGGATACTTTAGTTAATACATAAAAGTATTCCAAAAACAAATTTCAAGTATAGTGATGCATGTATGAGTGAGATATGACCCTGATAAAGATTTAAAACATACCTTTTTAAGGGGTTGTTTAGTCCCTAAACTCGTATGTACTTGATCAATTATTGCCTTTAATCGTTTCTTTTTGCATTTTAGGTACTTGTGACGCAAAAGTTGAAAACCTACATGTTTGGGCTAATTTTGACAAGAAAGTGAAGAAAACAACCAAGTCACAAAAAAACTGGAAAAGGGCTCCAGACAATGTCACAATCCCAATGTGATGCTGTCACTTGCATTTGGACAAGACGATTTAATGAAATTTTACAAGTGACGGCTCGAATAATTTGAGAGAGTTTAGAAGCTGACGGCGTCACAACGATTGAAACAGTCCATGACGGCGTCACTAATCAACAAGCGACGACATCATAATGGTGACTTAGCTATAGACGAAACCCTAATGACGGCATGCTGACGGTGTCACAACCATAAAGTGACGCCATCACCAGTGCATTACTCTATATATTTTTGCATGTTTTTCTTAATTCGTGTAACACTTTGGAGAGGTGAAACCCTAGACGTTTTTCATCAGTTTTATATAGTTTTTTCAGCCACCATACTCATGTTTTATTGAAGTTAAGTTATCCCTCTTTAATCATTCAATATGTGTACGTGTTGTTTGATTATATGCTTTTCTTTTCTTCACTTTAACATGCTAGGCTAAATAAATTAGTGTTTGCTTAGATTTGAATGAAACATAGTTATTAATTATTGATTGTCGTCTTTTGTTTAACTGGTTGTCTTGCGTTAGGAGTAGGAAAACTGGCTTAAATCTTATATGTGTTAGCTTGTAAATCCGACTAAATGCCTTCATACCCTAGAGTGCATTGGTGGTTTATTTTTATTGTATTTTTTCCATGAATTACCGCTTGTAAATCTTGGGAGATCCTAAGGAGATGACTTATTTGTCACTTTTAGATCAAGGGTTTTCTAAAGGAGACTTATATATTCATAGAGTTAATGACTTTGGCACCACCCTACGACAATAAAGGAATACAACGTGCCAATTAAAACAAGGACGTGACAGTTCGACTAGTCAATAAAAGATAACTAGGGAGTAAAGATAGTCTAAGTGAACACCTTCACTAATCATAAGAGTTAACACTTTTACTTTTTTGTTCAGTAATTGATTTTAGTTTTAATTAGTATTTTTAAACACCCACTCTTCAAACCCCGAGATTTTTACTTGCTTTATAAAAAATTATAAAAATACAAAAAGAATCATTCTCACCTTTAGACCTATCTCGTCATACACTTCGACCTTCACAACATTATTCCCCTAGAGAACGATCAATCCCCCCGTGTCTTGCCAATTGGTGTGTGCTTATTCACACACCTTTTTCTGGCCAAATTAAGACCAAAACAGACACAAACTAACCATAAATACCAAAGATATTGTGTTTTTGTGTTTGTGATCGTGCAGGAACGGATATTTCAGAAATTGGCATAAATCAGGCCAAAAAGAACAAAAAAGAACACGAGTTTGGAAAACGTGTCAAAAGCCAAAGCCAGAGAAGCGAATTACCATTTTTTAGCTCAAATTGTCAAAACACACCTTGGGGAATCACAGAATGCTAGAAATAGTCCTTGGAGCAAAAGTTTGAAGAATTGGCAGAAATGGTCCCTCAAATTTCAAAAATTGACAGAACTGCCCCTGAGTATTTGTTTTGGAAGAAACATCAACCAAAGTCCTTTGGAAATCAAAATTTATCATAATTGGTCCTTGGGTGTAAAGTTTGAAGAATTGACAAGTTTGGTCCCTCAACTTTCAAGTTTTGGCAGAAATGGTCCCTGGTGCTTAATTTTGGAAAATATCATTTATGTTCCTTGGATAAATGAAATATGGCAAGAATGGTCCCTTGCATAAGTTTGGAAAGTTGCCAAATCACACCTCTCAATTTTTAGAATTTACACATATGGTCCTTGTAATAAAAACATACCAAACGGACTCTTTTATTATTATAACCCAGACCACGAATCCAAATCCACACCTTATCACTCCAGTCCACCCCTTGGCCCAATCCACCAGCCCAACCCAAACTTCAAAACCGTTTTAAATAATAAACGATCAAACCCAGGTCAACACCATCTCCTTCCCTCCTTCCTCACTCCTTGCCAAACTCCACCACCCCCCCCCCTTGCCTGACACTCCATCACATCCCACCACCTCCATCAATTTGCAACCTCCCATCACCTCCACATTAAATGCTACCCCCTCCCCACGCATCATAGAGCAAATTGCAACCTTCCCCTTTCCCGCCAAAAACAATTTGAAGGCTAGGATTAATCCTAATGATCCAATGGCCAAGGATATTTCTGGGAAAGCTCAAGTGGGTCCCACTAAACCCTAATTGCCACTATAAAGAGGGGAAGAAGCAGCAGAGACAAATAGTAGGATTCTTAGCTTAAAACTTATGTTGTTTTAGTGTATTTTCCATTTCAAGTTGTAATTTCTAGTTTAAAAGGGTTGTAATCAACATTTTCAGTGTACCCTTGTCACAACTCGTAATTTCTGGTCATTTTCCAAACCTCGACAATTTACTATTCACAAGTTACTATTCATTGATCACTATTCATCGTTTTCGAGGTCAATTCGACATTCTGAGAAGCGTTCAGAAATTTTACTATTCACTTGACACTATTCATTTCCGGAAGAAATATCACTATTCACGTGCATTACTCATGTCATCGTAAAATTAGTTTACGAGTATTTAAATTCGCGTAACCGTATTGGTTCAGGAGCAAATTCATGCATCATTACCGGGGACATTTCATACGGACTAGAAATAGTCTGCGTATCATCATTATGTCACTTGCATACTATTCCACTCGTAGGATAATTAAATTAATACTTTTGATATAATTGACTTTCTACGTATGTTTATTTTAAATAAACGTTAACACGCGATCAATAATGTGACTAACATGTCCAACACTCCCGATTATGATCCCGATATATTTTTAGACTCCTTACAACGTCATAAGTATTATGAAATTCAATTATCCGGTATTTTGGAAATTTATTTAAATTAATATCGTACGTCTAATTTAAACTACGACGGTTTTCGTGGAAACTAAACAATAATCACCCAAACTCTCCATACTTGTACCCAACATATTTTTACAACTTTTACGACTTTATTATATTCCGAATAACTTTGATAAAATTTATTTCTAACAAACCCGGTACCCGATTAAAACTAAAACTAACCAAATACTACACAATATTACCACTAACCTCCTAAATAAATCCCCAACATATCTCCCCTTTTTCCTCCTTTCATAACCGCCCCCCCCCCCCCCCCCCCCTCCTAGCCTTCACATGCTTAACCTCACCAACCAAATTAAATGCCCAACTAACAATTGTCTCTAACTATATATTTAACCTTTTCATCCCATTTTCTCACAAATGTCATCCAAGTGCAAGTAAACTTTTTTTCTCTCATTTTCTCTCTTGTGTAAATCGACCTAGGGTGATCAAGAAGCAAGAACAACAAATTTTCCAAGATCTAGGTGTAAACTTGTTCATTTAGTCATCCTTGTTGGAGTTTTGAAATAGAAACTCAAGGATTAGTAGGTTTTTCATCATCTAAACTCCCTAAACCTTCAAGTAAGTTAACAAACTCATTTTTATGATTTTTACAAGTTATTACTAGGTTTATATATTTTCTTACAAGATCTCATGCATATATTGGCTTATACCACTCCATTTTGTATATATTTAACTTTCAAGCCCTAGAAAGTGATTTTTGGTTAGATCCTTATTAGATCTACTTGGTTATGATGTTTAGGAACCCATGACACCCTAAGAAGGTGTATGGTAGGATTAGACTAGTTTTGTGGTGATTGAAAGTGGTTTGATTGAAGATGGAACTAGATTAGAACCCTAGAAACGATTTTTGAAACATTAAAAATACCTACTGTCCCTATTTTCATTTCGTGGGAAAATCAGTAGATGGTGGCTAATTTTTGACCAAAGATTTAGAAAGTACTTTCAAAAACGAAACTTTAGGCGAAAGAACGGATTAAAACGAGCTTATAACGAAGGAGATATGATTTTTGCAAATTTAACGACGAAAACTATTTTTATAAAAACTGCTTGCTGTTTGGCAGATTTCGACGGGTAAATAGAGGTGTTAAACGTAACCTAGAGGAGCCGAGTTATCAAAAATATATTTGTATATACAAAAACGAATCCGTGGACATAAAGAACAAGGAAAATGAGCTTAAAACGACCAAGTTATACCCGTTTTAACATCGTCAAACTATATATATATATTTGGTCACAAATAAAAATAATAACTTACGCACTAAATGGTATATTTTCTAAAAACGTTACTAAAGACTATATTCTTAACAAATGAAATACGTACGACCCAAGAGAATATTTATACGACTTAACGACGTTATTTTAAGGTTTTCGCGACGAGGAATATAACACTAACATTTTTATACGATATATATTACGACAAGTTTTATAGCTCTATTTGGACTTATTTTTCCTAAGTATGGAAAGTATTTTATTTGACGATAACTAGTATTTCCAAGTTACGAGTGGTATAGGTATCATGTGCATGTGCATGTGCATTCATTTACATCACGGCATGATCTAAATTAGATCACGATTATTCATTTAGGTTGCGGCTAGTGTTCGCGCCTCATTGTCCCGATTACTTTACCATCGTTGTACCGTCTTTGTACAATCACTCCAGGTGAGTTCTCATAGCCCCGTTTTTAGCACTTATTTGATTTTAAATCCCACGGGGGAGAATACATTGCACAATTATTTTTGTACATGCCCAAGTATTAAATTTCATACATTGCTTAAGTTGTTAGTACTATCACTTCAAGTCCCCTTTATTATCATGGACCGTTAATTATGTTGCCAAGCGAGAGTGAGTGGATAGATCTATCGAGGGTGACTCCTCCATTCGTGTTTGGGTTGCTCCATAAGGAAAACGAATGCATTTCATGTCTGAATATTTAGAGTGCCTGATAAACACTCCTTTGGGGCCAATTTTAGTACGTCGAGCTTCGGTGCCATGAGCTTAAGAGACAATGTAGCACTTTTGACATTTTAGTACTTTACTTTATACTTGTGGTTATTGTACATACAATTTAACTATAAACCTATGATTATTCACCAACTTTATGTTGACCGTTTTTCGCAATGTATTTCTCAGGTTATTAAGGTAGCTCATGTTGCATACATTTGGACCTTCATGGAGTCGCGGAGTCGACGCGTCTCACCTTATATTTTCTGCACTTATGAAACGTTTGATCTTGTTGAACTTATTTTAACTATATTGGCAAACTCTTTTGGGACCTAAGCTTTGTAAACTCTAAATGTTTTAATGATCAAACGCTGTATTTTCTAAACGACACTTTAGGTCGTTCAATATAACTGTAACTATGGTGCTATGACAGTCACCCCCAGGTATTCCATTCCGCTGCCACTCAGGTATTTTGGGGGTGTGACAGATTGGTATCAGAGCTAAGGTTATAGTGAACTAGGATGTATCTTGGACCCTAGACTATAACCACATCATCATAGCATCTCATCATTTGATCATAGGTGCGTATTCACTATACATGTTGCTTTACGCACACACTGTACGAGTTATTCATACCCATACTCATATATATATATGATTATATTGACCTGGTTCACAAGTGACATGTCTTCAGATACCCACGCTGTTATCCTTTCGTCGGATTCCGACATTGAAGATGCCTTGTCATCTTCCACTACCATTATACCACCAGCTGTACTTACACCATTATTAGCACTATTGAATTGTTATAGGAACAAGGTTTTCCTATCATTCAACCTATACATAGAATGCCGTTTGGTAGAGTATTCAGACTTAATTTTAATGGACTTATTAGGATGCTTATTACAAGGGAGATAGCATGTTTTCTTTCCTTCACTAGTAGGACGCTTACTACTTAGGTACTACCACCACCGTTGGTTACTTATTACACTATTGGTCGTCCCATAGTGCGTACTTCAGCTTTACCTCTTGGATGCTGCGAGATTGTGCGAAAGAGGGTAGTATTCCATTTACTATTATCATCATTATCTCCTAACCCATCACTAGGATTTCATCGTCATCAATGTTATTCTCATCCTTTAGAATACCACCATTGTTAGTTTCCTTTTCCATTTCCACTTGCCACGAATTAGATAACACCTTGTGGATAATACCAAGATTACGGACTCAACAGGAACATCTGCAGGTTCCTCAAGAATGGCTTAGAATCTACACTATCTAGGACTTGATCGATGCACAACTTCAGACACTACTTCAGGACTATCTCGACCTTACGATGCCATAAACCTGATTGCACTTAGAGGGACTACAGGAAATCTTTAAACTAGACTTATATCTTTACTAGCTTTTACTATTATCCTAGCCACGAGAGGTGTGGCATAGTTCGAAGAAACTTGCGGTATTTTGATTGTTGTACAACGGAATCACCAAGTGTTGACTCTACCATATGGATATGGTTGTGCTATCTATGATATGGGTCCATATAGACCGAAACTTTCATGTATTATATTCATGTGTTATGAATATGATGATTTTTATTACATATAGATTCTCATGGACTCTTATGATTTGTTGGAAATAGATTTAAGCAAACCACTCCAAGCATGACGCAAGCCGCTGTTGGACAATTCATTGCCAGGAACGTAACTACCGCCCTCACCAAGGAACTTACTCACGTGGAATTTATGGGTTGTAATCCTCCCTCCTTTAGCGAAATTGGAGACACAAAGGAATTTCTCAAATGGTTCGAAGAAATAGAAACGATATTTCGATGTGGCGACTGTCGTAAGGAAGACAAGGTTAAGTTCGCCACATGCACTTTTCAGGATCGTGCCCAGGAATGGTGGACCACACATGTTAAGATAGTAGGAGTTGATGATGCTTACTCACGCTCTTGGTAGGAACTAAGAAGGATGATGGGTATAGCCTTTTGTGTAAGAAGTGAATTACGAGCAATAGAACAGGAAGCACTGAACCTTACCATGGTAGGAGATGATGTTGTCAAGTATACTGCTCATTTTTATGAATTAGCTCGACTAGACCCTGCAATTGGTGAACCAGAAATTAAGAGACTTGAAAGGTATGTCGGAGGACTTTCTCCTGAAATTCGTATGTTGGTCATCGCATGGGAACCCAATGCCATGTCTGAAGCTATCCAGATGGCAATCGAAGCAAAGGAACGCATAATTCGCGACAAGACATCAGGAAACAATAGTAACAACAAGAGAAAATGGGTCGGTAATCTGGATGCTAATGCTTCTCAACAACCATTTAAGATACAACAAGTGGTGGAGACCCGTGCTGCTGGGTCAAGCCAAAAGAAAAGGTATATTGGAAAATTACCCGAGTGTAACAAGTGTCAGTTTCATCACAAAGGATCTTGCCCCTCTCAATGTAAGAACTGCCAAAAGGTCGGACATGAAGCCAAGGACTGCAAGGCTCCCACCTTCGCAAAGCATCAGGAACTCACTGTAATCTGCCGTGAATGTGGAGTAGTGGGACACTTCAAGAGTGAATGCCCGGTGTTGAGAGACCGGAACTAGAGGAGGCATTTCATGTTGTAAAACCATAGTTTGAGCCCTCTAGGGTTGTACTTTCTTTGGTACTTTTCATAAGTACGTCGGTGTAACCTAGTTATATTAAGCACTTTCCTATCTAATGCAATGACTATCTTTTGTTACCTTCTGTGATAACCATAACTTTCGTTTACTCCATTTTCTATCCCAATCGTTCAATCTTTAATCGTTTCGCAACATTATACCATTGTCTTATTTAGGGAATAGGCCGATTTCGTATTTGACGGATTAGTAGATTATTACCATTCCATACTATTTACCCATGTATCCAATAAACCATTCAACGAGTTTTATTTCAAACTATTTTACTACCTTATGGGGAAATTGTTTTTACCGAATTTCTAAAATAAGCCGTTTTGTTACCGTACTATAAACTAATTTTTCCGATATTACGCCAAATATTTACTATTACTACGCGAACCAATTTTTATATTGCTTTGAAAGGAAATATCAGGATACCATTTTTAATAAGAATGCGTTGAACACCATCTAAAACTTTTGAGAAAAGTAATACTACTTTGACTAAATCAAGCATCGCATCATTAGTCCTCAACTATACATAGCCTGATCACCTATGTATACTTCAGGAAGGATTATGCCATGAAGGAAATAGTTACTTTTTAAAGTATTGCTAATAACAATCTTCATTTAAAAGCGTTTTAAACAAGTAAACTCTTTTATGAATGTCTTTTCCTGACAAACACTCTTTGAATACTTACCCCACCTGTCACCCACTTAGCCATTAAATTGGACTTTCCATTGACTTCTTTAGGAGAGACTTCCCATATCAAGTACTAGGAGGATTCCTCGATACAAGAAAAACAATAAAAGGATTACGGAACTATAATACCTAGACTAAGAAAATTTATAATCCAACAACAATCCTAAGATACCACGAGACCATCCGACTCACCATCTCTGACCTAGTTGTCCAATTTTATTATTCAAAGGTACTAGCTAGACTGAGCTATAGGATCGAACACAATGTGAAGGTATGCTAAGCAACACTATAGAAATAAACAAAGCCTCCTAACCGATACTGTAGAGTGTTTTGAGTTAACATGGTCTCATCCATACGCAAACTTCCCTGCAGTGAGTTTACGCCAAGAATGATTGATTTGAATTATGGATATCGATATAGATTCCCCTAAAGCATTATGTTCTCTAGAACTTCTGGATAACCTCACCCATACATCGAGAAAGGCATCAGACTCAAGAATATCTCCCCAGCTACATGTGAAGACAATATAGAAATTCATCGACAAAGTATCAATTGAAACCCTCATATTGCCAACATGATGAAAATTACAACGATAAACCATCTCAAGACTTAAGTTGGTTGAATACCTAGGCTTGTAGTTTTGCCAGATAATCGCCAATAGACATCATCCAAATATCAAGAACCAAATGTTAGACACCTATGCATTTATGCGAACATTACCTATCCTACTATTTTATCCTTGTTAGTATTTTTACTTTTAAATGAAGTTGATTTCGAAATTGTGTCCATACAAATCACATATCTCGTAGAAAATAATTTTGAATTGCCTATTTTGAATAAATACGATCCTTCTTAGCCAATATTTACTTGAACCACTATACAATGAGAAATATTTAAACATCAAACTTTGATAAACATTTCTATTCACAACATGTTTGAAAACCGCGTCACATTTCATAACTATTGAATTTTGAATCATCAAGAAAGATATTATTTAGTAAACCATTTGCTCCATTTTCTAAATTCGTTTATTCAGAAAAAGATTTCGACCAAAAACTCAAAAATCGCGAGATAAATTTTGAAAACCAATCACCATGCTACATCGCTTATGCATTTAGGGCTTTGTGACTTGACCATAAGGAATATTGGAATATGTGATGAAGGAAATTAGGAGGAACACCATAGAACGACTACAAATGTCAGTAATGGAGACCAAGCACAGTAGGCAAAGAATGACACATGTCTTAGCAATCCATTAGACCAAAACATAAGGAATCAAACATTATTACCCATATTCTATCTTCTTCGTATAACGCCGTGTTCGAAAGACGTAACGTTGTGGAATTAGTCACAAGATTTATTGTACCTATTTCAATTGTTCCTGATAAAGGTGATCGAATCACCTCAGACTTCTAGCTATCATTTTAAGATTTCCTTCAGAACCCTATTTAGACGTAAACGCCGCCTATTATACTCAGACCGATGGTCAGAACGAGAGAACGATTCAAACATAGGAAAGTTATACTCAGAGTATGAGTGATTGACTCTAGAAATGGTTGGACTAACCATTTACCATAAATCAAATTTTTTTTTACAACCATAGTTATCGCGCGAGCATAGAGACTACATCAATTGAGGCACTTTATGGTCGAAGTACCAATTACCCATTTACAGACCGAAATCAGAAAGTTAAATTCACTGGTCTAGAACTAAACTATGGAACAACAAAGGAAATTTCACAAGTCAAGAACCATTTACAAGCAACGAGAAGCTGGTAGAGGTAGGTTGGTACATGACGCTCATCATACGGATTGGGTATCCTTGAACAGCAAACTAACCAGATTCATGTGAAAGAACGAGCTAAGTTGAAAGCTTTGCCTTGGAGAGGCATGATACGATTTGGTAACACGAGAGATTGAACCTTTAAGTATATTGGACCATTTAAGATTCATTTTAGAATCGACCAGCTGACATATAAGATTTGAGTTCCGACATAGTTCAGCAACATATATTACCCATATTACATTATAAACCTGAAGAAGCACTGATCATCTATTGACGGACCAAACTTGGAAAAAGCCAAACTCACTAGTCCAGTAGGCATTCATGAAATAACCAGAAATTTCCTACAAGTCAATAATCAATTACAAATTCTATAAGTTGTAAACCATTCAAACTGCAAGTTGGTAGCCAGATCACGTTGAAAGTTCTGCCTAGGAAAGGCATGATATTATTCGGAAAGATTTGGAAAGTTAAAACCGATATACACTGGACCACGTAATATTTCAGACAGAGAAGGCCTAGTGGCCGTCAGACTTGAGCCTTGTTAGAGAACAACCGGATTACACAACTATGTTTCACCTATTCAAATCCCAGGAAATGACTTCAGATTAGTCACTCATAATCCCACTTGGAAAGGAATTCAACCAAAAGAAAAACGTAAACTTGGTAAGAGAACCAATAGAAATCATGGACTGTTAGGTCGAACGGTTGAAACAGAGTCGAATTCCCATCATGGAAGTTCGCTGGAATTCTCAATTATTATCTTCTTTTCACCAATATACTTCAGAGACCAACCAAAACTGAACTTCGGGACGAAGTTCCTGTTAGAAGGGAAGACTGTCACAACTCGTAATTTCTGGTCATTTTCCAAACCTCGACAATTTACTATTCATAAGTTACTATTCATCGATCACTATTCATCGTTTTCGAGGTCAATTCGACATTCTGAGAAGCGTTCAGAAATTTTACTATTCACTTGACACTATTCATTCCGGAAGAAATATCACTATTCACGTGCATTACTCATGTCATCGTAAAATTAGTTTATGAGTATTTAAATTCGCGTAACCGTATTGGTTCAGGAGCGAATTCATGCATCATTACCGGGGACATTTCATACGGACTAGAAATAGTCTGCGTATCATCATTATGTCACTTGCATACTATTCCACTCGTAGGATAATTAAATTAATACTTTTGATATAATTGACTTTCTACGTATGTTTATTTTAAATAAACGTTAACACGCGATCAATAATGTGACTAACATGTCCAACACTCCCGATTATGATCCCGATATATTTTTAGACTCCTTACAACGTCATAAGTATTATGAAATTCAATTACCCGGTATTTTGGAAATTTATTTAAATTAATATCGTACGTCTAATTTAAACTACGACGGTTTTCGTGGAAACTAAACAATAATCACCCAAACTCTCCATACTTGTACCCAACATATTTTTACAACTTTTACGACTTTATTATGTTCCGAATAACTTTGATAAAATTTATTTCTAACAAACCCGGTACCCGATTAAAACTAAAACTAACCAAATACTACACAATATTACCACTAACCTCCTAAATAAATCCCCAACATATCTCCCCTTTTTCCTCCTTTCATAACCGCCCCCCCCCCCCCCCCCCCCCCTCCTAGCCTTCACATGCTTAACCTCACCAACCAAATTAAATGCCCAACTAACAATTGTCTCTAACTATATATTTAACCTTTTCATCCCATTTTCTCACAATTGTCATCCAAGTGCAAGTAAACTTTTTTTCTCTCATTTTCTCTCTTGTGTAAATCGACCTAGGGTGATCAAGAAGCAAGAACAACAAATTTTCCAAGATCTAGGTGTAAACTTGTTCATTTAGTCATCCTTGTTGGAGTTTTGAAATAGAAACTCAAGGATTAGTAGGTTTTTCATCATCTAAACTCCCTAAACCTTCAAGTAAGTTAACAAACTCATTTTTATGATTTTTACAAGTTATTACTAGGTTTATATATTTTCTTACAAGATCTCATGCATATATTGGCTTATACCACTCCATTTTGTATATATTTAACTTTCAAGCCCTAGAAAGTGATTTTTGGTTAGATCCTTGTTAGATCTACTTGGTTATGATGTTTAGGAACCCATGACACCCTAAGAAGGTGTATGGTAGGATTATACTAATTTTGTGGTGATTGAAAGTGGTTTGATTGAAGATGGAACTAGATTAGAACCCTAGAAACGATTTTTGAAACATTAAAAATACCTACTGTCCCTATTTTCCTTTCGTGGGAAAATCAGTAGATGGTGGCTAATTTTTGACCAAAGATTTAGAAAATAATTTCAAAAACGAAACTTTAGGCGAAAGAACGGATTAAAACGAGCTTATAACGAAGGAGATATGATTTTTGCAAATTTAACGACGAAAACTATTTTTATAAAAACTGCTTGCTGTTTGGCAGATTTCGACGGGTAAATAGAGGTGTTAAACGTAACCTAGAGGAGCCGAGTTATCAAAAATATATTTTTATATACAAAAACGAATCCGTGGACATAAAGAACAAGGAAAATGAGCTTAAAACGACCAAGTTATACCCGTTTTAACATCGTCAAACTATATATATATATATATATATATATATATATATATATATATATATATATATATATATATATATATTTGTCACAAATAAAAATAATAACTTACGCACTAAATGGTATATTTTCTAGAAACGTTACTAAGGACTATATTCTTAACAAATGAAATACGTACGACCCAAGAGAATATTTATACGACTTAACGACGTTATTTTAAGGTTTTCGAGACGAGGAATATAACACTAACATTTTTATACGATATATATTACAACAAGTTTTATAGCTCTATTTGGACTTATTTTTCCTAAGTATGGAAAGTATTTTATTTGACGCTAACTAGTATTTCCAAGTTACGAGTGGTATAGGTATCATGTGCATGTGCATTCATTTACATCACGGCATGATCTAAATTAGATCACGTTTATTCATTTAGGTCGCGGCTAGTGTTCGCGCCTCATTGTCCCGATTACATTACCATAGTTGTACCGTCTTTGTACTATCACTCCAGGTGAGTTCTCATAGCCCCGTTTTTAGCACTTATTTGATTTTAAATCCCATGGGGGAGAATACATTGCACAATTATTTTTGTACATGCCCAAGTATTAAATTCCATACATTGCTTAAGTTGTTAGTACTATCACTTCAAGTCCCCTTTATTATCATGGACCGTTAATTAAGTTGCCAAGCGAGAGTGAGTGGATAGATCTATCGAGGGTGACTCCTCCATTCGTGTTTGGGTTGCTCCATAAGGAAAACGAATGCATTTCATGTCTGAATATTTAGAGTGCCTGATAAACACTCCTTTGGGGCCAATTTTAGTACGTCGAGCTTCGGTGCCATGAGCTTAAGAGACAATGTAGCACTTTTGACATTTTAGTACTTTACTTTATACTTGTGGTTATTGTACATACGATTTAACTATAAACCTATGATTATTCACCAACTTTATGTTGACCGTTTTTCGCAATGTATTTCTCAGGTTATTAAGGTAGCTCATGTTGCATACATTTGGACCTTCATGGAGTCGCGGAGTCGACGCGTCTCACCTTATATTTTCTGCACTTATGAAACGTTTGATCTTGTTGAACTTATTTTAACTATATTGGCAAACTCTTTTGGGACCTAAGCTTTGTAAACTCTGAATGTTTTAATGATCAAACGCTGTATTTTCTAAACGACACTTTAGGTCGTTCAATATAACTGTAACTATGGTGCTATGACAGTCACCCCCAGGTATTCCATTCCGCTGCCATTCAGGTATTTTGGGGGTGTGACAACTCTCAACTGTCTTAAACATTAATTCCAAGTTATCTTTATAGTACTCAGAATTTGCATTTTCAAGTGAAAAAATCATGTTACTTTAAATCAGGTTTAAAGTTGTTAAAACTGTTCCATTAAGCTTAATTTAAGTTACTTATAAGCCTTGATAAGCTCAGTGAGTCTTTAAACTTGTTCTAATTCAAAATACTTAAAATACCTAAAATACTAAAAAAATAGTTCAAAAATAAAAAATCAAGAAGGAAAGAAGAAGAAACATGGAGCAGGGTAAATAAAGGATGGCCCTGGTCTTAGAACTTCATGGGGAGTGAATAGGATAAGTTGTGAGCCTTTGTACTTCTATTCTTGCTCAGGATCAATTTGTAAGAATTTTGCCATTTTTGGTTCAATACTGTAGTTTTGCTTGTTAAGTCTTGTTTCTTGTTTAATCTTGCTCATTCTGGTATTTAGTTGCTTGTTAGATAGCCTTGTACTCAGTTTTCATAGTTATCTTAAGTTTTCATCATTTTGTCAACCAACTATGAAAAACTCATACTTAGCATAAAAGGGTATTAATGGTGATATGTCCATAATTTTGGCATAAAACAGTTTACAGTAGCTTATGTGATCATCTTGTATCATTAACATAGCAAAAATCACTTAATATCTTGAAAATCACAAAATCAATGTATATTAAGGGGTGTTTGGATTTGCATGTTTTCCTATGTGCTTGTGGCTTCCAGTGGTTAAAGATTATGCAGACACAACACATTTGGTCATACTAGAGTAGTGCATGCATAAAATTCAGTAGTTAATTAGTGTAAAAGTCAAACTAGCTTTAAAATCTCACTTATCAAGCACTGTTAGAATTTTAGGATCCTTAACCACTCACATTGGTGCATAAGTAGTTAGAGTAACCTATTCTTGTTCCATTTTAGGGTAATACAGCATATTTAGCAACCTAGGATCAATCAAATCTCAGTTTAGTCAATATTTGTATAAATCTAAAAAAGTCAAAAGTTCATGTCTGATAAAATGGATAAGTTTTCTAGATCATGCACATGGTTCATTAGGGATTGGAAATAGATAATTCTTGTGGTTTTATGTTATTTGGTTGCATGTTTACCTGTATCAACAAGAAAATTGGACTGTGAAACTTATTTTCTTATTGAAAAGCCCATCCAAAGTGAGTGGTCAACAAAGTCAAATAGCCTAGGTCAATGCTCCGGGTAATATAAGGTATCACCGGGTCGTTAAATCCCGTTGAGGTGTGAAATATAACTTTAGCGTATTCGTGATCGGGTGATTATTCACAGAAAAGGGTTATGATCAGAATTATTTGGAAATTATTAACAAATATAGCTTAGGAAAGCTACGTGAGTGATTACGGGAACAAAGATTTGAGCTAAAACGTAAAACGTACGTTTTAATTAAAAAACGTATACAGACGAACAAAACAAAAAGTACAACTGAAGGACGGGAAGGGTTAAAAGTGTAAAATTGATATTTTTACAATCCTAATAATTATAGAAAATTTTAAGAAAAATAAAAATTATTTTTACACTATTTAATTATTTATTATTAATTAATTACTAATTATCTATTTAATACTAATTAAACTAATTAGAATTATTAAAAATACTAAAAAGACTTAGGAAATTAAGAAAAATTTTATAAATCTAATTAATCATCATGGGAATCCTAAAAAATTATAAAAAGTTAATTTTATGTATTTTTAAGCTAACTAACTAATTATTAATCTAATTACTTATTAATTACTAATTAAACTAATTATATTATAAAAAATAGAAAATAAACAGTAAAAATTCTAGAAAAATTTATAAAAATGTTTTAACTAAAATAAAAGCTAGAAAAATTATAAAAACTAGGTTATACTATATAAAAACTAATTATGCAATTTAATTGATTAATATTAATTAAAACTAAATTAAACTAAAATTAATTAGAAATACCACTAAAAGACAAAATAAAAATCTGGAAAAATTTATAAAGTTATTTTAACCTAAAATATAATTTCTAAAAATATAAAATTGATATATTACTTAGAAATAAATTAAAAAGAAAAATAAATTGATAAATCCTATTAAATAGAAGCTATCACTATTTTTAAAATTGGTTTTTTTTTGGTTTTTTTCTTTTGCTAAACTAATAATAAACTAAAAACAACTATTTTTAACAAAAACACTTTTGATTTAACCCAAAGAATAAGCACTTGAAGTGCTTATAATACCCACAGTTGACTTTTGTTGACTGTGGAGTATTTTTAGCTCAAATGGGGGAATGAGGGGTCCACAGTGGTCAAATTTGGTTTCTCTGAGTAAGATTAACAACAATAAGCAAGTAACAAGCAACAAACAAGCTTCAATAAGCCAAAAAGCCAAATTAATCACTTTGCTAATTGAAAACTGATGTAGTTTATGGGACAAACTTAATGACCAAAGATAGGTGGGGTCCACAAGTCAAAAGGTCAATATTATGGTTAGAAGCCCAAGCCTACCAGGAGGGGGGTTGATGGGAACCAAAATCAAGTATCATGGACCACTGTAGTGGTCACAAACCACCACAAAAGGTGGTGGTGTGAGGGTGATCTGCTGAGAGCAGGGCAGATGTGTTGCCCTGCAAGTCACTTTGTAGCTTTGTGGGACCCAGTAAACAAAATCCTAAAAATCTGAATAAAATCTCAAAAATCAACTAAGTGGTAGAGATTAAGCTTGAAAAATTTCAGACCTTAAAACCTAGTATTAAGCAAATTACAAACCATCAAAGTTGGGGCATTTTGACTGAAACAGCTTTTGACCTTTTTAAGAAAACAATGGACTTTGACTTTGGTGAGTTTCTAACTTAATCCACTTACTAATTAAGATGTAATAAGGTGAAATGAGACTAAATTAAGTGGTATAAACAACTTATGTAACTACTGTGAGGATTTGAACTCCTCAATTCACTACAGTGAACTCAGAATTGAGACATAAGATTCATTTTGACTTTCTGCATTATTACCTACTGATTTTAAAGTTTGGCTATGCTGCATTATCCTAAACTAACATGTTACAAACAAAGATAACACCCAATATGACCCTTAACTGCCTGAAACTTACTAAACCAAACACTCCTTATTGTGGCTTATTTTTATGAATATGAAACAAATGACTGATTTAAACCATAAGATTGAAAGATAAGCACTTATTATGATATAAAAAGCTAAACTGAGCACCTATACACCACTTTCAACAACAAAACCTTTGAGAATCACTATCAAGCATGGAACAGTGAAAATAGATAAATGAACAACAAGGGCTTTTAATGAATAATCACTAGGTTTTAAGCAATATTAAAACTAACAAATCCAAAATAAGCCACGTCACATAGAAGTAGTAGTATTAAACCATTTCCACAGTGAATGAGCAAAAGTTGAGTAAAATGGCTTACAAATGATTCCAAGAGTTGAACAATGAACCAAAGAACACAATCACTACCTAAGTGCTCCCATGAGCTCTAAACCAGGGCCATCCTTAAGCTACCCTGCTCCTTGCTTCTTCACCATTTTTCTTATTTTTATTTTTTATATATTTTTTTATTTATTTGTTTATATATTTTTTTTTTTTATTTTCTGAATAATACTGAATAATTAAAACTCAAAAGGGATCAATAAACTGAAAACTGATATTATTGAAGGGGAAACAAATTACAAACTTGAGTTTAACTGAAAATTACAAAATACAAATAATTAAAATAAGCTGAAAATTAAACTAACAACTACCCCCAGTGCTGCTGCTTCTCTTTCTTCTTATATGGGACAATTAGGGTTTTGGAACCCTAGGAAGTGAATCCCAGAGCTAACTTGAGCCATTGGATGAGGGGGCTGCAATCTCAGCCATTCAAATTCTTGGCGCCAAAAAAAACTTTGTCTGCTTCCTTAATTATTGAGGCCAGTGGTGTGATTTTTGGAGTTTAGCTATTGTTTGGTTAGGCCAAGGGGGGAGAAGGAGCGTGCAGGTGGAGAATAGGGGTGATGATGAGGGGGTTTTGTTTGCAGGCTGAGGTGGAGGGGATGGTGTTGACCGAAGGTCAAAGATGGGGAAGGGGTAGTTTTATTTTTAAACGGGTAAGGGTTTTTGGTTGTGGTGGGCTGAGTTACTGGATCAGACATGGTGTTGGGCTTGGCCTGTTTGGTGGGTTCAGGTAATAATACAAAAGGGTCCGTTTGGTTACATAGCAAAAACAACACAAGGACTATTTTTGTAATTTGGCAAAAGTTGTGGACTGATTATGGAAAATTCCAAAAGTACTCTCAAGGACCAATTATGCAAAGAACCATATGAACCAAGAACCAAACTTCCAATTTTCAAATTTTCAAAATTTCCCGGGGACTAAAAATGGCATTTTTCAAAGTTAAGGGACCATTCTTGCCATTTTGTGAAAAACTTTTATCCAAGTATCCATTTTGAATATTTTTAAACTTCCAAGGATAAAAAATTGTTTTCTATCCAAAAATATCTCACCAGGGATCAATTCTGCCAAAATCTGAAATTCCAGGGACCATTTATGTCAATTTTGGATTTTAAGGGGTAAAAGTGTAATTTTCTCAAACTTTTTCACCCAAGGACTTATTTTGATAAATTTTGACTTTTCTTTGTCTTGGGTTGACTTTTCTTTCATTTTAAACTTCCAGGGACTAGTTTTGCCAAATTTTGAAACTTGAGGGACTGAAACTGCCAATTGTGCAAACTTTGTTCGTTTTTCAATTGTTTTTAAACATTTTGCATCTAAAACATATAAAACACACTTTTGGGATAATTTGTGTATTTTGATGCGTTTTTGGGTGTTTTTGGATGTTTTGGCAGTCCAGATACGGTAAAAATGATGAGTGTTTGAGCACTCATCAGTGAGCTCTTTAACCCTGCTCATCCCCTGCACCAGGCTCACATGCCTTACTTCATAGGCTTCGACAGTGCTCATAAGTGGGCCCTATCTTTTGCTTATTGCCTTTTTTAGAAACCTAAACCACCTGGCTTGTTAGTTTAGTGCTTCTTTTAGGTTTTGGAAGTTTTGCCCCTGGCTTATTCAACCCTGCTAATTCACCCATCCAACTAAGTATCTTGACTCCTTAGTGTGGTTAAGCCAGATTCATAAGCCTATTCCAAGCTTAATAGTGGACCCCACTTTCTGCTTCTTGGCTTTTTGATAAGCTCACCAGGTCAGCTTATTGGCTTAATATCCATTTTAGACCTCTAAGCTCATTAGTGGGCCCCACATAGGTCTGCAGGTTGCCTCCTGGCCTGTATAGTTAACAGGATTTGGATTTTGCTTATTTGCTTATTATAGCTTATTCAGTGTGCTATTTTCTTTCTTCTGGCTTATTTTGTACTTACCTCAATTGTTTCTAGCTTATTTTACTTTGAGTCATATCTTAATAGCTTTTTAGACAGCTTGTTCAAACCAAAAATCCATTTTAAGCCTTATAAGCCAATTGTTAAGCCATTAAGCTTACAAAAATCTTATTTGGCAATTTTAAAAAAGTTGTCTTCATTATTGTTGCTTATTTTCAGTGGTTAAATAGATTTGTAACAGAAAAACCAACAAGAAAAATAAAAATGGAAAAGTGCCACAAGTGGGATTCAAACCTTGGACCTCTTGGTTCCCTGGGTGAAAACCAAACCAACACAGAGCATCATCTAGGCTATTGATTCCTTAGTGTTTTAGATTCCCACCCTTTTATTTATAGTGATAGCTTCTATTTAACTCATTTTAGCTTTTTAGCTTATTTATCTGCTTTTTCATTAAGCACTTGTATGTTTTTATATTTTTCCTAAGTTTCTATCATATTATAGTATTTGTATAAAAATTTTCATAATTTTCTATTTTCATTTAGTATTTTTAATAATTAATTTATTTAAATTAGTTTTGGTTAAAAAACAAAAATAAAATCCATTACTGCTTATTTATAAGCACTAGCATCTTTTTATATTTTTCCTAGCTTTTATTAATCATAAAGTATTTTTAGAATAATTTTCATAATTTTTACTATTCATTTGCTATTTTTTATAATTAAATTAGTTTAATTAGCTTTTAATTAGTAATAAGTAAATAAAAATATAAAATAGCCTATTTTTAAGTTTTATAAACTTTTTATAATTTTGTAGGATTTCTGTGATGGTTAATTAGTTTTATTAAAAAATTCATAATTTTCTACGTTATTTTAGTATTTTTAATAATTTAAATTAGTTTAAATTAGTTATTAAATAGTTTTTAATTAATAATAAATAATTAAAAAATCAAAAAAATAATTTTCTTTTTTATAAAATTTTCTTTTATTATTAAGTTTGTGAAAAAGTCATTTTTACCCCCCTTAGGATTATTTCTGCTTCATTTCCCTATTTCCAGTACACGTTTACGTTTATTTTAAATTTAATTTACGTTTTTAGTTTTAAATACGTATCTGATTTCCAGTATTGTTAATATTTTTAATTTAGCTTATTTTCATTTATATTTGATTAGTGTAATCAATCCCAATCATATCTTTGTTACTTTCCTCAAATCACTCATTCCCAAAATGTTTTCTAAATACAATTTCAATCATCGCTGGGAAATAACGACCCGAGAAAACATTGTGCTTACACTGGATCATAAATTGATCACTTCTCACACTCAGGTATGACCTGTTGACCAACATCCTTGGTTGATTTAGGTCTGACTATTCAGGAGAAGTCACCTATACAACAATAAAATAGTTAGGTGCAATGCCTTGTAAGATTGTAGAATTTCTTGAGGTTTAGCAAATCAACCATCAGACCCAATAAAGTTAAACATTTCTAGAAATCGGGTCTATTTGACACTTTATTTTATAACGGCCATGAAGGGTTCAATATTTGGTTTCTTCATGTAAGGCTAATGAGATTTTGAAGTTAACACATAAAATTAACTCTAAGAGTTGGAATGAGTGAAAAAGATGTGATATAACAAAGTTATGCACGTAAGCAGTTGACCCTACAAATCTGGGTTTTTAAGGCAGTTTTGACACTTCATTTCATATCACAATTTTGAACAACCAGATCATAAGATATTTTAACCAAACCGATGGGGTTAGAAAGCTAACTCAAAATACTTATATTTAGGCTCAATAAGCAAGTCAATAGGATAATTTATGAATGAGTTATGGCCTTTAAAAGTCGACCTAAAGTTTACATCAGCAAGCTGTTTGGTTTTTCGAGCTTGTTTTTCATGACTTTTCTTTATATCCACACCTATAAACGACCTAAACAAACCCAAAAATCCTTTTTACCATATTTTAATATTATTTTAGATTCATAACCTCAGTGGTTACTTTACACGAAAACCCATTTATAAAGCATGTACAAGAAAAGGTCCAAAATGACCAGTACAAGAGTTAATCAATCGTGTAATGCCCTTTCTCCCCGTGATACACAAAACCTATCCATGTTCTCTTTCCTCGGAGTTCCTAGTATCAGAGGTGGGGGCGGTAGGTTCAATTAGTGTTCTGTACACTAGCAATTCCTATGGCGGCTTGGTCAATGAACACAAAGTTAGAAAAGGAGTATCATTTCTAGGAGGATCAATCCCCCAGTAATCATTTCAGGGTGCGACATATGGGGAATATTGCTCCCTTGACCGGTAATCATTTCATGATAGTTCTTGTGGAAAACTAGAAGGGGGGGTTGAATAGTTTTACGTCTTTTTAATTTTATTATGAAAACTTAGTTTAGTTTTAAAAACTTGTTTGCTTTTAAAACTTTGATTCAATCTTATGTGAACTCAAATCTTGAACAATATGAACAACTATATCTAAGTATGAACAATAATAATATAAGCTAAGTATGTGAAATCAAAACATGCACAATATAAACAATTATAGCTATGTACGAGAGATAAGTAAGTAATCGTTTATTTTATAATCCTTAGTTATATTTTGTATGAAAACTTTACTTGATCGAAATGATCAATTATATGTATGTTACCTTTTTAGTTTGATTGTAAAAATTTGGTTTTGTGAATGAAACTTTCATTTGATCTTTAAGTAAAATCAATACTAGCACTATATGAGCAAATATATATATACGTCTACGTCTACAAAAGTAATAACGATATAAGCAAGATAATAAGTAAGATATGGAAAGATCTAACTGCGAGACAAAGGATTTATAGTGGTTCGGCTACAAGGACAGCTTCCTTGCCCTACTCCACTCCTCGAGTCACCTACTCGAGAGTTTTCTTCACTATGTCAACAAGCTCCCTTATGGTGGAGAAAACCTTACACACCAATATACACACCACAACTTTGTCACAACTTATTCACACCTTCTACACAACTTCTTCACACCTAGTCACTACTTAATCACAACACTACTTCTTCACACCTATCTATCTTCACAACTTTCTACTTCACAACAGTCTTCTTCACAACTATCTACTTCCCAACTTCTCTACTTCACAACTATCTACTACACACTCACTCTATCTACACACCTTGCTAATCTATCTTCTATCAAATATTCACAACTAGTTACACAAAGAAATAGATATAATGGATGATGCTCTAACAACTTGGATGTGGAGGTCACAACAAGTTGTAATACTTCTTCTCTTGAAGGATTGAAGTATTCTTCTCTTGCACTTGAAAGGTAGAGGTTTGGATCACTTTGAAACAAAGATTTATGTATGTATGATCAAAGGATTTTAGAGAATAGAAATGAGATCTAGAACAGAAAGTTTTGGGGTGCAAAAGGTGAGAAAAATATGTGGAATGAACCAGTATTTATGGGAGCGTGGCCGGTACCCTTAATAATTAATGGGATCGCCTAGTATAATTAAGGGGGCCGCCTAATAAAAAAAAATTCTTCAGATTTTTTGTCTTTTTGTGGGGGAGGTTTTTCCTGAAGAATGTAGCCGTTTTATGGGTTGAAATTTGAATTCAAACTATTTATTTTGAATAAAATATTTCTTATAAATACAAAATTATTTTGTATAAGTTTAAAAATGTTTGTCCCACTTTAATAAAATGTAAGGTTTGTAAAAATAAAAATTCCTTTGATCATAAAATGCATTAGACACTTTGTTTATTCATACCTTAAGTGATATGGATGCTAAAGCAAATATTTACGACTGAATACTTGTTTACGTCATAATTTGTAGTTCAATGAGTTTACGTTTTGTGATTATCAAAACATAGAGATATCGATATATGTTAATAATGTTTTTAAGCATTATTTATATCAACAGTTCTGACGACAATCTCCCTCATACAAGACACCCTAGGGGGTCTATCGTTCTTATTGTTCGGACGTTGGGTCCTCTTATATGAGTCAGATGTCTCCCTTCTTCGTAAACCCATGCTAATACATGCTTTTTCCGACCTGAAAAAATCATTTACTCTCTTCATCATCTCATCCACAGTACGAAGTACTTTATCAAAGAACCGTTTGGCCAATTCCGAACACTTTGTGGGCGCTTAAGAAGGATGAGATTTGCATGACCTTCGGGACATCGAGAATATAGCTACTCTCCTAGGTCCGTCGTTCCCAATAGCGCAAACCTTGTAATAAACTGTTTCCGAAGCTCAGCCCAATTATCATTACAACCCAGGGGAAGCCTATCAAACCATACCCTGGCCGAACCATCTAACGTTTGCTAGAACATCCTCCACCATACCGACATTGGTTATTCACCGAAGTTCGCCGCTTTAGCGAATCTACTGATGTAACCATCTGGATCCTTCGACCCATCATAAATTTTGACATTGTAGGTATCATGTGTTTCGCAGCTGAGAATTCGATGATTCTCTTCGTGAACGGTGACCTTAAGGATTCTTTGAAAGGTTTTAGAGATCGTCTTCTTTTGACCCTCCGGTTACATTGTTATTTATTTCCCCAACTGCGAATAAGGTGTCACCGCCAAAATCTAAATGTAACAGAATCGCCGTGGCATTATTCTTATCATTGTGTTCATTTAGAAGGGTTCAAATGGTAAAGAAGTGCCTTTCGATGATGTCTTGCATATTAGGTGAGTTGGAGTTATCCTCCCTTCTTCCTCAAGCCTGGTTGAGCGGAGTTTATAAGTTTGATTTGGTGTAGAAACTGTCATTTTAGAGTCTTGGTAGATTGAATAATGGGTCCTACCAATGGCTCCAATTTATAAAGGTAAACAACTGATCATCGGATTGATTACGTGTCGGTTCCTCCAGACTTGAAAAGTAACGTCATTTGAGCACCTAATACAGATGAAAAAAACGTGTTAGTCTCGCCCTGGGTTTGATTCCAAGACCAACCTCCGCCATGAGAGTAATTATAGGCTCAATCCGAATGGCAAAGTAATGAATGTGAGAGTAATGCGTAGTGAATAAGTTGGTTGAAAATTGAATGAGGTTGGATATTCATACTACCCCATTCATTATACCTAACAACATGCAAAAATTGCGAGTCAAGCTATGCCTAACTTAGGTGATAGGTGTCAATTCACGTGGGGTACTATATCCTGTAATATCCAGGTTAGGGGGCTCAAGTATGATATTTAGTACGCACTGCTAGGTAAAAGGGGTACTTTGTGTAGAAGAGTGTTCAGCCTCTGTTGGGCTTGTATTCTTTCGGGCTAGCCTTCTTTGGATACGTTAAGATAGTTGTCATCCGACACATGTCTTTCGGACACATACACCAACAAATATATTAGCGAATTTGCGAACAGGTTAATGGAGGATGTGTATTTGCGGTGTTATCATTCCTTGTTTTTTAAGTGTATTAGGTGCATTACACTCTAACTTTTTAATAGTTTTATCTATAGTTTTTTGACATTTAAAGGAAAAGTAAAAATATTAAATTTGAAACAATTAACGCTAAAATAGAATGTACAAAGTAACAATGAACTATCTTCCAACCGTACTGCCTCCGGGACCGACCCTCTCATACCTTGATAGCAAAATTTTCCCCAAGACAAATTCTCAATTATTGAAATATCGTTCAGTAATGTACTTAAAAGTTAAAAGACATCTACAATATATATATATATATATATATATATATATATATATACATATATATATATATATATATATATATATATATATATATATAAACTCAATAAACATGAGCAAACTAGGGATGTTCATCGGGTCCGTTATTGGGTTGTTCGGTTTATTCGTTTCGGTTAAAACCTTTTTCTGGGTGAAATCAGAAAACGAACCAAATTCAAATTAGATCAAATCGAATTTAAATTTGGTTCAGTTTTCAGGTTGATCCGAATAACCCAAATTACAAACTTTATCTATTTTTTTATTTAATTAAATAGATTTTAGCACACAAAAGAAATAAAAATTAGAGTTAAAAAAATATTATATTTACACTAGGAAAAAGTTTTAATATTTTTTTATGAGAGGTCATAAAGACCTCCCAAATGTACAAGTTGTATTATTATTATTATTATTATTATTATTATTATTATTATTATAAAACTGTGAAATGAAAAGTGGGGAATAAAAAACACTGTGTTTTACTGTAATCAGGGGAAAAAAGAGGGTAGAAAGTACAAACCATTTGTACTTTCTTTAGGCTAGAGGATACCAATAGTAGAACCCATATATTTATGCAAATTTGATTTTTGGTTCGGTTCGGTTTGGTTCTAATTTTGCTAGAACCATATTCATACCGAAATCAATTTTTTTTTGTTCTATTCGATTTTAACAAATTTGATTCAGTGATAAATTCAATTCGGCTTTATTTTGTTTGATTCAGTTTCGGTTTTCGATAACCGTGGGTATTACCGTAAACACGCCAAAAGCAAACTAATCTACCAAGCGTTTAGATCATTAGCAACAGTTGCAGATATAAAATTAAATTATCAAATAAGACTAGTTACATACCTCTTTTACCAATTTGAACCAATTTTATTCACTTTACCAAAATGAACCATGGCGCATAAGTTTTCACTCCCTCATAGCTTTTATGTGCACCTCTCATGGTTTTTTTTTCTTCTCTCTCTCTCTCTCTCTCTCTCTCTCTCTCTCTCTCTCTCTCTCTCCCCCCAATGTAGTTTTTAAGTTTCTAGTATTTAAGAGCACTTACAGGAGTAACGCAACAATGGCGTTAAATGGGTTTAACGTGCATTAAAGTGGGGTGAACCGATGCATCATCCAGCGTTAACCGTGCGTTAATGAGTTACGTGAAGGGAGTAACGCAGGTTAAAAGCGAGAAAGTGTAAATAAAATAAAATAAAAATTTCACTTTAAGCCCATCAACGGCTACTTTTTCGCCCGTTGGTTTAAAAAAAAAATCAATTCCACCCCCTCCACTTTAATACCAAATGGCTATATTTCAAAGTTTTTTTAAAAAAAAATCAAAATCATATACCCACCACTATAAATACCAACTAAACACATAATTTTTTTTCACACATCCACTACTAATTCTCAACTCTTTATACTTACTCTAAAAAAAAAAAAAAAAAAAAAAAAAGAAAAAAAAAAAAAAAAAGCCTTCTTCATTCGCAATGGACGCAAATGAAAATGCCGAATCATCTCGGACTTGGTCAGACATAGATGACGAAGAAGATATAGAGTTTATGATTGCTGCGTACGAGTATCAGCAACGTTTAGAACAAGAAGAAGCTCATCCTCAGCCTCAGGTGCCTTGTACCCACATATTTCGTGAACGCGTGCTTGCTGAAGAATGTTTGCTAAAAGACTATTTCATTCAGGGTTGTAAATATACGCCCCGTAATTTTCATAGAAGGTTTCCTATGTTTTGTTTTTTTTAATCGTTGTTATTGTTATTTATGTTTTTTATATTCCGTATTGTAATGTTTAAGATTTAATGTAATGTGGTTTATTAAATGAATTGTTAGTTTTAGTTTAGGGGTTGAATTTGAAAATAGTTGAGTTAAAGCTGAGTTATGAATGGGGGTGTTTTTTTGTGAGTTAAGGTGAAAGTGTTAAAGCTGATGTGGCGCTGACGTGGCACTGAGTTAAGATTTAACTTAGGTTATTGATGTAAGTGCTCAATAAAAGACAAAAATACACCGTTGGTCCCTAAACTTTCCACGAAACATCGCCATGCACCTTAACTTTTGAAAAACGTCTCCGTGCATCCCTCCTCAAGTTTTTTGAGGCCGATTCCGTCCTTTGACCCATTTTCCGTCGGTCAATGACGTTTTCTGCCGTTACATTTTGTTTTTAGCACATGGGCAATACCGTCATTATGTAATACCGTATATAGTAACTCCGTATTACTTCCACATGTCATATCCCTCTTCCCGCCCCATAAACACATAGACGGCCTCTTTTATTCGTCTCAAAACTTTCGTTACAAAAATTATCATAATTCACAAACCCTCATTGCATGTTATTGTGAATTTATTGGTAATTTCAAAACATGGATTTTACTCTATGGAAAGTAAGAAGAGATCCAGGTTATCGACTTGATGATACTGTTCTTTGCAACTCGGCTAAGAAAAAATACGGTACGTTTTGTTGCTATAATCGTTGGAATTTGTAATTGGGTTATATTTCAATTTGTTATTAAGGTTTGATAATGTACTTTGGTCTGTTGATATGTTTCAGGTGGTAGATTTAATATGTTTAGCATGAGGGTTCATCACAATGGTATTTTTAAATACTGGCCTGGTAGAATATACGATAGAGGTATGGAAAGTTTACTTGATTTGGTTGACGTTGATAGTGTGTCAGTTGAAGAGTTGGATGTTCTTATGTTTGAATTGGGTTACAACCTAGGTCAAAAAAACTACTATTACTTTGTTAAGCCTGGTAGTAATTTAGATGATGGTTTGTATAGCTTAAGTGAGGCTGCGAATTTAAAAATATTGAAAGATTTTGTTGAAGAACATAAGATGATTGAAGTTTATGTTGAAAACGGTAAGACAAGTTTGGATGTTGATGATATGTCACCAAAGTCAATTAGGACTGTTATTTCTCAGGTGGATGCATCAAAGAAGAATGCAGCCCTTGCTATTGTGCCATATTGCTCAAAAAAATTGTTCTTAGAAAGCATAGTTAAAAAGCCTGTGGTAGAGGGTTTAAGTGAAGTTAGACAACCACCTTTGGAAGTCAATACTTTGGTAGAATCTAGTGAGGTGCTAGAAATTGAACCCTTGCTGATCATAGATATACATGGTGATCATATGCAAACAGATAGTCCAATTAGTGTTGAGCATAGCCAAACAGATAGTCCGATTAGTGTTAACCATAGCCATAAAAGGAGTCCTATTTCTGTTGATCCTAGCCAAAAAGATAGTCCGGTTAGTGTTGACCATAGCCAAAAAGATAGTCATGTTTCTGTTGACCATAGCCAAAAAGATAGTCCGGTTAGTGTTGATCATATCCAAAAAGATAGTCCGATTAGGGTTGACCATAGCCAAAAAAGGTAGTCCAGTTACGGTTAACCATAGCCAAAAAGGTAGTCCGGTTACGGTTGACCATAGCCAAAAAGGTAGTCCTGTAGAGGTATGAGAAACTGAACAACTGTTTGGTCATCTAGATGAGGAAATACATACACCTGTCGATCGTATGCAAAAAGGTAAATCTATAAACTTATGTGAGACTGATGAAGAGTTAGGTGATGAAAACGTGAGTGAAATAGATAATTCTGAGTTTGATGTCGATGATATTGAGAACAATCAATATGGAAACATTATTGTTGATGAATAGAATATTTTTGATGAGCCTGATGTTGAGTTTGATATGTTCAAATTGATTGAGGAGGTACCTATACCCAGTATAGGTAGTTCTAGCCAGATACCAGTGATTTTTTTATGAAAAATGAGATACAAGAACTCTTGACTGATGTTGACTTTGCAAGTGGTTCTGAGAATAAGGTTGAGTATGTAATTCGGAAGAAAAAGATGAGGGCATACAATAAACAAAAGTTAATTGAGGCACAACAAGAAGACGAAGAAGTATTTTTTTTTTCTGTGGTCAAACCTTTATAACTGCAACAGAAGTGAAAGATAAGATCAACATGCATTCAATTAAAACTTGGAGGAAATTGCAACTCATTAAGAATGACAAACAAAGAATTAGGGCTAGGTGTATCGGAACAATACCAGCGTGTGGTACAAGTGGAGGTATTGGACTTGGAACAGTACCTAAGAGGAAAACTAGTGAATTAACTAGAGGTCATGGAAGGGATGTATATTTGCGATCAGAAAAGGTGGAACCAACACAATGCCCATGGCTGTTGTATGTAGCAAAAGATACATATAAAGATTTATGGAGTGTTAGAACTTTCAAGGATAAACACAAATGTTTGCAATCAAGAGAGATCAAAGCTTGTGACTACAAGTTTCTCTTAAAGAAAATACTTGACCAAGTTCAAGTGAATCCAGATATTCCAATCAGGGTTGTTCAAGATCAACTCAGTAAACAGTTTGCAGTCCAAGTGTCTATGCAAAAGGCATTAAGGGCAAAAAACAAGGCAGAAATTGAGATCATGGGTGATCATAAGCAGCAATATACCATTTTGCGGGACTATGTTGAAGAGTTGCAGAAAACAAATCCTAATACAACAGTTAGGAAAGTGTGCAAACTGCGTTAGATCCATCAAGTCCAACGAGAGTTTTCAAGAGGATGTACGTTTGCTTAGGTGCTTTGAAGGAAGGATACAAAGCTTGACAAAGAGAGCTGTTGGGTTTAGATGATGCTTTTATGAGGGGTCCATTTCCAGAGCACCTTCACAGCTGTTGGTATTGATAGCAACAATGGAATATACCCTTTAGCCTATGCTGCTGTTGAAGCTGAGAACAAAGATTCATGGATTTGGTTTCTTGATTGTCTTGCAGATGATCTTGACTTGCAACCAAATTTACACTACACTTTTTATCAGCGACAGACAAAAGGTGATGTTTATTTTAAATTGATTATATTCGGTTATATAATTCAAAAATGATTGGTTTATTAGTAATAGATTGATGTTACTTTCTACAGGGTATAATTCTAGCTTTAGCAACAGTATTTCTTAGTGCAGAACACATATACTGCTTGAGGTACATCCATGAGAATATGAAATTGCAGTGGAATTCTTCAGAATACAAGTCACATTTGTGGAGATGTGTTGCAGCAACAACCGTCGAACAATTTGAGGCAGCAATGCTTGCATTCAAGAGTTTTAGCGAGCCTGCACATGCTTGGTTAAGTAAGATACCACCAGCCCATTGGTCAAGGTCTCATTTTTCAGGTAGTAAACAATTCTGTTGTAGATCAACAATGTTCAACATTTTTTTAATAGATTACTAAAACATGTACTATACATATGTAGGGAGAGCTCATTCTGACGTGTTACTTAATAACATGTGTGAAGTGTTTAATGGGAAACTTGTGGGAGGTAGGCACCAACCCATCATTACTGCTTTAGAATATGTTAGAGCATATTGTACGCAGAGAATAGTGAATGTTATGCATACAATTGACAAGTGTCCGGGACTGTTTAAACCAAAGGCAACGCGCATGTTAGACTTCAATAAGAAAGAGGCTTATGAATACTCCGTTTTAGGGATTGAAGGAGATAACTATTAGGTTAGTGGATGGGAAGAAAAGTGGTTGGTAAATGTTAAAGCCAGATCTTGTAGTTGTAGAAGATGGGAGCTTACAGGTATGCCATGCAACCATGCTATTGTGGCCAACCGGTATATGAAGTTCAATGGAATCGAAGTAGGATCAGTAGAATCATGGGTTCATCCATGTTACTTGGTTAAGACATGGGCGGAAACATACAAACACCACATCCAGCCCATCAAGGGATATCCATATTGGAAAAATTCAAATGTGCCTACAACCATTCTTCCACCTAAGCATCATAAACCATTGGGTAGGCCACGAAAGAAGAGAACTAGGGCTTTTACAGAAAATGATGATACAGATAAAGATAGTAAGTTGTCATAGTCTAGTAGGAGTGTGGTTTGTAGAATTTGTGGCAATGCTAGACACAACAAGAAAACATGTCTTGGGCAAGGAGGTGTTACTCCAAGTCAAGCCACTACACAACAGTCTCATAAACCAGGTTCATCCCAGCCAAAAGTTTCATCACAGAAGAAGAGAAAGGGTAAAGGTAACAACTTCGACGCAACTGAACAAGCAAGTGTCGACCAGTCTGTTACTAGGAGTCAAGTGAATGCTGCTTGAGTATGTAATTCCTAAGACAATGTTTTTCATCCAATATGTAATTCCTAGACAATATTTTCTATGTTTTAAGAATGTGTGTTTCTGAACTATGTTTTAAGAAAGCATATCCATTTTGCATTATGTAAGAAATCATATCATGCTTGAGTTCTTACTTGGCTGATGTTTTTGTATTTTTACAGAGAGCAAATAAATCAAAGCTTTGTATTAGTCATAGCCAATTACCAAAATTTGATGAAGTCAAAGCTTTCTACTAGTCAACCTACAATGAAGCTTCCATATAACACTAAACAACCTACACCTACAATAATGCTCCCACAAAACACTAACCAGACTACTGTACATGCATTCTACATTCTAGGAAGCTTTGCAAAACACAAAAAACATGTCTTTATAAAGGCACTAAATACACCATATGAAAACTAAAACAATGATTATCCAGGATACAATACACAAGTTCCTCAAGCGGTACTCCTTCTCCAGATGGAGCTCAGCTACAGTTGCTTGGTGAGCAGCCTTTAGCTCGATTGCATTGTCTCGGGCATTGACGGCCTCCAATGTCTCAGCCATGAGGCGTGCTTGGCATTCTTGTAATGCTGCCTCATTACGGTGAATGTGCCTCCTCATGTAGAGGATCACCTCCTTTGCTCTTGGTGGCATTGGTGGATCGTACCACCCATTGAAGGGACATGTGGATCCCTAAAAATTAATAATCTAAAATGAAGACTTTGACGCTTATACTCATAACTTGAACATAAACATGCAATCAAAAACAACCATTAGACTAAAACATTGATTAAACTAAACGTGACATTTTAACTTATAGCAACCCAACCATGAACGCACCTCCACCGGACAATCATAATAACGCCTTTCGGCGTTGACATTGTTCCAACAGGTCCTTAGGACTGCCCACCTGCCACATCCGCATTGCGCCATTCTTAAGATTTGATCGGAAATACTTAAGGATAAGATTTGATGATAGAGAGGAGAATTTAGGGATGAGTGGTGAATACATTTAGCTTTTATTATCATATAATTAATGTAGCATCTACATACACCGCGTGTGACTCAGCACACGGTATTACATAATGACGGTATTGCCCTTGTGCTAAAAACAAAATGTAACGGCAGAAAACGTCGTTGACCGATGGAAAACGGGTCAAATGATGCAATCGGCCTCAAAAAACTTGAGGAGAGACGCACAGAGACATTTTTCAAAAGTTAAGGTGCCAAGTAATGTTTCGTGAAAAGTTTAGGGACCAACGGTGTACTTTTGTATAAATAAAACAACTTAGCTACATCCATCTCCCATATGTTAACTTACTTTTTCTAACTTTTCTTTTTCACTGTGCAAACATGACATCTACATCCATACTTTTACTAACGTTACTTTTTTCTAACTTTTCTTTTTCACTATGTCTACATCCATACTTTTCCAACTTTTCTTATCTTGTTAACTTACTTTTTCATGTCCACAAATAAAAGTGAAACGAATTGTAAATGTGCGCCGGTGCGCTTAAATTTTGGATTTTGTGGTTTTGTAACTCTTTTTAATTCAATGAAATGTGCGTTATGCGCTTGTGCGCTAATTTTTAGAGTTTTCTGGTTTTTTATGGTTCATGCGCACAAATGAATCAAAATATAAATGTGCGCTTGAAATGTGATAAATTATTTGTTAATGTACACTTGTGCGCTTTAAATAAAAGGATGGTTACTGATTTGTTAATAAGCCATGGGTCTTGCATCTAACGAATGCTCAACTAAAAGTCCATTTTAGTCAAATTTATTTGCGCGGTTCGTTTTTGATAATTTAATATGTAAATGTTCCATATAAGAAATCTGTGTGTGCCACGATTTTTGGCTTGCTCCGTATCACATATACACATTTAGTTTATTAGAGTTCAACTAGTTTTTTTTTTTTTTTTTTTTTTTTTTTTTTTTCTCTCTCTAAAAAACATAGTTTAGAGATAATAATATATTAAATGATAGATATAATTATAATTTTTTTCAAAACTAAGAGTGCGTTTGGTACATCACTATCGAAATTCATCAATCACAATAATTATCATTGCAAATGTTGGTTAATAAGTTGGGGAATGAAACAATCGTTCGATACCTATAGGCTATAGACGCATAGGAGGGGAGTAGGCACCTTTTTCTAACTTATTCATGTGGGACACACCACTAACATATGAAAACCATATACTCTTCTAAAAAAATGTGATAACCATACCCTAAAGTTCACACCAAACAATATAAATGAAATCGGTATTCTCAATCCCATACTACTCTCTAATTAATGTCATACCGACTGTGATTCCGAATAATATACCAAATGCACCCTAAACATAAATAAACTTCTCTAAAACTATAATAAAAAAAACTACATAAATTAGGGATGAGCTTGGGACCAATCCCGTCCCGAATTGATGCTCCCGTTTTTTTCCCGGGCATGAAAGGTGTGTACCGTGTAACAATTCGCAATTTCAGGTTAACTTTTATTCCCGAAAATTTTACTATTCACTTTTTACTATTCACTTTTACTATTCACTTTTACTATTCACTTTTCACTATTCATCTCAGAAATTTTTATTTCATATTCTCGTAAGTTAAACTATTTTAACGATAATCCGAGAGTTTGACGCTCGTCGGATCATTTCTGCAAAAATCACAAAGCCGTGTCCGAGATTTACTTTTTGGTTTAAACGTCCTTCTAGCATCCCGATATGTCCATAAAACATTATAAACAATAGAAATATGATTTTCTCTCATTTTAGGACAATTCAAAAAGTTTCGGAATTTTACGTTTTTCAGTTCAGCGTTTTACGCGAATTGCGCGTTTTAGACCCGTGTTTCCAGTTTTTAGCAGGGTTTTCGCACCCGATAGAACCTACCACTCATTTTATATTTTATTATGGACTATATTGACATGTTTAACCATATTTATAAGTTTCATATTTTTAGGATACCCGGTTTTACGTTTCGTGACTTAACAACTTACGGTTAGCGATTAACGGGACCAAAACTCACTATGTAACTTATATAAGGCCAAGATTCATCCACCTAGTCCCTCCCCCTTGTCCATGAACGTGTATATGGTGGCCTTGGTGGCTTGATAATAAGCCTAGGAAAGTATATGGTCTAAGAACAACCAAGTATGCATAGATGTGTTTAGTTTTTAACCATTAGTTCATTATACTTCATGTGTTCCAATTTTAACCACAAGTAAGTACTAGCTAACCTCCTCACTTGCACTATAAAAGGAAACTCATCTCTTCATTCTTTTCATCACCATTTAAAACTTCCCAACATAATTCCATAGCTTCATCATCTTTGATCTTCAAGTTACAAATTACATACCAAAGTTCAAGGTCTTAGTATTCTCTACCTAGTTCTTAAGTTTGTTTGGTGATTCCATGGTTGAATTAGGAGCTACACAAGGTTACTAGGGCTGAAGTTAAATGGTTTTCACAAGGGTTAGATCAAGGCTAGCAAGGGTTACAAGAGTTATGGTGAAGGGTTTACAAGCTTAGGTTTAGTGTCCTAGTTCTATACTTGACTTCCTTTTTTTAGAAAGCCAAAAGTTGTAAGCAAACCCTTATACACTTTCTTGCTCAATATCATTTTCATGCTTATTATGTTTCTTTCATGCTATATATGGTCTTTGTATTGTGTTCATGATGTTTAAAAATGGATAAAACAAGTATTGGTATACATATGTTAACTTATGACAAGTAAACAAGCAAACTAGTGATTTTTATGGAAAACCACGACCACAATAGTATAACTTTGATATTTGACACTTACTTATTGTTAAAGAGGACTTAACAAGGAAAACATAGCAATTTGAATCACCCAAAACGAGTATACGAGTCAAAAGTTATGACCGTTTGAAGTTAGCGAAACCAAAACGGCAAAACTGCCTAAATAGCATTCTGATCAAATTATGAATTTAAAAGTCAACCTTCTGGTCCGATTCATCAAAAAGTTAAAACACGAAAGTTGTCTGGAACGACGTTTTCGTTCAGGTACAAAGAAGCTCGAGACCTGAAAATGCTTTCTGAGTGATATTTTCTTCAAATTCTTAACAGCCCATTTTTAGACCAAAGTAACTATATAATTGTTATAATTAGATGAGACCAAGAGGTCTAATGACCTAAAGCCAAGACCACAACCATGGCTAAAGCCAAGGTTGAGTCTCAAGACCATGGTAACAATGACCAAGGTCACGGCAAAGCCACGGCTAAAGACCATATAACTATTAAAGATCAAAGACTTATATATATGTTATCAAATACTACAATAGTAGGGAGCCTCATGTGAGGAGTTCATTGAGTAAGCCGTCGAGACGAGTTATGGATTTACGAGTTAAAGTGTCCTGGCTCCTCGAACGTTTACTCCATGACTTCTGAATTATGTCGGCCCGAACGGTAGTAAGAGATTTACAACCTATACATGTTTCATAGACCACTTATATTCAACGACTTACACTATATACTAAGTACTACATCATGAACATTATGCAAGACATATATGGGCAATTCTTCGTATTCTTAGACGTTACTCCAAACCTAAGTCGCAACGTTCTATTATAGGCTGCTCTTAGTGACTTTCGCGATTCGACTACTACTTTCATTTCTCATTACATAGGCTTAAGGTGAGTCATAGCCCCTACTCTTTTCGTACTTGTTTTAACTATTGGGGGGGATACATGCTCAACTACTTGTTTACTTGTACAAATACTCAAAACGTCTATACTTGACTGTGTTATACTTGATTGCTTACATACATGACTGCGTTATACTTAATTGCGTTATTCTATTTATTGACTAGAAGTTGTCTTTGGGAATTGACTCCCAGTTGTCTTTGGGAAGTGGCTCCCAGTTGTCTTTGGGAATTGACTCCCAGTTGTCCTTGGGAATTGGCTCCCAAAGTGAGGTCTTCGGAGATGAAGTATAGACTCACTTCTAATTGCTTAAATTGTCTTGATGAACTTATACATGTCTTTATTATACTATATTTGTAGCAGTGGGTTGTGAACACACAGGTTACAAGTCTCTTATGGCGGGACTTGTAACTGAGTGGATTCACGATGCCTTTGCTGTGTGAACATTCTTTTAAGGCTTTTCAACTATTTTAAGACAAACTCTATGAACTCACCAACCATTGTGTTGACACTTTAGCATGTTTATCTCAGGTTAGTAAGGCGATAGCTAGTGCGTGGAACTTAGAGTCAAGCTGCATATTCTGAAGACTTACGCTTTTATCATTTACCATTCAAAACTTTGTATACATTTATGCATCATACTTTGGAATCTAAAGTTTGTAACTCGGAATTTATTAATCGAATGGTAACTTTTCAAAACGTCTCATTTAGAGTTCGTTTTCTATAACTTGTACTTTGTATTATGAAGTAGCACCCCTATGACACAGTCTTCCGCTGCGGTATTTTGGGGGTGTTACAGATTGGTACCAGAGCCTTGGTTATAGAGAACTAGGTTGCATTTAGTGCCTAGACTATAACTGCTATATACGTTGGGACCTTCCTCTTTATTTGCCTTACACACAATACATACACATGTGCTTTTTGGTTAGACGTTTGCTTAGTTCCACGCTGTTAGATGATGTGACTTTAGTATTATAAGGAGCCCCAGAGATTCGTCGAGTCATTAAAAACATGGAGCTCAGTAATAACTAATTAGTTAACTTGATCTTGTGACAGTTCTTGTTTGATTAGACACAAGATTTGAGTTAAATAATATTATTGCTTAGCTTTAGGGATTTGATGACTTGATTATCTTACTATCGGCCTCAGAAGGCGGATTTTGTGTCGGAAATTCTTAAGTAGGATGATTTAGAATCTCCTTATTTAAATGGATTGGGACGCCTCTTCAGTTAAATAAAGAAATTGTAAATCACCGAACCATAAGTTTATGAGACCTTACTTACATAAATTTGGACGCTTCTTTATGTAAGTAATGTGTTATAAATAAGTGGGCTTAATTGTAGCCGATACAACTCCTTAACCAGAATCTTAGACGAATCAGAGTGAACACCACTATATTAGAGATCCCGAATTCTCTTAGACACATCGTAAGTAGTTAACATCAACAGAACTTCGGGGCGAAGTTCTCCTTAAGGGGTAGAGACTGTAACAATTCGCAATTTCAGGTTAACTTTTATTCCCGAAAATTTCACTATTCACTTTTTACTATTCACTTTTCACTATTCATCTCAGAAATTTTTATTTCATATTCTCGTAAGTTAAACTATTTTAACGATAATCCGAGAGTTTGACGCTCGTCGGATCATTTCTGCAAAAATCACAAAGCCGTGTCCGAGATTTACTTTTTGGTTTAAACGTCCTTTTAGCATCCCGATATGTCCATAAAACATTATAAACAATAGAAATATGATTTTCTCTCATTTTAGGACAATTCAAAAAGTTTCGGAATTTTACGTTTTTCAGTTCAGCGTTTTACGCGAATTGCGCGTTTTAGACCCGTGTTTCCAGTTTTTAGCAGGGTTTTCGCACCCGATAGAACCTACCACTCATTTTATATTTTATTATGGACTATATTGACATGTTTAACCATATTTATAAGTTTCATATTTTTAGGATACCCGGTTTTACGTTTCGTGACTTAACAACTTACGGTTAGCGATTAACGGGACCAAAACTCACTACGTAACTTATATAAGGCCAAGATTCATCCACCTAGTCCCTCCCCCTTGTCCATGAACGTGTATATGGTGGCCTTGGTGGCTTGATAATAAGCCTAGGAAAGTATATGGTCTAAGAACAACCAAGTATGCATAGATGTGTTTAGTTTTTAACCATTAGTTCATTATACTTCATGTGTTCCAATTTTAACCACAAGTAAGTACTAGCTAACCTCCTCACTTGCACTATAAAAGGAAACTCATCTCTTCATTCTTTTCATCACCATTTAAAACTTCCCAACATAATTCCATAGCTTCATCATCTTTGATCTTCAAGTTACAAATTACATACCAAAGTTCAAGGTCTTAGTATTCTCTACCTAGTTCTTAAGTTTGTTTGGTGATTCCATGGTTGAATTAGGAGCTACACAAGGTTACTAGGGCTGAAGTTAAATGGTTTTCACAAGGGTTAGATCAAGGCTAGCAAGGGTTACAAGAGTTATGGTGAAGGGTTTACAAGCTTAGGTTTAGTGTCCTAGTTCTATACTTGACTTCCTTTCTTTAGAAAGCCAAAAGTTGTAAGCAAACCCTTATACACTTTCTTGCTCAATATCATTTTCATGCTTATTATGTTTCTTTCATGCTATATATGGTCTTTGTATTGTGTTCATGATGTTTAAAAATGGATAAAACAAGTATTGGTATACATATGTTAACTTATGACAAGTAAACAAGCAAACTAGTGATTTTTATGGAAAACCACGACCACAATAGTATAACTTTGATATTTGACACTTACTTATTGTTAAAGAGGACTTAACAAGGAAAACATAGCAATTTGAATCACCCAAAACGAGTATACGAGTCAAAAGTTATGACCGTTTGAAGTTAGCGAAACCAAAACGGCAAAATTGCCTAAATAGCATTCTGATCAAATTATGAATTTAAAAGTCAACCTTCTGGTCCGATTCATCAAAAAGTTAAAACACGAAAGTTGTCCAGAACGACGTTTTCGTTCAGGATCAAAGAAGCTCGAGACCTGAAAATGCTTTCTGAGTGATATTTTCTTCAAATTCTTAACAGCCCATTTTTAGACCAAAGTAACTATATAATTGTTATAATTAGATGAGACCAAGAGGTCTAATGACCTAAAGCCAAGACCACAACCATGGCTAAAGCCAAGGTTGAGTCTCAAGACCATGGTAACAATGACCAAGGTCACGGCAAAGCCACGGCTAAAGACCATATAACTATTAAAGATCAAAGACTTATATATATGTTATCAAATACTACAATAGTAGGGAGCCTCATGTGAGGAGTTCATTGAGTAAGCCGTCGAGACGAGTTGTGGATTTACGAGTTAAAGTGTCCTGGCTCCTCGAACGTTTACTCCATGACTTCTGAATTATGTCGGCCCGAACGGTAGTAAGAGATTTACAACCTATACATGTTTCATAGACCACTTATATTCAACGACTTACACTATATACTAAGTACTACATCATGAACATTATGCAAGACATATATGGGCAATTCTTCGTATTCTTAGACGTTACTCCAAACCTAAGTCGCAACGTTCTATTATAGGCTGCTCTTAGTGACTTTCGCGATTCGACTACTACTTTCATTTCTCATTACATAGGCTTAAGGTGAGTCATAGCCCCTACTCTTTTCGTACTTGTTTTAACTATTGGGGGGGATACATGCTCAACTACTTGTTTACTTGTACAAATACTCAAAACGTCTATACTTGACTGTGTTATACTTGATTGCTTACATACATGACTGCGTTATACTTAATTGCGTTATTCTATTTATTGACTAGAAGTTGTCTTTGGGAATTGACTCCCAGTTGTCTTTGGGAAGTGGCTCCCAGTTGTCTTTGGGAATTGACTCCCAGTTGTCCTTGGGAATTGGCTCCCAAAGTGAGGTCTTCGGAGATGAAGTATAGACTCACTTCTAATTGCTTAAATTGTCTTGATGAACTTATACATGTCGTTATTATACTATATTTGTAGCAGTGGGTTGTGAACACACAGGTTACAAGTCTCTTATGGCGGGACTTGTAACTGAGTGGATTCACGATGCCTTTGCTGTGTGAACATTCTTTTAAGGCTTTTCAACTGTTTTAAGACAAACTCTATGAACTCACCAACCATTGTGTTGACACTTTAGCATGTTTATCTCAGGTTAGTAAGGCGATAGCTAGTGCGTGGAACTTAGAGTCAAGCTGCATATTCTGAAGACTTACGCTTTTATCATTTACCATTCAAAACTTTGTATACATTTATGCATCATACTTTGGAATCTAAAGTTTGTAACTCGGAATTTATTAATCGAATGGTAACTTTTCAAAACGTCTCATTTAGAGTTCGTTTTCTATAACTTGTACTTTGTATTATGAAGTAGCACCCCTATGACACAGTCTTCCGCTGCGGTATTTTGGGGGTGTTACATACCGTTCCCGTACCGAACACGATTCCGGTACCAGTACCGGTTCCGGGACCGGGAAATCGGTACATATCGGGTTATTCCCGTTTTTTTTTTTTTTTTTTTTTTTTTTTTTTTTTTTTTTTTGTAACTTGAATGATATTTAAAACTTGTATTGTACAAAGAATGTACGAGCCATTTCCATATATATGTGCATGCTTGTTTCAAGAATGTACAAATTGGCACATAAATTAACAAAAGTCTGTAGATGTTTGTTAATCTCTATGAATGATATAATCACTTATATAGTTATATCAAATGATATAATAATCATTGATATAATCAATGATATTGAATGTAGAAACATGGATATCCATTCGAATGATATAGATTAAAGTCATTAAACATAAATATTAAACATACCTCCATTGTTTTCCAATCATAAAGATTGAGATGACTTATATTTTTCAATGATATGAATGAAGAGCCGTTGTTGTTACTAATTAGTACGAGTAGCATCTAGTAGGGTTCTTCATTCATATCATTGAAAAATATAAGTCGTCTTAATCTTTATGATTGGAAAACAATGGAGGTATGTTTAATATTTATGTTTAGTGACTTTAATCTATATCATTCGAATGGATGTCCATGTTTCTACATTCAATATCATTGATTATATCAATGATTATTATATCATTTGATATAACTATATTAGTGATTATATCATTCGTAGAGATTAACAAACATCTACAGACTTTTGTTAATTTATGTGCCAATTTGTACATTCTTGAAACAAGCATGCACATATATATACATATATATTGGAATGGCTCGTACATTCTTTGTACAATACAAGTTTTAAATATCATTCAAGTTAAAAAAAAAAAAAAAAAAAAAAAAAAAAACGGGAATAACCCGATACGTACCGATTTCCCGGTCCCGTATCCCAGAACCGGTACCGGTACCGGAATCGTGTTTGGTACGGGAACGTTACACACCTTTCATGCCCGGGAAAAAAACGAGAGCATCAATTCGGGACGGGGTCGGGACGGGATTGGTCCCGAGCTCATCCCTACTTATGGCCCTCGACTTTTTGCGTTAAAATATCTTATACAACAAGAAAAAAAGTTGTCTGAAAGACAAATAAATGGAAAACATTAATTGAAGATAGCGGTCATCATGTTCTACATCTCCATCTTCTTTTTTTATATTCAAAAACAGAACCCAGCAATTGTTTCTCTACAAATGTGGCACTAATCATTTGCATATATATACTCGAAGAAAAATGATTGTTGTGCCTACTAATCAAGCCTGTAAATGTACCTAATGATTTGATTGGTTGATTTCAAAAAATAATTTGTGGAAATTTGGAGAGAGAAAGTACATAATAAAATTGTACAAGTGATTTATGCATTAGGTATGTTTTTAGGCTTGTTTTGTAGGTCTAAATAGCACTACTCATACTCGAATTAGCCACTCAAATAATGCTAAGAGTGATGCCTTTATTTTTCATAAAATAAGCTTTGTATTCAGAAAAGAGTGAGAGCACAACTTATGTCTAGACATTGCGAGTTGACAAATCCCCACAACGACTACCCATTTTGAATAGCTCGGAGTCATCGCAGGTGAACCTCCGCTGCCACATGGGGATTAAGTTTATCCCCAAGTTTGAACCTGGGACCTCGGGAGTTTCACCCACTTTTGAGACCGAATCCAAACCACTAAATCACACCATGTGGTTTTGTGTGTGTGTGTATATATATATATATATATATATATATATATATATATATATATATATATATATATATAAAGTTTACAAAAAGCGTTATACATAAGAAATAAACTCAAAAAAATAAACTATTCTTGCATTTTTCGCAATTTTTTTAAATAAAACATTCTTCATCGGAGTAGTCATCAAAACCTTATTCTCTCGCTATATGAGTGGTAGAACCGTAGAAATAAGTTAAAAACTTGAAATTGATTTATAAAGTTACCAGGCCCAAGCTCAAGTCTTTTTTTTAGTAATTCGGTATTTCTGGCCCAAATACTAGTAAATCCTTTAAAAACTTCAAAATAAGGCGCCACGCCTCACGTTAAGGCGCGCCTTTTCGCTCCTCATCAAGCGCCATGCCTTAAGAAGACGCCTTGATCTGTTTCATAACGCCGATGCCATGTCTCACGTCTTAGCGACGTCTTAATGACGCTAAAGTGCACCTTTTAGAGCCCGGATAAGTATTCATATGTGGAAGGAACGTACGTGCCATCTGCCAGAGGTTGATAACACATACCACCCATTATCTATATTTTTTAGGTAATTCTATACAAACATCGCTATCCTCCTATGTACACATCTCTTTATGCATTGCGGTGTTGTATTGTGTGTATCACTGATATTAATCTAGGGGTGTGTGTAGAATTTTTATCCCGTAAAAATGAGTGTATAGCAAACCCTATTTTTTTTCTTACCTGTCTTCTTTGACTCTTTTAACTATATGTCCTAATCATGTGATGTAGAGGTTTTATTTTATTTTTTTGAAAAAATGTAGAGGTATTCTAGAAAATAGACTTTAAAAAAGCGACAAATTAATTAAATTACGAAGTGCATAAAATATTGTTGCTCATCATTATTGGCATATGATAATTTTTCGTTTATCTTGTTTTGGATGACTAAATGATTAATTTTTACATAGAAACATGAATTACACTGAAAAATGGTAAAATATTGAGATATGTGTGGTTAGACAAGGTACATGTACTTTCATTTTTTATAGAATGATAGTTTCAGTAATTCAAATTTATGGTAAATGATTAAACAGATGAGGTTTTTCTGTTGATGTTACTCAAAACCACGAGCTTTTATTATTATTATTATTATTATTATTATTATTAAATAAGATGTCCACAAAATATCATCTTCAATGTCTACCTAATGAAGTTTAAACTTTTGATCTCTTTTTAGAAAGTCAATTGTCTTAGTACTACGTGATTTGTGAAAGGTTTGTGGATATAATTAATATATGTATGACCGGATTCGAACATGAAACTATGAAATTGCACACTTTACGTATAAGAGTTGATATTCAAATAACTAATATAAAATGTTATATTTAATTATTAGTTCACAATAAATACTTAACAGGCGTTAGTATTTAACGGAGTTTAGTTAACGGTCGTTAAATATCAAGTTAAGGGACTAGAGATGAAAATAGTGGTCGAGAAAGTTCCAGAATCCCTTTGGGATGTGGGCCGATCGGTTAAGGAGTATGGGATCCCAATCCTACCCTAACTTGGACTCTAGGATTCACACAATATAAATATAAGACATTGTATTCATTATTTATTAAGAATTTCACACAATTATTTCAGTTTATTATGTTTTTATTTTTACAATAAATTTTTGGATATTAAGAATTTCATGTGACGTATTTCGACTCCTTAACTAAAGAATTTATTTCATCTTTTTTGGTGTTTTTTAAAGCGATTCGTATAACATGAGCCCGTTTGGCCCGTGCAAATTTGGCCCGTGCCCGTTCAGGCTTGAGACTATTTGGCCCCGTTGCCAGTTCGGGCTTGAATATTTGTATAATGTGCTTTATTATTTGTATAAGTGACATTTAGTACATGAATTGTGTTTAAGTTGGTTGTACAATATGCTAATAATTTGTATTTTTTTTTTGTAAAGAGTGTTTTAATAACTGCATTAATTGTATTTATTGACCAGTTAATTTATTAATGTAATTGTGCAAAAGTTAATTGTACATATTGCTTTAGTATTTGTATGACTACATTAATTGCTCATTTAAAACTAGAAAAGAGTGTTTTTGTGTAGTAAAATGTTGTACCATATGCTTTAAACCAAACTAAACAATGGTGAAATTGGATTTGTTTCAAGAGTTAAATCTTAAACTTTTAATTGGTCGATGGTTATTGTACCAAATATTTAGAAAGGCTCATCCAATTTGACAAAATATAAGAGAAGTTTAAGTGTGGTTGTCATGTATTTGCACATAAAGAAGAAAGTTTTTTATGTACAAAACATTTTAACGGTGAATTGACCTTAAATTAGAGTTACCTAAGACTATTTTTTCTGTGCAAAACATCTTAAGGGTGAATTGACCTCAATTCCACACGCCACTTTGTGGTAATTATCCAAATAACTTGGGTCTTTTGGCTCATGCAGTAGTAGGATATAGTGGGTGATAATTGAAGATAATTCTTTGATTGGTTTATCAAATACCTCAATTAAAACTTTGTTGATTTAATCTTAGTGATAGAAAACTAATTAGTAAATAAAACCTATGATACGAATATTTGTGCATCCTTCTTCGTACGTATTTAGATTACTCACATCAAATGAGTACCCTTTAAATTTAAGCTTATGTCATCTAATTCAAAAAAACTTGGTGTTTAGTTATGTGAGATCTTAGCTAGATTGCAACAACAAGGTAAATCTCCATGTTACGTGAGACCGTATCTGGAAAAATTTATAATTTCTAAATTAGACAACTTAATTGAGTTAGTTAGTGAGATCTATAACTCAAGACATAAGATAGGATGAAACATGCTTACATTGCAAATAGATTTTTTGGCAATTGTAAATCCCATAATGATCTAGGAATTGAAAAATATTTGTCAATTATTGTTCGACAATCACATTGTTGAATACTTTCATTACTAGCATATCAACATATCTAATGTAATTATGTCAATTTGGGTTCTAGTTTTAAGGAAATTGTATGGTTAATATGAATATTTACCAAGGGTATTTAATTTTCTTGAAAGGTTGAATTATCGAAAGTACTAACTTTTGAACTTTTTTCTGTAGAAATGGCTCAACCCGATAACAATATACTAAGTTCCGCTTTCAAACAGATGTTTGATAGGGAAAAATTGACTGGTCTGAATTTCAGTGATTGGTATAGGTCAATAAGGATTGTCCTACAAGTGGCTAAACGATCATATTATTTGACTAAGCCTTGTCCTCCTGAACCAGCTGCTAACTCATCTGTTGAAGAAAGAGCAGCATGGCAACTTGAGTATGATAGATACAATGAATTTGCGTATCTTATGCTTGGAAGTATGATTCCCACTTTGCAAAATCAAATTGAAAATAATTTTTCCTTATGATATGCTCAATGAACTCATAAGTATGTTTGAGAAACTTGCAACTGTAGAATTGTATGATTTAATTGATGCTCTACACAGTTGCAAACAGGAGGATGGTAAATTCGTGAGTGCTCATGTGTTGGAAATGAAAGATTACATGGACTAACTTGAGCAGCTTCACTATCATTATCCGCAAGATGTTTGTATTAGCCTAATCTACATATCCTTTAATAAGGAGTTTGGTGGTTTTATGTGTAATTTCAACATGCATTGTACGGGGAAGATAGTTAGTGAGTTACAAAGAATGCTCATTGACTATGAAAAAGGATTACTGAAGAAGGTTCCTATATCTCAGGTACTTGCCAAGGTGGTAGGATTTAAAAGCCAAAACCACTAGCGAACAAGGGAATGGGGAAAGCTAAAGCTAAAGGTAAGCAAGTTATGTCTTACCAACCTGAGCCTAAGAAAAACCCTCCCAAGAAGAAAGAGAATCCTAAGAAGGATTAGGCATGCCACCACTGCAGCGAGGTAGGACACTGGAAGAGGAACTATTCTCTCTACCTTGAAGAGTTGCGAGTGAAGAAGAAGAAGATGGCTAGACATGTTGCCAGTACTTCAGGTAACTTTTTATGATTGAATTATTTTCTTTTTCTCATAAAATAAATTCATGGAATTACGATACTAGATGTGGTATTCATATTTGCAATACACTACATGGATTTAGAGGAGCAAGGAAGCTGGCCTATGAGGAGTAATACCTGCACGTGAACAATGGAGCACATGCAACTGTTGACAGCCATAGGAACGTTTGATTTAATTTTTCCATCGGGCTTAGTACTAGTATTGAACAATTTTCACTACGCACCTTCTACAATTTTCACTACGCACATTTACTAGTAATGGAATTTCAGTTTCTTTAAATAATGTTTTGTTTAATGCAATTACTGTCAATGGTATGTTTGAAATTGACATGAATGAAAATGTATCCAATGAAAATTATTCGATGTTTAGCATAAATAATAAGATAATCAAGAAAGACTTGGATTCTACTTATCTTTGGCATTGTCGACTTGCTCACATAGGCAAGAAACGCATGGAAAAGCTGCAACATGATGGGCTTTTGATACGTATCAATGATGAATCATTTGATAAGTGTGAATCTTGCATATCTGGGAAAATGACAAGGAAACCTTTTTCAAATCAGTTGGAAAGAGCTTCAGATCTACTTGGTTTGATACATACTGATGTATGAGGGCCACTTAGACATGTGTCAACGAAAGGTGCTAGCTACTTCTTAACCTTTACAGATGATTTTAGTCGTTTTGGTTATGTTTACTTGCTTAAACATAGACATGAAGTGTTTGAAACATTTAAAGTTTTCAAGCATGAAGTAGAATTGCAACTAAGAAAGAAGATTAAAGCTCGTCGATCCGATAGAGGTGGTGAATATATTAGCTAAGAGTTTAAAGGTTATCTTGCTAAGTGTGGTATTGTCCAATAGCTCATATCTCCTTATACACCACAACAAAATGGTGTATCTAAGAGAAGAAATCGTACATTGTTAGACATGGCGCGATCAATGTTTAATCATACAACTCTTTCCTTATCCTTTTAGGATTATGCTTTGGAAACAGCTGTTCGCATTCTAAATATGGTTCCGACTAAGATGGTTAATAAGACATCATATGAGATATGGCATGGTAAAGCTCCCAACTTGTGTTATTTAAAGGTCTGGGGTTGTGAGGCATTTGTTTAACGTGACTCACCAGATAAACTCCAACAGAGATCTTTTAAGTGTATCTTTGCAGGATACCCAAAGGAAACGATGGGTCACTACTTTTACTTCCCACCTGAAAACAAAGTAATTGTTGCTAGGTATGGAGATTTCCTTGAAAGGGATCTCATATCTCAATAATTCAGTGGGAGAATTTATGATCTGGAAGATGATCAAGAAGATACATCACCTTCTGAAAACACTAGCCAACTTCCTGTGGAACATGAAAGTCTGAGTCCTCCACCTGAGGTTATGTTAGGGGATCTTGGAGAACCTACTAACTATAAGACTGCCAAGGCTGATCCTGAAAAAGACAAATGGCAAGCAACAATGAATGAGGAAATGCAATACATGAAAGATAATGATGTCTGGATTGAAGTTAACCTTCTTCCCAATGCTAAAGTTTTTGGAAGTAAGTGGCTCTTTAAGAAGAAAATTGACATGGATGATAATGTACACACCTATAAGGCTCCTCTGGTAGCTAAAGGCTTTACTCAAACCAATGGGATTGACTACGAGGAAACCTTTTCTCCTCTAGCATACATTAGAGCTATTAGGATTCTAATAGCTATTGCAGCGTACTATGACTATGAGATTTGGCAAATGGATGTCAAAATCGCTTTCTTAAATGGTTGTCTAGATGAGGATATCTATATGGCGCAACCTGAGGGGTTTCTGAATCCACAATTTCCAAACCGTGCATGCAAACTTCAAAGATCCATTTATTGATTGAAGCAAGCATCAAGGCAAATGAATAAGAGATTTGACAAGAAAATCAAGAAATTTGGTTTCACTCAGAATATTGATGAGCCATGTGTAAACCATAAGGCTAGTGGGAGTAATGTTAATTTCCTTATCATGTATGTCGATGACATATTGATCATGGGAAAACACATTCCAGGTCTACAAGATGTTAAGTCTTATCTTGGAAAGTGCTTTTCTATAAGGATTTAGGAGAAGCAACATACATCCTAGGAATCAAGATCTACAGAGATAGATCTAAGCGGTTAATTAGATTAAGTTAAAGTGCTTACATTGATAAAATCTTGAAGAGATTCAGGATGGAGAATTCCAGAAAGGGATATCTCCTAATGCAAGTAGATGATGTTGCTGCAAATAATTAATGTCTAAAAAAGTTATTTACATCTTTCGATAACTCTACATTTTGATGATAACAAATTGTAAAAACACTTTACCTCAAAATTAACGTAAACAAGTTTTTAGTCGAAACCCGTTTCTACGTAAATCACTCTAGGTAAGAACAAACAAATTTACAACTTGACAAATGATCAAAGAAGTGAATTTGTGTTTCAAACTTCACATTTTTAATGTGACAAAACATTTTTTCAAAAATACATTTTACAAATTATTTTTGAATTATAAAGAATGTTTTAATTGGAAAAATAAGTTTAAAATTCCCAACAGCTATTTTCCCCCTAAATCAGCTCCAAACATCCCCAAATGAACTTTCACCACTAAGAACAAAAAATGAAGCGTCTTTGTCTGGGACGGTACCGCGGTACCACTAAATTTAGTGGCACCGTCGGGTATTTAGTGGTACCGTCCATGTATAACGATCAGATTTCTTTTGCCTATAAATACCATTACATTTCACAGTTTTTTTGGATCCTTTTTCACACAAAATTTTCTAAGTTTTATTCCCCATTCATACTTATATTTCCTTGATCATTTAGATAGTTTCCTTTTGTTTAAGAGTGATTCTTTCATCCAACCAAAGATCACCTTCATTCCTCTATTAGTCCAAGAGAAGAATACAAAGTATCAAGAAGATACAAGGTATTAGAGTCATTATGTAGTGCACTTGCATTACTTGTAGTTTACTTGTTGTATCTTGACATACATCAAATTGTCATTGTCTTGTTTATTCATCTCTTGTGTTGATTATGTAGAAAGTGTATAGATCAAGTGGTTCTAAAGTAGAGTGTGTGGATCGTGTGATTAGTAAGGATTGTGTGGATCGTGAGTGAGATTGTTACTAGCTAGATCAAGAGGAAAATATGTTAGTGTTAGAAATTGTCATAAGCGACGTTGTATGGTTTTCTCCGCCTAAAGGGAGTTTGTTGACATAGTGCTTAGAACTCTCGAGTTGGGTTCACGGGGAGTGGAGTAGGGCGAAGAACAACTTCATTACCTAACCACTATAAATCTCTATGCCTCGGTTTGATCTTTCCATCTCTTACTCTTTACTTTTATTGTTTATGCATGGTTGTGTAGTTTAGTATTCATATTGTTGTTGGTTGTCACAAACAATGGAATCAAATTTTTTCACATGCAAACTTTTATAACTAACGAAAAACCGGTAAAGACCATTCATCCCCCCCTTCACAATAGGTATCAGAGCCACGTCAGGCAAGAATTTAAAATAAACTGTATTTTAAAACTTGAATCGATCAATTGATTTTGACAAATATCAAGATGGGCAATCTATGCAAAGACCACCACTTTTTAAAACCGATTGTTTTATCTATTGGAAAATAAGATTCGAAACGTATGTGAAATCAAAAGACATTGATCATTGGCATGTTATTACCGAGGGTGATTTTAAACCTGTTGAAAAGAATCAGGTAACTAAAAAGCATAAAATTGTTCTTGATGATCAACAAAGTGAATATTGAAAGAAACCTAGCCAAAAACAATGAGGCTAAAATGATGATTTACAATGCTTTGCCGAAAAAGGAAGTTGAAAGAATTTTTATGTGCAATACAGAAAAAGATATTTGGAAAACTTTGTTAATCACCCATCAAGGTAATAATCAAGTCAAAGAAAACAAGATTGATTTTCTTGTGCAACAATATGAACAATTTCCCATTCTGGAAGATGAAACTATAGACAATGCTTTTGCTATATTTAATACTATTATTACTAGTCTTAAAGCTCTTGATGAAGGTTACTCTAGCAAGAACTATGTTAGGAAGTTTCTTAGGGCTCTACATCCCAAATGGAGAGCAAAGGTCACCGCCATTGAAGAGTCAAAGAACTTGGCGACATTATCACTTGATGAACTTATAGGAAACTTGAAAGTTTATGAAATGATAATCAAGAAAGACTCCGACATAGTCAAAGGCAAAAGTGAGAAAGTTAGATCTCTAGCATTGAAAGCCCAGAAGGAGTTTAGTGATGAGGAAAGTTTGGATTCTGATAGTAAAGACGAATAGTATGCATTAACAGTTAGAGACTTTAAGAAGTTTTTAGAAGAAGGGGTAGATTTGTAAGACAGCCTCATTATGAAAAGAATTCGTTCCAAAAGAACCGGGATGACAAGAAAGGAAAGAGTGATAGAAAATGCTTTAGATGTAGAGATCCAAACCATCTCATCAGAGGATGCCCTAAACCACCTAGAACCAAGAATCAAAGGGAGCACTTGTAGGAGGTTCTTGGAGTGATAGCGGTGAGGAAGATGAGGAGAAGCCCAATGACGAAACATGTCTTATGGCTCAAGCTTCAAATGAGGTACATTCCAATTTTTCTTACTATAGTGATGATAATTCTTCAATAGATGACAACTTACTATATGATGAATATAGTAAACTATGTGAAATAAGTTCTAAAATCATAACTAGAAACAAAACACTAAAAGTAACATTGCATGAACTCGAAGCGCAAATTTTAGAACTAAAAGACCAAGTTAAAAGACTTTAGAAAAGGAAAGAATGTGATGTTGGATGCGAATCATGCCATGATCTTAGGTTAGAAAATGTAGAACTTAGGAAAAATGCGTTAAGGATCATTAGTTTCGAAAAAGGAACAAAAGCACTAGGTGACATGTTAGATAACATAAGATACAGTGAGCATGTCGGTGCTGGTCTAGGTTTTGATCTAAATGAAGCTTCGAAAAGTAAGACAAAACAAGTAAAATTTGTCAAACCCACAAGTTATGTCGAAACAGAGGATGACACCGTTAAAGGTACAGACGGCACCACTAAGATTAGTGGTATCGTGGTATTGTCTGGTGCAAAAGTCAGAGCTGAGTCGAGTCTGAAAAAATAACTTAATTCCTAAACCAAGTCACATAGTAGTTAACAATGTTAAAATACATGTTGCTAGTAAAAAGGAGGTGAAAAGTTTTTATAAACCTTTGTCAACCCCCGGGCTTGGCTTTGTAAAACCCGATACTAGATCAAAGACTCCTCTACCTAGAAAAACAAATGTTCCTAAACCTCAGTCAATAACTCCTCAACCGAAAAGTAACTTTAGAAGACAAAGTTATCCAAGTAACTATCTTGTAACTTAGAATAACCTTCAACAACGAATTTACTTGCCATAGGAAATTTGTCCTCCATTCCAACATCCTAACCAAATGCAACAAATGAATGGGATGTTTAACACTAACAACTTTGGACCCATGAGATATTGGTGACCAAATGCTTGAATCATTGTCTTACTCAATAGATATGCTTGGGAATTAACTTGGAGCCTGACGAATGGGTCTAGGATAGTAGATGCACTAATCATATGACAGGAAAACAAAGTCTATTCTCATCATACAAGGCTTACAACAGAGGTAATGTCACTTTCGTTAGTAAACTTAAAGGCAAAATCATAGGAAAAAGTACGATTACTCAAGACTCCCTAACTATTAGAAATGTTGAGGATGTAGATAACTTAGGATTTAACTTGCTTAGTATTAGTCAAATGGTTGACAATAAGTGTAGAGTAATATTTTTCAAAGAGGGTAGTGAGATTACTAAGAATGGCAAGACCATAGGCAAAGGAGTTAGAAAGAATGGCTTGTTTGTTATGAAAAAAGGAAATAAGTCTCGGGATAAGATTTGTCTAGCAACCATAGATGAGAATTCCACTCTATGGCATAGGAGACTAGGTCATGCTAATATGTGTTTAATAAAATCAATGGCGTCATACCTAAGAATAAGGCTATGTTAGTAGCACAAGGCTATAACCAACAAGAAGGAATAGATTATGATGAAACTTATGCACCCGTTGCTAGATTAGAGTCTATTAAGATGTTCTTTGCTTATGCTTGCGTGATAGACTTTGAACTATATCAAATGGACGTGAAAAGTGTATTCCTAAATGGTTTTATCAACGAGGAAGTATACGTAGCACAATCTCCGGGATTCATTGATTTCGAAAATCCGAATCATGTTTATAAACTAAAGAAAGCACTCTATGGTTTCAAACAAGCTCTCAAAGCTTAGTACGATAGACTAAAGATATTCTTGCTTAAACATGAATATACCATGTGAATGGTAGATAATACACTTTTTACAAAGAAACAAGATTCACATCTCATCATTGTTCAAGTATATGTCGACGACATTATATTCGGCTGACCTTGTATAGAACTGTGCGATGATTTTTCAAAGATCATGCGTGACGAGTTTGAGATGAGCATGATGGATGGATTAAATTTCTTCCTTGGTCTACAAATAAAACAAATGGAAGATGGTATCTTCTTTAATCAAGCTAAATATATTAAAGAAATGCTTAAGAAATTTGGTATAGAAGAGTCTAAACCAATGAAAATGCCCATGTCCTCAGAAATGAAACTCACGAAGAATGAAGAAGGTGAGTATGTGACCAACACTAAGTATAGGGGCATGATAGGCAGTTTATTATACCTAATGGCAAGTAGGCCCGATATCATGTTTAGTGTCTACCTTTGTGGTCGCTTCCAAGAGGATCCTAAAACCTCTCACCTTGAAGCAGTTGACCGTATCTTCCCATACATTAAAGGCACTATACATTTGGAATTGTACTATCCCAAGGGGATCGGTGTATAAGCTATTGTCTATGCCGAATTTGATCATGCGGGAGATTATGTGGATAGAAAAAGCACGAGTGACCCTTTGTACCTTCATGGGTTGTTGTCTAACTTCTTGGTTCTCCAAGAAACAAACGGCTCTTGCTATCTCCATGACCGAAGCCGAATACGTAAGTGCCGGAAAGGCATGTCAACAAGCACTATGGATGAAGCAAGCTCTAATCGACTATGACATCCATCTCAACGACATCCCGATTATGTGCTACAACAAAGGTGCAATTGACTTGAGCAAAAACCCCGTTCAAAACTCTTGTACTATACACATCGAAATTCGTCAACACTTCCTTCGCGATAACGTTCAAAAAGGAAACATTTCTATCGAGAAAGTTCCCTCTCAAGACAATATCGTCGACATCTTAAGCAAACCTCTCAAATGATAATCTTTCAACTATCTACGTCTATGTCTAAGAATAATGGAACACATCCCATAAATCTCGTCTTACGACTATCTAAATATTTAATTGGAAACATTAAAGTCATCCATCGTATCCCTCTAATGAATACTTACGTATTTCCTTGGAAATATTAAAGTCAACTCTTCTCGTCTAGTCTCATTCATCTCGTAAAAAGAATTTATTAGGTATAAATTCTCTCCACGTGTCAAAAAGTCTCATTAAATCAGCGAGATTTATTCATCAAAAATCAAAATGGGACAATAATTCGTCCCAGCAGGCTACGACACCACTAAATTTAGTGGTACCGTGGATTTGACACAGCCCGTATTTCAGTCTTCTTTCCCTCACTAGTCACTTTCAAACTTTCCCAACTTCTGCCATTACTGTCAAAACCGAACCTCATAACCCAAATTCAATTACACCATTTCAAAATCAAATTTGAGGCATTAATTTTCATGATTATCAACCACTAATACTTTCTCAAACATCAATTGTAAGTCATTTAACTCTTATTTTCTTTAATTTTTAGTATAGGGTTTGTTCATACACACAAATACGAATTGGGGCTTTTCAATTTTGATTGGGTTTTTATGCAATTAGGACTAGGATTAGACAATGTATAACCATCATGATTCCCTAAACATAGGATTTGCATAAACCTACTTATATTATATTTTGGTCCAAATTTTGCTTTCATAATTCGACTTAGATCAATTATATTTAGTGGAATCATGTTTAGGATACTTAAAATTGAATTATAAATCATTAACATTCAAGCCTTTCAACTTTAAGAATCTTGGCGCCAGAACATTGCATTTGTCAAACACCCCAATTCACTCATGTTCAAAAATTTCACGAAACTAGGATCATGAAACATTTTTTGTGCATTGTTGATACAAACTAAAAACATTTTCTGATATACATGATTTCACAAATATAAGCCGAATTACATAACTAATATGTATTTTTTGACATATTCGTTTGAGCAAAAGTGAAGTTATGAGCATTTGGGTAATCTCATTATTTTTAGTTTTAGAGTCAAGATTACCGCACCTCTACATTCTTTACCTCACGTGTATGATTTTGATCACAAACTAACCAACATTTACATTCCAGAAATCTCATCAGAACCTTACACATGTATAGAATTTTTTCAACAATTCAAAAATGTTAAGTCATGTTATTTTGATGAGGGTCGTATCTTCAATACCTCCTTAATCTTTAAACAAGAAATCGACTCTTGCTTTCGAGCCATAGGTTTTGAAAATCTCCTCACCATTAATAAACAAATCTATCCTCGTTTCATTCTGGATTTCGTTCATCAGGTTGAACTCATACGTAACGAGGATCGATCTTTATCTCTATGCTTTTGGATACAAAACTATAAATTCTTATTACCTCTTGAACAATTTGCTCAAATTCTCGGTCTTCCAAATCTTAGGCAATATGCCTACATTGAAAAATTCTCTGTTAACTCTTTGAGTCAAGAAGAAAACGGTCCATATTTTACGTATTTCCCATCCTCGCAAGAAATAATTAATGTTCTCTGCAATTCACCTGATGTCAAAAATCCTAACAGAATTCGCTTGGTTGAACTTTTCTACTTTCTACAATATATGGCGATTATTCTGCGTGAAAATGTCCTGAGTCTCGTAGGAAATCTTGAGTATCTACCAGCTTGTTGTGGTCACATGCTTTATTGCTTGGTACTTTGACAATCGCACAATCACACCTACTTCTTTGCTAAGCGAATCATAAATGTCAAAGACAAAAGAAATAAATTAATACCCTATGTGATGTTTTTAACTCGTCTTTACCATTACTACATAAACACTCATCCATACCTCCGAAGTCCTGATTACACACTTTTCAATAGAGTCATGGAACCCTTTAGTGAGTCACATATATCATCTTTCCTAACACTAAAAAATGAACCCTTTGATGATTCATCGAGTGATGACGATGAGTAAAGTTGCAGGAACAAGCTCAAGTCAAAAACAAGAGATTAACATTATTAATAGTAGTCTATCTAGTTAGGATATTAAATTATTTGTTTTAAGCTTATTTAAGTTTGTACTTTGTTTTTCTAACACTATTTTGCATGCTTTTTCTATTCCATCACCTTGCATGGATTTTAATTATATACTTTCTAGATGATAGCTTATTTTGTCCTTTGCCATGCTTATAGACTATCTTAGATATTTGCATGATAATCTTTAGTTATTAGGAGTAGCTAAACATGGGATATATTTGGCAAATTAATCTTTAGTGGTTTGAGGCACTAACAGTTCTTGCAAATAGTCCCTTTAGAAAACTTCTTTTAGTTGCCCAAAACTAGGCATCATAGGAAAATTTGTGACTCGCAGTCACAGTACCGTTAAATTGGCCACAACACTGTTAAATTTAACGGTACCGTGTAGTATTTAGTGGTACCGAACCCTTGTTTGACAAACTTTCACTGTTCCCTCTAGATTCCTGCATCCCTTGTAAAACCCTAAATTCCAAATTATTAATTTTACGTCTAAATTTGAATTTTTCCCTAAGTTATAAATATGGTTAATCAAGAACCTAAAAACTATATGTTATGAATATAATTACAATGAATTACAACAACCTAAAATGTGAACGACATTCAGATATATGTGATACGGGATAACATTTGAAACTTTGAAATGCGAGTAATGTGTAATTACAAAGTACGGAGACTTATAACGTAAAGACTATGAATCTTCAATACTTATTTAATGCATTAAAGCTATAATATACGAAACTCTATCCTAAGTATTTAGAAACTTCGGCACACTCTTTCTTATTTATTTTGAGCATCACACATATACATGTATCAAACGGACCCGATTTGTATTGTACACAACATTTATATATGAAATAAAGGTCTAAATACTTTTGATTTACAAACAAGTTTTGGCCTTCCTTGACCCTCCTTAAACAGCCAAAAATCATCTCACATTTGCTCCCTTAATTCTCGGCAATTACCATTTTTATCTCAACCATTGCTTCTTATTTTTGCTAACCGAATATCATAAGGGTCTAAGAAAGGAAATTGTGTAAATTACTTCCTAATCACCTCCTATAATCTCGGCTAACAATCACATTTTATTCCCTCTCTATCTCTTTTATATTACCGAATATCATAGATAAAATAAACACACATATGAAACCCTAAACTAAAAGTGGCAGCATAAATCTGGTTTCCTTCCATTCTATCCATCAAGATGGGTGCAAGGCAACAAGGATGGTGGTTGATCGTGGTATTTGTTTCGAAGAAAGGTGATACGAGGAGGCATAGTAGAGTGGTGGTGCTCTAGTTTCGTTGGTGATCTGTTCGTGGGTACAATCATTGTTTTGGTGATCGTTGGGTTCTTGTAGGACCTTAGATATACCAACTTTATCACAAATATAGAAGATTAGAAGAAGAAAGATGGAAAGATGGTGACTTGATGTATATATATGTGAATCGTATATGTGAAACTAGAGAGATGGAAAATGAGAGAATATTATTAAGAAACACACACACTTACACACACAAGCACACACCTCAAATGAGCCTTTGAGGTGTTTAAATAGTTCATAACATGAGATGCCCTATGGGCTTTCTATGGGCTTGGGCTTGGGCTTGGACTTAGTTACATGGTTGGATAACTAGGCTTATGAAACATAGCATATAACATATTAGCTTGCCAAGTCCAAGGCCAAATGACTAAACTATTACTAATCTTAACAAACGACACAAAGTTACAATATGAGAATGACCATCACTTCATAATACATATTTTTAATGCTAACAATCTCCCCCTAAGGGGTGGTCATTCGAATGATGCTCCACGTGAGTGGGTCTTCCGTGTTCTTTGTCTTTAACTTTGTATGTCGTTGTAGAATAGTCTTTAGTCTTTGTTCCTTCATGCTTTGTGATCTTTGATGACTGACTTTTCATCGTTCTTTGTTCCTTTGTGATGTGGAGTTATCTGCCTTTTGTCACTTCTGCGTCTGTGGTGGTTGTTTGCCATTCCAACATGCTCATACATCTTTGGACTTTGATATTCATATGCATGTAGTTCCCTTTCTTTCACTTTGATCTTTAGTCTTTATTCTTTGTAGATTCTTCTTTTTGGCGTAGAATCTTTCTTTGATCTTTGTGTTGCATAGATCTTTGAGGGAGCTTTCTTTAACTTCCAGATGTATGTATGAGCATGTGGAATCTGTCGCCATGGAGATGAAGTGTCCCTGCATATAAACAGTTAGCAATAAAACATCCGGTACTTACAGATAAGAATTAGAGATCGTCAACAGCATATTGTGAAGACTCCTTCTAACCCTTACCAAGGCCGTTCCCATGTCAGATACTCTCGAGAGAGCTTACAAGACCTACTTAGTAGCTCAATGACTGGGTGAGTCGCTGGGGATCACTCCACGACTGTAGATCGTTTGAAACCACCGCGAACACTAAGCGTAACCCATAAAGAATTACCGAAGTGACCTGCTGTCAGGGCTGCTTGATGTTGACCCTGGCAGGAATTTCCATTCAATCATTGAGAATCACAAAAGTGAATCCTCTCATAAATGTTCTGGCAAATTGCTAAGATCTGCGTAGGACTCTTAAGTTTACATCTGGCGTCCTTAATGTTGAACAACCAGTGTAGAAATATCATGTGTTCCTATGAGATCTTTTGATGAATCTCGGGGCTCTAGACTCGATAAGTGCACATTTGGTTTCCTATGCGGAGATTAGGGAGAGGTCTCCTGCTTCAATATCAACCATCTCTAAGAGACAGATTGATAGATTACACCGGTTCCCCGTGAGAATGAAACAAGCTCTTTTAAGAGAACTTGAGTGGTTAAGAAGGTTAAGTGCAGTGCGTCACTGGGTCCATGACGTCTTTGTCTTCAATACCGGTGTCACCTTAGTAACAACCAGTAGCATATGAATTGTACCCGGTGTCTGCCCTAAGGTTGAACATATGGAGGGCTATTTCTTTTCACCCTTTCATTTGCTTTTCTTTTTAATTCTTCAACCCCTTCTTTCTCCTTTCTTATTTTCTCCTTTTTTCAATCATACCTAAGGACTTCTAATTCTAATCTATTGGATTTGTCCTTGGGTAGATCCCTCCGGCTCTGGCGGATCATAGGACGGTTTTTCCTAATCTTAGTCACCTTATAACTTCATGACTATCCTATTGTTGCCATTAAACCATTTGTGAAAATCTCTCAAAGTGTTTATAATAATAAAACATACTTTGTTAACACTTCAAGAGTTTTGCATTTCATTTGAAGGACTCCCCCTTCACATGTGCTCATGGATTGTTTAGAAATTTGCACATGCGTGAGGAGTTTGCACTTTTAAATTGATTCACTTTCAATGAACACAACCGATTCGAGACACGCTTACATCACTAGTTAGACTAGCTTGAAGTTATTACCCGTCCTGGTCAAGTCCAAAGAAAGTATCTCGATACGGTACATTCTACTCAGACAAGTCCTATTCGAGACACGCTTACATCACTAGTTAGACTAGCTTGAAATTATTACCCGTCCAGGACAAGTCTTTTCGATTACTGACATTTTAAGCTTCGTCAATTCATTGGTACTTTCTGAGTCGAGCTCTTTTGAGATTCAGCCACAATCTTTACACATTTTTGATCACATTTTAATCATGTCTTCTCCCCCTCAAAAATAGCATACCGTGATATTTTTGATATCAACAGATTAAGAAAAGCTTTTGGAGAGAAAGACAGATTCTGCATGAATTTGGAACATTTTTTCTTTTTATACTCCCCCACAATGATAGCATATTTAAAATTTATTAAGGGTTTTGAGGGAGTTATCTTGAGCACTAATTTTGAGAGATTTTGAGAAATCTTTTGAACAATCTTGAAAAAGTGCGCAAGAATTTTGTTGAAAAACGAGTTTATGCTTGAAATCTTTTTCGTTTGTTTAGACTCGAACTTTTTGAAAAAGAGTTCGTCATTGAACGTGTGAGTCCTTGATTTGAAAATAATCAGAAGTCATCATTCGGGTCCGGGTTTCGTACTGAAGTATACGAAAGCCATTGTGAAGAGAATTTTTGAGAAACGACATGTTTTAGAAAAACATTAAAAAAAGAACTCCCTCTCAAGCATCTGTACATGTCCATATCATTGTTGAATGACATTTCTAGAAACGTACAGAATATTGATTTATACGAGAGACATGTCGTGAGAAGAATATTTTTGGATTTTTTTTTTATTTTATAATGTTTTTGTATTTTTTGAAATTTTATATTTTTGTATTTTGTTTTTGTTTTTATAAAAGAAATGGAAAATAAAAAATAGAAGATTGAAAGAATGATTTTATAGAATTTACAGAATTTGAACCCTCTGAAGAACTGGGTTCTGAGATAGTTGAAGCACCTGCAACCAAAGACGAAGAGGTTTCACAAATAACAGTGTTAGAAGTACATGAAGCATCACTCTGCGGGTGTTGACTATCAACGGTTGTTGTGGTTTCTACTTCCTTATCCAGAAGATTATCACTATTATTTGTCTTGGTGCAACTATCAAAAATCTTCCCTGTGGGAATCCATCTAAGACCAACTGTTTTAAAAACTTTCCCGGTAGGAATCCACCTAAGGTAAGATCTAGATGTAGTTTTCTTATCAGATGCAGCGGAAGTCTCAGTCTTGGAAAAACTACATTCTTTAGATATCCACCTATTAGGTTTCTTAACCTCTTGCTTCTTATCAACGGGTTTGTTTCGATTTGGTGTCTTAGTGGATTGTGTCTTGACACTTGATTTGGAATTCTTTGTGTTGCATTCTACGTTCCTAGCATACTCTTTTGTGTCACTACTCTTAGATGCAAGCCAATCCCTAGTATTTTGTTGAAAGTTCCTAGGTAATGGTTTACTACTACTAGCGGTTCTTTGGAATCTTGTAGAATTTATCACACTAGGTTTTGCACCTAAAATTCCGTTTTTTCGATGTTGTGCCTTTTTTCTAGCTTCTTCTAGATGATGATTGAGGACCATGTCATTAGAACCAACAGACTCATTAACAGTTTTTGTAGTCTTATTTGGTGTACTATACTTAGAAGAGCCAGGTGAAATCACATTTTTGTTTCTTTCAACAAACAAATTTTGTTTTTCAACAATCTTATCATTTTCACATTGCTGGGGCAAGGGTGTTGGAGTGACTGGTTTTGTCAAATCCTTTTTCGCATCGACTTTTGGAGCAAACCGTGAAATTGACATTTTTGGTTTTTGAACCGTGTTTGAAACATTTGGTTTCTCCGAAGTTGATGGTTTTGCAAACTTAGTTTCCTCACCCTTCCTTTTTTGACTTTCAAGCTGAGTCCTCAAAAGATCATTTTGCTCTTTCATGTTCTTTAAGGCACGCTCATACGACAATTTGTCATACTTGCATTCTTCCTTTTTTCGATCAAGTTGTTTAAAATATGACACATTTTCTTTTTCAAGCTTTATGAGAGCATTTTCATATTTTGAAACAATTTCGGAGGTCTCAGCTCTTAGTCGTTCATCGTCTTGAACAGAATATGTTTGTAAAATGATGGACATAATGTCAGTGGTCATAACAGCATCGAAGAGAGAATCATTTAGGTTTTCCAAAACAATCATGTTTTCACGAATATCATTAGCTTCGGTTACCAGGGATTTGTGGTCCTTGACAAAGTGGGCCGTTTCTTTTAAGAAAACTTGTTCAAAATTTTTTACACTCGCGCTGATGTTATTCAGTGGAATAGTAATTTCATTCTGAAACACCTTTTTCTGTTCGATGTGAAAACTAGAATGCCAGTTGTTAATATCGATGGAAGTTTTAGATTTAACAATGTTTTGAAGTTCTTGAATTCTCATTTTAACGTCATCGAGAATGTCTCTAGCCTCACTTGTTTTAAAAGTGCTGTTAGAGGACATTTGTTCTAATTTTGAAAGAGATTTGGAAACAACTTTCTTTTTAGACAAGAATTTTGCAAATGGTCGTTTTATGGAAAACGCAGATGGTTCTGTTTGTGGAACAAAAGTGATTCCCGAAAGTTTGTTCAATTTGTTGTAATCAATGGGTTTCAAATCCTTTTGTTTCATTTTATTTATGCTCTCTTTGACATGTTCAAGCGTTAGCACAGAATCCCGAACGACGGGAGGATCATGTTTGGTATAAATCACATTACCATTGTACAAAACATTCTGTTCTTGCTGAGCTTTCTTGAGATTACACGGGGTGTTGTTACCAAGAGCCATTTTATGTTTCGTATGGTAAATCGGATTAATTTGATTTGAAATCATTTTCATTGTTTGACTCGACTGACCCGACTTAACCACTAATTCTTCTAAATGAGCAATCATGTGTTCTGACTCTACTATTTCTTCCAAAAGTTTGTCTTCTTTCTTTGCAAAATCCTTTTTCAACTCATCCATTTCTTTTTCAAGATTGGTATAAGCTGTTTTTTGTTTAGAAAGTTGGTTTTGTAAATCAGGAATTTCCGCGTTTAAAGATTTTATCTTTTTAAAAGAATTAACATCAAGTGTATCAAACTTGAGTTGCAATTGTTGTTTCTCTGAAACGGAATTTTGATAACCAGTTTCTAATTCAGACAATCTTTTGTTATGAAATTCAAAAGCTTTAACGGTGGATTTGTAACTCTCAAGCTCAGCGGTCAATTTAACATTCGCGGCCTTAACATCGCGATTGACCTTTTGCACATTCTCAATTTCAATACGACAATTATTCAATAATGATTCAAATAAAGCACGTGTTTCCTCATCATTCTCAGCATGCTGTGAAACGAAGCCTCCATTATGATTCATATCTGGAGTTGCGGAAGGAGTATTGCTACTACTTGGCGTGTCCAGGTATGTATCATAAGTGGTTGCTTGCTTCTCAAAATGTTGTTCCTCATGAGGAGACATATCAAATATATCATTATTGTGACATGTGTTGAAGTTAGATACCTCAGATGGTGCATTGGTGTCATAAACAGGAAGTGTGTCAGAATCTGTGTCATACTTAGCTTCCTGAAGATTCGCCATGAATATGCAGTTCGCATCGATATCTTCTCTATCTTCCATGTCATCCATAAGAGCCATAAAGTCATTCTCCTCTGCATTCAACTGAAACCCTGCCTCTGCCTTGTGTGCCAACATCACTGCTTTTTGCAAGTACGCTAGATCTTTCTTGTTTGGCTTAGTAGGACAGTTCCTTGCCATATGACCTACACCCTGGCAGTTGAAACACTTTACCGGATTACCCTGATTCACATTTCCCAAATTCCCAACTACTGGAGCTGCAACATTTCTATTCTGATTACCCATTGCCTGATTACCAACATTCTGACCCCTCTGATTTCCAACAATCTGACCCAACTGATTCCCTGCATTCTGACCATACTGATTCCCTGCATACTGACCTGCATTCAGCATATTCTGATTCCCCATGTTAATTCCAGTAGCATATCCTTGCTGATTCCCATAAACTCCAACCATTTGGCCTCCGTTGCCCATATTGAAACTCGGTTGAGCGATCTGCCTGTTACGAGTATTCGATGAAATCCTTTGGTTGTTGTTTGTTGGTGTAGAATAGCGTCCTTGGAATGCCTTTGACAGAAAACCAAACGCTTGAGTCAATGCTGCAGCAGCTTCATCATTGTCAGTGAATTCTGGTTCTTGGAATTGTGGGTATGTCTGTTGTGGAATAACTTCTTGTTTTTGTGGGTAGAATTGTTGTTGGTAGACCGGTGATGGTTGTTGAATGTATGATGGTTGCATGTAGTTGTGAGTGGATGATGATGGTTGTTGAGTGTTCACTTGTAATGGTGTTGGTGTATTAGCAATTAGTGCGAGAGGATCATGATTCTTTGCCAATCTTTCTTTCCTAACTTCATTAGCCTCAGCTTGGTTTTGCTTCAGAAAGTCATAGAGTTGATCATAATTCACCTGATGTAAGTCCTTTGTCTGATTAACAATCGTAACATAACGACCCCATTCTTCTGGAAGGTTATTGACGAATTTGATGTTTGTTGCAATTGTTCGAGGTGTCAACTTGTTTCTGATTAACTCATTTATCAATGTGCAAAACCTTGTGTAGTATGACTCAATCTGTTCACCTTTAGTGGATGTGAAGTTCTCCCATTCAGTAAGAAGTTTGTTCTCAACGTCTTGTTGTCCAATCTCTGTTCCATGACAAATCCTTCTAACACGTTCCCATATAGCATGAGCAGTTTCACAGCTGTCGACCGCAGCAAAGATCTCCCGAGGTAATCCAAGTTGGATTAGATGCATTGCCATATCATCAGCTTTGATCTGCGTCTTGTCTTCATATGTGTAATCTTCTTCTGTTTGTAAACGCATGTATGGTTCAGTAGGATTTGTTGAGTTTGGATTACCGGCAATTTGAACTTGTCTTGGCTGAAATGGACCATTCTTAATGGAGTTGATCATTAATTTACCATCAGGCTTGGTTTTGATGTAACGAAGCATGCGGCTTGTCCATGGGAGATATCCACCTTTTTCAAGCATAGGAGGTCAGTTTTCTGCACCGGCTGCATGAATATCTTGCTGAGATGCCATTTGATGAAGTGTAGATGGATAAAGTTGATACTTGGATCGTTCCAACGAAATAGGAGTTGAGTTTGGTGAAGGTTATTCTCGAAACTTTGACACCAGAAAAATTCTCGAAACTTTGTCACCAGGAAAATTCTCGAAAAGTGTTCTCGATAAAATTATCTAGAATTGTTCTCGATAAAATTATCTAGAATGCGTTTTAGATAAAATTATCTAGAATACGTTTTAGATAAAATTATCTAGAATGTGTTTTAGATAAAATTATCTAGAATACGTTTTAGATAAAATTATCTAGAATGTGTTTTAGATAAAATTATATCTAGAATGTGTTTTAGATAAAATTATCTAGAATACGTTTTAGATAAAATTATCTAGAATGTGTTTTAGATAAAATTATCTAGAATACGTTTTAGATAAAATTATCTAGAATGTGTTTTAGATAAAATTATCTAGAATACGTTTTAGATAAAATTATCACCCAAAACTTTCTAAATTATACAATTTAGAGAGTATACCACGAGTCGAAGTGTTTTCTCACTTATACAAGCAAGGGAAACACCGAGTAAGCAATGTGACCAAGTGTGTTCTCGAAACTTTTGAGATTTAGAAACTTTGTGATTTAGAAAAATTGCAAGAATTTTGAATTTGCAAAAAGCTCATCCAAATGAAGTTTGTATTTCAAGATTCTTGTACTTCTAGTTATAAAAACACCAAAACTTGAAGAAAGTTGCAAACTTGATGATTTTTATAAAAACTTTTTTAGATCTCGAAAACAAGTACAAAACCAAATTCGAATTTTTAAGCTAGAAATGTTCAAAAAGATTAAAACTTTCTTGTTGGGAAAGGTTTATAACACTAGTTTGTAATCAAAAAAGTGTTAAAAACAAAAAACAAACAAGAAAAGTAATGATTTTTTGAGAAAAAAACGAGAATAAAGCTTAAAAAATACAAAACAAACAACCCCTCAACCCTCCTAAATCATTGTTAGGCGATTGATACCACTTGTAGGACCTTAGATATACCAACTTTATCACAAATATAGAAGATTAGAAGAAGAAAGATGGAAAGATGGTGACTTGATGTATATATATGTGAATCGTATATGTGAAACTAGAGAGATGGAAAATGAGAGAATATTATTAAGAAACACACACACTTACACACACAAGCACACACCTCAAATGAGCCTTTGAGGTGTTTAAATAGTTCATAACATGAGATGCCCTATGGGCTTTCTATGGGCTTGGGCTTGGGCTTGGACTTAGTTACATGGTTGGATAACTAGGCTTATGAAACATAGCATATAACATATTAGCTTGCCAAGTCCAAGGCCAAATGACTAAACTATTACTAATCTTAACAAACGACACAAAGTTACAATATGAGAATGACCATCACTTCATAATACATATTTTTAATGCTAACAATCTCCCCCTAAGGGGTGGTCATTCGAATGATGCTCCACGTGAGTGGGTCTTCCGTGTTCTTTGTCTTTAACTTTGTATGTCGTTGTAGAATAGTCTTTAGTCTTTGTTCCTTCATGCTTTGTGATCTTTGATGACTGACTTTTCATCGTTCTTTGTTCCTTTGTGATGTGGAGTTATCTGCCTTTTGTCACTTCTGCGTCTGTGGTGGTTGTTTGCCATTCCAACATGCTCATACATCTTTGGACTTTGATATTCATATGCATGTAGTTCCCTTTCTTTCACTTTGATCTTTAGTCTTTATTCTTTGTAGATTCTTCTTTTTGGCGTAGAATCTTTCTTTGATCTTTGTGTTGCATAGATCTTTGAGGGAGCTTTCTTTAACTTCCAGATGTATGTATGAGCATGTCGAATCTGTCGCCATGGAGATGAAGTGTCCCTGCATATAAACAGTTAGCAATAAAACATCCGGTACTTACAGATAAGAATTAGAGATCGTCAACAGCATATTGTGAAGACTCCTTCTAACCCTTACCAAGGCCGTTCCCATGTCAGATACTCTCGAGAGAGCTTACAAGACCTAATTAGTAGCTCAATGACTGGGTGAGTCGCTGGGGATCACTCCACGACTGTAGATCGTTTGAAACCACCGCGAACACTAAGCGTAACCCATAAAGAATTACCGAAGTGACCTGCTGTCAAGGCTGCTTGATGTTGACCCTGGCAGGAATTTCCATTCAATCATTGAGAATCACAAAAGTGAATCCTCTCATAAATGTTCTGGCAAATTGCTAAGATCTGCGTAGGACTCTTAAGTTTACATCTGGCGTCCTTAATGTTGAACAACCAGTGTAGAAATATCATGTGTTCCTATGAGATCTTTTGATGAATCTCGGGGCTCTAGACTCGATAAGTGCACATTTGGTTTCCTATGCGGAGATTAGGGAGAGGTCTCCTGCTTCAATATCAACCATCTCTAAGAGACAGATCGATAGATTACACCGGTTCCCCGTGAGAATGAAACAAGCTCTTTTAAGAGAACTTGAGTGGTTAAGAAGGTTAAGTGCAGTGCGTCACTGGGTCCATGACGTCTTTGTCTTCAATACCGGTGTCACCTTAGTAACAACCAGTAGCATATGAATTGTACCCGGTGTCTGCCCTAAGGTTGAACATATGGAGGGCTATTTCTTTTCACCCTTTCATTTGCTTTTCTTTTTAATTCTTCAACCCCTTCTTTCTCCTTTCTTATTTTCTCCTTTTTTCAATCATACCTAAGGACTTCTAATTCTAATCTATTGGATTTGTCCTTGGGTAGATCCCTCCGGCTCTGGCGGATCATAGGACGGTTTTTCTTAATCTTAGTCACCTTATAACTTCATGACTATCCTATTGTTGCCATTAAACCATTTGTGAAAATCTCTCAAAGTGTTTATAATAATAAAACATACTTTGTTAACACTTCAAGAGTTTTGCATTTCATTTGAAGGACTCCCCCTTCACATGTGCTCATGGATTGTTTAGAAATTTGCACATGCGTGAGGAGTTTGCACTTTTGAATTGATTCACTTTCAATTAACACAACCGATTCGAGACACGCTTACATCACTAGTTAGACTAGCTTGAAGTTATTACCCGTCCTGGTCAAGTCCAAAGAAAGTATCTCGATACGGTACATTCTACTCAGACAAGTCCTATTCGAGACACGCTTACATCACTAGTTAGACTAGCTTGAAATTATTACCCGTCCAGGACAAGTCTTTTCGATTACTGACATTTTAAGCTTCGTCAATTCATTGGTACTTTCTGAGTCGAGCTCTTTTGAGATTCAGCCACAATCTTTACACATTTTTGATCACATTTTAATCATGTCTTCTCCCCCTCAAAAATAGCATACCGTGATATTTTTGATATCAACAGATTAAGAAAAAGCTTTTGGAGAGAAAGACAGATTCTGCATGAATTTGGAACATTTTTTCTTTTTATACTCCCCCACAATGATAGCATATTTAAAATTTATTAAGGGTTTTGAGGGAGTTATCTTGAGCACTAATTTTGAGAGATTTTGAGAAATCTTTTGAACAATCTTGAAAAAGTGCGCAAGAATTTTGTTGAAAAACGAGTTTATGCTTGAAATCTTTTTCGTTTGTTTAGACTCGAACTTTTTGAAAAAGAGTTCGTCATTGAACGTGTGAGTCCTTGATTTGAAAATAATCAGAAGTCATCATTCGGGTCCGGGTTTCGTACTGAAGTATACGAAAGCCATTGTGAAGAGAATTTTTGAGAAACGACATGTTTTAGAAAAACATTAAAAAAAGAACTCCCTCTCAAGCATCTGTACATGTCCATATCATTGTTGAATGACATTTCTAGAAACGTACAGAATATTGATTTATACGAGAGACATGTCGTGAGAAGAATATTTTTGGATTTTTTTTTATTTTATAATGTTTTTGTATTTTTTGAAATTTTATATTTTTGTATTTTGTTTTTGTTTTTATAAAAGAAATGGAAAATAAAAAATAGAAGATTGAAAGAATGATTTTATAGAATTTACAGAATTTGAACCCTCTGAAGAACTGGGTTCTGAGATAGTTGAAGCACCTGCAACCAAAGACGAAGAGGTTTCACAAATAACAGTGTTAGAAGTACATGAAGCATCACTCTGCGGGTGTTGACTATCAACGGTTGTTGTGGTTTCTACTTCCTTATCCTGAAGATTATCACTATTATTTGTCTTGGTGCAACTATCAAAAATCTTCCCTGTGGGAATCCATCTAAGACCAACTGTTTTAAAAACTTTCCCGGTAGGAATCCACCTAAGGTAAGATCTAGAAGTAGTTTTCTTATCAGATGCAGCGGAAGTCTCAGTCTTGGAAAAACTACATTCTTTAGATATCCACCTATTAGGTTTCTTAACCTCTTGCTTCTTATCAACGGGTTTGTTTCGATTTGGTGTCTTAGTGGATTGTGTCTTGACACTTGATTTGGAATTCTTTGTGTTGCATTCTACGTTCCTAGCATACTCTTTTGTGTCACTACTCTTAGATGCAAGCCAATCCCTAGTATTTTGTTGAAAGTTCCTAGGTAATGGTTTACTACTACTAGCGGTTCTTTGGAATCTTGTAGAATTTATCACACTAGGTTTTGCACCTAAAATTCCGTTTTTTCGATGTTGTGCCTTTTTTCTAGCTTCTTCTAGATGATGATTGAGGACCATGTCATTAGAACCAACAGACTCATTAACAGTTTGTATGTGCCGTATACATATACGTAGCGGCATAAATATTAATATCGTGCGTACGTTTACAAATTATATAAAATTATAACGACGGGTTCTAAAATTATTATCTTACCAAAAATTTATTAAATAAACTTTAACATAATTTATTTGACGGTTTTAATATTAAATTTGATGTATGACCCTAAACTATTATATTGGTCATTTTAATGTTAAATATTATAAATTGTCCATTATAACCTTAAGGTATAAAATTATTAAATACGGAAACTCACTAATTTGAGAAACTTACTATTTTTAGAAAGTTACTATTTTTGGTAAACTGCTATAAAAGGAAAGTTACTAAAAATGGAAAGCCGACTAAAATGAGCAATCTGATTTAAAATAAGTTATTAATAATAAGATGATTATGAATTCGTGTAGATTCGCTGAAGAAGGAGTTTGCTTCCGATCTTTATATTTCTGTTATGTTTGCATTTGCGGTCTAAGGTACAGATATTCTAACCTTTCAGTAAGGTTTCTTATGACTCATGATACGTTCCATTGCCACTATTATGATTTCTGATCTTTATACACTTGATATCCTTGGTTCATTTGATAGTATGATTTCGTATGAAGACCCTTTTAAAAATATAACCTGATGATGTTTGAGAAAAACTATTTTTGAAATGATTTCTGTGATTACGATACGAAACCAGTTTTATATGAATGTTTTATGAATTTTATGAAATGTGTTTTTAAAGGAATACTTTTACGATAAAAAGTTTTTAAATAATTTTCTAAACTCCTTAATATGTTTTATTCTCTAAGATTTCTCATGACTTTCTTTAACATCTTTTGATTATTTAAATTCAAATTTTGAACATTTGCTATGAACCCTTTTGCTATTATGAACCTTTGATTTGAACCACATGATATGAATCTTTGATTTGGACCTTTGACTTGAACCATTGCTATGATCCCTTATATGATCAATATTTGATCGATCCATTTCTGTTATGATTTGCTTGATTTTTGTTGTATGCTATAGTTCTTATTCTTATAGCATTCCTATGCCCTATTTGTTGCCCATTATTTGATTAATTTGTAGCCAGTCATGGGGAGTCCATGGCCTTGCCACTGATGCACCAGTGGTATTGACACTATCTGTGGAGGTGGGTTTTAGTCCACAACGTTCCCTTTAAGCTAGCTATTCAGGCCTATATTTATTATTGTATTTGTTTACTTAGCCTAGAGCTTTGTGCATATATATTTGTTTTTTTACAGGAGCGTATGGATGCATCCTAGGTACTTTGTTTTGTTTTGAATTTGGTGAATGGGTATGTGTGTGCGATACACTCCATTTCACATGTGGTACATCGAGCTAGCTACTCTATGTACAATTTGATATATGATTATTGGGCATTTCTGTTACTTCTACTATATATGTGATCCTTGTTGTTTTAACTTCTTTATTGTTATTGACTTATGCTTCCTTAGTTCATTTGCTTACACTTATGATTCGTTTCATTTGTCCTTTGATTCATTTGATATTCCTTATATGTATTCCCTTTGATCATGTTCTGTTGATTCTATCATATGTTCCATATTCTTTGATATTCGTCTCAACAAGTTTGCTTGGATTTATTTCGGATTCACTTTCGTTTCCCTTTTGTTATTAGCTTTTGTTTGTTTATATCTGTTCACTGGGCTTTTTAAGCTCAGCCGCATTTCTTTTCCTGCGGCAGGTTTTTAGAAGGAAGCTGGGTTGGGTGAAGAGTGCTTATGAGCTCTTAGTGGACTACACTGTTGATAGCTCCCCAAGGATTAGAGATAGACTTAGAGATTCCCTTTTGGTTCTTAGTTTGTAATTCGTTTGGAAGTTGTAATGTTTAGAATTAGTCATTTATCTTTTCTTTAGAACTGTTTTGTGAACCTTGTATTACTAATGTATTCCGCTTGCTTATGTTCTGATTTGACACCATAATGTTACACTTTAGCCCTTTCCAGGTTGGGGTGTTACAATTATGGTATCAGAGACAGGTTTAGATCAGCGGATTCAAAACCCGTAAAGTTTAGGCTATGACCTGTGAGTATTAGGCCCTTTAAGTTTTGCACCATAAAAGTTAGGGAACAACCCTTGAGAACTTGCTTTAGGATTGCCACTCTGAAAACTTAAGTTATGACCGGTGAGGATTGGGTAGACTATAGGGCATTTGTTAAGTATCTTTGCTTCCGCATTCACTCTGATTCTTGCTTTGCTCTTCGTTAATATCTTTTAAGATTTTCCCTCCCGGAGATTTTAAACTTACAGTTCAGCACAACATGAGATTGGTGACCATGTAAGTTTAGACTGTGTTGAGGATTCTGCAGTAGTGTTTGACATTACACAAGCTTTGTTTTCTTTTGATTCAAACCTCTGATTCATTTGTTATCCCTTTAGATGCCTCTCCGGGCATTCTGAGAATTCGTATGACCATAAGGTGTTTGACACATTCTGTGAAACGTCTTGCTTTTGACAAGCATATTTAAGTTTCCCTACACCATTAGATTTTGCCTTATCGAGTTTTATTCCTATGAGCAGTCTTGTGGTGATCAACCACGAGTATAGGAATGTTATCCCTCACTTCTAAATGATAAGATTTGCTATGCTGATCTGTCTTTCCTTCGAAAGTTAAATTCGATGTCATTCTGATATGGACTGGTGGACTGAGCATCAAGATACTAACTACTGTCATACTACGTCTCTCCTTTGACATTTTGAACCACTCTGATTTATTTTGCCATGATTTCTGATTGTTAAACTTTTTTATCCTTACTACCCTGGAAACTCGTACGTTACTTTCGCAGTTGTGAAATTTTCCTAGCATCGATTCTGGTACACCGTGGGAAGAATCTCACCTTAAGAGTCATTTATAATCTGAATTTTTTTGGATATAATCCCTGAATGAACCACCAAGATTTACACCAGATTGTGAATTTGCTTTGACATAACACTGAGAGATGGTTTAGTCACGACTCGAGGTTGAATATGATTTCCATAAAGGCATGTTTATATGATGCAAGTATTATGACGTCTGGCCAACGTGATAATAATTACATCATATAACTTGAACTTATGGGGATCATAGGATGTCTTTGAGAAGTGATTAAGAACAGTAAGGTTCGATGAAATAGAACTCTATCCATATAGAGCAAAGTTTTGCCAAATTTTGAAACTCCGTATTAAACAGCACAAGTCAAATTGAGAGAACTAGAGAAGCAGCAACCAAAAGCTATGAAATAACTTGTTTGTCTTAGTGTATCTCTTTGGAGTGCTTCAGTTTTATTCGCAATGAAGAAGGATAAGAGCAGGAGACTTGTATTGACTACTGGAGGCTGAATCGTACTTCTTTTAGGAACCATCATCCCCTACCTCGAATCGACGATGTATCTGATTAGCCTTAGTATAAGAGTTTTCTTTAGATGGAGTTATGGCTTGAAGTTATTTCTGGAATTGCCTTTCGTATTCGTAACAACCCTTATGACTGTTAGGGACTCTAATAGTATTAGCTGATGATTTGACTGTTTTATGGACTTGATGAATCGTGTTTTCGTGGGAACTTAGACAAATTTGTCATAGTATGACATCTTAGTACATTCAGAGATGAAGAACGAACATGAGAATCATTTTCGTATTATGTTGAAAATATGAGGATCATTTGTGTATTCTGGAAGCATGACATTAGTTGGAATATGTTTACGACTTGCATTACCGTAGACGAATTTTATGAGTAAGGAAGAGAAGCATAGCTTGGATGAAGAGCGGAGTTTTAGAAAAGCTGAAGTAGACGTTTGCTTCCATGTCTTCCGATGAGTATCAATTTTGAGACGTTTCGCGAAGAGACTTGATTATGCCCTTATCCAACATGGAGGAGTTATTGCTTATGCATCAAGACAGCTAAAACCGTTGAAGAGAATAATTCAATGCATGACCTGGAGTTGGCGGTAGTGGGGTTTGCTCTCAAGATTTGAAATGATATCTTTCATGAAGATGAAATCCAATTACAGATTTTAGGAAGCTCAGGAGCAAGACGACGAGGCTATGATCTGTGAAGACTGGGAAGAAATTGTTACAATGGGGATACAGTCCTACTTTTTCTATCCCTCTTGGTTGTACTAAGATGTGTAAGGGATCTAAAGCATGATTTAAAATTTTCATGAACCTTGGAACGAAATCTCCACGAACACTTAAGAAGGTTGAAAAAATTTTAGTTATGGTGGATCGTTTTATTTAGTCAGCTCGCTTTTGCCTATTAGGATGAGTATTCAAGTTTGCATAAACCCTTTGAAAAGAAGATTATTCAACTGCATGGCGCACTCGAAGTGATCGTGCCTGAGATTTGCATTTTACCTCTCAGTCCCAAGAAGAACTACTGAAGGCTTGAGGGACCAAACTCAAGTATAGTAACGCTTTTCACCTACAGACTAAGGGATAAGCATAACAACCATTCGAACTTGGAAGAAGTGTTGAGCAGGAAGTTGACAAGTGAGTGGTCTGATTGTGTTTGCTCATTGAGATTGATGGCATACAAGTGACAAAGTTTGCCCTTTCAGATTTGCTATGAATAGGGATGTAGAACACTTTCTGGTTGAGTTAAGTCGGAAAGTTGCTCATTGAATGCTTGGAGTTAATTACAATGACTAATGGGTTAGATTCATTCTAGAAGAGGAAGCTCGAAAGTTAGACAGGAAATTTTGTGTCCCGCATGATGTTTTTCCGTACAAAAGAGTTAGAAGGTTTGGCACATAAGGAAGATTTGATTCGTGATACGTTAGTCCATAGATTCGTTCTTATCCGTGCAGTTATCCCATCTATCTCGTTATGTATTCTGATACGATTTGATAATTCGATATGTTCTTAGTTAATCGTTCGTACGAATAGGTCACCAACCTCGTTAATAAACTTTTTGTAGGTCTGATAATTCGATGTATGTCTATCTGATTCCTTTAGCAAGTCCCTTAGTACGTTCAGCACCTGATGTGATTCGTGAAGTTTTCTGCCATCTAACATCACTCCGTATTTATCCCAGATTCATCTGATGTTCATGTATCTCCTTGTGAGATTTCGACTATCCTCTGTTTCATATTCATTTCGTATTCGTTGGATCAGATTTGTTTTCTATGGAAAGCCCGGGGCTATCCTAGTTTATTCAGATCGAGTCATGAGAAACTTTGCCGTTTGTAAAATTTCCGAAGAAACTATTCTGAGCAAGTTAATCACTTTCTTTCATTTCATGAATTGGTACATTTCTGTTTGATCTCTTCATTTCAATTTCCGAGGACGAAAATTTTCTTTTTAGAGGGGAAGAGTTGTAAAACCCTAAATTCCAAATTATTAATTTTACGTCTAAATTTGAATTTTTCCCTAAGTTATAAATATGGTTAATCAAGAACCTAAAAACTATATGTTATGAATATAATTACAATGAATTACAACAACCTAAAATGTGAACGACATTCAGATATATGTTATACGGGATAACATTTGAAACTTTGAAATGCGAGTAATGTGTAATTACAAAGTACGGAGACTTATAACGTAAAGACTATGAATCTTCAATACTTATTTAATGCATTAAAGCTATAATATACGGAACTCTATCCTAAGTATTTAGAAACTTCGGCACACTCTTTCTTATTTATTTTGAGCATCACACATATACATGTATCAAACGGACCCGATTTGTATTGTACACAACATTTATATATGAAATAAAGGTCTAAATACTTTTGATTTACAAACAAGTTTTGGCCTTCCTTGACCCTCCTTAAACAGCCAAAAATCATCTCACATTTGCTCCCTTAATTCTCGGCAATTACCATTTTTATCTCAACCATTGCTTCTTATTTTTGCTAACCGAATATCATAAGGGTCTAAGAAAGTAAATTGTGTAAATTACTTCCTAATCACCTCCAATAATCTCGGCTAACAATCACATTGTATTCCCTCTCTATCTCTTTTATATTACCGAATATCATAGATAAAATAAACACACATATGAAACCCTAAACCAAAAGTGGCAGCATAAATCTGGTTTCCTTCCATTCTATCCATCAAGATGGGTGCAAGGCAAAAAGGATGGTGGTTGATCGTGGTATTTGTTTCGAAGAAAGGTGATATGAGGTGGCATAGTAGAGTGGTGGTGCTCTAGTTTTGTTGGTGATCTGTTCGTGGGTACAATCATTGTTTTGGTGATCGTTGGATTCTTTTTAGGTTCGATCGTATCTCGTCGAATCTTAGTGACCATGGTCGGTTGGTGTTCATACTCGCGACTTGTTCGTTTTGATTTATTCACGTTTCAGTTTGAGGTACCATCTATCGTTTCTGTTTCGAAACCTACTCGATATATATACGTAATCTAATCGGAACCATGAAATGTATAGAAATAAGTATGTTAATATGATTATGAACGTCTCGTTAAATCTGTGATCGAACAAACATATATAACGCCACATAAGCTCGTGTATATTAAAGCTCATGAATGTCGATCTTGTTTCTGTATGGGATCCTTCGAACCTGTTTATTACATACATATATGATATGAATTTTAGATTCTAATATGGTATATATACATGTGAATGTGTTGGCAAATATGGTATATATTGCATACGTGTATGTTAATATGATTCTTTTTAATTGATTCTAATATGGTATATATATATATATACATACGTCTATAAAAGCAGATAATAAACCTAAAATAATGAAGATGGGGCATGCATGTGTAGAGAGTATTTAAACAAGATGAAATCATGAGAATAAGTTTGTATGTGCCGTATACATATACGTAGCGGCATAAATATTAATATCGTGCGTACATTTACAAATTATATAAAATTATAACGACGGGTTCTAAAATTATTATCTTACCAAAAATTTATTAAATAAACTTTAACATAATTTATTTGACGGTTTTAATATTAAATTTGATGTATGACCCTAAACTATTATATTGGTCATTTTAATGTTAAATATTATAAATTGTCCATTATAACCTTAAGGTATAAAATTATTAAATACGGAAACTCACTAATTTGAGAAACTTACTATTTTTAGAAAGTTACTATTTTTGGAAAACTGCTATAAAAGGAAAGTTACTAAAAATGGAAAGCCGACTAAAATGAGTAATCTAATTTAAAATAAGTTATTAATAATAAGATGATCATGAATTCGTGTAGATTCGCTGAAGAAGGAGTTTGCTTCCGATCTTTATGTTTCTGTTATGTTTGCATTTGCGGTCTAAGGTACATATATTCTAACCTTTCAGTAAGGTTTCTTATGACTCATGATACGTTCCATTGCCACTATTATGATTTCTGATCTTTATACGCTTGATATCCTTGGTTCATTTGATAGTATGATTTCGTATGAAGACCCTTTTAAAAATATAACCTGATGATGTTTGAGAAAAACTATTTTTGAAATGATTTCTGTGATTACGAAACGAAACCAGTTTTATATGAATGTTTTATGAATTTTATGAAATGTGTTTTTAAAGGAATACTTTTACGATAAAAAGGTTTTAAATAATTTTCTAAACTCCTTAATCTGTTTTATTCTCTAAGATTTCTCATGACTTTCTTTAACATCTTTTGATTATTTAAATTCAAATTTTGAACATTTGCTATGAACCCTTTTGCTATTATGAACCTTTGATTTGAACCTCATGATATGAATCTTTGATTTGGACCTTTGACTTGAACCATTGCTATGATCCCTTATATGATCAATATTTGATCGATCCATTTCTGTTATGATTTGCTTGATTTTTGTTGTATGCTATAGTTCTTATTCTTATAGCATTCCTATGCCCTATTTGTTGCCCATTATTTGATTAATTTGTAGCCAGTCATGGGGAGTCCATGGCCTTACCACTGATGCACCAGTGGTATTGACACTATCTGTGGAGGTGGGTTTTAGTCCACAACGTTCCCTTTAAGCTAGCTATTCAGGCCTATATTTATTATTGTATATGTTTACTTAGCCTAGAGCTTTGTGCATATATATTTATTTTTTTTACAGGGAGCGTATGGATGCATCCTAGGTACTTTGTTTTGTTTTGAATTTGGTGAATGGGTATGTGTGTGCGATACACTCCATTTCACATGTGGTACATCGAGCTAGCTACTCTATGTACAATTTGATATATGATTATTGGGCATTTCTGTTACTTCTACTATATATGTGATCCTTGTTGTTTTAACTTCTTTATTGTTATTGACTTATGCTTCCTTAGTTCATTTGCTTACACTTATGATTCGTTTCATTTGTCCTTTGATTCATTTGATATTCCTTATATGTATTCCCTTTGATCGTGTTCTGTTGATTCTATCATATGTTCCATATTCTTTGATATTCGTCTCAACAAGTTTGTTTGGATTTATTTCGGATTCACTTTCGTTTCCCTTTTGTTATTTGCTTTTGTTTGTTTATATCTGTTCACTGGGCTTTTTAAGCTCAGCCGCATTTCTTTTCCTGCGGCAGGTTTTTAGAAGGAAGTTGGGTTGGGTGAAGAGTGCTTATGAGCTCTTAGTGGACTACACTATTGATAGCTCCCCAAGGATTAGAGATAGACTTAGAGATTCCCTTTTGGTTCTTAGTTTGTAATTCGTTTGGAAGTTGTAATGTTTAGAATTAGTCATTTATCTTTTCTTTAGAACTGTTTTGTGAACCTTGTATTACTAATGTATTCCGCTTGCTTATGTTCTGATTTGACACCATAATGTTACACTTTAGCCCTTTCCAGGTTGGGGTGTTACATCCCTAACCTTAAACCTGCAACGTTTTGCAAACTCTCATACACACTAAGATTCCCTCACTACACCATATGATCCTTCAACTAATTTTAATTCAAATCCCACAACTCTTGCCTATATAAAGCCTCACCATTGCAAGTATCTCTTGCATCTCATCTTCAACCTTCCCCTACACATTCACCATGTCTTCTACTCAAGCTTCACAAATTCACATCTCCAAGAAACCTAGGATCACCGTTAGATCACCAAACAAAATAACATTTAAATCACCACAACCACAAGCCGCCATGTTCATTGATTTAACCAATGACAATGATGATGAGGAAGTTAGCACACCACCTTCCTTAAGCACTCCTTGCTTTCCCATACCACCAAATGCTCCATCAAAGACTTCATCCAGTGGAACTACCTCATCTTCCACCCCATCCCTTGGTACTCGTTTATCCTCTATGGATATGTCATTCACTCTATCACCCATTACCCCGTTAAATTATGCTATGCCATCTCCATCACCACCACCTCCATCTCCAATCAGGGCCAACCTATCCAACTCCATCCGGTGAATATAGATAGTGCAAATTGCCTATGTTGTCTTCATAACCGCAACCTCATATTCTCTTTGAGAGATGAACTCCATTTCATGTTCTTCTATGTTGAACATCTCTTGATACCACCACAACCTCCAATCATGTCACCATCTACACCAACCAATAGCCGAAACAACTAAATATTTTCAGCCCAAACAACTAAACATTTTCATGTTTAGTCACATTTTCATGTTTAGTCTTCATGAATAAATGATTAGGATCCCTTTTGTACTAGAAGCAAATCTTAGGACCTCTCAAGTCACTAAAGATTAATATGTGCTTCTTGTAGTTTATTTTTTGTATGTGAAGTATGCATGATATTTTAGTTATGAATGCATTGGCTTATTTTATGATTCGCTTGTTCTTTTATGTCTTGGCTACTTAGCCTCTTTGTTTTATGGTTGGATATTTGTCTTACTTGCTACATGTTAGATATTGTGTATGTGTCATCTAAATTTGTTTTGTAGTAAAAACCATTGCTCGATTCCTTGGTGCCCTCCAAACGAGGGAGAGCATACATCAAAGGGAGCCTTTTCGATCTTTTTGCTTCGAAAAAAGGGGGGAAATGGGATATACGCTCATATTAAAAACTTGTTAAAACTAATTTTTCACCCAAAATGAGTTTATTTTGTCATCATAAAAAATGGAGAGATTGTTGATGCAAATAATTTCTAAAAACATTATTTATATCTTTCGATAACTCTATGCTTTGATGATAACAAAATGTAAAAACACTTTACGTCAAAATTAACGTAAACAAGTTTTTAATCGAAATATCTCGTTTCTACGTAAATCACTCTAGGTAAGAACAAACAAATTTACAACTTGACAAATGATCAACGAAGTTAATTTGTGTTTCAAACTTCACATTTTTAATGTAACAAAACATCTTTTCAAAAATACATTTTACAAATTATTTTTGAATTATCGAAACAACTATTTTTTCCCCAAATCAGCTCCAAACTTTCGTAAATAAACTTTCACCACTAAGAACAAAAAATGGAGCGTCTTTGTCTAGGACGGTACCATGGTACCACTAAATTTAGTGGTACCGTCAGGTATTTTGTGGTACCATTCATGTATAACGGTCAGATTTTTTTGCGTATAAATACGAGTCATTTCACAGTTTTTGGGCATCCTTTTTCGCACAAAACTTTCTGAGTTTTATTTCCCATTCACACTTACATTTCCTTTGATCATTTAGATAGTTTACTTTTGTTTAAGAGTGATTCTTTCATCCAACCAAAGATCACCTTCATTCCTCTATTAGTCCAAGAGAAGAACATAAATTGTCAAGAAGATACGAGGTTTTAGAGTAATTGTGTAGTGCACTTGCATTACTTGTAGTTTACTTGTTGTATCTTGACATACATCAAGTTGTCATTGTTTTGTTTAGTCATCTTGTGTGGATCACTGTGATCGTGTAGAGACCATGAGGATCTTGTGTTGATTGTGTAGAAAGTGTATAGATCAAGTGGATCTAAAGTAGAGTGTGTGGATCGTGTGATTAGTAAGGATCGTGTGGATCATGAGTGAGGTTGGTACTAGCTAGATTAGTACTCGACAGTTCGCTTAGTGTTAGAAATTGTGATAAGCGATGTTGTACTGTTTTCTCCGCCTGAAGGGAGTTTGTTAACACAATGCTTAGAACTCTCGAGTTGGATACTCGGGGAGTGGAGTAGGGTGAAGAAGAGCTTCATTACCGAAGCACTATAAATCTCTTTGCCTCGGTTTGGTCTTTCCTTCTCTTACTCCTTACTTTTATTGTTTATGCCTGGTTGTGTAGTTTAGTATTCATAGTATTCATATTGTTGTTGGTTGGTTTCACAAACAATCGAATCAAAGTTTTTCACAAGTGAACTTTTATAACTAACGAAAAACCGGTAAAACTATTCAACCCCCCTTCTAGTTTTCCACACATGACTTAAGTAGCGAATTGTGTGCTTCTACACCTGCAGAGTTGGTACACATGAGTAGAGTCTCTTATGGTTCATCTGTGGGATCTATCATGTATGCAGTAAAATGCAAAGGCTAGATGTGGCATTCGCACAAAATAACACAGTCAATATCAAAAGAACCCAAGTGAACTTCACTGGCATGCTGTTAAGAACATTCTCAAGTACTTAAGGGCTACTCGAGATATGTTTCTAGTGTATGGGGAAAATCCAGAGGCAGAACTTGTTGTTACAGGTTTCTGTGATGCAACCTAGCAAACTGATAAATATGATATCAAGTTTCAGATGGGACATGTCTTTGTCATTAATGGAGGAATAGTAGACTGGATTAGGAAACTCTAGGGCTCAGAGTTATGCCTTCAATTGAATAGCCTATAAATATGTATTACGACAATTCTGTTGTAATTACATTCGCCAATGAACCTGGAGTCATGAAGGGTACCATACATTTCCAACGGAAATATCACTATGTTCGACAACAAGTTGGAATAGGTGAAATTAATCTACTCAAAGTTCACATAGATGACAATCTAGTTGATCACTTCATGAATGCTTTACCTAAGGAAAAGCTTACTCAAGATGCCAACGGCATTAGACTTCGTTTAGCTAGTAGTTTTATGTAAATCTGTGGTTATGTATTTGGATAAAGGATGTTTTGATCAATTATTATTTTAATGAAATAAAATATTTGTTATGTTTATTTTTCATTTTCTTAATATTATATCATATATTTGCATGTTTAATCCGTGAATAATTTATGTTATTCTAAATAGTCAGTTTTCAATCAATGATATGGGAATATTATTGAATTAAGACAAATTTGAGTTTTGATAAAATATACTTATGTATATTGATACGTGGACATGCCAAATTCACATGATATTCAATTAATTGAATATAGGACATATCCCAACTGAATGATTGTACTTTATGGATCTATGTCATTAAATAAATCTTGATTATTTATCCTGAGACTTGAGATACCAGAAAATTGTCCTGGATGTAGCACATTTTCTGTAAAATAGTCTAACGCTATCCGTAACTGGTAGTTATAAGGGATGCTTTCAGGACTAGAGATGTAGTACAATAAATACTTAACAGACGTTAGTATTTAATGGGGTTTAGTTAATAGTCGTTAAATATCAAGTTAAGGGACTAGAGGTGAAAATAGAAGTCAAGAGGTTCCGAAATCCCTTTGGGATGTGTGGGCCGATCGGTTAAGGAGTATGGGATCCCAATCCCAACCTAACTTGGACTCCAAGATTCACACAATATAAATACAAGACATTGTATTCATTATTTGTTAATCTTGGTTCCTTAACAAACCTAACTTCTTCTTTTTCTCCCTCTCTTGTGCTTGGCCGGTCGTTCAACCCCTTCACCAAAGGGATACAATTTTTGTCTTGCACAAACAAAGTGTTTGGTTTTTTATTGTTATCAAGAACCTAGCTTTTCACATCAAATCGTTAGTAATACGTATGTACAAGAGCATAGGACAAACGCCCCTTGTGTTTGTGATCTTTTCCTTTCGACTAGGTATAGTCGAATATACTAAACCCTAATTTTTTAGAGTTCTTGGTTCTTGATTATTTATTGCTTAGAATTGCTAAAAGGTACGCATTCTATTTACTATTCGATTAATTAAATTACATGTATCGATTTTTCACTTCCGCTACGTGCTTTCGATTAATTAAACAATTTGGTGGCGGTTAATCGGTTATTAATTCAAATTTAGGTAGCAAAGTATGTTAATTCAGTTTCATACTTATTTTTGGTGCAGTAATTCAGCTTCATACTTTTGAAGACTTACAAATCGATCGAAAGCTAGAAACCAAGTTGGCCATAAAAAAGGGCATGTGTATGACACATGCTTCAAATGTCCTATTATTTTGTCTGCTACGTACAAAAACCCCACGGCGGCTGTTTAGTAAATGCATATTGTCGCATATTCCACCATTCAAAAAATTATCCTTTAGGACTAGAATGCGTATTTTTGGTTGTATTTAAAAACGTACAGATATGGCGTATGCGTATTTGAAGTTTCGATACTAGTGTATGTATATTTTCGCTTTTTTTTTTTTTTTTTTTTTTTTTGATTAATTTTTTAGCAAATAAATAATCTCACAATATTATCACAGTAATACAATTGCTCCGGACGCAACTCAATAAGGTGAGAAACATCTCAGGCCGGTGACAGAAGGAGTATACGATTGACTTGATCGATTTCATTCGATCATCCTTAGTGTGTGTATTCGGTCGTGGGGCGAAAAAACCCCATTTGGGTCTGTAGCCGATCGAATGGCATTTCTCATTTTGTTTGCTTTTTGATTCATGTTACCGTTGTAACTTCATGTTTAACGGTTTAAAGTAAATAAATAAATAAAAATAAAAAATAAATTAACGCACTATAAATACCACATATTAACAAAACATATTATACACTTCAATTCATAAAATCTCACACTTCTTTCAATTCAAAATGGCCTGTAATAAACTCTCTCATACCGTCGAACAATTTCAAAAGTGGGTCAAAAACCAAGCTGACAAAGACCACACGGCTCGTCAAGAAGCTATTCTCGAAGTTATTAACAGGTTTGAGCTCGCAAAGGCACTCAAACAATGAATGAGAGCACGATACACAGAGTGCGAGGTGCATCAAGTTCATCTGCACCAAGAGTTGTTGAAGTTCATCTGCACAATGAATGAGAACACGATACACAGAGTGCGACGACAGTTACAACTCAAACCACTCTAGATTATAATTGAAGTTCAAGTTTATGTTTATGGAATGTTTAAGTTTATGTTTCCATTCGATGTACTATTTTAATTATTAATGAAATTAATGTTTTAATTATTAGGTTTGTAGTTTAAAATGTTAAAATATATATATATAGTAGGGATCCAGTAAGAAGTAAATTAAAATAAGAAGTGGTAAGAAGTGACCAAAACCACGTATTTGAGATGCAACAACTTTCATTAGATGCATTTCTATTCTTATAGATGCAACATCTTGAGTTTCGAAAGTTAATTTGATGTATAGATGGTGCAAATTAATTTTCATGATTTTGGCATGTGCAGAGGAACAAAAAACAAGAGAAATCATTAAATTCATCGAATATGCATATATGCATCTAATTAAAAGCTAGAAGACACAATGTGGTGCATTATAATGTATCTAAGATTATAGGGATGCGTCTAATTTATGTCGGTGCATCTCGGATTTGTGGTTATAGTTCTTCTTATTTTAAGTAATCTTCTTATTTGATCCTAACTCTCTCTCTCTCTCTCTCTCTCTCTGTATATATATATATATATATATATATATATATATATATATATATATATATATATATATATATATATGGTAGATTTCTAGAGAAAAGTGCATTTCGGTAGAAAAGTGAGAAAATAACTGTGATGCACTAAAATAAACACTGTGATGCACCGTTTTTTCTTTTAACTATGATGCACTAAAATAAAAATTGGTGCATCTTAGTTAAAAATTTTAGTGCATCACAGTTATTTTCTCACTTTTCTACCGAAATGCACTTTTCTCTTGACCAAACACTATATATATATATATATATATGTGTGTGTGTGTGTGTGTGTGTGTGTGTGTGCGCGCGCGCGCGCGCGCGCGTGTGCGTGTTCGTGAACTTGGTCGCTTTTATTAGGGCATTCAATCACCTGCAGGGTTGCTTGAGAACGAAAGTTGACGTGTTAAAAAAATGGAGGAATTGAATCCCCTTTATGTAGCCTCATAAATATATCAGCAAGCTACAAACTCTTTGATAACATATATTTTCAACTTACACTCTTGTATTTGTAGGTCCACTAAATGTATCCAACGGTGTTTGATGTTTTCATAAATTTATTGCTTGCAAAAATATCTTGAAAAATTGCTGATCAATTTTCTTTTATAAATAATCAACAAACATGTAAGATTTTAATGGGGAAATGATCCCTGCTGTGTTACAGCAGGGAATTATATGCTGTAAGACAAAATTGAAGGGTCATATGTGTAAAGTGATAATAACTAAAGGGTATAAAATGTAAATGTAAATTTTTTTTTACTCCCTACAGCATATATGTTGTCTGCTGCTCACTGCAGCGATGTGCAGCCCGATTTTAATATACTGTAAAATCATTTATTATGATAGAGTTGAGATTCTTACATATTACTTTTTTCTAAAGATCCATTTTATTCCAAGTTCATTTAAAGTCTACAATTATATTACATTTTTTACATTTGAGTTAAAATTTCTTCACAAATAAAAGCCAGAATTCCAAACTCATTTCATTCTTCATGGAAAAGTTAGGGTTTCAACTTTGACAAACACATACGCAAACACGCAATTGAAAAATCAATCATCAAATAAATTTAAAAAGCATTCAACAATTTTCGATTTCATCATAAATCTTCATCACTGATCGAGAGGATTTAATTTTTAGATCGATATAGCGTAATTTTAGCAAAAGTAACTGTTGCTGAATTGGAAATTAAGATGTAGATGAATGGAGCAAAAGATTATATAAAAAAAATATATATATTTTTTTATAAACCTACATGAAATAGCATTTAATTTTCAGAAAGTATGCAAGATTATTTATTTATAATCTTTATTAAGTTCGTGTGTCAAACAAATCTATATATTTTAAAAAGCTTATATTATCAAAAAGAGTATTGCTATAGCCTCCTATATTCCTACACACAACAATATTATATATTTTTTAAGCATCAAAACCGTTACTTTTGATACTTGTCAGGATCTTATGAGTAGGAGTATTTATAAGAACATGAATCAGGAGGATTTATCATTTTCTTATAAAAAATATGCAGTCTTTTGCCAAACATCATAATAATGTTTAAACTAAACTGTTATCTATTACATTTAAAGGTATACCATATCTTCAAATTTTATCTCTTGACACTGACAACTTGTTAAATTTCAAACATTACAACTCGTTAAATTCAAACATTTGGTTATAAGGCTATGCACAGTGGGATGAAAAAAGTCTGTCATCGGCCATTCCATCACAGTCGGTTGACCAGAGAGAAAAAGCTGATGTGGCATTAGATGATCTTGGGGTATGTTTAACAAAATTAGCTGTAAGCTGTATGCTGTTAACTGTAAGCTGTAAGCTGTAAGCTGTTAACTGTAAGCGGTAAGCTGTAAGCTTTAAACTGCAAAGCTGTTAACATGAGCTACACGATGTATTTTTTTTTTCAATAAAAGTGTTTGGTAAGTTAGCTGTTAAATATAAATATAAGATGTAAAATGACATAAAATGACAAATCTATAATTGTAAACAAATGTTTGGATGCTATATCAGTAATTTAAAGTTTTAACAGCTCCAATATGTTTAAAAAGATTCATGAATCAGTTTTTCATTTAAGAGCTATTTGTTTGAAATAAAAGCTTGAAGTTAATGTACCTAAACGGAGCTCCCTCAAGAAAAGATTATTTTTTAACAAAAAGCTAATAGCTCCCTCAAGAAGCTCCTACCAAACAGGCCCTTGGTCATCAATGTGCATAGCCTAAAGACTCCTTTTTTTAACAAGTTGTACCCTCTAGATTTTTATTTTATTTATTTATTATTTTTTTTTAAACTATAACCTATTAAACTGAAAATATAAAGTTTATAAAGTTAAAATATTAAACTATCAATAAGTACGAAACTGATAAAAAATTGTGTTAACTAATGGACAAAAAGAATCTTCTCAGCTTTTACGGTTTTACCAACCCCCAGAGGGGGTATCTATAACAAATCCCTTTTGATATCAGTTAAATTCATAACTGTAATAATTGATTAAGGCTGTGTTGGGGAGAGAGCTTATAAATACTTATGAGTGCTTAAAATTTTAAAATAAGTTTTGTTTGTCACACAAGTTTATAGATACTTTTATAAGTCATAAGCTTTATAAGCCCAAGCCTATTGAAAGGGTTTATGAGCGTTTATGAGGGCTTAAAGCTAATCAAATTACTTAAATACCTTTCAAATGAATTATCACACTAAAGCTGTAAATATATCTGAATTTAATTTGATGTATTTTTACGTGATTTTAAATTAATAAGTTTCCGCTCTCAGCTCCAGCTCTAGCTCTAGCTCTAGCTCTAGCTCTAGCTCTAGCTCCAGCCCTAATCCATTTCATCAAACATACCCGATGTGTGTTTCATTTCATATTGTTATGTGATTTAATTAATTATATGCATCTTTTGGATGCTTATAGTGTGTCACATAAATTATATAAAAAAATAATTAAAAAAAAATATAAAAATTTCATGAGTTTATTTTCTCTCTAGATCCTTGTAACAAATTATGTTTAAATCACCAATGTATTAATCCCCATGCAGTGTAAGAATATTCTTATACCAAATAGTTTTACGTTCAAATATAGTCTTAAACAGTACATGTGATAGATTTGCGGTGTGCGATTGTTAGTACATATGCCTTTAAAAAATATCAGCTAGTCTAATGGGACCACTCATGTTTAACCAAAAAGGAATAAGAAGTGTTGTTGTTCGCACATAAGATGTGCAAGAAGCCTGGGGGAAGAGAAACAAGCTGGCCTTGCGTACCTCTCTACTATGCCCTTAGGTGACAATGCTAAGAACTGGTTAGTAAGGTAATTGTATCGGCGGCAGAGCTTGTGTTGTGCGTTCTGCCTAGGTTACACTTTTATGTACACACGAGAACCTTTTAAACTTTATTAATATACTAAGAATAATAAGTGGTGTGTTTGGAACTAGTACCTGAAATTTTCAGAATAATAAGTTTATGCCCTTAGGTGACAATGCTAAGAACTGGTTAGTAAGGTAATTGTATCGGCGGCAGAGCTTGTGTTGTGCGTTCTGCCTAGGTTACACTTTTATGTACACACGAGAACCTTTTAATTTCAATATAATTTTCTTTTCAATCAATTCCATTACAATTTACTTTTTGAGTATTTAGTTTATTCAAATCTGTTTTTGGTTATTCATTTTAGTTTAAAATAGTTGGTGTTTGTTTTTAAATCTGTTTTAATTCTGTTTTGAATTCGAATTGGTAATTGTGATTGGAGCTTATTGAAATAAGCTCAGCTTATTTTGGAGTGTAAAGACAGTCAAAAAGGTGCGTTTGGCCTGTCTAAAGACAGGCTGTGAGGGAGATCCCTCTGTTTAGCTGAGGGATAAATTGTAAGTTTCCGTTTATAATTTCATCATTAGATTTCTGCTTATATTAGTTTAATCTGCAGTGCTTTGTATTTCTGCTTATTCGTTTGATCATTCTGCTTAGTTGATACTTTCTAGTTGGTTAGTGAGTTAGCTTAGCTTGTCTTTTATTTTTAGTAGTCTCATTTTACCTTACATAGCATATTCTGTCTTATTGTTATTATATGTGTTCCAGTTGGAATTTGTGATTGAATATCTGTGATCTAGTATGATTCTGTTTAAGTTTGTCATTCACTGAGTTTGGATCAAGTTTGGATGAATTTAATTGAGCATTTGGTTTAGACTGTAGCATATGGTGTGTTTGTATCAACTCGGCCTTCTGTGAGTTTAGCTCTTATCAGCTCATTTGATTATTAGACTTAGTAGTTTTGAGTTTTATCTCACTCAGTTGGACTGCATTTGGTTATATCACTAGAGATCAGGGGTGTTTGGTTTATGGTAGATTCACATGTTCATGTTGGAATTTTGTTATTATTAATGCACAGTCAAGTTGTTTAGTTTAGTTAAGTTAAATTTGAGCAATAAAATTCTTAGGTATTAGAGTAAAAGTCTATCTTCATTGTTCGTTTAAACTTTTACGTTTGAGAATCTGTCCAGCCTTAGCTTGTTTTACTTGCATTCTTGTGTTTGCCTAGGTGAATTTTGTGATTCAACAATCCAAATAAACAACTAGAGTAAGATTTTAGCTGTGTAAATTGGATTGGTCAAGTCTGTAGTACGAAAGAAAGTAAATACGTTTTTAAAATAAATACACCAAATTATATAAGTTAGAATTTATATTTTGAATCATAACAAATTAACAACCAAAATAACAAGATAATAAGATACGGTTAGTTAGAATTTACACTCCAGACGGTATTGGTCCTAGTTGATGAACCATCACTTTCATACCCAAGTTTTTAGTCCTACGTTATCTTTAGAGCATAAGATACGGTTAGTGCCATTGAGATGGTGTCGTGAAAAAAATGATATTATCTCAATTATTATTATTATTATTATTATTATTATTATTATTATTTTAATTTGAAAACTTATCAACCAGCATAAAACACTTTCTCACATATTTGTTGTGCTATGTGACACCTTTCGGCTCACACATAAAAAGTCCACCGTGTGAATTGGTGATGGTGAAGCACTAGTAGCCGAGGAACGGTATGACATTGGCGCCATAGATCTGGTGTTGTGCCACCAGCCATGTCCTTGGCGCAATTATATTGTATGTTTAAAATTGTACGCGAATGTTTTGTTACTTGACATATACCCGCGTAAAGCGACGGTTTATAGCGACAAATAATTATACTTGTGAAATCGTGATTATGGTTCGACTTTTGATGGAAATGTGTGTTTTTTAAGTACAAAGCGTGTATTTTATTAAAAGTAATATAGTGTGTGTTTTTTAAGAGCTGTCAAGTTTTGAATTGGTCAAGAGTAAGGTGTATTCTATTAAGGGATATTTAAGGTTAATATAGTCAAACTATATCAATTTAGTTTCAAGACTCAAGATTTCAAGAATTGATATCCACTCTTTATAAATAATGTAGATGTAGATAATCATGGGATGAATTTTAGTGTGTGATATGAGTATACTTTTAAATTGTAATACTTAATTGTACAATTTAATATCATTTGAGGACCAAACTTTTTTTACATATCAAGGGATTAATCTTCACCTTCCATCTTTATTTGATCTAATTGATGAGATTAATCATAATAATTTAAAAAACTCACTTTTATCTTTTTTTTCTCAAATATTAATATCTTTCAAAACGTTAATTGTTAAACGAAAAAAAAAAATACCGTTACGACGATTATTTAATTATGTTTCTATAGATAGGCACTTTGATATATTTTTCACAAAAAAAAAAAAAAAAATCGTGTTTTTCACGTTTTATTTTATTTTATTTTTTTAAATTTTCATTAAAAAATCATATGTGATTTAACAGTAATATCACATGTGATATTGTGATATTGCATATCACATGTGATATTACATATCATGTGTGATTTATGTGATATTACATATCACATGTGATATATCATATGTGATATCATATATGATATATCACATGTGATTTTTTTATGCAAATTTCAGTAACGAAAAAAAAGACATAACTTACGCAAGCACTTATGATATAGCCCAAGCACTTAAAACACCAGCAAAAAAAAAAAAAAAAAAAACATAACTTACGCAACTTAAAGGACCAGCATGTACAACTTAAAGGAACAACATGACTAAAGTTACTCAAGTATAAAAT